>OY282601.1:17831122-19104872 GCA_958298965.1 Chrysolina haemoptera | reverse complement strand
GGCACGCTGATTCTCATTCCATTACACCACGGATCCCTTGGTACTTTTCATTTGTTCAATAGTACATATACGTATCTAACAGAATTGAAATATAATGTTTAAACCAACTATAATAATGTTAATTTGAGGAAAAAACTAAAGAAATTCTTAAAATAGTTTACTTCTTTTTCAAAACACGAAACATTCACCTTGAGAATTTAAAAACGTCCATAGGTAATCTGACAGTTCTTGACAGCTGTGACCTCAGAGTAATAACATAGAGATGCCCTCTCTACTCAAACATAACAGATTTGTAGACAACCACGATGTCCATCTCTCTCAACAATGAAATATGGCCAAGGGGACTGAGGGGATGTAAACATTCAGTTCAGAGGACAATGCAACTAGATGCGTTAGTTGGAGGACAGATGTAAATATAAACAAGGTGATGTTGGCTTAAAAAACAAGGATAGAAAGGCATCTCTATGTTTATATTTGCTCGGAGAGTAATAAAACACATAGAGATAGTGTTACCGACATAAAATTGTCAAATTATACGCCAGTTGTAACCAGATTATACGGTTTTATACACCCAAGCCGTTTTCGATTTGGTCGAGAAAATTTCAGTGTATTTGACAGCGTTTAGCGTTTGAGCTGATGACGTCATAACAAGTATTCGCTTATTTTTTCCCCCTTTCTTGGACTTTGCTTCCAATGTGGCTCATTTGGTCATCTTTTCGGTTATTTTAAATAAACCATTACTGAATGACGTATGACAGTCACAGGTCACAGAAGTACAGCATGAAATAAACGCTCTGTGATTCCACAAAACAGGCAGAAAAATAAAAACTATAACTGATTCTACAATGGCGTATGACAGATATATTCTGTGACTGTGACAAGTATGTTCGCCTCCAAACAGTATTGTCTAATGTCTTACACCATCATCTAAAATTCAACATCACGAAATTATACAGAATTATACGACAATTTTGGGGGTACGAAAATTATACACACCCAAGCCAAAATATACGAAAATCGTATAATTATACACTGATTGGCAACACTGCATAGAGATGCCCTGCATATACCTACACAAATACCTGTTTTGAAGTGAACATGAACTATCCTTTTCTATACAATTTGTGGGCGAGGGGGGTGACGGGTGGTGAAATGTTATCGAGAGTTTGTTTACATTTATAGTATGAAGGACCATAATACAAACGAAGAATGACAACTTGATCCGAATGAAATGAGCGGGAACACACGAAACTACCCGAATGAATACGAACTTAACATTTATGAGGCCCTCGCTTGTAAACAAACAAAGTTATGTTTATTTCAAGACAAGGATGGAGAAGGCATCTCTATGATCTTTTATTACTCTGAGGCTGTGACAACTATTTAAAGCTGAACAACAGCCAACTAGTTTTTGTCAATATTTGTTGATTCTCCATATAAATGTATGTGCCGTGAGAAATAATATTCCTCACAGTATGAGCAAAACATGGTTTTGAAAGTAAGTAAGCCATGAGAAATACGCTACTTTTCATAGCAGTTGTAGAAAAAAGATATCGACCGTTTGAACTTGACTAACAATATAAGCGATTTTGAAAATGAAAAGCCCAAAAAGTCGTTGATAACAAACAGCCATGTGTGTGAATACCTACTGTTTTTTTTTTGTAATTGAACAATACCATCATAAGTAGAGTTACGAATGACCGTTAAAACTCCGTAATAGAATTTATGTATGCACTTTTAGAAAAGTTTTGGCAAGGTATACTCGGACTTATTTAAATTGCGCCATGCACGCTGACAAACAGAATAATGTCAATAATCATCAACGAATGACGTTCTTTTCTATAGAGAGTGCAATTGCATCACTCAAAAATTTACCGTAAGTAAGTAGTGACTGTTTTTTTATTTTTTTCATTGATCGATAATCAATCTGTGGATAGCAGCGAGTTTATTCAACATGCTTCGAGTAGGTAGCACAATTTAAATATAGATCTTCTATTCTTCTGTGTTGTAAACGATGCGGTTGGGAAAAAAGTGGTGTTTTTTCAATCAATCAACTGGTTAATTAGTTTAATTGAGGTCAGTTACTTATGAGATGGAAATAGTTTTCAATGTGCTGGAAATGCACTTGGCTATTATCTATCAATTGAACTGAGTTGAGTTGGACTGGTAAGGGGGCGTCCATATCTCATCTAAACTTACGTTGGAGAGAGGGAGGGTCTCGGCAAATATCACGCAATTTTTTTTCTGATTGAAACAAAAAAAATTATACTATTTTGGTCCATTTAATCCAGATTGTACATGCTTAAGATTTAATCTTGAGCGTAATCGTGATACGATTACGATGACTAGAAGTGCTGCAGCCCACGCCGGAGTGATCTGCATATGATTCTTCACGACCGTTTTCTGCCACCTCCATACCCTATCACTCAGGTTGATGGACATTTGACAATTCCGGACTTTAAAGAGCATGACGGAAAGTCATTTGCTCCATTTCTAATACGTCACTACCTACCGATTCAACCGCTGAATTCCTTCATCAGCACGCCTTATGATCTCTATTGCCCAAGTGTACGTGATGATTTAGAGAAAAGATGCTGCAGTACATACGGTATTTACTCTGCATCTAGCACAAGAGCTGCAGATCACAGGCGAGGAGGCGAGCAGCCCACACTGCACCAGCGAAGCAAGCACGTATGTTCCGCAAAGTGCGACCCTCACGGATTGTCACAAGACGAGCTGATGAGTTACTGTGCGCAAGCGCCAACGGCTTAGAGTGGCTAGATCAGAACGAAGTGGAAGGAGCAGATGATTTTACTGAAAATCATATGCACATGTTGGAAAGATTAAGGTTACCCTACTCTTTGCATGTTGGTTCCAATAGTCTGTCTTGAGACCATAGAAATCAATCAATCAATCAATCAATTTATTTACCGTATAAAAAATTACAATATATAATAGACAATATGGTAGCAATGGTGGTAAATAAATACAGAGCGCCCAAAAAAAGGTTTCCCTTGTGCATGGGCGTAGGTAACATTTTTATATTTTACATTACATTTCATGTTTCACATTTTATATTTTAAATTTTACATTTTACTTTTTTTTTTACATTTTACATTTTGCATGTTACATTTTATATATACACATATATACACTCATTTATATATATATACATATATACACATATACATATTTTACAATGGGGTGGTTAGGTGTAGTGTGAACAGAAGGATATGGTGACAATTATACATTCGTAAATATTAGAAAAAATAAAAATAAGTAAAAAAATTATGTGATAATCCATGTTTAAATACAGTTAATATGGTCAAGAGGCACAGTGAATCTCATTTCAAGTTTTTCCTATCAATTGCTCGATGTATTTCACCTCTTGGGTAAGTATGCAGCCAATTTTTTAGTTTTTTTTTCAGTAGGCCTAGCGATTGAATTCTCCTTAAGTCATCAGGTATATCAGCATATAAGACTGGACAAAGGTAAGTAAATGATCTTTGACATTTTTTAGTATTAACTCTTGGAATAAAAGTTGTTTTGGCTTTGAAGCGTGTTTCATGTTTGTGCTGTATGTGCTCGTGTTTGTGTTTGTTTTTATGATGGTGGAGGATTAAAGATTGGTAATACAGTTGACGGGCATCTAGGGCTTTTGCTTCTGTGAGTAGTGTTTCAGTTGGGTACCTATAATCTTTGCGGTGTATAATTTTCAAGATCCATTTTTGTGATATCTCTAATGGTTTCAAGTAGACGTCTCCGATTCCTCCCCAGACCTTTATACCGTATGTTATGTGTGTCTGGATTAATGAGTTATATAGAATTGTCATGTATTTCAAGTCAAATATTTCTCTGTAAACTTTAAATCTGTTGGCCATGCTCTTTAGTTTTTTTGATACATAGTCTGAGTGGTAGTTCCATCTGAGGTGGCTGTCTATAATTACTCCTAAGTATTTAATGTGAAAAGTTAGGGGGATCTTCATAAGGCCGTTATTGAATTCCAGTTGGCTGTAGTTTGGGAGAGTATCGCTGTAGCAAGTGAAAGGTATAAAAAAGGTTTTCTGGAAATTTATGGTAAGTAATCGGTTTTGGAAGAAGTTCATTACATTCGTGAAGTCTTTTTCAACTTTATTTTTTAGGGAATGCCAGGTTGAATCTTCGTAGAAAATCGCAGTATCATCAGCAAAGCTAATGATGCTGCCTTGTGTTGATGCTTGGAATAGTTCATTGATGTATACATTGAATAGTATAGGTCCCAACACAGTACCTTGTGGTACGCCGTATTCCAGTGTTTTTTCTGAACTTATCGTGCCATCAATGTTGACCACCTGCTTTCTTTCACTAAGGTAGCTTTCCATTAGCTTGAGTGTCATTCCCCAGAAACCTACAGCTTCAAGTGTTCGAAGAAGCTCTCTATGGTTGACCGTGTCAAAGGCCTTTGCCAAATAACAAATATAATAATATATTTCTATGCTTGAGACCACGCATCATTCTCCATGGACTGAATTAGAGTAGATATTCTTTTTTTATTCACAGTTGTTACGATTTGAGTATTCTATTGTTAAATTTTTATTACACTTATAATTAAACTCTCAGCAATATTGATTACTAGTCTTAAAAACTAGTCGTAAATATTTATAAGCACGAAGCAAAACGTTTTTTCTTTTTACAATAAAACAATCCAACGCGTTTACGTAAGGAACCCACATTTGAAAAATCTCACGTGGGATTGGGGGATGGGGAGGGGGTTGAATAAAATCTTACGACATCTCACCAGGGGGCGAGGGAGGTACAGAAAATTTTAAAAAACCCCTCACGTAATTTATGGACGCCCCCTAAGTAAGAGGTTGGGGTTTATTGCAAATCACATCCAAAGAAAAACAATAGCTATTTGTATTACTAAGGAGGAAAGTGCCACTTTTCCTCCCGCAGGATGTACTTTACTCCCATGTAATACATTTGATTTTTCCTCCTACCCACTCAATAAACCTCTTTTTGTAAATTTAAAACACATCTCAACTGCTTTTGTTTGAAACGGACCTATACTTGCATGATGGAAAGTATAGACAATACAGTCATGTCCATCTGAGAATCTGCGGTGGTGCAATGGCTAGCGTCTTGGGTTCAGCTCCTGGCAATTGCAACTTTTTTTTAAGGAACATTATTTCACTTTTTTCTTGTTAGTGATTTGAATTATTGGGCATCAAGATAGCTTATACATTTCGTATTGCTATTGAGTGATTTTCTTATAAGTAATGTTATGTGTCTATTTGAATAAAGTGTCGATCATTTTTTTTCTAAGAACTAAACTAAACTAGCTATTAAAGAACTAAAGTAGAAGTAACATTCATGTTTGATTTTCATGATACATTTTTTAGAGGGTTGATATCCAAAACGTTTAAACAGAGTCAGTCAAATGTAAGGACCCGATGATTTTTGACAGTTAATATGAGAATAATAAAAAAAAGGATTGATGAAAGTTGAAGGGTACTTATTTTCACTTTGCACTTTTTTGAAGATTCGATTTATTTTTTTTGATTTGCCAATGATGGAGGAACGACAATTTTTTCTAATGGCACCATATGTCATGTTCAGTATCGTTAAAAAGCTGCTTTTTTTATTTTAGTAGTAATATTTATTTAACTCTCTCGATAAAAAAAGTGTGTTTCGTATTTTTGTGCCACCTCTGTAATTCAGTTCCTATTGCTTGATTTGTTCAAAATTTTACTAGGTTGTGGAATGTAGTGAGACTGATATTCCAGTTATATGGCTTTTTGAATTAGACAGAGGCGTACCTAAGTTTTATAAAAAAAGGTTTTTCAAATTCTACATTAACAGTTGTTTCATTAGGAAATTTCTCATACAATTTTTGGGGTCATTTCAAGTATCAAAAACTGGAATTTGAACATTGATAGTTGAAGAAGTAAATAATATAAAGAGAACGTAGTACAACTCGATTGTACCGGCCAGCACGAACTCCAGATCTTACACAACTTGACTTTCTTCTGTGAGGTCATGTCACAAGTATGGTCTATGTCAAGTGACCTAATGAAAATATAAAACTCATAAAGGAATAAAGGAAAGCGAACGAGAATCTGGGAAAATGTAAACATCCACAAATTCAAAAACGACCATTCCCTTAATGAGGCAAACAGAGAGAAGGAACAAATAGTTTAAGTAGAGCCGTGAAGATGACAACTCTGACTGCTGTCGGACGCGCTCGCATATAATAACTCAAGGTTGTAAAATCTGGAAGAATCATTTTTGTTACTCGTAATGAATATTGAAATAGTTATTTATGTACCAAGGACGAAAAACTGTCTATTATAGTCGAGCCTGCAAATTGATGGCTGAGGCGCAGCCGAGGCTAGCAAGTAGGAGAGACAATAGACAGTTTTTCGCCGAGGTGCATATTACATTTTTTCGTCGACCTCTACAAATTACCTACTAATTTCCGATTTTCGAATCGACAATCGACTGTTTTTTTAGGCAAGTATTTTTCGTCCGCAGACACTTTTCGTCTGCAAATACTTTTCGTCCGCAAACGCTTTTCGTCCGCTGTGGTCACTATGATACGGCATAATGACCACAGTGGACGAAAAGCGTTTTCGGACGAAAAGTGTTTGCGGACGAAAAGTATTTGCCTTCAAAAATAGTCGATTTTTCGTCCGGAAATTAGTACGTAAAATGCCATTTTTTGTAGAGGTCGACGAAAAAAGGAATTTTGTATGTATTACGGATCATAAATTTGATCATTATGATCGTTATTACATGAAAAACTATAATGAAAATGGATTACGCTGTCTAAAGATTATATTATTATAATTATCACCTCGCAAGAAGCACTCATTCAGATATTTTGCTTCTATTGTTTATCGGTTTTAAACATATTTTATAACAACGCAACCTTGTGTATCGAGCAATAATTAATCATTACAACTTGTTTCTGTATTTCCTGTTTAAGCGTGGATTTTCCCGCACCAATGGGTCACTTTGCTGGCGTTCCGAATCAACAGATACTGTGATCGGTGCATCTTTATATAATAATGGAAAATGCATTTCGTGATAACTTGTTTTGAGGTATTACTAGGATTTTTTCATCAATTACTGACTCAGATTTACACTCTATCATTAATTTTGTTATTATAATCAGCATTATCAATGCCATCACGATTGCATCTCTGATTACATGATCGTGTTTTATAGGGTCGGAGTGGTATTTAAAATTATTATTTGGAAAGGCCACCATTCTGACACATGGAATGATCCAAGCCAAGCATTCAAAGAATTCAAAAATAACAATATACATTACAAAATACAAAATTACAAAAAACTAGGATATACAGGGTGTTTCCGAAATTAAAGCACTTAAGAAAATGGGTTGTTATTGGCACATAATCTAACCATAAATGGCAAGAATTTGCGTTTTTGAAGCAATCAAAAATGTTCGAAATTTTTATTAAAATTTTATGAAATCGCTTTCAGTTATTTTTGTTTGGAAGGCACTGGTTTGATTCTGCCCGCTGGCAGTGTTTCAGCGCGGTTTGCGCAGGCTGTTTACCTCAGTGATTACCAAAAAAATTTTTGAAAAATTTAAATTCAACATCTTCCAAAATAATTTTTTTCTAGAACTGTCAAAAAATTCCACTTTTTTGTGTGGTTTGTGTGCGTAAAGTATTACAATATTTCACTATTATCATACGATTTCATTATTAAACGGAAAAGCGTAAAAAAGTGTACTTTTTTTAACGGCCGTTGCTAGACAACCGACAGTTTCATGCAACAACAGTGACAGATCCGAATAATAACGAAATCCTGTAATAAAGCCAGTTCTCATTTCCTTTGGCAACTAATAACCTATAAACATCTGGTATACAAATGTTTCACCAATAATATTCTTAGCATTCTTACTATTAAATAAGTATTATCAAAATTCCAAACTATCGCGGCGAATATATTCAAAATAATAGCATATACGTCTAAGGAACTATTGGACCTAATCTACACTATAGGTAATCCAAGGTAGCTATGGCTGTTTGGCCGTCAGAAACTAGCCGACAACAATAATTAATGAAATTTGTGAAATTGGGCATTTTTCCAGATAACGAATCTTGATAACTATAAATTTAATTTAAGTAGAAATCAAAAGTGGTGAAGATTGAACCGAGAAAATCGTGGATAGTGCAAATATGAGATTTCCTTGACATAATTCAAAGTAAAAAAAAGATATTCGTTGCTTCACGAGGATTGTTTATTTATTTTGAGCACAAATCTAAGAAAATGAAAAGTTACTTCGATGGACTAGTTATTCGAAAGTCAAGTCAACATCAATAATAATAATATTGACCTCGATGAATATGTTATTTTAATATTCGCTTCAAATTTTCCATTTTGCGGAAGAGAAAGGGATTTCGACTCGATCGAAATTATTCGTATTTCATTTGTTTGAAACTCAAATCTCCGGCATACTCTTCGAACATTGTTCGAATAATGAATCAATATTTATTATTTATTATTTTTTTTGACAGTTGTAGAAAAAATTCTGCATGAAACTCGTGAGTAAAGTATTTTTTTTTTCATGGAGAATGTTCCCCTTTTCAACTGAATATATCCCAAGAGGTTATCTTGAACGATGGAAAATAGCGACTAATGTTTGTCTTTCAGCCGCAGATGATTCCACAACTAATTTTATGAATATCCTAATTCATATTTTCGATTAAAAATCATAATTATATAGTTTTGGCACACAATCTACACAGAAAAATGTAGTTTTTGACAGTTTTTAAACGAAGTATATTAAACTTCCTGCCAAATCCTACTCATACCATTTTAAACAGTTTTCAATCTAATGTGCATTCCATACATATAAAAACAACAAAACTTGACCGTGCCATCGTACAACACAATCAGGGGTCAAATCTCATGATAAACAACAAAATGATAATAAGTTTTCGTACTTGTTGAATCGTATTTACTGTTTTTAACGATCAAATTGATGACGAATAACATTCGTTCTTATTGAAACAAAATGATCCGACTTTATGAAATACCTATTTTGAACAGCTTTAATGCATGGGGAATTACCAAAGGTGAACTCTCAAATATTTCACTGAAATGGTTTTTCCGAAGACGTGTAGAGATACATACCCAACACATATTATGTAAACTACGCCTCTGGCGGTAAACGCTCGAAACAGTGGTGGCCAATTTCACAGATTCGTGTATTTATATCACATATTGGACAAATTCGAGCACTACGCTTACAATCATCGGCATTTCAAGACGCAATTTTTTAAACAGGACAAGTGATAAATTATCAGTGTATGACAACATGGTTGCAAGTACGATCGACATCAATGGGGAAAAAACGTGGCCGCAGGTCCTGGCAATTTTTGTAAGTAAGTAAAATATTGATTTCGATTAATTGAACATAACGAAAGTGTAGGTATTCTATGACTTCCTAGCTGACTAGTTTATTAGTTTATTGGCATAGTATACTATTTAATACAAAACTTTGATCAGTATTTAAAAAAGTTTTTAATTGGGGTAAGGTAGTAAAAAATATTATTTGGAATAGTTACTCATAAAAAACATTGAGCGTCAATAACGGAAATGTAATAAAAGTTTAGGAGCGCTACACTGATTTTGATAATTTTTTTTACATTCTTTATAGTTTAAAAATTGATGCTTTTTTTATTTTTAAATGTTTTCATATTATTGCTCAAATAATAGAGTAGGACTTTTTTGTATGCGTGTGAAGTTTGTTACCGAGTTCAAGAAACACGCTAGTACAAAAAAGCCCTTTACGAAAGTGTATCATACAAAGTTTTTTCTTCGACAATTATTATATTGCCAAATTGTATCATTAATTTGAATGTTTTATGTTACGAATTGTGGACGTTTCATCAAATTATATTAAACCCAAAAAACTGTATTTTTCAAAAATGTATGTAAATAGTTAAAATGTACTTAACGCACTATTGATGATTTTACGTGATTTAGGTGATTTTTTTACGCACTTGCGCGAAAAACTATCACTTTGCACACTGTTGTAGAAAAAGTTATTTATTAACAAACGGTGTGCAATACTAATAATGATACTGCTGACGGCCTTCTGCTTTGGTTCACTTCGCCTGCTCAGGACACCTGATTCTGGGATCCAAAAATCATACACGGACTTGTGGGGCGAATCAAAATTTTTTGCAAATGAAAATATGACAGCTAGATTCATTTCCGAGTTGATATGATTGATGTCATAAATCTTCAAACAACTGAACAAGGGGCGGGGATTAGTGCAGTGAATAGCGCTCGCGCCTGATGACCGAGAGGTCCCAGGTTCGGTTCCCAGCCGGTGCGAGCTTTTTTAATTTTTTTTTGAATGATTGAGAACACGTGGCTAATGACCATAGCAAAAAAGAACTGAACAAGCAGAAATTAATGTAGAAAGGATAATCTTTACTCACACACAAAAAAGTTCGCATTTCCAATCGTGCCTGGTAATTATACCTATGTCGCCAACTGAATGGGAATGGAAGTTTGAAAATCCTATCCCTACGAATATAAATATATAATAAATTGTGGGTGCATTCTATATACGCAAGCTTTTTAGAATGCAATGGCAATACTTGCCATTGTTGCACATTAACCACAGATGATACTGATAAATAATAGAATATTAAATTAGAGTTAAAAACGAACTGAAGTAAGTGAATTTTTTTTTTATTTGATTCGCCATTTATTTATTTTTTCAGCATCAAACTGATTTTCTTTATTTTTAAACACTTGCTGATAAAATACATACATTTCTGAAAAATATTTTATTTTTAGTTTGATTTCTTGACAGAAATATTGTGATTCCATTCAAAAATTAATTTGACTATTTATCTAAGAAAACAACTATCTACAGAATCTTCTACAGAAATCGGGACTCTCTGCCGTATAGAATTAGTTTAATCACAGACAGAAAAACTATTTATTTTATTCATGCACATCAAAGATTGTATATTTATTACAAAATTTTATTCCTGAAAGTAGTTTGCTACTTGAAAATACAGGGTGTTTCCGATATTGGACTTATTAAGAAAAAGGGTTATTATATATGGCATAATGTAACAATAAATGGTAAGAATTTTTGTTTTTTGAGCAATTAAAAGCTTTCGAAATATTGCTTGTAGAAATCTATCAGTTATTAACAAAAGTGTCTTGAAAACTTTAAAATTCAATATATCCCATAATATACAGGGTGAGTCAAAATAAGACCAACTAATTCCGACTACAGATTTCTCATTTCATTTCGAGTTGAAAAGTTATCCATTTTTTTTTCTTCAAAACGCCTCATGGAAAAAATATCAAACTTGGTACGAATCAACGTGATAACTTAGAAATTTTTCTACTCATCGGCAGGCAGTCAACAATTTTGTTGTACTGGCCAATCCAAAGTTCGAAAAAGTTTCTCATGCGTGAAAAGGAACGCAAACAGAATCTGAAGTGAAGGGAGTGTTTTCGATTTGATTCCGAGATTTCCACCATCTGCCGACGACTTCGTTGTTTACAACTCGTCAGGACAGCTTTACATCAGATTCTGTTTGCGTACCTTTTCACGCATGAGAAACTTATTTGAACTTTGGATTGTCTAGTACAACAAAATTGTTGACTGCCTGCCAATGAGTAGAAAAATTTCTTACTTTGGATTCTGTGGTTCGTTTCAAATTAAGTTTCAACTAGTGACTGTAGATGTCACAAGTTATTTTTCAATATATACAGTATGACCCATTTAAAATGGAAGCACCCTTATAAAACTTACATTTTTCAACCGATTGGAACGATTTTTTTTTCGTTAGGTAGGCATTCAAAAATTCTAGGGCCAACTTATCTTATTTTTCAAGGTAAAAAATCTAAAAAAATTACTAGCGATTTTTTTTCTAAAAAATCTGACTACACCACTGGATTCGCGACATTTTCAAATGGTTCATATCTAAATTAAAAAATAAAAAAGTTATATCCTGTATTCAGGAGGTCTCAATATATCACTGGTCAAAATTTCATTGAGATCTGTTAGTAAATAAAAAAATCATAAGATAAAAAAATTGAGAAATATGTAAATGGAATTTCACGAAAATGTCATTTTATCTTATAATTTTTATTTATCAACAAATTTCGATGAAATTATAGTGAGTGATATTTCGAGACTCCCTTAATCCGGTTGTGTAGTCAAAGTTTTGATAAAAGTTCTGAAATTGAATTGGTGGGTTGTTTAAACGGCATATTTTTCAAATTTCATTCCCTTATAACTTTTTTATTGATTGACGCATTTCAACGTAATTTACATGTGAACCATTTGAAAATGTCGTGAATCCAGTGGTGTAGTCAGATTTTTTATAAAAAATCGCTAGTAATTTTTTTAGATATTTTACCTCGAAAAATAAGATAAGTTTGCCCTGGAAATGGAGATTTATTCATGAAATTTGGTTTCCTGGTGGACTTTTTGAATGTCTACCTAACGAGAAAAAAATCATTCCAATCGGTTGAAAAATGTAAGTTTTAGAATGGTGCTTCCTTCTTAAATGGGTCACACTGTATATATAATAATAATAATAATAATAATAATAATAATAATAAAGGCTTTTATTGACCAGACAATCTTACACATTTTTTTTCGTCAAAAATGTATTCTTTAATTTCGTTTTGTTTTGTCAACTTCTACGTCCTACTTCATTTATCGCTCCAATTTAGGAAACACCCTGTATATTGCATGTACTCCGACTACAGCATCCTGCCTAAGGCAATCAATCAAAATTTTAGATTACATGGATTCAGTTCTGACAATACTTTGTGGAAGGAAAAAACCGGCTAAATCGTGAAAAAATTAATCAAACCGAATTGTTCACCTGTTGATGGTAATAATAATGATGGAAACGTCTTTTTTAACAATACTACCTACTCCTCAAATATTTCCTAGAAAATGCAAACGCTCAGTTGAAGCTTGTATGTTGATGCACATTTGATGGTGATTTTTATCGAGGGCATGAACCAAAAAAAGCCCGGCTGAAGAAGTAAACAGTTGAAAGATTTATTTTTTTAAAGAGAATTGAAAAAACAAGAAAATATTCGCAATTTTTCCACAAAAATTTACGGCAATCTATTCAATCAGTTTAAGTAGAATCTAAAATAGTGCGTACAAAAATCTACATACACTATACTCAATGATCTAGAACCTGAAACAGTTTTTTGTTTTTTTCAGCATGTATTTTGGCCATCCCGTTCGGAATGCTCTTCTCCTGGAGCTCCCCATTTATAGTAAAAATAACCGAAGATAAAGTGAACTACAACATAAGCGAAAATGAGGCATACGTTTTCACTATCATTCCCCCTATTTTGATGATCCTGCTCTGTCCTGTGTTCTCCGCTCTATGCGACATTATTGGAAGAAAACGGACTCTGATGCTGATAGCCGTTCCACAAATAATAGCTTGGATACTAACCATCGTCTCCAACAGCGTCTGGGTCCTATATTTGTCCAGAGTCTTCTCTGGAATCGGAGACGGGGGAATTATGTCTTCGCTCCCGATGTATGTAGGAGAAGTATGCGTTCCCAAAGTCAGGGGAACCTGGGGTAATATCATGAACGTGTTCATCTACCTAGGAATTTTTCTGATAAACGTGATCGGTTCCTACTGCGATGTGAAGCAGACAGCGTATATTTGCGTTACGTTACCAATCGCCTTCCTCGTGTTGATGAGTTTCATGCCAGAGTCTCCATATTTCCACATAAAGAAAGAAAACGAGGAAAAGGCGAAAGAGTCTTTGAGGTGGTTGAGGGGCAAAAAAGACGTCGAAGAAATTTACGAGAAGCTCAAAACAGACATTGAAAAGCAGATGTTAGAGGCAGGAACTTGGAAAGATCTTGTATCTGTTAGAAGCAATCGTAAAGCTCTTCTTGCTGGTATCTTCCTTAGAGTATCCCAACAACTGGGAGGTTCAGCGGCATTCAGTATATATACAAAATATATTTTCAAGAAATCGGGATCGGATATTTCATCGGGAGTGGCGAGCATGATCTATACTGGATTGTGCTTCGGACTGTTGTTTGTATCAGGATTTGTTATCGAAAGGTTCGGAAGAAAGAAGTCTTACATGGGTGCTTTAACGACTTGTGGAATAGTGTTGTTGACGCAAGCCATTTATTTATTCATAGATCAAAACGTTCCTAGCATCGATCTCACATCGATAAATTGGTTTCCGGTAGCAGGAATGATCCTCTACGTGACTTTCTGCTCTTTTGGTATACTGAACATACCCACCCTAATGTCTGGAGAACTGTTTTCAACTTCAATCAAAGCAAAAGGCATGAGTGTGCTAACCATAACGTTTGGTGTGATGATATTCGTTGCAAACAACATTTTTTATTCGCTCAACACTTATGTGGGACTCTACTGTCCTTTCTTATTTTTCGGGGCTTGTAATATTATTTCGACGTTCTTGACCATTTTCATAGTTCCAGAAACAAAAGGAAGGACATTAGAACAAATTCAGCTGGATCTGATCGGTAAAAAGTTACCCAAAAATGAACCTTGAGTAATACAAAAATTAAACCACGATAAACAAGGAGGCAGTTCATATTCAATACGAAGCCGATATGGAGAATGTTATACCTAGCTGAACTGGAAAAATATTTCACAATAAGAATGATTTATTGTGATACGACATCAATGCACTGAGAAAAGGATGTTTTTGATAATAGTATTATTTTTCACTGGTATTTTCGAAAGCCTACAGTAATGACAGTGATGGACTGATGAATAATAAATATATTTATTTTTTTGATTAAACTGTTTCATTTCAGTTCCTAAATCAACTTCTCAAGTACCTAATACATATTCGGAATTTTGTTAGAGATTTCCAGTGTTTCACGCAGAATAGTTTTAAAAATGGGTCATATGAATAAACTTTGAGTAAATGCTTTTACTCAGAATTCTTGAATCATATACGTATTCATTCATTGAGTTTTAAACCTGTCATCTAACAAAATATGTCATCTGAAGAAAAGAATAATAACAATGTGAATAAAGAGGACAAAATTTAACGGTAGAATTCCCACTTCATTCTAATTCAGGCCCATGACTTAATTACATGTTGAAAAATTGTCTATTATACATAATTGTTGTCAGGAAGTATATTTCTTTAATAAACTGAAATGATTCATGATAGATCTGGCATGAAATGATGTGTACTTTAATTTACAGCCCGCTTTACTTGTCTACTATGCGGCCAGCGGGCCATAATGCGCCCGCGGGCGGTAAAGTGTACTTTACCGCCCGCTATTGCATAATAGTTATTTACCTAACAACTTTTCACGATTTTATATCGTACGGAAACGTAGGTTTTGAGAATTCTTCTCTTTATTAATTTCCAAACTTTCCAGCAGATTTAAATTAACTTCTATGCTTTCAAAGTATTTCAAAATCATGTTTAAAAGTATGATTTTCTGCGAGTACCTAGATTGACAACAAAGTTGTCCTACATGAAATAATGCCTCTGCAAACCTCTGCAAACATCTCCGTGGGACAAAGCACATTTAGGTGCTCAAATAATCACATTATTAGCATCCGAAATGATATACACTTTTTCATCTCAGATGATTTTTAGCAAACATGCCTGAAATTTGATGTCGGCGTTCAATCACGTTTTCCGAGAAAACGAGCGAATTTTATAAGAAATTACTAGAGATCATTTTTGTGGATATGTACTAAACTTGGGGGGTACCCCTTTTGTAGGTGTGTAACCTTACCCCAAGGTGACGCATCAACTTGTCGTCACGAAAAGTACTGACCTTTAAGAGGGTCGTTAAGTTTAATTATGGAAAACTGTTTTACCTGTACCAGTCTTTATTTTTGCTTTTTCTTCTTTCTCTCGGTGATACACTGACTCTACAGGTATCTGAGGAAAAGTTCCCCAGACCAGATTTCCTTAAAGGTTTTCGAAGAACCTCTGTGACCCAGGACAACCCAGATAAAAATAATTTGGCAGCAATGCTATCACCACTCCGCGGTTTTTAGGATGTTAGAAAAAAAATTATCTGGTGCGGAGACGCCAGATAGGAATAAAAATTAAAGTTCGGTCTATCTGGTTTATCCTGGCCGTAAGGGCTAGAATTCGGCTGCCTGCACGAAGAGGCAGTCTTTTGGTTTTGCAAGTCTTTGCTCAGGTATTTTTGGGAGTAGTGAAGGAATTTACAAATAATAATCGACCGTCGGAAAAACGATATCTATTAAGAAAAAAAAATAATAAAAATATCTCAAATGTAAATAAAACAAAACCAAATAAATGGCTATATATATAGATAAATAAAAAAAACTATTTGATGAGTCCAATTTGCGAGGAAGTCTCTTGGTGATTTTTCAAATAATCACGAAGGAAAATGTCGAATTAAACAAAAATTATATAAAATGCTAAAACCGTTTCTACATCAATAACAAAATAAGTTCTCTTAGGGAGTTCTTTCAACGATTTCCAAATCAGAATTATCAACTGTGTCTTCCACTTAGCGACACTCACTATAATTCCTACGTCTAACCAGAGCCAATGTCCCTAACTATTACTTTGAACAAACTATGGGTTGGTGTTCTGAGAAGATCTGGCTAAGTGCAAGAGATAAGCATTCGTAGCAGAGAAATGAACATATATGAGTTAGTTCATGTATACATCAATTGGGTTTACCAAAACAAAAACAGCTAATCCTTTATGTATTTATCGTCTGGGATGAAACACTCTATTTGAAATCCCGGTCATAGACGCGTCTTTTATATATTTAATTTATCACAAGAAATAATTTCAATTTTAGATTCTAGAATTCGGATGTTTCTAAGATGGCAAATTTTCGATATAAAATTATACACAAACCGTTGGAAAAATGTGTAGATATAAACCGACCTCCCGACCACAAACGAAAACTCAGTTTTCTGACTGATTTCTACCGAACCGCGCGCCTGACTGACTTTCCCTCGACATTTCTGATCAGAGGTCCCCTCCCAACATTCGTTGGAGGTACCATTTTTCGAGTCCTCCCTCAGGAACGAAATTATCAGTCATTCGTCCGTTGGGCCATAATTCAGATTTCTTCACTATGAAAAATGAATTAGTCCCGCCCAATTCAAGATGGTCGAATTTTTCTGCTGAATCAGTATTTCCCACGTTCAGTGCCTAAATTAAGAATTAATGCAAGCTGACCCCCGTCAGCAAAATCGTAAGTATCAGGACGTGTGTATCGCTTTCCAACTAAGCAGTCTCCCGACTCAATGGTTTCATTCATTGATTTGCTTACTATTAATACAAGGCCCTATTCTGAACTCGATATTTTAAATGGCCTTTTTCCGCGGTAGACTAAACAACAGGCCGCAATTTCTATAAGGAGATTACGTGTTTTTTTTCTTGTCGTGTATGAGATATTTCCGATGGGAACGAGTTTTAAGATTTTGTATTTGTTTCACGAATTAAATGTCTTTCGATATGACTTTATGCATTTGAGAAATAAAATAACCCATATGGCGATTGTTACAGATAATTGAATTGTCTTTCACACTGTTGTATCTTTTTTTTAATAAACCGTATACTTTCCAAGATTGCAGCTAAAAATCTATTTTTCTAACTACCAGCATACCAAATTGGAGTATTTTTTCAAGTGCCCCAGTTCTTCATTGAGATGGTCCGGTTCACATAATCGTCACGTTTTTGTTTTGGGTGGTGATTTGAACCTTTGTTCAAGTATCGGTCGGTATGGGTTGGTTTTCGGTACTAATTTTCCATTCGGCTTCCTTTTAACAAGCACACTCAGGAAAGAAACCACGTTGTTCTTCCCCGTTTCTATTGTAAGATGGATCTTCGGATTTATGGTGTTGAGGTGTCTGTAAAAATTTAGTAGTTCTTGTTCTCCATGACTCCATATCAAGATAGCGTCGTCCATATAGGGAAACCAACAACTCGGCTTGCATCTTGCAAATTTTAGTGCGTCTTGTCCGAACTTCTCCGTTAAGAAGTTAGCCACAACCGGACTCAGAGGGCTTCCAATTGCAACACCGTCACCGGACTCAGAGGGCTTCCAATCGCAACACCGTCGATTTATTCGTAGAATTCCTTGTTTCATTGAAAATACGTAGTAGTGAGGCAGTGTCGAAAGAAAGTTGTTGTTTTATCTGGAAATGTTTGGCTTATATAGTGAAGTTCTTCGTTGATGTGTACTTTCCTGAACAGTGAAGTCACATCAAAACTGACGAGCATATCCTTGGGGCCCAACGTGATGTTTTTTATCTTTTCAACGAAGTGAATGGAATCCCTGATATACGTGTCAGTTTGGCCGATGTACGGGTTCAGTAGAGAGGCTTTGAACTGTTATAATGTTGGCAATCCATTTGCACTGACGATCGGTCTAAGTGGGACGCCTTCCTTATGGATTTAAAGTGGTCCGGACAACCTTGGTGGTAGTGCCTCCGGCTTGCACAGGTTTTGTTGTGTTTGAGGATTTGTCGAGAAGCATCTTACAAGTTCGTTTGTCTTTCTGAGAATCCTGGTAGTCGGGTCGTGTTTTAACTTCCTGTATGTCTGGGGATCCAAGATGTTATTTATTTTATTGTTATAGTTTTCAGTTTTTATTTCTACCATTCCCCTTATTTGCGGGTAAAATCATTATACTGTCATTCGCATTCAAGCTTCTCATTTCGAGTGATGTTGCTCTTGGGTGGTTTTGCACGGCGTATTCTCCTTGCTGTTTCGGTTCGTATTGTCTCCGCCACTTCTTATGGCACGCCCCCTATCAGAGTAAGCACAATAAAAGAAGAAACTAGCACAGAAACCGAATCAGTCAGGCTCAAGCGAACGACTCGAATGCTTCGTTCGTTACCGCGCCGCCTTTGAGAATGTCTACCGCAGATGTAGACGAAACGTCAGGAAGAATTACTTCGAGATCACGACCAACAAACCCGAAAATTACCGAGAGTTCAGAGATTGGCGGTCGTGAAAGTTTACCTTTACATTATATTTCTGCTTGATGAAGCCAATGGATTGGCGATGCATCGCGGTTTTGTAAACCAAAAATTTGTAAAAAATCAACATTAAAGTTTTATAATGAACGTCCCTTCGTATTGATTGGAACCCAGCTTGAAACGCCTCCGTATGTTTTTCTCGGGCTTGGAGAAATATTAAATTCCTGACCCTTGGCGGAAATTAATTGAGAGGTTCAACAAATGTTTGATAGCAAAGTGCTTATTGCATCGTTTATGCAAATAAATCAAAACGAATCCATAACAAAAATACTCATTCTTCTCTGAATCGTGTTACAGATATGAGTGCACATTCTCAGGAAATGTTTGTTATTTGGTGATTTGTCAATAGTTGCGTTATCATAGTTTCTCATTGTTTTAGGACAGTGCCAAAAGCCGGATTGAGCTGGTAACGTTTTCCGTGAGAAAATCAGAAGTCAACATGGGGCACAAAGAAGGCATAGAACAGGAAAAAATATGGGTCCAAGTACTAGCGGATACAGTAGGTAAGTTGAAAATAAAAATGACTTTCATTTACAACCATATATGTAATGCTGTCATTACTAACATCATTGAAGGTTGGGAAGTGTCACATTACACACCTCTACTTCCCGACCTCACTTTTCGCCCTCACTTACCGCCCTCATTTCATCTATTCTAGATGAATATTTTTCTGACATTTATTGACGTTATCTGACATTTATTTATATTGGTGACAATTGTATACCCCGTAGTCACGGTAACAATATATAATATTTTAGGTATGTTCAGAACGAAACAGAGATTTATTAATTTTGATCGAAATATGATTGTTGTAAATAAAATAGTATACAAACCTCGGTAGGAAGTTACATTCCTGTCTCGAGATCATAGCTAACCTCTTTGCGTCTCGGTTAACTAACTAATCTCACGACAGGAATGAATCTCTTCTCACCTCGGTGTGTAAATACTATTATACGTTTGAGAATGTACATCCAAGAACTCCTGAACACTATGCACGATTATAAATGTTTTGTGACAAAGATAAAAGTGACTCGTCCATTTTTCAATTTTCCCCTTTCTGCACATGAAATGTGTGTTGTGAAATCACCATACATACGTTCAACTCTCTGAGTTTAGTCATCAAATCAAATTTTTATGTTTGCATCTTGAGTGAGCTGGATGCACTTCACTCAATGTGATGAGGAGTAGAAAATATTATCCTCACTTTTTTTCGCCTACTTGAATACTGTATCTCAGAAACGAAGCAACTCCGGAAATATGTTCATAGGAACTTTTTCTCAAAATGACCCAACGGATCACCCTCTGTAGTTTCTTACCTTAGTTAGGAAACACGAGGAAAATACTAAAAAAAAATCTTTGTGCTTAGTAGGACTGGTGTCGATTGGAAATGTGTGCTATTCATCATCTTTTACATCAACAAAATGTCTGTATCATTGTCAATGACAGACATTCGTTTGTACGACAGCTGAACATGTCGCTAGCTGCCGGTCTATAAGTAGACATACTTGGAGATGTTCGTGGAATCGAAAATTGTACAATTATACAGATCGTCATCAATCACTCTACCTTTGGTGTCGTGATTTTATCATGTTATTTGCTCTCGTCAATTATCAAAGCAACCAAGTTTTCGTGCAAAATTAAAGTTTATCCGATAAAATGAAAACCTTTTGTGGTATTATCTTCAATAAATCCTCCTGTAGAAATAAACCTATTTAAATATGATGTCTGGATCAGTTTGACAGCGATAAAAGAAGGATGCACCTTTTTTATCGCGCGCAATAAAAATGCCTGTTCCTCAAAAACAGACTTCATCTAGTAAGCGGAAGTCCCTTCAATTTCTGTCATGACAGCAATTGTTCAGTATTGTTGACATAATATGAATCGTTTTGGGAAGGTTTCATCTGACCAAATCACAGAGAACATTATAACAATACTTGTGTTGTTGATATAACTGCTCTTATAGGATCTTTTAACTCAAAGTTTTTCCAAAATTATTTCGTTGAAGGAAGAAAATCCAATAAAAAAAGCTCTTGTGTTTTTACTGTTGTATAAATGTTGGTAGTTCTTGTGAAATTCTGTCAATTTTGTTGACTTTTTATATACCACTTTTCGATTGTGGAATCGGCTCGAAATCGAAGATGAGTTGAGGGAATAACCTTCAGATAATGTTGAGTTGAACCATAGAACACATTATCACACTCCAGATAAGAGGAACGTGTCGAAAATTTACGAGTGTTTCAATGAAAGGTTACAATTAATAGTAGACAAACAAATTCATCAGTAAGGCTGACATTGATTCCAATTGAATTTTAGAATTGAATTAACACTAGATGCGATAGATAAGCACATAACCATCTCAATCGAAATCATAGGCATGTGTTTTATTGGTATTGCTTGCATGGGCGCCGCTACTTGAGGGCAAGGAGGGGCGACTGCCCTCCCCCCTCCCTGGACTTTATAGCCTTTATAGTCCAAACATGATAAACGTAAATTGCAAATGTTTCAAATAACAGCTGAGCTTTAGTAAATGAAAGAAAAACTGCCCTCCCTCTGAAATTATTACTAGCGGCGCCCATGATTGCTTGACAGTTTATGTCATAATATTAATAGTAATGAGATCAAAACTATTTCTTGATAAGAATAAGCAAGTGGATCTTTTTTAGATAGATAGATAGCAAGACATAATAATCGGGTCAATTCTGTTTCTCATTAGCAAGATTGTTACCATAGCAAGACAATTTTCACAGCAAAATATATCTCAATTTTGTAGAAGGCTTGATATCTACATTGCTTCATTGGCAGAGGATGATGCGACAGCAACATGTGAAAATTCTCTTGCTATGGTAACAATCTTGCTAATGAGAAACAGAATTGACCCGAATATGTATAATTTTTCGGAAAATTCAAATTTGGTGCGCCTTTCTAGGATATCGTGTGTTGTGTAGGTTAGATGAGCGATTATAGTGTGAAAGTATTGCATTCAACTCGGATGGCGCGGTTAGTTTAGGTTATAGATTAGTTCATCTTCCCCTTCTTACTTCTCCCCTAATCCTTGAGATAACAAGTGAAGCGAGCATGTTTTCATTAATCTTTCATATATGTTTGCTGCGACACTGAGATATGATTTGGCAACATTTAATATTACCGATCATTATGAATTTCAAGGTGACCATCAACCTCCCAGTCAACACAGAATGGTCTCAGAGATGTTAGTGGGCTTCTCATTCATGTTTCAGACAACATCAGTGAATCGCAATGTGACTTCCATTATCATCGCATAAACGTCTATTCGGTGCCGAGTTGGTCAGTTCGAGACATCGAAATGTGATGCCAAATGTGATTCGAAATGAGTCCAATGCGACATTCCATTTATACTTCGGAATCGAATGCACATTGAGACCCTTTCGATGTAACAATGTGAAATTGAATGGACTGGTACTTATTTGAAAATGCGCTTCGCTTTCTGATTCTCCTATATGTCTCAAATACTCCAAATTTAGAAGTCGATGATGCTTTCACATGTTATAATGATTTTGTAGGTTATTATTTAACTCGCATGTAGTCACTAGACTTACCTACTGAGAGTATCTCAAATTCTCTTCGAAGCGAATTCACCGCTAGAACAATAATTAATAGGCAACTTGAACGAATATAGAATATTCAAGAATGAAACAAAGCTCACCATGTTTTGACATAAATAGAAATTATACCTCGATATTAAATTATCCTTACTCATCCTATACCGACAAAATCGCAATGAAACCAAAATTCATGTTAATGTGCTTCGCAATTTTGTTCACATTTTGTGCATCAAAGCGACACTAACGAGAAGAAAATTGTGAACAATTCATAACATTCGGCATCACTAAGTGGTAACAGTGATGTCGATCTAAATGCAACTCATTTTGTTACCACAATAATCAAGAAAGCAACATCTCCTAGACGTTTGTGTTAACTGGGCTACCACAAGAACCAAACTTACGAACATTGTAAGTTATGTTTTTAGTTACATTTTGGTGTAAAACTGCTGTTTTTGGTACTTGTGATTGTGAAATACGAGTTGATCAGCTTCTGAAAAACAGGTTGACAAAAGAAAAAGGCACTGAGTGCGATTTTTCAAAGAAAATTTCTAATTTGAAAATGATCAGAAAAGTAGAAAAGTATTTGAGATCCCCCCAAATTTTGTTTGTGTTTTTTAAGAAATCCTCTAAAACTGACTTCACCAAAATTTTGCGCTGGAATTGTTATCACTTAAAGACCTAATTTACATATTTTTGTTGCAGCCTGTTTATCAGCTATCTCAGTGGGACTGCTGTTCTCTTGGACCTCCCCCTTCATAGTTAAAATAACCGGCGATAAGGACAACTACGACATCAACGATGATGAAGCTCTCTATCTGACAGTTATCCCTCCGATAGCGATGATCCTCTGCTGTCCGATTTTCTCAAAATTGTGCGATATTATCGGCAGAAAACGTACCCTCATGCTGATCACCATTCCCCATTTGCTCAGCTGGATCCTCACCATCGTTTCCTCGAACATATTCGTTCTCTATTTCTCGAGATTCTGGGCAGGAGCTGGCGACGGATGCCTCTTCGCTGCCCTTCCTATGTACGTCGGAGAAGTGTCCACGCCCAAGGTGCGAGGAATCTGGGGAAACTTAGTGAACGTATTTACGTATTTTGGAGTGTTTCTGATCAACGCCATTGGATCTCAGTTCAGCGTGGAGATGACTGCCTATATCTGCCTACCTCTACCTATTATCTTCTGTATTGCCATGTATTTTATGCCTGAATCTCCTTACTGGTTCATAATGAGAGGTGAGTTTACCGAATTACTATATAAAGGCACGCATATCAAAATTCGATTTCACATACAGTAAAATCCGACGGTACTTTCTGAAACTCTGGGATTATCAAAAAGCTATGACGTATATGCGCTGGTTGTTTATTGTTAATTTTTTTTGTTGCAAAAATGTAATATTCTTCAGTTTTTCTAATAGTGAACAAAAGTTACTTTATTCCACGTATATTGATACTGATACCTTGCATATTTGCAGTGGCGCAGCCAGGATTTCAGTTTGGGGAGGGCTGAACATACAATTTATCAGTTACCAGAGCTTTTTTTTTTTTTCGTCAGACGGATGTTATGAATAACGCCTACAAGCGAACTGTTAGGCACGCGAACGATAACATCCATCATCTTGTAGAACATTTTCTTAGCTTTCTTTCTAAATAGATATGTATTTAACGAATGTGTCTCGTTTTGGTCGAAAATTGCGAAAAATGTAAAAGGTGCAGTGGCGCACTCAGAAAATAATTATGGGGGGGGGCTGACCGGGAATCCCTGGGCCAACCAACGAAAAAATTTCCTTAGAATAACCGGTATTTTAAGGCATTACTTTAAGTTTATTTTAGCTCTTTGAATGCAAGTTTTGAGTAGGGACTATAGGAATGAATGATAAAACCCAGCAGATAAAATAAGATTTTAGGTTTTATTTTGACAAAATCTTTTTATATCAGCTGTCTTACAAAACAAAATTGAGTCTTCTTTGGTAAGTATGGATAATGCACTGTCTGTGTCAACTGGAATTTCCCTGTGGATATTAAGATTGGCTAAGCCATTTAGCCTACTCTCAGACATCATGTTTCTTAGGTATGTCTTGATTCTCCGTAGAGTGGAAAAGAAGCGCTCTGCTGTGCTGGTCAATACAGGTATAGTGATGAAAAAATATTTAGAAAATCAATTGCATGTACGTTGTGTGCCTTGTTGCCCTTGTTTCGTTGAAGAAAAGCTTGCCAAACTTCCATTTCTGCCATCAACACGTTTAAGTTGTTGTTTTCCAAATCTTCTTCATAAACCTCATTCAACTTCAAAAACGCCTCTTTCATCTCTTTACTTTCTTCACTATTGTCTGGATGAGTATGAAGTAAGCAGTGAAACCCCTCACCCGCCACCACAAACAAACAAAGCAAGCGCGCCCGAGAAATGTTGCTTTGCGGAGTTTGGAATATATGAAATACGTTTTATTTATTTTTTAGTGCATTTCTTAGGAATAGGAATGCAGCAATGCAGAATGCTGCTATTTCTTTCGTAGTTGTAGTGAAATGTAACTCCCGCAAACCAGTATTCAGTATGTGATGTGTCCACTATTAGCGGATTTAAAAATTTAAAAAACAGAATGTAATTTTTTAATTTTTTTCTTGTCTTGAAGGGGGGCTACAGCCCCTTTAGCCCCACCCGTGGGTGCGCGCCTGAAAAGGTGCACTAGGATCTGGTACCCTAGCACATAAAATCGCCAACGAAAAATACTTCCGAAAATTCTAGAATTTTTTCAATATTTTTCCTGTATTCTACGCCATCAATTCAACATGACACAGTATTCGAAAAACAAAAACAATAAAATTAAAAATCGGTCCAACTCAAAGTGCACACGTTCGTAGAAACGCCTACCAAATTTATGTTTGACTAGCAATTGATTTGAAATTCGGTCAGCGTATAGAAAAAAGATTGAATTTAACGAATTTACTATAGAAAAAAATTATAAAATTTTTTGGCGGGAAAAGGGCACCTGTAACCTCTAGATAACATTTTCAACCGACGACTGAGTTGAGTTAGAGCAATTCTGCGAATGCCAATCGATTTAGCATGCCAAAATTAGTATATACTGTGATTTTCAAGTCGATCGGCTCAAAATTAATTTTCAGCCGAAAAAACAAAATGGCCAAAAATCCAAAGACATCAGATTCACTCTAAATTACCACCGATGTACTCGAAATTTTATGCTGATTCCGAAAATGTATAATTTGAACATGTTCGGATACACGGTGTACCATAAAACAAAGATAAAGGTGCAACAAAAATTGTATCGCACGAATCCGGCATCCTAGCACACAAAACCACCTATAACACCTACAAGAGAATTGTTAGGCAAGCAAACAATAACATCCTCTTGTAGGAAATTTTCTTAGATTTCTTTCTATATACCTATGCATTTAACGAATGTGTCTCGTTATGGTCGCAAAATGCGATAAATATAAAAGGTGCGCTAGGATCCTATCCTAGCACATAAAACCGCAAAAAAAAATACTTCCGAAAGTTCTAGAAATTTTTCAATATTTTTCCCGTACTCTACGCCAACATTTTAACAGTCATTTGGTGGCTTAGGGGGGGAGGGGCTGCAGGTCCAAAGCCCCCCCCTAGCCGCGCCAGTGCCTCTTTGGTACCATGATGGAAAGATCTTGAATGAGGTTGAACGATTAATATCTAATCTTGTCTAAAATACCAAATTTCAGCGAAACAGAAACAATCGGTAACACGTTGACATCTATTATTTGTTAATGAAGTATTGTATTAATAGAAAAACATCGTTATCAATACATTAAATATGCTGCGATTCTTTGTTGAGAGTTCTGATTCCTTACAATTAAATGTCAATCGCTTGAAATTATCTTTAACTATATTAGGTTCTTAGAATTTGATTTTAATGCACAGATTAGATGGAATAAAAGTGCCTCTCAAAAGTCTCAAATCAATATATTTTTAAACCTTTCAACTAATTCTCATATAGAATTATTACGATTGCTTAATACGAATCATATGAAACGATTTAGCCCATTTAAAACCAATAAATGCAATAAGATTTTGTTTTTAGAGACACAGGTTGATATGAGAAGAAATGAAATAGGAAATTGTGTTAGGTACGATAGTACCCAAGCGCGTACCTGAGGGGGGATAATGGGATAATTATACCCCTCCCCATGACAGCCTGAATTGAACGTCAACGTAAATGATATCTTTATAGGCTCGAAAAAGTACCAAATGATGGAAGATGGAGTTTACGAAAAAGTAAAAAAGGTCACTGAATTATGCACCTCCGGCAGATCATTCATGTCATATAATTCAACAAATGGTTCAACAAACTATCCATGTAAAGGCAGAAGCTGAGACACCGTCCGCAGCCTAGCCTTCACTAAACTACTGGCGCCATCTGAACTCCAGCCCCTCAACCAGAGGAATATTCAAAACTTGCGTGATTAATTTAACCATACCAATACAAATGAAGAAATTTGCATTGTTCACAATAAGCTTGTCAATAATCCTATACGATAGGAATAATTGGGTCGAAAATCCATCAGAAAACAACTACTTTCCAGGGTAATACCACGACGAACGTTGAATTAGGTACATCTAACGAATTTCCGTGTAGAGTTCCTACAAGGCTTTCTCTGCAATTGCTATTAGTTGCATGGAAATGTTCCTAGAAACATTCGGACCACCTTTAGATCATAATTTTTCAGTCGTTATCTTGTGTATGAATGTGAGCATTGACGTTGATATATCGTGAATAATAAAATTACAAAGAATTGAATTTCTTTGTTTCTTTTAGTCCAGAAAAACTTTACTTTCAAAGTGGACATCGTGTTCAACTGATTTGCTATAAATAATATTCTGTATGTGCAACAGAGTCGATGAATCTATCTTTTCCTTCAAAATAACGCTACCAAAAAAACAGATATTGTAAATCAACTTTTATTTTCAGACAGAGAGGAGGACGCGAAAGCATCCCTGAGGCGCCTGAGGTGCAAAGAAAACGTAGACGACATCTACCAGCAGCTGAAGTCGGACGTGGCCAGGCAAATGTCGGAAAGAGGCACGTGGAAAGAACTCTTCACGAACGAGACCAACAGGAAAGCGCTCGTAGCAGGGATCTTTCTGAGAGTGTCCCAGCTTTTGGGCGGTGTAACGGTGTTCAGTGTGTACACCCAGTACATTTTCGAACATTCCGGCGCCGAAGTGAGTTCGGAAATACCGGCAATGGTCTACACTGGCTTGTGCTTCGTCTTGATATTCTTCGCGGGATTCGTGGTGGAAAAATTCGGGAGGCGTAAAACGTTCATGAACTCCATGCTTTTTTGCGGAATCGTGTTGTTGCTCGAAGGTATTTATTTTTATTTGGACACAGAAGTGCCAAGCGTGGACCTTTCTTCGATAAAATGGTTCCCCATAGTCGGGATGATTCTGTACATAATTTTTTGTTCCTTTGGGATTATCCTGATCCCCACGCTTATGTTAGCTGAACTTTTCTCCGCCAGCGTCAAGGCCAAGGGAGTCAGCGTGTTAGTTATAACTTTTGGTCTCATGTTATTTATTGCCAATAATATTTTTAATTTACTCAAAGTCCATGTCGGGATGTACGCCCCCTTTTTGTTCTTCGGTATAAGTAACTTAATATCGACGTTCCTAACATTATATTTCGTGCCAGAAACCAGTGGAAAGACTTTGGAAGAAATCCAGCAATCTTTGAAAAAACAATCTGCGATAGTTTAAAAACGAAGACAAAGTGTTTTACTATTTTTTACGCTTGTAGCCAAATGTGAATAATTAGTTTTAAGGTTAGTTTTTGTATTCCGAAACGTGAAGACTTATTTATATTAAAATAATACTATTTAATTATGTTTGCTTTATTATTTTACAACTACACCAACAAAGTCATTCAGTTCGAACGCGAATAATTTCGACCTTGCCCTTCTCGACCAATCCTGCCAGGCAGGCTAATACCCCGGCGAATATTGAATAATATCTGATGACAGATATACAGGGTATAATCTAACTTCTTACACTACTATGAATGACTGGTGTATGAAGCCAGTTTATAATGAGTTACTGTGGTACAAATTCGAAAAAAAAAACTGGAAAAATTGATTTATTTTAAAAATTTGACGACTTTTGGGAACAATTCTCTGCCGAACCTCAGGTGATTAGATCAGAGCTGTAATAAACCAGTGTTGTCTTACGGCTCTGATCCAAGCAGCTGAGGACAAGCGAATCGCGGTTCTCAAAATCCAGATTTAATCTTTCAATTTTTTTTCAATTCCAAACCAATGCAGTTCGTTATAAAATGGCATACACACTATTTGCAATATTCCCAAAAGAAGATATCTTAAATGAATAATAATTATTTAGACAAAAAAAAAATGTTACCAAATTTTTTTGGGACCTAGAAAACCGCAAAACTTTACTTTTTATAAACAGTCAAAAACGCTGTCTGACATATTAGTCTATAGATTATTTATTTTGTGCTGTGACGTCATACGCGGCTTGTAAACAGGCGTTTGATATTAACAAACAGTATTTAAAAAGCCCCGCCAAGTTTTATTAAAAACCATGACTTCCGTACCAGTTTACACGGAATAGTTGTAATTATCATTATCATTAACTTGTCCGAGAATGTTTCGTCAATTCAGCAATTTTGCTGCAATTTAGCTAGATGGTTTTTTTATAGCACCCCCTAAGGAGAAATTCTAGCTACGCCACTGATAAATACTCACGAAAATTCAGCACCTAGTAAAAATTTATTCAAAAAAGGGTCCTATACTGTGGACTATTCCGATATCGATAAATCTAGTTGTCTGTGAATAAAGGTTTAAAAAAATATATCAAACGGTACCAAACATGTAATAAATATAAAATACAAAAGTATACAGCCAAATAATCAGTTACACCAAGGATAGTCATCATTTTTGTATGGCGTCAAAGGCAAATCATACATAAAAGGAAACACATTTTTATTCTTCCTGTTCAGTGTGTTCTTTATCTCAAAATATTCCTCATCAAAAAATTTTGGCAGAAATAAAACTCCCACTTCGTACGACCTTATATATACCCCATTATCTTTGGCAAACGGTCCGCCCCAGGCAGATTTCGACAAATTGGCACTAGTGATCAGGTAGTATGCCAATTTACTAAGACAGGGAGATACGCGGCAGTAGGATTTGATGTGGGGCATGGCACGAGTTCGGCCAAATGACTCTGCTTTCCACTGACTGAAAATAAAAACATCGAGTATTATTAAAAAATTATTACTAATAACAATAATATGTATTGCACGATCCTTCAGACATTCCACGAAAATATAGAAGTAAAAACTTACAGAATTTCTCAAACAAATACATACATTAAATTATTAAATGAGATCGGTCAGGTATCAATCAATATTATACCAAGCAGCAAGTCTTACTCTTCAGTAGAATCAGAAAACCTTTGTATTGACAGAATATCTCATCACACTCTAAAATAGTACTGATCAAGACCTGGTGAGACATTGCAAACAGTCTAGACAAGTCGAATGTACGAAACAAACCCACCTTTATTATAGATAGCACAGTAAAAAGGGTGGAAAATACGTTGGAAAATAAAGAGGTACAGGGTGTCCCAGAATAAAGGGGACAAATTCCGAGGGTAACATCCTCATTTCATTTTAAGGCTGAAAGTTCCAATAAACATATACCCTAAAATGAGTATTAACCGAGTTACAGGGTGTTGAAATTGACACCAAAAAATATATTTTCCAGAATAACTCCATAACAGCTTAACTTTTCTTAATGAAATTTGGTATTTCACTTGACAGCATTCAGTTTCATATTTCAAGGCAAATCATGTGTTTGTAACAGGGGCGTACGGTAGGTGGGTACCCCTACTCGCCCCTCCCCAACTTTCACGCCACTAGATTAATATCGATTTCGTATTCTTTTTCTTAATCCCCAATATTTCCTATACAAAAAAGGAATACGTTTCGCAAATATCAACGGTTTTCGAGATATTTGAAGTTGAATAAGTGGGTGCGTATGTGATACGGATACTCATTAGTGATTATTTTGTTAGTGGCTACGTAAGTTTTAAATATCGGAAAATTTTTGTGAACTTAATCCCTCGCAAATGCCAACAATCTTCGAAATATTTGAATTTATACTCATTGCAAGGTATGAAATATGTTGGTTATGATGTTATAAATAGTTACCGTCACATTCCTTTCAAAAATAGTAAAGACTTTGATACGCACGCACTTCTCGAAAAAGAAACGAAATCGATATTAATCCAGTGGCGTGAAAGTTGGGGAGGGGCGAATAGGAGTACCCACCTGCCGTACGCCCCTGTTTAGAGTTACAATAACATGATTTGCCTTGAAATATGAAACTGAATCCTGTAAAGTGGCATACCAAATTTATTAAGAAAAGTTAAGCTGTCATGGAGTTATTCTGGAAAATCTATTTTTTTGTGTCACTTTCAACACCCTGTAACTCGGTTAATACTCATTTTAGGGTATATGTTTATTGGAACTTTCAGCCTTAAAATGAAGTGAGGATTCTACCCTCGGAGTTTGTCCCCTTTATTCTGGGACAGCCTGTATATAGTTGGTGAGCATATTTTTAAAATATTTATTACCATGACAGAAAATCTATTTTGACCTACTAAAGTATTTATCAACTCACTGTAAATAATTTTGCAACCATTTCTGCTTCTCGTTGGTAGCTTTAGAGTATGGTAGACAACCCCCACTCTCGTGTCCAAAATACCCTGTCATTACATTATCCACAGTGGGGTAAACGATGCTCAACGTACAGTTAGAATTCATCGGCATGGGACTCTTGTTATGGCTGGCCAAGGCTCGTAGTACGGATCCCCTCAGCCATTCAGCAGGAGTTTTACCTGAATACGTTAAGAACTAAGTCAGTGTGTTTAAATCGAACTTTCTAAACGCGCGTTTAAATCGAACTTTCTAAACGCGCGTTTAAATCGAACTTTCTAAACGCGCGTTTAAATCGAACTTTCTAAACGCGCGTTTAAATCGAACTTTCTAAACGCGCGTTTAAATCGCACTTTCTAAACGCGCGTTTAAATCGAACTTTCTAAACGCGCGTTTAAATCGAACATTCTAAACGCGCGTTTAAGGTTACCATAGCAACATCGACTCGGCTGCGTCTCATTCAACAAACTACTACTTTCTACTCCCTTAACTGAAATGGCATTTATCGTACTGATATGTACCTACAGAGATAAATAATCGATTAATCACACAATCTGTCATTATAACAAATTTTTGAAAAGATTGCCATTGCAATTATTAACCCATTCTTTTCTTTGATTATGTCACCATTACTAATTAATTCCAGTGGTCATGGGCACCGCTAGTAAAAATTTCAGAGGGGGGCGGTTACTAAAGCTCAGCTGTTATTTGAAACATTCGCAATTTACGTTCAACACGTTTGGACTATAAAGGCTAAAACCCAGGGGGCGGTCGCCCCCCTTGCCCTCAAGTAGCGGCGCCCATGCCAGCGGTTAAATACCGGCCTGACAGGGCAGATCTATCTGTTTGTCTGTCAATTGAAAGTGTCACGATAACCTAAAAAATCATGTGATGAAGATACAATTTTCTTGTTTCATAATAAAAAACTGAAATATAGCATATAACTGACTAGAAAACAGTGATCTCTGTGTTTATTCAACTCGTATAAAAAGAATTCGAAAGTAATTTTACCCATGGAGCCGATGCTTGAAGCTTGAGCAATGATTCCCCAGGATAAGGGTCCTTCACTTTCTGGGGTTGTTTTAGCTGGTAAGACACAGTGGCGTGACAAGAGATCACCGACTCTGTGTAAATGACTGCCATTGCTCTTGGGATAATACTTTCCAGGAGCAGAGTAAACAAAGCATACCCTGTAACGGCAAAGTCATGAGTTAATTCAATTATGGAAGAAAAAATATACTGGGTAACATCAACACATGTACCAGAAACATATAAAATTGTGTCATCAACAAAAAGGAGCATTTTAAAATCACCCAACTCATCATCACCCAAATTAATCATTCATGAACATTATGAAGACCAGAGGCCACAAAACAGTGCCTTGAGGTACTGCACTGCTCACCTCTAATTTTGTTGAATATTCTTCACCAAATATCATTAAAACCATGCATGGGTTGATGGAAAGCTAAAATAATGTTTAAATTTCTCTCTACAACTTCAAAACTCCTAGCATCACTATTACAGTGACAAGATCTTTGTATATTGAATACTTTAATTCATTTACAGTTTTTTCAAGTTATTCCACATGAGTGTCCTCAGAAACCAGACTGATTTACTGATAAGAGATTAATAATAAATTGAGTTAACTATTGATGAACCTCTAGCTTAAATTTCGGTAAGAGTTATTAAAAAACAGAACATCTGGAAAATGATATTTTGTCAATGATGTGAGAAACAACATGTCCTGCAATACCAGGACCACGCTTATTGCCATAATCCTATACAATAGGAATAAATGGGTCAAAAATCCATTAGAAAACAACTACTTTCCTGGCTAATACCACGAAGAACGTTGAATTACACCTAATGAATTTCCGTGCAGAGTCCTACCTACAAGGATATCTCCGCAATTGCTAGTTGCATGAAAATGTTCATTGAAACATTTGGACCACCTATAGATCGATTTCTGGGTTCTTGCCCTCATCAGTTTAGGGTAGGTCTCTGCAGACAATAAATAACTATTGTCTGCAACAAACGATTCAACAAAATCCCCATGTAAAGGCAGAAGCTAAGACACCGCCCGCAGCCTAGCGTTCACTAAACCACGGGCGCCATCTGATCTTCTGCCCCTCAACCAAAGCAATACCCAGAACTTGCGTGATTAATCTAACCACTAATACAAATTAAAGAAATCTGCATTGCTATGTTCAGAATAAGTTTGTCAAGAGAGAAACAAGATGTCCTGCAATACCAGGACCACGCTCGTGGTATTAGCCAGGAAAGTAGTTGTTTTCTGATGGATTTTCGACCCAATTATAAGCTCTTCCTAATGGTTTTCTGCTCTCTTAACTTGGCAACATCGCATTTCTTCAAAGTCAAAATGTAATAGCAAAGCAAGAACCACCTGATGTCCACTTCAATCCATCTTTATATCTGATATCTAGTAATCAGAAGTGACCAACTTGGCAACAGACCATTTCCGCAAAACAAAAATTGTAAACGCCTTTAGAATTGGTTGAAGATTTATATTAATATACTTCAATCAAAACTTTTATAACGCTTCCCTAACTTGGCAACAGGTATTTCCGCAAAGTCACCTACATCAACAAATAGGTTATGGGCCCAGTTCGCCCAGTGTCACAGCAAGAACCGCCATATTGAATAGAATAATGTCCACTTTGATTCATATCTCTATATCAGATTTCCAGTAATCGAAATGACCAACTTGGCAAACAGACCATTCTCGCAAAACAAGAATTGCCTTAATGGTACAAAATCGCCATGTTCATTTTTTATACGGATTTTCAGTCACACAAATCTTTACCAAAAAAATTTCGTAAAACTTGACACAGCATTCTATTGTCTTTATTAGTTATGAACAATCGGTCACCGGTAGAACTTTCTTGCAATAAATTACTATAACTTTGAAATATATTTTGTTCCAAATACATACCCTGTCCGAGCAAATCGTCCAAAGTTCCACAAATTATTAAATTATGAGATCAGTGTTTATAGAGAAAGAAGAAGATGGTTAATGAAAACTAGAAGTAATTCCAGAAATTCTTTATAAGTTTCACATTCCATCCAGGTGGCGTACTAGTACAGTGCCATAAATTATGCAATTTTTGGAAAGTTCTATTAAAAGAACCTAGATGTCACGCGCGATTGCATCAAACACTCTTTCTACAGTGACTGCCTAACTATCTTCTGTATTATCAAACAACAGCTTTTTATAGTTCCAGTTTCAATGATGATAAATTTTATTATTAATTGAGAAATTACCAAATAGATTTCACATGGGAATTGGAAATCAACAGGGAATTCGTTATTACCTCACTGATCCAAAATCGGCTCTTTTAACATATTCCATGAATGGCTTGAGTAGCGGCTCATTGTAAGTTTTCAAATAACTCAATAAACCTGCCTTAAATCCTGTAATAGACTCCCCTTCGCTATCAGGGCTGGAATCTGGAAGTCTCGGACAAGCTGGGCTCATCCATAAGCTGAAAGTGATTTATAAATAAAATTATTGCGGGACATTCTTTATTAAAAAAAAAGATGATACCCACCCTTGGTTATAATGATTCCAATCTTCATAGTACAAGTTAGCTGTTGAAACTACAACTCGAATTGAATCATCTTCATATACATAAATACCAATTTTCCTAAAATGAAGTTTGAGTGACTTTTACAGAATCCTTTTCTATCTGGAACTCCAACATCAAAACTCTTTCTTATTCACCAATAATAGAATTGTATTACATATATTACAACAAAAACATTTAACTTACGAGTGATGAACCCCAAAAGGATCTTTCATCTTTATCAGTTTGTAACTAACATTGGGACAAAACATATCTATAAATTTCGCCATATCAGGCCAGTCATCTCCGAAAAGAATGGTTAAGGGTTTCAAACTGAAAGAAAATAATCACAGCCCATAACTTAATTCAAATTTGTAAGAAAAATAAAAAATCTACCTCTGTTTTCTAGCTTGATATTGTTTCAACAACCAATCAATGTCGATCATGAAGTTGATTTGTAATGAACACTTCAGCTCTCCCAAACTCGGGCAAAGAAGATCTGAAATTCAAATATTACTTACAAAACTAAAATAGGAATAGACATGTGACTGAACATAAAATGATTGGAAGCATTAATCGTTCTTGGGTGTTTCAAGCAACCAAAGACAGGGGTGGATTCTGTGTACCATAGAATTCTATTGTCGATAGAAAAAGTGAGATGATAGATATTATGGTTGAATTAATGGGAGAGAAAGAGACAAAAATGTCGACAATAGAATTCTATAGTACACAGAATCCCACCCCAGTGGTCTGAATCTCCCAAACACCTATACCAGAGGATGAAAACTCAATATTTTTCCTTGAAGAGGATACAAATTGACCATATTTTCACACTTGAATAAAGACTCAAATAAACTATACTACCTTTCAAAAGACAGTTCTTAGAAGAGAAGCCTGATTTCGATCCCAGCAAAATCGCATTGTGGAAATTTTTTAACAATTAATATTGTCAAAAATTACCACTTTTTTGTTTTTTACAAATTTCTTAAAAATTATTGAAGGTATTGAGAGAAAATTTAGAAAAACTTCTAAAAATAGATAATAATAAGTAGTACAACTGTGTGCAAGATAGTTTCTGTAAGATGTGTAGTTTTATAATAATCAATTTATAATTTAAATCAGCTGATTTTAGGGAAATCATCAAATTCAAATTCTGTAAAAAACATCTGGAAGTAGAGATCATAATGTACAATTCGTATATATTTTGGATTTTTACCTAAGCAGTATCAATTGCATTGAAAATGTCACTGAAAGTTGCTGAGGCCCGCTGAAAATTACTTACAACACATAATAAAAACCGAGGGGGAAACTACTCTTTCATAAGGTGTACATCATAACATTTTCATTAATTCAATATTCATTTTAATTAAATTCATTATTCGAAATGCCAAAACTCGCCAGAAATTATTTTTGGTGCCAAAAAAACGATTTGAAAACTGATTCAGAGCTCACCAACTCGAGAACGTTTAGAGAATTAGTATATATTGGGAATTTGAACGAAAAAAATCGACGGGCAAAAAAGGCAAGTATATCATGATAAATAATTTTTTGAACTTTTTAAATTTAAATTTTTCAAATTTCAAATTTTTATCCCCGAACGTATTTCGACGTGCTGATTCCGAATCTTTGAACGAAAATGTCGAAAACTCATCAGAAATATTTTTCGCGAAAAAAAAAAAACATTTGAAAACTAAGTAATTCAGAGCTGACCAACTCGAGAACGGTTAGAGATAGACGAAATCTGCGAACGCCAGTCGATTCAAAATGGCCGAATTAGTATGTATTGTTATTTTCGAGTCAATCAAAAGAAATTAAAAATTACCCGAAAAAGTTGCAAGGGGTTCGTTCACCCCTAAAAATCATTAAAAGTACCAAGTTGTCACATCGACTCGAAATTTGCAAGGTGTACGTAAAATTTCATAGTCATTCCAAAAATGTATGATTTTCTATGCTCAGATATAAGATTTAGCCGGAAAAAGGTGTTTATTTTTTATTTTTCATTTTTCGAATTTAAAATTTTTGTCCTCAGACGTATTTTGACGTGCTGTTCTGAATCTTTTAACAATAATGTCGAAAACTCATCAGAAATATTTTTGACGGCAAAAAAACCATCAACAAACTGATTCAGAGCTGACCAACTCGAGAACGGTTAGAGATAGACAAATTCTGCGAACGCCAATCGATTCAGAATGGTCGAATCAGTATGTATTGTGAATTTCGAGTCAATCGAAAGAAATTAAAAATTACTCGAAAAAGTTGCAAGGGGTTCACCCCTAAAAATCATCAAATATACCAAGTCGTCACATCGACTTGAAATTCGCACTGTATACGTAAAATTTTATGCCCATTCCAAAAATGTATGATTTTTATATGCTCAGATATAAGATTTAGCTGGAAAAAGGTGTTTAAGATAAAACATTAAATTTTCTAAGATTTTTTATTTTTCATTTTTCGAATTTAAAATTTTTGTCCTCGGACGTATTTTGACGTGCTGATTCCGAATCTTTTAACAATAATGTCGAAAACTCATCATAAAAATGTTTGGCGGCAAAAAACATCTAAAAACTGATTCAGAGCTGACCAACTCGAGAACAGTTAGAGATAGACCAATTCTGCGAACGCCCATCGTTTCAGAATGGCTGAATTAGTATGTATTGGGTATGTATTTGGGAATTATTTTATGCTTTCTGGATCTTATTTTTATACATAAGATTTAAATTATGTCCATACAACATATCCGTGTAATTGAATGGTAATTATCTTTCAATGCACCCTAAAACTTTTTCATTATTTTTCATTAAGAGATAATTACTTCACTGATTTCATTAGGTGTACAAAAAATGACTATTTGTTTCCCCCTCGATAAAAACGCTTATATTCATCAAATACTCACAAAATACCAATAACTTTCTGAACGTTTTTGATGGAACATTATCAATGTAGATGTTGAAATGCAACGTTGAAAGAAGATTAGAGAAATCTATAGAGAACTGAAAGTAAAAATAGACTCATATCTATCTACTCACAATAAAATTAAAAATATATAATGTAAGATATTCATGAATAATTCCAACACACTTTTATTTGATTAGGTACTGAATGATTGATAAAAAAAATTGTTATGAATCATCCTATCATATGCTTTATTTCTAATATATAATATAATAATCTACACACCAAAGCAGATTTTTTTTATATTGCACACAAATTAATGGAAACAAATAAACATAAACCACTCCATAACAGTCCTTTCCAGGACATCGTGCTATTGTTTATTTACTTGGTACTGTTACATATTATACTTTGTTATATAAAATGTGTTTGTTACCTAGAGAATAAACATATATTTATCTAGTCCTTACCAGTAAAAGTTATTGCATTTGGCTGTTTCAGGGTTTCAGGTGCTTTTATAATTGTTGTGAAAAACAAATTGTAAGGGGCAGCTCTTTCTAACTTTTCCATCATTGTTCCTGTCCCTGAATTAGTCACTTTTGCCCTACTTTCTTTGGACGATTCATTTGAAGTGAACGAGGAAGTACTGGCTGAGTTAGTGTGGGATACATTAGCTTTCCGACAAGAATTCTGCAGTTGTGTTTTGCCATTAATCTGTTTCAATATATCCAACTGTTCCAAATAAACAGTTTTTGGTTGGGGTAAACCATCTGGAATCACTGGAGAATCCCCCATTTCAATGAATTTATTTACTGAAAGAACTACATGTAGTGTTTTTCAACTTTAAACTGGGACATATTACAATGAGCATGTTCATATTCTTTAAAATGATGAGGATTTTTGCGGTAACATCTATCCGCATGTGGGCAATTTTCCTTCTTAGTTGTTTTCGGTTGGTTGTCTAAAAGAGAGTGAATATTCGGATATATTAAAAAAATATCAAATACCTACCTGTAGATTCATTCGCTTTTCTTTTTAAAAAAACCTCCATAATATAACTCGACAATATTCAATAATTATGAAGAATATAAATAATCATCCATATGGAGTTGCAATATTCAAAACAAACACCAAGTTTAATAAAACACGAAAAGTGAAACTAGAAACTACTGAAGTAAATAACAATGATTTGATTTTTGATTACTACTGACTACTGATTTCAGCGATTTGTGATTTTTGTGAAAACTGAAAGCTTAAAGTGAGGTTAGCATTGTTAGCAATGTTAGCATTCTGCGCAGAGGGTGCGCCATCTATATTTATTTGCTTGAACTGATAAAAAGTATTTCTTGAAAAAAAATTGATTTTAGAGATACCCTTCATTAGTTTCGCTTCGCTTCGCTATGCTAAACAAGTTACAGAGTCCCACCGTGTTCCCACCCCTGTTGGTGAATTAGCGGAGCCATCAGTGAATTAAAAAACGTGCCTTATGTGACAGATTCTTTTACGAGGTTATGTGAAGATGTCAACTGTCAGACGTCAGCATTACTGTCATTTTTGGAAATGTCACAAATTTTTTTCTTATGCTTAAAAAGTTATTATGAAATGAGCATGAAAATAAGTCTGATTATCACTGAGATTAGTTTCATTTTACAATGAATTTGAATTATGATAAATAAATCCGACATATCAATAAACTTCGGTGTGTAATTGTGCAGAAACATTTGATTATATATAAAAAAATGGTACTCAAGATGGTGTACAAATCTGACAAATAGTAAGAAATTATATCAGGTCCAACATGCGTTCCAAAAAACAATTCGTGGATCCATCATGTTAGAAGAACAACAAATGGGATCACAAACGTTAGAAATACTAAGGCAAGGTGTTTGGGCTTCACTCACTGGTGGATGGTTTTATGATCCCCATCAAGATGTCTTTTGTAACACTTTTCACCTGTATATTTGGCTATTCTTGCTGTGTCTTCCCCTTACGATTTATGTGGTAAGTTGATTGAATATTTCCTGACATTGTCATATGTGTATTGTTTTGATTGATCTCATTATCATGATTTGAGGTCATGGACAAGATCATGCATATCCATGATGATTTTTTACCAGAGAGTAGGGTTTTCCAGTGCTCTTCTAATGATGTACTCATTGGAAATTATAATAAAAATGTGTTAATAACATTGTCTTATATTTATGTCTAGCCACATTTCATATTAGAATAGATATAAGTCCAAGTTTTGGTGTAATCATCTTCCCCAGAAGTTGGTGTAGTAACTGAAATTAGTTGCAAATTACAAGTTTATCAGTGGAAAATAGACAAAAAACTACTTGTAGTATTTTGACTTTTGTTATAAAATATGAATAGGATATTCATTAAATCTGTTGTGGAATCATCTGCGGCTGAAAGACAAACTTTAGTTGCTGTTTTCCATCGTTCAAGATAACCTCTTGGGAGGTATTCATGTTGAAAAGGGGAATATTCTCTATGAAAATTGAAAAATGAAAAATGTTATTTATTTGTTGTATCTAACAGAAAATAACTACTTCCCCGGCTAAAGATACACTGGGCATTGAACTACATCTGATAGATATTGTGAAAAGACTCTAACTGAAAAGAAAAAATCTGAAAGTGAAAATTCGCATTTTCTTCAGATACTTGATTTTTTAATTTTCTATAGTTTTCATTGAAAAGTCATTAAATAAATTGGATAGGGAGAAAGTTATTGAAAAATATCACTCACAGAAATCGTTCATTTCATTAAAGCAAGGTTCACTTCTCTCTCATTTAATCCCCAATACATTTTGGTCGACGAAAATCTATTTCGTTTTGCCAAGCTCATCAGGGAGATTGATAGAATTGGAAAGCAGGCTCTTCATTCTATTCAAGCTCAGTTTTTTACCTAGATCATGATTTTGATGTAAATAGTTTATAGACACGAGGAAAATCCTTCAGTTTAGTTTAGTTTAGTTTAGTTTATTTATTGGCAAAGTATTACACTAAAGTGCTTTTACAAGTCAGATATAAAAATAGAAACAAAAAAATGCTACAAATAGTACATAATTAGTATAAAACATGTTATTAGTAGGATACAGCTTATCAGGTACGATACTAATAGGTAGCAATACATGGGAAGACAAACATCAAAATATAGTAACGAATACATTTACATATATCAGAGTGATATCTTCAGTTTAAACGTGAAATTTCAATAACAGGGAATCTGATTGATGAATAGAATACCAGAAATATACTTTCAACTATCCCTATTCGTCATAAAATATTGCAGGTAAACAAAATTTCTTTTTTTCAGTATTTTCCACCATCATGGTATGTCTGGTACTTCTATTGTGGATCAGTGACTTTGAGCCTCACCGTTTTGAAACTAGCGAACTATGGCCTTCATCACATGTACGACACAACGGAGTGCATACAAGAAGAAGTGGAGGAAGATTGGAGAGGCCAAAGAAAGTAGGTTATTAATTCTTCTTTAGACAATTTGAGTGAAAATGTTGAAAAAATGTTAGAAAATTTCGTAGGTTTTCTTTTTTGTCAAATACATATTTTTTATTTATGAAAATGGATTAATGTCGGGATTAAATTGAAGGGGGGGGGGGTCGTAAAGGCCAAGTGGCCCCACAAACACTTGGAAGTATTCTTCTTGACATACCAATTGAAACTTCAAGAAGAGTACTTCGGACTCTCAGTACTGCAGGCAGAAAAATTACATTTAGCAACAATGTTATATTTTACTTGTTTGAGCTGAGTTCACAGAATCATTGTTGAAATTATGGCAGTAATAACCCTTCCCCTTCCACAAAATTTATTACTTACACTGAAATTTTGTTAGGGAAGATGAAGGCATTGAAATGCAAATATTACCATCACTATTACACAATCCTTCAAGCCAAGCTGGTCACTCTGGTATGAGAGCAATAGCTCATTTTGCGGAAATTGAAACAGTACCTCTGCATAGTACTGATGCTGAAAGCTTGGAGTCCACAGAATTCCAACAACTTGATGCTGCTGAAGGAGGAGTGATAGGAAAACCTAGTAGCACTATTGGTAAGTTATGTACATTTTGAATTTGTTCTAGAATTGAACCACCAGCTGGGTAAACAGGTGAAAATCCACCTGAAATATTTTTTACAAATTAATAAATGATAGTATACCTATCTGTTGAGATTTGAACTCATTCGATTATTCTTGTATCCTCAATCTTCTGTACAGCGTGTTATTTGAAACAATGATTGCATTGGGCCTATGGTGCTATGATATAAAAGTCTATTGGGAAGCAACTTTAAGTTCAATTATCTCCGATTCAAAACGGACGAAAATTCTCAAAAAAATTCAGCTGATGTAGTCACTGTCGAGAAATATCATATCAAAATTTTCATTGAATTTGTAGGAAAACGATTCTAGCGTTCCAAATACCTTAATAAATGAATTAATTATATCCTGCTCACAGATCTCAAAGCTGAAGTTCATCGAAAGAACTCTTCGGAAAGTAGTGAAGACTTCCCGTGTGCTCCCTTAGCAGAAGCTGCATCCCACTTTGCCGAATCTTCGGAGCCTCAAAAACTGAAACGTTCGTCGGATCGCCGTAAACACCGTTTGAAGTCGGAGGGATTCGTCACATTCTCCGTCAAAGACGAAAAGATATTCCGAAAGCTCCATCTGCAAGATTCGCAAGAAATGAGACAAAGGCCTTCTTTGCAAAGTGTTGAATCTGAGCAAGGAGGATCGTCGTCTCATTTCGCCGTTGTCGAGAGTGGTGGAAGGAGGCATTCGAATTTTACCAGCATGGGATTCTTACCATCCAATGTTCAAGTTGATATCAAGCCAACAGGTTAGTTTGGTTGTAAATTACCAAATATTTAGGTTAATTATTTTTTTCTAAGAGAGCCAAATAGATATCTATTTATTGAAGTAAATCGCATCTGAATATAATGAATAGTGGAATTCAGTAAAATTAAATTCCAGAAAATGATTCCCCTCGAATTTATTATAAAAACATTCTTTCAGGGGTAAAGATATTTTATTTGACTTTTCCATACAATCTATATGATCGTAAGGAAATACCCCCCTCTTGGTCAAAAGCGTGAATTTTTCATTGTTCAAGTGAATGAATTCTGTCAATATTTTCATATCTTTTTGATCTAAAATTGATGATAATTTATCTAAAGATGTTCCCATCCTTCATCGTACCTTGTGAATGAAATGTATTTTTCCTTGTTAGTTGGAAGTATGCTCATACTTCCTCTCTTACTCAAATCACTTATCATGAAATGACTGTTGTAACCTGAGAGATTATGAAACACTACGAACAACTTTCGAAAATTGAGATTGCATGCTTGGTGCGAAAGACCTCGAAATTCTCCAGTAAAATGGTTGTGGTCACGAAAGATGATGTCATTGGACAAAAAAGGTTTTTCACAAATGTGACAAATAGTTGCCCCACATGTGTTTGGTTTCTCAAACATCGGCACTATTGTTTTAATTTTTGATTGGATGATCACAGCTATCCTCGACATGTCATTCAGAACTGATGTGATGATTAAAACTGAAAGTACAATCAGTAATGATGCCCAAGTCTTTGATCTGGTTCTAAGTGTCTAACAGTTTTGTGTTTATATGATAGTTAAATGTTAATGGCTGGTGTGAACGGCAAAATCGCGTTATTTGGCATTTACCACTGTTCAGACCCAATCCATTCAAAGAACACCAATTCAATAGTCTATCGATATCAGACTGTAGACTCATGGCATCATCAACGTTTTCAATAACTCTGAAGCATTTGAGATCATCTGCAAAAAGAAGAGCTTTGCTATTTAGAAACAGGATGTAATGTCATTCATTTATAAATTGAATAAAAAGTGGTCCTAAGTAACAACTCGGACCATTTTAAACCTGTTGCTTAAATAACAACCAAGCTGTTAAATCATTTCCTCATCTGATAGTTGACAACAAAATGGAAATTTGCGAAAGGCGAAAGGCTGGACTCTTTATAATCCATTTTCGTGTCTTGAAATTATTGCCCTTCGTCAAGTACACTCAATTCAACATGTAAAATATTTACTACTTCTCATGATGTAATATTTATTTATTGTATGAGTGAAAGTGAGACATGAAATGCAATACAAAATTTTATTCACAGCTGATTAGTTATAAACACAAATACTTTTTCTAATCTTAAGGCTTCTTTGACGTTTATGACAGTTGCCAAGAATGTTATGATATAGAAAAAGAGCGACTTGGATGAAACAAACAGACGTCAATTCTCGATAGCATGTCAGATCAATATGATTCGGAAGACACTAGTGTCTTTAAGGCACTAGTGTTTTTTTACTTCATGTGACGTTTGTAAACACAAGTATTATTGACTCTATAAGATCCTAGCTGTGGATAAATTATCCATCGCTTGTTATAAAAAATGTACAGTTGTAATCTTGTAATGTCATACTTTCTGGTCCTCAGGTTCTTTGGAACTTGGCTATATAGACAAAAATCCCAACCAATCGCTTATGTCCGAGGGCTTCTACTTCAAGCCCAATGTTAATAGAGCTCCTACTGCCATGGGTGTTCGTCGTATCAGGTCCACCGTCTTAGAGACCTGCTGTCCTCCGCCATCTCTTGCCCCACACCCAAACAGCTTGGAGGTCATTGGAGATAGCAAGGTAACATACATATCAATAATCAATAAAGAAATTATTGAACTAGTTTTTTTTACCATAAAAAAAGCATTTTATACAATTGATCACATAACACTGTTGAAAAATTTGGAGTCAATGGGAATTAGAGGCATTGTAAATGATCCCCTTAATTCATATCTACCTTGTAGAACAATCAGCATCAAATCTTGTAACTTTGAAACTAACAAGCTTTTCATTGATAAAGGAGTTCCTCAGAGTTCTGTTTTAGGTCCAATTTTATATTAATTATATATTGTATTTAAGTTTCAAGTCAAAGTCAAAGTAAAAATGTACTTTAATATAATGAATTGTACAGCTTATCAACTATTCAACAAAGATTTAGTAACTATAAAAATGAAAGCATCAGTATTATGCATTATGTACTTATGTATATTTTGTGTATATTGTATAGTTTTATACCTATAGTTTTATGATATTCGAATTCTGTAATAATGTGGATACTTTAGTGGACTATCTTTCATGACCATTAAATATATAAATAAATAAACTCCTTTAGATCTAAAACATGGAAATACAATTTTTAGTACCATTCTCATTATTTTAAGGCATCTGCCAGAAATCCACTGCCACCACCTAGTACTAGCTTGACAAGGAATCAACATTTGAATTTGTGTCCTTACTATGGCTCGGAAATTGTATATCCCATAGCCGAACAGTCCGATGAACATCAGACATCCCACGGACCTGATACAGACGTGGAAAGTCTAGCTCGTGGTTCAGATTCTGAGTTTGAAGATAATGGTCAGGGTGAGAAGTTTCTATATGATTTCTTATTGCACCTAGTGTGATTTTGCTAATTCACCATTAAAATTTCACGAAGGCAAATATAACATTTCTTAAAAAGATTCCTTCTAGGTAGCAACAGTCCTCTGATATACATCAAACTCAACAAACTCAAAAGTGTGCCTTATGCCAGCAACGCTGTCAACGAAAAATATCACCAACAACACCATTCAAAAACACCAACATGTGAAAAACCTCTTGCCATACCTTTGTCTCACCATATCCATCAAGATGATCAGGAACGTACCACCTCGAAGGACCACCTCATTGATCATGAGTGAGTATATTGTATAAAACCATTGTATAAATCCAGAAAAACAAATTTTTTTCAAAGAAACTGGCAATTTATTATAAATGTTTTTACCTATATAAACGCATGTTGTTGCATTTAAGTTATATAGGGTCGTATATATTTATCGATGTTATTTCAGGATATATAATCGATATTACTTCAAAAATATCTGAAATATTTAAGACCCTACGGCTCGTTTCGGAATTTTTATCCTCGAGAATAATAGCTATCATTAGATAGATAGATAGATAGATAATATTTTTATTTCAGCAGAGTTGTGGTCTGGGAAATACGTCAAAGAGTTACAAAACACCATACATGAAATACATAAAATACACACAATTAAAAACAAGAATATACAGTTACTAATATTCTAATATTATTAAATAACAGTATTTGAGAAGAAATCATTGACACAATAAGGCTCCATATTGCATAGATATTTTCGCAGAGATCTCAACAAGCTACCAGAGTCTTCAAGGCTTTTAATTTCATTGGGAATATTATTACAAAATTTGATTGCTTTATATAATGGACCTTTCTCAAAAGCAGTCTTTGAATGTATAGGATAGTTATAGTTGTTTTTGAACCGAGTGCTGTGATCATGGGTAATTTTATAGTCGTGAAAATACTCTTTATGTTTGATTAAAAATGTAATTGACTCCATAATATAAACTGCAGAAACTGTCAACATATTGTTTGCTCTGAATATTCCCCTACAGGACCCATCATAAGCCATGCCAAATATTATTCTTGTACACTCGTTGAAGGATATACTATTATCTATATATATAGACAGTCAGATTCAGTATTTCTCAGTTCCTTCTCTTTCATCAAAAGTGATAAGGAAGCTGATGATTTCAAAGAAGTTTCAGCATGCCAATTGCAAAAATAAAGGAATTGTGGTGTCATAGAAATATAACATTGACAATTCCTAGACGGAGAGTTGAAACAAACGTTCATTTAAGTCAGAGTTCAGTAGCGCGTCTAAATAGGTTGCTGTACAAAACAATTATATAAATCTTCACGGATTACCCTGACATTTTGCAGATGTGTTTCCACATAATAGACCAGCACACCATTTTATTTTCGGTAATTAGCCATAGTTTATAGTTTATATATTATTGTGTATGTCTTGTCCAAAGTTAACTTATGGTTGCAATATATTCTATTTTATTTTCGTTCACCCCTGACTGTCAATCTTTTTTCTGGTAGCAACAACTCCAATTCAAGTGCCACGCCGGATATGCATGACGCCAGGGTGGATTTTTACAACACCGATAACGATGTCAGCGACAGGAACTTATCGTGCAGCAATACTAGTGTCGAGTTGGAAGAAAAAACCACCGAAAAAAGATTACCGGGAAAGAAGCAGCAAACGAAAAGACTTGGAGAAGATTTTGAAGAAAGGGGACCGATGATTATAAGAAAAAAGCAAGTGAGAAAGAATAGAAGGCGGAGCAAGGGCGACAAAAGAAAAGGCAGAGGAGATGAGCGCCGGCGACAGGGAAACTTTTCTAGCTTGGTGGAGTTAGATCTGGATTGGTTGTTTGAGATTGAAGGACATCATCTGCATCTTAGAAAAGGTAATAAATAATAAATAAATGAATAAACTTTATTAAGATAGGAATTCCTAATTTACAAAATAAAATTATGTAGAATCATCAATAAAAAATGATACATATTGATAAATAAATAAAATAAACAATATAAACATGATACTTAACACAACGTATAAGAACTACAATAAATATAATCTAATATAAGGGTTGATATAGATAACTAATCAGAATTTATTATTATTTTGTTTATTTGGATTTGAATATTTGGTTGGATAGATGGACTAATCAACAAAAAATAATACATACAGATAAATAAATAATATAAACATGGTATATAACAAACACCACGTGAAAAATAACTACAATAAATATACATAACATAATGTAAGTGTTGATAAAGATAACTAATCAGAAATTATTATTATTTATTTATTTGGATTTGAATATTTGGATAGATGGACTAATCATCAACGAAAAATAATGCATACATATATATAAATAATATAAACATGGTACATAACAAACACAACATGAAAAATAACTACAATAAATATAACCTAATGTGAGTGTTGATAAAGATATCTAATCAGAAAATAATTTTTTTACAAAACAAAGCTTACTAGTAGGATTTTTAACAAATATATTAAATTATTGACTGAATAAAAATAAAGCATTTTTTCAATTGAGCAAATGATCATTGTATCGTGAGGCTATCTATTTTGAGTGATAAAAATAAAAAAATTACCTGATAAAATTTGAAGGAGGTGTATTTGGAAAGATTGTTTTTTCTGCAATTTGGATGGTGGCATGTAAATATATATTTTTAATGAAACCAGTTCAATTAAAATCTATAGAAATCCATTGATTAAATTGATTCTGCTTAATTTTGACTATATGAGGTACTTTCGATGAGGAGTTGTTTTATTAAGAGTAAATACCAAAAGAGGTTTATGTTTTATCGCATAAACTTTGAACAAAAACTTTTATTTAACATTTAAATGGGAACCAGCAGAGGCGCTTCTGTCGCGAATTCTTTCATAAAATGAATTTATAGCAAAGTCCCAACCCGACAGTGAGACACAGCCATGTCTAGCTGGATGCAGATCAGCTTTCACTATTTCAAAATAGATGGCCACACAATACATCTGTCATTTGTGAATTTAATAAAATGCTTATAGGGTGGATTTATGCAGCACAAATTTACGCTTAACTCCAACTTGAACTAAACTTCAACTAAGGAAAAATTAAACTATATAGTTTGTATGGAATTTATGCGAAAAAATTAAGACAAATTACGCATGCGGGAGATATGTGTTTGGTACAGATCTTTTAACCTATCCGTTCAGCCCGCGGAATTCAAAAATACGCCAACAATTGTACAGTGGTGTCAATAATTAACATTTACACTAGAAAGATGAAAGTTGGCTAACTATTAATTCATATTTAATGAACTATGTCAAAAGAGAGGTTCATCTTCTTAGTTGAAGTTGAAGTGTAAATGTGAATTGTTGTTTAGTGTAAATTTGTGCTGCATCCACCCTATTTTTAATTCCATATATGTCTACCTGCTTGTTTTGATTTTGATATCTAATACTAGAATAGGAAGTAACACTGCCAAATTTCAACAAAATCGGTTGAAGCATTTTCAAAATATTTACGAAAAAAAAATGTTGACTTTAAAACGAAGCATTATCTGACCTATATTCATATGAACTTTCCGTCTTAGAATCACCCCTTGAAGTTTGGCCACGTATTTACATAACACCAGTGCCGGACTGGCCTATCTTTGCCAAGTGAGATTTTGAAAAATTGGGGCCCACAATTACCAGGTTTCATGAGTCACATACGGAAATTTCAACAAATTATTGGTTTTCGTAATATTAATGATAAAGGTGCAAGATCAGCTTTACACTTGTCTTAGAGTAAAAAATGAAATAAACACAGAAAGACAAAATAAACAAAATATAAAAATAAATAAATTTTTTAATAAATCAAACCAAATAAATATTCTTATAAAAATAAATACTCCTTTTTTCTCCTCGTTTGATAGAATTGTGTCACAATCAATATCAATTTCAGTCTTGCCACTACTCGCCTGAGAAGATTGAGACGTATTGAGAAACTGTAAAGGGATTTTCTCTGTTATATCCGAATTAGTTTCAATTTCTCTGATTTTTGATGAGACATTTCACATGATGTACTAGGTTTTAGGAAAATATTTAAGCTAGACTGATTTTTCGAAGTGCCTGCTTTTTCTAATAGTTTCTGTCGCTTCTCTTGACGCTTATTTGCGCCAGATCTGTAAGTTAATATTTTGTTCTTCGCTATCTGCCATCTAAAACATTAATTTCATACTCAATAACAAACTTTGAGCGACCCGATACCCGATATATAAAGTTGTATTTACCCGGCCGCGTTTGCAACTACGCCAAATAAAATTATTTTTGGACACAGGCAGGCTTTACTCTCTGCTGTCTCAGTGTCTCGCATACGACTAATCAGTAAAGTAATCCAGCGCGCCGCGCGCCAAAACCAAAACCGCCCACCGACCATACATACTCGCGCATCACTGTTGCCACGTTGCAAGAGGTCCTCAAGAAATCCTACCAAATCGAAAGTGAATATTTGCGTTTGTCATGTTTCTGGCAATAACCTATTTCGAAATTTGACCTTTTTTCTTAATTAATTTTAAATTTTTAAATTATTGTTTTCATGTCCGAGTCCCCAAATGGGGGGTGGGACCCGTGAGATTTTTCTCACTATCTCACCTGGCCAGTCCGGCATTGCATAACACCCTCTATATTAGATCATTCACATTATGATTACTTTTTTTTATAAATATTGAATAATTAACGATTCATCGAGTATTATTATTATCCCTCTCAACTATGTCATATATTTCCCCAAAATCACAATTTTTCAACCGTTCAAATCAAATTAGCCAAAACAAATGATAATGAAGCAGGTTAGCAGGTTGCCAAATGCCGGTTCATTATGAATTCCAAAAAAACTGACCTTGCGACATCTGTCCACCAATGTCCACACCTATTTGGGTTTTATTTGGGTTTGCGACTACACTAGCACACATTGGCGTTTTTCGCGGTAAAACAATCGTTCTTTCGGAAATGATAGGCATGAATTGAGGAGTTAGTGATGTAATGTATATGACATCCCTCGATGAGGAATGAACTCTTGAACACAATAAGTCTAATATTTCATTTGGAAATGTAGGCAACAGCTCGGTAAATCATTAGACAATTCAAACCTTAAATCACAAAATTGAAGTAACGAACTCAATAGCTTAGAAAAATTGTCTGCTTTTATAGAATATAACCGTTGTTTGATAATACAGAAGATAGTCAATGATATAGGCAAAATGGTTTGATCCAAATGGGCATCACCACTAGATGTCAATAGCTCGATTGTGCTCAAGTCATGGCGTGACAATATTAGTACTAACAATATTATATAGATGGCAGTTTTGAGAGTTGCGAGTTTGAAGGAATCTGCAAATAAGTCGTTTGCTTTGTCTGCGCTTTGTTCATTAAGCAGTTCAGTACCGTATGTGGATATTTTATCATTTCCATTGCTGTGATCCCGATTATTACACTAAGGAGTTATAATTATTTTGTTTTAGTTATGCATGGTAGAATTACTTTGAGCAGTGGTATACATATTCATTCGCAACATGAATGTAGTGTCTGGTTTCCTTAGAAGAGATGATAATTTTCCAATTAAAAATTAAGGGTTTAGTTTTCATGCATACGAATTTTAATGTTTTATTCGTACGAAATTTCATAAAATGCTCGACTACAATGATCTGTGACTTTATGTTCGAAAATCTTGAAATTTGTGCTCTTATATAAAAAATTTAGTCGAGGTTTAGAATATAGGTGAACATAAAACAGAAATTTTTGATGGAAAAAAAATGGCGTCCCCAATATGGCGGACTAGTTTTGTGATTATGGTGCGATTCGATTCTAAATTGGTATGTAGGATTTTCGGGGTCGGAGATTATGAATTTTCTGTCAAAATCATGAGGTAACTATGGCGGCTCCAAGATGGCGGATGAGTTTTGTGATTATTGTCCAATTCGATTCTAAATTGGTATGTGGCGGTTTTCGGGGTCGGAGATTATGAATTTTCTGTCAAAATCATGAGGTAACTATGGCGGCTCCAAGATGGCGGATGAGTTTTGTGATTATTGTCCAATTCGATTCTAAATTGGTATGTGGTGGTTTTCGGGGTCGGAGGGTCGTCAAATCATGAGGTAACTATGGCGGCTCCAAGATGGCGGATGAGTTTTGTGATTATTGTTCAATTCGATTCTAAATTGGTATGTGGCGGTTTTCGGGGTCGGAGATTATGAATTCTTTGTCAAAATTCAAACATTCAATATGGTGGTCGAGTTGTGATTATGGTCGGATTCTATTCAAAATTGCTATGTGGGGATATTCGGGGTCGGTGATTATGATATTGTTGTCAAAATTCATAAATTAAATATGGCGGCTCCAAAATGGCGGACGAGTTTTGTGATTATGGTCCAATTTGATTCTAAATTGGTATAATAGGAATTTTCGAAATTGTGATAAAGCTCTTCTTAATGATTCTTCGCTCCCGTATCTTGGCAACAGCGCATTCCCGTACAGTCACAATATCATAGCAAGAACCACCCGATTGAATAGAATAATGTCCACTTCGATATCCATCTCCATATCAGATTTCTAGTAATCCGAAGTGACCAACTTGGCAACAACGTATTTCCGCAAAATAAAAATTATAAATATTATTGGATTTGGCTGAAGATATATATTTTAATACTTCAATCGAAACTTTTATAATTCTCTTCCTAATGATATGCCGCTCCCCTATAACTGGGCAACAGCGAATTTCCGCGAAGTCAAAATTTCATAATCAAGATCACTTGACTGAAAAGGATATTGCACCCTTCGATTCATTTTCATTACATATATTGAGTAATCCAAAGTGACCAACTGGCAACAACGCACTTCCGCAAAACAAAAATTGTAGATACCGTCAGAATTGGCTGAAGATATATATCAATATATTCTCCAATCAAAACTTTTATAAAGCTCTTCCTAATGGTTTTCTGCTCCCCTAACTTGGCAACATCGCATTTCTTCAAAGTCAAAATGCCATAGCAAGAACCGCCTGATGTCCACTTCGATCCATCTTTATATCTGATATCTAGTAATCGGAAGTGACCAACTTGGCAACAGAGCATTTTCGCAAAACAAAAATTGTAAACGCCTTTAGAATTGGTTGAAGATTTATATTTTATATATATTTTATATATTTATATATATTTTATATATTTATATATATTTTATATATTTATTATTACTTCAATCAAAACTTTTATAACGCTCCCCTAACTTGGCAACAGGCATTTCCGCAAAGTCATCTACATCGACTAATAGGTTATGGGCCCAGTCCGCCAAGTGTCACAGCAAGAACCGCCATATTGAATAGAATAATGTCCATTTCGATTCATCTCTATATCAGATTTCCAGTGATCCGAAATGACCAACTTGTCAAACAGACCGTTTTCGCAAAACAAGAATTGCCTAATGGCACAAAATCGCGATGTTCATTTTTTTAAACGGATTTCCAGTAACACAAATCTTTACCAAAAAAAGTTCGTTAAACTTGACACAACATTCTATTGTCTCTATTAGTTATGAACGATCGGTCACCAGTACAACTTTCTTGCAATAAATTACTATAACTTTGAAGTATATTTTGTTCCAAATACATAAGTCCGACCCTGTCCGAGCAAATCGTCCAAAGTTCCACAAATTATTAAATTATGAGATGGTTAACAAAAACTGGAAGAAATTCCAGAAATTCCTTATAAGTTTCACATTCCATCCAGGTGGCGTACTAGTACAGTGCCATAAATTATGCAATTTTTGGAAGGTTCTATTAAAAGAACCTAGATGTCACGCGCCATTGCAACAAACACTCTTTCTACAGTGACTGCCTAACTATCTTCTTTATTATCAAACAACGATATAACCGTACCAGGCGTTTCCTTTTGAATGCAGTAGTTTTTACACCTAGCATTTCCGATAAAAACGCTTGCCCCGCCATCTATTGCCAAATTTGACGGAGGCGCCGTCTTAACAAGAGCAAATTTAATTTTTTTATTCTTTTTATTTATAGTGATAAACGCCATTATATTGTAATATTACAATAATATAAACTTAAATCAATAAAAGTTATGTCTTATTACTGTTAGGATTATTGAATTTGACAGTGGAATGTACTAGAACAATTAGTAATGAACTTCAACACGAAAAATATACTTTTTAATAACGGTAGACAAATTGTACATACATAAGTGACAGTAATCTCTCTTTTTTCAATAGCCGTAAGGAAATGAATATCTGTATAACAACATTGTGGTTTTCTTATTCGAAAACATTTTCTTTAAAGTCGTAAAAAAAGGCATTTTTCTCAGAACCTCTGAAACGAGACACTGAATGGTCCAGCACTACAACGGTGTCATTAGAACATGATGTGAGTAAGGTGCTACAAGAAACGGTTCCATCCACCCGTAGCCTGGGGGCCATCCCTAAAAGGAATCGTGCCGCTTCAATAGAACAACCGACGTCGTCGGGAGTGCGAAGACCGCCAAAAAGCGAATCTGAAAAGTGCAGCGTATGCAGATGTAAACCGTCTTCCAGGCCGGAAGATGCAAAAGGGGCCAGATTGACCAAGGAAAACAAGGTGACTCAGACGCAGATAAGACAGTCGGAGAGTCCTAGTCCTGTGGAAGGATTGGAATGTGTTGTTTATTCACCGGCTGCCTCTAAAGCGGTTAGAACATCTAAAAAGGGTGAGTGTTGTTCAAATTATTTTAAGGTATTTGGAACGGTACGGTATGCGCATAGAAATATATTATATATCTTACTCTAGAATGCTAATACCATAGGCCGAAAGTGATGTAAAAAGTTTAGGCTAGTGAGCACTGCGCATGTGCGTCATCATCAGTGATTTCTGTAGCAGACCCGGTTTCAGCAAATTATTATGGTACTGGTAATAGTGAGCGTTATGGAAGGAAACATTCACGAAATGTATGTTGTTCTACTACTATCATTTGTGCATACATATTGTTAATTCTCAATCTCAGGAAGTGTTCTTAGTTTATTTTACAAGCTTTCATTTAGTTTCATCTGTCCCGGTGGTAATGTCTGTAATCAAATATTGCAGGTTAAATAATACACACTTCTAATCGTCCAATTGATTTGAAATTTGGCAGATGTACATAATTCTGTTGACAACGAATCATTATTTTTTTTTTTTAAGAAAAAAAATTCGGGCTCCAAAACAGCGGACGAGTTTTGTAATTATGATCCGATTCTATTCAAAATTGGTATCTGGGGGTTCTTGGGGTCGGCAATTATGATTCTTCTGTCAATATTGAAAAATTCAAGATGGCAGCTTCAATATGGTGGACAAATTTTGTAATTATGATTAGATTCTATTCAGAATTGGTGTCCGAGTGTTTTTGGTGTCGGCAGTTATGATTCTTCTGTCAATATTGAAAAATTCAAGATGGCAGCTCCAATATGGTGGACAAATTTTGTAATTATGATTAGATTCTATTCAAAATTGGTGTCCGAGTGTTTTTGGTGTCGGCAATTATGATTCTTCTGTCAATATTGAATAATTCAAGATGGCGGCTCTAATATGGCGCACAAGTTTTGTAATTATGATCCAATTCTATTCAAAATTTGTATCTGGGGGTTTTCGGGGTCGAAGATTATGATTTTTTCGTTAAAATTGGAAAATTCAAGATGGCGAAACCAATATGGGGGACGAGTTTTGTAATTATGATCCGATTCTATGCAAAATTGGTATCTGCGGGGGCTTTGTCTGAAATACATATATCAATGCTTACTAACTAAAAAGTACAAAATAAAATAATATTAAAAAACTTTTTAAAAAGTAGCTTTTATTTGAATCTATATTATGAAAGATGATTGGAAATAAGATCGGAAAACTATATCGTCGGGTGACAGGAAAAACAAGTAGGCTATCTGAAATATCATAAGCATATACCTAAAACCGTCTCTGAATGCTGTCAAGTCTGCCTGTTAATGAATAAGCGCTGTTGCACGATCATTATAATTATAGTAGCATCGTAGGATACATTATGGTATTTGTTTCCTTCGCGCCTAAAATTGAGAGTAATCTATCTCTATGCGAGTCTTTCGGTTTCACAAAGTCGTGAATATGCTGAGAAATTTTTCTCTTTTACATTGTATGGGTTTTATTGCCTCATGACCCCAAACTTTGAATTGGAACGACGAACAATTTTGAACTACCCTGTTGATGAACATGCGTACAATGGTTTTCAGGTTGCATATGCGTCCCGCTTTTCTCCGTGAGTATTGGTGGGATTAGCATTCTAGAGTAAGATTTATAATATATTTCTATGGGTATGCGCCAAAAGTTTGCCATTCACGGCCTATTAAACATACGAGGATGGTCCCCGAAGTACCTGGCCTGACCTAGATGTGGCGGTAGTTGCTTGAAAAATACCATTGCAGTAGACAGTACACAATCTAGACAGCATATGTGTCAAGTTCACCGACATAACCTTTAAACTAGACTGCCAAATCCATATTATTAAAATTGATCCAATTACGAAATTGACTGGTGGCCATAGGACATGCGCAGTGCATGCGCATTGTGTCTGTCATCTGTCAGAATCACATTGGCGTATTTCAGGAAAAATTTTTGGGTCTAGGGTCGAGAACGAAAGCAGGTGGAATGTTGAAAAATTGAATTTTTATTTGATGACGAGAATATTTTATAACTGTAAATCCGTGAATAATATTTCCTCTCCTACTTTCACTTTGTAGGAGTAAAAGGAAAATAGGTACCCAAGCAATCGTCAGCAAGTGATATTTCCCTTGGAGTGAGTACCACAGGGCTCAGTGTTGGGACCGGTACTATTTATTTTATATATAAATGACTTAAACGTGTCAATATGTGATACTCCACCTACCATATACGCTGATGATACATCAGTGATTGTATCCCAAACAAAATTATATTTCACTACAAAACAGTGTAGTGACATTTTCCAAAAGTTGAATGTATGTTTTTGGCTAACTCTATTTAAATTCTTAAAAGATAACTTTAAAGATGGAATTGCATCTGCCTTCAATGTTTTGAGCTTGCCAGGAACATTCAAATAACTTTCTGGGTCAAAATGCTCTGAACATATTCTTCTCGAAGAGACTGGATGCGGTTCTGAAGGTCTTTTAATAGCTTCCAACCATTCCTTGCAACTATCCTTAGGTATTCTAGAATATCAGTGTCAAGAAAATTATATTTATTAAGGTAAAAAAATAATAAATAACTAGATATTACATGAAAACATGCTGAAACACTATTCTGTTATAGAGCCTATAAAAATAATATAGGTCGGGTTATCTTTACCAGTGCCTAACAGTTTCAATTTGCATTGGTTTTCTCATTTGAAGATCTATTGTTTAGCAGTGATAAATCAACTCCTGTAGAAATAAACCCATTTAAATATGACGTCTGAGTCAGTTTGACAACGATAAAAAAGCATGCACCTTTTTTATCGCGATAAAAATGCATGTTCCTCAAAAACAGACTCAACTCAAAATTTTCCATCATAACTAATTAACTGACATGAAAAAATTGCGAGACCGTCGAGCAATTTTGTCAAATGTCAGTTTTTCTCGTGAAATTACTGATTGGCAAAATTATTTCGTTAAAGAAAGAAATTTATCCGATAAAAAAAGCTCTTGTTCTTTTACTGTTGAATAAATCCTATCGCCAAATGCATTTGAATAAAAATAATGGAAAAAAGCATATAACCAAGCCTAACTTAAAATAGCGTGTATGAAAATTCTTGATTTAGAGTGTATGAAAGTTGTTGCTTTAGATGGTTATATAATACAACGATTTTATGTAGTATGTTTCCTATATTTGTTATGACTTACCTATGAAACATTACACCTTCAGGATGTTTTTTTGTCGAATTCTTACACCAAAGTACAAAACACTTCATTTTAACAATCTATTTCCTCAAGAAGTTAACAACAGGTAACAGCCAACAGGTAACGCCAATGAACACAAAACAATATGTCTCCCCACTCCCAGATTGTCAAATATCAAATTCTTTGGTGGCTCTTGCGCATTGCGCAGAGACGATTTCAGGATGTTCAATTGGATGAGTTTTTCGAGTGGTTGCATACGAATACTAGCAGTCTAGTTTAAAGGTTATGTCGGTGGTCAAGTTTGACGACACCACGTTGTTTAGTATTTGTTTGGCAGCCATCAATAGTAAACGTTTTAAGTGAATAGGCCTTTTCATTTAGATGACAAATGACTAACTTTGTTTACCTTACAGCCCCAACGGCAGTGACGGCGAATATTTTATCTTTTTGAAAGAAATAAAATAATCCTTCCGAGTTTTCTCATGGATAGTTAACTTAAATTTACATGGAGAAGAAAATTCACCATTAGAAAAATTTGTGTGGGTATATTATTTTGTATAAGAATGAAAGGTTTTTGGTGGTATAAAGTAGGTTAAAATTACCTAACTATTTAGTTATTTATTATACAGGGAAAAAAGTATTAGATTTTCGAGAGCTAAAATCTAATATTTTTCCCGTTTATAATACACTATTTTTTTCTGTGACAGGGAAAACGACGATTTAATATCTACCTTTACCTATTAGTACATATATCCGGGAAAAAAAATCACTCACTTTTTTCCAGTGGGAAAAAAGTACCCACTTTTTTCCCGGTTCTCAGGGAAAAAAGTAATTTCATGAAAAGTTATATTTTATTACCCGTCAACAGACATAAAATGTCAAACTTTTTTCCCATCACAGAAAAGAAGTATTTTTTTCCGTGTGTAGATTTAACTACACTAAGAATGACACTAAGAACGAATATTTAATACAAAAGAACGCATATGAAGGTTTATACATTTATTTTAGATCTGTAATTTAAATTAAAAATTAATAATTAAGAAGTTGGTTAAATTTCCACATATCCAAGAATTGAGAAATTTTGTTGATGAAACGCGAAACTCGCTACTTTTGAGATTTGGTGGAATTTCGGGTAAGTTTTTGGTGGTCCTTTGAATGTTTCAATAAATATTTGATACTTATAGGTAGATTGTGAAGATCAAGACGTTCCGAAAATTATGGGTGCTTTTTGATTCTGCTGACAACAGAGTACTCACAGTTGGCATATTAAAGAAACCTAGACAACGTCGCTATAAAATCAATGAACATAAATATAAATAGACATTGTTTATGGTAAAAAATAAAGTTCGTAGCTTCAAAAACAATAAACAAGTTTTTGAAATACACCTATAAATGAGTCTAGTTTTTACTATATTCTGGGTAATGAATCCATATTGAAAATTTCTCAGTATACAGATTATATGTGCAAATCCTCTTCCGTTGTGGCATTTTTCATTTTATATTTTTTTATTCAGTTTATGGGGTAGTAGCATTAATCCATCAGTGCGGATCCTATGGTTGGAAATAACAAAAATTAAGTGTCCAAAGGTCAATGCTACTTTCCTTACTTTATAAAATTATAATAACTGCAAGATAGACACTTTGAACCCATTTCATGTATTCGTTCGACTTCTGAATTTATTTTCAAAGTAAACTAAAACTTACCTGTGAAAGGTTCGAGTATGGTTTTTTCCCACAAACACAGCATTTCCATACCATTGTAACTTCACGCAGCACAGTAAAGTCGAGAGTCGAGGTAATTAATTGAGTCACTTTTTTCGGATTACACTATAATTTTTATCACAAACGCACAAAAATAAAAATAAACTACAACTATCAGTAACAAATAACGACAACGAACGCCAATGGATCATTTTGTTGGGGCCAAAGCACATTGTTGTCATTAAATTAAGGTTGACAGACCGCGAATTTTGAACTAAGCCAATCTCAAATTATTGTTTCAAAACGTAACCAATGGCTATTCACTTTCCCAATATCCAATCAGACTTTGGGGCTCAAAACGAGCGCATGCGCCTTAAAAACTCATCTAAATGAAAAGGCCTATTTTTAAACATGGAAAAAATTGGTCATCGTTATGTGATACAATACTTTTATTTGAAAGGCCTTAGCCCAACCCATATAAAAGCTGAACTAGAATCTACCCTGGGTGAGACTGCTCCTTCGTTATCAACAGTGAAATATTGGGTAGCAGAGTTTAAACGAGGCCGTACGACCTGCGAAGACGAGCACCGCATTGGTCGACCAAATGAGGTGACGACTCCGGAAATGGTGAAGAAAATCCACAAAGCGGTAGTGGATGATCGTCGACTGAAAGTGCGCGAGCTAGCAGACATAGTAGGAATTTCAAAAAGTGCGGTACATCGCATATTAACTGAACATTTGGACATGAGAAAGCTGTGCGCCAGATGGGTGCCGCGTTTGCTCAAAATGGAACAAAAATAGCGTCGTGGAGATGTTTCCATCGAGTGTTTGGCAAGGTTAACAGAAATAAAGCCAAATTTTTGCGCCGTTTCATAACCACGGATGAAACATGGGTCCATCACTACACACCCGAAACAAAAAAACAATCAAAACAATGGACCGAAAAAGGAGAACCGGCTCCAAAGAAGGCAAAGACCGTTCCATCTGCAGGCAAGGTCATGGCGTCGGTTTTTTGGGATGCGCGTGGGATAATTTTCATTGACTATCTTGCAAAAGGAAAAACTATCAACGGCGAGTATTATGCGAACTTATTGCAACGTTTGAGCGAAGAAATCAAGCAAAAACGGCCGCATTTGGCTAAGAAGAAAGTGTTGTTTCATCAAGACAATGCACCAGCTCTCACATCCGGTATTGCAATGGCCAAAATTAATGAAATAAAGTTTGAATTGCTACCTCATGCCCCCTATTCGCCAGATTTAGCACCCTCGGATTATTTTCTGTTCCCAGACTTGAAAAAATGGCTCGGTGGTCAAAGATTTTCCAACAATGAAGAGGTTACATCGGCAGTGAATGGCTATTTTGAGGACCTTGACGATTCTTATTATAAAAAGGGTATCGAACTCATTAAACATCGACGGGAAAAGTGTGTGGAGCTAAAAGGAGATTACGTTGAAAAATAAATATACTTTTTTCCAAAATGTTTGTGTTTTCTTTGTTGGGCCAGGTACTTCTGGGATCACCCTCGTAAGTCGATCATAAAAGTAAATTTGGTGTTTTGAATGTACGATTTTCCCACCATTTAAACCATCCAATCATGTATCGGAGGCGCTAGGCAACACTGCTGTCACTAGTGTCCGTGTCAGTAATCTTTATAGTCCTGGCGATCAGATAGCTTGAAAGTGATTGAAAACTGATAAATTGTTAATGTGATGCCTCCAACCAATAGTGTTCACGAAGAATGTTTCATTAAAAAAAAAGCTATTTTTTAAAAAATATTTTCATGTTATCTGCAAATAATAAATACTGACAATCTTTAATAACATCACTTATGTCATTGACGAGTAAATTAAATATATAAGGTCCTAGATTACTCCCTTGTGGAACCCCTGAAGTAACTCGAATTTCAGATACAAAGTAATGTTAAGACATCTAGTTATTCTGTATGTTTTAGTTGTTTTGTGAGTATAATTGTGTACTAACTATATTTTATTTCAGATTTCAAGAATATTTTGGCTTTTAAATGTATTCCTACAATTTTTTAGTTTGTAACTTTCTGAATAGATGTACAATGAATGTTTAGAGAAGGGTTTTCCATTACTTATATATTTCGTCTGGAAATCTTTACAGTATTGAATATAAGAACGAGTTATTCTAATTGGACTTTTTTGCATGCCGATTTATAGATCTGCTTTTCTGCCGTGTGAAACAAATAATTTTTTCTTCAAATGTGTTCCAATTCCACGCAAAATCGACTTTTTCATATTTAAATTGCGTTTCATTATCAATATCCAAATAACTAAATTATTTCATCAAAGGTAACTGGGCCCTGCGTTACTATGTTTACCGCTGATGACGTTTGTTGAATTTGTTTGTTTACTTTGTCATTGTCAATTTTGAAAAGTTCTCATGTTAGAAATGGATTTACTGCAAAGTGAGGATGAATTGATGCAATTAACACCACCTGAGATAAGAGACCAGGCGCGAGATGTGGAATTTAACCTTTTACCGGAAAAATCAAGAACTGTATATGAACTCACATACAGTAGATTCATGGAATATTCACAAAAGAAAAATATAGGATCTTCCTCTGAAAATGTGCTGATTGTCTATTTTTCCGATCTTTCAAAGAAAATGAAGCCTTCAACGTTATGGTCTACCTATTCGATGCTGAAAGCTACCCTGAACATTAAAAATAACATTGATTTGGCAAAATACCTGAAGTTACGCGCTTTTTTGAAACGCCAGTCAAACGGTTTCCATGCAAAAAAATCCCGAGTTTTTCAAAGAGAAGAAATCGAGAAATTTTTATCAGATGCCCCAGATGAACTGTATTTGTGTACGAAGGTAGGAATATATTGAAAATGATCTATTATGGATTAAAGAACTAATGTTCAATTTATATTTTAGGTTGTACTTATTGTTGCAGTCGCTGGGGCTTGTAGATGTGATGAGCTTTTGCAAATGAAAACAGATGATATAAATGATATAGGCGACAAATTGTTAATTATGCTACCAAATACTAAGACCAAAAGATCAAGATCTTTTGTAGTAACGGAATATTTAAGCGTTTACAGAAAATATGCAGCCTCCAGACCCTCGAATTTAAATAATCGGCGTGTCTTCTATAAGTATGCGAACGGTAAAGCACATCATCAATTCATTGGCATTCACAAATTCAGTAAAATGCCAGAAGAAATTACTACTTTTCTGGGACTATCCCATGCGAAAGAGTATACCGGGCACTGCTTTCGCAGAACTTCGGCCACGTTGCTGGTGCATTCTGGTGGGGACATAACAATGTTGAAGCAACATGGAGGATGGAAGTCTTCCGCTGTCGCGGAGGGTTATATTGAGGACTCGCTAGCCAATAAGTCGAACATCGGCAATAAAATATTTTCTGGCGTTTCCGGAGTATCAAGTGTTGATACTAAAGTTGTTAATTTTACTGGAAAGGAGGGAAGTGGACAGAGTTCAATTGTATTAAATAATTGTTCACAATTCACCATAAATATATCTAATAAATAAAAATTTCGTGTTGTAGTTTGTAGTTTTAATGCAATAAAACCAGTTTATTATCATCAGCATCATTTTGAGTTTTCTTAATGTCATTGTCAATTTTAATAACCAGTTTGATTTAAATTATTACTTGGAAGATTGCCTAGCAACGAACTTTTTCTGCCTAGGCAGTAAAAGTGGACTTTTTCTGCCTAGGCATTAAAATTACAACTTCTAAGCCTGCCAAGTGTCATTAAAAGGCCGCTTTTAATGTCATTTGGAGAAAAATAGAATTTTAATATAAAAATTGAAACAGTGCCTTCAATTCATGTTTCAATCTCAAACATCTAGCACAGAATACTTCTAGGTTCCAGCAACAATTCTAAAGTTGATCCGCAAACCAAAAACGAAGATGGTTCATCAAGTGGATCCAATACCGAACTGAGTTCTCTCTTGCCACCCGCTCCCCTCTTATCTGCCTTCTTGAATTCAAGGCGTGACTGTTCTAATGCAGTGTGTTCAACAATTACAGGGACAGATAGTCTGCGTCTAGATCGACCCATTCCCGGCCGAATGAGACTGAAGAGGGTGAACAGAGTCAACAGAAGAAGGTAAGTAGAGAGGAAATGAGAGAGACCTGGGATCGGGAGAACTGCGTAAGAAAAAACCATGAAAGTGCTAGGGGAGCACTGAATCAGCAGGATGTGCACGTGTCAGATATCAGATTACGTATCCGGGAATTCGATAACGTCACGTTTCCGGTTACAAGTCTTGGCAGATCAGCCAAATTACGGGTTCAGTGACCTCATGTACACGTGTCGTATTACCTCGAATGCGCTAGCGGCATAGTTCCGGTCTAGACCATAGAAATTATAATATATATACTTACTCTAGAATACCAATCATCGTAGGGCACTGAAAAGTGTTGTAAAATTTCAAATGTTTTCATCAATGCGCATGCCCATAACCAGTTAATGCAGAACGGGGAAAAATCGTGAATGAAATAAATACGCACTTGGCAATAATTCTAGAATGGTGATCCAACAACTTCACTCACAAGCTAGCTCACTCCTCTGGAACAAAGATATGAAAGGTTGGCGATCTGTCTGTGTTTTATAGATATTTCCATGGACGATGCTCTTCCGAAATATTATCAATCGTTCCACCGTTAACGGTCCCTTCGAGACTGACCCGTCGAACTCCGTCGAACTTTGGAGACATCCCGAACATCTGTTTCCCAGAATATCAATTCCTACCTACCTTCCTTTGGTTCTCACGATGTTCTCTGAACAATACAGGATGTTTCTTTCTGTGGGAATCAGAACTTAAAAAACAATCATAAAATATGGTATATTTCAGAAACGTCACCAATAGTTACCTACTCAAGATATATTTTTTCATTATTATTTTATTCGATGAATTTCTCGGATATAATCAGTTTCACAACATAGATATGCCCACCAAAACTTTTCGTGTCTCATAGACTGCCCGGACACCAACGTATTATCAAATCGATTTTGCTCAATATCATGAATCATTTAAAAATCGCACTGAAACCCCCCCCCCCTGGTATGAATTAAAGTGGTCCTGATCATGCGCACTAAATAATACATCGAACTTTTTACAACACTTTCGTCCCATTGAATTGGCATTCTAGAGTAAGTATATATATTATAATTTCTATGGTCTAGACAGATTGACGAAATTCGATACGGGTTCAGTGACCTCTTTCAAGGTCATAGCTCTCTCATGGCTTCTTGCTGACGTAGTGCTCCTGCTCTCAGGTCTCTCTCATTTCCTCTCTGCTAAGATTGAAAACATTATTAAATCTAAAATCGAAAGTTCACTGTTATTGTTATAAGCTACCATTTGAAATAATCAACAGCAGAGCTTTAACCCTTTGCGGTCTTTTGTCGGGACAGACCCGACAGTAAAATTTTAACGCTCTGGTCCGATATTAGACAATCCCCGACAGTATCACTTTCCAATCCGATGTCGGGTTAGCCCCGACAATATCACTTTCCGGTCCGATGTCGGGTTAGCCCCGACAGTATCACTCCGGTCCGATGTCGGGTTAGCCCCGACACTGATAGCTATGGTTGAAGTCGTTACTTGTTTGTTTTAGTTTCGCCCCTGTTTTTTTCCTGTGCATATTTTGAAAAGACTGTTTTTCATTTCCTTGATTATGACAATATAATAGGACCGTAAAGGGTTAATCGCTCAGGGTATCTTGTTTACATATTCAGTGTGTTGGAGTCTTTTCAGAACTGTTCAGATGGCAAGGAAGGAGAGTGCCATTGCTGGTTCTCTGTCTGCGGGCTATGGTACCCATGGCGCAAAAAACTTCAATGATACAAGTGATGGATCAGTTCATTGCTTTTTGGATGAGCAAGGGAATTGGGTTACCTATACTTTTGACGAAAGCGGTGTCGGTAAGATATCACCTTTTAATTATTTATAAAGATGGATTTATGCACACCGCTTTTTCTTTAACATTATTGAATGCAGAGAATTGATTTTGGATCTGATAAAGGATAAAAATACTGTTGTAGAGATCGTTTTAATGCTGGTTGTACTCTCTTAGGAATAATGAATCAGTTTATCATACATATTTGATTCGAGGTTATGATAACTATTGAAAATTGTATGTACCTGAAAACTATGAAAACAGGAAAAAATTAAATATTCAAATTTAATAATATTGTCCAATATCACATTTTCCTTAATTGAGGAAATTCATCAGGAAAAGAAAACAGCTCAAATGGTCCAGGGTTTAAAGAATGATATTCCTCAGAAAGCAATAAGTCTTACTTATCGAGAGACAGAAGCTACTCTGAAATCTTCGGATTTTGGTATTAAATGTTTGGCCTTGGACATTTCGGTGCTTCAATATGTGAGCTGACGAGACGATCACACCTAAAAAAAGAAATATTGAAAATGTGTGTGTATATATACGTATGTATGTATTTATAAATGTATTTATTTGAATTTTTCCTCACAACAAGTTCTACTTCGTGAGGAAATGTTCTTTTTTATTCATACCATTATATATTGTATTATAAAAAATAATTGTAATTTATAATGGATAAACTTTATTATTATTATTATTATTAATGCCATAAGAACCAGCGGTTCCATTTGCACAATTTGGCCCCGCGTTGGGGGCCAAATTGTGTAACGTTAACTACTCTTAAATGACGGGTTTAGGTTGATTTGTTCTTCCTTGGTCTATTCTAATGGTCATTACACCAACTAAAGTTTAATTGAGTAGGCAATCCAACAAGAAAAAAGCTAATGATAAAGAAGAGAATTTTCAGTTGATCAATGCGAAAGTTTCTCAATGGATTCCCTTGCACAATTTGGCGCTCAATGTGGGCTAACAAACTTTGCCCTAAGACTCTTGAATGATGAGCTTTGGTTGGCTTGTTTGGCCTTGATCTATAATTCTGGTGGACACCACACCAACTAACTTTGATATGATGCTTGAGTTTATTTCAATAGGCGCCATCATCAAAATAAACCAAGTTTCAATAACTTACTCTATACTATTTAATATTTGAAAAATTCATTGAATAGTCTTGCGAAAATATCAGTATGAATAAAGCAATAAAAGTAATATTTGACAAACCTTGGGACACACCATCATCAGAATTGTACCAAAGCACATATCATATGACACTGAACTTATCAAATTTGAAAAAGCCAAATTTACAATCAAATCAAGTAAGAATATTCAAAAGAGTGATATGTCAACAGAAAGAGCCTAAATTACACAGTCGTAATACTAAGATTTTGTATCACTTTCACTTACTCACTCATTGAAATAAAGGAAAAGCGGGTCCAGTTTTAAGCTCCATACAAACTTATAATAAATAACCAGAAAAAATTCATTGGGAAAACATCCCCAAAACAACATTCTGATCGACAGTCATATGCCTGAGATTATTCCCCGCCAATGATCAGACGCATTTTGCTTCATCTATCCTCCAACAAGAAATATGCTTGCAGTTATGTGCAAGTTGCAATCAACCTCGCTTGTTATTTAGGGGAATTTCTGTCCAACTGGAAAATTTCAATTGCGTTTGCTCTCAAAGTTTCTTCCTCATCATTCTTTCTCATTCTTATAGAATTTTCGTACTTGTTGACACCATTCTTCCTTCTCTTGGTCGCTCGTCCTAGGCGCTGCTTGACTTATTCTTCTCTTTTTCTTGCATTGGTCCAACGTCATCTTCTCCATCTTATTTTTCTTATTTCTGTTTCCGTTGGTCCTCTTCTCATAAGACTTAGGTCTATAGTAGTTATTTCCTCTGGGGTCTCTCTCCCTTCTCCAAATCTGCCAAATATTCCTAGAGTGACTGCTCCTACCAGCCTCCATTTCTTCTGGGTATAGGTCTATAGTAGTTATTTCCTCTGGGGTCTCTGTCCCTTCTCCAAATCTGCCAAATATTCCTAGAGTGACTGCTCCTACCAGCCTCCATTTCTTCTGGGTATAGTAGCTGAAAAATCTTTGTCTCGATTTTCACTGTTCCATACCTAATATTGGCCCAAGTAGCCTGTAGGAAATCCTTTCCAAGGATTCCCTGGACGGTTCCCAAAGTACACTTTCCGCAAACAATGGTATTCCAGTTTATCCGCTATCTTCCATCTTCGCTTTCTATTAGGACCCTAGAAGTTCCTTAGTTCTAAGAGGATGTCCTGTTACTATAGTAACTGCTGCTCCCGTATCTATCAGCTCATAGCATGTCATTCCATTCAAATTTATTCTTATAACATGTCCCAAAAAGACCATACCCAGCAACTACAGATCTATCGCACTGCTATCTGTTATATCAAACGATTTACTAATGAAATGATATTAATCAAAATACTACAAAACTTCATGCATTATTTTCTAAATTTGATTAGTTAATTGAAAATTTTGTATTCTATTCTATTCTGTTATTCTATTCTATTCGATTATTAATGTACATTCAAACTTCATTATACCAGAACTAATTCTTCAATGAATAAAATAATAATTGATATTTTTATTGATTTTGTGGGAGAAATTGTGAATTTCAAGTATTATTTATATTTAGAATGCTTCTGTTTTACTATTTTATCATTATACATTCCTGCTAGGAACAGCAAACACACTTTTGGAACCGGGGATGGAAGGAGGTAACTCTTTTCTCATTCACGTGCCGCTGGAAAAGTCTTCCCTGGCCCGTCGCCAAAGCGATACCACCGTGGCCGTTCCTTCAACAAGTCGCGCCACCCGCCCCGGTCTGAACCTCTGGGATAGCACCGAGTCGATCTGCAACAGCAGCATCATGAACAGCTTCGAGGGTACAACGCCGAAAAACCGCCGAAACGCCCCGATAGCTCCCGAACACCTCGCGCGACTCAAACGTACGTTTCAACGCGACCGAATGCTGTTGGAACTTCAAAGTGAAGCCAAATTTAAATTCATAACTCCGGATATAGTGAGTAACGCTAACTATAAAAGGACGAGGACTTATTATAAATTCAAAGTGACTCCGTGGACGTATGTTAAAGTGACTTTGGATAGGTTGAAGCTCCTTGCGTTGCTAGATAGAAATCTTACTTTGAAGGAAACGATTCTCTCTATCATTTTAGGAAGTTTGGTTGGAGTTCTCGGCTCTATGATACTCTTTATGGGCTTCTACAGAGACTTACTGTCGTTTATATTTTGCTTCGTTATGGCGAGCTGTCAGTATTCGTTGTTAAAAAGTGTGCAACCTGATGCAGCATCCCCAACACATGGATTCAACAGGGTGATAGCTTATTCTCGCCCGGTGTACTTCTGTATTTTCTCACTGTTGATAATTATTGTTGATTCTTGTGTCTCGTATGAGACGAAGGAGATCGGGTACAATTTGAATTCTCTCTCGTTAACTCCACAACAGATGTTCCTGATCTTACGTGATTTCTTTGTGATTTTCGTCTTAGTATTCCCAGTTCTCTTTTCCTTGGGACTCTTTCCCCAAATCAACACCTTTGTTATGTATTTTTTAGAACAAGTTGATATGCATCTGTTTGGAGGCAATGGGATGTCCAGTCTGTTGGCATCATTCTATTGCGTTTTTCGTTCGCTTTTGGCTGTGATAATACTCGTAGGATTCGCCTATGGAGGGTTGAGTGAGAGCAAAGGAGCGCAACATATTCTGTTTTCGATATTCTGCTCGTGTCTTGTTGCCTGTTGTTATCATCTGAGCAGAAGTGCCAGCGATCCATCGCACATTTGGAATCTGATGAAGAGCCATCTCTGGTTACCTGATGTTTATAGAGAACAGCAGGTGGAAGGGTATGCGGAAGAAAAGAAAGGAGAAGGCGCCGCATCTGTCAAAGTAAGTCTCAAAATAATAATAATAATTATCTTTATTCGAAATAAGTAGTCCCAATCTTACAAAATATAATAAATATACATAAAAGGTTATCATTATACAGTGTTACACATAAAGTTTGCCACATATGGAAGTTTTTTTTATTAACAAATTTAATGAAAATTTAACTCCACAGTTACACAGTTAGTTTATGCTTGAAAAATGAGTAAAAAGTAGCTTCTTTTGTTTTGTCACGTGCTACTCTAAACCTGTCAAGTTTTATATTTTTTTCAAAAATCCACAAAAAATAAGTTTTTTTGGAAATTTCGAAAAATGCGAAATAAAAAAATTGCTCAGTTTACAATTGTATACCTTTGCTCCAAATTTGAACTTTCTACTGTAACTTCGGCTTTTTCCCAATTTTTTTTATTTTTCGAATATTTCCCTCTATCGACTCGTACGGAATATGACTCAAATTTCATAATTTTGATAAATACGAGACTGGAATGTCGTACCTAGCCCAGAAAATACCCACATTGGCCTGTTACCAGAAAATAGTTATTTACCTAACAAGTGCGGAAAGTAGTACTTTTCCGCACGCGACGGCAGTTGCACGAACGACGCGGAGCGGAGTTCGGGCAAACCGTTAAGGGCGGAAAAGACATTTTCCGTAAAACTTAGGTACAATATTTTTCCTACGAGTGTTTTTGTCCATCTTATTTAAGAAAAAACAAGGTTTTTAATAAACAAGTTTTTATAATAATGCTACAAAATGACTAATAAGACAGAATAGTTACATAAATCATTTAGTTAGTCCTCAATATCATCATTTTCAAAAATACAAAAATCGTACGGAAAAGTAAAAATCGTGCGGAAAAGTAACTTTTCCGAACGATTTTAAATCGTACGGGAAAGTACAACTTTCAAAATAAAAAATCGTGCGGAAAAGTAACTTTTCCTCTCGTAGGAAAAAAAATAAAAGAACCTCCAGAAATTCGTCTTTGTTGTTTCAAAGTTAATCTAGTTTTTTCATTTCATTATTAAACTGATTCGTATTTTTGTTGTATGGACTTTAGTATGTTCAGTAATGAATAAACGTATTTTTCTACAACTGTCAAAAATAGTCCACTTTTTTGTGTGGTTTGTGTGCGTAAAGTTTTACAATATTTCACTATCAACATACGATTTCATCATTAAACGGAAAAGCGTAAAAAAAAGTGTACTTTTTTTAACGGCTGTTGCTAGGCCACCGACAGTTTCATGCAACAACAGTGACAGATCCGAATACTAACGAAATCCTGTCATAAAGCCAGTTCTCATTTTCTTTGGCAACTAATAACCTATAAATATCTGATATACAAATGTTTCACCAATAATATTCTTAGCATTCTTACTATTAAATAGTAAAAATAGTGCAAATATGACATAGTGCAAAGAGAGAAAAACTTATTCGTAGCTTCACGAGTATTGTTTGATTATTTTGAAGAAAAGTCTAAACAAATTAAAAGTTACTTACGATGGACTAGTTATTCGAAAGTCAAGTCAACATTAATAATAATAATAATAATAATAATAATATTGACTTCGATAAATATGTTATTTTAATATTCGCTTCAATTTTCCATTTTGCGGGATAGTGTGAAGAGAAAGGTATTTCGACTTTGTCGAAATCATTCGTTTGATCTGTTTGAAACCCAACTCTCCGGCCAAATTCATTTCGTATTTGCAAAAAATCTGAATTGGTTGTGTTTTTTGACAGTTGTAGAAAAAATACTGTATGCAACTCATGAGTATAGTGTTTTTTTTTACTTGTAGGAATAGCCCGCACTCCTCCTACGGCGTCGTGCGTCAACATTTCCTACTCGTAAAAAAAAGTATCACTTTACTCACTTGATACATAAATTACTATTTTCTTCCTTCTTATTATACTCGTATTCCTTTTTTAACAGATTTGTATCTGGTTAGCTGCAGATGAGTTCGAAATATTTTGATGTATGTAGATTTCGAGCAAATAATAATTTTTAGCAGCATTTTTTGAAATATTCTCATGAATTTTATATTCCCTATTTTTACCATTAGACGTATAATAAACATTCATTGATTCATCTCAATAATCTTATAAAGAACCGAATTCATCATTCATTGTGCCGTTCCTGTTCTATACAAATTATAGTTCTTTCATTCACAGACTTTGTGTCATTTTTAATAAACAGGGAATATGTGAATTATAAATGTACGAAAATCTGTAAACAAAACAATAATTTGACATCAAACAAAACTAAAAATTTGTTTCAAAAGCCTACTAAAGAAAAATTATATTTGCTACGAGCATGCGGAAAAGTAACTTTTCCGCACGATTTTTCGTTTTGAAAGTTGTACTTTTCCGTACGATTTAAAATCATGCGGAAAAGTTACTTTTCCACGTCGTACGTGCAACTGTCGTCGCGTGCGGAAAAGTACTACTTTTCTCCCTTGTTAGGTAAATAACTATTTTGATTTGATCAATTGTACCTACTGTTTTCTTTCCGAGATGTTACATTAGTCTTGTATTGTTTAAAATCACAGATTTTTATATCATGTTTAGTACAAATCGCTAGAACGAAAGTCGTTTGAATAGTTATGAACCTGTAGGTCATTGTTTAGTTTACAGAAAATTATGATATTTTGGGTTTGTTTTTAACTGAATTGTTGGTCAGAAAAATAATCAAACTGGATAAAAATCTATTAAAAAAAGAAATACGAGTGCAATAAGAATGAAAAGAAAAAAGAATTTCTTTAAAAAAAATTAATAAATTAGAAAAAAATCGAAATGACAGTAGAGTTCAAATTTGGAGCAAAGGTATAAAATTGGAAACTGAGCAACTTTTTTATTTAGCATTTTTCTAAATTCCCAAAAAATCTTGATTTTTTGAGGATATTTCCGTATTCCACCGTATTATAAATCATAGCACAATAATTTTAACGTAAAGTGAAGCACAAATTACTATTTATTTGGTGATTGCATATCAGCAGGAGAAACTCCACAACTCCCCCGCAAATGAACACACCAAATCTCCAGGAGCCAAAGAAAAATCCGTGAAATTTCCTCAAAGCCAAGATCCCGTATCGGACTCCAGTCAAGAGGATCAGACTGACACATTGCCTCATCAGTTGAAAAAAGTCGCCAATGCGCGTTTGAAAAACGACGTCATTCTCTGCAGTCTGATTGCCATTCTAGTCTTCGGGATCCATTCCAGCACCGTCTTCACCGCTCTGCAGCCAGAACTGAGCCCGGTACTGTGGTGCATGGGGGCCGCTTTGGGGTTTGTCTTGCACTATATCATTCCGCAGATGAGGAAACAGCTTCCTTGGTTGTGTATAGCAAGGCCGATATTGAGATCGCAGGAACACGAACAGTATCAGATCAGAGGGCCTGCGAAGATTATGTGGTTTGAAAGAGTGAGTATTTTTCAAATAATTTGATTTGATCTATGTAGTTTGTAGTTAGTATAATCAAAATAAAATTGATAGGTGAACATTTTTCTTTTGCAGATGATACTGTCGTTGTTTGATAATACAGAATATAGTTAGGCAGTCACTGTAGAAAGAGTGTTTGATGCAATCGCGCGTGACATCTAGGTTATTTTAATAGAACCTTCCAAAAATTGCATAATTTATGGCACTGTACTAGTATGCCACCTGGATGGAATGTGAAACTTATAAGGAATTTCTGGAATTTCTTCCAGTTTTCGTTAACCATCTCATAATTTAATAATTTGTGGAACTTTGGACGATTTGCTCGGACAGGGTCGGACTTATGTATTTGGAACAAAATATATTTCAAAGTTATAGTAATTTATTGCAAGAAAGTTCTACCGGTGACCGATCGTTCATAACTAATAAAGACAATAGAATGCTGTGTCAAGTTTTACGAAATTTTTTTGGTAAAGATTTGTGTTACTGGAGATCCGTTTAAAAAAATGAACATCGCGATTTTGTGCCATTAGGCAATTCTTGTTTTGCGAAAACGGTCTGTTTGCCAAGTTGGTCATTTCGGATCACTGGAAATCTGATATAGAGATGAATCGAAATGGACATTATTCTATTCAATATGGCGGTTCTTGCTGTGACACTGGGCGGACTGGGCCCATAACCTATTAGTCGATGTAGGTGACTTTGCGGAAATGCCTGTTGCCAAGTTAGGGGAGCGTTATAAAAGTTTTGATTGAAGTATATTAATATAAATCTTCAACCAATTCTAAAGGCGTTTACAATTTTTGTTTTGCGGAAATGGTCTGTTGCCAAGTTGGTCACTTCTGATTACTAGATATCAGATAAAAAGATGGATCGAAGTGGACATCAGGCAGTTCTTGCTATGACATTTTGACTTTGAAGAAATGCGATGTTGCCAAGTTAGGGGAACAGAAAACCATTAGGAAGAGCTTTATAAAAGTTTTGATTGGAGAATATATTAATATATATCTTCAGCCAATTCCGACGGTATCTACAATTTTTGTTTTGCGGAAGTGCGTTGTTGCCAGTTGGCCACTTTGGATTACTCAATATATGTAATGAAAATAAGGGTGCAATATCCTTTTCAATCAAGTGATCTTGATTATGAAATTTTGACTTCGCGGAAATGCGCTGTTGCCAAGTTATAGGGGAGCGGCATATCATTAAGAAGAGAATTATAAAAGTTTCGATTGAAGTGTATTAATATATATCCAATTCCAATAATATTTATAATTTTTGTTTTGCGGAAATACGTTGTTGCCAAGTTACGGGAGCGAAGAATCATTAAGAAGAGCTTTATCACAATTTCGAAAATTCATAATCTCCGACCTTGAAAACCCCCACATACCAATTTAGAATCGAATCGGACCATAATCACAAAACTCGTCCGCCATCTTGGAGCCGCCATATTTAATTTATGAAATTTAACAACAATATCATAATCACTGACCCCGGATATCCCCACATAGCAATTTTGAATAGAATCCGACCATAATCTCAACTCGACCGCCATATTAAATGTTTGAATTTTGACAAAGAATTCATAATCTCCGATCCCTAAAACCGTCACATACTAATTTAGAATCGAATTGGACCATAGTCACAAAACTTATCCGCCATCTTGGAGCCGCCATAGTTACCTCATGATTTCGACGAAAATTCATAATCTCCGACCCCGAAAACCCTACATACCAATTTAAAATCGAATCGCACCATAATCACTGAAACTAGTCCGCCATATTGGGGACGCTATTTTTTTTCTCTATCAAAAATTTCTGTTTTATATTCACCTATATTCTAAACCTCGATTAAATTTTTTATATAAGAGCACAAATTTCAAGATTTTCGTACATAAAGTCACAGATCAACGTAGTCGAACATTTTATGAAATTTCCTGCGAATAAAACATTCTAATTCGTATGCATAAAAACTAAACCCTTAATCTTTAATTGGAAAATTATCACCTCTTCTAAGGAAACCAGACACTACATACACTACATGTTGCGAACGAATATGTACACCACCGCTCAAAGTAATTCCTACCGTGCATAACTAAAACAAAATAATTATAACTTAACTTAATGATAAAATATCGACTTGGTCAAAATACGGTACTGAACTGCTTAATGAACAAAGCGCAGACAAAGCAAACGACGAATTTGCAGATTCTTTCATACTCGCAACTCTCAAAACTGCCATCTATAAAATATTGTTAGTACTAATATTGTCACGCCATGACTTGGGCACGATCGAGATAGTGACATCTAGTGGTGATGCCCATTTGGATCAAACCATTTAGCCTATATCATTAACTAACTATCTCCTGAATTATCAAACAACGACACTGTACTTTAATTATTATAGGGCCAAGAAAGAGTACAAACATTTCAGAAAGTAGTATGTGTTCCGAAGACCCACTTGAAATACGTATCATTTCACACTGTAAACTGGTACACAAAATTAGGTATTTTGCACTACTGCAAAATGAAATATTGAAATTGAAATATAGTTGACTTATACTCTAATTTTTACTCAGTTATAGGTGGCTGTGACAATGACATATCTACAAATGAATTCATATTCATAACATTTAAGTGTCAGTGTTGTAGTATTCAGGTTAATGGAAGAAACTCTTTCTTTCAGTGTATAATCGTTTATCGCGCTATATATATGAATAGGTTTTTTGTTACTGGGTATGTTCTCTCTCACGGCTGTTTTTGGGGCCGTAGTTGAAAACTGACAGTGAATATGATGATTGGTTAATACATGGTTTAATGGGGTGTTCAGGTGTTTTCTTTAGCCCTTACCCAGAATGTTACAGTGGCGACGAGTATAGTGGAAAATAAGAACCTATTACATATTGATAAATAGTTGAAAAAGTGTGTACAGTGTGGCAAAAAATGGCAACTCCTGGGCAATACGGTATCCAAACGGAATTCAATCCGGAAATTCATGATTTTGGAATTCATGTGCGTCGATTAAAGTCGTTCTTCATTGCAAATGGAATATCAGAAGAACCGAAACAAAGGGCAATGTTGCTGAATGGCCTAAGTCAAAATGCGTTCGCACTACTCGAGGATTTATGTGTTCCTGATAAACCAGAGGATAAAAATGTGGATGTGTTAGTGACACTATTAGAAAACCATTATAAACCCCATCGAGCAGTTTTTGCGGAACGATACAATTTTTATGCAGCAAAAAAGTTGAAGACGGAAACTATTCAGGAATATTCAGTTCGCCTTCGTAGGCTCGCCACACATTGTAAATTTGGAACTAATTTAGACAGTGCGCTTCGGGATAAATTTATTTGTGGTTTTGAACCAGGAAAAATCTTGGACATGTTGTTTACGAAAACGGAAAATGTGAAGTTCGAGGAAGCAGTGTCTAGTGCGTTATCGACCGAATCGGCTCAAAATAGTTATGGATTACCAGTTCAAGTCAAAGTGGAAGAATTGCATCGACTGAAGCAGTACCCCCACTTCCAGGCATCGACAAACCGTAGTGTGGGAAACGAAGACGTCACCAACGCTGCGAGGGGACAAAGTGGACAGCAGTACTTTCCCCAGGCGCTGAGATCAACTTCTGCGAGACCTCACCCCCCCTCAGGAAAGTATTCCTCACAAAAAGGTATGTGCGTATGCAAGGTGTGTGGTGGTCGAAATCACGAGAGCTCTAGATGTTACTACCGAGAATATATTTGTGAAAAATGCGGTCGAAAGGGACATCTGAGGAGAATTTGTAATTCGATGCGGAACCAGTCATTTAATTATATTGAACACGAAAATGCAAATACCATTGTCGCGAACTCAACCGAATCTCCTACGAATAACGAAGAAATGCCTTTATTTTGCTTGAAATCTGTTAATGAAAATCCAATAATGGTAGATGTTAAGTTGAATAATATTAAATTTAAAGTAGAATTAGATTCTGGAGCCTCAAAATCGGTTCTTTCTGAAAGACTGTGGAAAAAACATTTCACAAATTTGCCTTTGAAGGAGACCAATCTGAGTTTTGTAACATATGTGGGGGATAAAATTTCTGCATTGGGAAAAATTGAACTTGAAGTAATTTTCAATGATTGTTCCCATATTTTGGATTTTTTTGTGATTGGTCGGGGTGACAGCTTGTTATTGGGACGTGACTTCATATCCCAGTTCAATTTAGGTTTCAAGCAATTGAACTATATTAATGAGACATCAGATGAAATGGTTTTGATGAATTTACAAATGAAATATGCCGATGTTTTCAAAAATGAATTAGGGACTTTTAATAAAGGAAAACTCTCATTAAAGCTAAAAAACGATGTTATACCAAAATTTTACAAACACAGGGCAATCGCTCATGCTCTTAGGGAAAAAGTAGACTTAGAAATAGACAATTTGATTAAAATGAAAATTTTGGAACCGGTGCAGTACTCGGACTGGGGTACACCGATTGTTCCAATTTTGAAAGATGACAAGGTAAATGTTCGGATTTGTGGCGATTACAAATTAACTGTGAACCCTCAGATCGAAGTTTGTCGATATCCACTACCAAAAATAGAAGATCTATTTGCTAAACTATGTAACGGAGAACAATTTACAAAACTTGATTTGACATTTGCCTATCAACAAATTCTTCTAGAAGAAGAAACAAAAAAACTTACCGCTATTTCGACACATAGAGGTGTGTACGTATATACTCGTTTACCTTTCGGAATTTCATCGGGGCCAGGATATTTTCAGTATATAATCGAGCAGGTATTGAGTAATATACCAGGAGTTTGTTGTTTTTTGGATGACATTTTGGTAACTGGTCGAGATAAAAAAGAACACATAAAAAGTTTGGAATTGGTCTTGGATAGACTGAAAGATAGTGGGCTCACCCTAAAAAAAGAAAAATGTCATTTTTTCAAAGATTCCATTGAGTATTTGGGCCACATTATAGATAAGGAAGGATTACATAAATCACCAAAAAAAATTGAGGCTATATTGAAGATACCGCGACCCATGGATATATCACAAGTCAAGTCCTTATTAGGGAGTGTGCAGTATTATCATAGATTTATATCAAATATAACAGAAATCTTACATCCCCTTTATGACTTGTTAAAAAAAGATCATCCTTTTGAATGGAATGAACGGTGTGAAGATTCATTTCAGCAAATTAAGAAATCAATTACTTCTCCACAGGTTTTGGTGCACTATAATCCAGATATTGACTTAGTTTTGACGGTTGACGCGTCATCGTATGGTCTTGGAGCCACCTTGTCACATAGTTATCCATCCGGAGTTGAAAGACCAATAGCATTTGTGTCTAGGGTTCTAACAGACACTGAAAAAAAATACAGTCAGATTGACAAGGAGGCATTATCTATAGTTTTTGGCGTAAAAAAATTTCATTCATACCTATGGGGACGAAAGTTTTTATTAAAATGTGATCACAAACCACTGGTGTCAATTTTTGGTCCGAAAAAGGGCCTACCTGTTATGATGGCTAACAGGTTACAGCGTTATGCAATATTTCTTTATTCATATAATTTTGATATTCAATATGTAAACTCAAAGCAAAATTGTGCCGACTTTCTCTCAAGGCTACCAATTATAGATATGGAACAAACAAGTATAGATGAACCAAGTATCACATTGAATTACCTGGAAAAAAGTGATTTACCTATAAATATAGAAATGATACAAAAAGAAACAACAAATGATAATATTTTGAGTTTGGTCTACCGCGCACAATAGTTTCGGATAACGGCCCTACGTTTGTTTCCACGGAATTTCAAACATTTTTATCAAATAATGGCATCATTCATGTGACGTCTCCACCGTATCACCCAGCATCAAACGGCGCTGCAGAAAATAGCGTCAAAACTATAAAACAGTTCATCATGAAAACCTTAAGAAGCTCATATAATATTTTTGATAATATTTCAAAACAAAGCAATTTAACGGAATTTGATCTCTGTAATTTTTTAATACTATATAGAAATACCGAACATTGTAGCACTGGCGAATCGCCGGCCCGAGTGATGCTGGGCCGTGCGCTTAAAACCAGATTGGATTTAATAAGGCCAAAAACTATGCCGACGCGTGACACAAAACCGATGAGTACAATAAAAAAAAATTTGGGAGTAGTACAAAATCGACAAAAAAAAAGTCATCCGGGAAAAATGAGGAAACGGTTAAGATTAGGCCAAAATGTGCTAGTGAAAGATTACAGAAAAATTAAGACAGAATGGACGCCCGGCATAGTAGTTGGTCTTTTAGGGAAAAATGTTGTCAGAATTAGAATTCCAAATACTAATTTGGAGTGGAAACGTCACATAAACCAGGTTCTACCTTTTCATAATAATGATGATTGTAACAGTGCTTCAGATATCGAAATACAGGACTTTAATAATGAGCAGAGTACAAGTTCAGGTCAAACTGTCAATGATTCACATTTTAGAAACGAAAAAGTTTCTTTGTCTGATGTTGATGAACAGGTTAGTGAATCGGGAGATTCACGAGGTTGGGACGCCAGTAAAAAAATATCCGATTTCTCTAGTAACTTGCCTCTGACTAAAACCATTCAGGATACTGATATATTTGTTAACGAAACTCCAAGTTGTGAATCACCCGGTCGCCCCCAACGTCGTAGAAACCCCCCTACACGTTTTGTTCCATCCTAATAAAATACAAGAAGTTAGTATAGGAATATATTATTTTAAAATATGTTACTAAGTTGAGATTAGGAAGGAAGGAGTGTAGTATTCAGGTTAATGGAAGAAACTCTTTCTTTCAGTGTATAATCGTTTATCGCGCTATATATATGAATAGGTTTTTTGTTACTGGGTATGTTCTCTCTCACGGCTGTTTTTGGGGCCGTAGTTGAAAACTGACAGTGAATATGATGATTGGTTAATACATGGTTTAATGGGGTGTTCAGGTGTTTTCTTTAGCCCTTACCCAGAATGTTACAAGTGTGTTATATTTACTATGTGAATACCGGGTTGTATGATTTGTTCAAAGTTTTCTTTGCTGCAATGTCATCCGACGATAAAAAAGTATTCTTCGATATTCTATTGCATCACGATAAATATTTTGTGTGTAAAAGTGGTTGTATTTGACCAAATGAAATTGAAAGCAAAATTAGAGAATAAAACGTTAAATGAACTTGAGGAACACAAATATTTGGGCATGTTGATTGATAAGAATTTAAATTTTGAATGACTTTTGAATAATATTGTCTCGCAGATTAGATATTTAAGAACAATATGATCATATAGTGAAAATTAGAAGTTTCTATTTATCATTTGATAAAGGTAAGTTTTAAAAAACCGTGTAGACCAATCTATAGTTTTTTCCTCCACAAAATAAAAGACGCAAATGGCCTATACTAATTTTTATAAGATAGTTCGTTAATGAGAGCCATAGCAAAATCGCTTTGTGGAATTTTTAAAACAAGAAAAAATTTAAAACTTTTTTGGATTTTTGCAAATATCCTAAAAAGTTTTGAAGGAATCGTTGAAACTGATAGTTAATAACATGTGGTTCAACTGTGCGCAAGATGTTTTCGGTCCAATGTGTAGTTTTTATACAATCGCGTTATAAAAAATTTAAGGGCACATCTTCCAAGATGTGCCGATTCATATAGTACAAAACTTCGGTATCGTTTAGATTCGGAAACTTGTGCTTACATTTCAAGGAATGGTTTGAAAATATCGATTCACTTTTTCCTAGTGTGCAGGACCTTTCATGATCGGCATATCTTTTAGAAAAAGTTCTTGCACATTGTCCCACATAAACACTGTTGCACTCTAGATACTTATACCTATACACTCCAGATATTTCCATTTTGTCTATTCTATCTTTGGCATTGAAAAGTGAATCAGATAACAGGGCTTGAAAAAAGAACAGAGACTATTGCGGAATTCTTCAGAAAAAACTATATAGTAGTAGCATTCAGGCCACATATTGATTTTTTTTTATATTGTATATTGTATATTATCACAACTAGATACAGAATTGTTTTTATCTTCATTTGAATTAATATTATTCAAATTATGTTATTTTGAGCTGTCTAACTTCCAAATATCAACTCGTTCAATAATAAAAGTCTGGCTATTTCAACTGACTTCATTTATTTTAGATAATTAAATATTTTTCTCTCTCTCAACATATATTACTTATTGCCATTCTACTATGATTTGATTCCAAAACATATAGAAATGAACAAGTCAGTAGTATCTTTTGAAAATCAAATTAAAACATGGATTCATGAGTCTCCTCGAAATTTGTTTCATGATATCTTTCACTTCAATTAACTCAGTCACTTTGTCTTTTATTATCATTTTATTCCATTTCGAAAATTTACAAAACATATGTATATATGTGAATTAATGATGTATGTATAATTCTTACATGTTATTTTCTCGCAAAAAGTTTTTAACTTCGCGAGTATAATTGAATCGTTTATTCACTTTTTTACAAATTGTTATACATATTTTTAGAATTTTGAATAAACTTTATTATTATTATTATTATTATTATTATCAAACTATTCTTTACGCTCTCATAAAACCACCATACCCAAGATGAAAACTTTCCGATACTGTGTAATAATTACTTTTCCTGTGAGATAATTCCTTTTTTTTTTTCTTGATTATGTGTTTTAGTCGACACGATTCAGGTACAAGATTTATGGAATGTAATATCTCTTTATTTTCTGCAGGTTTACATGTACTTTTGTTTCTTGGAACGCAACATTCTTTATCCTCTACTGTTCCTCTCAGTTATCACTGAAGACTCGCCTCGGCTAACTGCCGACTACGGGACTTCCGTAGGATCTTTCATCATTGTAATATGCGGAATCAAGTGCCTAAGGAGCAGCTACTCTGATCAGAGCTCCCAATATTTGATCCTCATCTTTACTGCGTTATGTTTCAAGTACGATTATGCGGATATACAGAATTCCTTTCTGGTCAGTTACTTCTTTTTGAGCATAATATATCACAAAGTGTACGAGTTATTGTTGAAGGTGAGCATTTTCATTATATTTATGGTATTCATAATATGCATACATTATGGTATTAAGTGCCCGTTTTATTAAGTTCCCGTTTTATTGTTTTATACAGATTGTTGGTGATATGTATAACTGCAGTGATTTCTACACATGATTGAAATTATATAGAACATTGGTCCTTATCCTTATCTTTTTGATTGAATTCCTACCTATCTACCTACAGTTCATATTATGTTATTATGAATTTGTTCAAAGTAAACTAAATGTGAACATGAAAAAACACCTGTTGGAAAAAAAATAGGCAGCCATGGGGACTGCCGAGAGAAGTGAAAACTTATAACTTTGGAATAACTGTTTTTTACATCTTAAATTATGACACGGAAAAAAATAAACGCATTTTTAACTAAACTTAATAAAGTACCAACTAGATATTTCAAATTTCCATATTATTTCTACAATTCATGATAATAAATATTTTTAAAATTTACTTTGAATCTCAGTTTATCATTGGATTTCAAAGATTTTGGCAATTCATTGTAATGCATTATTCCTTTAAAGTATTGATTGTTGACCCACATTTGTTTTCACTTTGATAACTGACAAATTATCCGATTGTGGTTATGATTATTGTTAATGAGGTTAAAAGCCAAATCAGAGTGTCTCATGTTATTTTAGACTAGATGAATAAAAGTACAAATCTTTAAGTGGAAGTGCTACCTTGCAAACTGAAAGACCTGTGGCCCATTCTCTGCCCACAAAATGATGCCGTGCAAGGGTTTTGTTGTCCCTAACTTTCAAGGTTTATTTTTCATTATTATTGGATGAAAAAATTTGGACGTGTTGGTAATTATCTAATCTGTGTTCCCTTTCTCTCAGTTTTTCGAAATTTGATTTGGTTCTTTTCCAATGAAAATGAGACAATCATTAAAAATATCAAAAATCAAGGTTTTGCAATTGTTTTCAGAAAAAACTAAATCAAATTTTGAAAAAGTTGTAAAAAGGGAACTTAGATAACATCTTTACCAATATGTACTAATTTTTTTATTAACCTAAAGTGAAAAATGAACCAAAAAATTTGACTAACTGTAATGATTGATATCACTGACTGGACTCTAGTACAAAACAGGTTCGTTTAGGACATATGTTTTATATAGTTGTTTTGTAATCCAGTAACGACAGACAAACTAGAGCAAAAAGTGAAGAATGAATTGAGCATTCTGAAACTCGGCACATGACATCTCGACATCATGTATTATTAGAAAACAAAATTTTTACCAAAAAATCAGGGGTGGATCCTAACAAATTTTTCATTTAAAAAAATTTAATTTTTTTTGTTGTTATTTCAGAAAATGTAAGATTTATCAAAAAACGATTTCGATAGGTTGAGAGATGATTCAATTATCCACAAATTCTCAGTCTCTGATTTTCAGTAATACCTTATGAAATATGCTCGTTTTCTCAGAAAACGTAGGTTAATGCCGACGTCACAAGTTTGCTAAAAATTATAGTAGAAGGAAAAGAAAAAGTGCATATCGTTCCTGAAGACTTCTACTTCCTCATGCAAATATAACATGTGAGTATCTGAGTACCTAAAATGTGTTTTGTCCCACTTCACATAACCCTTCTACAATATTTACGGAGGATCCGAAAGTCATGGACATTTTAGTTGATATGATATAGTCATACTAAAGCAGGAATCAGTACCCTCTTTGAACCATATGCAACGATTTAAGACTAGTGAGACAAGTCTCACTTATACATGCCAAAGAAAAAACTGGGTTTTACTCCTGCCTCGCTTTTCAACTCATCCATAATCCCGGCAATTTCAACAGTAAATGTTGAAAATAATCGCTCATACATATCCTACATAAAAAATGAAGTATGTGATTTCAAGCTTGTGGTTTGCACTTCACAATAGTGCTATTAAATTTATATATGCAGGATATGAATAAGCGATTATTTTCAAGACTTAGTGAAGAGAATGCGAATTTTATGGGTAAGTTGAAAATGAGACAGGAGTAAAACAATTTTTTTTTTTGGCTTGTAGAAGTGGGACCTGTCATACTACTTTAAAATTGTCGCATATAGTCCAAAGAGGGTATGGGTTGCTGCTTCACTATAATAATTCCATATTTACTAAATTATTCATGATTTTCGGATCATCCGCAAACATCTCCGTGAAGTGTGACAAAACACATTTTAGGTACTCAAATACCCGCATATTATATTTGCATGAGAAGGTAGGAGTCTCCAGAAACGATATGAACTTTTCCCTTTTCTTCTCCGATCATTTTTAGCAGAGTTATGACCAATCAAATATTCGGCTCCGCTAGAACTTTCAGCGGCGGGTAAGGGTGAACCTGAAATTTGATGTCGGCGTTCTATCACGTTTTCTGAGAAAACGAGCGCATTTCATAAGAAATTACTGGGAATAATTTTTGTAGAAAATTGAATTGTTTTTCACATTGTTGAGCTTTTTTTCCGATAAATCATACACTTCCTAAGATTATTGCCAAAATCTATTTATATATTTTTAAACAAAAAAAAATATGTTCCACCCCTAGAATTTTGATAACCAATTTTTTTCGTGTTTATCATGGTTACAATTACTAGCATACCAAGTTTGGTGGTGCTACAATCGATTCTTGTCTCAAAACTCAATTGTACTGGATTATTGTTTTGGTTCAAGGATTCGTATTTTTGTTCTGTCCTTCAATTGCCTTTGAAATGAAATTGTTATTATTGCTATAAAAATGTTTCAACTAACCTCAGTGACAAGGATTGAACAGTGATACCATATTTTGTACATTTTCAATTTGAAGCATTTTCAACTGAATTCCCTATTTTTTTTTTGTAGCTTCAATTTGTGGTGACCTACATAGCACCGTGGCAGATAACCTGGGGTTCTGCATTCCACGCCTTTGCCCAGCCGTTTTCAGTGCCTCATTCTGCCATGTTATTCCTTCAAGCGCTGGTTTCTGCCATCCTATCCACACCTCTCAACCCATTTCTAGGGAGTGCGATCTTTCTAACGTCCTATGTCCGTCCCGTGAAATTCTGGGAGCGCGACTACAACACCAGAAGAGTGGATCACTCTAACACACCGCTATCGTCCCATTTGGATCGTAACCTTGGTGCTGATGACAATAACCTAAATTCTCTATTTTATGAGCATTTGACAAGGTAACGATGACTAATATTTTGTCACTAATTCGTAAGTGATCACTTTCTTTGCAACAGGTCTCTCCAACAGTCACTGTGCGGTGATTTGAAACTGGGCCGTTGGGGTCCTGTTAACCAGGGAGACTGCTTTGTCCTGGCTTCGGATTACTTGAATTGCCTTGTGCATATCATCGAGATGGGTAACAATTTGGTTACATTTCAAATGAGGGGACTAGAGTTCAGAGGTACTTACTGCCAACAAAGAGAAGTTGAAGCAATAACAGAAGGCGTAGAGGAAAATGATGGTAAGTAGTACCAAAAAATATTTATTTGTTTAATTTTTATTTGTTTTATTTATATTATTTTATTTTACATATTTATTTTATTTTATTCATTTATTTATTACACGATAAGAAGAGACCCATTTACATTAATATAAATCACTAAAAAGTATGTATATATAACTAAATAAATCTAAAAAACTGAAAAACCTAAAGCTAAAAAACTTGAGCTACACTACTAAACATTTTTTGATAACTGTACTGCCTAATTAAATATCATTTTAAAATTTCACTGACGTATGTAATTAGTAAATTTGGTTATTCTTAGTTGAAAACCCTGGGTAAGTTGGTATTGTCGCATGACAATATGGCGACGGTGAATATGGTCAATTTACTTCTTCATTACTATGTCAGCTAAGCAGGCTAAGCTTCTGGTGAGGGACGGTATTAAATCATTGTGTAAACACTGCAAAAAAAACGTAGAGTGCTCAGTTTTGTGTGAAATGGAAAGAGGCCTTTCATCCCTGCTGTCTCACTCAATCTAACCTTAAAATGTGAAACATGCATACATATAAGCGATACCATCCAAACTGTGAGGTAAAACCACTAAAAACAAAAAAAAATACTTCTCCAGATAATGATAAAACTGATAGAACTGACGAAATTACGAAGTCACTTCAATAGAAGACCAAAACGCTGTAAAGTCGGCCTTCCACATCAGATTTTTGACGCTGGATTCTTGTCTCTAACCAATCAGAGTACTTTAAAATTAGCTGCTGATTTTTCAAGGTCATGTTTTACTTTTAGCGTCAAGCCGTTGACTATCTTTGTTTATGAATGTTGCCAATGTTGCCATCCCTTTTTATAGACATATTAAAATAATATAAATCATATAACCTAAACCAAATGAATTAGGAAGTGTTGTCAAACTGTTCTTCGGTGTTTTTGTCAAGAATAATTATTTAAATTAATTACCAATGGAGAACATTTATTTGACAGTTGACGTAAAACGCAGCGTTTTTCTGCCATTGTGGAAATGGCCATATAGAAATAGCAGCACTCAGCACTTTTCTCATAAGAAGTTGAAGCTGAAAGATGGTATGGAAGTCCACCTTAGGACAGTTGAAGTCCTATAAGAAACAATTTGTATCATTACAGAATGTATTAACCTTAAAATTTGATGACAATCATCTCAAATGAAAGCTGGAAGAAAATAAATAATTCATGTTTCATAACTCAACCGTAAAATTTTATTAAATAGCAGGAGACATTGAACATATAAAAAGCAGACTCATCAATCTTCCAGCAAAACACGCAGGTTGAATCTCGGAAGAAAAAGCTAAAGATATTTCAAAGCCTCCTAATGAAATCAGGATCTCCAAAACAAATCCAACACACATTGTTTTCGAATGTCAAAATAAGCTGCAAATAATATACAAGATCCACAAAAATAAGAATATCCAATTTGAATCATCCAAAGCAATTGTAGTACATGAAAACAACCAGACTACTCCAAACACTAATGCTGCAGACATGCAAAATTCGAAAAAACTAGGCAAATATCTGATGATCAAGGCCGACATGAAGCTCTTGATGAATGGTTTCAAGAACAATAGAACCAGAAGGTGACATCTGACCATAGAAACCGAAAAAGGAGATGGTCATTTCACTGGGAAAAAGTTGGAAAGAAAAATCTGACTCTACATCACCAGAATTCGAGATAATGTGACAGATGACAGTGAACAATTTCATAGAGGCCAAAACCAAATCTCAGGATATAGTGATAATTCTGTAAGCTGTATGTTAATTTTTAACGAATGTTAATTTTCACAAATACTTAATATCTGGTTATTATGTATAACATATATAAATGTAGTGGTATCTCTGCAAGCTGTATGGGCTGTAGGTTCATGTTCTCACATATTAATCATATGTATTTATTTCCAAATGAAATCAAGAATTCCAGAAACATACTACAGTTTAAAAATCAATTGAAAAAGTACATGCAGCTCCAAGAAATTACTCAATTAACATTCATTTTGAAGTTGTTTAAAATAAAATAAGTGTTATTGGAAATGAAGTTTTATTTTCAGGTTGTTGTTGCTGTGATAGTGGCCATTTACCAAATGTGTTGAGCATCAATGCTGCCTTCAGCCAGCGCTGGTTAGCTTGGGAAGTGACTGCTGCCAAATACATCCTTGAGGGTTACAGTATATCAGATAATAGTGCAGCCTCTATGCTGCAAGTGTTTGAGTTCAGGAAAGTCCTAGTGTCTTACTATGTTAAGGTAAGACAGCTTTGTAACTTATTGTATGTATTTTTTATTCATTGGATGGAAAATAGTAGTTGTAATACTTTAATAATATCTAAAAAACTATTATATTTACGTTGATGAAGGGCGTTTAAAAAAATGCAACCCCCTGTATCTCAGAAAAGAGGCAACTCCGGACATATGTCCATAGGAACTCTTTTTCTTAAAACTACCTAACGAATCATTTCTATTGGATTAAGTGTCAGTTTAAAGCCCCGGGATCTTGTGCCATTACTTATAAAAGAGATTCTGTCAAACTGAAAGTGGTTCCAATAGTATCAATTACTTATTTTGTCTATTTTCTCAATTAAAATGGTTTTAATTAGTATCGATAATATATTTCAGAGTATTATTTTTTATGTGGTTCGATCTCCAAAACTTGAAGAATGGCTTTGCAGCCAAATCATCCTGAAAGCTTTGCAACCGATGGAACATCGAAACTTCGTTGATTTGGACCCGGTTTTCAACTGCAATATAGACGAAGATTATGACATCCAGAACAGTGGTATGACACGGAATACTTTTGTGCAGATTCACGGCGAATGGATAGCATACTGCGTTGAAAGATCCGAGAAGAATATAGATTCAGGCATCAGTTCGTCTCTGGTGCTACTGTGTTTTGCTTTGAGTCTCCTAGGTGAGGAATTTTTAAATATTGATAATAATAATAATAAAGTTTATTCATTATAAATTACAATAATTTTTTATAATACAATATATAATGATATGAATAAACAAGAACACTTCCTCATGAAGTAGAACTTGTTGTGAGGTTACAAATTCAAATGAATACATAAATATATACATTATATACATATATATTTATAGAACGACAGGGAGAGTTGTCAGGTATTGCTCTTTATTCAGTTCTAGCTTTCGAGCTTTCTCTAAATCAGGAACACTGGTGTACAAAAGAAAAAATGACAATGCAATCATTAATGAGAAAACAATTTTCTAGTACTTACGAAAAGTGAGGATTTAAATTCATATGTCAGTTATAAAAAAGCGGAAGGAATTTGAAATATTGAAATATGACAATTGATACTTGTGACATTTGACATTTGGCATGGAGGCATAGAGATACCTGCCAAATGTCACAGTATCATGTGTCATATTTCAATATTTCAAATTCCTTCCGCTTTTTTATAGCTGACATGTCAATTTAAATCCTCATGAACAGGAAATTTTCACAAGTTTTTCAATTTTAATCGATGACTTATTTTTAAATGTGGTTCCTCCTCACCTAATTTTAACAATTAAATTTCAACATGTCAAAATATTTAAGGAAAAGTGTTTAGTTTAATGTAGCTGACTTCTCTATAACCTCAGTTTTCGTAGATACTAGAAAATTGTTTTCCCATTACTCATTGAATTGCCATTTTTTTTTTGTACACCAGTGGTCCTGATGAAGAGAAAATTCATTCTCGAAAGCTAGAACTGAATAAAAAGCTCACACAATCTCAATTTTATTACAAGCTATGTATATTTATATACACAACATGCTCATATGAAGAAAAAATCTTATTTTCTCCTGAAAAACCGACAATCCTTTATATAACTTTTTATAGTTTGTAATGCATATGCCAGACAGAAAACAACTACTTCTCTGGGCAATACCTCGACAGATATTATATCTATCGTCAGACATATTTGCAAAGATCCTTCCTTGGAATAAAATTTAATTACAATGAAAGATGCCTAAAGTAAAAAATAAATACAAAAAAGAAGTCCAGGCATTCTTCATCAGAATAAAAAACAAATATAAAGATATAAACAAGTTGTGTAATGTGTATCTAAATCTATGAAAATTCTGAATTGAACCAAAGTTATTATTATAACAAACAATGCCTTGATATATGAGTGAGTTTTGACCCACACTCAGTCTCGAGAATGGTAGAAGTAAATTGTGGCCTTTACAGGTATTAAACTTTTTCACTTCAAATGGATTATTCTATATATTTATTGACGAATCTTTCTAGACAGTTTAATCTTCATTTCAGGCAGAAGAACCTTGGGTGCTACCTCACATAACACTGTCTCCGGTGTGGAATTTTTCCTGTACGGCCTCCATGCCCTCTTCAAGGGCGATTTTCGTATATCATGTGCTAGAGATGAATGGGTTTTTACTGATATGGATCTATTGAAGACCGTTGTAGCACCAGGTGTGAGGATGTCTCTTAAACTACACCAGGATCATTTCATGTCTCCGGACGAATATGAAGAATTACCTGCCCTGTACGATGCCATCTGCAAGCATCAAGAGGAGTTAGTTATCTCCCACGAAGGTGATCCTGCATGGAGGAGAGGCGTCCTTAGTGGAACGCCAAGTTTGTTGGCATTAAGGTAAATGAAAGCAAAAACAGGAATCATCATTTATTAAGCTTTCGGCTGTTACTAAAATGTTTTATTTCTCAGGCACGTTCTGGATGAAGGTAATGAGGAATACAAAATTATTATGCTGAACAAGAGGTATCTCAACTTCCGAGTGATAAAAATCAATAAGGAATGTGTCAGAGGGTTGTGGGCTGGTCAACAGCAGGAACTGGTCTATCTCAGAAATAGGAATCCTGAAAGAGGCAGCATACAAAACGCCAAACAGGCTCTCAGAAACATCATCAATTCTTCCTGTGATCAGCCAATCGGGTATCCTATCTATGTCTCGCCTTTGACCACAAGCTATGCAGAAACAAACGAACAATTCTGCAGCTTGGTGGGAGGTTCAGTAACATTCAAGAAAATTAAAAACTATGTGTTCAATCTTTTCAGGAGGTAAGTTTCACAAAATTAATTCACTAAATACATTTTCATTTGAAAGAGAATCGATAATGATAACATCACTGATTGCCAAAGTTCATGATCTTCTCAAAAATTATTTAGAAAACAGAACTCAATATGTTGAAATTGATGAAATTATAAGTGAAACAAAAAGTTTTCAATTTGGTGTGCCACAGGGGACCGTTTTAGGACCACTTCTATTTACTATCTATCTCAACGACCTTTTTTACATTAATACTATAGGAGATATTCATAGTTTTGCAGATGATACAGTAATATTATATGGAGAAGAAAATTGGCTTGAATTACAGACTAGAGCAAAAGTAGATTTAAAAAAAATTAAAAATTCGTTTGATTATAATTTACTCACAATTAACTTTGAAAAAAGAAAATATATGCCATTCTTATTTTATAATAATACGCTACCATGCTTGGGACCATTAATAATTAATGAAAATACTAGAATCGAAGAAACTGATAGTATCAAGTACTTAGGTGTTATGTTTGACAGACATATGAAATGGGATAAACAAATAGTATTCCTATTGGGAAAATTCCGAAGTTTATTATCAAAATTTAAGTATCTTAAAACATTTATGGACATAAAAACTCTCAACATTCTTTATTTTTCATTCATACAATCTCAATTGAATTATGGGATTCTGGCTTGGGGAGGAGTCGTGAAATCCCACCTCAGAAGTGTTGAGGTTCTCCAGAAGTGGTTTTTGAAAATCATATATAGGGAGTGTTATTTATATCCAAGTGAAAATCTGTACAGGGAAACAAAGAAAATGGATATAAGACAATTATTTGGATACAACATAATGGTTTATATCCATAAACATAAATCGAATATAACATTCAATAATCATATATATAATACAAGGAATAAAAATAATATTACAGTAAAAAATAAAGTTAAAACAACGAAGTCTCAGAAAAATTTCAAATACTTATTGCCATTTTACTATGATTTGATTCCAAAACATACAGAAATGAACAAGTCATTAGTATCTTTTAAAAATCAAATTAAAACATGGATTCAAGAGTCTCCTCGACATTTATTTCATGATATCTTTCACTTAAATTTAGAAAACATATGTATATATGTGTGTATATGTATGTATACATAATTCTTACATGTTATTTTCTCGCAACAAGCTTTTAACTTCGCGAGTATAATTTATTCATTTTTTTACAAATTGTTGTACATATTTTTAGAATTTTGGGTAAACTTTATTATTATTATTATTATTATTTGAAACTGTCACAATAAACAGGCAAAAACAAACCAAGTTAAATATTTTGGCTGTAGTAATAATTTTATGGCTTTAAACTCAAACCGAAATAATTTTTTTTTGTCTTGGGTAGTTGACCTTGTTGACCATAAGCTTTATTCTATAAATCTGACAACAGACAAACCTTACCTAATCAATCCTTATTTCCTTATAAACTTATAAAATGCAATCGGGGTATTTTCGTAGACTGAAAATAATGTCTGCTTCTTACTCCTTTTTTTTTAAACTGAAAAGATATCTAATACTTTTTTCAGAATAAGAAAGCGATGTGGTGAAGGATGTTCTAGTGGTTCCGCAAACAGGGAAGAGATCTGTATGGGTCACGAAGGAATTTACGCTATGACACCTGTTTCCACCTTGGCTCACCATACTGGTAGTCAGTCAACTGATGGATCACATTTGGGAGGCAGCATTGGAAGGGGGTCAAGCTTGAGCAGGACATCTTTAGGTATAAAGTACGAGTAGTAGAAATTATAATAATAATTGGCGAATCTTCATTTTTCAGGTGGCAACAGAGGTAGTTTGGTATCAGTAGGCAAACCAACTAGTTCTACTTTGGCCAGTTTAGCAGGACTTTTTAAGGAAAAGGACGAAAGAGCAGCATCTCAAGCCCCAGATACCCACACAAGAGCAGATGATAGGCTTGGAGATATAAATGATTCATCTGAAAAGGAAACTGTCATATCTAGAGTCAGGGTGAGTCTCCTATTGGGTTCATGATCATGATCATTTATCAGTGTAAGCAATTATTTGCTAACATTGATGAATGAAGAAATTTATTACACTAAAGGTCGATTCAGATACATGCCTGCCCACCCTGTATTTTTGATGAAACTACATGTTCCAGTTCACATAGTCAAAGATTCAGTGAAATATATTTATTTATTTATTGGTGTTCAAAATAACAAATACATTATCAATATAATAAATAATAATAAATCAGTCATGGAAACATGATCAAATAAGTTAAAAACTTGTCCATGATCATATGAAATTAATGTATAAAATAATAATATATCATAATAGACAAATATAGTAAATATCAATAATATATATACAAATAAAGAAAAAATATTAAAATGAACTCAAAGGTATGCATCCAAAATAATGTTTACATTTTGCATAAATAAAAACAATAACAACATTATTTCACATACAAACAATTTTCAAAAATGTCAGAATTCTCAATCAACCAATGTTTGATTTTGTTCTTAAATCCAGAAAAACAAATTTTTTTCAAAGAATCTGACAATTTATTATAAATCTTTTTACCTATATAAATGGCATGCTGTTGCATTAAAGTTGTAGAGAACTTTTCAGTCAATATCCAACCATCAATTTCATTTTTTGTTTCATATTTATGTTGTATAAGATTATTCAATTCAAATTTTTTTCTATGTAAGCTGTGGATGCTTTATAAAATAATTGTATCATGGTGTTATTTGAAAAACTCAAATGTCGTTCCTGCAGTATTGAGAATATTAATATAGAACCAGAGAAAATATGATCTTGAGATGAAAACTCAAGTGAAAGGCACGTAAGTAGATAAACTAGGAGAGCCAAACCCTAGAGATAGGGAAAACCGTGTGTAAGAGAGAGAGCGTCCGAGCGTGTGAGAGAGAAAGGGTGCGACGGCGCGAGTATTGAACATAGTTGCGGTAAATCCGTTTCAAGAGGTGAGCCGCCATATTGCATCCACGGAACACCTCCTATCACGGAATAATGCCTTTCAGGCATTGCGTGTCATCTGTCATATGTCGCTCTACTTGCGCGCGTAAATTCAAACTGATCACATGAATAAGTAGGAAAGAGAAATTATTTTAAAATTGTACAGGCATTATTCGGTTATTTTTTAAATAGAGGGTGGATTGAAATATGAAATTTAATTAAAGGATGAGACTCCGGTGTACACTAAATCATACCGTTACCCGTTTATTCACAAACAAAAGGTGACCTCACAGATAAATAAAATGCTGGAACAATATATAATAGAAAATGGAAAATAGTGATCGACTATCGTAAACTGAATGAAAAGACAGTAGACGATGGGTATCCTATCCCCAATATCACAGATGTCCTAGACAAAATTGGACGCTGCCAATATTTTACGACTCTGGACCTGGCGTCTGGATTTTATCAAATTCATATGAATCCAGCAGACATTGAAAAAACAGCCTTCAATGTTGAAGGAGGGCACTACGAATTTCTTCGTATGCCGATGGGTCTGACATCTATCTTTTTTTGATTAGTTTACATTAAAATCCGCGAGCAGAAAATATGAAATTTGAATTTACGCGCGCAAGTAGAGCGACATATGACAGATGACACGCAATGCCTGAAAGGCATTATTCCGTGATAAGTGGTGTTCCGTGGATGCAATATGGCGGCTCACCTCTTGAAACGGATTTACCGCAACTATGTTCAATAATCGCGCCGTCGCACTCTTTCTCTCTCACACGCTCGGACGCTCTCTCTCTTACACACGGTTTTCCCTATCTCTAGGGTTTGGCTCTCCTAGTTTATCTACTCACGTATGTGAATGGTCTTGCAGTTTTCAGGCACACGGGTCATGAACCCTGCGTGGGCACCCATTTGATGTTTTCTGAATTACAATTTATTATTCCGAATTTCGACTTATATTTTCTGAAATACATCCTATACTTTCTGAATTACAATTGAAAAAGGTGTAATTACTAAAAATTTAAATTTGATAAAATGTAATTTAAATGTTCTAAATATACGGGGTGAATCTTGATGAGGATTAATTAGAAAAGTACTGTTAAGTACAGTCGTGTGCATAAAAAATTCGTACAAGGCATTGCATTAATTGCATTGTATTGCATTAACTGATTGAGCTAAAAAAATATTGAAAGACAAAATTAGTTTGAATTTTGACTCTACTTGTCGAAGTTGATAATTTAATTAAGACTGACAAGTCTGGATCACAATAACCTTTAACAAACTGCTGTACGACTTTTTTATGCACACAACTGTACATGAAATATGAAACGTTCAATTTTATACCGTTTCTTATTTTAGATCGTTGATCCAAATTTGGTTTACGATGCTATAAATCTTGGAAGGAGAATAGATGTGATGTGGCCAACAGAATATATGAGGATTAGGGGCGGTCGATCAAACTGGAAGGATTGGATTCCTGAAGTTGGGATGGAGGGGCCGGTAAGTACACCAAGAATACAGGGTTCGTTTCAACTTGTGCTAGCATTGCTGTCTTGGAAACCAAAAAAGGGGCAGATGAGACTCATTGTGTCAAAAGTTTACCGCTTGAAAATTCAAACTTTCTTTGTTTTGTGTCATATCATCATAAGCTTGGTTTTGAAAATATTAACTTGAATTTTTTGAAAGTCATACTAGACCTATTTACCATTTTCAATATTTTCAAGAAGGAAACCATCGTAAAAATAAAAAATAAAACTGCTTGGGGGCCAGAGGAAATTTTAAGGTAAATATGAACAAACCAAAATTAATATCTAAATAATATTTGATAAAATCTTTCAAAATGATTTTTCTGAGAGTCTAAACTCCTTATGTGATTTACCAACATTTCAAGAACTTGTTAATATTATAAAAGGATCTACAGAGAAATCTAGAGTTAATTAAAAAAATCAGGGCATAGGAAAACCAGTATTTATACTTTATGTCGATTTTATTCATTGCCAATCCATTTGGACTAGGAGAACTACCCTAAATAAATCTGAAGATGAAACAATACAGTTTCGAAACGTCGACGATTCAAAATCTGGTTTTCTTCAACATTCCGACCGAATTCCCGCCAAGCCAGATTAAATTACAAAATTTTATGCGAATTTACACGGTCCAATAAAATAAAAATCAATAATTCATGAATAAATGAACAATAAAATTGACCAATAAATGTTGTATTTACACACGAAAATTAACTCGCCAATTCTGGCGTGAAAGCCGATTCAGATACATGGGTGCCCACCCAGAGTTTTTGACCCCGCATGATGAATTCCTCTAGTATTAAAAAAATTAATACTTCTGGACCAAAGAAAATATGACTTTTTGATAAAGACTCAAGTAAAAGGAACGTATGTGAACTGTCTTGCAGTTTACAGGCCCATGCAGGGTTTTTGACCCTTGTGCCTGTAAACAAAGTCAAAGTCAAAAATAGCTTTATTGTTTAATAATATAAATTTTTGTAACAAAGCATGTCAAAAGAACACAATTAACAACAAATTTAAAACATTATATCTCATAGTATTTGTTCAAAGATATACATTTTTGTAGCAGAGCAGTCAATAGAAAATATAAATAAAAACATAATTAAGACACAAGACCATTTCGTATTCACTTAACACATATACAGGGTGGCCGGTAAACCTTGTACAATATTGAAACTGGTGATAGGCCAGGTCATGACTGTTCAGAATATCAGAATTTCACCTCTGTAAAAATATCACCCTTTTCGAGTTGATGTGCATTTTTAGAATTTCTTAAAAATCGCTACCTCACCTTGGATTGTTGAGTGCCATGTATACAAATTGAGACCAAATCAAATATCTTTGCTGTTGAAGATAACTGATGAGTGATGCTTTTAGACGTACAGAACAGTTTTTCAGAAAGTGAACAAATTTTTCAAGAAATGAGGGTAAAATAAGTTTGACTTTTTTATCTGAAAGAAACGTAACCAATTGGAAGTGGACATTCATTTCAATAGAATGCTCATTTTGTCCAGACTCTACCATGCTATAAAACAAACTATAATTATTTTTGGAGGAAGTGATATTTCCATTGAATTAGATCGTGGTTTTAGTCCAGGCTTCCATCAACTTTTATACTTACGCCCAAATGTCATTTTATTTCGACTTTATCAAGATAAAATGTGGAAATGATTATTAATAATAAAGAATAGACTGCACAATGATGCTCAGACAATCGCTGATTCGGAGGCTATAACCTATAACGCATTTGAAAAGGTTCTTCTTGAAAAGATGTTGTCTCTGCGTATGAGTGGATGGAAAACAATTCGAACATTTTTGTAATATTATTCAGTGCGCTGTTAAATGATCGTTATTGTGGTTCATAGTCTATGTTGATTAAAAAAACTTTACATCGTATTGAACGCTTCTAATCTGAGCAATTGATTCGTTATTCCTCATAATTATTTAATCCTTTCATCTTGATAGGATAAAAATAAAAGACATCACTGACAAAGTCTAATGAGTTGATTTTAGCTCAGAATAACATCACACTCTAATATAATCGAAATTCCACTCCTTCCAAAAATAATTATAGTATGTTCTATACCGTGGTAGAGTCTGGACAAAATGGGCATTCTTTTGTAATGAATATCCATTGTCACTTGTTTATGTTTTTTTCAATAATGTCAAACTTTTGTTAAAAAAATTGGCCAAACTCAAATCTGGCATTTTACCCTAATTTCTTGAAAAATTGTATCGTTTTCTGAAAAATTGTTTTGTACGTCTGAAAGCATCACTCATCAGTAATCTTCAGCAGCAAAGATATTTGAATTGCTTTCAATTTGTAGACATGGCACTCAAAAATCAAAGGTGAGGTAGTGATTTTGCAGAAATTTAAAAATTTCCCATTATCTCGAAAACGGTGAGATTTTTACTAAGATGAAATTCCGATATTCTGAACAGTCATGACCTGGTCAATCACCAGTTTCAACATTGTACAAGGTTTACCGGACACCCTGTATATGTATATATAAATCTATATTTTATATAAAAAACTAACAAACAAGAAAATAAATTTCAGAAAGAAGATAAAAACTGTTCAACAGAATAAAATGGCTTTTCTACCAGTATTTTTTTTTTGTTGCCCTCCTGAACCTACAATAGGATTCAGTACTTTTAATTGGTTCTGGCAAGTGGTTAAACATTTTTTAAACCATTATAAATAAAAGAATTCTTAACAAGAGTTGCTGTTTTAGTTTTTATCAGAAATACCAACATAATGACATGAAAAGGTTCAACCCAAGAACTTTTATTCAGCGTGTGAATTCAAACAAGTTTTCATTTTGTACAAATAAGTATTGAGTTTAATTGAGTAAAATATATATATATATATATACTATATACTATTTGAAAGGGATTCCATTTCAAAATCATTCTTATTGATATTTTTCCATGGACGTCTTTTGCCCTTTTAGATTGTACATAAATGGACACCTTGCCATAAGGACCCTAACAAAAGATCTCACGTTGATAGAACAATCTTACTAGTCCAGATCGAAGACAGATATGTTCCTATAGCTGAGAGCGGAGTACAAGAGTTGAGTCAGGAGGTATAGCATTCAAGGTTTTCTTTCTTCCTCCATCTCAGTTTTTACGCTTTGTTCTAAACAGCTTATTTTAAAACAAACATATTCTTAGACTCAAACTGCGATATTTTTACATTTGCTTTGTTCTAGCTCTATGAAGCATTAACAATGATTTTATTGATTACATAAATTGTTTAATATAAACGTGAAACGCCCTTAATTGATTCTTGTTTCATTTTATCATATTATCGAACAAAAAAATCAACCGTTTATACCACAAATCTGTAATTATCACTTCATGCCATTGAATCCATTATTTTATATTGCAGCAAGTTTTAATACTTTGTATTTTTTTTAAGAGGCCATGTCCGCGATCACGTTTGGGACGCTTTTAGGGGTAAAATTGATAACTCAAAAACGGTTCTACGTACGTGCTGTAATAAAAATTGAATTTTCAATCCACTGTTTCTCAAAAAAAATCTCAAAAATGCAGTTACTTGAAGCAATTTTTTTGGTAGATGGACAAATAATTTCAAAAAAACATTACAGCACGTACATAGATCAACGTTTTACCTTTCTTTTCATACCAAATTAATTTCGATCGGATAAAGATTGCTTCAAATTTTAATGGAAGAGAAATACCACTGCAGCTACTTTGACTATCCATGAAAAGAATCTTGAGGTACTGCCGCAGACATAGTTACATAAAATCAAACTTCCTCTATAGTAGCTATAGCCTATCCTTGTTTGAAATCGATACGACGAACCGTTTTTGAGTTATCGACTCTTTTACCCTAAAAAACGGCCAAAATGTGATCGCGCTCATGGCCTCCTAATTAATTAATCATGAGGAATACTATCACAAACCATTCATGTTTTATTTTATTATTAAGACAAAATACAATTTGTTACTCTTCAGCTCTTTTAAATTTGCTGAATGTATGTAAAAATTTTCAGTAGCGAACAATTTTTTGAAATTATGGAATTACTAATAGCAAACATATCACATTTAAGTATATTGAGTCGTACCATTAGAAACTATGCCCAGTGTTGCCAGATGAAATATTTTGCTAAAATATACTTTAATGCAGGTAATTTTGATAACGTTCCATTAACCCTTATTAATGATTGTTGATGGTTTAATTCCTGGAAATTAAAGGTGCAACTTCTATATAACCCAAATAGCATTTCCATTGTTAATTATGTGCTAAAAATGTATGGAGTTTTCCAATGTTGAATTTTCAGACGAGGTTCTTTTTCCATTATACAGTGTGACCCATTTAAAATTGAAGCACCATTATAAAACATACATTTTTCAACCGATTGAAATGATTTTATTTTCATCAGGTAGACAATCAGAAAGTCCACTAGGACACTAAAATTCATGAATGAGTATTCATTTTCAGACACAGCTATTCTTATTTTTCGAGGTCAAAAATTATTTGCGATTTTTTTTTTAAATCTGACTTTTCTACTGAATTTACATTTTTAAATGGTTTCTGTTAAAATTACTGGGAGTTATAAGGAAATAGAATTTGAAAATTTTAAGCCATTAACCCACCAAGTCAATTTCAAAATTCTGACTACACCACTGGTTTAGGGATGTTTAGAATTTCATCGAAATCTTTTGATAAACGAAAAAATTGAAATTGAAGTAGTATGTTGATGTAACGGCCCAATTTTCAAATTTTATTTACAACCATATATGTAATGCTGTCATTACTAACGTCATTGAAGGTTGGGAAGTGTCACATTACACACCTCCACTTCTCGACCTCACTTCTTAACCTCACTTCCCGTCCTCATTTCACCAATTCTAGATGAATATTTTTCTGACATTTATTGACTTTATCTGACACGAAACAGATTTATATATTAATTTTGATGGAAATATGATGGTTGTAAATAAAATAGTATACAAACCTCGCTAGGAAGTTTCATTCCTGTCTCTAGATCATAGCTATTACCCCAATCTTTTTTTACTGATGGACGCATCGACACATAAACCATTTGAAACCGTCATGAATCCAGTGGTGTAGTCAGAGAGAGAGAGAGAATCTAGTTATTTTGCTACATTTCTCAGTGCGTAGCAGCCTGGACACCAAGGAATTTTGATGAGAAAGCATTTTCTATGTTATTTTCTCCTAAAGGGAAAGATCTGAATGGTACATTTGAATGCTAATACACTGGTTTTGTTTGTGTTTTGTGTTGAGTGTTAGATAGTTGGAGTTGCACCAATTTTTCACTTTGTACATGTCTTCAGACATCCTGGATTGCAGCCTTTCTTTGTCTCTGTCTTGCCTCAGTATTGTGGTATCGTCAACGAAAAGAGTAAATTTTTCTGAGATTGGGAGAAAAGAGAGATCATTAATGTATACCAGAACCCTGGGGTAAAGATTCATTCAAGAAATTTAGTGTCCTAGTGAACTTTTTGAATGCCTACATAATAATTTTTTTTTTTGAAAAATGTATGTATCATAAGGGTGCTTTCATTTTAAATGGGTCACATTGTATTTTTTTTCCTTGCCTCAGGAGCAGCACTGTTAATTATTGACGCAACATTGTATTATATTTATAACAGCAACTTTACAGAAAAGCATTTATTTAGTTTGTATAGATTCTAAAAAATATATCATCTATTCTGATCTATTGATGCCACTTGAAAAGTAATTATATAAAACATCTTTTAAGGTGGTTCCACGTTTGTTTTAACTGTTACATCAACATATCAAGAAGTTTTCTCAAATTTTATTTGGTTTATATACTCTGTCAAAATATGTTGCTGTTATAGCTGGCTGATTTTCGAACAATTTATGATATTAACAGAAGGTAACTGAATATTAGGTAAGCAAAAATTGTAAGTATATTATTATAAATTATTTAATGAATAACGTTTTTATTGGATATAATATAATAGGCTTCTTGTATATGAATTATTACGTGGTTGCCTTAACATAATAATAGACTGATTTTTTAGGTGTTGTTTATTTTACCTGTTTGTTGAGGCTATTCAGAAACTAATTTATTACATTCATTGCTTGAACTCATGATGGGGTAGAAAAAATCAGTGTCACCAATATTAATTTTTTTTTTTTTTTTAATCCAAGTACTTGAAAAAATATTGTGAGTTTGTTGAATGAAGTTGTACTTTTAATTAAAATTCCTTCAAACATTCCTTTAATTTCAAACTCATACAGAGCAGACAAAGTTATAATAATGGTAAGCTGATTTTTATTTACACCTGTCGTGGGATTTCATAATTTATATCAGACGGGTTCAATGTCTTCACTGTAAATTTCTTATTCTGTTATCAAATTGTTTTTCTTATTCGTGACGGAGTAAACAATTTTCTAGTCCAAAACTTTTTAGAAGTGAATTGACTTCATTAAACTAAATGAAACACCAAAGTGATGATAACAGGATAGTTTACAATTAAATTTATTGCTGTGTTCCCTTTCATTGATATGCGGACAGTGTTTTCTAGTGCGTGGTCCACCTTTTCAGTTGATTTTCCGAAGTTCTGTTTACAGTTTGAATAAATCTGGGCTGCTCATTTTGTTTTGATAATGCAAATATTAACCATGGCATGATCAAGGGAAGGCACGTTATCATCTGAGGTCTTTGGCGAGTTGCACCACCAGTTACCCCAAGGCCGTTTTCACACACACCGGCAAAACTGGTGCCTTGACAACGGTTGTTATAAGTTTCCTTCTGCTCGAGTATTTCAATTATAATTAGAGCTGTTTTTAGGTAACTTCGGCAAGGAAGAATCTTTGCACATATGTCTGACAGATATATTTCAATATCTGTCGTATTAGCCAGGGAAGTAGTTGTTTTCTGTCAGACATATATATATATATATATATATATATATATATACAGTGTGGCCCATTTAAGATGGAAGCACCCATATAAAACTTACATTTGTCAATCGATTTGAATGATTCTGTTTTCTTTAGTTAGACATTCAAAAAGTCTACTAGGATACCAAATTTCATGTATAAATCTCCATTTCCAGGGCCAACTAATTTTATTTTTCAAGATCAAAAATCTAAAATAATTACTAGCGATTTTTTTAGAAAAAATATGACTACACCACTAGATTCGCGACATTTTCAAATGGTACATATGTGAATTACGTTGAAATGCGTCAATCAATAAGAAAGTTATGAGGGAATGAAATTTGATAAATATGCCGTTTAATCAAACCACCAATTCAATTTCAGAACTTTGATCAAAATTCGAAATACACCACTGTATTCAGGAGATCTCGATATATCACTGGTCAAAATTTCATCGAAATCTGTTCATAAATAAGAACATCCTAAGAAAATAAAATTTGAAAATAGAATTTCAGGAAAATTTCGATGAAATTATGGTCAGTAATATTTCAAGACACCCTGAATCCAGTGGTGTAGTCAAAGTTGTTACAAAAGTTTTGAAATTGAAGTGGTGGGTTGATTAAAAGGCATATTTCTCAAATTTCATTCCCTATAACTTTTTTATTATTTTACGCACTCCAACGTTATTTACATGTGAACGATTTGAAAATATCGCGAATCCAGTGGTGTAGTCAGATTTTTTCTAAAAAAATCGCTTATAATTTTTTTAAATTTTTTACCTTGAAAAATAAGATTAGTTGGCCCTGGAAATGGAGATTTATCCATGAAATTTGGTGTTCTAGTACACTTTTTGAATGTCTACCTGACGAAAACAAAATCATTCTAATCGGTTTAAAAATGTAAGTTTTGTATGGGTGCTTCCATCTTAAATGGGTCACACTGTATATGTATATATATATGTTTTATATTTTTCAAACGGTTAGGTAATTGATTATAAATTATGACACCATCATGCAAAATGCACCTCTTTCCAGTTTCAGATGTTGCCTTGCTGTTAATGGGCTTAAATGAATGAATAAACATACTGATAATTTGTAAAGTGATTCCAGGTTTAATGTTTTTTTTGGTTTGTACCAAGGTTTCTTTACCTTCCTAACAGAATCTGCATTGAGTTTCTTACCCCTACTTTTTCATAACAGTTCTGGTGCCTGTTATACTTGATATCGAGGGAAAATTACAAAATAAATAGTTTTGGATTGTAGCTTAATTTTTTCCAAACATTCCTCAACATACTCCTGTACTTTGGAACTCATTATTACAATTTTACAATAAAAGAGAACACATAGCCTTCATGTTTGTTATTGTAAATAACCTCAGCTGAGAAATTGTTATTGCAGAATGTATATATTTTATTATATAAGTGTAAAATAATGTATAAAACTCATTTTTCCTTTTATATGAATATATTATGGCCTAAGTTCTAAGTTATTCCTCTTGTATATAAAATTTTCAATTATAAAAAAATATATTAATTTCCGAAGTTTTATTTTCCCCTTGAAATTTTGTGGTTTTTTGCTCATTTTCCATTGCTTCATGAAAAATCACCCTATTGGCATTTTTGATTGTTGGCAAGATCAGCGTGTCGATTGATTTTATGAACTAGTTGTAAGGTACGTCAAAACTGATATTCTACGGTCGTTAATTTCAGACGAATATCTAGTACGTTTTGTTGGATTTGACAAATAAACAGCAAAAACCGAGTTTTGTTATTAAGATCGATTCATAAACTTGCCGTTCCCTTCGCCGTTGCCGTTTGCGTTTGCCGTTCAGTTTCTAGTTCAATACACTGAAATGCATAAGACCATTCAACGTCAAGCCCAACGGCGAAAGATTATGAATCGGGTTCTAATGTTGTCATTAGAGCTATAATGGGCTCATTCGACATTTTTTTTATTGCATTATTTGAAAGTTTATGTTTCAAATAGTACATCTGCAAAAAATCAGAATTTTCACGCCTTATCTTCTCCCTCTAATTTTTCCTATATCACAAATATAAATAAATTATAAATTATTCAATAATTTTTCATTCAACTTGAAAGAAAGAACTAACTAACAATAAAATTACATACCAATATGTCAAAGTCGACAGGCGCACGTTTGACGATATTATAGTTGAAATGAGGGGGAGAAAAAGTATGAGTTTCCTCCCTGATTTGAAGGAGGAAAGTGTGTACTTTCTATAGGGGTAGGAGGAAAAAACATTATTTGCATAGGGCTTCAGAAATTCTATAGCTGGTGGTTTAATGTGGTTTAATGTAACTGATAGATATCATTTTCTTTTTATATATTTTTTCTATAATAAAAATAATTGACAAAAAAATGCAGGTCATCTATCTTCAGTTCTCTTTATGTTTCAAAGAATATCACATAATACAACATTCAAACACAAATGTTAATTACAAAAGTCTGGAATGAAAAAAGGAAGTTCAAAGTATATTAATGTATGCATAGTATTTACAAAACTTACTAACCTAATGGCATTTATGTATTAGTGTGTGATATTACCAACCAGGATATTATAAAGTAGAAAAGTCCTATAGGATAAACAGCTAAAAATTTTCTATTTGGTTTCTGGCTATCTCCCAAAAATATCATTGACGCTAAAATAAATAACAATAATTAGATGAATTACAGTAGGTAAATTTTAAGTATTTGTATCAAGAACTATACCTATTTAATTAAAATCAATGCTTCATTCATATTCTGCATTATGAAAAAATCCTGATTTATCATTTAAATTATATACTCACCATAAGTAGCCCAAAAAAAGCCTATCATCGAGACAGTCAATCGAAGGAAGAATAACAAATTGCTTTGTTTCAAGAGCAAAATTACTCTACAAACAATAAGAGCCACAGTGGTGGGGAGCAAACAGTATCCTAAAACGCAAACACTCTGGAAGAATGATCTGAAAAATATCAACCAAAATTACTTATATACAGTGACCGCCAAAAAGTATGTACCATATGGGAAAAAAGTTTATTATTAGAGTATTGGAAAAAAGATTCTTGGAAAAAGGTTGTGCATGTCCTATAACCTAAAAATCGATTTTGACACATGTCACGTGATAGCTGGTATGGCGCCAAATTGAAAAAAATTACTATGAAAAGACAAAAAGTGGGGTAAAATGGCATGATATCAAAAAAAGATATTTGAAAAAGTTGCTTACAATTAAATTCTATACACATATACAAAGTTTGAAAAGATAATGAGAGAAAATTGATTGATTTTGAGGGTCACTGTATAAGAGGTACTTTTGAATTAAAAATAATATATAGCATTTAACAATGAAATATTTTCCGTGTTCAAATCACAGTAACAAAAGTATAAAATTTCTGATAAAAATGCTTATAACATAAACGACCTTATGATTTCAGGTTCAGTATAATTATTAATGGTCCTTCTTTCATATTTCAATGAGGACTAAATGCATTCTATTATTTCACTCGTGAAATCTGAAATAATATTGTTTTCAAAAAGATACTTTTGGAAAATTATTTAATTCGTTTTGAGAATGAATCTGTAATCTGAAAATTCTAGCAAAAATCAGTTACGGAAATTAACTTTTTCACTTTCAACTCTAGCTATCAATACCTAAAACGCAAAAATCAACAAATCAACGTTAAAAATGAAACTGGGATGAAAAATGTCACTATATGATTAAAGCAACTTTTTTCAGTCAAGTTGATTTCTTACATATTTCCTCCTAATAGTTTGGAATTCAGCGTAACAACCATTGATCCAATCCATACTATGACGAAAAATTCTGAAAATTCTGGCCCACCATCTTTCGAGTAATCGTCATTAGACCCTTGAAGAATCCTGAAATTTGTTGTGGATTAATAGCGTCACTATGAAATATTGTAAGTTGCGAGTATCAGTACCAGTAGGCAAGAAAGAAATCATGATACACGTGTACAAGTGAGCATTTAAAGCACAAGTAGGCAGAGTGTCCTGAAACGTTGCAAGCATCAGCATACAGTGAGTAATGAGTACACTAATATCATCAGGAGTAGCTGGTATGAAAAACATAGAATTGATGAAATTCAGTTTCAGATTATAAATAATATAAGAATTAAAGACCCTATGTGCACATGTGAATACTTCTTATACTACCCAGCACTACAATATCTAAGACTTCCATGCCGGTTATGATAATAATAAATAATATTGGTGTCACACTCATTGATAATGAAACAGCAATGGTTATGCCTATATGAGAAAAATTACTATACTTACATTGCCATAAACGTGCATAGCATTAGTGGTCCCCACAAATCCCCTGAAAATTCAATCAGAAAACTATATCAATCTAACAATTCTGAAGACTTGATAATGATAACGCATAATTTATAAAATAGAACCACGAACTTATCAGCCTTTTGAAATGAAACAATGTTACTTTCCAAACTATCAAGATGCTGGTAGTTATGAAGTTTGAACATATACCAGTGTTCTCTCATACAACTGGATTGTTACCTCAAATTTTTTTCAAATTGTGTTACATGCAGAGCCGATTCTCAATTACCCACTAATCAACTATATTCATATAAACTATATTGAACATTAAAAGCACCATTACAAAATAGTATTAACGAGTTCATTAATGAGAACAATTTCACATCATACAATGCCTCTGTCTTTGTTAATTTATTGTGAATACCAATATAAATCAAAATACTCAGTAAAAATTCAACACTTACGCTTGGTTTATGGAACTTAACTAGTACTAAGCACATTTGCATTGATTCACTCTTAGTTCTTAGTCTTAGGTTTAGTTAGTGCATAAACCAACCGAGATTTTGTTTCAAAAGTTTCAGTTCTCGAAACAAAATGTGTTCCTACTTACATTCTTTCAATAAAGCCTTTTTCTCTTTTGGAAACAGCACATAGACAAACTTTATTCCAACAGCTTTCAAGTCCCTCAACTGAAAAAAAGTTCGTTGTCAAATTCCACATCCATAGATAACAAGCGGAACACTTACTATGGTGTCTCTTATAGGTTCGTCCAACGTATTGAAATCAGGCTGCCCTATTTGCGTTGTATTTTGAGATTTGGGAAGATTCATCTCCCCTTCGACGTAGCCTTCAACATCGTCAAACATCTGAAGAATATTTGAAAAAATAAAAAAATTGTATTTGATTCTTGCTGAAATTATTTATCACCTCCAATTTGGTCGTATCCATTTTCATGGACCTTTCTAATAAGAAAAATGTTGAGATATTCTAGAGTCTTTTGTTTACATAAACATATCTTTAAATTTGGGTCGCCATTTGAAATATCAAACATTCGATAACCACACTTTTTTCTGTTTTCGGCTTAGAGTAAATCTCTGTTTTCTATAAAATAAAAATGTGCATCAGGCTCACAGACCACCTACCCTTAGACGATTCACGCAGGTTAAGTGACCATGAACCTTTTTTTTAGTACCGATACCAATCTTTTGGGGGCGCTGTGATCTGTAGAGTTGTTCTTCGTTCTATGCTTGGTTCTAACACGTTCGTCTTGTGGTCACAGAACCCATAATTATGAGTTCTGTGCGTGTGGTATCAATGGTCATGTTAAATTTAAGAAGAAGAGAGTACTGACAACAAAACAAAATGTATATAAATAAATGGACTTCAACAAATAATATTACTTATAGAACTGTGTTTCTGATAGTGAAAATTGTTATTGTTAGTGTGATTTAAAAGTGTTTACTGTGAAATTCTGTAGTGATTATTCATTTTCACCATTCATCATGGTTTACCACAATAAATGTTGCGTTCCTCATTGCGATGGCTCTAATGAAATAAGGCATAGATTCCCTGATCCAAGTAAAGATTTAGTTAGGTTCAACAAATGGATACAGGCAATCAATAATTTGGAACTGTTAGAAATGAATCAGAAAAAAGTTTATGATTCTAAAAGGCTCTGTCATCAACATTTTGAGTCACAATATATTTCTAATTGGTCTCACAAGTTATTTGCAAATGCTGTTCCAACACTAAATCTTCCTGGTGAGTACAAAACTTATTCATGAAACTTGAATGAATAAAATGCCTGATTTTTTTAGGTATAAGTTCAACTGGCTCAAATGATATATGTGACACTCCATCAACATCCACCAAATCCATACAAAATATTTCAAGCAAATATTCTACTGAAGCAAATACTCAACTGTCTGAACCTGGTGATTCAGTTATTGGGATTTCAGAATGGACTAACCCTGCCGATAGTATCAAAGGTAATGAATATAACTTAATTAATACAGTAATGAACTTCTCGTCCTGAAAACTTTCAAAGAATCATCTCCCGAAGTTTGTCAACATACTTAATTAACACCCTGTATTTACATTTTATTATATTACATTCACATTATAAACTGTGTGTAAAAAACTTATATTTCGGTAGTTTTTTTTGTATCAAAATTCAATATTTTACTTTTTCAAACTTATTTAATGACTTTTTTCATATATATTGACATCATAACAAATTCAACTTTTTTTCTACAACACAGAGTCTCCATCGAATATAATATAAAATATAAAACAAAATTAAAAATATGAAACAATCTACAACACTGTGATTCTATTATTTAATCTTTAATTGGTTATAAAAGTGAAGATATTTTTATTAAAAACATATATTTAGATTTCAAATATATATTTTTTTAGGTAATACAGGTAATGCCCTATTGCCACCATATCAGTTACTGAAACAAACTGGAATTGAAAGGCATACAATAACACCAAAAAAGAAGAAAATGTACGAAGCAATGAAACAACTGCGCAAGAAATATACAATGGAAAGAAACAAGAAAAATTCTTTCAGACGTAGATTATTCAAATCTGAACAATTTAGAAACAAACACCACCTCGAAGAAAATTTTTCGAATAAAATCAAACTACAAGCAAATAAAATTCGTATGAACAGAATTAAGAAAAAAAATGCCAAACAACCTAAACATGTGATTGCCCAAGCTGTTTAATGTTGAAATATCAAATGAAATTCCAAATTTCTTGCACTCTACTAGATGTTGATAACTAACTAGGGTTATTAGAGACATTTTATGATGAAATTTTTATTTTTTTTTGCTATATGACAATGGCAGTTTTTATCCGTTCTTTGTGTAGTGTGACTTTTATATTGAATTATATGTGTGGTTCTGCTTTCGTTATATCTTTGGTTTTAATTTGTCAGTGACGTAATATTTATTAATACAACAAAATGTTCGCTGGCCGCAAATTTCACTATACTCATCAAGAATATTTGATTGTTTTCAATGTGATTACCTTCTAATATGTATCTTGTGTTATGTCTGTTCTTTTACATATATTTGGGAATCATTTATAAACATTGTTGTACTATACAGTGTGACACAGACTCATGGTTCAATTTCCAAATGGGACGATCTGTATATTGATACACGATTGGTTGGGAATGGTCATAAGGAATCCATCGATACCAGGTTCGATAGTGTTATCTCCAAAGAGTACGGAGATATCGCTATTTATCATTTATGAGCTTAATGAGTGGGAGAGAGAAACTTTTTCTGGATATCTCGGTAGTCTTTGGGGATAACACCATCAAACCTGGTATCGTTGGATTCCTTATGATTATTCCTAACCGATCATGTATTAGTATACAAGGTGACCCATTTGAAAATCGAAAGTTGATATCGTTTCCGGAAAAACCGGAAGTTGAGTGAGCATAGTCAATGTTCCAAATTCCAGAAATATAGCTAGAGAAACAACGAGTCTGTGTCACACGGTATATGATTTTACCTTATCCACATAATGTACTATGCAATATCCATAGTTTTATTCATCCAGGTAATCATGGATCAATTGCACCGACTTTGTGCTCTATATGACTTACCATATGTACTCTCTAATATGAGGACCCATATATTTTGTACTGCACCCATATTTAATTTTTTAATTTTTCAAACAATGTGTTGATTATTTTAAGCTTGTCCAATGAGATTGTACATCTTCGACAATAAACTACCTTTTGACTTGAAAGTGTTTTTTTTCACCATTACCACAGAATATCGAATACCTAATATACTATAAATTAATTTTTACATTTTTTGAAAGTTTCTTATGTTGTTTAAACTTCATACAACACTTGATATTTGAAAAACTTTGTAGTCGTGATATCAAGTGTTGTTTGAGGTTGTAAACAACATTATGAAACTCACGAACATCTAAGTATGTGGTCTGTGTATTAAATTCAAGATTTGAATTTCCCGCATCGTCACGGTAGTACCGATACCAATCTTCTGGTGGCGCTTATTTCAGTCTTCATTAGTTAGTGTTGTGGTGAACCGTCTAGGGGTAGGTGGTCTGTGATCAGGCTCGTCAACACGTTCATTGCGCCGCTGCCTGTATTGCCGACATTTTGATGACGTCCACATAAAAAAGTTATTCTTCAGAGTAATAAACGATACCAACTCAACTGCGATAAAACTAAAAAACTGATGATAAAACGATAAAAGTGATGAAACAATTTTAAGACCGATTCAGATCCATGGGTGTTCACCCTGATTTTTCGACCCTGCCTGAGAAAGTGAGAAATGCATACCCATCACCCAACGTCTGTGCCCGTGCCCAATACCCATTTTTTCATTATTTTTTTGACATTTGACACTTCTGGTCATCGGTAGCTTTTTCTTCTTCTATTCCAACAAGGTATCTAGTACTTGATGAATCCAGTAGATGGCACTACGGAAGTGTGTTGTTTTACTTCTAGTTCACAGATGCCACGTATCCTTCGAGATTTGTCCCGCGTTCACATTTATTCAACAAAAAAAGTTTTCATCAAGAATTTAAATAAATAAAAAGAAAGCCTATATACCGTAGAATTGGGTTGCTTGGGACATTGGTGTGTATTGGGACCTCGGAGCATTGAAAGACATAGAGATGCCCTGCCTATACCTACACAAATACCTGTTTTGAAGTGAAGTATCCTTTTCTATACAATTTTTGGGCGAAGGGGGTGACGGGTGGTGAAATGTTATCGACAGTTTGTTTATATTTTGGAGTAAGAAGGACCCTAATACAAATGAAGAATGACAACTTGATCCGAATGAAATGAGCGGGAATACACGAAACTACCCGAATTAATACAGACTTAACATGTTTAAGGCCCTCGCTAGTAAACAAACAAAGTTATGTTGACTTCAAGACAAGGATGGAGAAGGCATTTCTATGGTCTTTTATTACTCTGATATTGGGACAAATTCATAAAAATTATAATATATATACTTACTCTATATAATATTATAATTTCTATGGACAAATTACACAACATAAGATATTATGTTCTAACATCTATCGGTTGGAAGTGAAACCAAAATTGTTAATACTAGAGGGCTTCCGGTAGATGTCAGGGTAGTTATCCATGAAGGTTACGACGATATTTGTTTCCGTTGATTGTCGGTGTGAGTAGGCAAGTAAATAATAATTTTTTTAAGCAGTTTTTTTATGTGGGTGGTAAAGTACACTTTACTGCCCGGTTCAGCGAGCGTAAGGTGGCACTTTACCGCCCGGTTCAGCGAGCGTAAAGTGACGGGCGCGTTATGGCACGCTACACAAAATTCACGAATAACACGAATCAGAATTATTTCAGTTCAATAGAGAAATACTCTTCCTAATTGACATTTTTTCAACATGTAATTAAGTCATAAAATCTTGAATATTTAAAATGCAGTTGGTTTAGTTACTGATGTTGAAGATGTGATATTCTCTTGAACATAAATAATAATTAATATTAAAAAGCTTCGTTACACCATCTACATCGCTACAAGAAACTGTATTTATTTTAGAATCCTTCAAAATTTTTTTTTTACTCGATCAGCCACTAACTTGTCAGTTGAAAATAAAATAGTAGGAATAAATTAAATTAAAAATTAAATTTCACACAGCAAATACATTTTAACCGAAAACCGTAAAGATATATTTTTCCCAATACTTCAGTACTAAAATTAATAATTTGAACGTATTCATAGCCCTCTATATTAAAAATAAATTTCAAAATTTGAAAAAAGTTTGGTTACAAAAAGTAACAAATGATACATGGTTGCATTCAGAATGTCATATGGAGACAAAAAAAGTGAAAATATACCGGGTGTCTCATTTAAAAATCGAAAGTTTACATCACTTTCGGTGAGACCAGAAGTTGTATGAAGCTGAGTCACTTGTCAAAAAATGCAGTTTTATGTATTATACAGATCCTCCAAATTTCATCCCAATATCTTCAAAAACAAAAGAGTGATAGAGGCTAGCCACTTTGCGTGGATACCCGGTATACGCAGATGATACCGCTACATACAGTATCAGAAACTTTTCATCTAGAGTATAGACAGAAATCTAAACGAGCAATAAGGAACGCAATGATATGATAATACCACATATACAAGAGAGACGCACTACTGTGCGCCTCTCCTGTTACCCCACCTGACGAATTAACAGCTCACGTCGATATCCCTTCCTCGAGCGAGTAGAGAAGAAATTGTAATGCTCTCTCAACATATAGCAAGCTATTCTCCACGCTCTCATTAAACCACCATACCAAAGATCAAAACTTACTGTACGATACTGTATACGTCCATTCGTTCTCCAACTTTGCAGATCCAAATTCATTTGGACTGGGAGGTCATCTAAAGCTAAATCTGGCTGTACAGATGGTCGGAGTTGCGATAAAACACACCTACACTCCCTGATAGCCAGTGGATCACACGCAAGTGTACAAAATGTTGATTTACAAATGGATAATGCGGCCTGCAAAGTTGTATGCTTGCCCAGTGTTCTGCAGTGTTCTTCAATACAACGAATCATCATAGATACATTCGTTTGGATGCGTTGCGTGAGCTTGCGGGTGTCGACTCTATCACAGCATACGTGAAACACTTGTCAAACAATTTTACAAGTACTTCCTCAGCGAAAGTCTTCTCAGTAGAGACCTTACGAGGCTCATGGAGTACGAAAATATCCTCCGCAAGCATGGCGGGCTCATATATCAAGCGCTGGATATTTTTCAGTAGCGTAGGAAAGAACCGGTTTCTTGGGGAACCCAGTCGGATGTTCTGAAACGCACAGTACGTCAAACCATTTTTTTGCAACATCCTTTTCTGAAGTGGGTAGCATCAGAACAACCAGCCTCAAAAACCGCATACAGCAATATCTGCATAAAATAAAAAATTACAACATACGTATAGTAATGATGTTTTAAAATATCTGACCCAGCGCTATACAAATAGACCCTTTCTATTGGTAGGTATCTAGGAGCTCAATTATTTGGGGTATGGTATAGAAGATAACTTATTCTACATTAAAAAAAAAATTAAAATGTTCTACTGCACTTTTATAAACATTTGAAATAATTTACATGTTTTTTCGTGAATAGCCCAAATTTTCCTATTACAAACATACCATCCTTTCACTTATATCTTTCCATTTCTTTTAGTGGGGAAATCACACTGTATAATTTTAACTTCTTGAAAAACGTATGTCGCAGGTAAGATGTATCATCATCATTGGTCATTGCACTAGGTACCTACTAAGAAATGCTCGTTACATAATTTGTATGGATACATGAGTTGCCGTGTCGTGAAATTTTTCAGAGCATGTAAAGATTTCAAATAAACTGAATAACTTTCTTTGATACGGAATCTTAAACACAATAGGACGATTTTCAGTAATTTTATTGTTACATTGTTTTAAGAAATTATAAATATACCATAGAAAAACGAATTCCTCATTCATATGTACGTTGACGAAGAAAAATGTTCAAACTTGTGTTCTGTCTGTGCTTATGTTTCGATTTCCATGTAGTGTTCACTCATGAACCCAACGCTAAAAGTGATGTGGAAACGCAAGCAATTTCTTCCACGACGAATGTGACTGTAACAGGATCAAATCAAACTGAAAACGCTTCGATCACCCAAGTGCCGATTATGGAGAGATTCACTCAACCACTTCTGTATATGGAACGCAATATGCAACCTACAGTAACGAACGATTCAGATGCTGCCAACAAAACCATGAACGAAAGCCAAGAATTCAAGCCTAGTCCACATTTGGGAACATTCTACGAACACAACTCGGTTCCTGTCAAGCCAGCTTTGCCGGAGGCCAAAACATTTGGATCATATTATCCCATCGCCTGGAATGATAATCAACCAATCAACCCAAATAAGAACCCGGCTAGCAACCCCGATAGCAACCCCAATAGCAAGCACGACAGCAACCTCAAAAGCAACCCTAATATCTGGACTGAAAAACCAAGCGTAGCGACTTGGATGTCGAAGCAAAGCATTCAAAATCCTTGGGAGCAAAACGTATGGACGGAAAACCCCCAACAAAACACAATACCTGGCAAATCAATAACAGACACCAGAAAAGTGAAATTTCCCAACTCAAAATACGATAGGCCGTATCAATTCGTTTCTCATGAAGAAAATCTACCCCCTTTTGATTATTCAGTTACAACGGAAAGTTTTGCTTTTAATAGACCTGTGGCACTACCTAAGATCAACCAAAGTCCTACCCAAAGCTTCTGGGGAAAACTTTTAGGATACAACAGTGGCCATAATAAAGCAACGGAACTAACGCAGAAGTCGTTGTATGACTATAATTTGTTGGAAAACCCTCCGCAACACAGCTATTTTGAGTTTCAGAAAGAACATGACTATAACGTAGAGAACTATAAGCCGCATGGTGGAAACGCAGTAAATCCTTGGAAAAAAGTAATAAAGTTTTTGGCTGCTATCATTCCTATTGGTCTCTTCATCAGTGCTCTTACACCTACTGTCATCACAGTTTCATCAGTTAATGAAACGTGAGTATATTATTGTTTCCACCTAATTCTAAAATTCACTAACTTTATTGAATACGGCTGTCATTAGTGCATTAGTGCGGAAAAGTTTTTCCTGCATTAATGCGGAAAAATTACAATCAATCAATGAATCAATCAATATACTTCATTGTCAAAGAAAAATATATCTGAATATGAGATAACGGCAACGGACACAGGATACAGATATAGGTGAAAAGAAAGAGTTTTCGATTTAATTCACAAGAAGTCCACCATCCACCGACAGCATTTTCGTGGTCTACCACTCGTCAGGGAGGCTTTATGGAGTCTCTTGGAATTAAATCGAATACACTGAAATAGTTGTGCACTAACACAAAGAAGAATAAGGTGAAGAATTGCTTCTGACATCTACAGTCAAATAGCGGAAACTTAATTTGGATCGAACCATAGACCAAAGACAGATGATCATCTGCTACATTGACAGGCCGACAACTGTTTAGTTGTACTGACCAACCTAAGGTTCCATAAAGTTTCTAGTGCGTTAGCAGGAACGCAAAGACAGTATAAAGGTGATATAGATATAGGTGAAGAGAAAGAGTTTTCGATTTAATTCACAAGAGGTCCACCATCCACCGACAGCTGTGTCGTGGTCTACCACTCGTCAGGGAGGCTTTCGGGAGTGTCTTGGAATTAAATCGAATACACTGAAATAGTTGTGCACTAACACAAAGAAGAATAAGGTGAAGAATTGCTTCTGACATCTACAGTCAAATAGCGGAAACTTAATTTGGATCGAACCATAGACCAAAGACAGATGATCATCTGCTACATTGACAGGCCGACAACTGTTTAGTTGTACTGACCAACCTAAGGTTCCATAAAGTTTCTAGTGCGTTAGCAGGAACGCAAAGACAGTATAAAGGTGATATAGATATAGGTGAAGAGAAAGAGTTTTCGATTTAATTCACAAGAGGTCCACCATCCACCGACAGCTGTGTCGTGGTCTACCACTCGTCAGGGAGGCTTTCGGGAGTGTCTTGGAATTAAATCGAATACACTGAAATAGTTGTGCACTAACACAAAGAAGAATAAGGTGAAGAATTGCTTCTGACATCTACAGTCAAATAGCGGAAACTTAATTTGGATCGAACCCTAGACCAAAGACAGATGATCATCTGCGACATTGACAGGCCGACAACTGTTTAGTTATACTGACCAACCTAAGGTTCCATAAAGTTTCTAGTGCGTTAGGAGGAACGCAAAGACAGTATAAAGGTGACATAGATATAGGTGAAGAGAAAGAGTTTTCGATTTAATTCACAAGAGGTCCACCATCCACCGACAGCTGTGCCGTGGTCTACCACTCGTCAGGGAGGCTTTATGGAGTCTCTTGGAATTAAATCGAATACACTGAAATAGTTGTGCACTAACACAAAGAAGAATAAGGTGAAGAATTGCTTCTGACATCTACAGTCAAATAAAATAGCCTTAGTGGAAAGGAATTTTGGTTCTTTGCAATATTTGATCTTTGTTCATTCATGCATATTTCAGGTTGGCTTAGGTACGTCTAGTTTGTTTTAATCCAACTGTCTGTTTCAGACAATCGAGATATAGAAATGAAGATTCGAAGGAAGAAAATATAGCGAAACGTCTGACTTCTTCTCTGAGTTACTTCGACAAGCTGAATCATGACGGATGCGAGGATAAAGTTCTATGTGAACTACTTGTGAGTGCCTCTTTTTCCAAGAATGCTGAGAGACATATCAGGAATTTGTTGGACAATTTCATACAGCAGTAAGTATTATTGAAATAATGGTAAAGTGTTGGTCACGTTGTCAGTCACAAGAGACTGTGTATAAAATGAATAAATCAAGATGGTGAAAAAATAAAAAGTCCTACAGCGTTCAAATCTGTTGTTTATACATATCTTGAAAAGTATTGAAGAAATCGTCTCATGGTCGATTATAAAAAACCTTTAAAAATTAATAATCAAGTACGATTGGGTTTTGAGACGAGGATCGATTGTAGCACTACCAAACTTGGTATGCTGGTAGTTGGAACCATGATAAACACGAAAAAAAATTGTTTACCAAAATTCCAGGGGTGGAACATATTTTTTTTTTCGTTTAAAAATAAATGAATAGATTATTGCCGTAATCTTGGAAAGTATATGATTTATCGGAAAAACAACTCAACAAGGTGAAAGACAATTCAATTCTCCACAAAAGTATTCATGTTGATTTCTTATGAAATGCGCTCGTTTTCTCAGAAAACGTGTTTGAACGCCGTCATCAACTTTTAGGTTCACGCAGTTCTGGCAGAGCCGAATATTTGGTCATAACTCTGCCAAAAATGATCGGAGGAGGGGAAGGAAAAGTTCATATCGTTTCTGATGACTCCTACCTTCTCATGCAAACATAATATGCAAGTATTTGTGTACATAAAATGTGTTTTTTCGCACTTCACGGAGATGTTTGCGGATGATCCGAAAATCATGAATAATTCAATAAATATGGAATTATTATACTGAAGCAGCAACCCATACCCTCTTTAGACTATATGCAACAATTTTAAAGTAGTGTGACAGGTCCTACTTATATAGATGCCAAAAAAAACTTTGTTTTACTCCTGCCTCTTTTTCAACTTACCCATAAAACCGGCATTCTCTTCAGTAAATGTTGAAAATAATCGCTTATTCATACCCTGCATATATGTTTAATAACACTATTGTGAAGTGCAAACCTCAAGCTTGAAATCACATACTTCATTTTTCATGTAGGATTAGTATAAGCGATTAGCATAAGCGATTATTTTTGCACGAGTTTCATACAATATTTTTTCTACGTTCATGCAAAAACCAGAAAATGTTTCATTTAGGTGGCACTAAACTGTAAGGAAGACATTGTTTGTTTAAATATATCTGCTAAAAGTAATTCAAAAATATTTTGTGTAATTCATATGATATTCGAAGGAAATAATTTTATTTTTAACAAATTGCATTTTCTAGTAATTTCATAGTCCATTATATAATGAATATGATGAAACATGCAACTATTTAAAACGTAATACAATCTTACAGAAAATGGCCTAAATTTGGCGTCGATTTGAAAGTTTATGTCTGTCATGATAACAGAACACTATAGTAGAATGACAGATGAGTGCAATAAAGTCTTAATTGCACTCAGTGCAATAAAATACCAGTTTTTCCACCAAATAAAGTTCAATAGTTTTGTTTTCTGCATGAACGTAGAAAAAAAAATATATTTTTTTTTTTTCATGCATGTAGTTCTGATAACGTAAAAAATTCTTTAACTGCCAACTATAATGTTTTTCCGCGTGTACATTTCTTCTACAAGGGTTGATAGTGCCTACAAATGTTTGCCAAGATATCTCAATCAATTTTATTTGTTGTAGGGAGGACTTACAGAGTAAGAAGGACGACTTACTCAACATTTTTGAGGCTGTGAAAAACCAGGACTGTTCTCCAATCCTCTGTGGAAATATAAAGAATCCGACTTGAAACCAAAGAAGTGTTTCATTTCATTATGAATAAGTTGTGTGGTATATTTCACAATTTACAGTGCACTTGAGTACAGTGGTACAGACATACAAATATTCACGCCAACGATGCGCAGTAGTCGTATGACGTACGACATAGTGATAAGGCAAACGTTTATGCAGGAAACAACTTGGTACAGTGTGTGAAAAACTCATACACAATGAAAATGGAGTTTCAATCTAATCTTAACAGCATAGTTTTAAATGATCAAACACAGGAAGTGATAGCTAATGTTATTCATTTTATGAGAAAAGCAATGAACCATTTTGTATCAAAATTATTTTATTCTGTAAATTCTTCCACATGGGTCCAATGGTTCCTATATTTTTGTATCCGATTGTACCTGTTTTTGCTCACTGGCCCGAGCGTACAGTCTATCCTTTTCCTTCCGATTGCCTTTTCACGTTATTATTTGCGCATGAAGTGAGAATTTAACATCTTTAGCTAGATTTGTTTTACTGTAGATTTATTTCATAGGCTCTCTTAGGCGTGAAACTTGCATTGAATAAAATATTTTCTATATTATTTAAATTTCTTCAATCTCCCCGAACTTATACCTCATTTAAATCGCACGTTGGAAATGTTAACACCATTATTAATGATTCAACTTAATTGATTTCATAAATATTCATATATCCTCGACCTTGTGATCAGAAATCATTTTGTTTTCTATTTGGGTTTAACATTAGAGGTGAAAGTGAAAGTGCAACGTGTTTGCGGACACAATAACAACTATTTGTTAGCTTGCAGCACAGTTGTCAACTATTGCTTTACATACAAATGAGAAATTGTGTGATAAAACCTGACATACAAGTTCAATTAATTTACAGTGTATTATTATCCTCGGGAATGTGACCGACATCGACACACTGATTTGTTGAATTCCGCGTTGACATCTTCATCAAATATTTTCCGGAAATTTTTTTCAGGACCATTTAGTTTTTATATGAACCTCATGTTATTATTGCAAATATATTTTAGTTCACGAAGGTTTTGCTTCAGTTTCTCATTCGATATGATTGGATGTGATTATGCCCTTTTTTTTTGCTCTAATTTTGAATATCCCCTTCTGAAGTCAATAATGCTATGAAATATTTAGGTATAATAAATGAATGCTTGAACCACCGAAATGGCGTTAAACTGATAGGCGCCTACTAGATATTGATCAGCTTTTCGACTTTCCTGCAGATATTAATCCCTTTGAACCATTTGTTGGGATTTTTCTCAAAAATGAAGAACAAGGCGTTGTTTCTCTTTTAGTAAGATTTTAGACGAGATAAGTCATTTAAAATATTGAAAATATGTTACTTTCTTTTGAAAAAAACGAGTCAAATACAGATCTTTGAACAACTTATCATAGTTTTACTTTGAATAGATGCACCATTTATTTATATCGGTAGATATAATTATAATTTCTAGTCAATTCTCACGTTGAATTAGGTACATTTTTCATTACCAATGTCTGCTCACTTGACCAATACTCTTTCCTCATTTGGCGTTCTCAAATTATCACCAGAATTCAATTCCTTTGAAATTGTGTAATCCTATGGACAATAGATGAATATTCGAGATTACCAAAATTTCGTGCACGAGTTGCAAACAGAATTTTTTCTACGACCGTCAATAAATAAAATTAGGTAGTGTAGAATTTTGTCACAATTTGAAAAGTGTTAAAAAGTCTTAATTATTCTTAAACATACAAATAAATGATTTCTTGGATTTTTGCCTGATTGAGGACCATAAAGGTTATAATATAAAAACCACATACAGTGCGCGAAATATGATCACTTCGGCATAATGGTATCAATGTGCGAACCTTGTAATTTATTGACGTTTGTAGAAAAATAAATAATATACCTCTTTCTTGAATGCTGTCAAATGAATCTTCTACCTTTGTTTATTACACTACATTAAACAATATGAGTGTCACGCCTTTTTTGCAAACGAAAAAAAAAATCGTTTTCCATCAAAATAAACATGAACCTCTTGTATTCATTCACTTCTCCGGCTAGTTTTAGCTGATATTATCAAAAAGTTGATTCAGTTGTGTGCGAGTGGATGTACTGCTTAAGGAATTAACTTCTTTCTCAATGGATGAGACCAGACTCAAACATTGCCAGGCATCTCCCATTGAACGGAAATGACATATTATATGAAAAGTAATCTGTTTCATCAAATTCAACGCTTATTTGAAACGAAAAAAAGAAAAAAGACAAAATTCTTAGGATTACTGAAAAATAAATTATTCATTTTTAACGATTTTTTTCTTTACGAACAATATCATTATTTTCATACCATCTAGAAGTTAAAGTTTCAACGAAGAAAAACGCTACGCGCCTTCGTGTGTAGTTTTTCCATTCGCGCATAATATGCCTTTTACAACACTTGTTACGTAATATACTATTATTCTATGTTCATAAATGTCACTGATTGATTTACAAGATTACGGACAAGCGAAGGCTTCTTCGAAGTGGAGGTAAACATAGAGCAATTTTTATTTAAATATTAATTTGTCGTAATGTTATATCGTCCGAATCAATTCAAACTTGAAATACATTATATTTCAATTCCCAAGGTGAACACATCAATTAAAAATAGAAAAACCACCTTCTTCAAGAATAACAACCTCGTAACAACTACTTTGAATTTTCTTATCGGGAAAAAACTGCGAAATATTAATAATTCAAATAATTACATACTGTCTTACATGCATTGCAAAAAATTGATATTATAATACCTTTCACTTTTTACTTATATAAGTAATTAGAAATAGACCAGATCCCACAACAATGCCTGAAATTACATGCTTTTGATTATTTTCATATTGAAGTTTTTTATTATATCCATCATTACCATATAGTATAACCTGAAATAAATTAAGAATCAATAAGAAAACTTTCTTGTATGATTGCAAACAAAAAATAGAAAGAGGCAAAAATATTTGTTGGAACAGCAATATAGATTATATATATATATATATATATACCGGGTGTCCACTAAATGTGGCTCGCTACTATAACTTTTCTGTTTTTGAAGATATTGGAATAAAATTTGGAGAATGTATATAATACATAAAACTGCATTTTTTGACAATTGACTCAGCTTCATGCAACTTCCGGTCTCACCGGAAGTGATATAAACTTTTGATTTTTAAATGAGACACCCGGTATATTTTCACTTTTTTTGTCTCCATATGATATTCTGCATACAACCATGTATCATTTGTTACTATTTGTAACGACAAAATTTCAAATTTATTTTTGAATCTAGAGGGCTATGAATACGTCAGAGTTAATAATTTTTGTCCTAAATTATTGGGAAAATACAACTTTCCGTTAAAATGCATCTGCCTGGTAAAATTTAATAATAATTATTAAATAGGTACTATTTTTTTTTCAAATGGCAACATAGTGGCTCGTTGGGTCAGAAAAAAGAGCATTTCATTACGATTAACTTGATACCGCACACTATTAGGTCTCGAAGAAACTTTCGTCAACAAACTTAAAAATATTACTATTAAAAATATTATTATTATTCCTTTTTGAGATTAAAATAATAATAAAATTCATCGAGTAACCTGTGACCAACACAAATGATATAACAAAACCATCAATCCAAAAACTAATATCTCCTTGCATAAATGTCACTATGTTTTTCAATCAACAGCGTACACAATATTTTCCCAATTTAGATTTGGAGAAGTGAGGTGAGATAAGATATCGATAAGTAATGTTTTTTTTTTCAATACACTTCAATTACCTTGTTCTATCAGTTATGTAGGTCACAGGTTACCCAATATATTTGAATCTCATTTTAATCTGAAATGGTGGTTTTTTTTTCAAGAAAGATCTTAAGTAATCTTTTCAAGTTTTTTTAACGAAAGAGTGTATGAAACCTATAACAGTGAAGCGATATCAACATAATCGTAATGAAATTAACAAAATTTCCATTTAAAAAAATTAGTAATACAAATTCTAAATTGAATTGAATTGTGCAAACATAGCAGAAATATTTCGACTGAAAACAATATTCCACAAAAATGTTAGAACTTGCTGAAGCTGAGTTATTGGTCAAAAAATGCAGTTTTAAGTCGTATGCAAATCTTCCAATAAGAGATACGGGGGCGGTTAAATTAGGGCAAAGTTGTGCGTTTTCACGCTGAACAATTATCTGAAAGAAAATTTGATGTATCATTTTTAGTTTTTGAATTATTGGAAAAAAACGAAAATTTGTTATTTTCGTTTTTATTTTTTCAAGCGAAAACCAAAAGAACTAGACGTTTTTAACTAGGACGTTCTTATAGCACTTTTTTACAAAGAAACTAAATCTGTCATCGTATTTTCCAAGGCGTTCTTGATGCCAGAGGTACATCACTCTACTTTTTTTTCTATTTCACTCACCGCTTGCAAAACTGCTATCTCATTTACATTCTCTTTAGCGTTGTATCTTCGTCTAGGCTTTACAAATGAACCATAATCGGCTAAATTTTTATGGAGCAATAGAAAATAATTCGGAGATGGTTGCTCTTTCTCTGGATACTGCTGAAAATACGTTTCGGACGTAATTTGCGCATTTCGTTGCGAGGCGTATTAAATCTGAAGCATATCACGCTTTTCTTCACTTGAAAATGGCAAAAGAATTCAAAAGTTCTGCTAGAATATTTAACTGAACTGTCAAAATTTTGTTTGTTAAACAAAATTGTTGGCGTTCTTTCCAAATCACTCTTCGCAAAAACGATTTTTTCCTAATTTTGATCAGCATGTAAGATTTGATCATATCGTGTGATATATCGTTGTAATCAGGAAAAAAATACTTTTCAAAAATGCAAAAATCCAATATGGCGCTCATAAGAAAAACCAAAGTTGAGTGTTGTAACTCTGGCATCAAGAACGCCTTGAAAATACGATGACAGATTTAGATTAGTTGTAAAAAGTGCCACGGGATGATGGGCTACATTTTTGTCATCAAATTGTTCTTGGTTATTAGCAATATTACGCTTTTCCCATACATTTTGAAATGGCCTTTTACACCCAACTATGAAATCGGTAATACAAACGATAATACAGCAGGAAATTATTCGAACGAGATTACTCATGACCGAGTCCCATCTAAATCACCGGCCTTCATTTTCATTATTTCTTCAAACGAAGCATATCTGAAAACGAGTTCTTTTCGAGCAATCGAAAAAGTTTTCTGAATGCAAAAAGCATGAACTTACTGCGAAATTATAAACATTTCAATGAAAGGTGACATATTCTTAGAAGTCACGTTTCCGAGCAGATTTTCTGCCGTTCTCTTTATTACTCTCTAAAAAATCGGAACGAAGGTCTATGATTATTACTGTCGTTTCATCTTGAAAATGTGCCAGCGAAGAAAGATACACCGTGACTGCCGTGGAGATCGTTTCATCTAATGGGAGTGTAATCGACACGCTGTATAATAATTAGTTGAAGGATAAAGGACAAAGGATTCATATGATACCGGGTGATAACGATCTACGTGAAATTTGTATAGTTGGGACTAAGATGCCTAAAAACCCTGGTGTAACGACTTATACCTACAAATCTGTGGGATAAAACGAGAGACATTCGCCAACTTGATTACGAGAAAACAAATTAATCCGTGGGCTGTTTTTCGAATATCCCGCGAAACTTGAGTGCACCGCCACCGTCGGTTTTCTTGTTAGGGTTAATTTTCATGAACAGAAGTTTGAAGTTTTGCCCACGATTCACGAACATGAAATTATTAAAACAATATAATTATTATAATATACGGAATCACTGTCCGCAATCAGTACTATTTGTTACATTTTCAACATGATTTATTAATTTTTTTGCTGAAATATAATTACCCTAAATTTCACATAGAAGTATTGCAGTTCAGCTGCATCTAATGGAAATTCACCATTAGCACCTGTCAATTTTATGCGCAGCGCATGGTCTCGCGCTGATATCTGTGCATTTGTGCCCGAGTTTTCACTATAAACTTTTTTAAAGAAATAAAGAATTTTGTGGCTTTGAGTTTAATTGCATTTCGGATTTGATATTCGTGATGAGTTAAAGTGTTATATTGTTCTTCCACTTTTAAAAACCCGTTCAATATGACATGTAATAGTGAAAAAATTTCTATTGTGCAATTGTGTTCGACAGAAAAGTGTATTTTTTGATCAACTACATTAAAAAGATTTCACCAATTCAAAATAAAAGGAATGCATGGAAAATAACCAAAACTTTAACAAGCTTACTGAAGACAAAACATTGATAGATTTCAGTGGGAATGGAGAAAATAGTTATTTTTGTATCTAGTGCGCGAAATGCTACTTTGGTGATCGAGAACTGATTTTTTTTAACGAGGCGCAGCCGAGTTAAAAAAAATAGTCGAGATTACCAAAGTATTTCGCGCATGAGATGCAAACAAAATTTTTTCTACAAACGTCAAAAATATTGTTCTAAAATAAATAATAACTATGAAAAATAGTATTGAACTGGCTTAAATAATTTTTCCAAATCAAGTAATTACTGTAGGGTTTCTATGCATCTTGACTGTAACTATGGAAATAAAATGGCATTTGTTGACAATTATTTCAAAGTGACAGTTCTCGATAATTATTTTTTGACTTTTTATTCGCGTCAATTTCGTGCGTGATATTTATTATTGTAAAAGAATGGAAATTTCGAGCGACGATGAACTAAGCAGTACCCCACCTAACTTGATCGATGCGGCCAATTCCGTTATTTCCAACCTTTTACCGAAGAAATCGAGGCGCCAGTATGAAAATGCATATCAGCAATTTAAAGAGTGGTGTGAAGCAAATAAAGCCAGAAAAATATCCGAAAATGTGCTGTTGGCATATTTTGCACAGAAGTCTAAGAAGCTGAAGTCTTCCACGTTATGGGCAATGTATTCTATGTTGAAGGCAACACTCAATGTTAAAGAAAACGTGGATTTTAAGAAATTTACCAAGTTGGTTCCATATTTGAAAAAATTGTCAGTTGCAAATCATCCTAAGAAATCTAAGGTATTGACTAGAGAGGAAGTTGATCAATTCATAAGAGAGGCAGATGATGAAACCTATTTGTTGGTTAAGGTAGATTTTTGATGATTGTTTTATATGTTTTTTGAATTACTGATTTCCTTTTAGGTCGTTTTAATACTGGGTATTTCGGGTGCTTGCCGCCGTGACGAACTCACTAAAATGACGGTCGATGACATAGAAGATAAAAATTCCATTTTGATTGTTAAAGTACCCGATACAAAAACGAATATACAACGAATTTTTACAGTTTCAAATTTATATTATACTGACTTTTACCGAAAATATGCGGCTCTTCGTCCAAGTTATGCTACCAGTCGCCGATTGTTTTTGAAGTATCAAAATAAGAGATGTTTTAACCAAGTTGTTGGAATAAATAGTATTGGAAAGATGCCTAGCTTAATAGCAAAACACCTAAAATTACCAAATCCTGATGCCTACACTGGTCATTGTTTTCGGAGAACATCAGCCACACTCCTTGCTAATACGGGGGCCGATATATGTGTTTTGAAGCGACATGGAGGATGGAAATCTTCGACTGTGGCCGAAGGATACGTGGAGGATTCTATCAATAACAAAATTCAAATATCAAATAAAATTTTAGACTGTGAAATTTCAAGATCAAGTGCTGTCACCTCTACGGCAGTTGCTTGCAAGTCAAAAATGGATAGTCTTCCAACCCCCGAAACTACGATATCACGAGCTGAATCTGAGTTATCTGGTTTAGGAATAAATATTGGTTCGTGCACTGGCTGCACCATTAATGTTAACATTATAAATAACAAATAAAATTAGGTAGTGTAAAATTTTCTCACAATTTGAAAACCTTAATTATTGTTCTACATTAATAAATAAACGATTTCTTGTTTTTTGCTTGATTGAGGACCATATATATAGGTTAGAATTTGAAAATCCCATATAGTTTACATGCAGTGTGCGAAATATATTTCGCACATTACTTCGCGCACGGTGTCATGGTAACGAAGGAAAATGAAAAAAAGTGCCACTTCGCATACTGTTGTCAATGTGCGAACCTTGTCATTTTTTGACGTTTGTAGAAAAATGTATATTTTTTACTTTATCGCGGACTTTCGCTACTTATGGAAGATTTCAAGAAACGGTAAGATATAAAAACGCATCCAGAGTTGATTGAATTGATTAGAAAATATTTTTGCCATAAAATATTGTCAACGTGCATGGCGTTTTGAAGTAAAATGTATGTTCAGATTCTTATTGGTGAGTACTCAATTTTTGTACTGAATATAAATGAGTTACCTACTTTGTTCATCTTTCTGGATTGTCGGCACGAAAACGAAACATGATCCAATTATTAAAATATAAGAAAAATGAAGAAACACATCAATAATATAAGAAAATTGCACATTTTTTTTATTACACCTCAACTATTGGCTTTCAAATGGTTTTTAGATTTTTTTTTGGAAAAAATTACACCATTTTAGTAGTGTTATTTTTTCAATAAAACTTTTGATCTTTCATTTCGAGTATGGACCATTACTTTCGTATGGTAATAAAAAAGTTCAATAAAATCCTTAAAATTCAATTAGCAATCACAATCACCATTTCCTTGGAATGTTGACAGTGTTGACACGAGGAAGATGGCGCCATCTCTGGAGTGGATTATAAGTAAGTAGACCACTAATTCATTTGTTTTGTCTTCAAAAAATTCTAAACAAAATCTAATCAGTCGGCACACCAGGGTTTTTAGACATCTTGGTTGGGACAGTTGAAACAGAAACTGAAACGTCAAGAAACATGTTTGCGTTGAAGGTGCCACTCAGCCTGCACTATCGAAGACTCATTTTTATATTTCAAGTCACTTTCAACCAAATGCACAGTTGTGTGCATAACGTCGTACAGCAGTTAAAGGCTATTGTGAGCCAGACTTGTCAATCTTAATTATTATCGACTTTGACAAGTTTAGTCAAAATTCAAACTAATTTAATGAGTAACGCGCTTTCAACATTTTTTTAGCTCAATAGTAGGGGGTTTATGCCAATCCTGGACCTCCCCCCACCACTGACCTTGAGAGTGACCTTGGGGAATGACCTTCAGAGGATGATCTGGTTAGTGGTTGGTGACCTTGAGGGTAGTCGACATTGGGGGTTGATGACCTTGAAAGTTGGTGACCATGGATTTTGAAGGGTGAATTTGAGTATGGGCCACCTTGAAAGTGTGTAACCTTGATATCAATTGAGCTTGAGAGTGGATGACTGTTCAATTGGTTGACCTTCACTGTAGACCGATATCTTTGAAGACTATTGAGTAAGAGGGTGTATTGAAATGAATTTAGCATTGACATATTCGGTTGAAGTGACCTTGAATATTTTTCTATCTTCATTCATTTCAACCTCAAATATACCCCTTCCCTTCAACGATTGCTATAAAAGCTAGAGAGTAGATACTTACGAATTCAGTTTGCACCGCCCATAGTACCAGAGTGAGCCTTCATAATCAGTTTTTCCGAGTTGGCATCGAACTATAGTGCACCAAAAGGAACACATCGCAATTCAGGTGAAAATATTTTATAGTTTTCTACCATAATTTCTACATATTCGAAAATGGATACCCTAAAATTTGATTTTGAAAAAATAAATTCTGCTATTCAACACATAGAAACTCTAGAACAAAGACCTATAACATCACTAACGATCGGTAAAGCTTATAAAGTTGAAAAAATGGCAATGTATTCTACAAGATATGGTAAATCTATTCAGGTAATTCTGTTGGAAGATAATGTCAAATTCAAATCATGGCTTCCGAAACGAGTCACCGAGCAATTAACAGATGAGATTATTCAAATGATAAATTCATCAAAGTCCAAAGTGGTAATAACATATATAGGGCAGAGTTCTCAGGAATTTTCTGGTGCGAAAACCCGATCGTTAGTAAAGTTCGATGTGATAGAGTAGAAGTATAATTATAATATGTAAATTCATGGTAGAATATAAAATATTGTTAATCCACCTACTCAAAACGTAAGGTGAGTATGGTATAGCTTGTGATAATGATTTGAAACTGATAGTCACTATTTATTTTTCAGAACTTCCATACAAAGATGTGGATGCAATATTCCAGCGAGTTGTGGACAGAGGCTGTAGATATAGATTCTGCAATTGAAAGATTGCGTTGTGAATTGAATGATTTGAGTTGGGATGCACTACATTCGGCAAATTATGATATGAACATTTGTTTTGATGTTGAGGAGGTCCGACGAGTTTTGGAGCTCAGCAATAAATATGACTTTGGTGTAAAGTTGTGTAACAAATATTCCTATGGACTCATTAGTTTGGATGAGTATTGCAAGCAGATGATTGAAGCGGAAATGAGAAGATTTTTATCAGACCTGATTGCATATTTACCAGGAGATATAACAGAAAAATATCAACTGAGAAAAGACGAGTATAGCTCAGATGGAGAAGAAGGGAATGTGTGTGAAAGTGGTGAAGTTTTGCAGTCTACATAGAAAATTATTTTTAGTATGCATATATTAATATTCATTTTATAAATAAAAACAACATTGAAAGTATTTTTTTTTATTTACTACTATATTATGATACATTCAAAATATGAAAAATAAGATACATATCAATAAAATATTATGATAATCCAATCTGAATTGAACCATTGAGTGCACTATAGCTCAAATAGGCATCGTGTAGTATAAGTGCATATACTTTCGTGTTGGCGGGAAATTTTGTCTTTCGGGTTTCGAACTCAATTTTGATGTCGACGGTGGATGACTTCATGGCATCAGGTTGATGGGAGCAATCGATGACGAAAAGAGGATTATTCCGGAAGCTTCCAATATCCATCATTGGTTCACTCATAGGCTTGTTGTAGTAACTGCGTTGGAAATTTTCGTAAGCATAGAGTCCAATTTTTTATCGAAATCCAGATTCCAACGTTCGTATGGAAATACTTCAGAATTCAAATATAAACGGATATTATTTATATTTGCATTAATAAACTTCGTCGCATCTTTTGAAATATTTTCGGAATGATCTGTGTCTTGGAACCCGATAATGATGAATCGAGGCCTTTCGAGGCTATTGGTAGTTTTCACAGCCCATATGTCTGAAGCTGTATCACGAAGTGATGGTAACTCATAAAGATCCCACATACGGTAGGCCATTTTGACTTTGGCACTACTATTTTTATTAATTCGGTTCAAGAGCTTCAATTTCTGGCGATCTTCTGGTACAATATGTCTGATTCTCCATTCTATTTTTGTGATTTCTAGTTCAGCATCGACCTCGCCTATGAATGAATTTTTGAAGGATCGAGCTATAATCAGAATGAGTTCCTGCTTAACATTCAAAATACCCTTGGTGTAATCTTCAGCGAATCCCATAATGTATTTTAGGGGCAGTTTGCCGCTGAAAAAATTACTTGCAGGATCCAGTATATCTTGTTTATTCTGATTGAGACCCCAACCTATTGGTAGTAAACTATTTTCATGTGTTTTTCCGAATGATACCATAGTTTTCAATGTGGTTGTTATGCCTGGCTTTCGTACAACTGCAACTTGTTCACCACCCATTTCGTAGCGGATTTCATCAAACAAGAAAGCCAGAGCATTATTGGAAAGATAACATCGTTTGTTGGGCTCTGAAGGTGTGAATTTTCCCTCGATATAAATGTAGCTATCTGCTATATCGAGAATTAGATCTTGAAAATTGATGGGAATTCTGATTTCGTCCGAATTCTTATAATATGGTGATCCATACGGCTTATATGTATGCTCATGCAAACTAATCAGGGAATGATCGAAAATTGGCTCTTCAAAAACTTCTAACATATCGCTTGTAGTGAAAGCGGCCATATTTTATTTCTTCTTGGTATTCCTGATCTTCAAGCCAATTGATTTCAGAAAGTTTAGATTACTAGAGCTGATGGTATATCTTGATTGTTTAACGGGCTCACGTGAAATGAATCGGCTTATGATTTTTCTCTTCTTTATATCAGCATGATCCTCAACCCCATTGTACATACACCGTTTCGGTTTCAATCGCCGGACATTATAACAAAACCCCATTGTATTTTCTTGGCAGAGGTCAATATTACAATTTTTTCAACTCCAATTTTATAATTATTCTTTCACCATTGAACTCGATCAGATGCCCACGATCGTCCAAAATGCGCAGAGTAATGTTGTCGAGATACTGACGGCCTTCGGGCTTGATTGGCATATAAATTATATTTCGTGGTTCCTTTGTGAGTTTGTATCCTGGCTCGACATCAATATCGAATTCGAAAATGCTGTGACATTCCTCACCATTCAAATACGCTCCAGAAGTGACGTTACAATCCACACGGATTATTCTCACATTATTGATATTCACAGGTAATGTTGATTCATGTGTTTCACCGATACCAAAGACCTTAGGCTCGAATCCTAAAAGACCAGCGATAGAGTTTTCATGTAAGAGGTTGATGTAATATTTCGATCGCATTTCACATTTCAGAGTATTGTTGTTTGGATGTAGGAGAAACACATCATCCATATTCTTTTCGGTGACATTTTCAGCCAGTTTCTCTTTAGATCTAATGGATCGCTGTATAACTTTATTGATTTCATCAATTTCATAAGCGCCAGGTGGAATTTTAATGGTTATGGGTGGAGAATTGATTCGTTTTGAATAGCTGATCACATTATTCTTCACAGTAACATTGAAAATTGAATTGTAGGAATAGAAACCATGTAAACCCAAACCATAACTGCTACTCGTATCCAATTCGACTGGTGGGTAAAAGTTAGCGCTCAACTCGCTTGAGTCTCCTGATAGCGAGAACGTTCGTGACATGACTGTTCAATTGTTAGTATTCCAGGACATTTTATTGCTGGAAACAGAAATGATACAGCATCCGTCTCTTTTTTGGTGGTGATGTTAAATGGGTGTCAACATCATTTTTTGCTACTACATTTACATCCTTCACATTACAGTAGCAACAAAATATTTTTCGGGGTATTGGTCCATCATTCACATCAGATGAACTGCAAGTATCAACATCATTATAATGCTCCTGGCAGTACTGATACTTCAAGACATCAATATCATTTTGAAGGTGTGGTGGTAGTTTATCCCACACTGCCGCAATTTCCCCAGCAGCACATCCAATCAACACTTCTTTGGGCATATCAGAAAGTTGTTGTTTACTCATTTTATTCAAACTACGTAGTCTAGAATATGCATTTAATGAATGCGCCATCCTCTTTATGCTTTCTCTATCCTGGATAGGGGTTTTGTCCATAGTGGCTTACCGCATAGAAACTGCAGACACAAATGACCACACCACACTGTATTGAACCGCTGGTGTCGCTCATAGTTATAGCAAATTTCACTAGCTGGTTTTGGTCCACTGTGAAAATAACGAATTAGTTCTTTGGGGGGAGGTAAATCACCAAAGCTGTCATAGTATTGCACTGATCCTCCATTTTTTTTATATGCCACCCAGTGTGTTCCTGGGCCGTATCGGCTATCTAAATTAACTACTGCGGATTCACATCGATGCGGTCCTGAAAGTGGAAGATCGTCACGCATAAATACACCGCGAAAATTTGTAATTTTCATTTTCTTAGCGATTAATTTGATGTCAATGTCAGAAAGAGCTCTCCGGGGTGGCATACTCATAGGTTTTTTGAATTCTGATGCTTTAAATATAATCCTAGACCTTTGCGGTACGGTTTCAAATACATTCCTTTGCCACTTTTACCGAGAGCAATAGCTTCCATGTACTTATTGTGGCGGTTTGACTCATTCAACTGGTCTCTACTAGCTCTTGCTGCTTGTACTGCTTTAGTTATACCTGCTGCTGCTCCAGTAAGAGTGCCAAGTGCTGATAACCCAGCAAATATTGGTATGAGTGGTAGAAGTCCACCAACTTTGGGAATTGGTATCACCCGAGGTGTACGAATTTTATTTTTTCCTCCTGCCTCTTTTGTGTATTTACGGGCTGCTTTCAGCGCGATTTGGGTGGCTTTTCTCAAATTATTTGCAACAATTTTACCTCCTCCTGCTTCACGTAAAACATTTCGCACCTTTCTTACAATGCCAGAACCGAAGGCTACTACCTTTCTAATATTTTTTGCTTTTTTCTTCTTAATTTTTCTCATAGCTCGAATATTTCCCTGTTTACACGGTTTAGTTGACTCGCATCCCATACCAAATCGACGCTTTCCCTTCATTATATTTGTAACCAACCAAGCAGAACCTTTCTCTCCAAGAGAAGCGTTTTTGTCTTTGAATCTGCTCCAAGCAGCTTCTTCAAGCTTCTGGTCTGCCTTGTGCCTACTGTTGAGATCCGAATTCAGTGAATAAGCAATATCGTGCTCCTTGCATGCGAAATCTAGTTTATTTATGCCGGGATCTCCTCTTGCCAACCTCTTATGCAATCTTGTTCCAGGACCACAGTACTGATAACCACCAGGTAGATGCAACTCAATGGGTAGTTTATTGATTAGAGAATTAACCAAACCTCTACCGCCCACTTGTTTACGTTTACAACCGTTCTGATTGAGTTTTGTCATTTAAATAAAAGATCCAGCGAAGCACTGCACTTATATAGTCTCTAGCTGTCGTACAATGCGCATTGTGAAACAGAAACAAGAGTTTAAAATCGATAATTTTGACGAAAAAGTAAATGATGGACTGGGGAGGCACAGTGAACGACGCCATGGATCTCTCCTCCCATTATCAATTAGGGGTCTCATTATTGGACCTTCGAATTGTGGGAAGACAAATGTGATGATTTCTTTACTAACTCACCCACTGGGATTGCGATTCGCGAATGTGTATGTTTATTCAAAATCTCTATATCAACCCAAATATGAGTATTTACGAGGAGTGTTGAAGCCGATTGAAGGATTGGGATTTTATACTTTTGGAAATGTCACGTCTGGAATAGTAGAACCATCAGAGGCTAAACCTGATTCGGTATTCATCTTTGATGATGTTATGTGTGAAAAGCAAGATGTTATTAGAGCATATTTTAGTATGGGGCGCCATAAAAATGTTGACTGTTTTTATCTAGCCCAAACATATTCCCGTGTTCCGAAGCAATTGATCAGAGATAATTCAAATTTCATTGTAACATTCAAACAGGATGACATGAATCTCAACCACATTTTTTCTGATCATGTATCGCCAGATATGACGTTTAAGCAGTTTCAAGATATGTGTGCAAAATGTTGGAATGACAAATATGGATTTCTAGTTATCGACAAAGATAGAGAACTACAAGAAGGTCGTTACCGTAAAGGGTTTGACAATTTCATATATCTCTGATGTTTTTTAGATATTTGGCTCAATCTGAAGTTGAACAGGTCAGTGATACGTTAGCATTCAGAACGTCAATACTATGGACGAACAAAAAAGCGATGAAATAGATTTGAAACGGAAATTAATTGAGGCAACAGAGGCAGTTCGAAAAAAATTTAATTACATTAAAAATAACCGCATAAGCGACCAAGTGGCGCTTTCAAAAATATATGAACCAATAATCGAACCACTGAAAACTATATCATCTAATACGTCCAAAATAAATCCTTTACCGGTGGTGAGCCACTCAAAAAAATTTACCAAATCCATAGAGAGTAGTACCCCGCTCCCAAAATTGAATTTTATGGAAAGTGATGACAAAGATGTGAAATTTAATGCTGAAGAAACATCGATAATGCATACACCATCATCCTCAATGGTAACCACAGACCCCGAATCACCAAAGGTAGCGGACAGCAATGGGGAAGTCTCCAGCCATATTCAAAAGTTGTTATCTGGAAATTCTTCATATGATACGATATTCGGTGTCCGGTTAGACCCCATTACGAATAAGCTAAAAATGGGCGATTCCAATGTAGACTTTATTGAAGGAAGAATTGTATTCAGTAAAGATGGTAGGACCATTGGTACTTACCAAGGCACATCCAACTTATACAAGTTGATATTCATGAAAGTACCTCCGGGAAATATGTCTGCTACTGAACTGAATACATATGGTGACATACTCAGATTAACAAAAGCAGCGTATAAAAATCACGACCAAGCACAGGGTTTATTGCCTAATAAATGGAAGAAATATCAAAAAATAATCAAGCCATTATTATCTGTAGACAACACATTGGAAAACCTTTCTATAGGAGGTGCTGGAATAATGAAAATACCATCCCGAAAACTATTTGGTGGAAACAAACCCATAAGTTACATTTATTGGAATAGCTTGGATGAATTAATCGACAGGCTTCGACTCCTTTGGAGTTCAAAAATGGCTGGACATACAGGGCATGATAATGAAATATTATCAATAATAGAAGAATTGCGCGAAGAGGGTTTAATCTACTGAACGTGTATGTATATTATTTCCTGAGTGTGTGAATTATGTTCATTCTTCTGAAGATATTCCAACGATGAATAACACAATCGACAAATTTGGTCGTAGACGGGGTGGTGTGAAGGTGATTGTTGGAAGATCAGGAGTTGGATTCATCCTCACAGCAGATGGAAATTATAATATTCAGAATAAACGTCTGTGGAATATTGGTGAACCCTCCGACACGAAAGATGCTACCACTAAGGGCTATGTTGATGACCGCATAAAAGAGACTAAGGAGTTGACCCTGTCCGCTGTGCAAGAATCAGTATCATCAGTAATTCGTGAAGCGAGAGCATATTTTGATTCCAAAATTACTGAACTCAGATTTGTCATCGGCAAGAAGTCGGATAGCTCAATCGAGCAAATTTCCAAACTGGAGCAGTTAATCCATACTTTAGAAAAGCGAATCGTTAAAGTAGAGCAGTCAACAACCAAGGCTCCACCTAAACACTGGAGGACTGGGCAATTAGCTTTACCGCCTTCCTGGGAACCGACTTCTGTAATAGAGAGTTGAAATGAGTACCGCTAAAAGGCAAGTTGTTGAGGAACTGCATAAGCCAGCTCGACGAAATTTTCCACGAAGGAAGACCATAATTAAAGGGTTTTCAGATTTATGGCAGATGGATCTGATGGAGATGCAGCCGTATGCAAAAGAAAATAAAGGTTATAGATATATCCTCATCGTAATAAACTGTTATTCAAAGTTTGTATGGTCAAGACCGCTGAAAAATAAAACGGGAAAATCCGTTACCGCAGCAATGGAGAGTGTGTTGAAAGACGCAAAGTACACACCGAAGAACTTGCAATCCGACCAAGGCACTGAATTTTATAATACAAAATTTTCCTCGTTGATGGCGAAACATCTGATCAATCATTATTCGACATTCAGTACTAAAAAAGCGGCAATTGCGGAACGAGTTATTAGGACATTGAAAAGTTGGTTGTATAAAGAGTTTTCAGTTCAAGGGCATCACAAGTGGTTGAAAATTCTTCCGCACATAACGGATCAGTACAACAATAAAATTCATAGCAGCATTGGAATGAAGCCCGTTGAAGTGACATCATCCACGAAACTGAATTTGTATAAACACGCCAAAATACATGCGAAATATAAAAGAAGTAAATTCAAAATAGGAGACGTAGTTCGAATAAGCAAGTACAAGAGCATATTCGATAAAGGTTATACAGCAAATTTCACAACTGAACTTTTTAAAATTGTTAAGGTAAATAGTACAATGCCTGTAACCTATGAGCTTGAAGACATGGATAAGAAACCAATAAAGGGCTGTTTTTATGAAATGGAGTTGAGTAAAACGAAGCAGCCCGACATTTACTTGGTGGAAAAAATTTTGAGGAGGAATCATGGGAAAGTAATGGTGAAATGGCTTGGGTTTCCCAACGACAAAAACTCATGGATTGATGAAAGTTCGATAGTATAATTGAATATCTGTATTTTTTCATCAAGTAGCCATAAACTGATATTAATTCGATATGTGAATTTTATGAGTTATATATTTATAGTGAAATCGTTGATATAATGTTTCTCTCATTACTATAAATGAATAAAAAATGAACAATACTTGGTGCAATTTTTATTTTTCGTTAGTCATACAAAGTGTTTATTGATGTTCAATCACTTCATAAATGTATCTCCTTATTGGAACCACATGGGTTTTCCTCAACTCTTCCCGCTCGGCTCTCTGATCTTCGTTCAAACACCAGCATTTGAGCAGATGGTCTATTCTGTCTTTGAAAAAAAACCCGACACATTCACATAATGTCAACCCCATTCGACACTGTTCGCATAGGTTTTTCCAACAGTCTGTTTGGTAGCTGTCACAATTCGTACATCGCTGGAAATCCAAGGTCTCCTCTGCTCTGCAATCCCTACAGTCTTCTCTAATAATACCAAAGTTTGCGGTGTCCATTCTTTCACCACACTTTCGGCATTCCGTCCATAAACCGAACCGTTTTATCACTTTTTTTGGAGTCTTCGGAGGGTTTATTCTTTCACACTCTTGACACAATCCAGTGCAGGTATTGATAAAACTCGGTGGCCATGCAATGTCACAGTTATGACATGACAAATTTTTATCAATCACTAATGGATACACTGCAATTTTTGGCTTAGAATCCCACTCTCTTGATGTCGACATATCTAGAAATGATGAAACTTGTGTGCTATAAAGAATCGCATAGAATGGTCCACCTCATTCAGCGACCCTCATTATATACAATCCGATATACCCTCCACCTAGGTATCCTCCGAAGGCCTTGAAGTCCAGTGACCTTCATGTTGAGTGACTTTCAAATGACATTCGAGCACTGAATGACCTTCGAATATGGAGTGACCTTCGAATATGTAGTGACCTTCGAACACCAAACGACCTTCGCATCTCAAACGACCTTCGAGCAACGGGTGACCTTCGAATTTGAAATGACCTTCGAATTTGAAATGACCTTCATCCCCTCACAGTATTGGAAAACCATATAAGGAGAGGACGAATACCACCTCTGCATCAGTTTCATTGAAATATCAGAGTAGTTCGTATTGAAATGGCAGCTCAACAAAATGATAGAATGAGTGTGTTACGAGACCTAGTGGCTATCGATATAAATCATGTCGAAGAAGATGCAGAAGTGGACGATGACATAGCTGAAGAAGTTGCAGCAGTGGACGATATAGCTGAAGAAGTTGCAGCAGTGGAAGTTGTTGAAGAAGCAGATGTTGCGGCAGAAGGAGCTATTGCAGTTGCCGCTAACGATGATGATGGTTCTAGCGAGGATGAAGGGATGTACGAAGATGGCCCTGATGTAGATGGTGAATATAGGTGCGTGTTCAAAAATATAAACAGTGTGAGGGATGTCGGTAGAAATATGTATTGTTCGATAATTTCATGCTGGATGGTAGTAACAACCACCGAGGATCGTAAGGTTCTATGCCACAAGTGCTTCATGCTGTACAGTGAATTAGTCGATAGTGGACATTATAACAATGTAGATCTGCATTATAAAACGGACTTCAATAATATTCCCGATTACGACTGTGTGGCTTGTGGAATGACTGTTTGTCAAGTGCGCCTAATTGACACTTGCCTGTTTTGCAATACAAGTTTTAAAAAAATATAATTTTACAGAGCGACTGCAAATTTCCGAATACTGGAATATGGCCCTGCAGACAGTTCCAGTGATGTGCATCGGTGTGGAAGTGTTGCTCGTGTTTCTGTTCAGGAATACGAACCGCCGGATGACATAAGCGATTGTTCAACAATTGAATTGGACTGGGAACATTTACCAGATCAAAGCCATTGGTGGTGTCCGGCGCAATTGTCTGAAGAAGATGGCGGGGAAGAGGTTATCCGAATGGAAGAGGCATGCGATTGGACTTTTAGACTTTGAGTCGGGGTGTTTATATTAGATTTGTATAACGTATAGCATAATAATAGGGAAAAAAAGACTGAAATATATATTTTAAATGAAAATATGTTTCATTCATTTGATGATCGATAGCTCTATAGTGAATAATAGCTCAAAAAAATTATTCAAGTGGTATAAATACTACTAGCCTGTACATTTCAAAGAAACTGTGTTTGGAAATGTCTGATGTCACTAACTAAACATGTGAGATTTTTTTAAATACTCTGAAATTTCTTATATCTATTGCAACATATTTTCAGACACACATATAAAACATATTCGCTTTCCTGGGTGTATTTCAGCTTCAAAATATACTTTCAAATAGTGAGATATATATTTTCTAATAAAAAAGTGTATGTAATATATTAAAATGAAAGTGGCATGCTCATCTGTGCATCAAAATGTTTAATGAAAAACTAGTGCGCATCCATTATTTCTAGCTATAGTTGGTATTTAACCAAAACTCGTTGTGATGTATATGAATTGTATCAAAATATAACCAAAACCTTCAACTGCGCATACATTTTTACCGCACATTTTGAAATAGCTCCATTTTGGTTTAATGCGCAAACGCGAGCTTACAGAAATGCGTAGTAATGAAAATTCATTTTTCGAACACTCCCCTGTTGTTAAAAATGCTCTCATATACACTTCATATCTTTCTTGAGTATTTTAGTTGGTTGGAGAGGGAATATTTCTTTGAAAATTGTGATATTTTTATCAGCAGCCATGTAATATAATACATAACGGAAGTAGTGAATCCAACTGCGCACCTATATATTCAATAAAAAACCTATGCGCATCCAGTTTTCTAGTCTGGAGAACATTTTCAGTGCATATATGACAGAGAATCATAGACATGTATGGTAGCATGGTTAATGCCACCCACTGCGCATAACTTTTCTCTGTCACTTTCCTAAAAGTTCCGTTTTGGTCGCATACCTAAACCAGTTACCTGACTTGTGCGCAGTTGATTTCCCCTCCCCCCCCCACACCCCCCCCCTTTATAAAGCCCCTACCCCACCCCTGCCCTAGTGTGAGGCCATCCGAGTTCACCCACGTATCCAGTTTTTTTTTCTCGAATTGCTCGGAACGAGGGTCTTTCCCCCCCAACAACTAACCCCCCTCCCCTCCCCCTCCCCTCCCCCTCCCCCTCTACTTCAAAAAAACACAAACCTTTATTTACACTCTAATACAAATACGAACACACTCAACTAACATGTACTTAAAATTTAATCTATCCTATGAAAAATATACATTCAAATATTATTAAATAATTTCGTATCAAATATCTCAATTATAATATATATATATATATATATAAATAAAGTAAAAAACCATAGAATGGCTTCGTGAGGGGAATAATGAATACAAAGGAGAAAATTAGTGGGTAAACCCTCATAATGCAACCGTAGACGGATCCGTTTCGGACTCATTAGACCTCTTCAGTACGGTATAGCCAAGTGTAAAGTTGTGCAACACTTGAACGCAAGATCACACAAATATAGGAGCCAGCACAACTTTACACTTGGCTATACCGTACTGAAGAGGTCTAATGAGTCCGAAACGGATCCGTCTACGGTTGCATTATGAGGGTTTACCCACTAATTTTCTCCTTTGTATATATATATATATATATATATATATAATACAATAATCGAGGGAATTGGAATCGGAAAAAAGGATCATATTCACACACCTATACACACACGCACATATTCATTTCTCCATAAAAACTTCCTGCAGCAATTTAAGTCGTCTGCTCTCTCGATTGAGCGAGAGCTGCGACTTAATTGCTTTGGCCTTCAGCGTTGGCAAACTTTGCCTAAGCTGATTACTGTCCCCCATAATTCGTTGCTGGCGTCCGTCCAGCTCTTCCAATTGTCGTTTCAACTCCTCCTTTCGATTTTTTATTTCTTCGAGCTCCGTATCGTACGCCAGCAACGATTTCTGAGCGTCAGAGACCTTTGCAGCAGCTTCTCGATGTTCTACATATGCTCGGGCTTTTTTGTTTACAAAATCCGAAAAAACATCTACAATTTTCTTATGTTGTTCTTCCGCATTTTGTGACCAAACACTGCCATCACTTCTACCACTTCCCAAAATTGGTGATACCGATGAACTTCTACCAGAAAACACTTCAGAATGATCTACCGATCGATTCGGAGAAGTGAAACCAACGGATTGCTTTGCTGAGACGGGACTTGCAGGTGACCCACTGGACACCGAAAATTCGTTGGAACCGGCTCCGTCATTTTTTGAGGCAGATTCCTGTTTTTTGGGAGAGTTAGCCGGGGCCGATGATTGCACTACCTCTCTTCCCAAAATTACCGGTGACGGTGAACTATCTTCGGAAGATAGAACTACCGTTGGAATCGGACTACCGACGGATTGTTTCGATGCCAGAGGTCTTGTGAGTAGTCCTCTCAGCAACGGAAATTCGTTGGACTCAACTTCGTCACTTTTTGTGGTAGACATCCTTTGTTTTTTGGGGGAGTTTACCGGTGTCAATTCTTTCCTTTTGGAAGACTTATTCAACGATGAAGGACCCGCTTCATCGTTGCTTATGTCTTCACATAAGGGGGCATATGGTAACAGAGGTGGAGTGAAGCCCTTGATGTCCGCGAAATATTTTTCCATTTCTACATCTCCGAATTCTTGCATATCTGCCACCGATAAGCTGGAATAATGGAAACTCGGTATGTCTGTGCTGTGAATTTGTTCAAAATCCAAATATTTCGATTGGTCGGTTGCTGTTTGTTCGGGTTTCTGTATCCTAACATCACTTAATATATTTATTTTTTGAGTCGAACAACCAGCAACCGAATCTTTATTTTTATCATCAACCGCGTCTCTAGTCTTTTCGTTAACCGCGTCTTTATTTTTTTCAATATTAATTGTACTAAGATATGCTAACGTTGCCAGCATACTAACAACCGACTTTCCACTATCCTGAGAATTGGGACTTTTATTACCTTTCATTTCGGTTATCCAATCACACCACTCTTTCACAATATCAATAAAAGCACGACTCACAACTTTACCAGTGGGAAGAACAGGGTACAATGATGCATCATGCCACCCTCTAGTTTGAGTAACCTCGCACATCCCCTACTCCGAAATTGTACAGAGCCTGCGCACAGGTAGAGATATTGAAAAGAGACCACTACAAGGCCAAATTCTTTTGGGTCACCTTCATACACCCTGATCGTTCAAAGCAAAGGAATGCGGTACAGGTACCCACGCCTCGCTACCTGCTGCTAGACAAAATAAGGAATGCGGCATAAACTCGCATTCTTCAAGACTAGACCACTCAAACACAGTATGGTCGATAAGGACCTAAGGAATGTACATCGGTACAGTTTTTTCAAAACGTTGACTACAACGAGACGAAAGAATGTTATTTATTATGTCTATTCAGTCTATACATACACGTTAAAATTGAAAATATCTATTCATTCAATATGTGGATGCTATACAATAAATTTTGAATATTTTTATGCTACACTATGAAATTAACATATATGAGTAGAAACAATTCGGAAATGTAATTTCAATATCGAATATTCATGCTTCGAAAATTGTGTTTTTTTTTTCTTTCGATATGAGATATTTCTGGATTATTCTCCAACATATAAGTGGAACCGTTTTTCAGTACCTTCTATGTCAAAATATAGGTTGGCATAAAAAAAAGGAATTCAAATATATGATATGAAACGTATCAAATTATTGGTTCAAATATTCGTGAAAACAGTTTCATAGCCAATTGTAGATGAATATTCCCTTTTCACGCTATCGGATGAATAATATAAAATTTGTTGAATGATAATTAAGGATTTGCGTTCCCTTACTTCGACTTATTCTGCTTCCAGTAATGAAATCAGCAAATCCAAATTGTTGACAGGTTGTGAATTATTATGAATCGCAGATTCCACAATGTTTGAACACCATAACAGATTTTGTTCGGGGTCCGTTTGATAAAATTCAATATCGTTGTGGCCCCACGGCAATGTTTTTGTGGTATTGGGTATAATGAACCGCTTGTCGTCATGGTGTGACAAAGCGACTTTATTTTTCATTTCAGTAAATATGTCGTGGGTATCACTTTTGAAACTATTCATTTTTCTAAGTATGGAACCACCCTTCTCAACAATATTTTTATAGTCACTTTCGTGCAATTGTTTGATAATGACTGACTTTTTGACGCCTTTGGCTTTCTTCAATTCATTTTTAACGGACTGAACAAAGTAAGCTTTGGCCCCAGTACCATAAAAACTGATAATGGGGTCATTGGGAAATTCATCTTTCATATTCCCCAGAATGGGTTTTGTAACAGGAATGCCAAAATCGTTTCCGATGTTATAATTGGAGGTATCGAATCTTTCTATATTTTCGATCATGAATTCGTAAAAGTTTTTATTTGCTATTTTCAATATAAAAGAATCTGTATCTGTGTACAGTAGTGAAGCGTCATTTCCAAAATTACTTTTTATGCATTTGTAGTAAAAATCGTACATTACTGTTTTTGATAAATCCAATATACTAAATCCCAAATAAAGTGGTTTATCGTAACACACTCTTACTTTTCCCATATGAATAGCGACAAAATTTTCTGTAAATGTTGAACATGTTTTGAAATTTGGGTTGGAAATCAGACAATTAGCCCCCAATGACCTTTTTATATTCTCCCAATGAGTAACCAGTTTAATTTCCCTTCTATTTTCCACATTTTCCAGAGTTTTTCCATACACGGCATTGTTCATTAACTTGAAAAATTGTTTTTCGAATTTATTCAAAGCTTTATTACGCATTTTTGTATTCAAATCGATATATTTCTTAAGCCATGACGATTGCCGAAATTTCAAAACCCTATGTGTTTTCATAACCATCAATCCGTTTTCTATAGCTTGTTTAAGAGTTCTATAATGAACGATATAGTTTTTTTTATCTGATAAGTTCGGTATCAACTTGCAAATATTGGATTTTGAACCTGGTGGAATTATACTTTCGACTAGGAAAGGTAAATCCGAATGAGAATCATGTAATTCTTCTGGATAATGAATGTCCACTTCAAAAATATAACCAAAAGGAGAATCAGCAGAAATACTCATCACATCCAAATCCTGTATTTCACTGGGTGTCAACCAGGTGAATCCACCAATGGGCAAAGGTTGAGACATGCTATGACCATACAAATTTGTTGCATCCAAATACGTCTCAAGATACGTCTTTTTTGGCATCGTAGTTAGGTAGATATTCATTGTTTGCGACATGCATTCGGTCACTACATTGACTTATTCCACCACGTATACCTTTCTTGAAAAAATGTATCATGTCAATATCAGTCAAAAGCTCCAATTCAACTTTTGTGTATCTCAACATAGCGTCCCAAGATAAACCTGGGGCGGTATAATATTGGGCAGGATCCAATTTATAAGTGTTCAAACAAATTCTCCGAAAATTCTCGAATGTATCAGTTAACAGTAAAACATCCGATTTCAAGTACAGATCTGAATATTCTCCCAAACTTCGACATTCAAATAAATTCCATACCCGTTGTGCCCTATCATAGCATTCATCTGAAATTTGTTCGTCATTTAAGTTATCATAAAATTCTTCTTTCGATGGTAGATGTGTGATATCTAATTTTTCCATACAATCTACGAAACTGTATGGAAATACACCTTTCTGTTTCATCAACTGAAACTTTTCGACATCCGGAAAAAACTTTTTAGTGTCTATGAATTGATCTTCTACTAAATTTGCACCGAGATTCTGAAGTGACTCCGAAAGAAATTTATAGCTATCAATGAACCTTAATTTCATGAAATTATTCTTCAATTTTCCATCTTTACCCAAATAGCTGTGTGTGAAAAGATGTTTGGTGAATGAAATGTATTTTTCTTTGGTTTGTGGAATGACATCAACTCGATCGCCCTTGTCGAATAATTCCTTGATGAATAAGTGGCAATCATATCCGCTCATATTATGACAAATAATTGGTATAAAATTTGGAAGTTTGAAATTCAAATTACATTTAGAATGAGCTGCACCAAATCTCTTTTTTCCGGTCAGGTGACAATGATCTCTCACTTTGACATCACCATCTTCGAATATATTATCACATATGCCACAAGTCTTTGCATCAGAAAATTCTTTTTCTTCTGTCTCAGATAATTGACCCATTGGAACAACATTTTTTAGATGTTTATGATATATATTCTTTAAATCGTTTTGAATATTTGAGACGAATACTTTTGCAGTATCGACCCCTCGATACGAAACAAATTTGTCGAATTTTTCATTGAAAGAACATTTTATGTAGTATGCAAACGAGTATGGTTCATGAACGTGAGTTCGGTTGGTGTAAGAGCAATCTGGATTCGGTTGACAAGAATCAATTGGTTTCAGAATTGACTCAAAATCTGCATAAACGACAAACGGAACTTTCATCTGCTTTTCGATATTCACAAATTTCAATATATTTTCAGGAATGTATTTACCGAACTTGTCGATTTTCAATTTTTCAGAAGGTGTGGTTGTACACACATGATTACAGTCATTTAATTGATGCTGGGTCAATGATTTTCCGTTAGCAAAATATAATAAACAACCATCACAAAAATATTTTTTATGACCATTGGCAGAAATTTGGCTAGAAACTAATTTTGACAAATCCTTAATCCAACAATAATGATTTTTTCCCGTTTCATCACTGATAAGTAAAAGATTAACATGCCTGGTGAGTCGTTGTCGTGAATAATGTAGTGGACCTACAACTTCATATTTCATTTTAGATTCCTCAAATTTTTTTTCCAACCCATATACATTTATAGAGCAATCATTGGCAACTTCGAATTTTGAAATTCCACTTAATTTCATCGGAAAATCCATACCTGATACATTCAGCACTGATTGAAAGGGTGGATAAGAAGACACTTCGGAAACCCTACGATCCGCCGGGTAAAGTGCTGATACCACAGCCCATGCAAAACAATAGTTATCCTCATTTCGCACATTCACCACACCTTTTTTCGACTCGATATAATCTGGCAGCTTTATATAGGAACACGCACCAAGACGGCTATACTTGTTCACATTCATTTCTGTGAACATGATTTTCTTCAGGCTCCATCCTGCAATAGAAATGATTTTACATTCAAGGTATGAATATTGATTTTTGGGCAATTTATATACCTGAGTCACGATCTTCGAATTCTGTACTTTGTGCCATTATTGTGTCGATGAATTCATCCAAAACAGCATTAAGATCCATGGACTGGTCAACTATCTGGTTCGGAGAATTGAAACACTTTACCTCGGATAATTCCTGGGTCTGCAGAATATGTGAGCTGAATAGTTCCATATTTACTTTCACCGCACTATGTATCTTCAACACACCTTGCAATAATGAAATCATTTTCTGTTTGTATGCATCAAAAAATGTTTTGTAATCCACATAGTTACTACCGCTCCCAATCCTATAGCTAACTATTCTACATTTGAAAGCACTTTTGATAATTTGCACGTCTTCACCCAATTGAATGCAAGAATTGGATCTGTGTTCGAGTGTTCTTCGATGTGAAACCATCTGACCCATTGGAACTGGTTTATTACAACAATCACAGAACTGCATATCGTTTTGCGATATGGGGCTCAATTTAGACCGTTTACTAGGTGGCTCACCTGTCACCGCTGTACAGGATTGCACTTGATGGCGATGTAGATTATCACTGCGAGTAAAACTTTTTCCACAATTGCAAGTATACATTTTGCTCGATTATCGGCTATTCAGAAGGAACATGAGGTCTGAAACTCGTGTTTCTTTTTATATTAGTGGTTGAGGTGGAAGAGAGGGGATAAGTTCACTTGCCCTCAAGGACATTTGTATTCATGGCTTCCTTTAGTTACATGTCAAGGTTACCATTCCCCAGGGTCATCGAAACTCTCAAGGTCACCAACCCTCAAGGTCACTAACCACCAAGGTCACTAACCACCAAGGTCACTAACCACCAAGGTCACCATCCCTCAAGGTCACCAACCCTCAAGGTCACCAACCCTCAAGGTCACCAACCCTCAAGGTCACAAATCGTCAAGGTCGCCAACTCTCAAGATCACCAACTTTCAAGGTCATTCACTGGGCAAGTGAACCTCTGAAGGCTATTCTCCAAGGTCACTCTCAAGGTCAGTGGTGGGGGGAGGTCCAGGATTGGCATAAACCCCCTACTCTCAATTCAGTGCAGTACAATGTAATTAGTGCAATGCCTTTACGACTTTTTTATGCACCCAACTGTATGTTCGATAAACTTGATAATTACAATTCACCTGAGATTTGCTTCTGTCAATTTCGTTGAGGATCAATTTTCATACTATCAATTAAATCTTTCATTCTTTGATGCTTTATTAGACAGAAGTTCTATTTGGAACTTTCAAAAATCTGTCGATACATTGACCATTTTATTGCCAGTAGGAATAATTCATTTTCAACAAACAAGCAGAAGTCGGCCCTGGCAGCTTCAATTCAGGACATGCCCTGTACGTTTCATAATTGGACGTCTTATGGATCAAACATGAGGAGTATCACTTTCATGGAATTCCATGGTGCAGATATGGAAAATCTTACAGGTACAGAAACACCCCAAGAATGGCTTCATTCCTAAGAAGGGGGCAATGTAACGAATAAGCTGAAGCCGGAACTGGCAGCTTCACTCCAGTCACTGGCCATCTCGCTACAGAATAGTATATTCTGTTCTGATGTTATTGATTGATTCATTGTTGGGTTATTGGGATTCGTCGTAAGACATATACCCAGAGATTTGTTTTCGTTGTCTAGGTCCACAATTGGGCGAGAAGTCAATATACGAGAAAAATCGCGTTTTCTGCCTCATCCTGTAGTAATGTACACCATAATTGATATAATCAAAGGAAATTGATATTTTCACATGATATTATACTCAAAAATCAAGAAAAATCCATTCGCAGAAAATATTTTCCATAATTATCGTTAGACAATCAACCCATTTTTGTAACGCACGCTGTAGAGCCAGAAAAAAAGTCTAACGAAGAAAGTTGCTTGTTTTGACCTGTAGAATGATATATCCAAAAATCAAAAAAATCTATCGAGCACCAGGAATACATGTATCCGGTCCTTTACTTATCATCGTTTAACATAACTTTTATTTATTTTTTCTATAAATAGGTGCTGGGATATGTAGATTAATGACCATACTCTTATTTCTAAGTGTTTGTCAAACGAGATGTAAATCTTCAAGCGATACAGTATTTTTTCGATTTGATATTTTTCTTTATGGACTAAACGCAATGATTTTCATCCATGCTGTACAAGTTGAATAAGTTTTGAGGCATAATAGGTATAGCTATTTCATTTGAAAATTCATTAGATGATAGGTACTTTGTCACATAAATACTATATTTTATGACGATCGTTGCTAACAGGTAGAGGTAATATATTATTAACCTTGCAAATGATAGGTTGTAATGAGGTTGGGGTCAACTAAAATGATATCCGCTCAATAATATATCTTCCTACCTTATGATTTATTATTGTAAATACGGATAAATGAAGGTGAAACTATTATTTCTTTTTCTTTCCTGTATCAATGTTTCTTTTCAGTTGGTATTTTTTTCTGATACAAATGGCTACATCAGCAACTCGAAAACCGTTAAGTCTGAATGATAATTTTATGATTATTGATCTGACAGGAGTACCTCCATTATTACCTTCAATATTACAAACAAATTCAAAACTTTTCTTCAACCATTTTACATTATAAGTTCTCATTTCTATTATTTTTACTAATGAAACAAGTATTTATGATTTCAAAGTGCACCAATTAAAAAAAATAACGTAAAGTAAGGCCGTGCAAAAAGAATCGCTCATATTTAAAGACCTGTTTATCCACTCATACTTCAATATACTATTTGAAGGAGTTTGTTGCCAAGTACGACTAAATCTACACCAATTTTTCCGTATAGAAAGCCAACTTTTCATATTCCCACTTTCCTTTCAAAACCATTGAATGTCGTGATTTAGCAGAGTGATTTCAACAATGGAAGATAAACAATTATAAAGGAATTAAACATTGTTTTACAATGGCAATAATTATTCTCACGTGCTTGTTGAACTTAAATGGCGATGCAAACATTTTTGTTCCAGATGTGTAATGGACATTAACAACATTTCGATTCATGCCACATTATGAGTGATTATTTTCCTCGATATTGGGGTTCGTGGCTATAGACAAATACTGAATATTTATATTACTTGTTTATTTACAGCTCCAAAATTTGTAAAATTGGGGTTATAAGTATGTAAATATAGCAAAAATATACTTATATTTGAGAACGTTGTTAGTTTAGACCATCATGCGGATTTTTTTTGCGGTTCCTATACAGTGTCCTTCAAAGAGTTTGCATCATATGGAAACAACTTTAATAATAATTTATTATGAAATCAGACTTGGCCGTTGAGTCGTGCTTTGAAAAAAATTAAAAATGTCCTACTTGGACCGGGTCATGTGACTTCATTATATTTTCCTTTAAAAATATAATAATAATAATAATACTCCCTCATAAACACTCGTAGAGTGTACTTTTAAAGCAAGGTTTTACAATTATTTATTCACCCTGTATAATTATTATTTATACCATTGGATAGCATTTTTTGTAGGCTTTTCAATGATGTATCACAAGTAGGAGTTTGCCACTTAAACTTTTTTAGTTGGGGTAGGTGGTGACTAGGGGGTTGATGGGGGCGAGTTCTCTTTTATGTTATTTTAGTTCCCCCTTCTTATCCTAGAAACTGTTTTGAGCATTTTTTGATATCATTTCATTGTAAGTTTTTAAATTGTCACAGTGTATAGGCGTCTTTCTTGAAAAAAAAAACGATTTTACTGATAATAATAATAATAATAATAATTTTTGGATCTTGAAAACGACTTCAACGATATATATGGATCAAATTTTATATTTAGATAAGGTATTGCTACTCAAGTTCATCTATATAGGTGCTTTTCATGAAAAAATGTGATTTTACTCATAATATTAATAATAATAAAATGAGTTTTTGGATCTCTGAAACGGCTCTAATGATTTGGATCAAATTTTGTACTTAGATGAAGTTTTGCGTTTTAAGTTCATCTATATAGGCGTCTGTTTTAGAAACAGGCAATTTTACAAATAATAATAATAATAATGATAATTTTTGGATCTCGAAGACGGCTTCAACTTTTGGATCAAATTTATTATTCAGATGAGGTATTGCTACTTAAGTTCATCTATATAGGCATCTTTTCTGAAAAAAGATCATTTTACTAATAATAATAGTAATATGAATTTTTGGATCTCCGGAAACGGCACACTGTTAATGGCCGTAGGTAAAGTATAGTATGCAACGCGTGTTGTAAAGCAATTACGCACTCATGTAATTTTCCAATTCGTGCGTAATATGCGTTTTACAACACTTGTTACGTAATATACTAGTATACTTTATAATTTTTGAATTATAATATATGAACTAGCGAGTATTTATGAAATACGTATTTACGATCAATAATAGCGCGGAAGAATGAAATTCTTTTTTCTACAAGTGTGTCTGTCCGAAATTCTATACTGTTCAGTGCTGCCGATGTGGAAACGATGAATTATACAATCGGCCGCCCTAAATTACACAGAATTTACACAGACATGTGATTGATGTCACTAATGATATATGAAGGTGTGATTTTTTTCTAGATTTATTTGGACAAAGGCTAATAATAATTGGGATTTCAAATCAACACACTGAGAACTGTATTTAGCTTTATCCACGTGATATATTATATTAATATTACTTAAATGACTTTAGCGGAAAGGCCGAATATAAATTGAAACGTTCAAACTACTTCAAACAGTTCAAAGTTCAAACTCGTAATATTTCTGTACTTTTAGTTTTGGGAGTGTGTTGCTCCAGGGCTTCTAATTTTACTAATTTTAGCTTTACCATTGGTTGAAAAATGACAAGTGTCAAATTCGACCAATAGTGAAGGTAGAACATGAGCTCCGGTCTCCGGAGCAGAACACTCAAAACAAAACAAAAGCAACAATGCCAACATTGTTGTATTGCTGGCCCAACAATGCAACAAATGTCAGACTTGTTTTGCAGTTGCACCACCCCAAAAAATTAAAATTCTCCTTCTCAATAGTACTAAGTGCTAAGGCTCTTTAATATTATCAAATATTACCGAATTACACGGTTTTACACAGAAAAATGGCATTACACAGCAATTGCACAGATAGGGCTTGAATTACACAGAAATCGTGTAATTACACAGACATTGGCAGCACTGATACTGTTGTAGATCGTCAGAGAGGAGTAGACTTTAATGGAAATCATGAATATTTCCAAACGAGTTTGTATAGCTATACCTATATTGTAATTTCTTTGTCATGGAGCCAAGCCCGTTGACATTCTATTTGTAATAATGATAGGATGGGTAGGTATGAGGAGCAATTACCATTGCCTTGATTTTTGTTCAGGCGCTGTTGTTTCTACAGTGTGTCGTCATTCTTTCGTAAACGCTGTATTATGTGAAAAGTATTCATTAATACCAAAAAAATATTTGGTCCACATATATTCACCTCTACGGATGGGTTGTTTTGATGAAAAAATTGAGAACGAATATCTCCGAAACACCTGTTACTCAAGTCTCAGACAATTAGCAATAATAACAGTTTTTTTTTTGTTGCGGTAGAACATTTGTTGCAGGGCAGTTTGGTAATTGTTCGATAATTGTTCGGAAGATGCTGACTGAATACTAATTTCTCCTCAATACCTCATATATATTCTGTATTAGACTCTCTCTTCAGAAACATTCAATATACTTGAGTTAGCCTGATTTTTAATGAGAATTACGTTCACTTATCTTGTAACAATTTATTTAAATTTATCTGTTGTTTGAACCCCTTGAGCAATTTTTTTTCGGTCGTAAATTTCATCGTCCGAAACAATCAGAGAATTTTCCAAATTTCGAAAGGGGGCTGAAGGTTACATTTTATGAAACTATAATATTGGACGGTCGCATATTTTTCACCATTTTTACGTATTTTTCCGATTTTGATTTCGCAAGGTTTCGCATTTTTTTTGTGTAGTCCCATTTCGACATAATTTTTCATATAAGAAAAATTTAGACATTTTTTCGAATTCCTATGCGTTTTGGAGGAATTGAGCAATTTTTTTTTAAGATTGAATTTTTCACTTTTTAAAAAAAGGTCCATTTTATAACTAAAATCATCTTTTGAGAGATTTGATGACATACCTAATCCAAATTGATAAGTGGCGGTGGTATATGTACAGTGACCGCCAAAACGTATGTACCATATGGGAAAAAAGTTTATTATAAGAGAATTCGAAAATAAATCCTTGGGAAAAGTTTGTGCATGTCCGATAACCCAAAAATCGATTTTGACACATGTCACGTGATCGCTGGAAAAAAGTAATTTGAAAAAGTTGCTTAGAATTCAATTTTATACACATAGACAAAGTTTGACAAAATAATGTGTGAAAATTGAAAATAGCAATTTTTTAAAAATATTTTTTTAACTTTATAAAAATATTAAATTATCATCTTAAGAATAACTTGACCACACTGAAATATTTGCATTTCAATGATAATAACAAAACGTTCTCCACACCAGAGAGCACTAAATTGAAAAAATTTAATTTTGTCAGAACCCTTGCTGTTAACTAACAGTTATATCAGAATTCCACGATTGTTGCGATGATGGAGAAATCCAAAAATATCGTGTTTTTCCGATTATAATCAATTTTTGATGATAATCGTACACGAACGTTTAACTTCGCACATAATCTTAAAAATAGTGCGACAAATTAAAGAGGCTAGAGTTTTCAACATTGCATGCGAAGTGAAACGCTCTGGCACGATTATCGTCGAAACTTGATTATAATCTGGAAAACACCATGTGTCTGGAGTGTCATGTCATCACAATGGTCGTGGAATTCTGATATAACTGTTAGATACGAACCAATGTAACAGCCAGGGTTTTGTCATAATCCAATTTTTTTAATTTAGTGCTCACTGGTGTGGAGAAAATGAGAAAATTTTATTATTCTCATTGAAATACAAATGTTTCAGTATGGTCAAGCTATTCATTATATAATAATTTGATATTTTCATACAGCTAGGAAAATATTTTAAAAAATAGCTATTTTCAATTTTCTCTCATTATATGTGTATAAAATTCAATTCTAGGCAACTTTTTCAAATAACTTTTTTCGATATCTTGCCATTTTACCCGACTTTTTGCCTATCCAAATTATTTGTTTTCAATTTACCACCATAATCGCTGGTACGTGACATGTGTCAAAATCGATTTTTAGGTTATCGGACATGCACAAACTCTTTCCAAGAATCTTTTTTCCAATACTTTAATAATAAACTTTTTTCCATATGGTACATACTTTTTAGCGGTCACTGTATAATGGGAATTTATGAAAACATTTTCTCATAGAACTTAACTGTACAATTATTGTACCATTTATCAATCTGGCAATAATAGTGAGAGCACGTAAAAGTATCCATTACCTTATACATCAAACAGCAATTAAGCTTAACTTTTTTGTTCAATTCGATTTTGTGGGTTGCTTCGTTCTCACGCACCGCTAGTCTCGCGAAAATCCAAAGAAAGACGCGATAATGTAACACCTAATACCTACTTTGTAGAAAGTGACCACAGCGTCCTCGAAAGTGAAAAAAGTAAGAAACAATCCGAGTCTTGGATTATCGTCACTTTCCTCGCATTCCTTCGCTATTATACAGCTGGCCATGACTAGCCGCCCAGATGTTTTTCTATTATATCGAATGTTCCGATTGCATTCTCGCAGCTTCACTCGCTTAGTCGGTTATTATTATTAGTCAAGCAAAGGATCAATTAGTGAAGTTGGCGAATGACATGGAGCTGGGGAAGTAAAAGTTCTGACGGTGTATAGTCCGTTGGCAGGGAGGGGTTTTCGTAGCCAATGAAGCGCGACGGGATCACCCAAGTTATTCTTATGTATTTTGACCCGCTGAATCCGAATTTCGAGGGTGATAGGTCGTGAAAGCATCCGGATAATTGTTATGGACGATTTTCCGAGGGAAATCGAAAAATCATTTTTTTCCCAAAACAATTGACGCTATAATATATTCCATAAAATTCTCTACGAAAAAGGTCTCCACAATTTTTTTATAATGTACCGTTTTCGAGTAAAACATGCTCAAAAGTCGAAAAAAATGCGATTTTCTCAATTTTTAGTGCTCTCATTCAGTCACATAATGATATTTTTCTACGAACACCTGAAAATATGCCCATTTTATGCGCTTTATCGATCAAGGAAGTAGGCCGATTGTAAAACACTTTTTCATTTCTACATCGCGAGCTGTACTGTAATGATCATTTCAGTACAGGATATTTAATTTTCCACGGCTTTCATGAACTACTAGACTGTCATTTTTATTATCATAAATAATATAAGATTGTTAACGTTCGAATAATTTGACATTTCACATCAGTATTTACAAAATTCGTTAAAAAAAATTAATCGAGTGAGGATGATTTGTCTTTGACACTGCTAAATTCAATATAAAGATTGATGACAATGAGATTGAGGGTTCAAATCCTTCATAACCTACATTTTTTTCCTTTTTATCATACAGTGATTCGATTAATTTCATTCCAAACAGTGCGAGTTTTCTAATGTGAAATGAATATTCAATATAGGCATGATGAACTCCTTCAATCTCAACCAAAGCTAAATTATATTATTTTTTTATACAGGGTAGTTCGAAAATAAGGGTGCGTCAAGCCCTATATTTTTAGTTCGGATAAGGGAGAGCATGTCATTAATATATCGAACATTCTTTACTGTTGTTAACGTCACAGTGTCATTTCATGTATACAGGGTAAGTAAAAATGTTCAGTCCAATTTTCTTAGAACAATGCTGTTTTTGTTCCAATAAATACCCTGTATTTCGGAAAATATCGGTTACATATCGTACGGTTTGAGGAATCCAAGATATTGTGATCAATTTCAGCATAGGTCTCATTTGTCGACAACATACTTTTGAGTGTACAGATTTTATTTATACCTCATATATACTCCATCGAAGACCGAAATGAGCTTTTTGAGCAATTCTTGTTTGAAAATATTTGGACTAGATTATTAGTGCCGTACTTATTCCAAAATTGCAATACCTTCCATACATGTTGAATGAAAGATTGTCTTCAAAAGTGTTTCATTTACATTAAGTTATATTTTTGTGCGAAATACAGGGTGTCCGGTAAACCTTGTACAATATTGAAACTGGTGATAGGCCAGGTCATGACTGTTCAGAATATCAGAATTTCACCTCAGTAAAAATATCGCCCTTTTCGAGTTGATGTACATTTTTAGAATTTCTTAAAAATCGCTACCTCACCTTGGATTGTTGAGTGCCATGTATACAAATTGAGACCAATTCAAATATCTTTGCTGTTGAAGGTAACTGATGAGTGATGCTTTTAGACGTACAGAACAGTTTTTCAGAAAGTGAACAAATTTTTCAAGAAATGAGGGTAAAATGACAGATTTGAGTTTCATCAATTTTTTTTTAATTTGACATTATTATCTGAAAGAAACGTAACCAAGTGGACATTCATTTCAAAAGAATGCTCATTTTGTCCAGACTCTACCATGCTATAAAACAAACTATAATTATTTTTGGAGGAAGTGATATTTCCATTGAATTAGAGCGTGGTTTTATTCCAGGCTTCCATCAACTTTTATACTTACGCCCAAAAGTCATTTTATTTCGACTTTATCAAGATAAAATGTGGAAATGCTTATTAATAATAAAGAATAGACTGCACAATGATGCTCAGAGAATCGCTGATTCGGAGGCTATAACCTATAACGCATTTGAAAAGGTTCTTCTTGAAAAGATGTTGTCTCTGCGTATGAGTGGATGGAAAACAATTCGAACATTTTTGTTCAGTGCGATGTTAAATGATCGTTATTGTGGTTCATAGTCTATGTTGATTAAAAAAACTTTACATCGTATTGAACGCTTCTAATCTGAGCAATTGATTCGTTATTCCTCATAATTATTTAATCCTTTCATCTTGATAGGATAAAAATAAAAGACATCACTGACAAAGTCTAATGAGTTGATTTTAGCTCAGAATAACATCACACTCTAATATAATCGAAATTCCACTTCTTCCAAAAATAATTATCGTATGTTTTATACCGCGGTAGAGTCTGGACAAAATGGGCATTCTTTTGTAATGAATATCCATTGTCACTTGTTTATGTTTTTTTCAATAATTTCAAACTTTTGTTAAAAAAATTGGTGAAACTCAAATCTGGCATTTTACCCTAATTTCTTGAAAAATTGTATCGTTTTCTGAAAAATTGTTTTGTACGTCTGAAAGCATCACTCATCAGTAATCTTCAGCAGCAAAGATATTTGAATTGCTTTCAATTTTTCCATTTCCAGAAATTTAAAAATTGCCCATTATCTCGAAAACGGTGAGATTTTTACCAAGATGAAATTCCGATATTCTGAACAGTCATGACCTGGTCAATCACCAGTTTCAATATTGTACAAGGTTTACCGGACACCTTGTATATTAAAAAATACATTTAAGAATTATTTCATTGAATGAATGTCCACAAAACTTAGATATTTACTATCGCGGAATTTCTTGTAGAATTCTGGACAGTACCATTAATTTGTTAATTGTATGCCAAATATCCCTCCTAGTTTTTTGTCTGAATTGAATTGGTCGAGATTGAGGGAGTTCATCCTGGCTATATTGAGTATTCATTTCGCATTAAAGAACTCGCACTCGGTTGGTATAAAATTAATCGAATTGGATTTTTCTTTGTTCACCCTGTTGCAGAGCACAAAATGATAAAGTATAATGGATTCGAGAACAGCGTGACATTGTACCATCATTGAGGCATGGTATTCGCAAAATAAATAGGCGTTTTGTCAATTCTTGGAATTCTTAGCAAAAAGCTTAACTTTTCATCTCTGACACCCTGTATCTCGAAAACTACTCGGCCGATTTTTTTGTGCCCATAGACACTTTTGCCGAGGAAGTCAAAATCTACAACGCACCAAAAATTCATGGAATTTAGCCGAGAGCCATTTTCCATAAGGATTTTGCGGGGTCTTTTCTACAAACAATTGAAATGTTGTCAATAAAACAAACGAATCCAAAGCCACTCATTATAAGCACACCTGTGGATTCGCTTCTAATGATCGGAACTTGAAGTCGGTATATATCGCCTACGGAAGTACGAAGATTTATGTGAATGTGACTAAAACGAAAGGTATTCGGCGATGTTTCCGTTAACCCTACAGGAACATCCGCACCTTCGAACGTCCGAGTGCTCTGCATCGAAAGTGGGTCGACCACCAGACCGTCGTACGTGGACGAGAAACAGGTGGAAAGTGAACGAGAGACTCCGGCGGCTCGATAGACGATATCGTACCGGAGTTTCATTCAGTGATTTCGACTCGCGACCAGACGGTTAACTCGAAGAGACTGCTGGTGTTCTCTTCTGTTCAGCGCGTACCGATTCACCGGTGGCGGTGTTATCGTCGATTGATTGAATTGATTGTAGTTTTTCACGGATATTGAGTGCTAAGAGTGGTTGGATACTGTGTTTGGAATCTGAAGCGGGTTTTGGCGTTGTCGAGATGGGGTTTTCTAAAGTAAGTTAATTTGGTATTCATTCTCTGCAGGAAATATTGTTGAAAGTTGCGCAAGTGCATTCTACTCACATTTTCACCTTAACATTCACGTCGAGATGGGGAAAAAAAAATTTACAAGCCTTTTTTCAACTGACTTTGTTCATACGTGCTTGTCTCTTTCCGGTTTAAAACTGGCAATCCATTTTTCGAGCACTTGCTTACATCTGATTGAGATGCAATTTTGCACTCCTATTAAGAGGCCATGCGAGCGTGATACATTTTGGCCGTTTTTTAGGGTAAAAGAGTCGATAACTCAAAAACGGTTCGTCGCGCGTCGTATCGATTTCAAACAAGGATAGGCTTCAACATATGAACCATTTCGAGATATCGCGAATACAGTGGTGTAGTCAGATTTTTTCTAAAAAAATCGCTAGTAATTTTTTAAATTTTTGAAAATAAAAATCGGATTAGTTGGCCTTGGAAATAGAGATTCATTCATAAATTTTGGTGTCCTAGTAGACTTTTTGAATGTCTACTTAATGAAAAAAAAATCATTTGAATCGGTTGGAAAATGTAGATTGTTATAAGTGTGCTCCGGTCTTGGGTGGGTCACACTGTATAACTAGTGAGTAGTGAAATAAAATCGAAAAAATCTCTAAAAACAGTTAAAATCATAGGATAATTGAATAAAGTTATGTGAAACAAGTTCACCTCCCTGTCCCCCTAAAATTCAGAAAGAGAAAGAACACTAGGATATCCGGAAAAATTTCTGAGGGTTTCAGACAACGAAAATTATAACAAAAAAATATTGGGGACTCGCACACCCGTCTGGTCGAAAAAAAAAAAAAAAACTGTGATAACTAGTGAAAATAAAATTGGAAAAATAGTGAAATGTAGGGTCATCGAATAATGTTATCCAAAAAAATACCTCCTGTACCCTTGAAAGTCGGAAAAATTTTTGACGGGTTCCGGCATGAAAAATTACGGCGAAAAAAATTGTAAAATCTCGTGCAAATAAAATCGGTAAAAATCCAGAAAAACAGTAATTAACATAGGTCCCTCTGACAGCCAGGTACAGAACGCCTAAGGAAAAATGGACGTGAACGTGAAAAATTACAAACAAAATCGGTGGGAGAGATCGGAAAAGAGTTGCGAAGACTGGCGAAAATAAAATTAGAATAATTCTTTAAAATTCTGAATATCATCGGCTTGTTAAAAATTGTAGTTTAAAAAAATGTAGCCTCCTTGAAGGCTGGGTAGAGAACGCGTAGGAATTCGGAAACATTTCAGTTGAAAATAATGGTAAAAAATGTTAGAAACATTAGGAAGTAAAAAGCTAAAAAGTACAGCAGGAAGAATCTTTTTGAAAACAAGGTTTTATTTGTAAACTATTGAACTAATAAGTAAAAAATAATACTTATTTAGTGTATGGAAACAAGCTCATAAGAAAATATTATTATTCTTAAAAGTTTTTTGTTTCGCTTTTGTATGTTGTATGTATGTTTTCAATATTTCCCCGTTGTGAAGAAAAAACTGGAGAAAGAGGACAGCTCCATTTTATATTTATATTTTGCATTATTTTAGATTTTTTCGATTAAAAAACCGAATTCAATGATATTTTTTTATGAAAAAACTGATTCGTCATATATTATAAGGTATATCCATTGGAGTCCTGTCAATATAAAACAGAAAACCAGCTCAAAGTGAAGCTGACCCCTTCTTGCACTGAATTCTTCAATTCAGCAATTTTTTTTTAAATCAAATCAAATCAAATCAAATCACTTTATTAATCCTGTGGAACTTACAAAGTTATAGGATAAGTCAAACATACAGAACTGGCTCCAGCATTTGTATACATTAAATAATAATAAAAGTAGTAAAATCATACATACAGACTATGTATGATTGTCACAGTCAAAACAATGGGGGAAGAAATATATAAATATTAAAATTTGTATTGCTAATTCAAGGTTTTTGTATGCGACTTCGCCAAAAAATAAGAAATATTTTCGAAGAAGAAATCTATTGGAAGTCGGCGAATTAAAAATGCGCACATGAAAAAAAAATGCGCACCATGAAAAGAAGTGACGACAGTACAACTTAGTCTGTAGAATTTTTCAACACCTTGAAATTAACATGCGTGCCTTTCCATAAGCTGGAGCTAAAGGTTGACAAAAAGGGTATATTAAGTATTTCTTGCATTGTAAAATAGGGCAGCGCATAGTACATTGAAATAGATAAAAACAATCATTTAAAACTATGACGATACCTAACCACAGAGTAAGGTAAGGAACCACAGGGTAAGGAACCACAGGGCAAGGAACCACAGGGTTGGGTAAGGCAGGGAGTTTTGGGATAATTTTCCCCGCAGCAAGCCGGTTCCTACCTGCCCTTCTGGATTCCAGCGGGCGGCTGCAACCGTGGCTCGCCTGCCCTAGGGCAGACTCCATGGTGCATGTATGGGCCATTTCGACAAACTGGGCTTTGTCACGCTCAGGTGTGTCCCCGCCTCCTGCAAGTTATGCGGGGGGAGTAGTGAATCTATGTGATAGACATCGGGCGATTAGGTTCATCATCTATTGAAGTTCTGATTAAGTCCCGGAAAAACAACGAAAAAACCGGTCTATAAAGGTTGGCGACACAGTTCTGCTCATACGTAGTCTTGATGCACCGAGATTGTGCAATGGCACCGATATTGTGCAATGGCAACGAGATTGTGCAATGGCAACGAGATTGTGCAATAACAACGAGATTGTGCAATGACACCGAGATTGTGCAATAACACCGAGATTGTGCAATAACACCGAGATTGTGCAATAACACCGAGATTGTGCAATGGCACCGAGATTGTGCAATGGCACCGAGATTGTGCAATGGCACCGAGATTGTGCAATGGCACCAGGCTAAGTATCACGAGCTGAGGTGGAATATCATAAAGGCCACTATTCTTACCGGAGCAGCTGAAAAAACACTAAAGTGAAGTTCTCGGAAGTTTGACCACCAGGGAGATAGTGTGGCCAGAGCTGTGCCGAGCACTGACGAAAAGTACTTCGAGCACTAAGCACTCTTGAATAATTTCGAGCATTTATAAAATGCTCGTGATTACTAAGCACTAAGCACTAAGCACTTCTCAGACTATTAGATACTTGAGTAGGTGAAACCTAATTAAACAAGAAGGAATTCCGCAAATAATATTAGATTGCGACATGTTTAGCTATACTGTAGCTTTCCAAAGCAGTTATTGTATTTACCGCTTGAAAAAGCTACAGTGAAGCGGAACATGTCGCGATATAAAATTATTCAATCTACCTACCTTCTTCCAATTTTCAATTCTTGAACGGTGATGAACGAACAACAAAAATGAATTAAAATGAAATCGAAAGTGTGTGTTCGCTTAGTGTTGCACGCCAAACAATGCTAAACTGAAACCTATTCGAAAGAGAAAACACTTTTGTTTTGCCAAATGTACCAGTTTCAGACTCAGTCATCGAAATATAGAAAGTAATTTCATTTGAATGATTTTTCACCTTTCTGAAATCGTACCACACTTGAATAAATATTCCATAATTTGTGTATATTATTATCATCATCTTGGTATTTTGTCAATCTATAAATAGTTATAGAACGGCCGGTAATGACAAATTTTTGCAACGTATTTTAAATGTACGTATATTTCAAGTCATGTTTATTAAAGTTTCTGGAATATCCAACAAATATCTGAGACTGCTTAATTTTCATTCATAATCTATATATTTTAGAACGAGAGCGAACAATAGGGTGACCACCTTCGGCGCCTTCTTATAAGACCTCCCACCGAAGTTTGGGGGCATGAGCTAGAAATAAAATCTCGAAAAAGGCAAAAATTTCATAATGAAAAATCGAGCAAAGATACAATCAAGGAGGCCGAAAATTTTCAATCCAAAAGTCTTCCTGATGATATAAACCTAGAAAGAGGCCATCATACTGAAGATTAACCAGCAGAAACCAACCGCCCAAAGAAAACGGTCGACCCCAGTTCTAGTAATGGAGGATAGACCAACAATCAGGAGGAAAATCCAAACATAATTGAAAAACGGAAAAGCTATATTGACTTACACATATATTATACACAAAGCTTTTAACAAAAGGTTCAAAGGATTTTCATTTCTTTTTAACAATACCATAAACACCAAAAAAATTTGTTTACCGAATTTTTTTTTCGTTTAAAAATCAATAAATAGATTTTTGTTGTAATCATGAAATGCGCTCGTTTTCTCAGAAAACATGATTGAACGCCGACATCAAATTTCAGGTTCACGCTTACCCGCCGCTGAAAGATCTGGCGAAGCCGAATATTTGATTGGTCATAACTCTGCTGAAAATGATCGGAGAAGGAAAAGGAAAAGTTCATATCGTTTCTGAAGACTCCTACCTTTTCATGCAAATATAATATGAGTATTTGAGTACCTAAAATGGATTTTGTCGCACTTCACCGAGATTTTTGCGGATGATCCGAAATTCATGAATAATTTAGTAAATATAGAATTAATATACTAAAGCTGCAACCCATACCCTCTTTGGACTATATGCAACAATTTAAGAGTAGTGTGATAGATCCCACTTATACATGCCAAAAAAAACTTTGTTTTACTCGTGCTTCATTTTCAACTTACCCATAAAACCGGCATTTTCTTCAGTAAAAGTTGAAAATAATCGCTTATTCATATCCTGCATAATGTTTAATAACACTATTGTGAAGTACAAACCTCAAGCTTGAAGTTACATAATTGATGTTTTATGTAGGATGCGTATGAGCGATTATTTTCAACATTTACTGTTGAAATTGCCGGGATTATGGGTGAGAAGAAAACCGAGGCAGGAGTAAAACCCAGTTTTTTCTTTGGCATGTATAAGTGAGACTTATCTCACCAGTATAAAATCGTTGCATATGGTCCAAAGAGGGCACTGGTTCCTGCTTCAATATAATTATTTCATATCAACTAAAATATCCATGACTTTCGGATCCTCCGTAAACGAGCGCATTTTGTGAGAAATTACTTCGTATATTTCTTGTGCAGAATTGAATTATCTTTCGCCTTGTTGAAATTCTTTCTTGATAATTCTTATACTTTCCGAAACAACGGCAGAAAAAAATTATAATTTTTTTAAATAAAAAATTGTTTGGCAGAGTTTCAAAGTACTACGATTCATTCTTCACTTGCAGCTTACATTTGTCTGTGATTACTGTACTATTTTTGCGTCGGAAAGTTAATCACTTCATTCGTTCTCTAATATCCCAATTTTCAGTCTTTTACGGATGACAAAAGCAGAGTTGAATGAAATCGAAAGTGCATGTTTTCATACAGTCGTGATGAATCTTAATCCTAATTGAATCACATGTCAAACAATGCAAAGTTGAAGCCTGTTCTAAAGAGAAAACTCTTGTCTCGCTTGCCAAATGTAACAAAAGTTCTAGAGCCAATAACAACTGATAGAAAGTTATTCGCTTTCAACAATTTTACACTTCCTTGGAATTATTTATGTTTACCGGCGTTTGAATGAATATTTAATAATTTTCTATATGAAGGACTATTTTGTGCCTTCATCAAATAGCTAATTAGTTAATTATGCTTACTATTAATAGTAGTGATTAATTATTTCCCATAGTGAATTTTAATATTTGATTTAGTAATAATATTTTGATGATTTCACGATATGTAGGTAGGGCCTGTGTGACAGACATTTTCTTCTGATGAAATTAATTTAGAGCAAATGAGAAATTAGTTGTAACAGTTGCGAAATAATGAATAGATTTTCGAGACCCAGATTTATTCTTTGATGAAAACTTGTCCATCGCCCTTCCGTCACTTCTTTATTTTACGTATTACAAAAAAATGTTGAATACATAAGTTGTAGGGTTTCGTTCGATCTCTTAAATGGTGAAGTTAAAGCGCAGCGATTTAATTTTTTTTTTAATAGAACACCCGATATATCACTGTTTGATGCTGTTATTTACAAAGATTACGGAGATATCGCGTATTATTTTATTCATGAGCTCAATGAGTGTGAGAGAGAATTTATTGACCAGCTAGAAAAAGTTTCTTGAAATTATCCAGTTTTATGAAACGTATGTGTTTATTGAACGAAAGTGCAATAATACGAGGGATATCCAAAATAAAAAAAAAAGTATTTTTCGAGAGAGTTATAAAATATCTCGAAAGAACTTTTGATTCTAAATTAAATATCTTCATAGAGTTTCAAGAATAAAGGTAAAATATTGTTGTTTCATTCAAACGTATATATTTCAAAAGTTACTGCATATTTCTGTTGGATATCTGTCATGAGGGGAAAAGAGGTTTTGAATCAACTGTTTTAATTGGTAAAAATATTTATCAAATATGGCAACTACTACTTTCAATTGTAAGACTGAAGTAATAGAAACACTTATTAACTATGATTTCTTTCAGTTACTACCTAATTGGATACTAATACGCTATTAAATATCTTCATTTCAACCGATTCGAGAGAAAGTGCAATTCATTTAAAAATTAAACATATCTACGTTGGAAGTTGGATAAAATCGGGTTGTATATAATATAAGAGTGTTCCTTAGGGGGTGAACAAAGAACATATGTGTGACTATTCGAGTGAACTAATACTTTGGCTTATGCCTGGCGTACATTTAATAGGAGTTAAGATAACACACATGGATTCTAGTTTGAAAAATAATTGGATGGATCTAACTCTTGAGTGAATGAATTAATTAGTGAAACAGATAATAAGGAAAGAGACCTAATAGTGTGTGGTATCAAATTAATCGCAATGAAATGCTCTTTTTTTCTGACTTTACGAGCCACTATATTGCCATTTGAAAAAAAAGTTATACAAATTTAAAAATTGAATTTCACCCAGCATTTTAACCGAAAACCGTAAAGTTATATTTTCCCCAATACTTTAGGACTAACATTAATAATTTGAACGTATTCATAGCCCTCTAGATTCAAAAATTAATTTCAAAATTTAAAAAATATTAGGTTACAAAAAGTAACAAATGATACATGGTTGTGTTCACACGCCCCTTTAGGTTATCTCTGTTCCAATCCAAACAAGAGAAACTAAACATGTCAGAAGCACCATCCAATCAGACACCATGTATAGTCCGGTGGCAGGGAGGGTTTTCGTAGTTTTCGTATTTTGACCTGCTGAATCCGAATTTCGAGGGTGATAAGACGTGAAAGCACCCGGAAAATTTTTATGGATGATTTTCAATAAAAACGGGTTCAGTACATTTTTTCATGATGACGAAGCATTTCAGTAGCGGAAAAACGGAAAATTTTGCTTAAAAGTAAAAGAATTTTCCGAGGAAAAATCGAAAAATCCATTTTTCCAAAAACAATTTAATATACTCCATAAAATTCTCCTCAAAAAAGGTCTCCACCAATTTTTCTTTAAAATGCACCGTTTTCGAGTAAAATGTGCTCGAAATTCGAAAAAATGCGATTTTCTCAATTTTCTGTGCCCTCTCATTCCGTCACATAATGATATTTTCAGGATCACCTTGTTCTAAATTATTCATATGTGTTTCGACTATGAATGACAAAAGAGACATTCTTGAAAAAATCATTCGTATAGATTCGTGTGAAAATATCATTATGTGACTGAATGAGAGAGCACAGAAAATTGAGAAAATCACATTTTTTCGAATTTTGAGCACATTTTACTCGAAAACGGTGCATTTTGAAGAAAAATTTGTAGAACCTTTTTTGTAGAGAATTTTATGGAGTATATTAAAACGTCATTTGTTTTTGGGAAAAATGAATTTTTTGATTTTCCTCGGAAAATTCTTTTACTTTTAGGTAAAATTTTCCGTTTTTCCGCTACTGAAATGCTTTGTGATCATGAAAAATTATGTGCTGAACCCGTTTTGATTGACACTATAAGGAATTCGTCCACTGCGTGAGCTTCGCGAGCTTCGCGAATAAAAAAAATGCCGGTTCCTGCAAGGTAAAAGTATCGGGAAATTCAGTGCCGGAAAATCCACACGAATAAGTTTTTCAAGAATGTCTGTTCTGTTATTCATAGTTGAGATATATATGAATAATTTGGGAAAAGGTGATCCTGAAAATATCATTATGTGACTGAATGAGAAAGTACTGAAAATTGAGAAAATCGCATTTTTTCGAATGTCGAGCACGTTTTACTGGAAAACGGTGCAGTTTCAAGAAAACTTTGTCGATACCTTTTTTGTAGAGAATTTTATGCAGAATATTATGACATCATTTGTTTTTGATGAAATGGATTTTTTTATTTCCCTCGGAAAATCGTCCATAAAAATTTTCCGGATGCTTTCACGGCTTATCACCCTCGAAACTCGGATTCAGCAGGTCAAAATACATAAGAATAACTTGGGTGATCCCGTCGCGCCTCCGGACTATTATTAGCCTTGTATCTTTTTAAACTTCGAAAGTAAGTTTCGATTGAGAGTCCTCGTTATAACTGAGCATGTAATGACAACAAATTTCATTTGCGTTATTTTCAAAAGTGCATGTCAGTTCGGATAATGAACAATTTCCCTCCGCGAAATATGCAAAAGCTAATTGAACGTTATTAAGAGAATCAACTCACATTTTGCTCTGAATACAATGTAGGTTAACATAAACGCACATTTCATTCATCCTTTGAAAATAATTATAGTTCATTAAATTTATGGTTATTTATGGCGATATTGTTATTAAAAATGCCGACACTGTTCACCATAATATCTCAAATTCACTTTTACACGCCACTTAGCTGACCTGAATTGGATATTTTTACTTTCATGTATCGAATTCCGAATACACATTTACACGACGCAAGAATCTCTTGTATTTAAGGCTTTAAAATTTCATGGGATATCGTTGACAGCTTGATGTATGTACGTGATTAGTTATCTGAGGAATTTCTTTCGACCAAAATGCCCATTACCAGCCTAAAGCCGACACTTTCAATCTTTGGATTTCTGGGAGATTTGTTTGAGTAAAAGCACAAAATACTCCAGAAGCAGAATACCTCTCTATTCAAATTTCAAGATTTTCTTTTTAACATCCGTGGACTCAAAAAGAACATCAATGACGTCCACCATCACCTACAGACGGAAAAACAAGATATTGTCGTAAATGTCCGAACACCCCGTAAATTTATATTTATTTTTTATGATTATAATTTTCGACCCGGTCAAGGCAATGTTATTCTTCAGGTAATCATTGCTTTATATTTTCGTAGGTTTCATGTTTCAAATATCAAATACGAGTTTTCCAAAAAACAACTGATGGTTCGATTGGGGAGTTCGTTATCGACCGTGCCCAAAGTTAGTTAGGAAAATGGGGGGAGCTGGGGAGTCCATGAGTACCAAGAATAATTAGTAAAAATGAATAATCGAAAGAAAGAGCTGCAAGACGTTTTTTATATCTATACTGAATATCCATTATACCATATTGTCCACCATGACGATGTCTGCAAAATAATAGATGCAGTATACGTCAAATGTAAAAAAAGTTGCGCAACACATGGACTCTGACTATAATGAAAGTACATTTTCATCTTTTTTTTTTATTTTTGAAATCATTTTGGAATAACTCAATTTTTCGATTTCTAGTTTTATTTTTTCTGGTGTTATCGCCAGAGATGGAACAAAATAGAAAGTACTGACGATAACACCAGAAAAAATAAAATAAGGAATTGGAAAATTCTGTTTTTCCAGAATAATTTAAAGACTAAAATTACATTTGCAAACTTCATACCTCCAGGTAAATGGCCCTTCTGTTGCGCAACTTTTTACACATTCAACCAAAACTATCTATTACCGCTTCAGATATTCCCGTGATGGATAATCTATTCTTGGACCCACTGTGTATATCTAATGGATATGCCAAATGTGAATATAAGATATTCTATTGAAAACCATGGACATCCAAAAGATATTTCCTATATCCTGGATATAGGCGGACATATCCATCTATATCCAGTGGACATACCTACAGGATATCCTTTAAAGGATATCCTGTGGATGTCTTATGGATATACTGTTCTGTCTGGAAAGGTTAGCATGAAAATTCGATGCGAGTGGGGAGTTCCGAGCGCGAGCTGAAAGCGAGTGTGAGGAAACACGAGCATCGTGAATTTTCACTCTAACCGAGTAACAGACTGTGCTTTCTCCAGAATCACAAATTTTACACATAATCATATGGAAGGCTAACGAAAAACTATTTTAATAATTTTTAATAAAAAATCTGTTTTTCATGAATTACTCAAAATTCTTTTCTTCGATTTTGATTATACTTCGTGTGTTTGTTAGTAGTAAAAAGGGGCTTCTTTTCACGAAATTTTATTTTGAACTTTAATTCCCGTGGCGTCGCAGTTGACCGTTACTTGGAAACGAAGCAAGTTGGGACACACGTTTATATGAACTTTTCTTCATAAAATATGACAAGGAATCACCTCTCGAGATTAATGACATCATTTAAGATACACCCTGTATATTCCACCTCTGGCATCTCAGTAAACAATTTTTTTTTGTGTTTATCATGGTTTCAACTACTAGCATACCAAGTTTGGTGGTGCTACAATCGATCCTCGTCTCAAAATCCAATCGTACTGGATTAGTTACCATTTCTGAAATTTGTTATATACCATTTGCAAACACTTCAAACGTTACCATTGAATCTGGAAATAACACAGAATAGGCATCATTCTTCACATTGAATTTTAATCGAAACCATTCGAAGAATATCACTACAATGTGCATGCCTGAAATCGCCTAAAGGGAAGATATGACACTACGGTTAAAAAACGATTAAAATTTCCACAAAATTTATTGTCTTTGCGACATGTTTCGATACAAAGTATCTTTTTCAAGGGAATGTAGAACATTAAACTATTCTTCATAGAAATTACTTAAATACCTTTCTTACCCATTAACATAATTAGGGACTACCTATAATTATCGCTAATACCTAGACTCATATAACTTATAACATTGACATAACAATGAACCTGAATGGAAATCTCAAAACACAACCACCGCTCAATTGAACAAATTTAACAAAGGGGAACCGTTCAGGTCCAGTTGATCATTTAAGAAACAATATGAATTTTTCAATTTATTAATTTCCAAGAATTCTGATGAAGAATTTCGAAGTTTCCATCGAAGTCATGGCCTTCCTCCACAATATGATTGGCATATGATGAGTGTGTTTTATTGTTTACATAATTGATACGGTGTTCGCGTATGCGGCTTTTAAATGTGGTCTACCTGTCTGGCCGATATATACTTTGGAGCAAGATCCACAATTAAATTTATAAACTCCTGATTTTTCAGATTTCTGCGTTTTATCTTCATTATTCTTGATAAACCTTCCCAGTGTGTCATCTGTTCTATATGCTACTCTTAAGTTTTGTTTATGCAAAAATGAAGCTATTTTTTCCGTGACGGGTACTGAATAAGTTAAAGTTCTATAATTATTGTCAAGGTTCCTCAAAGTGGGGTACACTTCCTGGATAGCCTTTTAATGTAGTTTTTTAGCAGGAATATTTTCTATTCATTTGACTTGATATCCATTGTTAACTGCTGTCTGCTTTATAATATTTAATTCTTTGTTCAAATTTTCTTCGGAAAGTGGAATATTTACTAATCTGTGTATCATACTAGTATGCTGATATTTTATGTGTATATGGATGTACTGAATTATTATGAAGGGTGATGTCAGTATGGGAAGGTTTATGAAAAATAGCAAAGTGGTTCATAAACCCAAAAAATTATGTCAAGAACTGGATTTCCTCCACAAAATCAAACTTTTAAGCAAAGTGGTGTTTAATATTGGTTTTACCTATTGTCAAATCTAAAAAATTAATTGAATTTTCTATTTCTATTGTGAATTCTTCTTGTTTATTAAATGATCAACTGGACCTGAACAGTTCCCCTTTGTTAAATTTATTCAATTAAGTAGTAGCTATGTTTTGAGATTTCCAGGTAGGTTCATTGTTATGTCAATTTTATAAGTGTATGAATCTAGGTATTAGCGATAATTATAGGTAGTCCCTAATTATGTTAATGGGTGAGAAAGGTATTTAAGTAATTTCAATGAAGAATAGTTTAATGTACTACATTCGCTTGAAAAAGATACTGTGTATCGAAACATGTCGTAAAGACAATACATTTTTTGGAAAATTTAATCGTTTTTACGTTAGTGCCATAACTATGGATTTCCTTCAAGTAACGGCCACGTCAATCTAAAAAAAAAATTAAAGCGAAGATCTTCAGACATAATTGAATCCGGAAACAATAACCTTTCACTCGATTGGAACAAACACGAAATGCAACTTCAGGACATCATTCCATAGATTTACATAAATTAAATAAATGCCATTAAACACATTTCCGTATTATCATTTTTGAAACGTTAAGTACCCGATAATGACTTGTCGTAGATAAAGTCAATTACCAAGTTCAAGCATCTTGAATTGCTGGAGAAATGTTTGTGTCAAGGAGAAAATATTACTGCGCAGATAGCTAGAAAGTGGATTTTTTTGAAATATATACGACCGAGTCAATCACAGTCGTGTAGTATTAATAGTTAGAGTGCCCATCGGCAAAATTTTTACTGATAGATACTCTCTATCAAACTTTCTGTATGGATTCTTTGGACCAAGTCTGCTTTTCCTCTGGGACTTTTTTGTTTCGGGGGCGTTTTTCAAAAAAAAAAATTTTGAATATTTTTTGTATGTGTTTCCCTCGTGCTTCCTAACTTCGGTACGAAACTACAGATGTTGATTCGTCAGGTCGTTTTGAGAAAAAAAGTTCCTATGAACATATGTCCGGAGTTGCTTCGTTTCTGAGATACAGAGCGTTTAAAAAAAAAGAAACCGATTTTGAATAGAATCGGATCATGATTACAAAGCTCGTTCGCCATATTGGATCCGCCATCTTCAATTTTCCAATTTTGACAGAAGAATCATAATCGTCGCCCCCGAAAACTCCCAGATACTAATTTCGAATAGAATCGGATCATGATTACAAAGCTCGTTCGCCATATTGGATCCGCCATCTTCAATTTTCCAATTTTGACAGAAGAATCATAATCGTCGCCCCCGAAAACTCCCAGATACTAATTTCGAATAGAATCGGATCATAATTACAAAACTCGCCCGCCACCTTAAATGTTTCAATTTTGACAGACGAATCATACATAATCTCTGACCCCAAACCCCCAGATACCAATTTTGAATTGAATCGGGTCATAATAATTACAAAACTCGTCCGCCATATTGGATCCGCCATCTTCAATTTTCTAATTTTGAAAGAAGAATCATAATCGTCGCCCCCGAAAACTCCCAGATACTAATTTCGAATAGAATCGGATCATGATTACAAAGCTCGTTCGCCATATTGGATCCGCCATCTTCAATTTTCCAATTTTGACAGAAGAATCATAATCGTCGCCCCCGAAAACTCCCAGGTACTAATTTCGAATAGAATCGGATCATAATTACAAAACTCGCCCGCCACCTTAAATGTTTCAATTTTGACAGACGAATCATACATAATCTCTGTCCCCAAACCCCCAGATACTAATTTTGAATTGAATCGGGTCATAATAATTACAAAACTCGTCCGCCATATTGGATCCGCCATCTTCAATTTTCTAATTTTGAAAGAAGAATCATAATCGTCGCCCCCGAAAACTCCCAGATACTAATTTCGAATAGAATCGGATCATAATTACAAAACTCGTCCGCCATATTGGAGCCGCCATTCTGTTTTCTCCTCTAACAAAAATTTCATAATGAATTCTCACGGGAATTATGTACACCCTGCCAAATTTCAAATCGATCGGACGATTAGAAGTGGTATAAAAATTGGTTACAAGATTTGATTAAAGTAGTAATAAAAACTAGTCACAGAAGAAAACCGTGGCAGACTTGGTCCAAAGAATCCATACAGAAAGTTTGGAGAGAGTATCTATCAGTAAAAATTTTGCCGATGGGCACTCTAACTATAATCTGTGTATCTGATTACAAAATAATGTTTTTTTCTTAGAATGTTATCTACGAAATGGAGTCTGCGGAACTCGAGAGAATGAGGCACGCACGTGAATTTTCTCCTTTCGTTATAACATCAATATTTATATAATACTCGTAAAGGGTCAAAAAGAGCAGATAATAAATTTAAGCATTATAAATAAGAAATTTCCGAATACAGGTGACCCCATTCTTCGGCAATTAAGAAGTGTGAAACATCCATTTTCAGCTAATATGCCATTGCTAACACGTTTTTTTTATTTGTCAATTCTTTATTTGTCGAATTTTATCAGATGCATATTTATCAAGACAGATAGTGGAAATGATGGATTCGCAACTTATAAGCCTCTGTCCGTAACAAAACTTGTGGCTATAGCAGCGCCAATACGATAGAATTTCCGTGATCGAATCGAGGAATACCTAATAATTTCATAAGAAATAAAATTGTCTGTAATGAATTTTCTTATCGAAATTGGGCACTCATGAAATTCCTTCAAAATTTTTTTCAAAATCATCAAAAACAAAATCATTTAAATTTCGGAATTCATACCTATATACGAATTGAATAATTTACCGAAAAAATATTCCTAAGAAAAACTGAATGCATAGGACCGATTCCCATTTCACTAAGGTAGTATTTGCTGTTAAATGCTTACTTTATCATAGACAAGAAAGATACATACAGTATCGGAAACATCTGGGGTATAGACAGGAATCTACGCAAGCAACAAGGAACGCAATGATATGATACTACCACATAAATAAGAGAGAAGCACTACTGCGCGCCTCTCCTGTTACCTCGTCCGACGAATTAACAGCTCACGTTGAGCGAGCAGAGGAGAAATTGTAATGCTCTCTCAACATACAGCAAGCTATTCTTCACGCTCTCCTAAAACCACCATACCCAAGATGAAAACTTTCCGATACTGTATAACCTGATTGACAATTAGGCATGAAGCAGTGAAAACTACTCTGAAGCTTTTTTCTGCAATAGTAAAAACCTCATGGATCTACGAAGGCGTAGACCGGATATCCGATTTTTTTTCTTAATTTCGAGTTGTGACTAGAAATTTGAGTTAATTATTAATTATGATAGATTTTATTGTTCAAGAGTGTCTAAATATTTTTTTTCCTCGGATGCTGTACCTTCGCCAGCTACACCTCAGCCTCTTGGACTTTTTGTGTTTTCCGTGTTAGTTTTACAGCATCCACTCCGTAGCTCTGGTTCCCTGTACCAGCCTATACAGGTTCTTCACCGGTTGATTGCTGTATTCTTCGGGAGTTACTCTAGGTTTTCCGAATATAGGCTAAAAAATCGAAGTGTACGCCATCTAACAATTATGCCAGCAACTACCGTAGGTGTGAACAACAAAGAATGGCTCATTGTTAACCGTGTAAACGACTAGCTGAAATTTAGATTTCCAGGTTTTCTCATTAGGTAAACACCTAAAAGTTCTTAGAATTGACCATATGTGAACTGTAGTGTTTAGCTGTTTGGTGTTGGTGAATATAAACATGCAGAATATTTATAAAAACCTACCTACCAAATCGCGGAAATTTTGTTCTGTACCTCAATGTTCATCTTATTGCACATCAAATATCAGTCTTCATAAATGTCCACTTGGTCATAGAAAGCTTTGTCTCAAATGGAAGACTGCTCAAGATTGGAAAATTTATTACGCAAAATAAGCATGTTTGCAGTCTCCACTTCCAAGAAAAGGGCTATTGTTTACATGGTAAGTAAATACATTGTTTCATTTGCAATATTCTAGCTCAATTATTATGATTTGTTACAGCTACACCTCTAACAATTAAGAGAAAACTCAAAAAAGGAGTAATTTCCAGTCAAAAGATTCCTTATTAAAATATCGAAAAACAGTAAAAGGTTAACAGAAGTCAAAGAAAATAGTGAGTCAACAAATAGATTGTAAAAATTGCTGAAAGTCGATTTATGCACCCCTACTTTATAACTAAACCTAAGACTAAAAACTGGAACTAACAGTGAACCAGTGTGTATGTTCTTAGTACTAGTTAAAGTTCGATAAATGTTTGCGTAGTTTCCCTATTGATGAACTCTTAGTTCTAGTATTAGATGTAATTCTTAAGTAAGGGTGCATAAATCAACCATAAGTTATTTCTTACTTCAATAATTTATCTGTGACCTATTCAAAGTTAATTTTAAGTTTCATGTAAGTAGATACAAACCTTATTACTTATTTTGATTCGAGCTGAAAATTAGGTACTTTTTTGCCTCGTTCTTTGAAAAATTACTTTGCTCATTCAAGAGACCTTATTACATTCATAAAAATTTGTTGAGTTTTACATGTAATTTTAGGTTGAAGAACCCAATGGAGGAAGACTTAGAAAACATGACAAGTGAGGGACAAAATGAGAATGCAGATAATGAGGAGAGTGAACATGAAATTCAAATGAAAATAGATGTGTTTTTTTAAGATATAAAGATATGATATTATAGTTTCAGTCTTGTTAAAACATTTATAAAATTTCGAACTTATTTTTATTCATAAGCTGTTAATAACTTGTAATGCATTTTTTTGTTCATACATTTTACTGAAATTTGAAACATTTTATTTCAATAAGACCAATGTACACGGCCAATGTTTGAAGCTAATTACATTTGTCATTTTGTGACATCTTTTTGTAAACTAGCATTGCTATTCATTCAGATGAAGAAATAAATATACTGTAATGGAACAACTAAGTCGTTTACCAAAAGATCGGAATTTTGAATAGTAAATTATTTTCTTTGTGGATTTTCATGATTTACCCAAGAATGGTAGATATTTTTAAAATAGGACGCCTCTATATAAAGAATTTGTTTTATTAATGACTCTCATAGTTTGAAAATGTCTATGAGTTCAGGAAAAGAAACTGCAATAACATAAGTGGTATAAAAACATAAGAAGTTTTATTCCTTATTCTTCATGATAATCTACCACATAGTAAGGGCAACATCCATCAATTTATGTCAAGTTCTTTCTTCAGTATAAGAAATTATATCACAAGATCCACTTGTACTGTTGGCATCTTCACCTGAAATTATACTATTCATAAAACTAGTAGCACCTCGTAATTGTAAACTTCATGCAACTGAACAAGCCTGGGATTATCTCAAAAATACTTATAACTGCAATTCTCAATAATCTAAAAGCTACAAAATCCACCAAATTTACAAATTTCACCACAAGGCCTTTATTTGTTGAACAAAATTATATCACTTTTTATCCATCGAACATATAGGTTTCACGTTTATTCCATTTTCTCTTCGATGCTTTATCTAAGATGACAAAATCGGCTTTTTAAATGGGTGAAAGTAGGTGATGAGACTCGGCGTTATTGACTTCTCGTGGACTAACTTTCTTCGCTCGACGATCTCGATCGGTCACTTCAATGGAATTTTTCTGCATTGTAAGATGTTGTAACTTCGTTACGCATTTGTTTTGCATATACATTCGTTTAAGTTATGCGCTTCGCGTTTCTTCATTTCTTCTCTCCTTGGGGCCATCAAGTTACAAGTTTTTATTTGATTGTGGATGTGACGTTATTTGGTAGTAGGCGTTTTCGTTGAAACGGCTTCATGATATCTCATAATATGCCTCTGCATTAAATAATAACATCAGAGTGTGGCAAACGTTTGAATTTACGAAGATTATTATATTAAATTTAAATATTTCAATCAACCACTTCTATTTGAAAAAAATGGACATGTTGAAGTCAGTTTTTTATAAATAATATCACGGAAAAATATGTGTATATGTGTCTGGAATGGTTACAGAAACAATTTTTGGTACAACTGTCATTATTGACACATAAAGTAAAAACTGACGTTTTCACAAACACTAGTGCTAAAAGTAAAATGACAGACGAGTTGATAGATACTCAGTAATATATATATATCTCTAATAGAAACACTTTAATCAGATATTATAATCAGAAAATTTTGGATTGACGTGGCCGTTACTTGATGGAAATCCATAGTTATGACACTAGGGTAAAAAACGATTAAAATTTTCACAAAATTTATTGTCTTTGCGACATGTTTCGATACACAATATCTTTATCAAGCGAATGTAGTACATTCGCTTTTAACACTTGTATCGTAAATAACGATTGCGTAGAAATTTCGCACACTATTGTATATTCTGATTTGTTGTATAATATTATATCCACTTTGATTTTTATTCGAAAATATGAATAGGATATTCATAAAATCTGTTGTGGAATGTATTGGGGATTAAATACGAGAGAAACGAACCTTACTTCAATGAAATGAACGATTTATGTGAAGATATTTTTTAATAACATCCTCCCTAACAATTTATTTAATGAATTTTCAATAGAAACTAGAGAAAATTCAAAATATATCAACTATCTGAATGAAAATGCGAATTTTAACTTTCAGATTTTTTCTTTCCAGTCTTTTCACAATATCTATCAGATGTGAATAATAATAATAATAAATAACATAAATAAATACATAATAATAATAATAACATTTTTGATTTTTCAATTTTCATGGAGAATGTTCCCCTTTTCAATATATCCACATTGTGTATATTTCTTTGAATCTATTTTTGCACAATATTGTTTAAAATGGTTAACAACACCGTTGTGTATAAATGTTACAAAATTGTAGTTCTTTTTTGTACAATTCTGTGGACTATAGAATTGAAAAATACACAATATTGTGTTATTTTTTACACATCATTTTGTTTTTATTACAGTTCTGTGAACAATGTGGACAAAACTGAAATTCAGAATGCAGAATACTGTATGAGAATTTCACACAAGAAGTTGAGTTTTTTAAAATACCTGTTGATGAATATAAATTTAAAATACTCCCTATTATTGTGTGAGAAATTTTCACAATAAATTTTTTAAATATTTCATCACTGCTTCCTTTTTAACCGGTCGGGTCGGGTGCTGAATGGAACTGGTTAAGAACTGGTGTTGAAGATTTCTTCGGTCTTGCGAGTAAGCCTCAGCCTTAGTGAATTCTATTATAGCGCGGGTTGCGCCCTCTATCGGCGGGTAGTTTTGCTTGTGATTCATTACACATTTCTTGTTGAACCTTTTGAATAAAAAATGTGCAAAATTTATCCACAATTAGGTATTACACATATTGTGTATAACAGTCACAACACTGGGGAAAATTTCAGCACAAACCGAAATAAACAATCATTGGTAAAAATATACTGCAATCAGGTGTACTAATTTTCCACAACTGTACACATTATTGACACATTTTTTTAAGGAAAAAATCTACACAGGTATTTCTTTCATAACTAAATTACTTCTTTTCTAAAGCACTGTATGTACACTGTAAAATAGTGTTATTTCGCCGAATTTTCGAGTAATTCAAATTCTTGTTCCAGATAATCCTCCTGCTATCGTCGACAATTCTTGTTGCTTTGTGTACGAAAGTGTCGCCTCCAACTGTCACAAGAACGGAGCTGAAGGTATCACGGAGCATAAATCCAGAGGAAACAGAAACCCTGAATGTAATGACGCGTGACGGTAGTGTGGCTCAGTTAATAGTCAGGAAGAGAGACCCTAAATTGAAAAGTTCTTCTGACACTGCGTCTAATCAACAGCCGAATTTCAAGAACAATATACGATTTCAAGATTTCGAAACGAGAGATCAAACTTACCAACCGTCGAGGTACAACTACCAGACATACGGCGATGATGGCGAAACTAACCGCGATAGACAATACGGAAACGAGAACAATTATCAACGAATAAAAAGTGGAAAAGTTGTCGATCAACGAGGCATCGACTCGAATCGAGTTGTAACCAATTGGATACCGCTATCCGTATACTATCAACCTAAAATAATAAGGCTCGACACCATAGCAGTCGTGAGGAACTCGAGTGATTTCAAATCCGTAACGTCTGGTGGCTTGGGTAATGTGATTGACAGCGACAGGTAAGGAACATTTGAGTCATTTTGTTTGAAACACTGTGGAGAGATCGTGATGTCGGGCATCCTTTTTGAGTATGAAATCTGCAGATTTTCCCAATAAAAAACAGATCAGCAGATTGTGTCAGACAATTCAACAAGTTGGTCATCTTCACATACGAATATACAGGGTGTAAATTAAGTACGTTGACAAATTTCAGGAGGAGATTCTTTGAAAGTTTATATAAACATACAGGGTTTCGAGATACAGGGTGATAAAAATACATTTTTTTCAAGATTTTTTGGAGTTAACTTCGACATTTTCGACGATAATCAGTTCAAATTTGGCAAGTACAATTCATTCAATAGTACACACAATACAAAATAATTCATTTCTTAAATTATACACAGAGTTCTAATTTTTTCAGTCAAGACTTGTTCCACCCTTTTTTTTCTGCCACCACTGAGAGATTGTTGAGTTGGTCAGCTCTGAATCTGTTTTTAGATGTTTTTTTTGCCGCCAAAAATTTTTATGATGAGTTTTCGACATTATTGTTAAAATATTCAGAATCAGCACGTCAAATTACTTTCGAGGATAAAAATTTGAAATTCAAAAAATAAAAAATCTCAGAAAATTTTATTTTTCATCTTAAACACCTTTTTCCGCCTAAATCTTATATCTGAGCATATAAAAATCATACATTTTTGGAATGAGCATAAAATTTTACGTATACAGTGCGAATTTCAAGTCGATGTGACAACTTGGTACTTTTAATGATTTTTAGGGGTGAACGAACCCCTTGCAACTTTTTCGAGTAATTTTTAATTTCTTTCAATTGACTCGAAATTCACAATACATACTAATTCGACCATTCTGAATCGATTGGCGTTCGCAGAATTTGTCTATCTCTAACCGTTCTCGAGTTGGTAAGCTCTAAATCAGTTTTTCGATGTTTTTTTTGCCGTCAAAAATATTTCTGATGAGTTTTCGACATTACTGTTAAAAGATTCGGAATCAGCACGTCAAAATACGTCTGAGGAAAAAAAATTTAAATTCGAAAAATGAAAAATCTCAGAAAATTTAATGTTTTATCTTAAACACCTTTTTCCGGCTAAATCTTTTATATCTGAGCATAGAAAATCATACATTTTTGGAATGAGCATGAAATTTTACGTAAACAGTGCGAATTTCAAGTCGATGTGACAACTTGGTACTTTTAATGATTTTTAGGGGTGAACCCCTTGCAACTTTTTCGAGTAATTTTTAACTCGAAAATAACAATACATACTAATTCGGCCATTTTGAATCGACTGGCGTTCGCAGATTTCGTCTATCTTTAACCGTTCTCGAGTTGGTAAGCTCTGAATCAGTTTTCAAATGTTTTTTTTTTGCGCAAAAATGAATTTATTTAAAATTAATAATGAATTAATGAAAATGTTATGATGTACACCTAATGAAAGAGTAGTTTCCCCCTCGGTTATTCTGAAATATTATATTCGAAATCACCTATTTTTGTATACGCGGAGGCCTTAGAATATGTTACTCACAATCACAATCAAACAATGAAATAATTTTTTCTTTCTATTGCACTGTATGAAAGCTTGTCTTTATATTTTTCACACATTATAATTTTTATTCATCGTAGATTTTTCTAGTTCTGAAAAAATATTTCTTCCAATTTACAATAATTGAGGATGTTTTATTTTCAAATTTTCTAATGTTATGGGACACTGGAAAATGTTTGCATTAGTATTTTCATTATAGCACCTGAACCGTACCAGTAAATGAAAAACTTCAAGAAATCAAAAAGATGTTTAATGAAACATGATTGATTAATCTTATCTCACAATCTCTCTGTGGTGGCAGCTAAAAAATTCTGAAGGGTTGAACAAGTCTTGACTCCGACTCTGTGAGTTATTCAAGTAATGAATTATTTTGTATCGTGTGTACTATTGAATAGATTGTACTTTGAACTGATTATTGTCGAAAATGTCAAAGTTAGCTTAAAAATATCTTGAAAAAAATGTTTTTTCATCACAATGTATCTCGAAAACCAAGCCGTTTGGGACATAAATTAACATGAACTTTTCGTCCTGAAAACTTCCAAAGAATCACTTTCCGAAATTTGTCAACGTACTTACTTAACACCCTGTATAATCATCACGTTACCAATCTTGTGGGATTTTTGATCTCAACTTGTACTCATTGTACTCCACATTTGGATTCTTCAGCAACTACTACAAAGCAATTTTTGTTCCAGAATACCGAACGTTATTCCAAAACCAGTAAACATCAGGTCGGACGAAATCTTCGTGAAAAACAATAAGGGCCGTAAACGTGGTCGATCGGTGATGCAAATCGACGAAGACGGCATTCCGGTCATCCACGGAGTGAGGGTGCCCGATGACCCTAACGACACCAAAACGTGGAGAAACGCGAGAGTCATCAACGGAGAACTGGTACCGTACGAAAAGGGCTACAAACCTCCGGCGGCGGTTCCGATCGGGGAACTGATCTATCCGAACAAGTACCCGAAGAATAAAGGCCACGCGAAATCGGTCGGACCGTTCACGAAAAATGACAATTTCAAGCCATCGGAGAGCGACAAAACACCTATTGGACCCTTTAGCGTTAGTGATAATGAATCTGTCAAGGCACCAAAACCTGAAGAGGAGCCCAAATCGTATGTTCGCTTCAGTGAATCGGGCCAGGGGGTAGGACCGTTCACCAAAGCCGACAATTCCAGAGCTACCGGCACTAAAATGATCGACTACATAAGGGAAATAAACTCAAAAGAGTATTCGAAAGATTATTTCAATAGAAGGAAGCTCAGGTCATACGAACAAGACCATAATCCACAACAGTTTCAACGAAGGATGCTCTACTATCCAGGTAAGTTATGGGGCTACTACAATGTGTCCACCCATATAAACCAAAAATGAATTTTATCTTGGGAATTAGGAATAGAATTCATAAAATAGTACACCCATCTCTTTCAGATCAAAATTTAAAGAAACTGTACGAAATATTGAGAGACAATTCTTATCCTGATAACTTACTCAATAAATTATTATTTAATACAATTTATAATAATACTGTGAATACAGATACTATTGTACCAAATTCCAATAATATAATTACTTTCGGAACGATACCATTCATAAAAAAAGTTGTATCCCAAAATGATCAATGTATTGAAAAGTAAAATCAATAATAAAATAACACAAAGAAATATCCTTACAATAAATAGATTATACACAAAATTGGAAGACAGGGAATGTGCACCGATGAGAAGCAATATAGTTCATAGCATAACTTGTATTTCTTGCAACAAAAACTACATTGGACAAACATGTCCAACTTTGAAATCTCGAATTGCTGGTCATAAAAGTGACTGTAGACTCCAGAAACTTTCTTGCGCACTCTCTGATCATGTAGTGAACCTAGATCATATAATGAATTATGATGATGCAATAATTATATATCAAGAACAAAATTTAACAAAAAAACTTTTCTTGGAAATGGTTGCAATTGACAGTGAAAATAACAGTACGAATAAGAGATCTGACATCGACCAACTCGGCAAAATTTACTCGTATTTACTTACAAATTGAATTTTTATACAAAAATTAGTAAAAAAAATAAAAAAACCCTTGTTCAGCCGACTAAAATACTTCCATGTTCTTTCAATGAAAACGTCTATCAGTGTGACATTTGTGTACGTGTCATGTCGACATATTTGATATACATGATATTGTACTCGTTAATTTAACTCATTTTACATGTAAGTTCATACCATTTTTTCATTTCAGATAGTTTTTAATCATGTACAACTTTTTAACCTTGATAAAGACAATAAATTTGTCGAAAGCTTGGGAAAGTAAAGAAGAGTTTATCTCCCTGACCTGACTGAATACCTGCAAAATTATAGATAGAATCGAAAATAAGCATTCTCTCTCTCTCTCTCTATATATATATATATATTATATATATATATATATATATATATACATATATACAGAGTGACCCATTTGAAAACGGGCCACCTCTCTAAAACTGTTATTTATTATCCGATTCAGAAGTTTATTTTTTCAGTAGATAGAGCATTAATAGTTCTAGTTGTGTGCCATAAATTCGAAATAAAAATAAAAATTTCAAGACCTAATTCGAAATTTTTTCAAGGTCAAAAGTCCAAAAAACATGCTAGCGATTTTTTTGAATAGAATTTGGCGACGCCACTGGATTCACGTCATTTTCAAGTGGTTAATGTGAAAATAACGTAGGAAAAAAAATAAAAATAAAAAAGTTATATGGGTATAAAATTTGAAAATTTTGTCCATAAATCAACCCACCACTTCAATTTCAGAACTTTTATCAAAATTTTGACATCATCACTGGATTCGAAATATTTCGAAATATATTTGGTCAGAATTTCATCAGAATCTGTTCTTAAATTAAAAAATTATAAAATAATAAAATAAAATTTTCCTAAAATTCCACTAATTTCAAATTATATTATTTTATAATTTTTTTATTTATGAACAGATTTTAATGAAATTCTGACCAAATGTATTTCGAAGTATTCTGAATCCAGTGGTGTAGTCAGAATTTTGATGAAAGTTCTGAAATTGAAGAGGTGGGTTGATTTATTGACATAATTTTTGAAATTTCATTCCCATATAAACTTTTTTATTCATGGACACATTCATACGTAATTTTCACATAAATTACTTCAGAATGTCGGGAATCCAGTGGCGCCATCTAATTTTATCTAAAAAAATCGTTAGGTTAGGTTAGGTTAGGTTAGGTTAAATTACTTCAGAATGTCGGGAATCCAGTGGCGCCATCTAATTTTATCTAAAAAAATCGTTAGGTTAGGTTAGGTTAGGCCTTGAAATTTTCATTTTCATTTCGAATTTATGTCACTCAACTAGAACTATAGATGCTCTATCAATAGAAACTTCTGAATCGGATAACAAATAACACTTTTAGGGAGGTGGCCCGCTTTCAAATGGGTCACTCTGTATATACAGTGACCGCTAAAAAGTATGTACCATATGGGAAAAAAGTTTATTATTAGAGTATTGGAAAAAATATTCTTGGGACAAGTTTGGACATGTCCGATAACCTAAAAATAGATTTTGTCACATGTCACGTTATCGCTAGTATAGCGGCAAATTCAAAAAAAATTGCAATGAAAAGGCAAAAAATCGAGTAAAATGGCAAGATATCGAAAATAGTTATTTGCAAAAGTTGTTTAAAATTCAATTTTATATACTTGTACGAAGTTTGAAAAAATAATGTATGAAAATTGAAAATAGCTAAATTTTTTTTAAATATTTTCCTAGCTGTATAAAAATATAAAATTATTTTCTCATGAATAGCTTGACCATACTGAAATATTTGTATTTCAATGAAAATAACGAAACTTTCTTATTTTCTCCACACCAGAGAGCACTAAATTGAAAAAATTTAATTTTGTCAGAACCCTTGCTGTTACATTGGTTCGTACCTAATAGTTATATTAGAATTCCACGATTATTGCGATGATAGGGAAATCCAAAAATATCTTGTTTTTCCGATTATAATCAATTTTTGATGATAATCGTGCACGAACGTTTCACTTCGCACATAATCTTAAAAATAGTGCGTCAAATTAAAGAGGCTTGAGTTTTCAACATTGCATGCGAAGTGAAACGCTCTGGCACGATTATCATCGAAACTTGATTATAATCTGGAAAACATCATGTTTCTGGAGTGTCATGTCATCACAATGGTCGTGGAATTCTGATATAACTGTTAGATACGAACCAATGAAAGAGCCAGGGTTTTAACAAAATCCAATTTTTTTAATTTAGTGCTTACTGGTGTAGAGAAAATGAGAAAGTTTTGTCATTATCATTGAAATACAAATATTTCAGTATGGTCAAGCTATTCATATGATAATAATTTGATATTTTTATACAGCTAGGAAAATATTTTTAAAAAATTTCTATTTTCAATTTTCTCTCATTATCTTTTCAAACTTTGTATATGTGTATAAAATTTAATTCTAAGTAACTTTTTCAAATCACTTTTTTTGATATCTTGCCATTTTACCCCATTTTTTGCCTTTTCATGGTAATTTTTTTCAATTTGCCGCCATACCAGCGATCACGTGACGTGAGTCAAAATTGATTTTTAGGTTATCACACATGCACAAACTTTTCCCAATTATCTTTTTTCTAATACTCTAATAATAAACTTTTTTCCCATATGGTACATACTTTTTGGCGGTCACTGTATATAAACTGATAGTTTGTGAAAGTCAACATTAAAGTTTCATTGTAAACGAAAACTTTAATACCTTATTATATGCCAGCTGTAGATAATAACATCGTTATGTTTCAGGAGAAACCTCATACCCAAATTCAGCTTTATACTCACCAAAGAACACGAAACTGAGCCCGGTTACTTTCACCGAAGGAGTCAGAACGCCGGTACTACAGTACGCTCATCCAGAATTGGGAGTGCAACCTGCCAAGGCCACACCGGAAGAAGACTTCAAGGACTCTTACAGAGAAAAAAACTCCCACTCCTACGATAGTGGAAGACAGTCTCAATTTTATGATAATCCTAGCAGAATGAATTATTACAAGTAAGACTATTTGAAAAATGGAAGTCTTAATCCTGTTCGATTGGGTTTTGAGGCAAGAATCAATTGTAGCACCACCATACTTGGTATGCTGGTAGTTGGAATCATGATAAAGACGAAAAAAAATTGTTTACCAAAATTCCAGGGGTGGATCATTTTTTTTTTCGTTTAAAAATATATAAATAGATTTTTGCTGTAATCTTGGAAAGTTTGATTTACCGGAAAAACAACTCAACAGGGTGAAAAACAATTAAATTTAAAATTATTCCTAATTTCTTATGAAATGCGCTCGTTTTCTCAGAAAACGTAATTGAACGCCGACATCAAATTTCAGGTTCACGCTTACCCGTCTCTGGAAGTTCTATGGCGGAGCCGAATATTTGATTGGTCATAACTCTGCTGAAAATGATCGGAGAAGGAAAAGTTCACATCGTTTCTGAACACTCCTACCTTCTGGTGCAAATATAATATAAGAGTATTTGAGTACCTAAAATGTGTTTTGTCGCACTTCACGGAGATGTTTGTGGATTATCCGAAAATCATGAATAATTTAGTAAATCTGGAATTATTATACTAAAGCAGCAACCCATACCCTCTTTGGACCATATGCAACAATTTTAAAGTAGTGTGACAGGTCCCTTTTATACTGAGGAAGGAGTAAAACCCAGTTTTTTCTTTGGCATGTATAAGTGAGACGTGTCTCACTAGTCTTAAATCGTTGCATATGGTCCAAAGAGGGTACTGATTCCTGCTTCAGTATAATTATTTTACATCAACTAAAATATCCATGACTTTCGGATCCTCCGTAAATATCGTAGAAGGATTATGTGAAGTGGGATAAAACACATTTTAGGTACTCAGATACTCACATGTTATATTTGCATGAGGAAGTAAAAGTCTTCAGGAACGACATGCACTTTTTCTTTTGCTTCTACTATAATTTTTAGCAAAGTTATGACAAATCTAATTTTCGGCACTGCCTGAACTTGCAGTGGCGTGTTAGCGCGAGCATGAAATGTGACGTCGGCGTTAAACCACGTTTTCTGAGAAAACGAGCGTATTTGATAAGGTATTACAATCATTCTTGTGAAGAATTGAATTATCTCTCGACCTATCGAAATCGTTTTTTGATAAATCTTATATTTTCTGAAATAACAACAAAAAAAAATTATATTTTTTTTGATGAAAATTTTTTTAGGTTCCACTCCTGATTTTTTTGGTAAACAATTTTTTTTCTAATAATACATGATGTCGAGATGTCATGTGTCGACTTTCAGAGTGCTACAATTCATTCTTCACTCGAGTTTTGCTGTCGTTACTGGATTACTGTTTAAGAATGCTTTTTCCGAAAGAGCATCTGAGGAGAGCCGGAAATATTTTGAAAAAAAGTGCCACCTTCATGGACTGTTTCACCAATATTTATCACTTTAATCTTCAATTGACCAGAGAAAATACGGGTGAAAACGTTTTGGACTCTCAAAAAAACAATTATTTCAACCAATGAAATATGAATATTCAGGAATGAAATAATTCAGGCACATAGATGAATGAACAATAAGCCGTTGTAAAAAAAAACTCACCGCAAGTTGAGGATTGACATAAAAACCCTCATAATAGTTAAATCAAAATCTCATATTTTTCAGATTTTTTGAAACTATTCTTCGAAAGGGACAAGAAATAATACCCGTTGGAAAAAATTGAAAATTGTGATTTTTTTATTTTTTATTATTAAAAATGAAAACCATAAATAACCCATCGATTTTTTTAAATTTTATCGAAAAATGGTGATTTTTTGGCTACTTGGAAATGATGTTTTAAATTTGCTTACTTCTATTGTTTAGATAATTATTATTATAAACAAATGCATTAAATATGAGAAAATCCAATTTTATTTTTGTTAACCTAATAATTAATAATGATTTTTTAGAAAAAAATTGTTGAAAAAATCTATTTCTTGAAAACGCATTTGTTAATTAACAATTTTTCCATGCAGATGAATAATAAATAATATTGGAAAACCGTTTCTTAAAAAAAAAATCATAATTTATATTGCTCTTTCATAGTCTGAATGAAATAAAAAAAACCTGAAAAACCTGAAAAAATGTAACATTCAAATATTTTTTTTATAATAATTTGTTTATTCAATAGAATGAATAGGTGTCAAACAAGATACCATGTTTGTAAGACTTGCTTGTTTTCTAAAAAACGGCAGAGCATACTAGATTCAAAAGGAAAATATTAAATATCTCAAAAACGACCGAACCAAAATATTATGTGTGATTAATCATTTTATTGTGAATAATATTTCGAGCGCAAAAATAAGTTAATATTCATGATGAGAAATCCGGTTTTCATTTGAATTCCTCAAAAAATCAAAATTTCCACTAGTAAAGTCTTTACAAATCAAGATGCAGTTTTCACTTTTCAACTTTCAAGTTTTCTTGAACCCTCTCAAGTGTGGGTCAGTTTTTCAAAAATTTTCTGGAAATACCTCAAACCTCTCAAAAGTGCCCAATTTGAATCATCCTGTATACAGGGTGTCCCATATAAAACTCCGCGGGCAAATATCTGGAAAATTGAAGAGGATATCTATATTTTGTGAAAGCAGATGTTTTTGATGTCAAGGGGTCCTCATCCGTTAGGGCGTCGCGATACCGACGCCAACTTTTTTTAATTGGCACCCTCGATTTTTTAATGCCTCTTGCGATTCTGCATCAAATTCTGAATTCAGCCATATAGCACACTCATAGTTTCTCTTGAATACTGATGCACCACAACATCTTGATAACATATTATAAGAGGGCCATGAGAATTTGGTGTAGAATCGCAAAAGGCGTTGAAAAATCGGGGGTGCCATTCAAAAAAGTTGGCGTCGGTCAGTGGGTAGATATATTCTTCAATTGTTTTTGGACTTGCTACATACAACTTGATGAGAAAGTACTTGCAATAAGTACTCTTAGAATTCGAGTACTTTTACTCAGAGTACTGTACTCGAGAGTATGTGTAACTAGTAAAGTACTTGGTACTCTGTACTCGTTCTTCAATTATTGGAAGTACCCGGTACCCAGTACTCGAGCACAATTTATCAGTACCCGGCCCAGCTCTGCGTCGGTGTCGCGATGCCCTAACGAATGACGCCCATTAATGAATCTATATCTGTTCAGCCGAATCATCGCATAGAAATCTCCGTTGCTGGCAAGTTAGCTTTAGCTGGTAGTACACAGCGCCTCCACTAGAGGGACCACTCCGCACGACTTCGTTGTTTGCATAGAGCCGGTTAACTTAAGCAGACAGAAGCGATCGTTGAAGCATCTTCTCAGGTAGCACAGACTACAGAGACACCTGAAGAGCTCCGAAAGGAGCCAGCCGAAATAAAAGATAACTTGGAGATACGCCTTCCAGTCAGGATTGCGATGTTCTGATGAATGCATGTTAATTATTTTGCATATCTTTCGGAAACTCACTGTATGCTCAATATCAGTGTCAGGCCTTCATTGCATTTACGGATGATATGCAATGATTGAATAAATACCACTTATTCAATTGATAAACAAAATAATTATTTCAATGTGTGAAAGCATCACGAGAATAAACTGAAACATAGATTTAATGTATATCAATTATTGAATCAAGGAATAACCGATACTTAATAATCACCATTCATTGGGTTGATGAAAAATATCCATCTTCGAACTAATCTGAATCATTATATCAATCATACAGCATTCATTCGAAGAATGGCCAATAATAACTAATTTGATGAATACAGTTTCATCAGTTGAACGAATACAATTCATTGCTTGGGTGAAGACCCTTCATTCGTTTGATGAATGGAAATCATTACCCCAACGAACCTTGCATTATAGTAACCGATTATCAATGAACACCATTCATTGAATTGATGAAAAATATCCATCGTCGAAATAATCTAAATCATTATATCAATCATACAACATTTATTCGAAGAACGAACAATAATAATTAATCTGATGAATACACTTTCATCAGTTGAACGAATACAGTCCATTGCTTGGGTGAACAATCTTCATTCGTTTGATGAATGGAATTCATTCCCCTAACGAACCTTTTTAATGTTCTTGAACATGATATCAGCAAAAGAATTCATTGATATTATTAACAACCGTATTTATAGTATGGATAACCAGTGGTACATTGACATAACGATTCATTGGACCCATATTGATAAAAATATTTATTGAGGCACTGAACTTTTTCATTGTATTCAGGTACCAATTTTTTTCTGTGTACGTAAAGAAGATGACCCTTTGACATCAAAAACATCTGCTTTCACGAAATATAGACATCCTCTTTAATTTCCCAGATATTTGCCCGCGAAGTTTTATATGGGACACCCTGTATACATATTGATTTGAGATAGGCTCCTTCCGGTGATTCACCCATTCGTTCCATTCATGTTTGAATTCTTCCTTGATTTTCCAGCAAAGACGTTATCAATTATCCCTACAACACTTATTACATCAAAACAAAAACCGAACAACCGTTCTGGGTCAAAATTACCGAAAGCATAAGAGATAACGTCCAAAACGGTCTCGATCGTATGCAGCAACTCACACGTCCGGTGTTGGAACCAATAGTGGAAGCAACCCAGAAAATATCTCACAATCTAGGATTCTCCCATAACCCGCAACAGGCTCAAGAGAAAGTGGGACTGATAACACCAGCCGGCACATCTGTCATTCTACCCGCATTGGGGCTGGTAGCTGGGGGAGCAGCTTTGGGTAAGCGGTACCGAACCTTGTCAGTTTGGTGGTAGTATTGAACCCTACTCTTCCATTTAGGTTTGGGTGCTGCAGCTGTAGGCAGATTTTTGAACCCCATTGAATTTCGATCATTCCATGGAGTGAATCCAAACGACATCCTATTCATCATGGAAGAACCCGAACGGAGCAAGGAGGAAGAAAGCAAAAGGTTCAGAAGGAATATTGAAGATGAATACTACATGCAAGCATTGGCACCCAATGTGGAAAAAGATGTTCACCTGAAGAGTTTATCTGCCCCACATTTCTGGTCGGATACTCCCTGTTCCAAGAGGATATTTTGTGAGGTTATGGTTCACCAAAATCCGGATGAGGTGCTGTTTATGGAGAAGAAGATGGATACGCTGATGTCATCGTGAGTATTTATAACCAAATGTCAATAATGTGCGATATACCGACTATCTAAAATGAGTTTTAATATTGTTTAACTCCTGAGTATAAGTTTTTTTTGTGAATATTGCAACTTTCCCCAATAACGTATGTGGGAGTATTATAGGAATTCACTTGTTATAGTGTCAGAAAAGGCTATACCACGTATTGAGGCAATTCCCAAATACTCTTTGTTCCTTAAATCTACATTTGATAAATTATTATTATTTAAGCATGTTAACTAAACATGGCGGTTAACTAAACATGGCGGTCAATTAACTCATGGACGGATTGACGGTATTTTATAGACAGTTTTTATTTGTCACGAATGACCCAACTACGAAAATGAACGTTGAATAAAAATGGGAATCACCCGAAATTTGGCGAGTTGGTATTTGAGAATCGATCGTAATTGTTGTTAGAAGTAATGAATCATTCATTTGAGATCATAGCCAGCGTGGGCGCTTCCCGATAAAAGCGCTCCAGATAAAAAAAATTGTATTTTTGAGTTATGGAAAGAAGATTGATGAAGATTAATAAAAAGTACACATAAAGGATTTGTAAAACTAGTATCTTTTTCGTATCAATCTGATTAACTGCCAAAACGCAATAACAATAAAAATATATGGATGCAAAATAAACAATACTGGAGTTGGTAAACAATTTTTTTTCGTGTTTATCATGGTTCCAACTACTAGCATACCAAGTTGGTGGTGCTGCAATCGATTCTTGTCTCAAAACCCAATCGTACAGGATAAAAAAGTTTATTCAAAAACTCTTTACCAATATCCATATTAGTGATGTAAATGCTAATGGAGGAGGTATCCATCCAATTTTTCATTCAAATTCACTGACCGAATACCTAATTACTATTTGATTGTCGACTGTTGCGAATTTCAATATTCACAATCGACCTTCTAAATAACAACAATTAGATACGCCGTCTCTTTATTTTCCCATCAACGATAGTTTATCGGAACAAAATATTTAGGCGAGGAAATTATCTTCGAATAAACATTCCCCATAAATATATAATAAAAAAAAATTATTAAAATCGTTTTTTCCGTCAACTAGCCGTCGCCCCCCTACTAACGGCTAAGGATTAAAGAGTAATAAATAATAATAATAGGGAGAAACCCTACCAGGACGACGCTCATTGCCATAACCTATTCCTAACCTAATTGGGTCGAAAATTTATCAGAAAACAACTAATTTCCTGGCTAATACCAAGACGAACGTTGAATTACATCTGATGAATTTCCGCGCAGAGTTCCTACAAGGTTGTCTCCGCAATTGCTAGTTGCATCGAAATCTTCATTGAAACATTTGTTCCACCTATCATCCCTATCATATTGTAAAGGATTATGGCAATGAGCGTCGTCCTGGTAGGACAGGACATCTTGTTTTTCTCTTGACAAGCTCATTGTGAACAATGCAGATTTCTTCATTTGTATTAGTGGGTAAATTAATCACGCAAGTTTTGGGTATTGCTTTGGTTGAGGGGCTGGAGTTCAGATGGCGCCCGTGGTTTAGTGAACGCTAGGCTGCGGGCGGTATCTTAGTTTCTGCCTTGACATGGAGATTTTGTTGAAGACATTAGTTATTTTCTGCAGAGACCTACTCTATACTGATAAGGGCAAGAACCCAGAAATCGATCTATAGGTACTGAATGTTTTTCGATTTTGGACAGTTTGAAGTTTTTATTCATTGAAACATAATTTGTTCTTCAAGGAATTTTACTTTCGGAACGGTGTAATCTTCAGAAGAACATGTTCTCTATCATTTCGGAAAAAATCATAGAGTATTCAGATAGAAAATGCTTCAGAATGTAAATAATAATATATGCATATCAAAATTCATAATTATTGATGGTAAAGGTTAAGAAAACTTTCACATATGAATGAAAATTCGATAAAAACACTCTAGCAAACGAAATTTAGATGCGAAAAATATAACTGTGGTAGATATTACCTTTTCAACTTCCAAACAAGGGGTTGTGTGGAACACATCACTCTAGGAAATTTTAAATGACTACAACTATCCTTTTTTTCTCACCAATACACTAACCACACATTTATTCAGCTATTTTCACAATTTATTCCTGAAATGATATTGAGTAATTCGACAAAACTACAAATATTTTCATTACGAATATTCCTATTTAAGCAAACGTCATACTCATAAAACATCAAAGCGCTCGCGAATTCATGAAATGTTTGCCTAGCGGAAGAAGTCTAAAAACGCTGGTGTATCGACTGATTCGATTTTGTTCAGATTATTTTAAAGACTAAACAAATGAATTAGTGGTGCGCTTCTGTAATTGGATCCAGAGATGGCGTCTTCATCGGATTCAGTCGTTGACAGTACTAAAGGTGACTTTTCATGTACCTAAATTTGAAGACTTTAATATAAGATGCATTATACGTAATTCCAGTTAGTTGTATTTCAAAATTGAATATAGTTTTTCTAAAATTGATATCAGTAACAATTAAAACTACCTGGGACCGTAGTTCCGTGTATTCCACTCATTATGTCGTTTTTTATTTCATAGTCGTTTGCAATACTTGAAATTTCTATTCATGGAAACTTACCCTAAGAAGAAAATCGACAGTGGCGATACACGAAAGTATTGTGGAACATTTGGAAAGCACACCACTAATTCATTTGTTTTCGCATTAATCAAGTTGGCGAATGTATTGCGTTTTATTCCACAGTTTTGCAGGTATGAGTCGCGTTTTTTCTGTTTCTCTCCCATGAATTCAACCATTGCCATCTCGCTTTTTCTATCGACAATAGAATTCTATGGTACACAGAATCCCACCCCAGGGTTTTTAGACATCTTGGTCGATCGCAACCTTGTGCGCTGCGCGAGGGAAATTGAGAAAAATCAGTAGAACGCATAGCCATTGCAATTTTTATGTGGAATCGAAATAGACTTGGCGTTCCTACATCGAGATCAAGAAAATGGACAAAGTGATAAGGAAAATGCACATGCGCTCGGCCGACATTTCGCGAATTCTCTCGCGCAGCGCACAAGGTTGCACTCTATAAACGTTTCATGAATCCGCGTCCGTTATGCTGTTTTATGATTATAGTATGATGTTTGTCAAATAGAAAGTTTCGTTATAAAAATATTTGTAACTTATAGACAAATAGTGAAAATAGTTGAATGTGTGGTTAGTGTGTTGCTGAGAAAAAAAGGATAGTTGTAGTACTTCAAAGTTTCCTAGAGTGATGTCCCACAACAACCCTTGTTTGTTACATGAAAAGGTAATATCTGCCACAGTTATATTTTCCGCATCAAACTTTCGTTTGCTAGAGTGATTTTATCGTATTTTCATTCCTCTTAAACGAAACGGATTCATTTCACAATGGACGAGTTTTTAAATTCAACGATGGATAATGCGCATTCGTGCTGTCATTGTCATTTTCCATTAGTTAAATAAGGATGCAATGTTCATCAATGGATCCATCGATGAATTTAAAAACTTGTCCAATAATACGGTGAACAATAGAGCACTGTCAGTGACGTAATATGACAGTTTCGGAACAATGTCAAAGGGGGACAAACAAACCAAACTGAAAAAAAACAAACCCATTGAACCCATTTTCCATAAGGTTAGGTTAGGTTAGGTTATAAGGTTACATGAAAAAAAAAAGTTTATAAAAATCGCATTTATCCACTAACACCCACAAAAAACGAATTTTTATTTCATCAAATGTCAAATACTTTAGGTGAGTTCGGATTGGTTATAAGGAGTTGGAGCGGAGTGAGAGTGGAGCTAAAGTGGATAAAGACAGGTGGCAAATTTTGAAGCACCGCGGTTTTCTGTGTCCGAAGTTCCCGAACGACTTTTTGATAATAAAGAGAACCTGTATATCAAAGTGTATATCTACTAACATAATTGATCACCTATTTTCAAATAATGATTTATCGGTGCTTCGACTTGACCTTGCTCGAACTGCATAACATTTTTAGGTTAAAACCAGAGACCCAGAGAGAAAAAGAGCTGCTCTAGCTTGTGCCCTCATAGGTCGAGGTGGTACTTTTGGAGTCACTTCTATCCACTCCCGTCACAAAACCCGAACGCTGAAATTCGCACTCTGTGGACGCTTTTCATTATACCCGAACGCATATGGTGCTTACCGAGTGAATAGAGTCAAAAGAGTGAGCAAGCCGAACTCAGCTTTTGTTTGTCCCCCTATGACCGCCTTGTTGTGACGTCAGCTGACAGTGCTCTATTTTCATTTGACGTTGACACTAATTGGGAAATGACCACGATGAAGCTGGATACCACAGTGCAACCAACCTAAATTTTTCGGAAATTAAGTATGAATTTTATGAATGGGCTTCCGGTGACGTCACTGGTGGTACGTAAGGAAACTATAGTACAGGTTTTTCTCTGGGAAAACGTCGTTTTTCGAAAAAACGCTTCTAAAGGTTCATTCAGCGTGTTACAAAGTACATTTGAACAGATTTTGAAGACAAACAATTTTTTATTCCATTCCTCTATTTTAATAAAATAATTACCTTTATCGAGCATACAAATTAATTAGCGGAATATTAATTTGTTCCCTTTTTAAACGACAGATTGCGAAAATGATCGAATGTTCTCACAATTAAAAATGAATTCCCCGTCTATAACCATAACCCGGTGGCTATCTTTTGTTCGAGTGATTCTCAATGATTAGTCAGGTGTGGTATGCACAGTGGACAGTGAGAACCGCACTGGGCTTAACAGACACGAGTTTTTATGTGCTTTCTTTGACCCACAAATGGCTCGTGCAGCCGTGACTTTTGAATGAATACAAAAAATTACTTTCTCTGGTTCCGAATACGACCAGGTTCGTTGTACAGGCAGCGCCGGACTCGATAGATTTTCGCCAGCATGATGAAGTTGTTAAAATGTAATAATTGTCTCTACACCGCGACCTTTTCAGATCTATTGTGTTTGTCCTCGAGATCATTTAGAGTTCTTTGTCTAGCCCTGTCTTCTTTACGAGACTCCACAGGCTAGTTTTTAGAACTCCCATGAATCTGGGAGCTCTTGGTTTTTCTTCTCCCAGCGTTAGAAACCTTTGCCGTGACAAGCCCTCGCAGTGGCATAGTATGTGTACTGATGTTTCCTCTTCTTCCTGACAGAACCTGCATAGCATTTCTTCTGCCAGGCCTATTGTACTCATATGTTTGTTGAGCCTACAGTGCCCTGTGAGAAGTCCTACCACTATTCTAGTAGTGTTCCTCTTCTGGCTTAGTAGATAGTCTGTGAATGTTGGCTGCGGTTGTTTGATAAACTCTTCGGCCTGTCTCATCCCTGGTGCATTGTTCCACCGTTCTTGAGACTTCTGTTGAATCCATGATTTGGTGTTTGTTTTTAGTACAGCTTTTGCTATACCGCAATACGGTTCTGGGCCATTCAGGGCCTTACTTGCTCCTTCTCGGGCTAGTGTATCGGCCTCTTCATTGCCTCTATAACCTGTGTGTGCTGGTACCCAGGCTAGTGTCAGTCTGTTCTGACTGCCCAGCTCTTTTAGGGCTTCTATGCAGTCCCAAACAAGTTTTGAGGTAACTTGCATTGAGTTGACTGCTTTTATCGCAGCTTGGCTATCTGAGTATATGGCAATGTTTTTTCGTGAAAAATCGTGCCTTATTAGCTCTTGTGCACAATGGTGTATTGCAACGATTTCCGCTTGAAATATCGTCGCATGTTTGCCCAAGCTCAGTGAGATTTTCATCTTCGGCTTGGTTCCGTAAATGCCGGCTCCTGCACCTTCATCCGTTTTGGAGCCGTCCGTGTAGACAGCGATTTCCGCATTGATAGGAGCCCCCCCCTTCCACGCATCCCTGTCCGTTATACTTGTCTTGAAAGTTTTGTCAAAGCTATATCTGGGAAGAATGCCATCTGATGGCATTCTTGTAACCGGGTCGTTATAATAATTGTAAGTTGTGATATAATTTTTTTTCCTTGGTGTATAGGCCTTGTTACTACTCTATACGCCACCTTAGCAGCAGCACTGTTAATTATTAACGCGACAGTGAAACGTGGAGGATTATCCCCAGCCAGCAACAAGATTCAATCACTCAGATTCACATCTGAAAATAAAAAAATCTTGCCCTGCCTGGGGATCGAACCCGCGACCTTTCGATCACGAAGCCCCGGTGCTGCCACTGCGCAAATCCTCGCCCCTTGTAATATAATTATTTAAAGTACAAGTAAGAAAAGAAGGACATTTTTGCTCGAAGCAAACTTTGTTGAATGATGCACAGCCGAGTTCTACAGAACACGCCAGTACAAAAGAGCTTTTTACATCATACAAAGTTTTTTCTACGTCAGTTATAATATCAATAATGAAAAATGAATTTTATAATGCATTATTCCGCAAAAACAACAGAAAACAACCACTGACCTCTACCACCGTTGAATTATATGTTTGATACTACTACTAATTTTTCTACCAGAACAACTTTGCAATAGAACAAGAGTTTATTTCTAGTTTTCTTTTTGAAATTTCGAGGATAAGCACTTGGGTTCACGAATGACGTGAGCGGCGCCTACCATGAGCCACAGTGGTGTAGGTTTTTTGTCACACATCAAAAGCTGCGTACAGATTTCAGGGATTCATCAAGCCAAGTAGCTTGAATTTTTTCTTAAATACTTGACTTCAAAACTCAAGATTTTGAAAATTTGATATTTGACTTGACTCGATTCACGGTGTGAACTACTTGACTTGACATCAAGTAAAATCAAACTACTTGATATTAATTGATAGCGATCCGTGAAATGCACACCGAAGCGTCAAAGTAGGGGATGACGACGTGCTGTTAAATAGTTGAGCAGCGTTGATCAAGGATAAACAGTGGCGGCTAGAGAATAATGGTTTATATCTGATTCAAGTGATTTGTCCGTAATGGAATCGGAACCCTTTCAAAGCAGCGGCTCAGAATATATTGTAGATGGAAAAGTGTCATAATTTGATGACATCGAAACAGAAGTAGAAAGTGCAGTAGGGTCGGCGCCATCAAAGGCCAAACGAGTTGAAGTTAATAAAAGTGCATCTAATAAAAAAAAATTACGGATTATTTCATAGTCGAGCAAGGTCCTGAGAGTAATAAAAATTTGGTAGCCCACCTAATTCCGGGGCTCTACAGGTTTGAATAGGCGTAGCACAATTTCAGTTTCGCTTGAGAAGGTACCATGAGCCAGAGTGGTGTCGGTTTTTTGGCACACATCAAAGAAACATACGTGCGCGTTCGCGCTCAATTTGGGCGTGTAAATGTGTCATTCTTCTGGAAACTTCATGATCAATCGATTCATATCAAAGACACCCTTCATCATTAAATTCAGAAAATAAGTTCTTGTTACTCTAAAACGAAGAAGAAGGATGCATCGGAAACATTGGCAAAACCATAACCGACTGTTCAGACATCTTTACCACGAAGCTTACACATTATGTTTCAGAAATATTTCTGAAATAGAAAAATGTTTACTGATGGCTATACACCGGTCATTTACGAACGGGACTGCAAGAGGTTACTACAACTTGTATAATACCTATATCCGTGATCGATGCTTGTTTAAATATCGAATCTTATTCATTCATATCGAGTCTTAAGCAAATGGCATAAAGCAGTATACTGCTATAGCTTAGTTCGATCCTGGCTTCCATCGATAACATAGTATTGAGTATAGTAGTGTTTGAAAACAACATACTGTAGTATACACTTTCGGTAGGAAAGCCCAAGTTTGGTTTGATTTATGTGTATGAGCTCCAATGCGTTGTTATATAATACCAAGCTCAGGTTACGTTCGGATGATAGATAAGAATGAATGCTAGCTGTTGTGAGTGGGAAGTTAATTTGAATATTCTGGCAGTTAGATTGAACTTTGTGTATATTAATAAAGAATGATGATTCTAACCGGCATAAAAATGGTACCATTATTTGGTTCCGTAACTATAAAGGTGTGGCAGGAAATAAAAAAAAGTAATTTTTCTACAACTGTCAAAAAAAGTCCACTTTTTTTGTGTGGTTTGTGTGCGTAAAGTATTACAATATTTCAATGTCAACATACGATTTCATTATTAAACGGAAAAGCGTAAAAAAAGTGCACTTTTATAACGGCTGTCGGTTGCTCGGCAACCGACAGCTTCATGCAACAACAGTGACAGATCCGAATAATAACGAAATCCTGTCATAAAGGCAGTTCTCATTTTCTTTGACAACTAATAACCTATAAATATATGATATACAAATGTTTCACTAATAATATTCTTAGCATTGTTACTATTAAATAAGTATTATCAAAATTCCAAACTATCGCGGCGAATATATTCAAAATAATAGCATATACCTCTAAGGAACTATTTGACCTAATCTACACTAGGTAATCCAAGGTAGCTTTGACTGTTTGGCCGTCAGAAACTAGTTGACAACAATAATTAATGAAATTTGTGAAATTGGGCATCTATCCAGATAACGAATTCTTGATAACTATAAATTGAATTAAGTAGGAATGAAAAGTGATGAAGATTGAATGGAGAAAATCGTGGATAGTGCAAATATGAGATTTCCTTGACATAGTTCAAAGAAAGAAAAATATATTCGTTGCTTCACGAGGATTGTTTATTCATTATGAATACAAATCTAAGAAAATGAAAAGTTACTTCGATGGATAGTTATTCTAAAGTCAAGTCAACATTAATAGTAATAATATTGACCTCGATGAATATGTTATTTTAATATTCGCTTCACATTTTTCATTTTGCGGGATAGTGTGAAGAGATTTCGACTCTTTCGAAATTATTCGTTTCATTTGTTTGAAACTCAACTCTCCGACATACTCTTCGAACTTTGTTCGAATAATACAATAAACAATAAAAATATGTAAAATTCATTTCATATTTGCAAAAAAATATGAATTGGTTATTGAGTTGTAGAAAAAATACTGTATGAAACTCGTGAGTAAAGTGTTTTTTTACTCGTAGGAGTCGTGCGTCGTGCGTCAACATCTCCTACTCGTAAAAAAAAGTATCACTTTACTCACTTGATACATAAATTACTATATTTTTGTGAGCTGTCTTGCATTAGTAGAAGAAATGCTGAACGATTCAAAACAGCAGGAATTCACTTTCACTTCCTGATTACAGGCGTAACATGAAAGAATGTTATTCATAAATTCTGTAGGTACATGATAAGTTTCGACAGTAAGAGTCATTTAAAAAAGGAGTTATAGCTAGCTCAGCATTACGAAATCGAGTATCTATCGTAGTAAAATGGAGCCGGGTCTACGTGTTAAGAAACTATTGTTGAATCAATGACATCATTGCCAAAATCCGAACGATGCGAATCGAAGTTTTGGAAAATGGTTGATGGTGGAAGAGGTAGTAATGAGATTTTTTCTTCACAAAAACATTTTTTTTTAACGCTGCAACTGATTTTCCCGAGGGTTTTCCTTTGTTTAAATATTTTCATATTCATGCTAAATTACAAAAAAGATGTTTTCAAAGTTTTTCAACTTTGTAGGAACTCTGTACGGAAATTCATCAGATGTAATTCATTCGTCGTGGTATTAGCCAGATAAGACATTCTCGATTATGGAATCAGACGGTAAGGGATTGTCCCCTTCTTGAAATGGTGGGTGACAGTTCGTTACCTGCCATACGATTCAGTAAAAGGCCGCAGACAGTCATTCCCAAAAGGGAGGACTGGGAGCGGATCGGGCACCACCTGCTTCCCACCAAGGGGATCATCTGGTACACAGATGGTTACAGGATGGATAAGTCAGCCGGCGCCGGGGTATACGGGCAGTCTCCGAAAGCGGAACTATGTTACGCTCTAGGAACTTTTGCAACTGTATTTCAGGAAGAAATGTTTGCCATACTCGTCTGTGTAAGAGAAAATCTCAACAGAGGCTACCGCGGCCAGCAAATCACGATATGCACCGACAGCCAAGCGGCGATCAAGGCTCTCACATCATATCGTCACCTCGCTGCTGGTGACTGAATGCATCGATGATCTGCAAAGGTTATCTTCCGCCAATAAAGTGAAGCTACTTTGGGTCCCTGGTTATACCGGAGTACCTGGAAACGAATGGGCTGATTATTTGGCCAGACAAGGTGCGAAAAGCCCAACGATTGGACCGGAACCTATCCTAGGAGTTTCTAGATCATGGTGCGTCTCAACCATGAAGGAAATTCTGGAAATAAAATTCCAGGACACATGGAAAGATGCACCGGGCATGAGGCAATCGAAACTCCACATCAGAGCCCCTTCTACTCTGCTCACACTGAGCAGAGAGGAAATCAGATCAGTGACAGGGCTCCTGACGGGGCACTGCCATCTCAACAGGCACCTCAACATTTTAGGTTTCACGGATGATACCGAATGCAGGTGGTGCTTGGAGGAAGAGGAGTCAGCCTTCCACATCCTCACGGAATGCCCGGCAGTGACAGCAACACGGGAAGCACACCTAGGGAGTATCGTACTGAACATGGAGAGTGAGAGGTATCGGTTAGAAGGCTGGCCTCTTTCGCTCGCGAGATAGGCTACCTTCAAAACTGAACCATCTCCAGCAGTGGTGGGTGCATAACGGGCCCGATTGAGAGGCCTACATGCTTATGGCTCCGTCCGCCCACATACCTTATTCTATCTATCTATCTAGCCAGATAAGTAGTTGTTTTCTGATGGATTTTCGACCCAATTTTTTCTATTTTATAGGTTTATGGCAATAAGCGTCGTCCTGGGTAGGGCAGGACATCTTGACAAGCTTGTTGTGAACAATCCAGATTTCTTCATTAGCAAATTGTTTGATCGTAGAAAAAATTTGCCAGGTGTTGGGCAGAGATGATTTGGCGGTCGTATGGGACTGTTGAATTATTAGCGGAACTATTTATAATCCATTTTCATTTTATATACATGGTGCATTCATTAAAAACTGTTATGTTAGCTTGATCTAAAAACACCCCTTCGTCACATTTCCAATTTGACACTTCACACAGGGGTATGCCCCTATCTTTTACTATTATGCCTCTTCTTTCAGGGGGCAACAGGGGCAACATCAAGAATTATAGACCCATCAGCAAACTATGTATTTTTGGAAAAATGTTCGAACTCATTAAAAGAAATTTTTATTATTCCAGAGTGCATCCAGATGTCAACACAGCAGTTTCGCATCACCTTCAAGAAGTTATGGATGCTGTGAAAATGAGGGATTGTACCAAATTCGCATGCGATAAGAAATTTCCGTTTCCCGCCCCAGCAGCGTAACCAGCAGAATTAGTCTTAGGGGTTTTAGGTCCGAAATGATTAATTTATTGTCGAAGTATGCCAAAATCCATGACAGATTGGGTAATACAGAGCAGAGAAAATATTCGAGGGATATTTTGTAAAGTAGTTTCATGTGAAACATTAATAATACCTTTTCAATGTTACCTTACTCACGTATGTATATAGTTTATGGATCACCACGAGTGAAATATTCAAACAATTAAGTTTTTCTAGAAGTATTGTATAGCCATATGATAGTTCTGTTGTAAGTTGAGTTATTTATTGTATATAAAAAAATATTTATTAGGCAAAAAACGGTGCATTGTCGAATTAGGTATATACTATTGAAAACAATGGAATTGAATACTACAACTTAAGAAATGATATTCTCTAGGAGAAACGTGAATCTCAGTAGTGAACTAACCTATCAAAAAATTCAAAATATTTTTAAGAAAATACAAAAATTAGGTTATGAAGGAATCCGATATATTTGTAACCAAAACCTTGAGTTTGTATGCAAGTAAAAGACAGATATTCGTAAAAATGGTGGATTGTCTATAATTATACTGACTGAAAACTGATTGAGAGCTTCTTTTCTGAGATTATGTTGCTGAGCTTCTTACTTATTTAATAAAGTAAGATTAGAATAAAATTCTTTATTTCGTTTTTCTTCCAATGTCTTCCTTTCTTCCAATGTCTTCCTTTCTTCCAATGTCTTCCTTTCTTCTAATGTCTTCCTTTCCTAATATCCCTGAGATAGTGCAAACAGTTCCAGCTCAAATAGCGAATTCATTTCAAGGCTAAATATCAATAACAATATGTCTTGTATTCTTAAAGATGTATGTGGTGACTAAACAATTCGTTTTGGGTTTTCTCAAAGTTATTAGTCAAATGTGTGTATTTGCTTATAATTGGGATGAGAATATCAATCATTTAAAGTTATTAAAACCCTGCCATGTAGACCACAATTATAAAAGAATCAATGAAATATACAGGGTGACCCAGGACCGCCAAACGTCCAGTATCGGTTTTTTAGGTGAAAATTATTTTTTTTCTTCAAATAAGCATGTATACCAACTTACTTAAACAACAAAATTTTTTATTCATTACTCAAAAACCGTTCGCCTGATTCTGATAAAACTTTGCATGCTCATTTGCGGTGATAAAAGGCTTACTTTAATGTACTCAGGAATTTAAAATATATTTTAATCTAAAAACTTTGACACCCTGTATCTTGAAAACGAAGCAATTTGGGACACTTGATTACATGAAGAAAAAATCTTATTTTCACATAAAAAATCGATACTGAACGTTTGGCGGTTTAACCCTGGGTCACCCTGTATAATAAAAAGAAAATTATCCTGTGACAAACTCATCAATAACCCCTCCAGAGTTTAATCTGATGATGTCAAGAGAGTGCACAAACTTTCGCAAACATCCACAAAATATGGAAACCTAGTTCTTTCGAGCTGAACATGATCTCGATATTTTGATTTTGTTCGAAAATATGAATGAGGTATTCATAAAATCTTTTGTGGAATCATCTGCGGCTGAAAGACAAACCTTATAGTCGCTATTTTCCATCGTTCAAGACAACTATTCATGTTGAAAAAAAAAACATTCTCCATGGAAACTGAAAAATGAAAAATGTGTTTTTTTTGTAATATTTAACAGGAGAAAACTACTTCCCCGGCTAAAGCCACGCTGGATATTGAACTACATCTGATAGATATTGTGAAAAGAGTCTGACTGAAAAGTAAAAATTTGCATTTTCATTCAGATATAAAACTGAACGTTTGAAACGGATTCCCGTTTCATCAAGGCCATCAAGGGTATTATTGTTTGGATATAAGAACAAAATACTAGTAAGATTCACGAGTAGAACTTGAAAAGTCATAGGAAAGCATAATTTATGAAATAAATGGAATTAACAGGAAAAAAATTAATTAGTATGAAAACAAAAAATTTTAAACTTTGGAAAGGAAATTGAAGCAGTTAGAAGAAACTGATTGACGATCTTGAAACTAGAATTTTTACTAACCGTCAAAGCATATAAGCAAATAGTAAATTTGATGGCAATATTCAGAAACTATACATCCGGTAACTTTCATCAAATCAATAAGAAATAAAACAAAAAATATAAAAGAATTGAACTCTTAGGAAATTTGTATTGAATTACCAGTGTCAAGAGAAAAATATCATTATGAATATCAGCAAAGTAATTGATGATATTGATAATGATATTTTTCCTACTTGTTTTGAAACAATACTATAGACAAAATAGACAGTTAATAAAAAAGAGACAAATAAAAGCTTGTGAAATTCGACAAAAATAACTATAATAATTATGCAATATATAGTACGAAAGAAATATTAGTGGCATTTTAAATAGGATATACTACCTATCATATCGAATGATGATTCACAAAACAATAACTCTTTATTTATTATAGGTAAAACATAAATGACAATAGGAGAGAACAAAATTATAACCAAAACAATAAAAGGGCTAAATCTTCCGCAGCCCAAGTTTCAGTATCACTATTTTCATTCGAGTTTAAATGATAATAGTGATAGTAACCAGAATGATGACAGATTCACACAAAATCAGATTAATCTTTGAAATCACAGAAAATATAATTATAATTGAAATAGAAATCCAAATTATAATAATTAGGTATGTTAGAGGCATAAATATGAAAGTGATAGTAATAGTAATCAAAACATATTTTAAATTAAAAATGTTCAAAGAAATCAAAATCAAAAACGAGAAGATAGGAACGAAGGCTGATTCAGAAACATGGGTGCCCACCCAAGGTTTATGAAGCCCGTGCAATTTACAAGCATAACCATTTTTGACCCGTGTGCCTGAACACTGCAAGACCATTCACATACGTGCCTTTCACTTGCGTTACTATCACAAGGTCATATTTTCTCTGGTTCTGTATCAATTTTCCCAATACTTGAGGTGCTGCATTTGAGTTTTTCAAATTATCCTGTCGTATATTTCACTGAATCTTTCATTATGTGAACTACGCTTTTTTCACGCACGCCGGCAAGCACAAGTGTAAACGTCGATGTGCATGCATTTCTCATGCGGGGTCAAAAATGCAAAGTGGGCACCCATGTATCTGAATCGGCCTTAAAAGGATAAGGAGGAGAAAAACCATGAAAACCATGAATGTACGAGACAACAAATACACTATCAGAGAAGAGCGAGATAGAAAGATAGTATGAACACGAAGACCGACTAGACAAAAGGAAATCAATCATAATAATTCACTCCAAGAATCAAGGGCTAACGGACAACAACAATTTTGCTAGATGGAGAGCTAGAAAACCCTAATTATGAGCAGCCAATATAATATATTATATAGCTTCAAATAAACGTGGGAAAAATTAACAAGAGTTACGATTGATAATAGACATTACAAGGTGAAATTGGAGAAAAAGCAACCAATCAATTCAAGTAGGTAACTTTTTCCACAACGAATAGAAATTCCCTTTTATTTCACACGTGTTTCAAGTGTCTCAAGTGTTTCTTCTGAAACAACGCCCTTGATATACTTCGTGAAACTGGAACAAAATGTATTCCCAGTGCTCCATTTGTCATATAAAACGTTACTAAACAAATCTATTTTAAGAAACACAAGGTTGAAAACATGGATCTTCACTTTTCGCAGCGTGGAATAGTTTCGAGTTGTGTACGTATCCAGCAAATGACAATTAAAAAGGACAAAACAAATTGAATAGATAAGCATTAAAAAAAATTAACTATTTCAGTTCAGTAAGCGGAACGTTCGAAAATGGCAATGACTGAGTGAGTTGCGCGTTCGAATTAATGCATTTCCTAAGGTGTCTATTATTCCACGTGTTATTTTAGGGTATTATTCGAAAAACCACAGAAGAAGAAGAAATGGTGGAAAACGAATCGCGGCTTGATTATGATTTTATTAGTGCTGATTTGCGTCGTTCTAGGAGGATATACTTATTATCTAAGATTTGGAAGTGGCACAGGTAAGATTACTAAAAATCCAGTACGATTGGGTTTTGAGACGAGAATCGATTGTAACACCACCAAACTTGGTATGCTAGTTGTTGGAACCATAATAAACACGAAAAAAAAAACGAAATTCCAGGGGTGGAACATTTTTGTTTTAGGGAAAATATTTGTCAAAACTCTGCTAACAATGATCGGAGAAAGAAAGGGAAAAGTTCATATCGTTTCTGAAGATGCCTACCTTCTCATGCAAATATAATATGCGAGTATTTGAGTACATAAAATGTGTTTTGTCGCACTTCACGGAGATGTTTGCGAATGATCCGAAAATCATTAATAATCTAATAAATATGGAATTATTATACTAAATCAGCAAAGCAGCAAAAAACTTTGTTTTACTCGTGCCTCATTTTCAACTTACCCATAAAACAGGCATTTTCTTCAGTAAATGTTGAAAATAATTGCTTATTCATATCCTGCGTATATGTTTAATAACACTTTTGTGAAGCACAAACCTCAAGCTTGAAATCACATATTTCATTTTTTATGTAGGATGTGTATGAGCGATTATTTTCAACATTTACTAAAGAAATTGCCGGGATTATGGGTGAGTTTAAAACTGAGGCAGGAGTAAAACCCAGTTTTTTCTTTGGCATGTATAAGTGAGACTTGTCTCACTAGTCTTAAATCGTTACATATGGTCCAAAGAGGGTACGATTTAAAATCGTTCGGAAAAGTTACTTTTCCGCACGATTTTTACTTTTCCGTACGATTTTTACTTTTCCGCACGATTTTTGTATTGTTGAAAATGAGGGTATTTAGGACTAACTAAATGATCTATGTAACTATTGTGTCTTATTAGTCATTTTGTAGCATTATTATAAAAACTTGTTTATTAAAAACCTTGTTTTTTCATAAATAAGATGGACAAAAACACTCGTAGGAAAAATATTGTACCTAACTCTTACGGAAAATGTCTTTTCCGCCCTTAACGGCTTGCCCGAACTCCGCTCCGCGTCGTTCGTGCAACTGCCGTCGCGTGCGGAAAAGTACTACTTTCCGCACTTGTTAGGTAAATAACTATTTCGGTATTTTGATATCAAAATAAAAGTGTAGTTCAACGGTTGAAATATATTCAAAGTGTTATCAAAATCTCACAATTTCTAAAAAAATATTTGAACTAGAATAAGTGCATGCGTGTTGATTATTTTTATGGATGTTGATGTTATTTGTTTCGAATTTAGGGAAATTTCAACTTGAACTGTAAACATTTATTTTGCAGGTGATCTATGCACTACCAAAGAATGCCTGAAAACATCCGTGAGAATTATTTCTTCTATAGACGAATCAGTTGATCCCTGTGACGATTTTTACAGGTTTTCATGTGGGAATTTCATAAAAGAAGCCTACGAAACAAACAATATTTTCCCTCCATTCGGCCAAAAACTGAGAAGAGACAACCAAATCAACGGTATCATCACGTCTCCAATCACAGGTATGAAAGCAATTTGACAGGAATGAGTAGACTTAATCTTTTTTATGATGGAATCATAATTTCTCATAGTCAACTATTTTATAATTAGATAAAGACGAATTACTCGGGCAATTAGACTTTCGATTCGTACTGTCATAAATAAAAAAGTATAAAAAAAGAAAATACCGCTTGAAAAAATTGCATAGTGTTTGGTCGCGCATATTTCAAAAACTCTTGAAAATATCCAAAATCGGATAGATCCAAAGAGAGCGGTAAATTTTACCGCTAATACCACTAATTATGACACTAAGGTAAAAAACGATTAAAATTTCCACAAAATGTATTGTCTTTGCGACATGTTTCGATACACAGTATCTTTTTCAAGCGAATGTAGTACATTAAACTATTCTTCATTGAAATTACTTAAATACCTTTCTTACCCATTAACATAATTAGGGACTACCTATAATTATCGCTAATACCTAGACTCATAAAACTTATGAAATTGACATAACAATGAACCTACCTGGAAATCTCAAAACATAGCTACTACTTAATTGAATAAATTTAACAAAGGGAAACTGTTCAGGTCCAGTTGATCATTTAATAAAGAAGATGAATTTTTCAATTTGTTAATTTCCAAGAATTCTAAATAATTAAGCCTAATGCCTTTATTTTCCACATGAAGAATTTCGAAGTTTTCATCTAAGTCATGGCCTTCCTCCAGAATATGATTGGCATATGATGAGTGTGCTTTATTGTTTATATAATTCATACGGTGTTCACGTATGCGGCTTTTAAATGGTCTACCTGTCTGGCCGATATATACTTTGGAGCAAGATCCACAATTCAATTTATAAACTCCTGATTTTTCAGATTTCTGCGTTTCATCTTTATTATTTTTGATAAACCTTCCTAGTGTGTTATCTGTTCTATATACCACCAATATTAACAATTTTAATTGTTCGTGAACCGAAACAACCACTTTCATGAAAAAATGCAGGTACTTTCCGAATTAAAGAATAAAAAATAAGCAAAAAAATTTTACCGCAATGTTTCTATTAGTTATGCTTGTATTAAATATCAATATTTAACGAGTTGAGCATTAATATATGAACCCTGATAATTGTTAAATCAAAATCCCATTTTTTTTTCTTTTTTCTTGCTATCCTTCAAAGGATCAAAAAAATTGTGATAGGTACTTCATTTTTTCTGAATAATTTAAAACATTGAAAAATAAAAAAAAAATAATTGAAGCATCGATTTTTTTATCGAAATATACCGTTGCTTCGTTAATTATCATTTGAAGCTAGCTACATCAAAATTATTTTTATTTATTTTTTATTCTCATTGTTTAAATAATTGGTATAAACAAAGGCACCATTTATTTAACTAACAATCCTTGTTTTAAAAAAACATATTGGTCATATAATGTAATAATAATAATATATTCATCAGAATTGATTGAATGGATGTATGTTCAATTCAGTTAGAGATGATATAATTGTAGGAGAAGAATGGACATCTTTACTGCTTCAAAAAAGCTACTATCAGTCCTGTATGAATGTATCCGCTATAGATGAAGAGGAGAACAATACCTTGATGAGGCTTCTAGATGAACTTGGAGGCTGGCCCGTTATCAAAGGTCAAGACTGGGTTTTTGAAGATTTTGAGCTCGACAGAATTCTCCTGAAGTGTAAAGAATTGGGGTTACCATTTCAATGGTTCTTTACGATTTCTATGGAAGCACAGACTGATCAGATAAAGGTATGTAGTGATGTACGTGAACATTTCCATGCAAATAGCAATTATTGCAGAGAAAGTCTTGTAGGAAGTCTACATTTAAAACTTGTTTCTTCGACTGATGGCAGTAAATTGGACAATGTGATTGATTTTCCCATACAAAATTTGAATTTGGACCAATACTCTGCTCAGGATCGAATTAATACTAATTATAATATCTGCGCCATATCTAATCATAGCGGCAGCATTTCCAATGGACACTATACAGCATATTGCAAACACCCTTATTCTAATTGTTGGCACCTCTTCAATGACTCCCGTGTATAATCGAAGATTGATTCTTTCATCTCCCAGGGAGCATGGTGTCCGTTTATACGAGAGAGTTGATAATCTCAATTCTGATGGTGTTGTGGGTTTTCTTCCAACTGAAACAGCAAATGCTTCAGTCCCAGACTTCAATCAAGATTTTCATCTTGATATTATTTTATATTTAAAACGCTTTTGTATTTTTGAATCAAATTACATGTATTACATTTAATTGAATAAATAGTTCATGGCATCTAAAATCAAGGATAACCCTGTATGTACATTGAGTTCATTGGCCCCTCCAGAAGATGGTCACGTGATGACTGATACACGTGTTGAGCAGTTGAAAATAGCGGTTTGGTGTTGGATAAAACTCTGGTATACTTATTGCAATGGGAACTCCCCAGGTAGCACCTCATGTTGGCTGAATCTTGTTTTCATATTGGGCCCATATGGATATATTGTAAAAGTAAAAATAATATTGAACCAATATGGGTTCATATTGGAAAAACAATATTTACAATATTGGTGGAATATTGCTAAACCTGTTCTGAATGTATATTGTTTAATGAAATATTGGGTAAATATTGGTTCAATAATTTTCACCAATATCGATAGAGCAATACCGCCTACATATTGTTTCCAGCATCTATCTCCAATATTGCGATTTCATTATTACTCTCATATCGATTTTAGAGATAAAAAACGATATTCTTATCCAAGTTTGATAGCACATTGGTGGAATATTATTTAATCCATATTCTAAAAATTATATTGACCCTATATTGATTGAGATTGTTACGAAAACCTTACGCCAATATTTGAAAGACAATATTGATACAATATTACAAATCACATTTATCAATGAACAATATTGAAATGAATCATGATTAAAGTTGGGTAAGAAACCGCTAGGAGGCCCCACATATGGGACAACAGCTGAATCATAGTAACATATATCAAATAAGGCTTCTCACAATGCGTTTACAAGTCAATCTACTCAGTGGTAAACTGAAGTAGAAACAAAATTGTAAAATTTTTAAATTATTCGACATTTTCTGGAAATACTTCATCAATGTTTCCAAGGCAACATATTCACTTTGAATATTTTACCAATATATGCAAATGATATTGTACCAATATCCCTAATATTTTGGGGCAATATTGGTTCCTCAATATTTCACTAATATTATTTGTATCCAAGTAATATTGTGACAATATCTCGAAATAATTATAATTTTATCTCACCAATATTACGTTTTAATATTTTGCCAATATTTTACCAATATCATTCCAATGTAAGTGTGCTACAGCGATATTGTACTAATATCGCCTAACATTTTCAGGCCAATATTGCTTCGAGAATACTTGACCAATATTATTTTTTAAATATTGGACCAATATCGCCGAATGTTCACATTTTTTTTCTCGCCAATAAAATTATTTGAATATTTTGCCAATATTTTCACAATTTTGTACCAATATTGTCCCAATATGGGTGTGCTACTTGGATCTTCTTGTTTCGCACAATAATTTCATTCGGTAGGTATTTAGTTTTTTTAATGTATCTTTTAGATCGGAATACCATCTGGATATACGAAATTTGTGGAACCCTACAAGGAATCGGTTTACCTGGATTTGATGGTTGAAACAGCTGTAGCACTGGGTGTATTTAGAACCACAGCCAAGACTGAACTTGAAAAAGTTTTGGATTTTGAAAGGCATCTTAGTCAGGTCAGTTACCTTCAATGTCATTTATTTACCATCAGTCAGTGGGAAAGTGAGTCAGTTATATATTTAGTTGTAATTGCACGAGTGCATGAAAATTACCAATAATTTTCCAAGAAAGCTTATTATCTAAAAACTGCACGAGTTTAATTTCATATTTCGGCGAAGTCCGAAGGAGGAGGACTCTTTAAATATAAAAACAACCAGGTGCAATTTTTATAAGATAACAAGCTTGAATGTAAAATTTCTGGTCATTTTTATGCACTTATGGAATTATAACTGAATTCATTGGAATATTTCACAAATATTGTTTCTTTTTTCTGGGAAAAATAGCTACTAACAAAGTTTATGAATAAAATTGTACCAGACACGCGTTTGAATAACATTTTTACACTTTTCGAAGTGTATATGACATTATTCAATATTGTTTGTTGTTTCATGGTCGTGGAATTTTGATAAAACTGTTAGATGCAAACCAATTTAACAGCGAGGGTCTTGGCAAAAACCATTTTTTATCAAATTTAGTTCTACTTATGTGGACAAAGTTCAGTATCATCGAAAAAGAAATATTCCACTGCAGTCAAGCAATTTAGGAGAAAAACATTTAATTATTGAATTCAAAGCAACTTTTGGTCTTTTCAGAGCATTTTTTTCAATTTGCAGCCATACCAGTGATCACGTCACATGTGTCAAAATTTATAGGTTATTAGACATTATTTTGTTTTTATTACTCTTATATTAAACTTTTCCCATATGTTACATGCATTTTGGCTGGGCTGTACCTGATATATCTGAATGTATGTTTTATTTTCCACTCGTTAAAATGGTTGTCTTATTGCTTTTCCTTAGTGTCAAGTTAAGCAAATGAGTGAAATTGTGAAATTGTATCCAAAGATGGAAACAGAAGAATATCCAAGAAATTTGTCACTCTCACTTGAGAACGTTTGTAGGTGAATACGAGCGTTCGAAACTTGACTTGATTTCTCTCTTATTTAGACAATGGAAGTCACACTGAACATTGCCGACCATTTTCAAACTCTTTATCAGCAAACATTTTGTGATCGATGTACACCTAATATTTAAGGGCCTTTTTCTTTATGTCTTAGCCTTTATTGCCCTATATCATCTTCTTTAACTTTCATCCGATTACTTGTTAATATTTTATTTTTATTCACTTGTATCCCAATAGCTGTAAATCAATTGTTGTTATTTTTGCAGTTAAATTTGAAGTTATCTCCTTTTATTTTTACTTTTTCCTAAGTATTATTTGTACCCTAGAGTCCTTAATTATATCAAGGATTCATTCGAATGGCAGGTGTGAACAATAAAAAAAAAATGCGGAAATTTTAAATGTTGTTGGAAAATTTGGAAAATTTTGGAAAATTTGGAAAATTTTGGAAAATTTTGGAAACCGCTGTTCGAAATTACAGTTTCTTCCATCCTGCAGTTCCAGGATTATTGCGACTCTTCTCCAGCCAGCTGACATTCGGCGGACAGCGGTTCCCAAAATTTTGACGAATTTTCCAACACAATTGAAACTTCCCACAATTTTTTTTCGAATTTGTCACACCTGCCATTCGTTATAAAATGACATTATACACCTGTCCTTCACGGGAGTGCAAGAGGTTAGTTATACCCTGTATCCCTAAAAAAAATCACACAAGTGCCGGTATATTTTCATAGTTTCACAGGACTTGTGATTATTTATGAGTCATTTTTTTTTCAAGATATTGGATAATGCCGACCTGAATGAATTCACAGAGATTGATTTTAACGACCTGGACCTGAAATTTTCCAACTATGACTTATCATTGCTGACCAAAGAATTGATCGAAGATGTGTTTTTGATTTCGGATAATACCACATTGAGAATAAATAAAAACGTAATGGACGAAGTGAACTTGCTTTTAGCAGGAACCGCCAGAAGGTAAGAGATCACAGAAAAAAATGGGTACCTGAATACAATGAAAAAGTGCAGTGGCTCAATGAAAATTTTCATTAATATTGGTCCAATAGTACACATTGATTCAGTGTACGTTTTTCTTGATTTCAATGATCTTTTTCGTAGCCGCAAAGAAAACCTGTTCATAGGTCTGAAAATAGATCATCATTGATCTCGATAAATTTGAATTCATTGTAACAATGAAAACATACATATTTCAGTGAATGGTCATTCATTGATTCGACGAAAAATGTATTGTGCCAATAAACGAAGAGGTATTCATTAATATAATGTACCATATTTTTTAAAAATATATACATCAGTGCTCTGGGACCATGAATTATTTTCGTTGATATGATGAACAATTTCAAATTGTTTCAGTGTACCTCTTTCCTCGCCTCAATGAACTTTTTCATAGCAGCAACGAAACCTGTTCATAAATGTAAAAAAACGATCATCTTTGATGTCAATAAACTTGAGTTCATTGGATCAATGAATACCTTCGAAAGTCAGTGAATGTTTATTCATTACCACGATGAAAAATGTATTGTGCCAATGAACGGGTACGTTATAAACGGCATTTATTGATATAAAGTACCACATTTTTTTCAGTGTAATCAGGAGTTAAAATTTGCGTTCACTTGACTTTCATTTGAAATTGACTATTCGCTAAACGTTATGGACAGTCTGTCAAAGAATAATAATTCATCATACGAAGTGCCACAAGGTCTTGGTCTTGGTCTTGGTCCACTATTGTTCTAGTTGTTAATAATAATTTATTCGCCCTGATATCTAAGAGGAAAATGTACAGTTTTGCGACGATACGCCATCCTGCCCTCCACTAATTCATTAATGAATCTAAAAACGAAAATTGAACAAAATTTGGAAAACAATTTCAACTGGTTCTGAGTAATCAGCAGTCACTTCCGAGAGAACCCACCATATTATATTTACTGACTACGAAAATCATTCGAGAGATTTTGAAATTCTCATAAAAACTCATAGTAGTACTCACAGACAAATGTAAGCCACAAGTGAACAATGAATCGTAGCACTCGAAAAACTCGGCACATGACTTCTTGACATCATGTATTGTTAGAAAAAAAAATATTTTACCAAAATATCAGGGGTGAAACACAAACAAATTTTTATTTAAAAAAATTAATTAAGTATATTTTTTTGCTGTCGTTTCGGAAAGTATAAGATTTATCAAGAAATAATTTTAACAAGGTGAAAGATAATTCAATTCTCTACAAGAAATATACCTAGGAATTTCTTACAAAATGCACTCGTTTTCTCAGAAAACCTGATTGAATTCCGATATAAAATTTCAAGCTCTCTTACGTGCCACTGCAATTTCCTGCAGAGCCGAAAGTTAGATTTGTCATAACTTTGCTAAAATGTATAGTAGAAGGAAAAGAAAAAGTGTATATCGTTCCTGAAGACCTGTACTTTCTCAGGCAAATATAACATGTGAGTATCAGAGTACCCAAAATGTGTTTTGTCCCACTTCACATAACCCTTCTACGATATTTCCGGAGGATCCGAAAGTCATGAATATTTCAGTTGATATGAAATAGTTATACTGAAGCAGGCATCAGTACCCTCTTTAGACCATATACAACGATTTTAGACTAGTGAGACACGTCTCACTTAGACATACCAAAGAAAAAACTGGATTTTACTCCTTCCTCAGTTCTCAACTCACACATAATCTCGATAATTTCTTCAGTAAATGTGAAAATAATCTCTCATACACATCCTACATGAAAAATGAAGTATGTGATTTCAAGCTTGAGGTTTGCACTTCACAATAGTGTTATTAAACGATTATTCTCCACATTTACTGAAGGGAATGCCGGTTTTATGGGTATCTCTTCTCTAGAAAGGCCGATCTAATCAGGAGTTAAAATTTGCGTTCACTTGACTTTCATTTGAAATTGACTATTCGCTAAACGTTATGGACAGTCTGTCAAAGAATAATAATTCATCATACGAAGTGCCACAAGGTCTTGGTCTTGGTCTTGGTCCACTATTGTTCTAGTTGTTAATAATAATTTATTCGCCCTGATATCTAAGAGGAAAATGTACAGTTTTGCGACGATACGCCATCCTGCCCTCCACTAATTCATTAATGAATCTAAAAACGAAAATTGAACAAAATTTGGAAAACAATTTCAACTGGTTCTGAGTAATCAGCAGTCACTTCCGAGAGAACCCACCATATTATATTTACTGACTACGAAAATCATTCGAGAGATTTTGAAATTCTCATAAAAACTCATAGTAGTACTCACAGACAAATGTAAGCCACAAGTGAACAATGAATCGTAGCACTCGAAAAACTCGGCACATGACTTCTTGACATCATGTATTGTTAGAAAAAAAAATATTTTACCAAAATATCAGGGGTGAAACACAAACAAATTTTTATTTAAAAAAATTAATTAAGTATATTTTTTTGCTGTCGTTTCGGAAAGTATAAGATTTATCAAGAAATAATTTTAACAAGGTGAAAGATAATTCAATTCTCTACAAGAAATATACCTAGGAATTTCTTACAAAATGCACTCGTTTTCTCAGAAAACCTGATTGAATTCCGATATAAAATTTCAAGCTCTCTTACGTGCCACTGCAATTTCCTGCAGAGCCGAAAGTTAGATTTGTCATAACTTTGCTAAAATGTATAGTAGAAGGAAAAGAAAAAGTGTATATCGTTCCTGAAGACCTGTACTTTCTCAGGCAAATATAACATGTGAGTATCAGAGTACCCAAAATGTGTTTTGTCCCACTTCACATAACCCTTCTACGATATTTCCGGAGGATCCGAAAGTCATGAATATTTCAGTTGATATGAAATAGTTATACTGAAGCAGGCATCAGTACCCTCTTTAGACCATATACAACGATTTTAGACTAGTGAGACACGTCTCACTTAGACATACCAAAGAAAAAACTGGATTTTACTCCTTCCTCAGTTCTCAACTCACACATAATCTCGATAATTTCTTCAGTAAATGTGAAAATAATCTCTCATACACATCCTACATGAAAAATGAAGTATGTGATTTCAAGCTTGAGGTTTGCACTTCACAATAGTGTTATTAAACGATTATTCTCCACATTTACTGAAGGGAATGCCGGTTTTATGGGTATCTCTTCTCTAGAAAGGCCGATCTCAAGTGGCCAGCGTAACTATCCCAATGGGCACACGTACGTTTTTCAAACGTGTTATAAACGTGGCATTGGTTGAAAAAACTTTTCTAGTTTAAAATTTTAACGGAAATAATTTAGTATAATCTTCAACGTTGAAAGAATACGTTATGAAGATGTGTTTTAAACGTTACTTCCTCAACAAGTCTTAAATATACGTTTAACAATTTTTAATCAAATTTGCTTTATGCGATTCATTTATCAATGTTTATGATACGTTCCTTATCCTTTTATTTGGTCAAAACAATGTTGTTTTATTGAGTATCTTCGATGTTAAAAACCTGATTGAAAACGGCAATAAAGCGATAATTAGTAAGCAATTGGTTTAATATTACGTTGTTTCACGCGACATTTTTTCGATGAAAAAACGTTTGGTTTTCAGCCATTTCACAACGTTATTTCAACGTCCTTGTGCCCATTGGGATGTTAGGAGTATCCATATCAACGAAATCTTCCATTTCAATGCTTGGTATTACCATCAGCACTAACTTCTTATGGGAAAACCATGTGAGATACATTGCCGAAAGTACCCCTGTTTCATGCCAAGAAGTATTTCACTTGCCGTCAATTGATTATGATGTATAAAACACAAAACTGACCTGTCCTGGAAATGCTGTTCCCATATATGGAGTGCAGCACCCAAACGCTCATTGGATTTATGAGATTCTATCGAAAGCAATTCGTCTCGTCGGTGATACTTCGATCACAAGCTCGCTCACTTCTCTGGAACACCGCAGAAAGGTTGACGATCTGTCCCTGTTTTTAGATTATTTCATGGACGATACCCTGGATTCCACACTCGCGCAAGCAGTGTTACCAGAAATTCTTGAGTAGGTACTTTTAAACTTTTCATCGGTTCCAAGGTTACAGCTTGGTGCTTCTTACAAACTGATTATGTTACCAACTGACACCATAATGTGTGTAGCATACAAACGACATTTCTAAACTCATACCGGGTGTCAACTGATCCTTTAGACAAGCCCATGCGAGTTAAACTTGGAAGGAGTGTTGGATTCGAAAATTGGAAAATTTTCCAATATTTCTTACTCTTCCATCACTTCCGGTTTCAACGGTAACCGACCCCAAGTTGGAAATTCCAAATAGAATACCCCGTATTTTAACTTTTTTTTGATTCTAGGGACGATTCTGAATTCGTTGACACCCGGTATATCAAAAAAGAACACTAATGTGTGGGTGCGGTTTCAGCTGAGGCTTTGAAATGGAGATGTGATCGAATTATTTTTTGCAGACATCAGTAGTTATTGTCTGCAAAGACCTATCCTATAATGGCTTATAGCGATTCCAGTTACAACAAAACTACTATTACTGGATTAAAATCTTGAAAAAATGCATTTTTGCTAAAACTCACCGGATATCATTTCAAGCACATCATCTCTTCTTTCCCAATTCCTTTCCACTTATATAGCGTCTCAGGAGATGAACTTTTTCATGGTCCTTCTCGTAACATCAGCTAGGTATGTCTTTTTCTCCAATACATAACAATAACGCTGTCTGAAAAGAATAGGCATTGATAATACTATTATAAAATGTTCTACTGCATATCTTTCTAACTACGGATTGATTTAGAAGATTCAAGGAATTGAAACATACCTACCGCATTTCGGGTTGAATTCTTGCAACTGTGACTTCACTGAGTTCATATCGGGCGAGTTTCATTTCCATAATTTCACTAACTGCATTCCTCTGATTGATTCGTAAAATGGATTTGATATCTTGTGCCAATAACACGATCAAGCTTCCTCCAGAGAGATAAATCCATCTAAGCCATAGACCTCATAACTGTATGGACTGGGCATGAGAAAAAGACAATTGAGGACAGAGTAAGGACAAGGATGGAGTAATTATGGGAAAATGACTATAATCCCGGCTGCGAAAATATGACTAAGATCCCGAAAGCCGTACGGTAGTCTCCAAAAATAGTTGCAAACCAGACCGAGAACCATTATTACGAAAATTCTGACCTATTATTGCACCCTTTAAGCGACGAGACAAACATGTAAAAAAACAGAGAGATATTGCAATAACGCCAGGCAGTATTTAAGGCAACTTTATTTTTATAGTGACTGCCACTATTCTGTGATTAGAAAAAGATATATTGCAAGTTTCTTCTATTCGTCCCTTATTTACACGTGGTTGACACACGCGTCCATTATTCATAACCTAAATTCAATCTCAGAATCTTCGATTTTTGTTTCCACATAATTTATTTCAGAATTTGATAGAATTATTCCTCTTGAAAGGTTTGGACATCGACTTCTGTTAAAAAAATATAGAAATGAGTTCATATATTATTTATTCTACGCACATATATAACTGAAATAGTTATTTACCTAACAAGTGCGGAAAGTAGTACTTTTCCGCACGCGACGGCAGTTGCACGAACGACGCGAAGCGGAGTTCGGGCAAGCCGTTAAGGGCGGAAAAGACATTTTCCGTAAGAGTTAGGTACAATATTTTTCCTACGAGTGTTTTTGTCAATCTTATTTATGAAAAAACAAGGTTTTTAATAAACAAGTTTTCATAATAATGCTACAAAATGACTAATACGACAGAATAGTTACATAGATCATTTATTTAGTTGTAAATATCCTCATTTTCAAAAATACAAAAATCGTGCGGAAAAGTAAAAATCGTGCGGAAAAGTAAAAATCGTGCGGGAAAGTAACTTTTCCGCACGATTTTAAATCGTACGGAAAAGTACAACTTTCAAAACAAAAAATCGTGCGGAAAAGTTACTTTTCCGCACGCTCGTAGGAAATGGTATTTAGCGTACGGATATGTTACCTTATTCAATGATAGATTCATCACATATTCACAATAATTCGTGTGAAAAGCAAAGTTTTTAAAACGTTACCATGGTAACTATATTATTTCATTACATCACTAAGGTTATAATACCGCCTGTCAGACTAGGTTTTGGTTTGTCATTTGAAACCGTCATGATGACTGAAGGGAAATCAACTTCAAAACATATAATTGTTTTGTTTTGATGACTTCATAGAAAAAAATACGGTAAAAAACCCGTTTTTAAATCCATCTAGACACTTATTTATTGAACACTCGCTCCGCTATGCTTCCCTTAAGATTAAAGTACTCGTTACTGAACGTTTTGTACACTGATATAGTAGTGCGAAAAGTGCGGGAACCAAATATTCCATAATCAAAGCAACCACCTTCGCATGAATTGTAACGGTTTTTTTGTTGATAATCATTATTTTGATCATGAAAACATGTATCTCGTTTTTTTATGGTATTTGAAGTACCTGCCACAAGCAATCAATATTGGTTTGTGAACAAATCATAACAACCGACATCGATAACTTAGTATCGCCTACTCTATGAATAGGTTGATAAAAAATTCGAAAGATATTTACCCAGTTTTTTGTATTTCGCCTAAATTTTTCAAATCAAATACTTCCGTGTCAAAAAATATTGTATGTGTAAATACGGTGTTTAAAACACTTTCACACATGTATCATAGATAGCTATCATGAAACTTGGTTGTTGTTGTCGATTATTTACTAAGAATTTGTATAGCTTTCATTGGTGATTAAAATAAATTAATTTTGTCAATCTATGTCTTATTCGTGTCTTCACTTCATCAGCAGTGTTATTGATGTGGTGAAGACGAATTAAGTAGCTTTTTGAAATCAAATCTTTTAAAAAATGTTTAAATGTTTAGTGTATAAATGCACTAAATAATTTGAGAGAAACCTTTCAAAACACCATACCACAATGACACGATACGACACCAACGTCTTTCCGGCACTCGCCGTTTTTACTAGTCTGACAGCAATGATATTTTTCTTGCACCTCTGAAAAATAAGCGTACAAAATTGTGAATCTTGATTATATTTCCGTAGCAATAGTCCTGCAGTAGTGATTGCACTCATTTTTGAAAACGGCGTCATTGAGCCACAGCATTTCAGAATATTTCCTGCAATCCCGTGTTCGGGACTATAGACATGTCCTTTTTCCTAATAACTATTCCATCCTTCACAGTACCTCTTTTTCTAATGTAGTCCGCATGTGTAAAAGCCACGTGAGGGCCAGTCCATTCCAACATAACTAGTATAAGTCTATGATCTAAGCTAAAATAGATATTCACGGTATAACCTCAAAACCGAAGAAACATTCTAAAAGTCGAATTGGCTAAACATTAATATAAATACCGACTTACCAGACTTCTTCAAACGTTTGCTGTTTAGACATTCTTATTAATTGAATATATTAAATAATATAATAAATATCAACAAATAAATATATTAGGAACACTTTTAATAAATAACACTTGTCACTTGAGTTGGTGCGTTGGTGGAATGTGGTATGTGTGTTTTATGTTTTATGCTGCAGACGGGACGCGCTCCGTGATAGGTCACTGTAATAGCGGGTCGTTTAAAAGTTGAAAATGCGTTGATTATTAGCCAAACCTAATCTGACCTGGCTAACCTTAAGTAGGCAGAATAACCATACAAAACTGTTGGGAAATAAAGACTATTCATCCACATTAGTTATGGTTTGGGCGCGTCAGTCGTACATTTTACTGTATGGCTGACTATTCGTCTGAGACAAATGTGTCATCTGAATACATCCATAGGCTCGAAAGCTTCAACATCATTGGGCTATCACTTAAGGGACTATTCTGGAAAAATCATGGCGCAAATATTCGAGCCTAATAATGTTCTCAGGTTGTTGTAGAAAACAAAACGTGTTCTCTTGGCGACACATTTAGGATGACCTTAGGTCCGAAATCCTCAGCATCCTGAGGTTGTCACTGAAGGGACTAATCTGGAACAATTACGACGCAGATGCTGAGCCTCAGAATGTTCTTAGGTTGTGGAAAATAGAACGTCCTCTTCGGGCTTTTGGCGACATATTTAGTATGACCTTAGGCGAATGTGAGCTATCTGGGTACTGATGAGGGTAAAACCCAGAAATCGATTTATAGGTGGTCCAGAGTGCAGAGAAAGCCTTGTAGGAACTGCACGGGAATTAATTGGATGTAAATTAACGTTCGTTATGTATAGCCAGGAAGGTAGTTGTTTTCTGATGGATTTTCGACCCAAATATGCCTATTGTACTTATAAGTTTATGGCAATAAGCAGTCCTCGTAGGACAGGACACATTCTTTCTCTCATGATAAGCTCATCGAGAACAATTATTGCATATTCCTTCACACGTATAATAATTTATTTCAGGACATATGCCAATTATTTCATATGGAAGATAATTCAAGAATTTGGAGTGTTTTTGGCAACGCCCCTAAGAGAAAATTTTGGGAACTTTTCCACGTTCATGACGAATAAAAGGGTTACGACTCGATGGGAAATTTGTTTGGAGGAAGCCAAAAAAAGGTTTTTACAAATAACGGAACGTAGTAAACAACCAACCATTTGATTGAAAACTTACAGATTTCCCAATGTCGCCGAGGCATCCTATATCAAGAAATATGTTGATGCTGAAACAGTTGAAAACGTCAAAAAAATTATTTCCAATATCCAGGACAGAATAATCGACCGGATCACTGTAGCAGACTGGATCAGCAATAATTCAAAAGCAGAAGCGATTGAAAAAATTAAAAATGTTATTACAATAGTTGGTGATCAACGTTTGGAGTTCAATAATGAGTTTTTAGATAATTTGCTCGATTTTGGAAACGTGAGTATAATAGCATTTATGATTGAAGATTTTCTTGCTTACTTTTGGAGTGTATTTGAATAGTTTCTGCCCTGTTCTGAACTATATAAAATATATTTGACGAGTAGAAGCGGAATAAAATAGAGGATGTAATAAATATAATAATACGGAGCCCAGGTTGCTACTCATATTGGCTGAATCTTGATTTCACATTGGGTTACTATAGATATATTCTATATTTAAGAAAAGTATTGATCCAATATTGGTAAATATTGTAAAAAGAATATTACATTAATAATACTGGTGGAATATTGGCTCAATCTGTTGAATATACATTGATTCATATTATATTGGGTCGATATACTAATTGTTTCTAGCTCCAGCATCTAGAATCAATATTGCGATTCAAATATTCCTCCCACATCGATCCTGGAGAAAAAAATAATATTGTATATGTATTAAAGTTTGATAGCAAATTGGTTGGATATTATGTCACCAATATTCAAGAAATCACATTAACCTTATATTGAGTTTGTAAAGAAAGTCTAACGCCAATATTTGCTAGAAAATATTGATACAATATTACAAATAAAATTTATTACCATTGTTGAAATTTCAATATTAGCCGAATATTCAATAAATAATATCATTATTGACCACTATCGCTCAATGTTTTGAGGTCGATAATACTTTGCATATTACTTGAAATATTTCAGATGAGCTTTTCCACAGACAATATAATCGACATGATGAGAGAAATAAAAATCAACGGTTTCCGCATGCAGTTACTGATGCTGAAAAACTCATTAATCGATACAATAAAGCAACAGTTCTTTCACACGACCACAGACGTGAATGCTCAATTTATGGAGACGATTAATATCATCGGTAAGAAATAAAAACACACAGAAATATTGATTTCCGTTCAAAATTATGAAATCTGATGTGGAATCATCTGCGGCTGAAAGACAAACTTTAGTCACTATTTTCCATCGTTCAAGGTAACCTCTTGGGAGGTATCCATGTTGAAAAGGGAAACATGTGATTTATTTGTAATATCTAACAGAAAACAAATACTTCCCCGGCTAAAGCCACGCTGGACATTGAATTTCATCTGATAAATATTGTGAAAAGAAAAAATCTGAACGTAAAAATTCGCATTTACATTCAGATAGTTGATTTTTTTATAATGTTCTCTAGTTTTCATTGAAAATTCATTGAATAAATTAGATAGGGAGAATGTTATTAAAAAAATATCAGTTACAGAAATCGTTAATTTCATTGAAGCAAGGTTCGCTTCTCTCGCATTTAATCCCCAATACATTTTGGTCGACGAAAATCTATTTGGCAAGCTTATCCGGAAGATTGACAGAATTGGAAAGCAGGCTCTTCAGAAGCAATAATACACATCAAGGATGGAAATGATGGAAATATTTCTTCTGCGGTGACACTTTGAAAGTTAGTTTTTGACATAGACCTGTTATGGGCATTGCGTTTTGATTTTTGTTCGAAATTATGAATAGGATATTCATAAAATCTGTTGTGGAATCATCTGCGATGGAAAATAGCTAAAGTTTGTCTTTCAGCATTTATTTCATTTTGTTCTACTAGTCTAGATAAGGTATCAGTAATAATATTTTCTTGACCTTTCACATACTGAAAATCTAATTGTTTAAACCGACCTTTTTGTTTTTGTGGAAATTACTTTGGTAAGAGGTCTATGATTCGTGAAAACTGTAAAATTAATACCTTCTAAGAAATATCAAAAGTACCAAGTCCTTTCAAAAGTTTAATACTCACTTTCAGTTTTCGATAACTTTTTTGGGAAAAATGCTGAAGGTTTCCACTGATTATAACTTTTATTCATTTGTTGCAAAACAGAACCTACAGGAAAACGAACACAGCCGTCTACGCTGACGACACTGCGATATACAGTAGATCGTATTACAGCGAGGTGGCTGCACGACAAATTCTCATCCATTTAAACAGGTTAGTCATACCGTATATGGCGAGTAACAAAATTGTGATTAATCCGGAGAAGACTGAACTCATAAACTTCACAAAGAAATACACATGTTCGAAGATCTTTGTGGAGTTTAAGGTTCAAAATCAAAGGATTAAGGAAGCTCCCTCCGTGAGGTACCTGGGAGTATCATTGGATAGACGTATGAACATGCATTCCCATGTCAGCCTGGCGATCCAACGAGCATCGGCGGCAGTCAAACGGACCTACCCGCTGATCGCAAGGACCTCCAGGTTGTCAATGGAGAATAAGGTACTTATATATAAACAAATTATTAGGCCTACCATGAGATACGCTTGTCCAGTGTTCTGCAGCCTCCCCAACAGTCAGATGCTGAGGCTGGAAAGAATGCAGAACAAGATACTCCGTATCGTCACGGACAGTGACAGGTACATTCGGCTGGAGACGCTACGTGAACTGGCCAAAATAGACAAAATCTCAGAAAACATCAAGGACATCTCTGAAAAGTTTTATAGATATTTCATCCTGGGGAGTCCATTGACCAGGAACATGACGAGCATCAGAGCTCATAACAACGAGCGCTACAAGAAACATGGAGGTCCCATATATCAAGCTCTGGACATCTTCCATGAGATTCCAGATTCCACATGGTCAAAACCCAGTTTTTCTTTGTTTTTCTGGGATACCCCTCACAGTAACATTGCAATCATAAACTTTAACAGCCTGATGATCTAAATAGCATAAAAATGAAAAATCCCCCACATAATTTAAGAGGAGGTGGGGAAGGTACCAAGTATGGACCAAGACATTGGCAGAATAGGGGATGATACAGGCAGTGGTACTGCTCAGGACAGTTCGCCAGCCCACCGACTTGTCGGAAGGGCAGGACAGAACCCGCCCTACTCCACACGATCGAGCTCCCTGTTCCTTCCCTTGGGCAGAAATATAGTTTTATTGTGTGCGTTATATATATATATATATATATATATATATATATATATATATCAATTGTGTTCGTATTTTATACTATCCGTTTTTATATATACATATATTTTGTTAATGTACTATCTGTTTTTACATCATAATGTAATTTAATAAATATTTTTGGATTTTGGATTTGGATTTGGAGATATTGATGCGTCTACTGCAATGCTAATTTTTGCATTTTGTTTAGGATGAACTAACATCGTAGCTGTTTAAATTGAATTTTTTGTGTTTTCGAACTCCGAGTCGCATTCTGTTGTCCAAATAAAATATTTCTTATTATTAGTACAATCATTGACTGAGTTATAAATTGGAATAAGCAATTCTGATAATATTGAAATGAAACAACTATAGTATACCTATAAATCGCTGAGCTTGTTTTATCGAGACGGGAACTGGGAAATTTTTAATAACTTTAACTCTATCAATATTCAGACTATATTCTTGAAGACTATCAAATAATGATGTCAAATGTGACTCTTGCTACTTGTTATCAATATTATTATTTCGTCACAAACATTGATTTACTCATTGTCTCTCTTTACTTAATAAAAATGACTTTTTCCCAGATAATGCACGGAGCTCCTTTCACAACTATTTTTTTTGTAGTTATTTCCGCAGGCCTCATGCAAGACGTCTACTTCAGTGTACAGAGACCAAATTATCTTAATTATGGCGGTTTAGGAACGATAATAGGACACGAATTGGCCCACGGTTATGGCGAGGACGCCTTGTCTCAAGACAGCGGAGGAAAAGAAATATTCATGGAATATTTCAACAACAGGAGTGCGAATGAAGATCATTTGAGGTCTATGTTTCATTTGATTCCTCTATGGGACAATGAAACGTTCGATGAAGTGGCTGCTAGATCAAAATGCCTGGACAACCAATATAGAGAATTTCTCAGCGGGGTAATGTTTTTATGAACGATATTGTGACGAAGTTTCTGCTTTAGTACAATGAAGGAATTAACAAAATGGAAGTTCACAATATTTGGCTATATTTTCAAATGAGTGTATAGGGGGTTAGAGGGTCGCAAATTAAATGGGGTATTTCATGTAAACAAAAGCTTCTATGCCTTTGAAGTATTTTTAACACTAGTGTTAAAAGTATTTTTAAATACAGTTGTACAAAAATTTCTTTTTTTCAGAAGTCAATGGAGTACAGCCATATACTCAGTGAGATCTATGCAGATGTACTAGGTACTGATTTTGCGTATGAGGCCTATGCCTCATGGTGGAAAATTCATGGCAATGAAGAAAAAGCTTTACCAGGTTTATCCTACACTCCCAAGCAGACGTTTTGGATACAGTTCGCAAATAATTTCTGTCATTTGGGTAGCTCCTATGAACAGGATATCGGGAACGCCTTTTTCAAATACAGAGTGTTATCATCGTTGAAAAATTCACGACATTTTCCGCTAGATTTCAAGTGTAGTCCTGGAACTAGTATGAATCCGGTAGAGAAGTGTGTCATATTCTAGTTATTTAAAATATTGAAAAAATTGTTGAACAAAATAAATCTGTTTTTCAAAATACAGTTTTTTTTTGTCCTGTGATCCATGAACAATATCCTAGAGACAATACAAACCCAAATACAAAATACTCAAAAAAATACGAAGGCTAACTTCAAACTCAGAATCCCGACTTTGGCTCGAGATTTCAACATTTTATTGTTGAAAATTGTCAAAAATGTTCTTTCCGCTAACCAGCTGTCGTCCCCTACGAACGGAACCTCTCAAAAGTAGAAACTATTGAGCTAAGGACTGACAAGCTCCTACCTTTTAACTAACAATAACTAATGTCTGCAACAAATCAAGGCAGAAGCTGAGTCACCGCCCGCAGCCTAGCGTTCACTAAACCACGGGCGCCATCTGAACTCCAGCCCCTCAACCAGAGGAATATCCAAAACTAAATGAAGAACTCCTTAACATTACATTACTTGGATTAGCCTTTGACAAAGGTAAAAGGCTGATCCAAGTGCATGGTCTCAATTTTTTAAAGTAATGTTAAGTTTGCTAACATACTGGGGTTCTACCGCTATTTTCATATGAAGTTTTTATATTGTTTTTCAAACAAGATGTAGTTGATAGTTCCTAGTTGAAATTTAAATTTTTTGTCCCCACACATTCTTCCCCCTTCTTTTGTACTATAAACTGAAGATGAACATATATATGTTCGAAACATGTTTTGTTGAGGTAGGATTTTTATCCTGATCTCTTTTATTAAACTTTGTGGAGACGACTTTGTGTTCTTTTTCCAAAAAAACTTGGTCTGCCACTTTGATTATGGACTACTACCTACTTATATACATACAGTGACCGCCAAAAAGTATGTACCATATGGGAAAAAAGTTTATTATTAGAGTATTGGAAAAGAGATTCTTGGAAAAAGTTTGTGCATGTCCGATAACCTTAAAATAGATTTTGACACATGTCACGTGATCGCTGGTATGGCGGCAAATTGAAAAAAAATTACTACGAAAAGGCAAAAAGTGGGGTAAAATGGCAAGATATCAAAAAAAGTAATTTCAAAAAGTTGCTTAGAATTGAATTTTATACTCACATACAAAGAAAAGATAATGAGAGAAAATTGAAAATAGCTATTTTTTTTAAATATGTTCCTAGCTGTATGAAAATATCAAATTATTATCTTATGAATAGCTTGACCATACTGAAACATTTCTATTTCAATGAGAATGGCAAAATTTTCTCATTTTCTCCTCACCAGTGAGCACTAAACTAAAAAAATTGGATTTTATCAAAACCCAGGCTGTTACATTGGTTCGTATCTAACAGTTATATCAGAATTCCATGACCATTGTGATGACATGACACTCCAGAAACATGGTGTTTTCTAGATTATAATCAAGATTCGGTGATAATCGTGCCAGACCGTTTCTATTCGAATGCAATGTTGAAAACTCTAGCCTCTTTAATTTGACGCACTATTTTTAAGATTATGTGCGAAGTGAAACGTTCGTGTACGATTATCATCAAAAATTGATTATAATCAGAAAAACACGATATTTTTGGATTTCTTCATCATCGCAATAATCGTGGAATTCTGATATAACTGTTAGATACGAACCAATGTAACAGCGAGGGTTCTGATAAAATTATTTTTTTTTAATTTAGTGCTCTCTGGTGTGGAGAAAATGAGAAAGTTTTGTTATTATCATTGAAATACAAATATTTCAGTATGGCCAAGCTATTCATAAGAAAATTATTCAATATTTTTATAAAGCTAGGAAAATATTTTTAAAAAATTGCTATTTTCAGTTTTCTCACATTTTCTTTTCAAACTTTGTATATGTATATAAAATTGAATTCTAAGCAACTTTTTCAAATTACTTTTTTCGATATCCTGCCATTTTACTCGACTTTTTGTCTATTCATAGTACTTTTTTTCAATTTGCCGCCATACCAACGATCACGTGACATGTGTCAAAATCGATTTTTAGGTTATCGGACATGCACAAACTTTACCCAAGAATCTTTTTTTCAATACTCTAATAATAAACTTTTTTCCCATATGGTACATAACTTTTGGCGGTCACTGTATACAGTTTACATTTCTGAGTGACGAATAACATTTTCTGAAATGATATAGTTGCCCACTTGAAGCGACAATTAATAATTAATATTTGAACGATACTGTTTATCCTTAACATACCTTATATAACATATTATAGAGATTACTCAGTTAATTATGATCCATCCATAAAAGAAAGGACAATTTTCTAATATCTCCATTGAAAAGCTTCACTGCAAATATTTTGTCATGATGTGGAGCGGAAAGCAGAAACAATAGAAGTCCTCTTGTGAACAATGAAATAACAACATTACACTTGTAATTTTTTCACGCATGAGAACGAAGGGGAATCAGAAATCGAATAAAATATAAACTTAGTTATATAAGCAATACACTAACATTTTACAGACTATTCCTTCGGTGTTCTTCCACATATGAAGATGGGTTTCAAATTGGGGGTAGTTGTGCTATGTTCTGGTGTAATCGTTTCCTCTGTATATGCGGCTGCTGTAGATGACGTGAATACTAATAATATTGGCAGGTAAGTGATTTCACTTTGCATTCACACAGAGGTTGAAAAAAAATCAATCGACATAATGAATACTATTGATTTTTATGTCATCAAAAATCTAAAAACTTTGAAGAAATCTGCATTGTTCACAATAAGCTTGTCAAGAGAGAAACAAGATGTCCTGCCTTACCAGGACGACGCTTATTGCCATAATCCTATACAATAGAACAAGATGGATAGAAACCCTGGTGGATTGACTGATTCGCTTTTGTTTCACCCAAAGTTGTTAATGCTGTAATAAGATGGGATTAGCTTTCCCGTTGTCAGTAGATGGCGCATCATCAAAAAATAGCCGAGTTTACATTCCGAAGTACTGAGTCATATTTTTTTTGGAATATTTGAAATTTGACTGTTTATGACTATGTTTATAATTTTTGATTAACTGTGATTTACATTATCGTTTTTTTCTGTTCTTTTACTACTTTTCGTTCAGTTCGCTATGATTAGTTATTTGTTTATTGTTGAGTTTTCTGTAATTCTTGTATTTGTAGTGCATAATGTTTTTTCAAGTTTGTACTTGGACATGGCTGCGTTTGTATGAAAGATCTAAGGTTAGTATCATTGTTTAAATATCCCGTACATATCACATATCCAACTAGTTAATTTAAAATTACTGTTATGATTTTTGATGAAATAAGCACGTTAAACATGTTATGTCGTATTTTTTAACAAAATTGAATAAATACGAAATGTAAACATGTCATAACAGTGACAATTGTCCAACGTCATCATGACAAGTATTCATTTATCAATCTGTAATGACTTTACCGCCATCTACGAACGATCGTGAAGCTAATCCGATCTAAATAAAATATGAAGAATCACGTAGGCCGTACCTTAACAGTTTTGGTAGGCCGATTTCACATGTATAAATGAACGCACCAGTGTTTCTATCCATCTTGCAATAGAAAAAATTGGGTCGAAAATCCATCAGAAAACAACTACTTTCCTGGCGACGAATGTTGAATTATATCTAATGAATTTCCGTGCAGAGTTCCTACAAGGATGTCTCCACAATTGCGAGTTACTAGTTACATGAAAATGTTCATTGAAACATTTGGACCACCTATAAATCGATTTCAGGGTTCTTGCCCTCATCAGTATAGGGTAGGTCTCTGCAGACAATAAATAATGTCTGCAACAAATGGTTCAGCAAAGTATTCATGTCAAGGCAGAAGCTGAGACACCGCCCGCAGCCTAGCGTTCACTTTACCACGGGCGCCATCTGAACTCCAACCCCTCAACCAAAGCAATACCCAAAACTTGCGTGATTAATTTAACCACCAATATAACTTTTTTTATGGAAGAATGCGATTTCGACTTCTTCGAAATTAATCGTCTCATTTATATTAGAACATATCAGTTGACATGAAAGTTGATTTATATGCTCCAGTAACAAGAATAGGGTTTATGAGAATTCTTGCTAATGCCCTTGGGAATGATTCATTGGATCACTACATGCATGTGAAATCTGCCCTTTTCAATTTAGCCCTGCGAGAAACAGTTTTTATGAAACCTTCCTTGGGTTTCAAGAAGGTACCTGAAGACGTCGTTTGTGGATTGAAAAAATCGTTGAACGGTCTGGGAACGTTGCCTGAAAAATTGTATAATTAATTGTTTCAACTCATTTATGATAGAGAATCATTTTTCACAAAGCAGAGTGTATACTTGTTTAAATGTAATAGTAATTTTCCTAACAAGTGCGGAAAGACACTTTCCGCATGAGTTAGGAACAATACTTTTTCTACAAGCGTAGGAAACAAATTTTGCTTTACTTTGAATACACTCTTCAACATTGAATATCTTGCCCATGTTTTAGACATTTCTAGAAAATAAGCCAAGAATACTTCTTCTTTATTTGGTGTTTTCACTTTTTTATTGTTGCACCATTCAATAAAACTCGTGTACTGCTTCTCATACCTTTGTTTAGATTTCGTTGGCAATAACTCTAAGTTCGCATCTGTAGCTGCTTGCACGATTTCTTGTGGAAGTTCTTCATCAGATCAATAATCCATTGTGGCAATTTCACTGAATCGAAAATTTTATATAAGTAACGCTTTGTCTGTCACTCTGACAATTACAAACAAATTTTTGTATTGATCGGCATGACAACATCAATTGTTACCTACTCGTTATCAGATCAATCAAAGCCTATAGATAGGGTGATTTTCATAACAATACATTTTTATTTATCAATATTTGTTCATTTTTTCAATAAATAGTGCAAAATGATGGATGATTTTGAACAAACTCACTTAGTATAGCAAAAAAAAAGCTTGAACTTTCATATTTTGTCACCCACCACTTATATTTTACGAGGATATCATATAAATGTTTTTCCCGCACTAGTGTGGGAAACTTTCCAAACTGAATTGCGTGCGGGTAGAGGGTGAATCACGCACGCTTGTAAGAAAAAGAATTATCCCGATTGTCCGTTACCATTTGGGCGTTACGAATTGTCGCGTTAAGATACGTCATGGAACTTACATGAAATGAACCGCTCATTGAATTTTCAGGAGTTTGGACGCGAAAGGTGTTCTGACCACCTTAGCTACAAATTTCATGTCAAGAGGATATGGCATAACAGGACCAGCAGGCTCTTCTCAAGTAGTGTCCCTCAATCTCACGAATCTTCTTGTCCTCGTACTTCTCAAAGCTCTCATTTTCACAGCAGGTTCTTTGGGTGCTGGACATTTCAAAGGAGGCTACGCCAGGTCTATGGACGGAGAGGAAAAACTCGTCACGGATGAGGAGGTTCTGATGTTCTTGAGCTACTTGTCAGGTAGGATGGAAATGAATGAAAGCTTCGAACAAATTGATTACTTTCAATTGATCACGATTTAAATCATGATTGGAATTAACTGATTTTTTCATTTTTAATCGTGATTCAAATCAAATTATAAATTGCTGTAAAATAAGTCTTCGAAGCAGATAACTTAACAGAAAATTCAAAAAAAGGAAGATAGTTTATTCAAAACACAAATGTAAGCGCGAAAAACTATTTTTTTTCTGTGACGGGAAAAAAGATTGACATTTTATATTTGTTGACAGGTACTAAAATATGACTTTTCATGAAATTACTTTTTCCCCCACCCAGTTTTTTCCCGGATATATAACTAGCTTCATCACTCAACCTGCACACTACTAACCTAACCGGCCTTTATTACTAAGTTTGAAAAAAGCTGGTAAAATTAAAAAAGTTGATATAATGAAAAAAAAGAAAGATGCTTAACTGTCGCCTTGAACCACGGTACTTATGGCGTAGTGAGCCGCAATCCTATTATATCTATTGAATTTTCTTTTACTAAATAGAGCAATGAAGTTTCATAGAATTTCGGATATTCAATAATTTAGAATTTTGGAAAAGTAAATTCGAAGAAAACTGTCGGTTAAGATTGTACATTATTTTGATTATTCTCTTCTGTGCTATTTCTAAAGGTTTAATATTATTAGAGTATGCACCACCTCATCCGATTATACCATAGTTTAGTAGTGATTGAACCAAGCTGAAATACATGATATTCAAATTTTTTTCTTCCAGTATGAAAGTCATTTGTTCGAATAAATACATGAATGATCTAAGTTTTTTAGTTAAGTTCTGAATTTGAAGATTCCATTTTAAGTTATTATCAATAGTTATCCCTAGGTATTTTGTACAGGTTGTAGTTTGAATATTATAAGTATTATTTTTGAAAGGTAGATGTATGTCTAGTTGTTCAGTGTTTAGGAGATCATTTTTATAATTCGAAAAAGGTAGATATACAGTTTTATTCATATTAATTGTGGGAAAAGTATCATATAACTATTTTATTGCCATTTCTAAATCCATTTTTAATTTGATTTCTACTTCTTCCCATGAGTTTCCATCCAAAAAGAGTACGGTATCGTCAGCATATGAGATCATTGTTCCTTGAGTTTGAATATAGCAGTTTATTTAAATAAATTATAAAAAATATGGGACCCAACACTGTTCCTTGTGGTATTCCGAATGTTATCTCTCTTTGGCCACTCGTTGTGTTACTGATCCTAATTTTAGTTCGAAAATATGAATAGGACATTCATAAAATCTGTTGTGGAATCATCTGTGACTGAAAGACAAACTCAATATTATTAGGCAATAAACTCAGTTCTGAGCTTTGTTTAAAGTTGGTTCAAAATTGCAATATTATTATTGTTCTGGTTGTTTCTTTAAACCTGTTAAAATCTCCAAACGTTTGGACTGTAACTGCTGCAGTTCTGGAACGTCATTTATGATGCCAAAGAAGTCATTTTATTTTCCGTGTGAACTGAAACATTACAAACTACGACTCTAAACTTCTCTAGTTAAACTTTATTTTTCAAAGGTTCTCCGGGCTGTCTTCAGAACATAGCCTGTCAGCAACCGGACCAAGCGAAGAAATACATAAATGCAGGGGACCTGCTGTTGAAGATATCGAAAATGTTCAACGTGGAGACAAATATGGATTACAATTATATTTTGCAAGAAATGGAACAGGCTTCTAACGTGGGACTTGCTGGGGGGACGTGCAGTAATTTTGAATGTGGCACCACAACGTGAACGCTAGTTCGGCATTATTCAGATCAGAACGATATCTGAACGTATAAATAGCTGTTATGAAATATTTTTGTGATTTTTTGTGATTATGTGGAGATTCTAGATGATTGACATCAGGGTTGATTTTGGGTCGTATTTAACCGAGCACCAAAGTAATATTGATATAATTTCCAAATATTTATCTTGTGTCACCAAAAATCATAGTTGAGTACCAACATTTAATTACCGAATTATTTATTTTTGAGCCCCAAAGTATTGAGTTTTGAAGTTTATTCAGTATATTTCAGCAGCAACTAATCATTGTTGATACCACAAATCTTACTTGAACACCAGATATTTGAGCACCAAAATAAACCTAGTATGCGAGTCGAAAATGCGTGAATTAGATATTCGCTCGCGCTTGACGCACAATCTTAACCTGAGCAAGCTAACCTAGTTTGCGAGTCGAAAATACGTGAATTACCTTTTTGCTCGCGCTTGACGCGCAATCCTAACCTGAGCAAGCTAACCTAGCTTGCGAGTCAAAAATGCGTGAATTAGATTTTCGCTCGCGCTGGACGCACAATCCTAACCTGAGCAAGCTAACCTAGCTTGCGAGTCGAAAATACGTGAATTAGATTTTCGCTCGCGCTTGACGCACAATCCTAACCTGAGCAAGCTAACCTGGCTTGCGAGTCGAAAATACGTGAATTAGATTTTCGCTCGCGCTTGACGCACAATCCTAACCTGAGCAAGCTAACCTAGCTTGCGAGTCAAAAATGTGTGAATTAGATTTTCGCTCGCGCTTGACGCACAATCCTAACCTGAGCAAGCTAACCTAGTTTGCGAGTCGAAAATACGTGAATTACCTTTTTGCTCGCGCTTGACGCGCAATCCTAACCTGAGCAAGCTAACCTAGCTTGCGAGTCAAAAATGCGTGAATTAGATTTTCGCTCGCGCTGGACGCACAATCCTAACCTGAGCAAGCTAACCTAGCTTGCGAGTCGAAAATACGTGAATTAGATTTTCGCTCGCGCTTGACGCACAATCCTAACCTGAGCAAGCTAACCTGGCTTGCGAGTCGAAAATACGTGAATTAGATTTTCGCTCGCGCTTGACGCACAATCCTAACCTGAGCAAGCTAACCTAGCTTGCGAGTCAAAAATGTGTGAATTAGATTTTCGCTCGCGCTTGACGCACAATCCTAACCTGAGCAAGCTAACCTAGTTTGCGAGTCGAAAATACGTGAATTACCTTTTTGCTCGCGCTTGACGCGCAATCCTAACCTGAGGAAGCTAACCTAGCTTGAGTCAAAAATGCGTAAATTAAATTTTCGCTCGCGCCTGACGCACAATCCTAACCTGAGCAAGCTAACCTAGTTTGCGAGTCGAAAATACGTGAATTACCTTTCTGCTCGCGCTTGACGCGCAATCATAACCTGAGCAAGCTAACCTAGCTTGCGACTCGAAAATGCCTGAAATACATTTCCGGTCGCGCTTAATATACAAACCTAACCTGAGCAAGCTAACCTAACTTGCATGTTGAAAATGCATGAGACATTATTTAATGTCTTTGGTGTTCATGTATTACATTAGGTACGACTTTGATATTTGTGCCAACTTTTTAACATTTCAGATGCTCATATATTCTATTTCTGGTTGAGGTTTTTTGGTGCTCGTTTATTACTTTTGTTGGTCAAATATTATTTTGGAGACAGAGTATAAAACTTGGCATGTAATTTTGTAGTACAATAATTATTTTGATGCTTATTTCAAATATACCCGTTGATTTGTATGTTGTTAATAAAACTTTATTTGTTTTTGGTCGTTGTTGTCCTTTGTCTACTTTTACACCAAATCGTTCCTTTTCAAAGTCTTTGGTAATATTAATCAGCTAAACCTATGCTTTGATATGTACAAATTGAAACAGCAAGGATATATCTTTGACCGTTTCCGTAAAGTCGTATTATTGTAATTAAATATTTTTATAAAATTTCATAAATTATTTTCGCAAATTAAAAGTAATGTAGTACTAGAAATATGATTTTTTATACTCAAACAACTGCCCATAGAGCAAACTGAATCAATAAAATTGCTTGGGATCCGGACCCGCTTTTTACGACTCTATTTGATCACCAAAATTTAAAGTTTCTACATTGTTTTGGACTCTGGGAAAAAAGTCTAAAATTACCTTTTACTTCCGTCCTTTCAGGGGTGATATATGTCAATAGGTTGGACCAAGATTATTATTATAGGATAGACCCCTTAAAATCAACAACGTGATATCCCCTGAATTTTTTATCAATAATTCAGACACACCCTGTATACCTAAAATGCCCCTTTCGTAGTAAAGGAATATTTTCAGCTATTAGTTCTGTAAAAGCACACATTTCATCGACTAACGATTCACAAATGTTAGAAAAAACTTTCAAATACATTTTATTAACATTCACTCAGTGAACATTAGTTTTTTTGGCATGTTTCAGTTGTACTATGGAATCATCTTGACTACAGGTGCCCTGGCAACTTCTTTATTTTTCGCTTGATTTCTCCTCCTACCGACATATTCGGAATAACTCAAATATCCATCACGGTCAATATCGTCTTCTTCAAGGACTCGATCAATCAATTCTGAAAAATACCATGCATTATTTCAAAGTCTGGCATGATACTGAAAAATATTATATTGATTTCAATGTCTGGCATAATATTATTCCAAAATCGAAAGTTTTCTATATATTTTTTTTTTTTTCGATTTCGGAGTCATTTTAATGAATAAGTTGGTTTTTAGTTTCTAACGTGATTGAAAAATTTTGAGCCCTTCAAAGAAACGTTTTCATTTCTGAAAAAGTCAGAGGAGTACTTCATTTTATATTAGAATAATGAACTAATAAATAATATAAAAACTTCCTCTGGCGTCAGTGTTTTGGTTTGTTGCTGAGTTTTGCAGTGGTTTCTATAGTTAGGAGGCCATGAGCGCGATCACATTTGGCCGTTTTTTAGGGTAAAAGAGTCGATAACTGAAAAACGGTTCGTCGTATCGATTTCAAACAAGGATAGGCTTCTAGAGGAAGTTTGATTCTATGTAACTATATCTGCGGCAGCACCTCAAGATTCTTTTAATGGATATAGTCGAAGTAGCTGCAGTGGTATTTCTCTTCCATTAAAATTTGAAACAATATTTCGTTCGAGTAAAAAGTGTTTTTGCAAATATATTTAATTCTGTATCAATATATTTATTAGTTGTAGCAAATATTTTCATTTTGCTTTCCGATATATTTACTTTCGATAAAACACAATATATTTACTTTCCAAGCATTACAAATATATAAAAACTTTGATTCCCATAGATTTATAAATTCGATCTATTTTATGTCGTCAAGAGATGGCGCAACCGACGCGATTTGTCCAAGCTCGAGCATGTGGCAACATGGCAACTAAGCAGTCATTAGTACATAAAGTGGTTAACAGATAGCAGTAGCACAGGCAGTTTTGTTATTGTGTAGTTTTCTACTGTGGGTCAAACGAATGCCCTCTAGGATTGAATGACCCAATCTGAAATATTATACAGCCGTCATCTATTCGGCAATTTCGGTACTAATGATTTTTCTTCGTTCCCATGTTGCCATATGCTTGAACGTGTCACAAATCACGTCGATTGCGCCATCTCTTGACGACATAAAATAGATCAAATTTATAAATATAATATGATACTTCACGTTTTTGTATATGAGTAACACTTGAAATGTAAATATATTGTGTTTGATCGAAAGTAAATATATCGGCATGCACAAAAATATATATTGCTATAATCAATAAATATCGGCACGCCAAATGATATATATTGCTACAATTAATAAATATATTGACAGAAATTATTTATATTTTTACCCGAACGACACCTCATATAATTAAATTACAAACGATCATGCAAACTACCAGCTTACCAATATAATAATTCAAATCAAAACTCTCCGTTGTGGAAGACAAATTGTTTATATCGTTCTGTTCAGCTTCGTTATGCTCATCAGTATGAATTATAGCTTGTAGTATTTCAAGACCGTCTAACTTGGAGTTTTTATCGCTATCGTGCACTTGAAAATAGTAAAACTCCAATTCTTCATCTGTCATCTTGGAAAAATCCGGCTCGGGGATGATGTCGTCCAAATGTTCCTTCGAAATAAAATTGTACGGTTTTGAATAAAATAATCTTTGAAATGTTCTTGGGAACGGTTTATGAATTGAAAAGTTTATGGTAGCCAGAAGGTGCATTAATAGTGGCTTTATGCAGTATTACTTAATTCAGCGGTATTCCTCTCTCTCTTTTCTCCCCTTTTTCCCATTGATATATCTCTCTACTCTGTGCTACCTCCAAATAGGCAATATACGTAATAATTTCGAAAATGAGTTTTTATACAACTGTCATTAAAAATGACGTTTTTAATTAATTGCTAAAAACTGACGTTTTCACAGAATCACTTTTAACACTAGTGTTAAAAGTAAAATGACAGATGAGATGATGGTTACTCAGAAATATAGATCTCTCTAATAGAAACACTTCAATCAGATATTATAAACAGAACACCTACTCAAGAGGAATCATTTATTAAAGTTTGCACATGTATTTGGCCGTTTGTGCAATTGGTTATACTAATTCCTTTTAAACTTACAAACGAAGTAGTATTCAGTCCAACTGTAGAAGGTCCTTCATCACTGACAAATAATGACATTCATTAATAGAGGGCGTTGGGGTTTATTATATTTGAAGTATCTGTCAGTCAGCCTTGTAACCCAAAGCTCGTGTGTTCGAATCCTTATGGATCTTATACTTTTTTGTTTTTTTCTCACTAGCAGTAACTGTTGCTCCACTCGCTAACGCTCGTTTCGCAATATTCCCCACTCACAAAATAAAATTCCACTTTTAATACTTGTATCATAAATAACTATTTTGGCATAGCAGACGGAATGATGAAAATCAGCACTGAATTTAAAAAATGTGGATCATACCATAAGACCCGGTTCGAATCCCGGTCGATACACATTTTTTTAATTCAGTTCTTATTTTCATCATTCCATCTGCTATTCCAAATCTCATTTTCGAATATAATTCAACTACGGATGTAAAACTAGGTCATTTATACGTCATAATATTCACAAATCGGAAAAAACTTGCCCAGGGGCAAACCATATATGCAGAGAGACAGGTTACGATCATAATTTCAACGGGTCCCTTTCATTTTGGGATTTTTCAAATTTCAATTCCAGTTAATTTTTTTTCCCTCTGACCAAGGAAGATACGAAACTATTACGAATGTTCAAGAAAATGCTAATATATTTGCTGAAAATTCTACTCTGGAATAATTGGGGAAATAATGCCCAGACATAGTGGCAGTCGTAAGCCTGAAAAAACATTTTGATTTTTGTTCGAAAATATGAATAGGATATTCATAAAATCTGTTGTGGAATCATTTGCGGCTGAAAGACAAACTTTAGTCGATATTTTCCATCGTTCGAGATAACATCTTGGGAGGTATTCATGTTGAAAAGGGGAACAGTCTACATGAAAATTGAAAAATGAAAAATGTGAATAGGATATTCATAAAATCTCTTGTGGAATTATCTGAGGCTGAAAGACAAACTTTAGTCGCTATTTTCCATTGTTCAAGATAACCTCTTGGGGAAGTAGTTGTTTTCTGTTAGATGTCACATTTTTCATTTTTCAATTTTCATGGAGAATGTTCCCCCTTTCAACATGAATACCTCCCAAGAGGTTATCTTGAACGATGGAAAATATCGACTAAAGTTTGTCTTTCAGTCGCAGATGATTCCACAACAGATTTTATGAATATCTAGCCTGCTTTCCATTCTATCAATCTCCCTGATGAGCTTGGCAAAGCGAACTAGATTTTCGTCGACCAAAATGTATTGGGGATTAAATGCTAGAGAAGCGAGCCTTGCTTCAATGAAATTAACGATTTCTGTGAGTGATATTTTTTAATAACATTCTCCCTATCTAATTTATTCAATGAATTTTCAATGAAAACTAGAGAATATTAAAAAATCAAAAAGTATGTCCTTAAACATCACTAGTTCTTCGCAGTTATTCAACTCCTCTTATGATTTGGGAGTATTTTCCGTCCGCTTTGAAAACTGTGGAAAAACACTCCTATCTTGTTGCAATGTGTTTCCTGGAAGATCATGGAAAAAGCCACATCGAGTTTATGGATTACATAAAATGCTTATGAATCGTGAATGATAAAAAAAATTAAGTTAAGTGATCTTCTGCTTACGTACGTCTCTATACTCAACAAGGTACTGTAAAGGTACGTATTCCCTAGAGCGTTCGTTCCGTATGACCGCCGAATGAGCACCGAACGAGCGAATGCTCGGACAGTGTTGACGCTGATTTGGGTATTGATGGGTATGAATATTTGTACGCGACTGACTGCGGATCGGTGCTCATGCGGAACGAACGCTCTAGTGAAGACGCACCTTTAATTAGTAACATCGCAGGGCGGCCTTAACGATCTTTTATGATATTCCAATTTGACTTACTTGTATATGCTCCTTATCATGTAACAGCTGGACATCTTCAGTCAACTTTTCATTAGTTTCTTTACTAGGCTTATAATGGACATGTCTTTTGACAATTCTGTCTCCTCTGGGATGATGGGGACCTCTCGCTTCCGTAAATACCAATAACAAAGGTATATAGTTGAAAAATGTGAAATACATTCTGAAAGAACGAAAAATTTTGTAGTTATGTCCAAATAAGAGTACAGATTCTCTCCTCAGTATGGAATGACTAAGAATATTAAAAATTATCAAAGGTAATATACCACGAGTCCTACAAATTTTATCGATAAATTTTTATTTTCCACGAAAACTTTTTATTTGGCAAAAGTATGAAAACAAACCGTCCTGCGTACTCGTGATTTTATCTAATTCGGTTTGTTTGAATGCTTTTGCATAAAAATAAAAAGTTCGAGTGTTTTGAAAATGAAAATTTATCTCATTAAATTTGAAGAACGAGTTGTATTTGGAGAAATGATGTATTGATCAAATCAAAGGAAGAACAATTTATTTCATTAGTATTTCATTAACATGAGGAGAAAAGAAGGAAATTTGATAATTAGAAAATGTACCTTTCAGATATCAAACAATTGAGGGGGAAACTACTCTTTCGTTAGGTGTACATCATAGCATTTTCATTAATTCAATATTAATTTTAATTAAATTCATTATTCGAAATGTCAAACTCGCCAGAAATTATTTTTGCGCAAAAAAAACATTTGAAAACTGATTCAGAGCTGACCAACTTGAGAACGGTTAGAGATAGACAAATTCTGCGAACTCCAATCGATTCAGAATGGCCGAATTAGTATATCTTGGAAATTTGAACGAAAAAAATCGACGGGCAAAAATGGCAAGTATACCAACTCGAGAACGGTTAGAGATAGACGAAATCTGCGAACGCCAGTCGATTCAAAATGGCCGAATTAGTATGTATTGTTATTTTCGAGTCAATCAAAAGAAATTAAAAATTACTCGAAAAAGTTGCAAGGGGTTCACCCCTAAAAATCATTAAAAGTAACAAGTTGTCACATCGACTCGAAATTCGCACTGTGTACGTAAAATTTCATGCTCATTCCAAAAATGTATGATTTTCTATACTCAGATATAAGATTTAGCCGGAAAAAGGTGTTTAAGATAAAACATTAAATTTTATGAGATTTTTTATTTTTCGAATTTAAAATTTTTGTCCTCGGACGTATTTTGACGTGCTGATTCCGAATCTTTTAACAATAATGTCGAAAACTCATCAGAAATATTTTTGACGGCAAAAAAAACATCAAAAAACTGATTCAGAGCTGACCAACTCGAGAACGGTTAGAGATAGACAAATTCTGCGAACGCCAATCGATTCGGAATGGTCGAATTAGTATGTATTGTGGATTTCGAATCAATCGAAAGAAATTAAAAATTACTCGAAAAAGTTGCATGGGGTTCACCCCTAAAAACCATCAAAAATACCAAGTCGTCACATCGACTTGAAATTTGGACTGTATACGTAAAATTTTATGCTCATTCAAAAAATGTATGATTTTTATATGCTCAGATATAAGATTTAGGCGGAAAAAGGTGTTTAAGATGAAAAATAAAATTTTCAGAGATTTTTTATTTTTCATTTTTGAATTTCAAATTTTTGTCCTCGAATGTAATTTGACGTGCTGATTCTGAATCTTTTAACAATATGGTCGAAAACTCATCATAAAAATTTTTGCCGGCAAAAAAAACATCTAAAAACTGATTCAGAGCTGACCAACTCGAGAACAGTTAGAGATAGACCAATTCTGCGAACGCCAATCGATTCAGAATGGTCGAATGTATTGGGTATGTATTTGGGAATTATTTTATGACTTTTTGGATCTTATATTTATACATAAAAGTTAAATTATGTCCATACAACGTATCCGCGTAATTGAATGGTAATTATTTTTCAATGCCCCCTAAAACTTTTTCATTATTTCATTAGGTGTACAAAAAATGACTAGTTGTTTCCCCCTCGCAAACAACGATATAGGCCTTCTATGATCCAGAAGAGATATGGTGCTTATGAGGTGCATATGATATAGATATCTAGAAATTATGATAGTTTAAAGCAAACCTTAATGATGCTTTCTGAAGATAGCAAGAGATGGCGCCACACCTCTCCATTGTACAAGGTTGATAATTGAGAATGTCTTATTATGAATTGAAAATCGCGCCAGAAGGAACATACAATTATTCGTACGCCATCTTCATTTCAGATCAAAAACATCGGTCTACAAGCGGCTACAGTTCTGTCCACGACGTAAATCATATATATCAACAATTTGAAACCTATTTCATCACTACAATACAAATCGTAGGTCACCTCGTGGTCACCACCCCGTAACCTACCTTTCTGTTCAATTTGAAAATGATTAATTGAAAGCTAAAAAATTGCAATTGCAAAAATTCCACTGAGAGATAATTCGTTTGATTTTTCACGGTAATTCTTATTCGAATCAAGTTTCGAATTACTCTGTATACACAATGTGAGAACAAATAAACACAAGCTAGACATATTTTTTGTTTTGTCCCACTTGACCATAGAAATTACTAAATAATGCCCCTAAATACACACCGCACTAGTTTCATAAGGGTGGAAATAAAAATAGGGGAAAGTAAATATGTACAGTACCATTGAAATGGAGTGCAGACTTTTATTGAATCTTATTGAAATGTAAGTGTTGACAGCGCTATTGCAGATTGTAATGACGGGCTAATGAAGGGGTGCCCATCAGTGGCGTGTAGATTTTCCCACAAAATATTCATGACCTGAGAATTTTTGGAATGCTAGCAAATCGTGAGTTGAATTTGGAAGAGTAACTTATGAAAACGATGAATTATGACCAACGTGAAAAACCAAGCTGTAATTTAGAACCAAAGACATTTTTAAGGACGTTTTCCAGATATACATATTAAAAAACAGCTCTAATAATTCCGTTACATGAAAAATGTAGTAAACAGGAAATCGTAGATCCTGGTAAATTAGTTTTTAAGCTGATGGTCTTGATTTTTCCTCAGCATATAAGAAACAAAACTGGATACGTTCATTTATAACGAGTTATGATAGATGGTGATGTTTAGTCCAAAAAATATCCTGTGAAACTGGTAGTCCCCCAGGGTTCAGTACTGGGACAACACCGCATGGAAAGCAATTTGACGTCCTACTCGTTAATTCTTTAATGTGAATTTCTCGGCTTATTCGAAAATCTAGGAAAAAAATATATATAAAAAATTGAATATATTGCGATTTCAGTTTGTGATGAAAAAAACCAAGTAACCACATCAATCGTCGTTCTTTTCTCTAAAAATTCAATCGCTTATGGTTTTTTCCTAGTTTTCCGAATAAGCCGAGAAATTCACATTAAAGAATTAATGAGTAAGACGTCAAATTGGTTTCCATCCGGTGTTGCCGATTTTCTCATCACGGTTAGGGCGACATGTTACTTAAGGCATTTGAATCTCATTTTATTCTGAAGTGGTCCACTTTCCGTGGACACTCGGTATATCTTCAACACGAATAAATGACCAAATTTCGTATTCGATGAATAGAAAAAATAAGTAAAAAAGTAAAACTTATTTCAAATATACAGTGTGACCCATTTAAAATGGAACCACCCCTGTAGAATGTGCATTTTTCGATCAATCTCAATTTTTTTTTATTGAAATATTAAGCATGAAAAACTGTATCTTGACACTAACTTTCACAATTTTAGTTTCATTTCCAAGGCACTCTATGATTTTTTTTGTTTGTCAAAAACGGTAAAAGTTTATTAGGCAATTTTTGTTTTCAAATTTGACTACACCACTGGATTCGTAGTCATTATAAATGAAAACTGTCAAATTTTCATTAAAAAATATTTGTTAACAACGAAGTTACAACAACTTCAATTTTGGAAACAAAGTTTTTTTTTTAATTTTTATTCAGATTATAGACATATTTGAGATCTGACAACACTGTCATCACCAAGTAGAACACCAGTGAATGTGTACAGTGAAAATCCGAAGTCAATAGCTCAATCCGTTCTACAGTTATAACACCTGAAAATATGGTAATGTGAGAGATTTGTGGTGCAAGCGTTTTGTAATAAAAATCTGACTACGCCAATGGATTTGTGAATAATATTCCTTCAAAATCATTCATTTGAGTGTAGGTTACGAGAAGTGTATTCTAGAATAACAGAAAATTAAAAATTCATTTTCAAGTTATGCAGTACTTAGTACATTCTTCCGCACATTACCATATTTTCAGGAGTTATAACTGTAGAACGGATTGAGCTATTGACTTCGGATTTGCACTGTATAAATTCACTGGTGTTCTACTTGGTGATGACAGTGTTGTCAGATCTCAAATATGTTTATAATCTGAATAAAAATTAAAAACCAATACTTTGTTTCCTAAATTGAAGTTGTTGTAACTTCGTTGTTAACAAATATTTTTTAATGAAAATTTGACTGTTTTCATTTATAACGACTACGAATCCAGTGGTGTAGTCAAATTTGAAAACAAAAATTGCCTAATAAACTTTTGCCGTTTTTGACAAACAAAAAAAACCATAGAGTGCCTTGGAAATGAAACTAAAATTGTGAAAGTTAGTGTCAAGATACAGTTTTTCATGCTTAATATTTCAATGAAAAAAAAATTGAGATTGATTGAAAAATGCACATTCTATAGGGGTGGTTCCATTTTAAGTGGGTCACACTGTATGTATATATGTATTCTAATCGAGATATAGAAAACACCGCATTTACAGAAATTGGCATATTTCAGAACTTATGCGAAGGAAAACAGATTTCCACACTACAAAAAAATAAATAAATAAAATTGTTTTTTTCTCTTAATGCGTTTTTTCTGTCGTCCTCCTCAGAAGTCGAAGCTGCGAGCTAAGAATCAACGAAGTCTTTCCTTTCAACGTGCGATTCCCAGCACTTTCTCGGGCCATCACAAAAAAGATTCTGCAGTCACAAGACTGCGGAACAGAACTCGCACGACCGGCAGCCAGAATGATTGAGAAGCGGTGATTCTAATCACTCGGCTACCTGACCCTAAAACGTTAAACGTACGAAAAGCAGAACTTTCCGCACAGTCGTAGAAAATAAATATTTCAAATCATGGACGGTAAGTACGCCAATGCTTCATGCATGTACCCCAGAGAGAGTCATTAGCGTCTGATAACATCTCTGGTTACAGATAGAGGGCGTGTTGCTCCATATGTGCATCCAGAGTGTTGGCCTCAAGTGTTCCCTTGTTTCGGATAAAAGAAAGGGTGGCTTGATCGGAAATTGAAAGCCTCTGGTGGGATACTGTATAAGATATTCATGAGGGGGAAGACTGAACACCTGTTATGTTTGATGAATCTTTCAATCCTATTATTATCTCCTTTGACGAAGATTTTCGATCAGGAAAAATTGGGATGGAGAGAAGTTACAGAAAATGTATCAAGTAAAAACCTCATGTGATAAGCTTTATATGTCAGTAAGCGAGGAATGAGGATGAGAAACCTCTAATCTGGAAGGAGATAACAGTACAGATATACATCAACTCGCTTCAGGCTGAATATTTGAGTGAAAATTGCGCTTACCTACATTTCTTTGCCTGAACAAAACCACTAAACTCTTATTTTGAGGTTATATTGTGCTGGTTGCAGAAAACAAATCGATTGCTGCACCTCAAGTATCTGCGCAGGACTCCGGCCAATTCCTTCTGGATGACGATCTGCGATGTTGTCGGTATAAAAATGGGATTTGACGATATATGAAATACTATTCAATTTCTTGTGAATAACTGAATTAGTATCGTCACATTATGCTCATAAAGGCCAAAACATTCTTGAATTTTACTTATAGAAAGAGTTTCTCACGAGGGGAAAACCGCTAGGGAATTTTGGTGTACATGTCTCGGGTATTAGTGGCATTACTAGGGTATTAGTCGGGAATTAGGGGTATCACATGGGCATTAGAGGTTTTACTGGTGTATTACTCGGGCATTAGAGAAATTAGTTAGGAATTATTGGGTATTACTCGGGTATTAATCGGGAATTAGGGGCATTACTAGGGTATTAGTTGGGAATTAGAGGTATTACTGGTGTATTACTCGAGCATTAGAGGAATTAGTTAGGAATTATTGGGTATTACTCGGGAATTATGGGCATTACTCGGGTATTAGTGGCATTACTCGGGTATTAGTCGGAAATTAGGGGCATTACTCGGGTATTAGTTGGGAATAAGTGGCATTACTTAGAAATTATTGGGCAGTACTCGAGCATTACATGGATATTACAGGAATTATTCCGAAGTGAGAAAACAATTACCGCATCGGTGAAGAGTAACAAAAAGAGATATTCAAAACATGGGATTTGGAATTGTCTGAAAAATTAGAGAGCAGTAGTAAGGAAAATTGGAATTGTGCAATGAAAAAAAGACACGATTTTATATTTTTATTACTTTTCGGACGGGCATTACTGGCATTACTTAGGGGGTATTACTCGGGAATTACTGTGTATTACTCGGGAATTACTTGGGTATTAGAGGCATTACTTACGATTTTTGGGAATTTGTGTAGACGATTTTCTCAGCGGTTTCCCCCTCGGTTTTTCATAACTTTTGAACCCAAAATTGATCTCACATTTTTGGATAGTTACGGTTGCTCAGTTATAGTTGTCTAAATTGCTATATTTTTCAAAGATTTTTCAACATTAACAGATATTTGCGATGTTGAAACAACTGTGAATAACTTGCACTGCACTGTTTGGAACCTTTGGTGTAGTAATAAATATACTGGAGTTTTATAACAACACCAAACCGCTATTTTTAACACCTCGACACGTGTTTCAATCACCAAGTGATCATCTTCAAGAGGATGATCAAAAACTGTTTTTAATCCTGGGTAATATTTGTATAATTGAATATATATTGTCCTACAAATTGAATGGTAGGTGTCAATTCCGTGGAAAAAAAAAATGATTAGTAATAGGCTAAATTTTCGTGAGTAGCTTTGTTTTGTTTTTTTACCAGAGAATTGACAATTTTGGAGCGTAGGACTGGGAACACCTACCATTCAATTTGTAGAACAATATGACCATTCAATTATACAAATATTAACCGAGCAACGGTAAAAAAATCCGGTGGCTACTAATGATTTCTTATGCCACGTCATAGGTACATGTTAGGTTAGGTTAGGTTAGGTTAGGTTACGTCATTGGTACATGTTAGGAGTGGGGGAATCTTCAGTCCTACCATCCATTTTGTAGGACAAAAGTTTTTTCGAGTACTTTGGCGAGTTATCTCGAGGTTCAACTAGAAACTAACTTTTATTAATGACTTCTTGGCACTCACCAAATCGACATGATTGACGCCTGCGCAGTTTATACGCTACCACTATCGAGAAATTCCGTAGAGGAAAAAGTTGGGCGTCTCAGCAAAATGAAGCTACTCAGGAGTCAGGAAGATTCAGTCTGTTATTAATCATTTTTGAAAATAGGCATTGGATCCTAGTCTAGAATGTCTTCATGCTGAAAATTCCTTTGAGTTCCTGAGCTCTGTAGGTTTTATGTTGCTAATTCCATTCTAGAACCAAATCAACAAACATAAAATGTAATCATTCAGACACAAGCAAACGTCTGACAACATCGCTTCTCGCCAATCGTACAGATATTTGTTCCGATCCGGTGACTCAACACAGGAATCCGGGCAGACGAGAGAAGTTGATATGCTCGCCGCAGAGCAGCGCCAAACAAATTGGTATAATTTCTGTTAAAGCACAAGTGAATTATCTCGTTATCCCTTTGAATACTTTCAGCCATTGTATCTGGAGTTTAATAGAGTGGAAAATTAGAAGATATTTAATATTATGATATCCGCTTTGATTTCTTTTTTACGGATCGTTTTGTTTGCTCTCTTCGTTTCCTTCACTCATTTGTTCCATTGGACCGATCTAATTCAGTTTCAAGGGGGGTAGTCTGCACTGGAAATGGATTTTTTTTGTTTCTCAATAATATTGAATATTGAATAATATTCAATAATGTAATAGAACAAAACCTTGTGAGGGTGTTTTTTCCTTGTGACTCCTGTAACAATGCCACTTAAAAAAAAAAATTACTCTCTCTCTCTCTCTCTCAAAATATGAAAAAAATATCATATTAACACACTACATAAACAAACAACCGAAAAAGATCAAGAAAGCTATTCCTTGGCACACATCAATCTACGTATAAATACTACAAAAAAAATTAACCCAATATAAATGATTTTCTGTCGTAAACAATAATAATAATAATAATAATAATAATAATAATAATGATACTAAATCGTCCGTTCCACGGTTGTACTTTCCCAGACAGCAGGGAGGCCATGGACTTTTGAGTTTGGAGTGTCTACATAACAGAATGGAACTGGATGGAGCCTGTAAAGTTATCAGGAGTTCAGATCCCCTTCTCTGCTTGGTCTGTGAACATGAAAAAGCAGGGATCGCAGCATTTCTTTTCAAGGCAGCAGCCCGTGAAGCCGATGAATTTGGTCTCGTTTTCGACTTTGAACGGGTTAATCCAAACTCTGTCACCAAGTTGGGAGCCCGTTCAGCAAAAGGCTCACATTAAAGCAGCGGAGACAGGAGTGCTTCTGCAGCTGCATAAGGATAAGCCAATGCATGGGGTCTTCTTCCAGAACATGGAAGACCTTGGCTTATCCAAAAATCTGACATTTGCTTTTCTCAGGTCAAGTCTTCAACACCCTGGTCTACCGTAGCCGCGTGATGGGTATAGAGATCCCCAACACTAGATGCAGAGCGTGTCGTGGGTCTCAGCCTATATCCACAGGCATAACGCGGCTCTACGAGTGTTGTACTACCATCTACGACACTCGTACGGTATAGACGAAACACCGGTGTTGCCTTATGCTCCGGGGGATATTGAATCCGTTGTGGAGAATGAAAAGTGCCGAATATATTGGAACTACTCATTCCTCACCCTTAGGCAATGAGCCTGATGTAGTCCTCCTCGACCATCAAAGTAAGACGATTTTCGTCATGGAGTTTTCGGCTCCTGGCGAAACGAACATCGTCCGAAAAGAGGAGGAGAAACGGACTAAATATCGAGACTTACTCTTTGAACTCCGCAGGCTCTACCCGAACCATTCTGTTAAAATGGTGGTTCTAATTGTAGGGGTCCTTGATGGTATGATGGACACACTGCTCTCGAACTTAAAAATCATACCGGCTTGCCACAATATGGCAGAAATCTTAGCAGGACGAATGCAGAAGGCCGTCATCCTTGGTTCACTCCGTCTGCTCAGGGCACATGATTCTCGGACCCAGTAGTTGCTCACCCCACGGACGTGGGGAGTGGCTATCTGGGTAAATGTCACCAGCGCGCCCTCCGGATGTGTCGGAGCTCTGGAGACAGGGCCCGACTGGTATAATCCAACTGGATAAAATAATAATAATAATAATAAATAATAATAATAATCATAAATATTAAATTCAGTAATACAAATACAAAAGAAATACAAAAATATTATTAATAAACATTCACAATATCCACAGAAGTATTATAAATACTTGTATGTGGTGAATATATATGGGTTTGTCTCAACTTATAAAAAAAGAATATACATATATCTAAAAGGTTCAATATTAAAAAGAACATTACATATGGACTGAGAAACCTTGAAAGTTGCTAAATTTGCGACAATGTGATGTGCAACAGACTTTATTTGAGCTCCGCGTGTGGAGAAACAACACGAGACAACGAAGGGCGATGATCAATAAGCCAGACCCTGGCGGCGATGTACGGTTTCTATGGAAACGAAATATTACCACAGCCACCACGATACCGCACGCACTTTGAGCTACAAAGACTTTGAAAATATTTGAAAATACAATAGAAAACACGGAAATTTCAATATGGGATTGGGTTTCAAAGAGCGATGGACACATACTTTAAAATGAAATAAATTGCACTTCAATTGCATCGTTAGATTCTAAGTGCTTTTCAACTAGGTACCGAATAGAAAGATTTTGAAACAAATATCATTTGCTCACGGTTATTTTATGAAATATTTTCATTATGATACCCATAATTCACTATAGTAAGTTGATTCATTCACTGATCTATCAAAGTTTTGTTGCCATACAGCCCATAATCAAAATGAAACTACAGTCTGGGGACTTTAACTGGAAAAAATTCTCTAGAAAGATTTGACAAAATTCTCATCTGCAAAACCTACTCCGAATGACGAAGCGGAAACTTCAGCTGTAACGTTCACTATTTGTTGCTTGGGGAAACAGAAGTAAAACGCTTTGTTTGCACGCTCCGGTCTCGACTCCACAATCGTCTCACATCTCCTGTATTAGCCAGGGCAGTAGTAGATTGTAGATTGTAGGGGGGTCGTACAGGCATTGCAGCCTCACAAGCAATTCGACCTATAAGTGAAGTTTATCAGTTTATCAGTTTCCTGGGAGCTAAGTTCCTGATGTCGGAGGGCGTTAAGAAGGCCCCTTTCAGGAACTTAGGCCTCTTGCAGACAAGCGCTGGGCATTCGCAAAGCAAATATTCTGCAGTTTCCGCGAAGTTCTCGCATGCAGTAGCGGCATCTATCACTCTCTGATTTACCCATTTTTTCGAGGTGGTACCCCAGAGGGCAGTGTCGAGTGAGGAGTCCTGTTACCATCTCCAAGTCTTTCTTGTACAACTTGAGAAGCTGTTTAGCTTTCTTTGGCGATAGGCACACTAGTCTTTTCGCTTGTTTTTGTCCTGGTACTTTATTCCAGTGAGATTTAATTTCATCGGTTTCCCTGCGTCGGAACTCCTCTTTCAAGTGGGCTTTGGAGACTCCTCCGAAGGGTTCTGGGCAAGGAAATTGTGTGTTGGCCCCTTCTTTGCAAGGCAATCTGCTTCTTCGTTACCTTTAATTCCTCTGTGACCTGGCACCCACATCAGGGTGACCTGATTGTTTGCTGCCAGTTGTCTCAGGGATTTTTTACAGTCCCAAGTCAGCTTAGACTTACAGGTGTATGACCTCAGAGCTTTTAGTGCTGCTTGGCTATCTGATAGTATATAGATTTCTGCCCTTCGAGTGCCTCTTTCAAGGCATTCCTGGACACATAATTCTATAGCATGTACTTCTGCTTGGAAGATGGTTGGGGTGTTACCAAAGGGTTATGAGAGCCTGAAATTTAGTCCTGTAACGCCCACTCCAACCCTTTCATCCATCTTAGATCCATTTGTGTACCACACTGATGCATCTCTTTCTAGTTGAGGTCCGTTCTCTGTGGCTGTTTATGACCACTTCAAACTGCATTTCGAAGTCGTACCTAACTGGCATGAAATCTGTCGGTTTAGACATGGCTTCTAGGGAAATATGTTCCAAAATCTTTAAGTGTCCGATCAGATTTTCCGCTTTTAAGTTTTTTGTCTGGCTCAGTCTGAAGGCACTGTTTGCTGCTTCTTTCATTACACATAGATGCAATGGCGGAAGGTTTAGCATTACCTCTAAGGCTGCAGTGGCCAGGGTAGTAGTTTTTCTGACAGGTTTTTGCCATATTTAGCTTACGTTGTAGGTGTGTATGGAAGTAAAATGGGTAAAATATCGATCGGTAACGACTATCGCTATTAAACGGTATCCCAAAAGAACTCTGAACTGTGTGCTCAGATATATGACGAAATCAATTAACCATAACGCGATCCTAATAAACCACAATTACGTCTAAAATTGGAAAGGATACCGCACACTTTAATAGGGAAAGTGGCCCTCTGTCGAATCGGCTGAATTTTTGATATGTTGTAGTCGTAGTCATTCCAAACAAAAAGTCCAATGGGCACAACTTTTTCTTTAGGCTAGTTTTGGAGCTAGAGGCCCATGAAAACCTTCATTTGTTCTACATTGTTTTACAATACAAAACTTTATCCTTGATAATCATCAGCATTCTGATTAATCAAGATGTAAACATTCATCAATATGAGATACTTTTTCAAGTATTGTTCTTTGGAGTTGTTACATTTGGTCAATTATACAGTGTGTTCCAGCTACTTACAATTTCTAAAGTTCAGTCATTCGAAAATGGTTACAAATCGCCTTAATATATTATAATATATTATAAATTCTTGTTCTGGATCCTTCTGTCTGGTTACCTTTCGTTTTTATTTCGATATCACAACAGTATTCGGGAAATTGAACTTTGACGCATTATGAAAATATTATAATTTTAGTTCGAAAATATGAATAGGAAATTCATAAAATCTATTGTGGAATCATCTGCGACTGAAAGACAAACTTTAGTCGCTATTTTCCATCGAAATACTATTAAATAACAACTGTGAATCAACTACAATGTCAGTTTCTTTGATCGTATCGATATGTTCTAAAATTACACACCCTGTTGTTTCCTGTTAGATATTACAAATAAATCACATTTTTCATTTTTCAATTTTCATGGAGAATGTTCCCCTTTTCGAAAATATTATAGTTTAGATTCGTTTTGAACACTGTTCAATAATGTTCAAGAATGGGATACTGGATAATATGAAAACATTGCATCCCTTCTACTACAGAAAAAAAAACAAAAATGTTTCCATTGAGCAATGTTTTGATTGTTTGTGACTTCATGTCAATGTAAAGTTGAATATGGCGTATAATTTTGCAGTGAGATTCAAATATTATGAGTGTGAATACAATGGAGGACGAAGAAACCGATGAAATAAATAAAACCCAATCTCATGAACAAGATAAAAGGCAGGATTTGAGGAACATTTTATTAGAATTTGACGAACGTATTGATATTCCAGGTCTATGGAGGATGAGAGTAAAATTTCGCCATCGAAATACTATTAAATAACAACTGTGAATCAACTACAATGTCAGTTTCTTTGATCGTATCGATATGTTCCAAAATTACACACCCTGGAAATTATTATTAGGGTTAATTCGACGGTGCTTCATTAGGGTCAACGATACTAGGTTCGAAATGTACGTTAAATGTAACATATAATATATTGAGTTATAGCCCATCATTGTTTCCATATTATACTTATGCTAAATGTGTGAATGGAGTCTTAGTTGACCCGCCAGGAGGAGTTTCTCCATCATACTCCTGGAGCATCAATAAAATAATCGAATATAAATTAATTAGACCTATTTTTATAACATCCTCCTTGAGTTTCATCATCAACTCGAACTATTAGTTTGTTCATACCAGATGGAACACACTGTATAATTGACCATCTGTAATGACACCAACGAGAAATACTTCTAATACTATCTTATATTGATGAATGTTTAGATCTTGATTGCTCAGAATAGTGAAAATTATTCAGGGTAACTTTTTTTTGTTGTTTAACAATAGAGAAAATATTTGAATTTTCAACGCCCTCTAGCGTGAAAACTAGCCTATAGAAAAAGTTATGACCATTGGACTTTTTGTTTGGAATGACTTGGACTACAACATATCAAAAATTCGCCGATTCCCTATAAAAGTGTGCGGTGTCCTTTCACCTTGAAACTCACATTATTCCAGTCTTTCATATACTGAACCTAAAAATATATGATCGCCGGAAATGAAGGCAAATAATGCCCAAAGTGTACGTTCACAAATGGAATATGCACCACGCATCGGTAATTACTCGTCCTTTCATATGTAAAGTGCCCTATATTCCATTCGAACTATAGCATATGCATGATTTTATCGGTGAAAAATGCCATGTCGATAAAGGTTTTTTTAAGTGCAGATCTATATTTTGTAATATCCAGTTACACAAACAGTCTTTCCTGGAGGACAGGTTGATGATGTATTATAATACTTTCTATAGGGGTAATCTGTCTTGTGCTAGAATGAAATAAATTTGATGTATGAAATTTTGCATAAAATGAAAATCGCTGTGACATACGACAGTGAAGTAGCACACATATATTAGTACAATATTGTGAAAATATTGGCAAAATATTAAAAAAAACAATGTTGGCGATAAAAAATGTGAACATTTCCGTAAGATGAATATTTGATTTATTATAATGTAAAATACAAATGAAACTAGGTTAGGTTAGGTTAGGTTTAAATGTGAGTGAGCCCATACATCAGGCTCTCCACTGCGGCCAATGGCCTATTGTGGCTCACCCTATGGTTATATTTCTCCCAGCATATCCAATCTCTTAACGAAATTGAGTAACATGTTGGGAGAACAGTTTACCAGATCTTCTGGCCTTACTTTTGTATTGCCAAATATTGAAAATCTGGTTCTGGCTGCTGCAGGGCATGTGCACAGGATGTGTTTAGCCGTTTCATCATCCTCCATGCATAGACGGCACTCTGCATCCTGTGCAAGTCCGATTTTATGCATGTGGTGTTTGAGTTTGCAGTGGCCAGTGAGCAAACCTACTATAACTCTGAGATGTGCTCTACTGAGTTCTAGAAGTTTGTCAGAGTCCTGTTTTTTCCTTGTATAAGCAATAAATGCTTTGGAATGGGCTAGTCCTGGTAGACTGAGCCAATACTCAAGTCTTTTATTGTCTGCCCAGGCGGTTGTAGCATTCTTGGCAGTGCTATATGCTAAACCGATGACCGGTTCTGGCCCAGTGAACGTTGTTTCGGCCCCCCCTTTTGCTAGGGCGTCCGCTATTTCGTTTCCTTCTAGGCCCGTGTGACCTGGTATCCAAACTAGGGTAACGTTGTTGCCTTGTGCTAGTCGGTTCAAGGTGTCTCTGCAGTTCCATACTGCTCTGGATTTAAAGCAGTTGGATTCAAGCGCTTTCAATGCTGCTTGACTATCTGAAAATATTTTTATTGTTTTTCGTGTGAGGTGTCGGTTTTCCAGCTCCCTTGCACACATTTCAATGGCATATACCTCTGCCTGGAATATCGTAGCTAATTTACCCAAACTGAATGAGCGTTTCACTACTGGGTTCATACCATATATTCCGGCTCCGACACCTTCCAAAGTTTTGGAACCATCGGTGAACCACCTTTCATTTGCCCTAAATAGGTCAGTTTCATTCCGAACCCAGTCTTCTCTTTCAGGGAAGACCACGGTGTAGGACATGTTGAGGTTAGTGGTTTTAGGCATGATGTCTGAGGGCATTCCCAGAATGTTGTGAGCTATTGTGCCTTCCAGCATGCTGCTGCCTCTCATGACACATGCCTGCGGTAGACTAATGGCCGCTTGGTAGAGTCTGTATGTTGCCCATCTTGCTTCTCTCTCCAGAACTATGTGGAGAGGAAGTAGTAATGAAACTAAGTATAATCTAAAAGATGAGATGTAGTGCCTTCCTGCTCATAAAAGAGAACATAAATAAATAAATAGACGTTTATTTTATACAATTAAAACTTACATTTTAAAGGTACTGACATGTCACAAATCTGTATTCCACACACTTCTAACCCAGGGGGGAAAGGAAGGAGTGGGAGATGGCGCAGAAGTAGCAACTCTCCTGTCCTCGATCAGGAGAACAGGAGAGCGCCCTGCCAGACCAAACCTAGTAACCCCCGGGAAGGGGAACCGTTGTCCGGCCACGCTGGTGTTAACGTAAAGCCGGACATTTCATTACCCGTGGTGATATTAATCAGTAAGACACACGCCTCCCGCATAGCTTATGCGTGTTGTATCATTTTGATTCCATGTAGATACATGTTTGCAATAAGTTGCTGAGGTTAGTTGTTTCGATGATCATCCCGGAAAAGGCTGAGGCAAAAAACCGGGTCGAGGTACTTGCGCTTAAGAGTGAACTTTCGATTTGGTTCCCTAAGGAACCGGTTCTTCCCGTCTCTCCTGGAAGATGTCCAGCGCTTGACAGATGAGCCCGCCGTGTTTGCGGGGCTCATTATCGTACACCCTAAGCTTAGTAATGTCCTTGGTGAGAGGACTTTTACCAATGTAGTATTTATAGAACTTGTAAGACAAGTTTCTAATATATGTCGGAACTGAGTCGACGCCATCAAGCTCCCTAAGAGTTTCCAATCGAATGTATCTTCTGCTGTTGGTTATAATACGAAGCACTTTGTTTTGCATCCTGTCCAACCTCGCTAGAGGTGTGGGCTTAAGGCTGCAAAACACTGGACAAGCGTACGTTAACGATGGTCTTATGAATTGCGTGTAGAGAAGGAGTTTATTCTTCACACTCAGTTTTGAGCCTCTAGCTATCAGAGGGTAGGTGCGCTTGAGAGCACCGCCAGCCCTCTGTATAGCCAGAGTAATGTGTCTACCAAAGTTAAGGCGCTTGTCCAACTGCACTCCCAGGTATTTCGCAGTATTCACGTTTTCCACAGCTTGGCCATTGATCACCAACTTCCTGTATAATTTCGAGTGTGTATATTTCTTAGTGAAGTTGATGGTCTCTGACTTCGCCGGGTTCACCACGATCTTGTTCTCCGCCAAATATGGTACGACCTTCCTATCCAAGTGAACTTGGATCCTATATTGTAGGCTGTGTAATGTCCGCTAGAGGTAGTTCCACTATGAGTAGCCAATGCATACAGACTATAACGACAAGGAGCTACATTGTCTGCTGCATAATTAATCATGTCCAATCCCTCTAAAGGAAAATTAATTGAAACATTCAATTTTCTTTGGAATCTTTCTGTCGAAGAAAACCGTATTAAATGAAATATAAAAATTTTCGGGAACTTATGAATTGATATAGATTTCATGGTACACGTCGGCTTCTCGTCACCATCAAGTTTCTTCCTTTTTGAATGAGTATTGTGATAATCTGAGTTGGCCTGTTCCTTTGAAAAAATTGAGACATTTCGATTTTTCACTTTTCTATTTCTATTTTAAGGTATTGAAAAATCAAAATCGCAAATAATTAAGTAATCAGATTTTTTTTATTCATCCTCATTATTCTGTTCCTTATAATGAAAAGCTGCATAACATAATTTTGAAAAAAAGGTAACTTGCATTGTTTAAATAATAGTTTAAACGAGAGCATTCTTGATAGGAATTTTGAAAATATTTCTTTAAGTATTTAATCCTTGATGAAAATAATGATTCATAAGAGAAAAATCGTTTCTGAAAGAAAATTATTGCTGAAAAACGCAACGCACATACTAATAATATAAAACAATGAATTTTTGCACTATATTGTTTTTAAAATACTAAAACAATACTAAAAAAACCATGTCCAATTTTGTATGGAATTTAAAAAAAAATATGAAGAAAAAAATTCCATTCATTCATTCATTTTAGTATTTAAAAAAATATAGCGTAAAAACTGTTATACAACTGTTATAATATACAAATGAAAAGTATTTTTTTATATAGTATGGGAGAACGTTATAAATCATGATAAAAAAATTGTTCCCTTGCGTTTTTAAGCAATATTTTTTTTAGAAACATTTTTTTCTCATAAATCATTATTTTCATCAAGGATTAGATTGCCAAAGATTTTTTTAATCTTATTTGCAATGCATATGTTTATTACAGTTATTTGAACAATGGAAGTTAATTTTTTTTTTATAATCGTAAAGAACCATAATGAGGATGACTGGAAAACAATTTTATCTGATTGCCTAATTTACGATTATTAACAAAAAAGTGAAAAATAGAAACTTCTTGATTTTTCTAACGGAGATCGTTTCTTAATCAATTCACGAATAGCTCTCAGGAGTAAAAACAAAATCCAGATTTTCAGTTCAGAAATAATCAGCGCTTTTATGTCAACTTTCAACAGGTAATAATTAAATAATTAACAAAAGCATAGTTATTAGAAAAATTGGGGTAAAAATTTGGTGTCATTGACGTATTATTGTTCATTTATGTGTTTAGCTAGTATAAAAATTTTCGTATTCCTTAATTTTTATATTTGATGGGTAATTTTTTTTTCATCATGCTTCTGAATCGGTCGATGCACGTGTACTCTACTACTCGTTTTGATCCCAAGTTTCACGTATGAAATGAAATTATAAATATTGTCAGTACAGTACCAAGAGAGAAGACTTTTTTATAGGAAATGTCCTGCTCTTTGAGAATATTTCATTCAAATCTTGGTTATCTCAAATAATTTTTAAAATATCTGCAAAAAGCCAAACCATTCTTTTCATGTTTACTTAATTGGTGCAATTTTTGCCGGCCCCAATTTTTGAGATCCCTAGTTAGAAGTCGGGATTGACAAAAAGAAAAAACCGTGGCCCTTTCCGGAAAACATTAACTTTACTTTAAGATCTGAAAGTGTCGAAGGTTACGCTCTATTAATCTCAATATTCTCGCATTTTTACAACGCAATTCAAAAATTTGTGAGCTGAAAAGTGTACAAATGTTCCTTGAATACCTCTCGAAACGACAGGTCGACCATAACCCCGCAACGATAAGTTCTGTTCCGGAAAACTCCACCTATTTTCCACTGTTCCATTAACCACACAGTGTCTCAACACCCCATATGAACGCGACAAAACTCCAAATTATAATATCAAAGGAGAGACAGAGGGGCTGACAAGTTGCTCGGCAGGTGAAGTGGTGCGACGAAAAGGGAACAGATGATAATGTAACAATCCACATACACTCGAAATCAGAAATAGTATATCTGCATTGCCTGCGGGTGATAAAATGCGACAATGCTAGGGCCCCGTCTTACGCCTCAATCTGAATTTTCAATTTACCCCTCTTCAAAATATGCATATTTGAATTATAGTTTCGAGATCTCGCTAGGTGCTTATAATTTAATTTTGATTTATTATGAGATAAGCACGAGTGAGGAGATTCATACAAGGTTCGAGTTATTCGCTATGAAATGAAATTGAAAATGAGAAGTCTAACCGTATTCACGATGTTCTGTGATGTACTCCAGTTATCGAATGGTTAGTTTGTAGAATGCAGACATTAGTTACTGTCTGGAGAGACCTACCCTATAGTGATGAGGGCAAGAACCCAGAAATCGATCTTTAGGTGGTCCGAATGTTTCAATGAACATTTCCATGCAACTAGCAATTGCAAGGACATCCTTGTAGGAACTCTGCACGAAAATTCATTAGATGTATTTCAACGTTCGGCGTGGTAGCTAGGAAAGTGTGTTTTCTGATGGATTTTCGACCCAATTATTCCTATATTGTCCGTCGTTCTGGTAGAGCAGGACATCTTGTTTCCCTCTTGACAAGCTTATTGTGAACAATGCAGATTTCTTCATTTGTATAATGCGTTCAGAGGAAGAGAATTTTTGACTTCTAGACTTTGTTCGGAAGTTATTCTTATGAATCTGAATTTCGAGGGTGATAAGCCGTGAAAGCACCTGGAAAATAGTTATGGACGATTTTCAGAGGGAAATCGAAAAAATATTTTTTTCCAAAAACAAATAGCGTCATAATATTCTGCATAGAATTTCCTACAAAAAAGGTGTCAACACGTTTTTCTCCAAAATGCACCGTTTTCGAGTAAAACGTGCTCGAAATTCAAAAAAAAATTCTGTGCTCTCTCATTCAATCACATAATGATATTTTCAGGATAATCTTGTTCCAAATTTTTCATATATGTCTCGACTATGAATAACAAAAGAGACATTCTTGAAAAAATCATTCGTGTGGATTTTCCGGCACTGAATTTCCCGATACTTTTATCTTGCATGGAAGCGGCATTTTTTTATTCGCGAAGCTCACGTAGTGGACAAATTTCCCATAGTGTCAATCAAAACGGGTTCAGCACATATTTTTTCATGATCACAAAAAAGCGTTTCAGTAGCGGAAAAACGGAAAAATTTGCTTAAAAGCAAAACAATTTTTTGAGGAAAATCGAAAAATCCATTTTTTCCAAAACAAATGACGCACCGTTTTCGAATAAAACTTGCTCGAAATTTCAAAAAATGCGACTTTCTCAATTTTTAATGCTCTCTCATTCATCTCATTCTAGTCCAGGGGCAGGGGGGGTTTTCGTATCCGATGAAGCGCGACGGGATCACCCAAGTTATTCTTATGTATTTTGACCCGCTGAATCCGAAATTCGAAGGTGATAAGACGTGAAAGCATCCGGATAATTATTATGGACAATTTTCCGAGGGAAATCGAAAAACCCATTTTTATCAATTACAATTTTTTTGATGGAAAAAAGTTTTTAACATATGTCCGGAGTTTCTTCGTTTCTTTTTTTATAACCTCCTTCAAAGTTTGCCTCATTTTCGATATTGAATCGAAATATAAATATTTCAATGTTCAAGCCAAAATACCCGTTTCCTTATTATACTTAAGAACTTTTTTGATGAAAACGTTCCATTCAGAAATATATTATCTGCTCCAAACCAAAATTGTTCAGTGTTGAATATTATTATGTACTTAATTGTGATATTCCTGTCATAGTAATGTTGAACATTTTACGTTTGCAAAATTGTTTTAATAACCAAAATTTAATGTCATTGAGCTTCTAGTTTGATAAATGAAATGAAAACGACAGATTCAGTTGTGAAAATCTGCATGAATTTAATCATTATAACTATAAAACAATCAGTGTCACACCTTTATATATGCATAATTCTATTCACTGATATTTTTTGCAAATCAGTAATTATAATTGACTGTTTTATAAATGTAATTATTTGGACGCGCATTTTGGAATTTAAACAGATTATTGTGGTCATTATATCAGTGGTTTGATTTTTCATTTAAAGAATTGGAAACAAATTAAATTACCTCAAATTTGTTGCTTATCCACGAACTATAATTATGAAAATGTACTTTATTATTTGATGCAATTTTATATCGCCAAATTGTATTTCGGTGAATTATTATTTATAAAGTTTCAATATGAGACGTTTTTTTCGTTCTGTTGAGCTCGATTAAGGCCAATCATTTCTGAAGCAAAATAAATTCCTAGCAGTATGTGGATGATCGAAAAATTTAGGATACCATATAAGTGAATTGAGAAAAATAACGACGACTGCGAGAAATGGGGGTAGCAAAATTTACGTTTTTAGAGTTGAATAATTATTGTCACTGAAATATGCATCCTATCGAAAAAAATTCGATATGAAAGCGGTAGATAATTTAAGAATCTAATCGAACATTTTTCAAATATGAAACTTGGTGAGAAGGTTTTTTTTGTGTTTTGAATGATCTGTGATTTTTTCAAGCCGAAATATTCATTTTTCGATTATAAATACAAATTTAGATAAAAAACAAGTCTAATTTTCAATTGAAAAAGTTGGTTTCCACATTTTCAAATTTTCAACTTTATCAGTGCTCATTTTCTTCGTATAAACTTCGACTTCAAGATACCATGAAAAAATACATTGTTGGTACTGGTATTGGTAGGTATGAATGGTGACTGATGCGCTGCGACCTGATTAGATCTATTGTGCCCAATCTTCTTCTGCTATCAGAGCAGCCCTACAAGCCTCAATTCCTTCAGGAATTTTAGGATATTGAGGGGGTCTACTTGTGGTATTTCTCCCACAGTCAGCTGGTGTGATCCCAGTATATTCAATCTTTTACGATGTACAGCGGAACACTCCATCAATATATGGTGGGGTGTTTCTGGATGTTCCCCACAGAATCTGCAGGTGCTGTCCTCCTCTAAGCCTAGCTTCCTCATGTGTTCTCTGAGTCTGCAATGCCCCGTTAGAAATCCCGTGATTGCCTTTAGACTAGTTTTGCTGAGGTTAATCAGTGTCTTCGATCTTGCTCGGTTGAAATTGCCGAGGAGATCTTTGGCCTGCCTCAGCCCTGAGTCTTAGCCAGCATGTTGCTCTCATTGCTTCTTCAGCTTTATTGAGTTCTTCTCAGCAGTAAGATTTTCCAAGTCCGCAGAATGGTTCTGGCCCGATCAATGGCATTACTGCGCTTTTCCGTGCCAGGGTGTCTGCTTGTTCATTGCCCTCCACTCCGACGTGCCCCGGCACCCAGAGAAGGGTCACCTTGTTGTTCCTGCGTAGATCATTAAGTTTTTCTAGGCATTCCCAAACCATCTTCGAGTTAATGTCAGAAGAGCTCAACGCTTTGATGGCTGCTTGGCTATCGGATCACAATTTCCTTGTTCCGGTATTTCCTGTTGAGGTTGAACTGAATGCACCTTTCTATGACGTGAATTTCCGTTTGAAAAATGCTGGGAGACTGGCCCATGGGTTCGAAGTATTTGGTGCGAGGCCCAAAAACTCCTACTTCCTCGGGAGTTTTGGACCCGTCCGTGTACCATGTTATGGTATTCTTCCCTAGTGCTCAAATGGATTCTATGTTCCATTCTCGCTTGGTGTTCAGTTCCGTTCGAAAAAAATTCTCGAAACTAAATTTCCTGGTAATTTCGTCAGTTGGGAGATCGGAAAGGTGTGCACAGTCGGTGGGGATTGAGCCCTTTACACCGTGTGCTGTCCATTTGAATCCGACTGGCTAAACTCGGTCCTGAGGTTTGCTTCCCAAGTAGTTCTCCTCACCATGATATGGAGAGGAGTGAGGTCCAGAATGACCTCTATTGCTGTTGTTGGAGTCGACCTCATTGCTCCTGTTATACAAAGACATGCTAGTCTTTGCACTTCCTCCAAGATCTTCTTTGTTGTGGCGAGCTCGGTTCTGCCGTGCCACACTACTGCCCCGTAGGTGATCATAGGTCTCACTATCATGGTGTACATCCATCGCAGTACTGATGGGTTACAGTCCCATGTTTTTCCTGCAATGTTCCTGCACACCATCAGTGATGATTTTGCCTTATTAGCGATCTTTTTTACGTGTCTGTTCCAGAGTAGTTTTGAGTCTAGGGTACGCCCTAGATACTTCACCTCTTGCTGCCATTCTAAGTCTGTTCCGTCGAGGCGAACAGTCCTTATGTGCTGAAACTTTGTTCTTCTGGTGAATGGTACTACTGTGGTTTTTGATGAGTTAATTCCCAACCCCACCGAAAGGCACCACCTTCTGGTTGTCTCTAGCTCTCTTTCTATGAGATCGCAGAGGGTTCCTTCGAATTTGCCTTTGGCCATAATGACTATGTCGTCCGCATATCCAAGGCAAGTGAGTGACTCCGTTCCCGGTCAGTGTTCCGAGTTGTTCGTCTACTACGAGACTGCTCTCGCTCACTTTCGTTTCAACAGTTCTTGTAGCCAGCATTTGGCACATCCATCTGGATGTGGTTCTGTCCTCTCCCTTATTCATTAGGGCCCTAGTTATTGCTTCATGAGAGGTGTTGTCGAATGCCCCCTCTATGTCTAAGAAAGCGCATATGGCCATTTCTTTATGCTCAAGTGATCTCTGGGTGCTTTCGGTAAACACGTACAGAGCGGTTTCCGTTGATCTGCCCGCCCTGTATGCATGCTGCACGGAGTGCAGTGGCACCCTCTCCAGTATCTCGGTTCTAATATAATTATCTACCGTCTTCTCCAAAATGCATTCCATTCATGTCTTCCACTGGTATGGTGGTAGGTGTAGTAACTGCAAAATTGCTACCTTTGTGAAGTACAGAAATTTCATGTTTTGTGAGCCGGCTATTTGACAGGTTGATAACGGTTCGGTTCGTGTCTAATGTTGGTAGAAACGTCATAACGACTTCAATGTAATAACTATTTGTATTACTAGGGAGGGAAGTGCCACTATTCTTCCCGCAGGATGTAGTAAACATCCAAGGGAGGAAAAGGCACTTTACTCCTATGTAATACATATGATTTTTCCTCCTACCCACTTAATGAACCTTTTTTTGGAAATATAAAACGCATCTCAACTGCTTTTGTCTAAAACGGAGCTATACTTGCATGATGGAAAGTATAGACAATACAGTCATGTCCATCTGAGAATCTGCGGTGGTGCAATGGAGCTGAATCCGAAGGTCCCGGATTCAGCTCCTGGCAATTGCAACTTAAAAAAAAAACTTTTTTACTTTTTTCTTGTTAGTGATTTGAATTATTGGACATTTAGATAGCTTATACATTTTGGATTGCTATTGAATGATTTTCTCATAAGTAATGTTATGTGCCTATTTGAATGAAGTGTCGATAATTTTTTTTTTTTCGAAGAGCTGCGCTTGTAGATAAAATACTGTGAGTATTTCGAGCACAAAGTGTCATTGTCGTTCTCCAAAGATTAATCTTTTTATCGAGCGACAATCAATCACTTTGCGCTCTAAAACAATTCGATTATAATAGATTCACAAGTTTCATCGTTTACAACATACTTGAAATGAGGGGGAGGAAATAAGTTTCCTCCCTGGTTGAGTGAGGAAAGTGTGTACTTTCTATAGGGGTACGAAGGAAATATCAATATGCAATATTACAAAAATAATTTTATTATGTATCATGTTCAATAGATATTACCCAGCAATTCATATTTCAGTTTGATAGATTTAACAATCAAGTTATTGTCTTCCAAAAAAAACAGCGAAGTTTCGCTTTGCAATGGAGTAGGTATAGGTATATCGTATTTCACAAATAAGTGATACAAACAACATCGACAGAAATAAATAGATATCACCGAATCAGCATCACAGCGCATTATCACTGTATATCGAACTCGCATTGCGAATCCAAATCGATAATGAATGGTAATAGATTCCAGTTGGTTTTTTGATGTTCGGATGTGATCAGATGTGCCCAGCATGTCATATCGTCCTATATGCCCTCCCCCAGTCACACAATTCTCGTTAGCGAATTTATTGCCGTGGAAAATTCGATGCAATCTGTCACTCAAAATGACGAGGTTTGATTTTTATTTCTATTATTCATCCATACAGATTTCAATTCGGAGTTAGGGATGTACATTTTCAGCGAAATAACATTTCATTGAATTACTGGAATAATGGAAAAATGTAATCTTGTTTTATTCAAAATGTACAATATCCACCCAGATCTAAAATTGCAAGAAGGAAGGGCAATATTAAATATTATGAATAAACAGTATGTGTAGATTTTGAATGACAAAATTATTTTTGTTATACTTAATGATCCCTGTCACTAATGAGCGTGCGGAATCTTCCAGATCATAACACGCCCTGTTATAAAGGTTGTTACTAGGTAACAACGCCAAGTTCTCAGTGTTATTATATAAGAATCGGAATCAGAATTTTCTTTACCGTCTTGTAAACAAATATACAGTGTGAAAATATAACAAAGCAAATATAAAACACGCATAACATACAATAATACTAATCCTTTATACAGGCCGTTTTTTTAGCTGATCCCACTATTTCTATCACGGAAACGGAGAGACCTACAAGGTCGGTTGAATTGAACAAAATATCCTTATTCAGATCTTAAATATCAATGGTAGTTTTTGAAATATTTGCCAAAAACTAAAATAATCGAATTTCGTTATTTGGCTCCACCGCCTCCATTTCGAATGACATAAGAAAAATTCAGTGGAATTTTCAATAATGTTACATATTTGTTATAATCTGATATAAACCAATTTTCAATGCGACGTTTCGTTCATTGGATTCCATCATCAACTATATTTTTTAAATACGGACTTCTAGTTTTTTCATCTATTTCTGTAGCCACTTTCATAACAAATTTAGCGGTGTATTACAATACATGTGTTTCTCGACGTTTTTCTCCTAAACGTCGCACACAAATTTTAAAAACATTGATGAATAGAACCAGGCTAGGAAGATGGATAGGAAACAACGTCCTATTGAATGGCCACCGCGTTCACCCGACCTCACTCTTCTTGATTATTCAATATGGGGTTTCTTCAAGGACAAAGTGATCAGTTCAACTTTTTTGAAAATTTGAAGGAATTGAAAGCTTCAATAAGTCGAGCATGCTTCAAAACTACCACAAACAAACTATTTTTAGAGCGAAAATGAACACCTTACTGGATACCGGTAGCGATGACTAAAAAAATGTCGTCTTTATAAGTTTTTCATCTCAATTTTAAATAGTTTCATGTTTAATGTGTATTTTGAAGTGGAATATCGCCTTTTTTCTGGAAAGGCCAGACCAAAATCGGTATTTTTTTTTTGTTGGAATTTTCTTTGTTAAGACCTTGATGCCGGAATTTATGGGTAGAAATGAAGAAACAAATACCACGTAAGATACATATCTGAACTCGGTGAGATAAGAACTACTTAAATTCAAGAAAAAAAGTACAGGCCCGTATTTGAAAATATAGAGTGAAGGGTGGACACCGAAAAACGAAACGTCGTATCAGTTAAAGCACAGTCCATCGAAAAAAATTCAAAGCAAAGAAGAAAGTTTCCTAAACACATTTCCATATTCCTAAAAATAAAGGTGCCAGCGCAAAGGCAAAAAGAGTCATTTCGGTTTTCCCCGTATATTTTAAAGATGGTTTGTGATATTTCTGATTCGAAAACATCGTTTCATTGTTCACTAAAATATGCAACTTATGTTTAATTCAACCAACTTCGTATCATTTGCCGTTTTCTGGAAGCCAATAGTGGTACGACATAAAAAATACGGACTGTATAATATATACATATTTTTTATTTAGATGTTCACTTAGCTTCGCGAGCGAAAGTAGTCATTGTCGTATTTATTTGTTATTTTTATTGCATACTATATCCTGTTAAATTGTAATTGATAAATAGTTATCCATTTATTTAATGTCTGTTCATCTCTCGGATGAAACTCGTCTTCATACTCGAGAATAATAGCCATCATGGACATTCTCGATTAAAGAATCAGACGGGAGAAGGGATTGTCCCCTTCTTGAAATGGCTGGTGACAGTTTGTTACCTGCCATACGATTCAGTAAAAGGCCGCAGACAGTCATTCTCAAAAGGGAGGACTGGGAGCGGATCGGGCACCGCCTGCTTCCCACCAAGGGGATCATCTGGTACACAGATGGCTCCAGGATGGGTAAGTCAGCCGGCGCCGGGGTATACGGGCAGTATCCGAAAGCAGAACTCTGTTACGCTCTAGGAACTTTTGCTACTGTATTTCAGGCAGATATGTTTGCCATACTCGCCTGTTTAAGAGAAAATCTCAACAGAGGCTACCGCGGCCAGCAAATCACGATATGCACCGATAGCCAAGCGGCGATCAAGGCTCTCACATCATATAGAATCACCACTCTGCTGGTGTTTGAATGCATCGATGACCTGCAAAGGCTATCTTCCGCCAATAAAGTAAAGCTACTTTGGGTCCCTGTACATACCGGAGTACCTGGAAACGAACGGGTTGATTATTTGGCCAGAGAAGTGCGAAAAGCCCAACGATTGGACCAGAACCTATCCTAGGAGTTTCTAGATCATGGTGCGTCTCAACCGTGAAGAAAATTCTGAAAATAAAATTCCAGGACACATGGAGAGATGCACCGGGCATGAGGCAATCGAAACTCCACATCGGAGGCCCTTCTACTAGGAAGACCAAGACTCTGCTCACACTGAGCAGAAAGGAAATTAGATTAGTGACAGGGCTCCTGACGGGACACTGCCATCTCAACAGGCTCCTCAACATTTTAGGTTTCACGGTTGATACCGAATGCAGGTGGTGCTTGGAGAATGAGGAGTCAGCCACCCTCATCCTCACAGAGTGCCCGGCAGTGGCAGAAATACGGGAAGCACACATCGGGAGTATCGTACTGAACCCGGAGAGTGTGAGGGAGGTATCGGTTAGAAGGCTGACCTCTCAAGATAGGCTATATACCTTCGAAACTGAACCATCTCCCAGCAGTGGTGGGTGCATAACGGGCTCGATTGAGAGGCCTACATGCTTATGGCTCCGTCCGCCCACATACCTTATTCTATCTATCTATCTATCTAATAGCCATCATTATGCACTCGTTGAAGAAGTTACTTATTTCCGTATTCTACCCCTCTCTCTGTCTACCCACACCTTTCTCTCTTTCTATTCCGCAGTACTCTAGACAGTTACATTTATATAATATCATTATATCTTCCGAAATGGGCTAGCTCTGAGTTGGGTGTGTACTTTTTATAGGGAACTCCATTATATTATGTGGAAACTTTCACGATGTTCTTGGCGACCCTGAACAAAAGTCCGTAATTTACGGACTTTACGTGACTGAATAAAATAGTGTAACAATGCAACAACTTTCCAAATAGTTATTGATTCTCAAGCACAAGAGAAATTTAGTTTTGAAAAAGTGAATGTGTTTAATTGAATGTATCTACAATTATTTTTGTATTCCATAGTGTATGTAAAAGATAAAACTCATTTGCAAACTTTAAATTGCAATTTGTATTTGTTGAAAAAACATGTGAACCACTTTAGGAATAATATAAAAATCTGATAGAACGCCTGAATATTTACCATGCATGTTCAGCGTGAATTTCAATAATTTTTCTCTCCACTTATTTCGCCACTAATGTGACTAGGAAGGTCAACAACTTCACGAAAAAGTACAAGTTTAACCAAATCTTAGGGGAGTCCAGTTCTGTGAGATACCTGGGAGTGCAACTGGACAAGCGTTCAACAATGAACAAGTACATAGATTTGGCCATGCAGAGAGTGCTGATGGCAGTATAAAGGCATCTACCCTCTGATTGCTAGAATTTCTTAATATGGATAATGAAATGATTAGTTATAAGCAGATTATCCACCTAGCAATGTTATACGCCTGCCTGTGCAGCCTGTACAAGCCTAAATTACAGAGACTTGACAAAATACAAAAAACGAGGTACTTCTTATCATCACCGCAAGCGATAGATACATTCGTTTGAATGCGTTGCGAGAGCTTGCTGGCGTCGACTTCTTGCCAGTATACACGACAAATTTGCCGTATATATACTTTGTCCTCAAAATCCCACTCTTAGAGGCCTCACCACTCATTCTGAGTATGATAACTGCAAACACGTAGGGCTCTACAGGGTGTCCCACAACGATTAAGACAGGCAATATCTCGGTAATCGAGAGTAGTAGAGAATTCCAATTTTGTGGTTGTAAATTAAAGCAATTAGTGCAGCTATTTTTGAACCCAATGAGTTTTTGTTCGGTCACGTAAAATCAGATTCACAATTATCAATGGGACAACCCGTATTTTTTGGCATGTACTTCAGTACCTTTTTGTCACGACGTTTTTTAATAAAATATGAATGATCATTATAATTTTGACTTGTTTTAATCATCACAAGAATAAAGAACTCCCCAAATATACAGGGTGACCTTAAACTTAAATAATTTGGCAATGGCTCGTTTCAGAAGTCTGGGACAAAGGATATTGAAGTACCTGTAGTTCTTGAATCAATCGTATATCAAGAGCTGAATCTTTTCCCGAAGCGACGCCAACGGAAAGAACCAGTCCCATAGGAAACCTAGTTGGTAACATAGGTATAACCCTCAGTACCTACGTCTTTTCCGAGACATGTCAACCAGCCTCATAAACTACTACAATGGAATATGAAATTTTTAATTAGCACCACAGAAGGCGTGGCTCCTTCCAGTACCGTTCATTTTGTTCGAAATTTTTGCGGGGATAGGCACCAGCGCCCCCTGACAGTGGCCATTGGCTCTGCCATGTCTTGTGCTCGCTGCCCTGGCCACAAACTTCTTCTCGCAAGAAGTATGTAGATCAAACTGAAAGGACTATGAAAGTATTGTTATTGTTGAAAAAAAAAGGGTTTAAATTTGTTATTTTCTTCAAATGGTTGCCCCCTTGAAGACGCAGCCCTCACCTATCAACGTGTGATGCCACGAAACTATGATTCGTAGAGCACTCTGCTGACATTCGGTTTTCGAGACCTGAAAAATCAAATGTGACCAAATATGCTTTGGAACACGTGCACCGATTCGAGGACACAATTGAAATTGATTGGACAGGTTCATGGCCATAGACGATATCATTATATTTGATAATCCAAAGTTTTCGATGTTTTATTCCTATGTTATTTTATTTGTAGTTGTTTCGCCTACTTCTGGTTCCAACTAAATACTCCATTTCTTGCATTTATGGTCACTGTTATGAGGTAATTCACATGAAACTGAAGTAATGTGCACGAAAATGAGAACCAACCAAAGCTGAAAGACTCTTTGAACACTGAAAATAAAAATCCATTGTCGAACATTCTATAAAACCATTATTTACTGTTTCCTCTTCATTCATTTTCTAATTTGTCTCTACCATTCTTTTTTTTTTTTTCAATAAACGGTTCGTTCACAGTGAAAATCGAACTCAATATCGTTTTCCATTTTGATAGTGGCCAAGATCGGCCTCTATTGGCGGATCGTAATGACAGCTCGGAGCACAAGAATGATTACTTTTTCAATTTACCCCCAGGACACGCGTCCACTTTTAAAGGGGAAGTCGTTCAAAACTTTATACAGATCGATATCTGCAGAACTTCCACAGAAAGTTTACCCATGGTATTTTCGGGAAACAGTTTGAATAATCGCTTGAGGAAAACCTCGGACAATTCCGTTAACTCAGTAGGTGATGGGTTAGTACGATTTTAAAGAATTTTCTCGGAGACAAAGGTGTCAAATACTCAGTTGATTAACTTGAAGAGGCTGTTCTGGTTGCCACGATAAGGAAAATTCTGCAATGTTCACAGAACATCTTGAGAAACGAACGAAAGCAGCCTATATTCCTCAGGGAACACCTGCAGAGACAGCGAGTTCCAAAGCTTCGTCGTTCGTAAGAAGAAAGAGCCGTCTCCAAAGTGACGGCATGTGGATGTGAGTACTGACCAAGACAATATATTTATAAAACAGAAAAATATTTATGAAACAGAGACAAATCGCCATCCTTTCTGCGGTGTTCCAGAGAACTAAGCAAGCTTGTGAGCGAAGTATCACCGACGAGACGAATGGCTCTGTTTTGAGAAGAATACCAATAGTACCTACTTTCCCTCGGCTCCCACGATGTTTCCTGAACAATACGTGGTTTTCGTGGGAACTATACCTTGAAAATAATGCGTTGGTCTAGATCGAAACCAAGCCATCTGTTTAGATCAGTTTGGTATGCTGCGCCTCAATCCTCTCCACCATTGCGTTAACTTAGAATGCTCTGAATTTACTGTGACTATTTTCCATCATGCAAGAATGGGTTGATTTTGAACAATAGCGTTGGACATCGAGAGATTTTCGAATATTTTCATTTGCACGTTAAAAAACTTCTGAACTAACTTTGACACCAAAGGGTAAACGTGTAAAACAATACATATCATGTATATTGATGTAATGCTCTGCTTATCAAGTGGTACGTGGTAGAATCCTTCCTTGAGATCAAATGCTCTGAGAATCAGCTTCAAAGAAAATTCTCCCAAGGTTGGGATGGGAAACCGATCGAGACAAACATATTGATTCAAGTGTAATGGATCAAGACGATTTTTGATTTTTTATCAGATTTTTCTATAATGACGATATGAGTGGAAGAGCGCTGTTTATCGACTTCGTGTTGATAAAAAGCGAACTCTGCCTTTTGCCTTTTAAATATTGGGTTTGATTGCATCAGCTACCATTCGGCAAAAACTGACAAAAGGAACTGCTCCTTCTTTCAAATCTATTTTATATTGGAAGGGAATTTTTCCTGTGCCGTCAAAAACATTTAAATTTTTGTTTGTCCACCCTAGAGCCAGACCAATTTTTTCTGTTCGGTACGTCACTTAATTTACAACCTTTTGCAAAATGATTCTGTCTAGAACAATTGAAACAGATTTGTCTAAGTAGGGACAGTCCATTCTGCCGTGTCGGCATCCACACTTCAAACAATTGTATGAAGGAGAAAACTAACCTTTTCCTTTTGGTCACCTAATTTACCTCGTTGATGATTCGTTACACAGTTTTCCAACAATGTACTGACTGCTAGCAACCCACTACAACCACCGTAAAACATACACTTTGAGCTTTGGACACAAGTTTCATTCGATTACTTCTGAACAAATACAATTCTGAAAGTTGCATACGAGTACTTTGAACGCAATTATTCAGGACACTCTCAAATAACCAGCTTTACCGGCAGATGCACCCGAGGTTGGCGAATATAACAAGGGTTTAATGACATTGAAATTCGAATTGTGCGGAAAATTCATTGAACGAACGAAAGGAGACCTTTGAGGAAGGAGTTTTAGGCAAAATACCTGATAGCTTTATTATTTCCCAGAAAATATAATAGCCTAAAAGTTTCCCATCACTCTAGTTTTACTTCACTAACGTCAGCTAATGTATGGTGCCACACTCACAGTGCTCCATTAGTCGTTTTCTATTCTCTCATCTTACAAAGATATGACACAAACATTTGACAGAAAACAACTACTTTCCTGATCATTGAATTATATTAATGTGAGAGACATTCCGTTTACCAACTTTCAGATAACAAATTGAAGAAATCTGCATTGCATTGTTCACAATAAGCTTGTCAAGAGAGAATAATTTTCGACCCAATTATTCCTATTGTATAGGATTATGGCAATAAAGCGTGGTCCTGGTATTGCAGGACATCTTGTTTCTCTATTTTCAGATAACAAATATCATTTGCTAAAGTTCAAATAAAAATGTCCGTTAATCAATTACGAACAGCCTCCCAAGGCTCCCAAGCCTCACTCCAAAATTCAGAATATTCCAAAGATTCCGTAAAATCATCAAGGTTCTCACATCATATGATGTGAGAACCTCTTGATCGCCGCTTGGCTGTCGGTGCATATCGTGATTTGCTGGCCGCGGTAGCCTCTGTTGAGATTTTCTCTTACACAGGCGAGTATGGCAAACATTTCTGCCTGAAATACAGTGGCAAAAGTTCCTAGAGCGTAACAGAGTTCCGCTTCGGAGACCGTCCGTTTCTCTCAACATATAGCACGCTATTCTTCACGCTTTCATGGAACCACCATACCCAAGATAAATACTTTCCGATACCGTATGTAAAGGAAATGAGTACTTACTCATTTCAACATTGAAACATGCAACATGAAACGGGAAACAAACACGAAACGGAAAACATGAAACGGGAAACATGAAACATGAAATATAAAACATGAAACATGAAATATGAAATATGAAACATGAAACATGACACATGAAACATGAAACATGAAACATGAAACATGAAACATGAAACATGAAACATGAAACATGAAACATGAAACATGAAACATGAAACATGAAACATGAAACATGAAACATAAAACATGAAACATGTAACATGAAACGGGAAACATGAAACAGGAAACATGAAACGGGATGCATGAAAAGGGAAAAAAATGTCTGTGCATCCATACACATCGATATACAGGACGTCTGTCGGGACCGGTAGTTTTTAAGTAGAAATAATTTTATGAATAAAGTTCAGGTTAAATTACAGTATAAAACGGGTATGGGTGAGAAATAACCATGCAATTCTAATATATGTAAAATAGGCAGGAGTTGATCGTCAATGAGATCCTCGGTCCAGGGCCGGTAATGAGATCCTGGGACCAGGACCCGAACTGGAATGTGGGGGCCATGGGCGTACCTATTCAGACTGATATAATAAAATTCTAATGATATAAGTTAAGTACAAAATGAATAAACGTGAGAAATTGTTTCAAAAACAAGCTTTTTTATGAACATATGACCTAAAAAGTACAAAATAATATATATTTCAACTACTGAAAGCTATTTGTTGAGAACGTGATCATAAATCGAAATACGTGATAAAATATAGGCTGGCTGTTTTATGAAATATCTTGGAACCCCGACTGTATTTATTTTGTTTTCAGCATAGAGGTGGCAAGGAAAAATACCACTGGTGTGTCTATCGAACCGATTTCGTAGCGTTAATAATAACGGAGTTGGCAATGGTTCCTACTCAATTTGAAATAGGCCGAACGCGGATCGAATTGATAACCTCGACCAATATTCTTATAAATTGATAAAGAATCAATAATGTTCTAGGTTTCACCTACTTGCACACTTGAACTGGCCTAACTTTCATATCTTGCTCGAATGAATCTCCGCTGCAAACCCAAACAATCCAAGAAAACGTGAAAGCAATGCCAACCAACGTAAAATTGAATCCGGGCGATCGGCATTACGCGTTGCGGCGCTGCTGCAAGCCGAGACGTCTCCGTGCGACGTCGCTTGTCCATTAAAAACTCATTAAACATCATCTCTGGCAATTACAAACTTGGACTGCTCGTTTTCGTTTTTCTCTATTGTTCGTCTTCTTCCGACGCTGCCGCTGACGACGTCGACATGGAGAAGTTCGGGAAAGTTTCGGTTTTACCTCTTTTAGAGAAGACGCTCAAATGGTTTTTGAGAAAAGAACAAAGATGTTTGCAGTTTTTGAACCCAGAATTTCACAATGAAAGTAATCAGTTTTCGTGATTGTCTAAAACTTCCGAACGTTTCTACATGTGACTAAAGGTTGTGATGGACTTTTCATTGCCTAAAAAATGAAATAATCAAAAGACAGAAAACGAATTCTCTATGATTACCAAATCACCATCCTGAAGCAGCTATCTTCAATTTGGGAATTTTAGCAAAACATCCATGATCTTCTATCCCCACATACGAATTTCGAAGGGAATCAGACCATAATTAAAAACTCATCCGCCATTTTGGAGCCATCATAATGAATTTATGGATTTTGCCCAAAAATTCATAATCCCCGATCCAAAAAACTCCTACATACCAAATTTGAATCCAATCGGACCAAAATAACCAAACTCGTCTGCCATATTGAAGTCGCCATATTTAAAGAAAATCATGATTTTTGACCTCAATAACCCCCACCTACCAATTTTGAATCAAATCAAACCAAAATCACAAATCTCGTCCACACTCCGCCATATTGAATTTATAAATTTTGACAAGAAATTCATAATCTCCAACCGCGAAAACCCCAGATACCAATTTAAAATCGTATCAGACCGTAATAACAAAGCTCGTCCGCCATATTGGAGCGGCTATATTGAATTTATGAATTTTGTTGGCAAGAAATTCATAATCTCCAACCCCAAAAATTCCCACATACCAATTTAGAATTGAATCAGACCGTAATCACAAAGCTCGTCCGCCAAATGGGAGCTGCCATATTGAATTTATGAATTTTGACAAGAAATTCATAATAACCGACCCCGAAAATTCACACATACCAATTTAGAATCGAATCGGACCATAATCACAAAACTCGTCCGCCATATTGGAGCCGTCATTTTTTATTTTCTCTAACAAAAATTTCATAATGCCGAAATTATGAATTATTCAAGTTAATCGGAAAACCAATAGTGGGTCAAAATTCCGTTGCAAGATTCCACTCGAATATACATACATATATGCAAGTCAAATAAAAGCTTGTAACTTGTAACTTGTATAATGAACTTCAACACAAGAAGAAAACTTCAAAGCGAAGAAATCCAAACTTTTGGCTAAAGAATATTTTTTTTAGCATCGGTAACTCTTCAAGAAAGGCTCATGAGAGAAGAATTCATCACGGTTGAGATAAGCATTAATTGCTGACTATTAAAAATTTTGTTGTGGTTAACTCTTGTACTAGGCATTACCCAAGCTTGCAAAAGCATCAATTTATTACAGTTAATGTGTTTAATGGAATAATAGCTATTTGTATTACTAGGGAGAAAAGTGCCACTTTGCCTCCCGAAGGATGTAGTTTACTGCCCGACACGACGCGGAGGGCAGTAAAAATCCAAGGGAGAAAAAGGCACTTTACTCCCATGTAATACACATGATTTTTCCTCCTACCCACTTAATGAACCTTTTCTTGTAAATTTAAAACGCATCTCAACTGCTTTTGTCTAAAATGGACCTATACTTGCATGATGGAAATTATAGACAATACAGTCATGTCCATGTGAGAATCTGCGGTGGTGCAATGGCTAGTAGTACCACGTCTGAGGTCGTAAGGATTGTTCACGGGGTGAAAGCGGCAGCCCAACATGGACTCAACACTGTTATGGTCCTGCTGGACATGAAAAATACCTTCGACTCGGTATGGGTGGAAGGTCTTATCTCTAAAATGCTGGGTGCAGGCATGCCCTGATACTTAGTAAAATTGCTGAATTCCTTCCTTGTTGGGAGGACGTTTATGGTGCGGGTAAACAACACTCGCTCCGCGAAGTTCCCGATTGAAGCAGGTGTCCCGCAGGGTTCTTGTTTGTCCCCACATCTGTACTTACTACATACGTATGATCTCCCTCAGTGCGAGAGACCGGATATGGGCACGGCGGTGTACGCTGATGACACCTCCTTCTTTGCCCATTCCTTCTCAAGCGCCGCTGCCCAATATAGGATCCAAGTTCACTTGGATAGGAAGATCATACCGTATTTGGCGGATAACAAGATTGAGGTCAATCCGGATAAGTCGGAGACGATCAACTTCACGAAAAAGTACACTCACTCAAAACTTTATCGGAAGTTCAGAATCAATGACTAGGCCGTTGATAATGTGAAGCATGCGAAATACCTGGGGGTACACCTGGACAAGCGACTCAGTTGGACGTCATATCACCCTTGCTATCCAGAGGGCGGGAGCTGCGTTAAAACGCACCTATCCTCTGATAGCAAGAGTCTCGAAACTCTCATTAGAAAACAAATTGCTCATTTACAAGCAACTAATACGACCCACAATGACGTACGCTTGTCCGGTGTTCTGCAGCCTGAAGCCAACTCCACTGGCGAGATTGGATAGGATGCAGAACAAAGTACTCCGTATTATCACCGGTAGCAGACGATACCTTCGATTGGAAGCTCTTAAGGAGCTTGCAGGCGTCGACTCGATCCCGACAGTTATAAACAACTTGTCCTACAAGTTCTACAAGTACATGCTCGATAAAAGTCCCCTCACCAGGAAAATTACCAAGCTCAGAGTGTATGATAATGAGCCCCGCGAACACGGCGGGCTCATTTATCAAGCGCTGGATATCTTTAAGGAACGAAGGGAGGAACCGGTTCCATAGGGAACCAAATCGAAAGTATAACTGAAACGTAGAGTACCTCGACCCGGTTTTTTGCTGCAGCCTTTTCCGGGATTCAACTTTGAAACAACCAGCCTCATAATCTGCAAAGAGCATTATCTACATTGAATGAAACTCAACAACACGCATGAGCTTTGCAGGAGGCATGTATCATGCCGAGCTACAACCGTGATATAATGAAATGTCCGGCCAGAGCGTTACCACCAGCGCGGGCGGACTACAGCGCTCTCTCGCGGGGGTGTCTATGTTCACTTGGCAAGGCGCTCTTTTGCTACTCTGACCGGAGCAAAAGAGATGCTACTATTGCGCCCATCTTCCCGTCCTTCCCCTAACCCCCTGGGTTATGTAGAACGTGAACGATGCATTATTCTATATGACATGTCATTATTCACGAATTGTTAAAATGTGATAGTTTACAATAAAAACCTTTTTAGTTACTTAGTTAGTCTTGGGCTTGTAATCCGAAGGTCCCGGGTTCAGCTCTTGGCAAATGCAACTTTTTTTTTAAGAACGTTATTTCACTTTTTCTTGTTAGTGCATGATTTGAATTATTGGACATTTAGATAGCTTATAATTTCGGATTGCTATTGAGTGATTTTCTCATAAGTAATGTTATGTGCCTATTTGAATGAAGTGTCGATCATTTTTTTCTAAGAGCTGCGCTTGTAGAAAAAATAGTGTGTGTATTTCGAGCACATAGTGTCATTGTCGTTCTCCAAAGATCAATCTTTTTGCCGAGCGACAATTAATCACTTTGCGCTCTAAATACACAAATAGCTATAAAGAACTAAAGTAGAAGTAACATTCATGTTTGATTTTTACCAGAATAAGATGTTCTAGAAATTACGGAAACAATTTGATTATAATAGATTTACAAGTTTGATCGTTTACAACTTACTTGAAATGAGGGGGAGGAAAAGTACTTTCCTCCCTGGTTTGAGGGAGGAAAGTGGGTACTTTCTATAGGGGTAGGTGGAAAATAAGTTTGCAATCGATATTATGATTTTCAAGTACAAGGTTTGATATTCATATAGGTACTCAGGCAATTCGATGATATACTCAAAGAAATCAATTATTCGGTGAATTGAGGTTTTGTGGTATTGTTTCAAACAAATATCGTTTGATCATATGATCAGTAGACATAAATTACCTGAATTGGGCGTAATCAATTAGGAAATTGTGGTAAATTCTGATGAGTAATTTCCGCATGTTACAAGCAGATTAATTTCGAGGGATGATTTCTCTCAGACACAAAGGCCCAGCACACTGAGTAACTTTCATTCGCCGTACGCGGAGTGCAATGTTCCACCAAGGTCCACTAGACATCGACGATAATCCGTTTTGTGGCCAACCTACCACTTTACTCCAATTGCATCATATATTTGTTGATTGTAGGCGTTTAGTGTAGTTTCTAATTTGGGTGCTAGACGTTATATTTTCTGCGTAATCCAGTACGATTGGGTTTTGAGACAAGAATCGATTGTAGCACCACAAAACTTGGTATGCTAGTAGTTGGAACCATGATAAACACGAAAAAAACTTGTTTACCAAAATTCCAGGATGGAAAAATATATATATATATATATATATATATTTTTTTTAGTTTAAAAATATATACTAGTAGTTTACCTAACAAGTGCGGAAAAGACACTTTACGCTCGTGTTAGGTACACTTTTTTCTACTAGCGGAAAAAACATCCAAAAGTTAACATAAAGAACATTTATTATTAATGAAAAGGTAATAGTCCATACTCGAAGTGGAAGACCAAGTTTTTTTGGAAAAAGAACACAAAGTCGTCTCCACAAAGATTTTAATAAGACCAGGATAGAAATCCTATCTTAAAAACATGTTTCGAGCATATATATGTTCATCATCAGTTTGGTACAAAATTCATAATAGAGAGAAGAATTTGTGGAGAGAAAAATAGTATAAAATAAAAAATTAAAAATATAGGCACTAAGAGTGCATAATGTACTGTTTTAATAAATTTCTATATATATGAAAATGGGGGTAGAACCCCAGAAAATCAAATCAATTAGCATATTAATTAAAACGTGAAACTATACCATACACGAAGCTTGGTCTCTACAAAAAAAATTAAATTAATTAATAAATTAAAAAATAAAACAGTACATCATGCACTCTTAGTGCCTATATTTTTAATTTTTTATTTTATACTATTTTTCTCCCCACACATTCTTCTCTCTATTATGAATTTTGTACCAAACTGATGATGAACATATATATGTTCGAAACATGTCTTTAAGATAGGATTTCTATCCTAGTCTTATTAAAATCTTTGTGGAGACGACTTTGTGTTCTTTTTCCAAAAAAAAAATATATTATTAAATATATATTAAACTATACAACCATAGTTGGTAAGCTTTCTATTTTAACCTTCTGCGGCGCAATATTTAAATGTCAGTATAATCCGCAAAAACTAAACAAATCTACTTTTCCACACTAAAATGTTTTTTCCGCACTAAGAAGAGTGCGGAAAAAATTTTCCGCACTAGTACGGAAAAGTGATTCATTCAAAACTAAAATGAGTGCGGAAAAGTGGATTTTTCCGCACGCTAGTAGAAAAAATATTTTTCATCCATAGTTAGTTTCATTGGATTCAGATTTGTCAAGAAGTTTTCAACAACTATCAAAAACAGTTGAATGAATAGCATAATTTGTTATTTTTAAACGACATGGGCTTATTAATAACACAGATAATTTTGCTGATTCGTATGAGTTCAGTACTGAGATAGAAGATAAAAAGAATGATCATCAATTTAATTATCGCGACCTCAACTAATGATGTTTTTATGGTTCAACCTCATGAAGAAATCACCGAAAATTAGATAAATACGCCACCAGAAAAATTCAAACTTCAGTAGATATTGACTTGTAAATCGATATAATCCGTGTTGCTGAGAAGGTGAGGAAAATATTTTTCATTATTATATATATATATATATTATATCATTATTATATAAAGCAATATCCTTTCTCCTCGAGTCTCTCAGCATCAAGTGATATATTTTATATTTTTATACATTTTCCTAGTTATACAAGTTTTATCGTAGTGTACATTTTATTGTATTTTTTATCTTTAAGCAATCAACTCAAAATTTTTTTTCTTTTTTATTGTAAATGTTCGATCCTACTTACAATAATTGTATTGTCTGAATTGGGCTAGTCCCCGTTAAATAAATAAATAAATTATTTTGACTTAATCTAAAAAAAAGTAGAGAAGAATAATGCTGGAAATTTTGTTGGACTCATAATGTGATTTCGAAACATCACGTATTTTTATCTTTCTTTATACGGTGGAACTGATCTTCTATCGAAAATTTCACACCTCTAGAAAAGGGGAACATTCTCCATGAAAATTGAAAAATGAAAAATGTGATTCATTTGTAATATCTAACAGAAAACAACTACTTCCCCGGCACAAGCCACGCTGGACATTGAACTACATCTGATAGATATTGTGAAAAGACTCTAACTGAAAAGGAAAGAAAAAATCTGAAAGTGAAAATTTGCATTTTCATTCAGATAGCTGACTTTTTAAATTCTTTCTAGTTTTCCTTGAAAAAATCATTAAATGAATTAGATAGGAGAATGTTATTAAAAAATATCACTCACAGAAATCGTTCATTTCATTGAAGCAAGGTCCGCTTCTCTCGCATTTAATCCCCAATACATTTTGGTCGACAAAAATCTATTTCGCTTTGCCAAGCTCTTCAGGAGGATTGATATAGGAATGGAATAAAACAGGCTTTTCAGAAGCATACACATCAGGGATGGATATGAGAGAAACATTTCTTCTGCGGTGACACTTTAAAAATTATTTTTTGACATAGACCTGTCATGAGCATTTTGATTTTAGTTCGAAAATATGATGTTCATCTGCGACTGAAAGACAAACTTTAGTCGCAGATGATTCCACAATAGATTTTATGAATTTCCTATTCATATTTTCGAACTAAAATTCACACCTCTACTTTTTAACCAATAAGATGCCTTAATTTTGACTAGTTACCATGGCAACTGAAAAAATTTCCGGAAATTTTTTCGTAGCGTCAAGATATTTAGGTGGACATTTTTTGACAGTTGAAAAGGTAAACATATGATCTACAACGGTTAAATATTGTAGATATACCTGTATATATACCTCTCTTCTTAATGGTGAATAGGAAGGTGACGAATTAATTAGATGTCTGTGTTTTAAGACATATATGTAATATTTTGAAACAAGTTAGTTCAAATCTCTTTTACGCAAAAGGCCATATTTACTTGACATCTGCAGCAGACTTTCTTAGATTTTCGGAAACAAACCATTCGACTCTAACTCTTCCTGGTCGCAATCTTCCATAAAATTCGTTGAATATATTAATTTTGGATGACATATTTGCACTTGGAATATTTAGATAAATTGTACGTTTCAAAGCATTTCATTTTTCTCAAATTGTTTAACGCAAATGCTTACAAGAAATGTTTTACATAATAATATCTTTGTGTGCTGGTTTACTATACAATAACTCAATGTAATTTACCAATATAAACCTCAGCTGTCAAAAGCATGGCCGCCTACATTACGGCCGCCTATATCACGGCCGCCTATATTACGGCCACCTATATTACGGCCACCTACTGCACAAACCATGTTAATATAATATTTTTTACATTAGAAGTGTTATGGATTACTTTAACAAAAAATACATTTCTACCACCTTTAGTGACCTAAAATTATGAAAGGGCGATAGACAGACATAATACCCATCTGAGTTTTAGCATTTGGTGTAACCAAAGTTGGTGATATTTTCGTCGACTCGGGATATTTTTCAAAATATTTGTGCCCTCGAGAAAATTTCCGGAAATAATTTAAGCTCTTGTGAAAATTTTACACCAGTAATTTTCAACTTTATGCTTTATTTCGACATTGTTACTATGGCAACCAGCAAATTTTCTTAAATATTTCATCCACATGAGCATGTAGACGATGAAATTTTATTTTACTAGGGCAAGGGAAAAATTAAAAAATAACCCGCAATACGAACATCCACTTTAATTTTTAGTCAATATTGACATATCCCTGAAACATAGTAAGAAAATTGTATGAAATCAGTTAATTTAATGTAATAATTTATCTAATATTATATATTAGATATACTAGGGCACGAGAAAATCAGAAATCTTCCGCAATACGAATATAATTCCGGTATTATATATTTTTTAACGAATCCCCAACGTGCTTGAATTAATTGCGAGAAAAGAAAATTCATATACTCAAAAAATTTCCGGCAATAATTCATGCTTTAGGGAGATTGAAAGTGATAATTTCACAAACGATTTGTGTCTTTGGATAGTACATAGTTCCTCCCTTTCGGGTCGGTAAGACTTACTTACTCACTTACTGACAACGGTGGCCCCCCGTGTCTGGATTCAATTATATGAAAATACAGGGTGCTTCCTGAGTTGATAAATTTTTTCTTTCAACTGTGTATATAACTCTCTAATATTGTTAAAAATTTGTTCAAATTGTTAAAATTTGTTATTACGAATCTCCCAGGTGTTCGTAGAAAACCCCTCACAAGCAGAGCTTGCGCGAGCAAGGGAGACCCGGGACCTACAGCTTAAAAAGTGGATTCCGAACCACTTTAGCTCCGCAACTTTTTTCAGAAAACTGAAAAATAAGCGAGATAAAAAAAAAGTATACACAGTTAAAAAAAGTATCAACCTAGGAATCATCCCTAGAACCGTAGAACCATCATCCGTCGGTCTCAAAATTGTAGTTAGACCGATGATAATCATATGATTCCAGACTACCGGCTTCCATTGCATAATACGATGATTTTCATTCACTTTATATTCTTCAGAATATTATATATCTTTACTTCAATAAATAAATTCCTGAAGAAAGAAACCAATTTAAATATGACGTTAAAAAGGTGCATCCTTTTTATTGCGATAAAAATGCTTGTTCCTCAAAACCAGACTTCATCTAGTAAGCGGCCGTTCCTTCAATTCCTGCCATGACAGCTATTGTTTTGGGAAAGTTTTTACTGAACGAATCACAAAAAACATTATAACAATTGTTAATAACTGGTCCTTCAAATAATTATTTTAATATGAAAGTTATTATTATGATTGTGGTGAATCAATATATTGTCTGAACTTTTCTTTTATTGGATACATTTCTTCCAACCAAAAATGTATCCATCAGTGATTTCACTCGAAAAACGACATTTGTCATTTTTTTCATGTGATTTTTCCCGTGAAATTGCTGATGGCAATATTATTTAGTCGAAGAAAGAAATTTATCCGATAAAAAAGCTCTTGTTTTTACCGTTGAAAAAATCAAGAAATAATATTTCCCAATTTATGTAATAATTGTATACCCAATTCTATAACTTTTTCAGGGATCCAGAATGAAGCTCATTTTCTTGATTGTTATTATTGGCATCTCCTCAGCCTATGGTTTCTTACCCGACGAGGTAAGGTAATCTTTTTTAATAGGTACCTATAATACAATGATCAGTTCCAAAAAGATATATCTGGATGGTTCCTCATCCTTCGTATACAAACGCAGAAACATCATGAGAACAAAGAAACAAATAAAGAGCGAATTAAAGAAATCTGCATTGCATTGTTCACAATAAGCTTGTCAAGAGAGAAACAAGATGTCCTGCAATACCAGGACCACGCTTATTGCCATAATCCTATACAATAGGAATAATTAGGTCGAAAATCCATCAAAAAACAACTACTTTCCTGGCTAATACCACGACGAACGTTGAATTACATCTAATGAATTTCCGTGCAGAGTCCTCCTACAAGGATGTCTCCGCAATTGCTAGTTGCATGGAAATGTTCATTGGAACATTTGGACCACCTATAGATCGATTTCTGGGTTCTTGCCCTCATCAGTATAGGGTAGGTCTCTGCAGACAATATCTAATGTCTGCAACAAACGATTCAAAAAAATCTCCATGTAAAGGCAGAAGCTGAGACACCGCCCGCAGCCTAGCGTTAACTAAACCACGGGCGCCACCTGAACTCCAGCCCCTCAACCAAAGCAATACCCACAACTTGCGTGATTAATCTAACCACTAATACAAATTAAAGAAATCTGCATTGCATTGTTCACAATAAGCTTGTCAAGAGAGAAACAAGATGTCCCGTGGTTTAGTTAGAACATGATCAACCGCAGACGTCAACAGATGGTCTGCACCTCCTTTAAAACAATGAAGTATAAAAGTCCTCCCTACCCACATGAACATTTAACTTATAGAACGGACATCCACAACTTGAATCTACGAAGAAAATTAGTTTCGACTACTCCTGCTCACAAAAAAAAATTGTATAAGCGCTCGTTCTCATATCTCTGACACAATTAATTATATAAATACTTGGAACCCAAAACTGTTTTGCCCTAACGATCAATACCTTCAAAAAAACATACAAAAAACACTCATTTTCCGCTCAGCACGACTGAAGTGTTACAAATAAAGAAGTCGCATCGAGAATCTGATGAAATGTAAATGATTTTTTTTCTTCTTTCCTTCAACTCTCCATCATTCGCACTTTCTTGACCTCTCTCCTCTTTCTCTTCTCTTTCCATTTCTTTCTGTCTCTTTTCACAATGATCTCACTGTTCTTAAATACTTTTTTTTCAAAGGAAGGCTTTGGTGGAAGATCAGATGCAAGGCAACTCCGATCTGCACCAAATGACCTTTGCTCACCATCACATTTATCCCTGTATGTATATGTGTTATTTTTTTGTAAATGTAAAATTTGGTGTGCAATAAAAGTATTATTATTATTATTTTCTGTACGTTTTCATTTCAGAGTAACTAAATATTGATTTTTCAGGATTATGGTGATGAATTCCTTGCTCTGACCAAAGCTTGGCACAAAAAATGCGTTCCGATAACAGGAGTCACCCAAGAAATGATAAATGAGTTGAAAATTGGACATTTTTCCGATGACGAAAGAATCAAGGTAAGTATCTTTTGATTTGTTTTGATTTGACGATTATACAAGGTTTTTCGAATTCTGAGTAGCTTCCACTTAAACGGTAACAAATGTAGCACCAATTGTATCATAATACATATTGTCAAAGTTGCACGTTTCAGAACTATTTAGATATCCAATGCTTATTTCTGTTATTTACAAATTTCATTTCTTATAGGCTAGACTAAGATGCCTAAAAACCCTGGTGTACCGACTTATACCTGTAAATCTGTGGGATAAAACGAGAGACATTCGCCAACTTGATTACGAGAAAACAAATGCCGTGGGCTGTTTTTCGAATATCCCGCGATACTTGAGTGCACCGCCACCGTCGATTTTCTTGTTAGGGTTAATTTTCACGAACAGAAGTTTGAAGTTTTGCCCACGATTCACGAACATGAAATTAATAAAACAATATAATTATTGGAATATACGGAATCACTGTCCCCAATCTGTTCTATTTGTTACATTTTCGACATGATTTAATAATTTTTTTGCTGAAATATAACTAACTCACATTTCACTTAGAAGTAAATTGCAGTTCAGCTGCATTGCATGGAAATTCACCATTAGCACATGTCAATCTTATGCGCAACGCATGCTCTCGCGCTGATATCTGTGCATTTGTGCCCGAGTTTTCACTATAAACTTTTTTAAAGAAATAAAGAATAATTTTGTGGCTTTGAGTTTAATTGCATTTGGGATTTGATATTTGTGATGAGTTAATGTGTTATATTGTTCTTTCACTTTTAAAAAACCGTTCAATATGACATGTAATAGTGAAAATATTTCTATTGTGCAATTTTGTTCGACAGAAAAGTGTATTTTTTGATCAACTACACTAAAAAGATTTCACCAATTCAAAATAAAAGGAATGCATGGAAAATAACCAAAACCTTAACAAGCTTACTGAAGACAAAACATTGATAGATTTCAGTGGAAATGGAGACAAATTTATATTTTTTACTTTATCGCGGACTTTCGCTACTTATGGAAGATTTCAAGAAACGGTAGGATATAAAAACGCATCTAGAGTTGATTGAATTGATTAGAAAATATTTTTGCCATAAAATATTGTCGACATACATGGCATTTTGAAATAAAATGTCTGTTTCAAAGATTGTTCAGATTCTAAGTGGTGAGTACTCAATTTCTGTACTGAATATAAATTAGTTACAAAAACGGAACATAATCAAAATTATTAAAATCTAAGGAAGAAACACATCAATAATATACGAAAATTGCACATTTTTTCTATCACACCACAACTATTGACTTTCAAATCGTTTAAAAAAAAATCTAATCAGTCGGTACACCAGGGTTTTTAGACATCTTAGGCAAGACATATTAGGATTCTTAGAGGAAAGTTTTACTATAGTTTTTATTTTCTCACCTCTAAATTTTTTTGGACGTGAGCACACGTATTTGAAGTTTGCAGGCAAAAATTTGGCCCGGGTTTTTTTTTGGCACAAAAATGCAGGAAATCTTGTCCACTTCAATTTTGTAAATGACGAGCTTTATGAAAATGTTATTAATTTTTGTGTCGGAGGTTAGTTGTTTTTTGGGACCAGCAAAAGTTGAGGGAAAAAAACTATTCTTTTCTTGCCGACGGACGTTCCGAATTTAATTAGATTCATCCTCAGGGCTCTGTAACAATGGTTTCTCATGAAATTGGTTAATTTTCTTATAAAACTTGGAATTCAATTGAGGCTTGTTTCAGAGGGATATTTTACTATATTTTCATTTCTCTACAAATTCTCCAACACCTTTGATTCGGTTCCGTTTTTCTCGGTATTTAAAACGTTTGAAGCGATAGTACACAATTATGAACTTAATATTCTCTATTTAATTGACATTTTTTTTGTTGCAGAGATACGTTTTATGCCTTTGGTTAGTCTCGGATGTGGTAAGTATTTGATTACAAAAAGCCAAAAGTAGACATAGGTTTTAATTTCTAAATTAATAGACAATTGAATTTTCCACTAATTTTTGAATAACAATTAATCGAAAAAATTATACGCAAATTATAATTTTTTTATTTCTATTTGTGGATAGTCTCAAGTATTTCTCGTTCCCTCTCATTATGGTTATAGTATCATGGATCAATTTCAATTAATTTTTTTTTTCATTCGATTCGACTTTTCAATTATTTTTCAGATGAAAGCTGATTACAGTCTTAATCAAGAGTTATTGACGAGGCATATGCCCAAGAAAGTGAGGAACGGGGTGGTAATGTATAGAAAGTGTTCCAAAGAAGCTATGGAATCAGGTAGAATTTTTAAATATTTCGAAAATCTCAAATGAAAAAAAACATATACTTATATAAGTACATACCATCAAGAAAACCTTTTCGATTGGTTACAATCTTCAAAACCGAAATAGAATAACCGCTTCTTGAAAACTACCCTCATCTGTGAAAATTTATTCGCTGATAAACCCGCTTCGTTCCTTTTGAGAATAAACTGCATGGTCCTTCTTGACAGTTGCCTGAATGTATGCAACACATTTCACAAGTCGTGTGACATATTGCCGTAAATAATTATGCTCATTAATTTAATAAAAATAATAATGTACGTTGTGGAATAAATGTTATTGGTTGATTGACATATTTGGGAAATAATCTGATCAAATATAACTCGACCGTCGTTTATCAATTTTGGAATTTCCACTCAAACACTTTTGTTTTAGAAAATGCATCTAGTTAAATTGGAAGATTTATCTTCAAAGAATAAAACGCTCGAGCTTAAAAGCTCTCGGGTTTTAGAACATAAATTTCCGAATTCATCTCAATAAATTTTCAAACAAAATCATTTTCATTGAAATTGAAAAATTTATTCGCTGATAAACGAGGTCTTGTTATATTACCCCCGAATGAAATTTGACAGATGAGGGAAATAATCTCAGATATTATTCTGTAAATCTACTAATTTCAATGCTTTTCAGGCGTAGCTGAACCACATGAAAGAATCTGGTCAATGGTGAAATGTAATTACAACGTAGATCCTGACGTGAGTACCACTTTCTCGTATATCAAATTTGATACTAAATTGCATGGGCTTTAACATCTCTTCAAGTATGTACTTGAATTAGGAATAATATCAAAAGGGTATCTGTATCATCGAAATATAGAAGTATAATTTCCGTTAGGTATAGACTTTTTTCTAGAGGGAACGAAAATTATGAGCGAGGTGTCGTTATAAAAGTGTCTGTAACTTTTGCAATTTTTGGGAGCGAAAGTTTTTTTTTTTTAGATTTTTTTTTATATGCCATAAGGTTCGATCTCTTCAGGAAAATAGTCTTCCAGAAAGCAATTGTGAACCAGACTATCCGTAGATTTACAGTATTCAATTTCGATACAAATCTGTATTTGTATCAAATCATAACTTCATTTTATTTCAATAAAACCATATGCGATATCGGATAATTTGCATATTTGTATATGAAAAAATAATAATGAAGCCATTAACTGATGCTGTAGTGAATAATATAGTAACTCAATAAATTTAATATGCGATGCAAATGTCCCATTTTAATTTCATTGTTTATTACTTGATAAGTTCCACTAATAATAAATTTTATTTTTCTGTTTTATTCTGATATGTGTATCATCTGCCATGAAGGTCATAATTCATACAGCTGGAATACTTGAAAAATGTTTTTGAAAACTCTATTTTAATAATTATGGTGAGTTTATACAGCAAGTAAAATAAAATAAGAAATAAAATAATATAAAAAGATAAAACTGCACAACACCCATAACAAGTTCATACAGAAAATTAAATAAGAGAAGTAAAATAAAACATGGTTATCTTTTATTTCATTACAAGTTGACAAGACAATTGACAGATGACAGAACCCATACATATAAATAATACGGCTGAGTACTTGTTTTTGTTTATTTTCTCATTGCATTATTTATTATTAGTATTGCCAATATTAAAAATAGCCATGAAACTTCTGTAGCCTAGTAAAGATGCCGTTAGAGGACGAAGATTTCATTATAAGTTTAATTATAATAGATTTTTTTAATGTACTTGAAATAAAACTATGAGTGCGTCCAAGAGAAAAAATCAGTGTAGGTGCAAATTCTGCATTAAAAAAGATGGTGATCAATTTGAACTGTTTTTGCAAAAAAAAATTAGGTATCCGTTTTCTAATAAATGAAATTGTCCTAATATCAATAACATTTGTTTCCTATCCTTCACATACGTTTTATAATACAATACGTTTTGGGACGCCATTGAAATTGCTGATTCCATTCTGAGTGCATTACAATATTCAAGTAAGCATGCCAGTTTCATCATAATTAGCAAAAAGGTTCTTCACCAATGATTTAAAAATTGATTTTTTTCGAAAAACTTTGAGAGCCAAGAAAAACTTTTATTTTCACTTAAAAACCCGATCTGGACGTTTGGCGGTTCGACCCAGGGTCACCCGGTATATCGATTTCCCCATATACCTATTTGGTAACGTTGTTCTAGATAAAACTGTGGAAACTATCGAAACTTTTCTTATACAACACTAAATACTTATTTATATAATTCATTTCAGAACTTCGTCATGTTCTAAAACGAAAATGCAGTGAAAAGAGGAAGAGTTCCATGTGTATGGCAGAAATTCGTAGAAAAAATACCAACTTCGAATGTTTCTCATTAGGGATTCAACAATAAATATGTGTTGCATTCTCATTTGTAAAAATCACGAGTTTTATTCAAATCCCGTCACTTTTAACAAAATAGTTTTTGGATGATCTTTCCATCTAAGAGCTACGTTTAAAAAACCACACTCACATGTATTCCAAAATACAGATGGAGAAAAATCTGCTCAAGTGTCTGCGTCTGATCGTTGATTTCTCTCCCCTGTATTCTCAAATTCGAAAGAAATAGCACGTGCGCTGACAATTTTTTGAGAATGATTCAAATGTGTTTCCTATATTTAAAAGGAGGAACATTCTTCATGAAAATTGGAAAATGAAAAATGTGATTTTTTTGTGATATCTAACATAAAACTACTACTTCCCCGGCACAAGCCACGCTGGACATTGAAATACACCTGACAGATATTGTGAAAAGACTAAAACTGAAAAGAAAGAATCTGAAAGTGAAAATTCGCATTTTATTCAGGTTAATCTCCAATACATTTTTGTCGACGAAAATCTATTTCGCTTTTCCAAGCTCATCAGGGAGATCGGAAGAATTCGAAAGCAGGCTCTTCAGAAGCAATTATATCAAGGATGGAAATGATGGAAATATTATTTCTGCAGTAACACTTTGAAAGTTATTTTTGACATAAACATGTCATGGGCATTGTATTTTGATTTTGATATACTACTTATACTCCTTCTAAAATTATTTTTGGACATTCCTAAAAACCAGTCGGCAAAGCAAACTGTTTAATTCATCATAAGTCAAATATATTATATAGAAGTGTTTGTAAAAGCAAAATATAATCCATCCAATATACCACACGAGAGTTCGGCAAGTGGCAAACAACCTAAATGCTTTTGCTAACTGCGGTATTTGCGATTAATTTGCACTCAAAATAATGAATATTTAGTACTTACCTTCAAAAATTGGAATTATGTATATGCCAAGCCCCATGATTCAAGAAGAAACTTGTATTCATTTATAATTAACTTACATAAATGTGAATTCTTTCTTCAAAAGTAGATGGTACCGGCAAATATCACACACAAGGTAGATAAAACATTTATGACGAAAGACGGAACTCATTGAAATGAAATGACGCCGTTTTAGGGAAGTCTTCGATACTCGATATTTTGTGTCGATATTTTCCGAGTCGATATTTTCCGAGTCGATATTTTGGGATATCGATACTTTCCATTCAATATCGTATCGAAAGTATCAGAGGATTATTATTCAATCTTCTTCATGAAAATTAAACTCTAGTCCATATGAAATTTCCACACATAAACATGGATACGCGTTCCGAGAACTGTATTCTAATATTTCAATCGTTTTGAGTTTAGTGTAAAATGTTCTGTGTTGATTTAGGTTATGTTGTAAGAATTTTCAGGTTACATCATTATTTTCTTTATTATAAATATATTGTATCAAAACGGATCGATATTTGAAGTATCGATCTTTTAACATTCGATATTTTCTTGTACCGATACAACGAAGAACAATACATATCGATACGAAGTATCAATATTTTTAGGAGTATCGCCCTTCCCTACGGCCGTTTCGCCGGTGGGGCGATCGACCGTTCTTCGGCACCCGAAGACATAGCGGAATCGCCCGAATCGATTAAGCTAATTAACAATAGATGAATTGTCAATTACCGCAATCGATTTGATCGATTGCAGTTATTAACAAGATCGCTTAGGCTAGGTGATGATTTTTCAGGAAAACGTTTTAATAATGGTAGGTAATAAATTACCTACAATAAGTATTCTGATGAGTTACAATAGGTTTCAGAAACATTGTTTTGCCTCCTGTTAGTATCTCATATTCCTATAGTACCTAGGTGAAGATTTATTAGCTATAATTGACTATTTTTCAAGTAAAGAATCTACTTGGCAGAGTTTTCTCCGTGTAGAGAACAAATTGCCAATTCCCTGTTGATTTACATCGAATTGAAAAGATGAAAAATAAAATTTCATTCATTTAGTACCCAGATAGCACTGGACGTCCCGAGGATGTCCAATTTATGTCCCAATTAGGTCCGAACGTCCCAGAACCTAATATGGACATCCTGGGGACGTACGACTCGGAACGTTTTTGGGACGTCCGATGGGAATATCCCCAAGACGTCCCCAGGACGTCCAAACTCAGGCCAAATTCATATTACCGACTTACAACATTGTGTCTTGTGCCATTTTCAAAAATTTAAAACGTGTTTTGGTTCAATTTTCCGTCATAAATTTCATACATTTTCCACTGAGCTCATTCAGCTCAGTGAGTTTCTCCAGTAGTCACCAGTATTAGATTAATAGTCGTTATATCGTTATCAATTTTTCATGGTTATTCTGTTCGCGCTAGGTTAGTCAGGTCAGGTTAGGTTTGCTAGTAATTCAGGCATTTTCAACTCAATTTGCTTCATTCTTATCTTTTCGTTTAAACTTCCCGCCATTGCAGTGACCAATCACAGAGTGCTTATTGCGTTCCTTTCATTGTCGTCTATATTTCAGTGAGTTCACAGTCTCGAGTCATTGGGATGGCGACTTAAATCACACTCTTGAGAGTTTTTTATTTCTCTAACAATTCTTCAATTATTTTTTCCACAAATAGACTTTTATTTCAAACCTGTGACTGAGTGCATCGTGAAGAATGTGATTTGTGCCATTTGTGGTCCTGTACTGTGTCTTATCTCTTGCCTTGTGGTTTCCTAACCTAACTTATAAATATAATTTCTGGTAGTGGCGGAATTTGAAGTTATTTTTACAATCAAAAGAATACGATGATCTGAGAAAATATAATATCACGTATTTATTGCTGTTATGAGCCGTGACTTCTATACTATTCTATAAGTTTATGTTTTGTAATTGATGTAAATGTTTGTGTCAGAATTTAAAATAATTTATAAATGTTTTTTCGAAAATCACTTTCCATCATTATCCTTTTCACTTTTTCTAGTTGGTATGTCACTTTCTATTGACTAAGATCATGGGTTATAGAAAACCTTGAAAATTGATATCCTAAAAACATCCTTAGGATGTCCAAGGGACGTCCATGGAAGACCTTACAGAGACATATAGTGGACGTCCCCAGAACGTTCCAATGTGTAACATCGGATGTACCCAGGACATCCTAAGGACGTCTTATGTCCAGTAATGGACGTCTTCGGGACGTCTTGAATGTCCTAAATATATGTCCTGTGGACGTACTGAGGACGTCTTTGTGTTATCTGGGTAAGTATTCTGATGAGTTACAATAGTTACACACTTTCAGAAACATTGTTTTGCCTCCTGTTAGTATCTCATATTTTTCAAGTAAACAATTTACTTGGCAGAGTTTTCTCCGTGTAGAGAACAAATTGCCAATTCCACCGAATTGAAAAGATGAACAACAAAATTTAATTCATTTAATACATTTTACGGCCTCTGCCTATAACGCTTTTTTCACACGAATCCTAAAACAAAATTAGTGCGTCCTCCTCCACAATACATACAGGGCGGGCGCGCTTTTTTAACGAAATATCAAATGATTGTAATTCGAATGATCTACATGGTATTGTCGCTTTCCACCTTGGCAGGCTGCCGCGAAAGTTAATTATCGAGTACCAAAGTGTTCCGAAAGAATGATTACGGGTTGCCGAATTGGCTGAATACGAGGGGGCGGTCCGTTTTGATTCGTGCCGATGTAAATATTTACCGCGCACGTGTCCGTAAGTTGAGGAGCGTGCCGAGTCACGTGACGTTCGGGAAGCGGGTCGTCCGAATAGAGCTACTGATTAGTAAGGAACACCTCTTCGCTGCGGGCGTGCTTTAGATTACCCAGGTAGGTACTGCGGATTCAAAATGAGCGGTACGCTACTGATGTCGATTTTGGAAAATATTGCCAGAGAGTACATTACCGATTTGTCTTTATTTCGTTACAAATGAAAAATATTTGATCTCACGAATTAATGAATTTTAACAATTGATTGAAATCGTTCCATTTCAAGCTAGTATTGTTTTCTCCGTCTCTTATTCTGACTCTGACAAAACGATATCGTTGCCGTCACTTTCCATTTTTTCCTCGACGAGATGAACATGGAACATATCTCTATATAATATTGCTAATGAAACATTTCTACATCGTCTTTTTGATGTATGCATCTTTCAAGTCGCCTGGGATGGTCCTCAGATACAGATACCCATTTAGGATGGAAACACCCATCTAAAACTTACATTTTTCAACCGATTAGAAAGATTTTGTTTTCGTCAGGTAAACATTCAAAAAGTGTACTAGGACACCAAATTTCATGGATAAATCTCCATTTCCAGGACGAACTAATCTTATTTTTCAAGGTCAAAAAACTAAAAAGTTACTAGCGATTTTTTTAGAAAAAATCTGACTACACCACTGGAATTGCGATATTTTCAAATGGTTCACATATAAATAACGTTGGAATGCGTAAAATAATAAAAAAGTTATAGGGGAATGAAATTTGAGAAATAAAGAACCCACCACTTCCATTTCAAAACTTTGACTACACCACTGGATTCAGGGTGTCTTGAAATATTACTGACCATAATTTCATCGAAAGCGTTGATAAATAAAAAAATAAAAATTTTGAGATAAAATGACATTTTCCTGAAATTCCATTTTCAAATTTTATTTTCTTATGATGTTCTCATTTATGAACAGATTTCGATGAAATATATATATATCGAGATCTCCTGAATACAGTGGTGTTATTTTAATAAAAGTTCTGAAATTGAATTGGTGGGTTGATTAAACGGCATATTTATCAAATTTCATTCCCTCATAACTTTTTTATTGATTGACGCATTTCAATGTAATTCACATTTGTACTATTTCAAAATGTCGCGAATCTACATTTTTGACTAACTGAATGATTGCAGGAAACTGAATATTACGTACGTTGGTAATTCCAAAAGAGTATTCAAAAAGCAGAGATCGACTACCCTCTGAACATGATCGTGTAGTTGTAGTCTAAGAGCTGGCTACGAAAAAGTGAACTGATGAAGGGTAGGCACGAATTTTGTATAAAACGTCTCCTTGTAGGCGAAGAGCCGACCGCTGAAAATGGCACCTGATCGGTTAAAGTACATATATTATTGGAAAAGGTAATATTCAAATAGATGAAAACAATGATATAAGAACCTTAGTCGAGTCCCCAGCCAGTCACTTGACTAGGCAACCATTTAATTTTGGTATAGTTGCTTAGCTCATTGGTTAAAGCTTGATTTTAGCATCAAATGAAAGCTTGAAGTTTTTAGTTTTAGAAAAAAAATGGTTGCCAAACCTCTGACCGTTAGAAATTTTGGCAGCCCACTTTGAAGACGGGCAACCCGTACTCCATAAGAAACTCTGTAAGAACGTTATATCTGAATTCATGAATATCCGGGAAGTAATTGTTTGCTGTAAGATATTACAAATAAATCACATTTTTCATTTTTCAATTTTCATGGAGAATGTTCCCCTTTTCAACATGAATACCTCCCAAGAGGTTATCTTGAACGATGGAAAATGGCGACTAAAGTTTGTATTTAAGTCGCAGATGATTCCACAACAGATTTTATGAATGTACTATTCCTATTTTCGAACTATAATCAGAATTGTCTATTTTATTTTTCATATTATTTATTTACTTTCTATAATTTTTTTTGATTACGAATTATTATTGAAAGTCCGTTGACTGTATGCCAGTGAGTGGTTTTGAAAAATTAGCGCTTACTCAGCATCACGATTTTTATGTTTTTTTTTTAATAACTCCCTTCCTTAGCCTTCTGTCATTGCATACTTAGTTGAATAGCAGCGTAAGTATTAAAAACAAAAAATTGCCATAACAGCACCATGCATGTTATTTAAATTTGAAACAAGCTTCGAAAGATTGCGTTCCGTCTCGATAGCCGCTTCAGCGACTATATTATCAATTTTTATATACTCAGCCATTATTTTGACTTCTGACAATTTATATACAGGATCAGTAAGCCATAAATAATATTAAAATTCAATTGGAACTGCACCTTGTGGTTTAAATTTTTTACAACTTTGTCGACTTCTGACAGTCTTTAAGCACAGACCTAGCCTTCTGACAATAATTTTCCTCGACTCCTACAGCCTATAACTCTACCAAATATCAGGACTAAACCTTATCATTTTTTTTCTCATTAAAAATTCACGACTTTGACCGGCTACCCACGCCTTCCTTCCCGGCAGCGTTACGTACTTAAAAGGTACAAAATTCGTGACTACTAGTCCAACCAATATAACAAAAATAAAGCCTGTTTTGCAAATTAATTCTAATAGTAAGCGACTTGCGCCATGACTTCGGGGATACTTTATAAATAACTGAAATCCAAATTGCAACTCAAATTTTTTTTTGTGCAATTGTTTAAACAATGATTATTAAAAAAAGGGTCCTTTTTTTGTTTTTTTGTAAATATCTCAAAAGGTACTGGACGAATGGCTTTACTCATAAAAGACCGTTTGTAGAGAATGAAAAAACCTACAAAATGGTTTTTGAAAAATCCCGATACGACCATTTTTCGCCGAGAAAAGCCGGAAAAATTCTTGAAAAAAGGCCTTTTTTCAAAAATTCGTATCTCCCTCAATTTTCAATATTAAGAAATAATTTTTCGGGAAATGGTAGCTAATATCATGTACGTTGAGCTCCCGAAAGGTGGAAATTGTCGCTTCAATAGTTTTCCTACAATCGGGTTTTAAAAAAATTACAGCCATATTTTGCATGATGCGTCATATTACGGGAAATGGTCCGATTTGAATTTTTAAAGCGGCATTTTGAAGTTGAGGTTAAAAACTACAATTTGTCTATCTCACATTTTCCCATAAGTTTGGAGAACATTGTTAAAAATGCTTCTGAACACAGCGCTTCGAGTGAAAATTCGTCGCCGAGTCGTGCTAAGGTAGTAGTGGAGGGGGCGCCGAGAAGCGACGTCTTCGCTATATAGAAAAAAGCGCCTTGTGTGCGCAACCGGTCTCTCACTTCTCCTCCGCTTCTCGGCGCCCCCTCACTCGAAGCGCTGTGTTCAGAAGCATTTTTAACAATGTTCTCCAAACTTATGGGAAAATGTGAGATAGACAAATTGTAGTTTTTAACCTCAACTTCAAAATGCCGCTTTAAAAATTCAAATCGGACCATTTCCCGTAATATGACGCATCATGCAAAATATGGCTGTAATTTTTTTAAAACCCGATTGTAGGAAAACTATTGAAGCGACAATTTCCACCTTTCGGGAGCTCAACGTACATGATATTAGCTACCATTTCCCGAAAAATTATGTCTTAATATTGAAAATTGAGGGAGATACGAATTTTTGAAAAAAGGCCTTTTTTCAAGAGTTTTTCCGGCTTTTCTCGGCGAAAAATGGTCGTATCGGGATTTTTCAAACACCATTTGTAGGTTTTTTCATTCTCTACAAACGGTCTTTTATGAGTAAAGCCATTCGTCCAGTACCTTTTGAAATATTTACAAAAAAACAAAAAAAGGACCCTTTTTTTTTAATAATCATTGTTGAAACAATTGCACAAAAAATTTTGAGTTGCAATTCGGATTTTAGTTATTTATAAAGTATCCCCGAAGTCATGGCGCAAGTCGCTTACTATTAGAATTAATTTCCAAAAAAAAATTTATATTGGTTGGTCTATACACCTTATCAGTTTACTTTTTCGCAGCCAACTCTCCCACTATTGGTATATTCGTGGAAAACTCCCCATTACAGAAAATTTCACTTCGTAACATAACGAGCTGAACGACATCTGAAACGAAAACGTGTTCCGCAGTTCGTTCTACTTCAGAATGGAATTCATCCAAACGCAACGTCAAACATCCTCTTCCTAATGTCCTTCCGGCTTGCATCGATCCTCTCAGGACACTGCCCATCAGTCAGAAATGATTGAAAAATAAATTCGATTTTCTGTTCATCGCTTCCACTCGACGATGGACTCGAAATTCATAGGGAATGTTTGTCTAATGTATCTTCTGTCAGTTCACCGGAAATCAAATCATTTAGTCTTCGAAATGAAAACTGAAGATTCGTGAAAAATTGAGTGCCGTTCTCAAGGAAAAAACGATAAGTTGAAACCATGCGAAAATGGAAAATAATCTTTCGTATGGGGAAAGTCCGAGGAAAATTACTAGTTTCTCGCTTGATCAAGCGATCACATCAATTATTTCATGAGACTCCAGTTCACATAATTCGTAGAATTGGCAATAAAAAAATTATTTGCACTTTATTGATATGATATTTCCGGTATAACTTGCAATCAAGTTTGTCAAGAAATACTCCAATTAGTAAACATAAACCACAAACGAATAGTGGCATCAAACACGGGCGAGCTGCATTATAGAGCTCTTCAAAATTACAGCAATTTTCCAGTCAGTAAATTCTCAAACCGGTAAACATATGAGTGAAAAATTGAGTGCCGTTCTCAAGGAAAAAAAGATAATTTGAAGCCATGCGAAAATGGAAAATAATCTTTCGTATGGGGAAAGTCCGAGGAAAATTACTAGTTTCTCGCTTGATCAAGCGATCACATCAATTATTTCATGAGAATCCAGTTCACAGAATTCGTAAAATTGGCAATAAAAAAATTATTTGCACTTTATTGATATGATATTTCCGGTATAACTTGCAATCAAGTTTGTCGAGAAATACTCCAATTAGTACACATAAACCAAAAACGATTAGTGGCATCAAACACGGGCGAGCTGCATTATAGAGCTCTTCAAAATTACAACAATTTTCCAGTCAGTAAATTCCCAAACCGGTAAACATATGAGTGAAAAATTGAGTGCCGTTCTCAAGGAAAAAAAGATAATTTGAAACCATGCGAAAATGGAAAATAATCTTTCGTATGGGGAAAGTCCGAGGAAAATTACTAGTTTCTCACTTGATCAAGCGATCACATCAATTATTTCATGAGAATCCAGTTCACATAATTCGTAAAATTGGCAATAAAAAAATTATTTGCACTTTATTGATATGATATTTCCGGTATAACTTGCAATCAAGTTTGTCGAGAAATACTCCAATTAGTAAACATAAACCACAAACGATTAGTGGCATCAAACACGGGCGAGCTGCATTATAGAGCTCTTCAAAATTACAACAATTTTCCAGTCAGTAAATTCCCAAACCGGTAAACATATGAGTGAAAAATTGAGTGCCGTTCTCAAGGAAAAAAAGATAATTTGAAACCATGCGAAAATGGAAAATAATCTTTCGTATGGGGAAAGTCCGAGGAAAATTACTAGTTTCTCACTTGATCAAGCGATCACATCAATTATTTCATGAGAATCCAGTTCACATAATTCGTAAAATTGGCAATAAAAAAATTATTTGCACTTTATTGATATGATATTTCCGGTATAACTTGCAATCAAGTTTGTCGAGAAATACTCCAATTAGTAAACATAAACCACAAACGATTAGTGGCATCAAACACGGGCGAGCTGCATTATAGAGCTCTTCAAAATTACAACAATTTTCCAGTCAGTAAATTCCCAAACCGGTAAACATATGAGTTCAGAAAAAGCCCAACAAAACGGGTAGGGAAATTATTTAGAGAGATGGATTAGGGTTTTTGCTTTCAGGAGTAAAAAGGAACATCATATATGCAAGGCTTTTCAGAAGAGTAATTGGCCAACGCGCTTATAGCTTTTAAGTCCCATAAAGCTCCGACTTGAACCTTTATACATTTTTAAAAAGCCCTCATCGAAAGGTGAGTACATTCAGTAGCGGAACCAGCAGTTGAGCACTTGTGAATAATGTACCAAAAATTTGAAAGCATTTGAAAAAAACGTGTTCATTTGTTGTTGACGTGTACGAGTTTCGAGGTGACAAGAAATGGTGAGTAATATCTATAATAATCCAGTACGATTGGGTTTTGAGACAAGAATCGATTGTAGCACCACTAAACATGGTATGGTAGTAGTTGGAACCACGATAAACACGAAAAAAAATTGTTTGCTAAAATTCCAGGGGTGGAACATATTTTTTTATTTTTCAATTTTCCACAAAGATTATTCCTAGTAATTTCTTATGAAATGCGCTCGTTTTCTCGGAAAACGTGATAGAACGGAGAAGGAAAAGGAAAAGTTCATATCGTTTCTGAAGACTACAACCTTCTCATGCAAATATAATCTGCGAGTATTTGAGTACCTAAAATGTGTTTTGTCGCACTTCACGGAGATGTTTGCGGATGATCCGAAAATCATTAATAATTTAGTGAATATGGAATTATTATATTGAACTCTTTGGACTATATGCAACAATTTTAAAGTAGTGTGACAGGTCCCACTTATAAACATGCCAAAAAAAACTTTTTTTACTCCTGCCTCATTTTCAACTTACCCATAAAATCGGCATTCTCTTCACTAAATGTTGAAAATAATCGCTTATTCATATCCTGCATATATTTATTTAATAACACTATTGTGAAGTGCAAACCTCAAGCTTGAAATCACATACTTACCTTGAAATCCCGACTTTAAACTCGTAAATTCCGACTTTGAAATCGGAATTTTATTTTTCCGACATGAAAGTCGGAATTTTGGAGTTTAGCTCGATATTTCAGTAATTTTGCTTCATACAAGTCACACATTGTTAATCTTCTTCAGTGTGACGAAAGCTATTTTTGTGTACTGAGTATCAACCGAGGGGGAAACAACTAGTAATTTTTTGTACACCTAATGAAATCAATGAAGTAATTATCTCTAATGAAAAATAATGAAAAAGTTTTTGGGGGCATTGAAAGATAATTACCATTCAATTAAAATAATTCCCAAACACATACCCAATACATACTAATTCAGCAATTCTGAATCGATTGGCGTTCTCAGAATTGGTCTATCTCTAACTGTTCTCGAGTTGGTCAGCTCTGAATCAGTTTTTAGATGTTTTTTTTGCCGCCAAAATTTTAGGGGTGAACCCCTTGCAACTTTTTCGAGTAATTTTTAATTTCTTTCGATTGACTCGAAATTCACAATACATACTAATTCGACCATTCTGAATCGATTGGCGTTCGCAGAATTGGTCTATCTCTAATCGTTCTCGAGTTGGTCAGCTCTGAATCAGTTTGTTGATGGTTTTTTTGCCGTCAAAAATATTTCTGATGAGTTTTCGACATTATTGTTAAAAGATTCAAAATCAGCACGTCAAATTACTTTCGAGGACAAAAATTTTAAATTCGAAAAATGAAAAATAAAAAATGTCAGAAAATTTATTTTTTTATCTTAAACATCTTTTTCCGGCTAAATCTCATATCTGAGCATATAAAATCATACATTTTTGGAATGAGCATGGAATTTTACGTACACAGTGCAAATTTCGAGTCGATGTGACAACTTGGTACTTTTAATGATGCAGAAGAGAAAATTACAAGTGCTTCCTGCAACAAACTAACAGAATTTTGTTTTGATTCGTACAGGGACACCACCTGCAGATTAGTTTCTCTTATCAATGCAAGGGTAGGTCAACACAGACAGTTCTGAAGCCATCTGTTCCCTGTTCGAATCAACTAACTCATCATTCCGACTATTTGGCTGCTCTGGTCTCGCCCGATGAAACTGGCAAACATCTGACAAAAAAACAACTACTTCCCTATTTAAATCCACGACGAATATTGAACTACATCTAACAGATATTTGTGCAAATGCTTATTCCAATCAAACAGTAGATTATCCTTCATTTGGCTGGGGAAGACCACCTGCAGATGCGTTTCGAGGTTCTTACCTCTCATCAGTGACGTAGGTCGGACAACATTAGAGTCGTCCTGCCCCAGCCCAATGAATTATAATCCACTGTAAGACTAATATTTCATCATAAATGAAGCAGCGACTTATAGTAAAGTCAGTCGCAGCGCCACCTGCGGGGAAGATCCAAAAAGCACTCCCCGGTAGCAAAGAGTCCAGCAAGTGAACAGAGTTCAAGAATTTTTGCAGGAGAGTATCAAATAAATGAAATAGTAAAATCGACAATGTCGAAGTTCCCTCCTTTCCAAATATTTCCACTATGTGGAAAATATGATGCAAACATCTGACAGAAAACAACAAGTTCTCTGGCTGATACCACGACAGACGTTGAACTACATCTGACAGATATTTGGGCAACGTTTTTCTAAGAAGACCCAATTACAAATGTTTATTCTAATCAAACAGTAAATTATCCTTCATTTGGCTGAAAAAGGCCACTTGCAGACGCGTTTCGATGTTCTTGTCTCACGTCAGTGTCAGGGTAGGCCGGACAGCATTAGAGTCATCCTGTCCCAGCCCAATGATTTATAATCCTCTGTAAAACTAATATTTTCTCACAAATGAAGCAGCGATTCACAGTGAAGTCATTCACAGCGCCACCCGCGGGAAATAAACCAAAATTCACTTATCTGTAGCAAAGACTCCAGGAAGTGAGCGGAGTTCAATAATTTTTGCCGGAGAGTAAGTATCAAATAAATGAAATAGGTATTTGCCATAATAAGCCTACGTCGTAGGTGTATATGGGAGTAAAAAGGGGGAACCATCGGTCCGAAACGATTATCGCTCAATTGGATCGTTAATACTCAGTAAACAAAAATAGCTTTCGTTACACTGAAGAAGATTAAAAATGTGTGACTTGCATGAAGCAAAAGAACTGAAATATCTAGTCAAAGCTCCAAAATTCCTACTTTGAAGTCGGAAAAATAAAATTCCGTCGGAATTTCCGAGTTTAAAGTCGGAAAAATTGAAAAAAAACTATATGGCCCTTAGATGCTTTCGTACCCTTCCGTGTCTTCAGTGAATCTTGTTATACAGTGTGTTACACTTCTCATGGAAACACCCTCGTATCTTCCGTAATTTTTGACGCAGAATCATGAAATTTTCAGGATCGATAGATACACTAGAAATGAACTCACTGCACAAAAAGGGTCGACCTACGTGATATACACTGCACGCCAGCAGCGATGGAACCACCCATTTTTACGGTAAAACATACTAGGGGGCAAAATTCGCTTAAAGTTCTTTCAGATTCGTGATCAGCACCCCCAAATTACTATAATTACACCTGTCTCCTGAAAAATTTTCAGTCCTGAAAAATTCAAATTTGTTACACTTCTCATGGAAACACCCTCGTATCTTCCGTAATTTTTAACGAAGAACCATGAAATTTTCAGGATCGATAGATACACTAGAAATGAACTCACTGTACAAAAAGGGTCAACCTACGTGATATACACTGCACGCCAGCAGCGATGGAACCACCCATTTTTACGGTAAAACATACTAGGAGGCAAAATTGGCTTGAAATTCCTTCAGATTCGTGATCTACTATAAATACACCTATCCACTGAACAATTTTCGGTCTTGAAACAATTCGAATTTGTTACACTTCTCATGGAAACGCCCCCGTATCTTCCGTAATTTTCGACGTAAAACTATGATTATCAATAACAATGATTTGAATATATCATTAAATTTTTCTGCGCGGGCCAGAATATGTTTTTATAACTTCCAGTAATATCAAATTTCAAATGAATTACGGATAGTTCGTGAAAAATATCTATTTTCAGTAATGCATAATATGATAATGAAATAATTGTGCGAAAAAGTATCACTTTATGCACTGTCAACAGTGCGTAGTAAAAAAAAATACTGTGCAATAGGTACTTATGCATACACGCAGAAAAAAACTTGGTTAAATCAACAAAATATCATTCAACTCGAATAAATAAAAGTGTCAGTATCCCACAATTAAATATCAATTCAAATGAAACAAATATTGTCATTGATTTGTCTCTCTGAAATCCTTTTAGATTTAATGCAATTTGCTTTCAATTGATTATATGTTTTGTTCATAGAAAATCTTGTTTTTTCTTCTCGAAAACATCAGATGTTTCAGTCGATCATATGATTTGATATTTCAACATTACCTTTTAGAATTTTGATTTGAATTTGATTCCAACCAACAAAATATTTTGTTAACTCATTCAGTTCATCGTTTGATTGAACAAAATATTTCTTGAAGTGGAAACTACACAAATCAAAATGAACGAAATATTTTTTTGAATCAATACCTTCAATCTCTTCGATTTGCTAAAGGGATTTTTGAATGTACAAATTATCTTATAGAATGAAAATATTTTGGTAATTCATAGAACAAAATATCCGTTTGAGTGAATGTTATTCCATTACCCTTCTGACAAAATATATTAATTCGATTTGAAAGAATATTTTGTCAACTGAAATCTTCAGAAATGATTTCAAATATAAAATTTATTCTAATTAATCATACAGGTCCATTCAAATCCCAATCCATCTTTCATGAATATCTCGAAAACCGTGAGAGGGTCGTTTGAATTTCCGCAAATTTTGTATTTTGAAGCTCTTTAACAAGACGTCCACCAATCAAACACAGACATTTAGTTTAAGGAGATTCAAGAGAGTGAAGATTATGGATATTTTTCACGAATACAGAGTATATCTTGAATGATATAATTAATTTCAGGAGGTAATTTCTTGTCATATTTTATGGAAAAAAGTTTTTCACCACTGAAATTAATAACATCATTTAAGATACACCCTGTATATCTGCTGAACCAAAAAAGCTTGAGATGAAATTTGGAGATTTTTAACAGAGCTTCAGAACACAATTTTGTGGTAACTTTGTCCCTGTGTCTTAACAGTTTTCGAGATGCAAAAGACTCGATTTTGAATAGGCCCTCCACTAGTCGATCCTGAAAAATAAAAATCACGAATATATCATAAATATATTCCTCAAACGAGCTAAATGGTTGATTAGTTAAAAAATAAATCATAAGATTTCTGTTCGTCCAGATACATCCATGACTACGAATGAAAATTATTCAAATTAAATAGTAAGGTATAAAGATTTTGAAGATCTCTTGGAAAAACCTTCCTAGGTAATCAAGACAGGATATTAATGAAATGTAAAATACATTTGAACAAAATAATTTATTCATCTCAATTTGAACAGTAACAAAAAATAAAATATATAATTCTTTTGTATATTATATAATAAAATACATTATAAAACTACCATCATATCATAATCAATTCATTTAATTTTTTGCATAATAAATTATCCTTTGCCTTTATATTTGTCTCATCACCACAAAAGCTTGGCCTTCCTTCCTCAGAGCTTCAGTAGATGTTTTCCTTTGTCCAAGAGATGGTATGAGTTCTTTCAACTTATTATCGTCCAGCTTTTTGGCAATTTCCAATGTTATGTCATTTTCTGAAAAATTCATTATGACTGTGAAAAATCGAAAATTGACCTTTTGCCCTATAACCGCCATGATGTTTTGAAATGAATCTCATTGATAGTTTTATAGAAACCTTATTATCTTAATACGTTACTTACCAGCTTTCAAATTCTTCAAGGAGCCAAACAATATTATTTTGGTCACTATTATTATAATTAATAGTCACAAACACTAAAAACACAATTGAAAAGAAATCTTGAACTCCGATACAACGCTACTGACGTTACTCATCAACCATCATCCTTCTACATTTTCGACGCGGACGCGGATTGCTAACTGTGCCAATACCATGTGATTGTTGCGCTTGCGTGTGGTGTCGCAATGGTAAATTTGACAAAATATTTCGAAAGGACAATTCGATGTATGTTGAATTAATTTCGTATTACTTGTGTGAACAAATTTGTGTTTTCAATGAAATCTTTCTGGTATTCACGAGGAAAACATATTTTGTTCCGTCAAATCAATTTTTGCTGAAGTATTTCTCTAATTATTTGTTCAGACAGAATATGGTTTTGAAAGAAATTATTATTTTCTGTCTTGTCAATCAATCAATAATGTTCATAGGACCTTCTATGGTTGTTTACATGAAACCATATTATAAATTTAAATTGAACAAACTTCGGATTGAATTCACAAAGTACTGAATCAATTCTTTTTGTTCAACCAAATCATTAAATTTTGAGGTAATTCACTAGTTAGTTGGTTGAACATAATATCTTTTAAGCGAAATATTTGTGATAGTCATAACGATTCACATATAACGTCGAACCAATTCTGATACACATGTCCAATACACAAAAAACTATTCGACCGAAGTATATATTTTCTCATAATAACAAAATATTTGAGTAAAATATTTTGTTCGTTCAGTAAATGCTGCTAGTCTATTCAAGCTTGTTTTTGCTGCAGATGCAAGTAATTTTTTTCATTCAACAATAAACTCTTAACAAAAAGAAAGTGATTGTAGCAACAAAATTGTTTTTACCGTGTACAATATTGCCACTTCCTCATAATTCGTTTTTAGCTGCACAAAAGAGTCATCGAGTAATTTTCTTATATGAGACTAATTGGGAGCTGCTTTCGTTTCTTAGTTTGACAAAATCTATGTATATTTTGAAAATCTCCATCGACCCTGGAAATTTCAACAACAATATATTTTTTCGAAAAAATTGATAGTTAACGACTGGCGACAATGTATTGAGGCAATGGCTGCATTTCTGGGATATCAATCCTAAGAGTTTCATCATTATAACTCGATAATAACTGAAGGATGGTAGCGTTTCCATGAAGAGTGAGACATATTACAATTTTTCAGGATGAAAATTATTCAGAAGACAGGTGAATCAGTAATAATTTGGAGATCCTGAACACGAATCCGGCGTGGAGTGTATATTACGTAGGTTGACCCTTTTAGTGCAGTTAGTTCATTTCTAGTGTATTCATCAATCCTGAAAATTTCATGGCCCTACGTCAAAACCTACGGAAGATACGGGGGCGTTTCCATGAGAAGTGAAACAAATTTGAATTTTTCAGGACTGAATTTTTTTCAGGAGACAGTTGTATTTATAGTAATTTGGGGGTGATGATCACGAATCTGAAAGAATTTTGAGCAAATTTTGCCCCCTAGTATGTTTTACCGTAAAAATGGGTGGTTCCATCGCTGCTGGCATGCAGTGTAAAACACGTAGGTTGACCCTTTTTGTACAGTGAGTTCATTTCCAGTGTATCTATCGATCCTGAAAATTTCATGGTTCTTCGTCAAAATATACGGAAGATACGAGGGTGTTTCTATGAGAAGTGTAACACACTGTATATTTGGTGTTGTATGTACTCAGAACTCGAGATGCACTACTGGTTTCTACTCCAAAGTGAACGTATTAGCTCTTATGACGAAGTACATCTTTCGAATTTAAAAGCTTCGTACTCGAAAGCAGATTTATTTACAGAATATTGCGAATATGCAAACGCTGGAACCAGCCATATTCATGAATGCCTCTATAACATTAACTTCAGAGACATGGGACTTGGAAACAGCTCTTTTCGTGGCAGAATCTAAAAGTTTCAGTGTATGTCTGGATGCTGCACTCCATATATGGAAACATTATTCCAGGACAGGTCGGATCTATGCCGCAGGCTTTAGTTTTTTGAAAGGAATATCTCTGAAAAAGTTAGAATACTGTCTTCTCCTTCCTGAGAGAACTATACTGCAAACTGAATCAGAATGAAGTTTGCGCGGCGGTATTTTGCGACCTTTCAAAAGCTTTTGATTATGTAAACCACGAAATCCTGTTGCGCAAACTTCAACACTATGGGTTCAGAAATCTTAGCCTCAGTTGGATGGAATCTTACCTGGGAGAGAGTACCCGTTGTCTAATACTGGTTAGAGAGTTAGAGACAACCAGAAGGTGGTGCCTCTCGGTGGGGTTGAGAATTAACCCATCAAAAACCACAGTAGTACCATTCACCAGAAGAACAAAGTTTCAGCACCTAAGGACTGTTCGCCTCGGCGGAGCAGACTTAGAATGGCAGCAAGAGGTGAAGTATCTAGGACTTACACTAGACTCAAAACTACTCTGGAACAGACAAGTAGAAAAGATCGCTAATAAGGCAAAATCATCACTGATGGTGTGCAGGAACATTGCAGGAAAAACATGGGGCTGTAACCCATCAGTACTGCGATGGATGTACACCATGATAGTGAGACCTATGATCACTTACGGGGTAGTAGTGTGGCCCGGCAGAACCGTATACTCGCCACAACAAAGAAGATCTTGGAGAAAGTGCAAAGACTAGCATGTCTTTGTATAACAGGAGCAATGAAGTCGACTCCAACAGCAGCAATAGAGGTCATTCTGGACCTCACTCCTTTCCATATCATGGTGAGGAGAACTGCTTGGGAAGCAAACCTCAGGTTGGCTAAAGTCGAACTCAAAGAGACAGCACACGGTGTAAGGGACTCAACCCCCACCGACTGTGCACACCTTGCCGATCTCGAACTGACGAAATTACCAGGAAATTTAGTTTCGAGAATTTTTTTCGAACGGAACTAAACAACAAGCGAGAATGGAACATAGAATCCATTTGAGCACTGGGGAAGAATACCATAACATGGTACACGGACGGGTCCAAAACTCCCAAGGGAACTGGAACAAGAGTCTTTGGACCGCTCCGAACCCATGGGTCAGTTCCCCAGCATTTTTTGAACGGAAATTCACGCTATACAAAGGCGAATTCAGTTCAACCTCAACAGGAAATACCGGAACAAGGAAATTGTGATCCTCTCCGATAGCCAAGCAGCCATCAAAGCGTTGAGCTCTTCTAACATCAACTCGAAGATGGTTTGGGAATGCCTAGACAAACTTAATGATCAAGGCAGCAACAACAAGGTGACCCTCCTCTGGGTGCCGGGGCACGTTGGAGTGGAGGGCAATGAACAAGCAGACACACTGGCACGGAAAGGCGCAGCAACGCCAGTGATCGGACCCGAACCATTATGCGGACTTGGAAAATCTTACTTCCGAGAAGAACTCAATAAAGCTGAAGAATGAATGAGAGTAACATACTGGCTAAGACTTCCTGGGCTGAGGCAGGCCAAAGATCTCGGCAATTTCAACCGAGCGAGACGGAAGACACTGATTAACCTCAGCAAAACTGGTCTAAAGACAATCACGGGATTTCTAACAGGGCATTGCAGTCTCAAAGAACACCTGAGGAAGCTAGGCTCAGAGGAGGACAGCACATGCAGATTCTGTGGGGAACATCCAGGAACACCCCACCATATATTGATGGAGTATTACGCTGTATATCTTAAAAGATTGAATATACTGAATTCACACCAGCTGACTTTGGGAGAAATACCACAAGTAGATCCCCTCAAAATCCTAAAATTCCTGAAGGAATTGAGGCTTGAAGGGCTGCTGTAAACAAGAACACCTTGTGACAGCAGAAGAAGATGGGACACAATAGATCTAATCATGTAGCAGCGCATCAGTCACCATCCATACTTACCAATACCAATTCAATGCCAATACTGGTTCCATTGGCCATGACATACCACAGGGCTCTGTATTGGGGCCTATCTTGTTTTTACTTTATTTCAATTATATAGCTAATTTAAAGATTGACGGTAAATGTATCATTTATGCGGATGACACAACAACTCTCTGGCATGATGATGAAGTAAAGAACCTGCACACAAAAATCGTCAAGGATATTTCCGTTGTGAAGGAGTGGTGTGACTCGAATTTGCTTTCGATGAACATAAATAAAACCAGTCTCTTATCGATAAAGTGTAATCTACCAGAGATTCAAGAGGGTACTGAACATTGAACAAAAAAATAATACCAAATTTCTTGGTATTCATCTAGATGATAAGCTCAACTTTGATAGTCATGTGAAAACAGTGAGATCAAAACTAGCTTCTGGTTGTTATGCCGTGCGGGTAGTGTCTAGTGAACTGGACCGGGACCTCCGATTTGATGACACAAGCTTGAGAATAATTACACAGATACATGACCGCAGACTTTTTGATGCATTCGAGAGTCTAGAAATTACGACATGTAAAAATAGTTATCATTACTTAGTTTATTATTATTCCTTACTTCACTACTGATAATTTTTTCTCGTTTTCGAATATGTTGGTGAGGTAATAGTTAGTTGTTTTACTAGGCATAAAAGCACAAGATTTAATGCCGCGGCTGGTGTTTCATAGCCGAGCGTAAGCATTAAATCTGCTTTTCTGCCGTGTGAAACATATAATTTTTTCTTCAAATTTGTTCCAATTCCACGCAAAATCGACTTTTTCATATTTAAATTGCGTTTCATTATTAATATCCAAATAACTAAATTATTTCATCAAAGGTAACTGGGCCCTGCGTTACTATGTTTACCGCTGATGACTTTTGTTGAATTTGTTTGTTTACTGTTTACTTTGTCGTTGTCAATTTTGAAAAGTTGTCATGTTAGAAATGGATTTACTGCAAAGTGAGGATGAATTGATGCAATTAACACCACCTGAGATAAGAGACCAGGCGCGAGATGTGGAATTTAACCTTTTACCGGAAAAATCAAGAACTGTATTTGAACTCACATACAGCAGATTCGTGGAATATAGACAGAAGAAAAATATAGGATCTTTCTCTGAAAATGTGCTAATTGTCTATTTTTCCGATCTTTCAAAGAAAATGAAGCCTTCAACGTTATGGTCTACCTATTCGATGTTGAAAGCTAGCCTGAACATAAAAAATAACATTGATTTGGCAAAATACCTGAAGTTACGGGCTTTTTTGAAACACCAGTCAGACGGTTTCCATGCAAAAAAATCACGAGTTTTTCAAAGAGAAGAAATCGAGAAATTTTTATCAGATGCCCCAGATGAACTGTATTTGTGTACGAAGAAAGGAATATATTGAAAATGATCTATTATGGATTAAAGAACTAATTTTCAATTCATATTTTAGGTTGTACTTATTGTTGCAGTCGCTGGGGCTTGTAGATGTGATGAGCTTTTGCAAATGATAACAGATGATATAAATGATATTGGCGACAAATTTCTAATTATGCTACCAAATACTGAGACCAAAAGATCAAGATCTTTTGTAGAAACGGAATATTTAAGCGTTTACAGAAAATATGCAGCATCCAGACCCTCGAATTTAAATAATCGGCGTGTCTTCTATAAGTATGCGAACGGTAAAGCACATCATCAATTCATTGGCATTCACAAATTCGGTAAAATGCCAGAAGAAATTGCTACTTTTCTGGGACTATCCCATGCGAAAGAGTATACCGGGCACTGCTTTCGCAGAACTTCGGCCACGTTGCTGGTGCATTCTGGTGGGGACATAACAATGTTGAAGCAACATGGAGGATGGAAGTCTTCCGCTGTCGCGGAGGGCTATATTGAGGACTCGCTAGCCAATAAGTCGAAAATCGGCAATAAAATATTTTCTGGCGTTTCCGGAGTATCAAGTGTTGATACTAAAGTTGTTAATTTTACTGGAAAGGAGGGAAGTGGACAGAGTTCAATTGTATTAAATAATTGTTCACAATTCACCATAAATATATCTAATAAATAAAAATTTCGTGTTGTAGTTTGTAGTTTTAATGCAATAAAACCAGTTTATTATCATCAGCATCATTTTGAGTTTTCTTAATGTCATTGTCAATTTTAATAACAGTTTGATTTAAATTATTACTAGGAAGATTGCCTAGCAACGAACTTTTTCTGCCTAGGCATTAAAATTACAACTTCTAAGCCTGCCAAGTGTCATTAAAAGGCCGCTTTTAATGTCATTTGGAGAAAAATAATATATCAATATAATGTTAGTCATTGATCCAAGTGTCATCAAATACGAAACAAGTAGTTTAGAGCAGGTAGTTTCTGATTTAAAGTAAACGATTCGAGTAGATAATTGAGGTAGGTAGAATAGAGGGTCAGTTAAAATAGATAATGAGTGCAATTAGCGTAGTAAGCGTATAGCTCTTGAGAATGCTAATTTTGTTAGCGAAACGCGCGTCGAGTGAAAGTGACGTAGTTTTGGTGTTTTGGGTAGCTTCTATTTCTTGAATTTTATTCACACCAGAGGTTCCAAACATCCATTTTCGTTTCTTTCTATTAATTGTAATCAGAACATAAAGAAAAACGGGCCCAAATGGAAATTTCCCGGTAGGCTCTTGCGCCAACAATCCGACGCTGGTTGTAACTGTTTATGCTTTAGCGATTTAGTACATAGTTCCGCCGACCAATTAATTACCGCCATAATGAACGCCATTAAATACCAATCGATGCATTATTATGAGCACATTCCAAGAGCAACAAACAAGAATGATGCCCAACCCTCCGCCGATTGATTTGAAAATAATCTCACGTAAAATGCTTATACCCTAATTCCGATCCAAACTCCCTATTTGGTTCTTTTCTACAAATATCCAGTCGTGGGGAACACAACACTTTCGTGAAAAGCTCTCTGTCAAAATATAAAAATCGAACAACCGATGCTTCAGGGTAGATATTCCACCATTTTGGTAACGAGGGGGTCCGATTGGCGTTGCTAGGGGTAACAACCCTCCGCTCGTCCAATCGCAGAGCAACAGTTCGCACGACCGGTTTGCCATTGGCGCCCGGCATTTGTTCATAGAGGCTTTAGCGGGCAATTCTGAGGGACATAAGGTATGGTCCTCCGGACCAGATCCGGCGTGCGTGAGAAAGAGACGGATCGTTTAGGGTAGAATTGCTCTGCAACAGAACACGGCTATCACAATTTAATGTCGTTATATTATAGTCACTTGGTGTTTGGCTTAGATGTAAGCTAGTCATATTTAGATTCAAGTTAACTATACTCCAAAATTTAATTGAATCAGTCACAGATATTAACAATATCAGTGCGAGTCAATTGTTTCGGATCGAGTTGAACGCAGGTGGCTGGCGAGTGCGAATATGACTTTTTGGGGATTTTTGGGTTGCGGGTTTTGTGATTCGTGAATTCATTCGAAGGTATGTAGTGTTTAGCTGAAGTGCAATCCAATAATATTTTAGATGATTGATGATATAATCGTTACCTTATGATAAAGAAGTAACCTTAATAACTATATGATAAAGAAGATGTATTGAATAAATGCCGCTTTTCATCGACAGAATAATGTTTTCAATCATTATCTCTCTAAATACTCCTACAGCTTTTTGCTTGGTTTATGCGCCCTACCTAAAAACTAAAACTAAGGCAAAGAACTTAGAGTTCATTAATAGGAAAACAACACGAACGTTTATGGAACTTCAAGCACATTTGCATTGATTAATTCTTAGTTCTTAGTTCTCAGTCTTAGGTTTAGTTCTTAGGTATAGGCATAAACCAAGCATTAGTCTGTTTCCATTAATGGTTATCTAACGAGCAAGTGTATTAATAAGGGCGATTAACAATTGAGCTCACGCGTTAATGTTTGAGATTGTTAATCGCCATTTTAATTCACGAGTTTGTTACAAAACTTTTCCGGCGACAGTAGTTTTCGAAAATAGAGATATCTCACTTTCAATGTTTATTTATTTAACGTTACGATAAAAAACAATCACTATTTCCTATTTATATCAAAGATATAGTTTAATTTTTCTTAGTGGTAGTTTTATTTTATTTTTTATTATTTATTTTCAAATTGAAATTTAAAAAAAATTACCCTCGGTGGGTTTTGAACTCTCGACCTCAGTGTTGCCTGCCAGGTGAACATAACCATTACGCTACGGGACCAAATATGATTTTGAGTGACAACTGGTGTGATGAACATTTTCTGAAATTTTATTTGAAAATTGACAAATAAATAATGACAGATAGTACTAACCAATATAAAATGTGTGAGAGCAATGTATGTTGGGTTGCATATAATCAAATCGTTGATTAATAGAAAATCATTCATTAACAGGGGTCATTAATCAACGATTTTGAGTGCGTTAAAATACGTCATAAATGAACGGTCGACGGAAAATATTAATTAATTTCTTCTTGGTGAAGCTACCGACTCATTTCATAGTTTCAGAACCTTTGTATTTTCAATAATGCGTTGACATTTATCACATTATTGCCATGTCCCCATGAGGATGTATGTATACGGACACTGTAGTGCAGAATATATCATCAAATAGTGACATTTTGTGAGAAATCTCTAGGGTTTATCAGAAGATCCGAGGCACAGAAAGTTTCTGCACTTAGGCTGCAAGCCAGCCTGCCGAGTAATAATAATAATAATAATAAATACCACAATATTATTCATTCATCCATTGAAGATATATTCTTTGATGACATTTCCTATCGTACATAATATAAACTATTATTATCATAAATTCGGAATGAACATTAGCCCCAGCTGATAAACAAGTCTGTCTGTTCTACAACATTCAAAGCCCTCACAGCTAATTTATCGATTACACAAATCTGCATGGTATGTTTAAAAAAAAACATAAAAATATCTTTTAATGGTTCATTTTTGAAGGTGTTCTAATATAGAGTATTTTATAATTTTGTTATCAATCTATTCAATAGTTCAGATTGTGGATCAAGAAAGTATTCACTAAACGAATATATTTTGAAGTACCGCGTTTACTACCGGAAAAAAAACAATGTGAAATGCTTCATGGGCAATAACTAAATTTACTCTGAGTTGTCAAAATTCCTATTCAGGTTACTTCTTGAATGTTTTCTCTTGAAAATTGTTATTTATCATACAAGTCCATAAAGTAGATCTTTTTCGTATAAGCGCGAACTTTGTTGAACGAGGCACAGAAATTATATCATCAATTTGAATGTTTTATGTTATGAATTGTTGTATCAAATAATGACTTCCGAGTAGAATTTTACATAAAACACTGTCTTTTTCGAAAATGAGTAAAGGTATAACAGTGTAAAAATAGTTAATTCTTATATAAGGGAAAAAACTATTAAATTTCAGCTCGAGGTTGTGTCGGGAGACAAAAAACCGAGAGTTAATCTAATATTTTTGCCGTGTATAATACACTATTTTTTTTCTGTGACAGAAAAAACGACGATTTAACAGTGAAAAAATATTCTAAAATCAATTATCTTCCTTCACATATGTATATACATATCTGGGAAAAAAGTAATTTCATTTACCTGTCAAGAGAGATAAAAGGTCAATTTTTTTCCCGTCACAGAAAAAAATTACTTTAGACACGCATAGTTGATGGTTTTGCGTACTGTTGATATTTTTACCTCCAATATATAATATCAAACATTACGATACTGATATGAGTTTCGTAATGAGATACTTTACCGCACTAGTGCGGTAAAGTAAAATTAATTTGTTTCTCTTTTTAAATGTGAGTCTATTTAATGGAAAAGGATAACAAGAACTAATTTATTATAAATTTGAGTATATACCCCGGGATTTATCAGGTAATAAGATTTGAATTTTTTAATTTGTAGCGGATTCTATATCTGAATCTATTCTCTAATGGTCTGAACTAATGTCGATGAAATTTTACTAAATTGGAATGAACGTGTCAAACTTGACAGTTCGCAAATTAAATCAACAATGGGCGCAACGCTTGCTTGTTGCATGATTCTAATATCATTAATTTAAGGAATATTGACTAATTTTGAGTAAATAATTAACATTATTGCTAGTAGGTGTAGTAGGTGTAGTATTGTACAATATTTTGTGTCGTAAATTCAGATTACGATAATCTATGGGTTATGAAACTCGGCCTAAAGGCCTCGTTTGACAAATGTTCCATCTCATATCATAATATGAATCTTTACGACACTTGATGCATGTGAAATGAACTAGCCTAGGAAATAATTTGATTTTTGAATTTTATGAAAAAGTAATATTTGGGTATTTCTTATATCATTGAACACGTTTTGGCACTTTGTGACAAGAGAAAAAAATTCGAAAACAACCAAACATGACAGATACAAAAAATTGATAATGTTGCTAGTAACAGATGACACCTTCTACATTTTAATGAATCAAGCACTGAAATCTAGGGCTTTTAGAGTGTTCTGAATCAAAATCTGGTATTATTTTTGCGATTAAAAATTGCCTACTATGTTTTTCTCAATTTTTCGCTTTTTAATTATTCAAAGGTAGCCGTGGAAAATGAAATTGATAAACGAATATTTCATCGACACGAAGGCAGATATTTCTGGGTACTATATATAATGATAAACAACTTTTGAAATCTCCAGAAAATACGAGGGTGTGGCTGCTCAAAGTGGGACACACTGTATATGAATACATACTGTATACAATGGCACAATGTTTGTTCCGACTAAACTCCGGAATTACTTAACCGATCTTAATGGAAATTTGCACACTATGTGTGATTGATCCAACTTGAGAGATATGATTGTTTTCATCTTGATCAATGATATCAATATTTATTGCTTATTAATAGGCCAGTAGAGATAGACATGGAAAATATAAAATTTAACAATAATTCCAAAAGTTTTCTTTGGTATACATCGAGAAAGCAATAAATCTCAGTTTGCAACCTCTTCCGAAGTACGCAACATTGTCAAAATAGCATTTAACTTGAATTTTGCTGTTTACTCCTTGAGAACATTCCAAAAGTTCTGCAAACTTGGAGTAGTATTAAATATATTATTTCATATCACGAATCAAGTTTGCTACCAATTCAAGTGTATGGAACATTTTTTTTATCGAGCTATAATGTTTTTCTTTGATATACCATAAGAGAAAATTCCAAAAGTTCTGCAAACTTGACAGATACATCGGAAAAATATTCCGATTAGGTGTGTAGATTTGCAACCTTTTACATTGAGCGGAAAATATATTTTCTTAATTTGTGGTAATTTTTTTGATCAATGTGGTCTCGAAATAATTGCAAAAGTTTTGAAACTTTGTTGCAAATTTTGAAAACATCCATTCCGATGAATTCCCAAATTTGCAACCTTGTTCAGAATCCGGAACTTCACGCAATTTTTGAAAAATGTAATTTGTACATTTAATAGATTTTTCAAAAGTTCCGGATCGTCTACAAGGTTGCAAATTTGTGAATGCATCAGAATAGATGATTTCAAAATTTGCAACAAAGTTTCAAAACTTTTGCAATTATTTTGAGACCACATTGACAAAAAAAATGACGAATTAAAAAAATAAGTATATGTTCCGGTCAACGTGAAAGGTAGCAAATCTGCACAACTGTTCAGAATATGTTTGCAATGTATCTGCCAAGTTTGCAGAACTTTTGGAACTTTGTCTAATGGTACATCAAAGAAAAACATTAGTTTATGTAAAAAAAATATTCCGTAAACTTGAATTGGTTGATTCGTGATATAAAATAATAAATTTAATACTACTGCCACTTTGCAGAACTTTTGCAGTTTTCTCAACGAGTGTGCAGCAAAATTCAAGTCAATTGTCATTTTGACAATGTTGTGGACTTCGGAAGAGGTTGCAAATTGAGTATTATTGCTTTCTTGATGTACCATTCACTTGACCTAAGTTTGAAAAGTTTGAAAACTTTTGGAATTATTATGAATCGATTGTCTATTTCTACTAAATGTTTTCTATAAGTAGTAATTCCTTGACAATTTGTCTACCAATAAGATGCCGTAAGAGTTGAAACTTCCTAGACATTTCTGGAACATAAGCGACAACTCGAAGGTTCTCAAATATTTGAAAAAAACTTGGAATGAGCCAGATCCCAGGTAGCACCTCATGTTGGCTGAATCTTGTTTTCATATTGGGCCAATATGGATATATTGCAAATGTAAAAATAATATTGAACCAATATTCATTCATATTGGAAAAACAATATTTCATTAATAATATTGGTGGAATATTGGCTCAACCTGTTCTGAATCTATATTGTTTCATGAAATATTGTGTCAATATTGGTTCAATAATTTTCACCAATATCGATAGAGCGATATTGCCTACATATTGTTTCCAGCACCTAGCTTCAATTTTACGATTCCAATATTACTCTCATATCGATTTTAGAGATAAAAAACAATATTGTATATCCAAGTTTGATAGCACATTGGTGGAATATTATTTAATCCATATTCTAAAAATTAATTGATCCTATATTGATTGAGATTGTTACGAAAACCTTACGCCAATATTTGAAGGACAATATTGATACAATATTACAAAATACATGTATCATTAGGATTGAAATTTGAATATTGGCCGAATATTCAATAAACACAATTAAAATGAATCATGATTAAACTTGGGTAAGAAATCGCTAGGTGGCCCCACATATGGAACAACAGCTGAATCATAGTAACATTTATTAAAAAAGGCTTCTCACAATGCGTTTACAAGTCAATCTACTCAGTGGTAAATTGAAGCAGAAACGAAATTGTAGAATTTTTAAATTATTCGACATTTTCTGGAAATATTTCATCAATGTTTCCAAGGCAACATATTCACTTTGAATATTTTACCAATATATGCAAATGATATTGTACCAATATCCCTAAATATTTTGGGGCCAATATTGCTTCCTCAATATTTTACTAATGTATAATGTCCAAGTAATATTGTGCCAATATCCCGAAATAATTATAATTTTATCACGCCAATATTATGTTTTATAATATTTTGCCAATATTTCACCAATATTATTCCAATGTAAGTGTGCTACAGCGATATTGTACTAATATCGCCTAACATTTTGAGGCCAATATTGCTTCGAGAATATTAGACCAATATTATTTTTTAAATATTGGATCAATATCGCCGAATGTTCACATTTTTTTCTGGCCAATATTATTATTTGAATATTTTTCCAATATTTTCACAATATTGTACCAATATTGCCCCTACTTGGGGAGCGTTGAAGTTTTTTTCTAAACGCCCTGTATCTCAGAAAAGAAGCAACTCCGGACATATGATCATAGGAACTTTTTTTCTCAAAATGACCTGACGAATCACCATCTAGAATTTCGCACCGTAGTAAGAAAACACGAGGGAAACACATACAAAAAAAATTCAATTTTTTTTTTGGAAAAACGCCCCCGTAACAAAAAAGCCTCAGAGGAAAACGGTGGCAGACTACAGAAAGTTCGGAAAGAGTATCTATCAGTAAAATTTTTGCCGATGGGCACTCTAACTATAAGAAATTTCTGCCATCCTATCGTTTCTAGAAAGTCACAATTCAAACGAATTTTTTTTTCCAGATTTATCAAGACAGCGAAAAATGTCCAGAAGTGCTATTCTTTAGGGGAAAAATCGTGTTCAAGCTCCTTCCTGATGTAGAGAGTAAATCCCGGTGAAAATTTTAAATCACTCCGAAATTCAACGCGACTAAAAAAGTGTACTCGAACTTGGACATTCGTTATTAGAAGTGTTTAGAAAACTAACTGAAATAACTGAAGTACGCATATATCTATAATCACCTCCGCAATAACAAAAACTGAACAGTTAAGAAATTCGACGCCGAATGACTCCATCATCGTTCACAGTCTAAGCCAGCTTCAAGTTGGATTTCAAAGGAGTTTCCTCCTGCCTGGGGGCTCTGGGAGCGTCCCCTGCCCCCTCGATTCCCACGTCCAGCGACGACCTCTCTCACCAGCAGTTCAACATCTTCCCCGCCATTTTCAGCAGGCAGCTGAACTTCAACGCCTGCCCTCAGAGCAAGGCCATGATGGACGAACTGAGGCCAAATCTGGTCGGTGTGGGGAACCTACTGGGCGTAGGGGGCTTGTTGGACGAGCACCACAACCATTTGACCAGTGTTAGCAATAACGTAGACAAGTCGGGGAGTGCTAGGAAGTGCAACAGTACCAGCGGGTCTTCTGCGGAGGATTTCAGCGCAATCTACGGCGGACTGCCGCATTCACACGAGCACCATCACACGCCGGCTCATACGCCGCCGTCGGCAGGGAGATCCATCACGGATCATAGTGGTGAGTGGATTGTGATCAGTATGTTTTTTATGATTTTTGTTCGAAAATATGAATACGATATTCATAAAATCTGTTGTGGAATCATCTGCGACTGAAAGACAAACTTTAGTCGCAGATGATTCCACAACAGATTTTATGAGAACGAAAAGTATTTTACCCCTTCACCACACAAGTAATTTAATTCCTAGAATCTAGGAATTAAATTACTTGTGTGGTGAAGGGGTAAAATACTTTTTGTTCTCATTGAGTGACACCACAGGCGTCCAATATCCCATTTTCAACAGATTTTATGAATATCCTATTCATATTTTCGAACAATAATCAATATGCAATGCCCATGACAGGTCTATATCAAAAAATTACTTTCGAAGTATCATCGCAGAAGAAATATTTCCATCATTTCCATCCTTGATGTGTATTATTGCTTCTGAATAGCCTGCTTTCCAATTCTGTCAATCTCCCTGATGAGCTTGGCAAAGCAAAATAGATTTTCGTCGACCAAAATGTATTGGTATATTTTCTAGTTTAATTTCGATATTTTCCTGAGTAATAATGATGGTTTGAAAAAGCGATACTGTTTTATTACTAACAGAGTATTTTTACCATGTCGTGTCATCAGAAAAGTACTTAAAAATATTCTATTCCGAAGTTTTTTACTTACTTCATTCTTTCAATAGGAACTTTGAAGAATCCTATGTTTTTTAAAGTTTAACGTTAAAATGTGAAAACCCTCAAGCTACATTACGTGAAAAACCTAGAGTCGAACCTACATTTTTGAAATAAGAGGGTACTACAAAACGTATTTGTCGGCAACACTATATCTTTCTACTTTCTCTACTAAAGTTTCGCATGTGGCGCAATTTTAATAGGTTTATTATTTTACTACGTATATTTGAAGATATAGGTTGGATAGAGATTTTGCGACATTTCTCGTAAATAAATATCGAGAAAAAATAGCGTCGCTGGCAAACAATGTGAAAAAAGTGACAGAAAAGATAAAAATCTTGCAACAGGCGAATTTCTAGCAAAACTCCAAAAATATATAACGATATCTGGGCGTCATTACTAGTAATTAAACAAAATAAAACATCAAGTTCATCTAGAAGAGGGGTTACAAGAGAGGGAGTAATTAGTAATTAGGTACCCCCAGAACTCCTTATATATTTTTGGACATTTGCTTGAAATTCGCTCGTTGCAGAGTTTTTATCTTTTCTACCACTTTTTTCACAATGTTTGCCAGCGACGCTATATTCATCCGATATTTATTAACGATGAATGTGACTAAAAGCACACACGTTTTGAGCAAACACCTATTTCCAGTTTTATTTTTTTATCCAACCCATCTTAGGTACCTATTACCTTTAGTAATATAATAAACCTATGAAAATTGCGCCACATGCGAATTTTTAGAGAAAGTCCAAAGATTTAGTGTCACCGACAAAAATTTTTTGTAGTACCCTCGTATTTCAAAAATATTTCAAGTTTGACCCACGGTTTTTCACGTATTATAGCTTGAGGGTTTTCACATATCAACGTTAAAGGTTGAAAATAAAGGGTTCTTTAAAGGTCCTATTGAAAGAATGAAGTACGTAAATAACTTTGAAATAGGATATTTTTAAGTACTTTTCTGATGACCCCGACAAAATAGTATTGCTTTTTCAAACTATCATTATTATTCCGGAAAATATCGAAATTAACTAGAAAATATCTCAATTCTAATATTAATATTATATTCTAATATTTAGAACGTTTGTGACGACCCTGGTAAATTAAATACTATTTTGTATTATAAAAATGGTGCGTTTCCAAAGGCATGACATATTTTAGCCAAATCACGAGACTAAACCAGAAATATTCTCAATTTGTGATAGATTAACTTTATTTTCTGTTTATGTAACTACTTTTAAAATCACCCTGTTTCCCGGAAACTAATGATAGGATTTGATTATGGTCCATTTAAAGTATTACCTACAGATCGTGATCTCCAACATACTAGAGTTTCATTGAATTCCGCAATAAACCAAAATCCCATGTATTCCATGCGAGGTCCTTTATTTAATGAATTTTCAATGAAAACTAGAGAAAATGTAAAACATCAACTATCTGAATGAAAACGCTAATTTTCACTTTCAGATTTTTTATTTCCAGTTGGAGTCTTTCCACAATATCTATCAGATGTAGTTAAATGTCCAGCATGGCTTTAGCCAGGGAAGTAGTTGTTTTCTGTTAGATATTACAAATAAATCACATTTTTCATTTTTCAATTTTCAAGGAGAATGTTCCCCTTTTCAATATATTTATATTATTACAATATTTTATTCGAATTTCCAATTCAGTTAGTATGTGTGGATTATGTTAGTATGTGTCGGTCAAAGTTTGCAAGTGAATTTTGACCAATTAGTCCAATTAATTTGAAATTTGGCAGGTGATCATAATTCCGGTGAAAATTGCATTATGGAATTTTCGTCGGAAGTACTTAAATACATAAGAGATCATATTTTTATCGATAAATACCTCTTTAATTGCATGAAAATTTTATTGTCATCACTAAATATAGAGAATCAAGGAACTGAAAAAAACGCGACAGCTTGCTCGAGCGATTTTCTCTACTTCCCTTTTCCGTACGATTTTGACTTTTCCGTACGATTTTTACTTTTCCGCACGATTTTTGTATTTTTGAAAATGATGATATTTAGGACTAACTAAATGATCTATATAACTATTCTGTCTTATTAGTCATTTAGTAGCATTATTATGAAAACTTGTTCATTAAAAACCTTGTTTTTTTTATAAATAAGATGGACAAAAACACTCGTAGGAAAAATATTGTACCTAACTCTTTCGGAAAATGTCTTTTCGCACTTGTTAGGTAAATAACTATATATATGAAAATATGATCTCGAATGTATTTTAGGAAGATGAATACACAACTACGTGATACACATTGGAAATTTTATGTTATGTTGACAACTCTAAATAATCTGACAGTTACAGTTTTCAAGATAGAATAGTTATTTATATACCAAGGACGAAAAACTGTCTATTATAGTCGAGCCTGCAAATTGATAGCCTAGACACAGCCGAGGCTAGCAAGCAGGCGAGACAATAGACAGTTTTTCGCCGAGGTGCATATTACAATTTTTCGTCGACCTCTACATACCTTTAGGTAAGGTAAATATTCGGTTAGAGAGAGCTATCAAATTTTCATAAAAAAATTTTTGCAAACTTACTTATTTCGGTCTCCTCTACAAAAAATTCAAATGAACTTTTGGCGGTCACGACTATTTTCGAAGATACAGGTCCATTTTGTTGTGGATTTTTACCATTTGACAGATCGAATTTCTGCTATTAAAAATTCACAAAATATGCCCTTTTTTTCAACCAAAACACCACACACGCCCTTATTTACTTCTTTTCAGTACTTTTTTGCAGAAAAAATTACCACTTCTCGAAAAATTCACCCTTCTTCAAAACGTTGATAAAAAGTAGAACTTTCATTGTCCAACACTGAATTTTTGGTGTTTTTTAGTTATCACTGTTAGTGATATGATTATAATATTGTTCTTGCGTCGACTCTCGTGAGATCTCGGCTCGCATCGTATTTTCGAATTAATCAAATTCAATGAAATATTTGAGCTTAAAAGGGCGAGCGAAGCGAGCCTAACGACAGAAAAGCGTCTAGCCGTACCTAGTAATTTACGCATTTTGAACTCGGTTTGCATGTAAACAAATTCACGCATTTTCGACTGACTCGCAAGCTAGGTTAGGTTTGTATGTCCCACTCTTCGATCTACAAACTCTATCATAATTTTAAAAGATACTTATAAACAAAACGTATTTGAAGTGTAGCAACTCTCTATTTCAATTATACTACAAAATCAAATCAATCTCGAAGATGAATATTGAACGTATAGTTTGTGCAATTATTGATATTAATTCCTGCTGCCGAAGAAGATGCAAGAGACAAGTTTTGATTTTGATTACTTGTTGATGCAACTTCAAATGCAGTTGCTCCAACAGCACCATTTCCAAAACTTCTAACTAAAATTCCGTTTATCGGGCGCAACAAAAAAAATTTTGGTACTTACGTATTTTGGGCTCCTGAACAAAAAATCCAAATAAAAACTTTATATGTCTCCTTCTTTTCACCAGCTTGATATATACATCCTAATTTCTCCGTCTCACGCTTTTTTTTTTTCATTGAAAACGGCACTTTTAAAAAAAATCTTGATATTTATAATGATGTCAAAAACTACAAACTCTCTAACATGACAGCGATGTACTAAGGGAAGTTTATTTATGTATTTGTGGTAAACACTGAAATCAATTGTCGCCAACTTTTCAGATTTATTAATAGCTGCATTTTTTGTGATGATATGTGACAGCAGATCCAATCACATTAACCAGAAAAGATTGGATCTGTGTGCAGTTAGATCAGGAAGTTTTAAAGTCGAGATAAGCGAGCCTAACGACGGCAAGCGCAGCTAGAACCTATTTTAATTTACGTCTCAGGTTAGGTTTAGGTAGGTTATGTTAGGCAGGTTAGGTAGGTTAAGTTAGGCAGGTTAGGTAGGGTAGGTTAGGTAGGGTATAGGTTAAGTAGGGTAGGTTAGGTGGCTGGGTTAGGTTATTTTGCCTTCTTTTGCCTTGAAAGATTGGATCTGTATTCAGTTAGTCGGTACCTAATAAGGGCGAGCGAAGCGAGCCTAACCTAACCCAAATAAAAGAAGGCGCTCGCTGCGCTCACAGTAGTTAGGCTCGATTCGCTCGCCCTTATTATGACTCGTCCTGACTGCACACAGATTAAATCTTTTAATGCAGAAGAACGGAATGCAAGCTAACCCATCCACCTAACCTACCCTACCTAATCTAACGTACCCTACCTAACCCAGCCTAACCTACCCTACCTAACCTAACCTGCTCAAACCAACCTAACTTACTTGAACCAACCTAACTTAAAACGTAAATAAAAATAGGTGCTCGCTGCGCTCGCGCGTAATATGCTCGATATTCGCTCGCTCGCTCTTATTAGGACGGATTTTCATGCATACGATATCCGACGATCCGATGGTACAAAAATTTTCTTATTGGTTGAAAAAATGTTTTGCTTGCTTGAATTGTAGTCATACCTACCAATTCAACCAATAAGATCATTTTCGTGCCATTGGATCGTCGGATATCGTATGCATGAAAATCCGGCCTTCCGTCCTGACCTAACTGCATAATTTTTTCTGGTTTAAATGATTGGATCTGGTGCTGTCACATGTAATTCTGTTACTATCGTGGGAGACCAAAAAAACGCAGCTATTATTCGCTCATATTTAAATCAGTAAAGTTGGCAATAATTAATTTCAGTGTAACCACCAAAACATGAATAAACTTCCCTTAGTACATCGCTGTCATTTTAGAGAGTTTGCTGCTTCTGACAATAATAAAAGTGCTGTTTTCAATAAAAAAAAAGCGTGAGACGGAGAAATCAGGATGTGTTTATCAAGCTGGTGAAAAGAAGGAGGCATATAGAGTGTTTTTTTTTCGCGGTAGGAACGTCTCTAGAAAATGTCAGTGAAAAGTGAAAATCCAAAAGTAGGCCGTATATCTCCGAAGTTACTTGAGACCTCCCAAAATTCCATTTGGATTTTTTGTTCAGGAACCCAAAATACGTAAGTACCAAAAAAAATTTTTGATAGCGTTTGGAGCCCGATAAAGGGAATTTTACGAATGCTTTTTGATACGTTTTTTTATCGGGAATGGAATCCTCAACGTACCCCTGGGCGACTGTTGATTTCAATCCTACGAGTAAATCTAACTTGGCCATAGTTGCCAATTCTCGCAGCGCCGAAGGAGTGTTACTGATATCCATATCCTCCATATCACTATCACAATCCATTCTTGATCATTATGAACACTAATAATTCACACCACGGTCTTATTCACACGTAAAATCTAGCGGATTTCGTACATGATTAATTTGACAACAGCGAATGACAATTATTATTGTATATCTACAATGTTTAATGGTTGTAGGCCATATATTTACCTTTTCAACTGTCAAAAAATTTCCACTTAAATAGCGTGGCAACACGAAAAAATTTCCGGAAATTTTTTTAGTTGCCATGGTAACTAGTCAAAATTAAGGCATCTTATTGGTTAAAAAGTAGAGGTGTGAAATTTTCACTTATAATCTCCCTAGTGCTTGAATTATTGCCGGAAATTCAAGCACGCGGGGGATTCGATAAGAAAATTTCACACCAAAATATATTAAATTAATGGTTAATTCAACTGACTTGTAGATTATTCTGAGGAAAAACAAGTTGTAACATCAGTGGGCCATGAATGGTTTTTGTTGATATAATGACAGTTACGCGTTGGTATTAGTGGCGGTGTTTGTATGTGAGAAAGGAAAATTCATTTTGCGACATTTTCAACCTAAAATTACATTGCACATCACGCAGAACTAAAATAGTTTTGACTGGTCCATGCGGATTGTCTATTGGGAAGTGATGTGGAAAGGAATTGTTGCAAATTTCAGCCGAGTATTCACGAAAAGATAAGTTGAATAAAATTGTTTGAAATATTAAGTTCATCAAGTCAAGCATAGATAGATTTGATTGATATACATTTTTTACCGATGGACCTATTCATCGTTGAAATGCAAGTTCTCAAAATATTTTCAGACACATTCAAAATATTTAGTGAATATATAATTATGAAATATTATCTCCTTTAATATGAAAAATAACATTCCATTTGTGCATAAAAGCAAAATGTTAACTATCACATGTCAAATATTTGACAGAAAAATTTCCACTTATTAATTTCGCCCAGGGTACCCAGGAAGATAAAAATTTCCGGAAATTTTTTGGGTTGCCAGGGCAACTAAATAAAAACCAATTTTTTGATTGGCTGAAAAAGTGAGGTGTGAAATTTTCGGGGGTAATACCACGAGTGGTCGCAATACTATCGATAATTCTGTCAGAAATCAACGAGATAAAATTGCTTGGTAATACCTCAAAGCAATTTGATCGAGTTAAAGATTTCTGACAGAATTATCGATTGTATTGTGAGCACGAGTCGTATTTATTGAGATAATTTCACGAACCAACCAAGTTATTATTTGAAATTTGATCGGATAAACAAAGTGAATTCTTCAATAGTTGCAACTAATGAATAATAAACATGAAGTCTGTCAACCTGACGTTTATGTCATATTAGATTACAAGATGTATCATTGATGTTTATATTTGTGGTTGACTTGACGACGTGGTCTTTCCGGATCGGAAAGAAAGGAAGCGAAAGGAAGCGTGTACTTTCGCGAAATCCCATTCTGATTGGTCCTCATATCGCAGGAGACGCGACTTTCATATAGTGAGTGAAATTGTCGCTGTAATTGATCAAAAATGTCCCGCTTCATATTGGAGAAAACGAGCGCATTTTGTGAGAAATTATTAAGTATATTTCTTGTGGAGAATTGAATTATCTTTCGCCTTGTTGATATTGTTCCTTGATAAATCTTATACTTTCCGAAACAATAGCAAAAATAATTATATTTTTTTTAATTAAAAAAATTTTGGCAATCAATTTTTTTTTCTAACAATAGATGATGTCAAGAAGTCATGTGCCGAGTTTCAAAGTGCTACGATTCATTCTTCAACTTGTGGCTTACATTTGTCTGTGGTTACTGTACTATAATCGATTATTGGGAAGTAGATGGTTATTTTCTCAAGTTCAGCTTGATTTGTTTGCATGCAAATCACCTTTTTATATACTTTGGAAAGAGAGCATAATATACTGACGAACCCTTCTCAAATGTCACCTAGCTTAAAATAATCTTTTTTGAAGTGAATGATGATTATCCACGCACAAACAGGTACCTGACCAAAATTCGCAGTCTAAAGAGTAATCGCCCAAATCCTCTTTATCCATTCACCATGTGTACATATGTCCTTTCGAACGACCGCTCGGGGCGTCCTAATGAAGTGTCAACTTACCCCGAATTTGCCCCGTACATTGCGATCTAGCATATGCAGGCACAAAAGATTCGGCGCTCTTGTTCTCTGGTTTACACTCAATTTGACATATTGAGCCCTCATCTAGTGACATGTGCGCGTGTATGTGTGTGGGGAAGTACTTTGGCTTTGATTGTAACTAGTATCTGGCTATATGTAATTATCGGCTAATTTAGATGCCATCTACGATATATGTGTCTGTGTGTGTATGACGACGAAGGGCGATTTTATTGATACAAGAATGAGAATTACGAAGATAGAAATCGAAGAGGGCACTCATTAGTGGTGATGGATGTGTTTGATTGGAAATTGTTGCTTCATATTTTAGTACAGTAGCCACAGACAAATGTAAGCCACGAGTGGGGAATGAATCGTAGCACTTTGAAACTCGGCACATGAGTTCTTGACATCATGTATTGTTAGAAAAACAATTGATTGCGAAAAAATCATGGGTGGAACCAAAAAAATTTTTATTTAAAAAAATTTTAATTTTATTTTGCTGTTGTTTCGGAAAGTACAAGATTTGTCAAGAAACAATTCCAACAAGGTGAAAGATAATTCAATTCTCCACAAGAAATATACTTGATAATTTCTCACAAAATGTGCTCGTTTTCTCAGAAAAACTGATTGAATTCCGATATCAAATTTCAGGCTCGCTTTAACCCGCCGCCACTGCCATTTCTGGCAGGGCCGAAAATTAGATTCGATTTCGAGTAAAAAAAACATTTTACTCACGAGTTTCATACAGTATTTTTTCTCCAACTGTCAAAAAAATAACCAATTCATATTTTTTTGCAAATATGAAATGAATTTGGCATATTTTTATTGATTCGAAGAGTATGCCGGAAAGTTGAGTTTCTAACAAATGAAACGAATAATTTCGATAGAGTCGAAATCCCTTTCTATTCACACTATCCCGCAAAATGGAAAATTTGAAGCGAATATTAAAATAACATATTCATCGAGGTCAATATTATTATTATTAATGTTGACTTGACTTTCGAATAACTAGTCCATCGAAGTAACTTTTCATTTTCTTAGATTTGTATTCAAAATAATAAACAATCCTCGTGAAGCAACGAATACCTTTTTCTTTTTTTGTACTATGTCAAGGAAATCTCATATTTGCACTATCCACTATTTTCTCCGTTCAATCTTCATCACTTTTCATTTCTACTTAAATTAAATTTATAGTTATAAAGAATTCGTTATCTGGATAGATGCCCAATTTCACAAATTTCATTAATTATTGTTGTCAACTAGTTTTATAGCTACCTTGGATTACCTAGTGTAGATCAGGTCCAATAGTTCCTTAGAGGTATATGGCTATTATTTTGAATATATTCGCCGCGATAGTTTGGAATTTTGATAATACTTATTTAATAGTATGAATGCTAAGAATATTATTGGTGAAACATTTGTATATCAGATATTTATGGGTTATTAGTTGCCAAAGAAAATGAGAACTGGCTTTATAACAGGATTTCGTTATTATTAGGATCTGTCACTGTTGTTGCATGAAACTGTCGGTTGCCTAGCAACAGCCGTTAAAAAAAGTGCACTTCTTTTACGCTTTTCCGTTTAATAATGAAATCGTATGTTGATAGTGAAATATTGTAAGTAATACTTTGGCACACAAAAAAGTGGACTTTTTTTGACAGTTGTAGAAAAACACATTTTAGGTACTCAAATACTAGCATATTATATTTGCATCAGAAACGATGTGAACTTTTCCTTTTCCTTCTCCGATCATTTTCAGCAGAGTTATGACCAATCAAATATTGAACCTGAAAACGTTTTTGAGAAAACAAACGCATTTCTCGAGAAATTACTAGGAATAGTTTTTGTGCAGAATTGAATTGTCTTTCACCTTGTTGAGTTGTTTTTCCGATGAATCATATACTTTCCAAGATTACAGCAAAAACCTATTTTCCACCCCTAGAATTTTGTTTTTCGCATACCAAGTTTGGTGGTGCTATCTACAATCGATCCTCGCCTCAAAACCCAATCGTATTGGATTAATACGAGGAGGCTAACTGAAACTGATTTAATTTGTTTTTTCTACGTTCATGCAAAAAACAAAACTTTATCGAACTATATTTGGTGGAAAAACTGTCTCTTTATTGCACTCATCTGTCATTCTACTATAGCGTTCTGTCATCATGACAGACATAAACTTTCAAATCGACGCCAAATTTTGCCCATTTTCTATGAGATTGTATTACGTTTTAAATAGTTGCATGTTTCATCATATTCATTACATAATGGACTATGAAATTACTAGAAAATGCAATTTGTTAAAAATAAAATGATTTCCTTCAAATATCAACTGAATCAGACAAAATGTTTTTGAATTACTTTTAGCAGATAGATTCAAACAAACAATGTCTTCCTTGCAGTTTAGTGCCACCTAAATGAAACATTTTCTGGTTTTTGCATGAACGTAGAAAAAATATTGTATGAAACATAAATAACTATTCTCGTTACAAACATCTAAATAAAAGCAAATCACTCTTTACGCGAGGGTTTTTTGATATATTAAACACCACCTAACAGAATTGATTGTCCGCGAGGGAATCATGCAAATTTCTGCCCGAAAAAAAAAAAAGACGCGTTCGCCGGGTTTGGCGTCGTCGATAGATCGGCGGCATCGTGCCGTTGTCGACGTTCGTTGTGACAGTCGGCGAGAGCGTCTAGTAATAAGATTGTACGATATTCTTTGCGGCGCGCGCCAGTAATTGTAATTTGGTTCCGACTAACTGCATTAATAAACAGTAATGAATTCAATAAGGTTTGCTTGCCAAGCTCGTTCACAGCCGCCATTTGGCGCCGCACCAGACACCTGTGTGTAATGCACACATGAGGCTGGATTCGTTACCAGAAAAATATTACTCCGCCGTCGGTCAGTTGAAAGTGATTAGCAGATTCATTTTTTTAAGGGCACATCAGGCAAAAATGATTTTTTCTACTAGCGTGCGGAAAAATCCACTTTTCTGCAATTTTTTATGGAAATAATAAATAAGTTGGCTGAAACTGAAGCAAACCATTGAGGAAGATTTGCCATTTTTTTTTCTTCAAATGGTTCAATAGTAAATTAATTACGGTAAACTATAGCAAAACATATTACTTATATGCCTTTCACATCTTATGTCAGTTACCTACCAAAACTGTTCCTCCATATCTGTGAATCTGAATGGCAAAACCATCGATATATCTTCTGTCTAGCAACTTAAGCAACTTGGTATTTTTCTTGATAGCCATCTGAAACGGACTTCATTTCAGTACATTCCTCTGTATTCATATTTCTAGTGTGTAAAATTTCCTCCCAAGCATCTTGCTCTTTCCTTATGCTGTTTTCCACAACTCCTATGTTTGTAAACATTAATTAGTTCCAGAAATATTTCTTGTGTCCACGCAGTTGTATAACAACAAACATTCATACTTACAGGAGACAAACTAAAAGATTCGCTGGTCGCGAGCATTTTCTTCGATGTCGGAGAGAAAACCGACAAGTGATGGAAACGCCGCGAACCAATCGCCGAACGGCCAGGATTTGCGAAACTGTAAACGAGTACGTAGCCCCGTCCAAATTCGTGTACTCTTCGCCGTTCGGTTCGTTGTTCAGTTTGTCGTTCGGCATGATGTTCAGGTCTGTACGAAGCTTAAAACATCGTACAGACCTGAACAACGAACAGAACAAACAAAACAGCGAATAGACGTATTCGATTTCAACGAGCCGAAAGCTTCATACATCTTGCCATACAACGAACCGAACGGCGAACAGAACACTAGTTTGGACGGGGCTACGAACGCGTTTGCAAACAGTTTCGAAAATCCTGGCCGTTCGGCGAACGGTTAGCGGCGTTCCCATCACTTGTCGGTTTTCTCTCCGACATCAAAGAAAATGCTCGCGAATGTGTTGGCAGGTTTGGACGGGTCAAAACAAAACGGCGAATAGACCATTGCTTGTCCAGTAAATCTTTTAGTTTCTCTCCTGTAATTATCATCGTGTTGGTAATTTTTGTGATGTCCACTCACAGCTTGAAACTTCAATTCACTTTTATGGAATTTATTCATAAAAGTGTCTATGTCACTATCTTGTGTCTCGCGATTTTTCCTTCGCAGTCAACGATTAATAAATATATTTATACACTGATTCCAATTTTTTCCATCAAACCGAGAACTATTGAAACAATTCTGGGAACAACTCCAACGTTCCGTTTCTTGTTCGGCTCGTCGAAATCGAATACGTCCGTTCGCCGTTCTGTTTGACGTACGGTTCGTTGTTCTGTTTGTTGTTCGGCGTAAAGCTTCGTACAGACCTGAACATTTCGCCGAACAACGAACAGAACAACGAACCGAACGTCAAACAGCACGGCGAATAGACGTATTCGATTTCAACGAGCTGAAAGCTTCATACATCTTGCCATACACCGAACCGAACGGCGAACAGAACACTAGTTTGGACGGGGCTATACGAACGCGTTTGCAAACAGTTTCGAAAATCCTGGCCGTTCGGCGAACGGGTCACGGCGTTCCCATCACTTATTAAGCTTTGTACAGACCTGAACGTCATGCCGAACGACAAACTGAACACCGAACCGAACGGCGAACAGAACACTAGTTTGGACGGGGCTATACGAACGCGTTTGCAAACAGTTTCGAAAATCCTGGCCGTTCGGCGAACGGGTCACGGCGTTCCCATCACTTATTAAGCTTTGTACAGACCTGAACGTCATGCCGAACGACAAACTGAACAACGAACCGAACGGCGAACAGAACACTAGTTTGGACGGGGCTATGAACGCGTTAGCAAACAGTTTCGAAAATCCTGGCCGTTCGGCGAACGGGTCGCGGCGTTCCCATCACTTGTTAAGCTTTGTACAGAACTGAACATCATGCCGAACGACAAACTGAATAACGAACCGAACGGCGAACAGAACACTAGTTTGGACGGGGCTATGAACGCGTTTGCAAACAGTTTCGAAAATCCTGGCCGTTCGGCAAACGGGTCGCGGCGTTCCCATCACTTGTTAAGCTTTGTACAGACCTGAACATCATGCGAACGACAAACTGAACACCGAACCGAACGGCGAACAGAACACTAGTTTGGACGGGGCTACGAACGCGTTTGCAAACAGTTTCGAAAATCCTGGACGTTCGGCGAACGGATCGCGGCGTTTCCATCACTTGTTAAGCTTTGTAGAGACCTGAACATCATGCCGAACGACAAACTGAACACCGAACCGAACGGCGAACAGAACACTAGTTTGGACGGGGCTACCAACGCGTTTGCAAACAGTTTCGAAAATCCTGGCCGTTCGGCGAACGGTTCGCGGCGTTCCCATCACTTGTCGGTTCTCTCTTCGACATCAAAGAAAATGCTCGCTAATGCGTTCGCAGGTGAAATGTGCTAACGTTCTTGATCATTAATAAACTATTTTTATTATTTGTGTATTTGATTCCAGGTCACCACATGTAATATATTAATCTGATCTTCGTTAAGATTTTTGTTCAATTGATTTTTGTCAATGTCAAATTGTTAAAAGTCGAATAAAGCCTATTTCAGTTCAGGTTTATTGACTACACCACACTTCCTGATTATGAATACTTCCTGAACGGTATTTTGAATTAATTACTTTATCATAATTTTTTCAATGAATGAATTTTTCAATGAATTTTTTCTCGTTAACAGACGGGGCTTTCAAGAAACTGAAACCTGAACCTCAGACAACTTCGAGCGGAACCTCACTAGGGACAGGATCACCATCTGGGGGGCCTCAGCACGCCGGTCACACACCTACCACCGCCTCTTGCCCCACGCCGGCCCGCCGGCGGCACCGCACCACCTTCACCCAAGAACAGCTCGCCGAATTGGAGGCGGCCTTCGCCAAAAGCCACTACCCCGACATCTACTGCAGGGAGGAACTGGCGAGGAGTACGAAGTTGAACGAGGCTAGGATACAGGTGAGAAAATATCACGAAACAAACTCGTTTAGAATATGCTTCTGTTACTTACAGTAATAGCTATTTGTATTACTATGGAGGAAAGTGCCACTTTTCCTCCCGCAGGATGTTTGTTACTGCCCGACGCGAAGGGAGGAAAAGGCACTTTACTCCCATGTAATACATATGATTTTTCCTCCTACCCACTTAATGAACCTTTTTTTGTAAATTCAAAACGCATCTCAACGGCTTTTGTCTGAAACGGGCCTATACTTGCATGATGGAAAGTATAGACAAGACAGTCATGTCCATCTGAGAATCAGTGGTGGCGCAATCAGAAGGCGTGTATCATGCCGAACTACTACCATGGCATAATGAAAAGTCCGGCCAGCGTTACCATCAGCGCGGGCGAACTACAGCGCCCTCTCGTGGGGGTGTCTATTTCTCTTAGGCAAGGCGCTCTTCTGCTCTTTTGATCGGGAGTAGAAGAGACGCTACTATTGCGCCCATTCTTCCGTCCTTCCTCTGACCACCTGGGTTATGAAGAATAAAAGAAATGAATATGACTTGTCATTATCCATGAATTGTTAAAATTTGAAAATTTAAAATAAAAATCTTTTTAGTTAGTTTAGTTAGTTAGTCTTGGGATTGTAATCTGGAGGTCCCGGGTTCAGCTCCTGGCAATTGCACCTTTTTTTGAGAACGTTATTTTACTTTTTTTTTGTTAGTGATTTGAATTATTGGACATCTAGATAGCTTATACATTTCTGATTGCTATTGAGTAATTTCCTCATGAGTAATGTTATGTGCCTATTTGAATGAAGTGCCGATAATTTTTTTTCTAAGAGCTGCGCTTGTAGAAAAAATAATGTGTGTATTTCGAACACAAAGTGTCATTGTCGTTCTCCAAAGATTACTCTTTTTGCCGAGCGACAATTAATCACTTTGCGCTATAGTTATTTATTATACTAGGGAAAAAAGTATTAGATTTCAGCTCGAGGTTGTGAGAGGATACTTTTCTCCCTAGGGAGGAAAGTACTTTTCCTCCCCCTCATTTGTAAACGATGAAATTATTTTTTCTACAAGCGCAGCTGTTAGAAAAAAAATTATCGACACTTCATTCAAATAGGCACATAACATTACTTATGAGAAAATCACTCAATAGCAATCCGAAATGTATAAGCTATCTAAATGTCCAATAATTCAAATCACTAGCAAGAAAAAAGTAAAATAACGTTCTTTAAAAAAAAAAGTTGCAATTGCCAGGAGCTGAACCCGGGACCTTCTTATTACAAGCCCAAGACTAACTAACTAACTAACTAACTAAAAAGGTTTTTATTGTAAACTATCAAAATTTAACATTTCATGGTCAATGACATGCCATAATACATACATCATTCGCGCTCTTCGTAACCCAGGGGGTTAGGGGAAGGACGGAAAGATGGGCACAATAGTGGCTACTCTTCTGCCCCCGATCAGGAGAGCACCTTGTCAAGCGAACATAGACACCCCCGCGAGAGGGCGCTGTAGTCCGCCCGCACTGATGGTAACGCTGGCCGGATATTTCATTACTTATCCACGGTTGTAGTAGTTCAGCATGATACACGCCTCCTGCAAAGCTTATGCGTGTTGTTAAATGTTATTCAATGCAGATAATGCTCTTTGCAGATTATGAGGATGTTGAATCCCGGAAAAGGCTGCAGCAAAAAACCGGGTCGAGGTACTCTACGTTTCAGTCATACTATCGATTTGGTTCCCTATGGAACCGGTTCCTCCCTTCGTTCCTTAAAGATATCCAGCGCTTGATAAATGAGCCCGCCGTGTTTGCGGGGCTCATTATCATACACTCTGAGCTTAGTGATTTCCCTGGGGACTTTTATCGAGCTTGTACTTATAGAACTTGTAAGACAAGTTGTTTATAACTGTCGGGATCGAGTCGACGCCTGCAAGCTCCCTAAGAGCTTCCAATCGAAGGTATCGTCTGCTACCGGTGATAATACGGAGTACTTTGTTCTGCATCCTATCCAATCTCGCCAGTGGAGTTGGCTTCAGGCTGCAGAACACCGGACAAGCGTACGTCATTGTTGGTCTAATTAGTTGCTTATTTATTAGCAATTTCTCTAATGAGAGTTTGGAGCCCCTTGCTATCAGAGGATAGGTGCGTTTTAACGCAGATCCCGCCCTCTGGATAGCAAGGGTGATATGACGTCCGAAATTGAGTCGCTTGTCCAGGTGTACCCCCAGGTACCTCGCATGGTTCACATTATCAACGGCCTCGTCATTGATTCTCAACTTCCGATAAAGTTTTGAATGAGTGTACTTTTTCGTGAAGTTGATCGTCTCCGACTTAGCCGGATTGACCTCAATCTTGTTCTCCGCTAAATACGGTATGATCTTCCTATCCAAGTGAACTTGGATCCTGTATTGGGCAGTGGCTCTTGAGAAGGAATGGGCGAAAATGGCGGTGTCATCACGGTACACCGCCGTGCCCATATACGATCTCTCGCACTGAGGGAGATCATACGTATGTAGAGAGTACAGATGTGGGGACAAACATGAACCCTGCGGGACATCTGCTTCAATCGGGAACTCAGCGGAGCGAGTATTATTTATCCGCACCATAAACGTCCTCCCAACAAGGAAGGAATTCACCAATTTTACTAAGTATGAGGGCATGCCTGCACCCAATATTTTAGAAGACCTTCCACCCATACCGAGTCGAAGGCTTTTTTCATGTCCAGCAGGACCATAACTGTGTTGAGTCCACGTTGGCCTGCCTCTTTCACCCCGTGAACAATCCTTACGACCTGAGACGTGGTACTATGTCCTTGTCTAAAGCCGAATTGCTCAGCGGGGATCATTTTGAGTTTCCCCTAGAGACTCAACAGTCGTCTCAGGAGGATCTTCTCGACGACTTTAGCAATCACGCTCAAGAGCGAAATGGGTCGGTAGCTATCGAGTTTGTGGCCATCCTTACCCGGTTTCAGAATCGGTATCACCAGTGCCTTCTTCAGACAATCTGGGTAACACCCCCACTTTATGATGGCGTTGATCAGGTGTATCATTTGGACGAGGACTTTCCGCGGCAGGTTTCTGAGAGTCACGGCGTCCAAGCCGTCAGGCCCAGGCGCCTTTTTCGTCGGAAGTCTTTTGACGACTTCCGTCAGCTCCTCATAGTTTGTCATTACTTTGGCAAATATATGAGGGCCAATAGGGCGGACACAGATTCACGAAAGTCTTCCGTTATCTTCGTTTTCTGTCTATATCGCTGACTAACGACAGGCGCCCTTTTGTGTACGTTGGCGAAATGTTCCCCGAACAGTTCCGCCTTCTGAGGGTCCGTCACTAGCAATCCGCCATCCTTCTCCATGGCTGGAATCGTTGCGAACTTCTTCGAAATTCGCTTCATCATACGCCACAGAGAATTATCGCGAGTGTCCAGCTTCTCCAGTTTATCCTTCCATATCCTTTCGTTATTTTCGTTGATCAGCTCCGAAATCTCCCTTCCTAGCCTGATCATGTCATCTTTGGCTGCAGGACTACGTGTACTCTGCCACTTTTTTCGAAGGGGGTTTTTCAGAGTGATCAGCTCCTTAACGTGGGGTGGAAGGATATTCCGGTTACTCCTTATCGTAATCTTCTTGATGGCTCTCTAGCAACTTGAATGTTCAAGCCCAAGACGATAGCCATTGCACCACCACAGATTGTCAGATGGACATGACTGTATTTATTTATTTATTTATTTATTGAAATCATATAGGATAACAACAGGCGATGCCCAAAGGGTTATCCACGAAAACAGTAATGTGTACAGAGTGTATGTCTCCTAAAAATATTAAGTACATTATATATGCAAACAAGTAAATATGAACATGATCTTATCAGTTAGATTTAATGAAATATTTAATTTTCGTTTTAAACGAGCTAAGTGAGGTATTGAATATTTCAATATGATTGAATGTTCGGTTATATAAGTTTACCATTCTGTTAAACGGCGAGTTCTTTCCCAAATTAGTTCTGCAAAAATTTTCGAAAAAAAAGAGAATTGTTTCTCAAATTCCGGGATGGCACATTGAACGTAATCATTGATAAGATTTCTGCAGAATCAATCAGATTATTCACAATCTTATATAAAATAACTATATCGGATTGTTCTCGACGAGCCCCTAGTGTAGGAAAGTCGTATTTTTTTCTTAAGAGGGATGTACTCGTAATGTTATTGTACGTGCCAACAACTTTGTATTCTAGAAATCTCAGGAAGTTATTCTGTATGGTTTCCAATCTGGTCCTATATACAGCATACTGTGGACACCAAATAACAGTCGCAAAATTCAATTTGCTGTAGACATATGAATAATATAATGTTTTCATGGCCACGTTAGAAGTGAAATGTTTACATTGTCTTATAATGAACCCCAGAACTTTATTAGATTTTGAAGCAACATAGTCAATGTGTTTTGAGAATGATAATTTTTTATCAATTACCACTCCCAGGTCCTTTACATCATCTACTTCATTTAGCACTTTGTTGTTGAAATTGTAATCATAAGAGAATACATTTTGGTTTCGAGTGAAAGTGATAAAACAGCATTTATCTAAATTCAAGAAGAGTTTATTGATTTTACAATATTCATAGAACCTATTCAAGTCACTTTGAATCATAGAGCAATCTGTAATTCTATCTACTTTTGAGAATATTTTCAAATCATCCGCATATAAAATGAATTCACAAAATTCGAAACAGGATTTTATATCATTCAGGTAACTGATAAAGAGCAGGGGTCCAAGATGTGAACCTTGTGGTACGCCAGAGGTAACTATGTAAGGTGTTGATTGGTGTCCATTAACTGTAATGATTTGTATTGTCTATACTTTCCAAAAAAGCAAATATAGGCCCGTTTTAGACAAAAGCAGTTGGATGTTTACTGCCCTTCGTTTCGCGTCAGGCAGTAAACTACATCCTGCGGGAGGAAAAGTGGCACTTTCCTCCCTAGTAATACAAATAGCTTTTCTCATCCCATTTTCAAGTAGGATACTCGTTATCCTCGTATACAATTTATTTCATCATCGAAACATTCATCTAAAATATCCCAGACGTAGTTTTCCGTCGTCCCTATCTATACCGAACCCAATTTCTCGGCAATAGTTTTCCAGAAGGGTTTCCATCCGAATCGCGAAGGGTCATCTGTATTCCCAAGTAAGAAGAGAACGCGAAAGTAGAGAGCAAAAGCGACCCGGCTTCGACACAGAGACCGACTTGGTTGAATCTATTATTGAATTAGGCGCATGCAACTTGGGGGGCTCTCGAAACACAACTGTCACATTCTCGTGAGTGTGAAGGGCCCCTTCGTTTTACCTCCTGGAGATACGCTGGACCCTACACGGCGAAGCGGCTACGTCGTGACTCATGCATTAGGAGACCCTTTGTCGTTCGCAATGGAGTTTTTCGTTTGACGGCATCGTATCATCGAATATTTTTGTTTCCGTGTTTGTGGTTGATGAACAAATAATAATAATAATAATAATAATACTCCCTCATAAACACTCGTAGATTGTATATACCCAAAGGCATAGCCTGAGCGGGTAGAGGACGGCTATTATTATTATTTGCCGTGGATAAAACTATTTATCTAATATTTATTTATTCGTTATTTTTCCCACTTATCTCAAAGTAGTATTATTTTCACTTATAATCTCCCTAGTGCTTGAATTATTTCCAGCAATTAATTCAAGCACGCGGGGGTTTCGGTAAGAAAATTTCACAACAAAATATAGTAAATTAATGGTTAATTCAACTGACTTGTAGATTATTCTGAGAGAAAACAAGATCAGTGGGCCATGAATGGTTTTTGTTGATATAATGACAGTTACGCGTTGGTATTAGTGGCGGTGTTTGTATGTGAGAAAGGAAAATTCATTTTGCGACATTTTCAACCTAAAATTACATTGCACATCACGCAGAACTAAAATAGTTTTGACTGGTCCATGCGGATTGTCTATTGGGAAGTGATGTGGAAAGGAATTCTTGCAAATTTCAGCCGAGTATTCACGAAAAGATAAGTTGAATAAAATTATTAAGTTCATCAAGTCAAGCATAGATAGATTTGATTGATATACATTTTTTACCGATGGACCTATTCATCGTTGAAATGCAAGTTCTCAAAATATTTTCAGACACATTCGAAATATTTAGTGAATATATAATTATGAAATATTATCTCCTTTCATATGAAAAATAACATTCCATTTGTACATAAAAGCAAAATGTTAACTATCACATGTCAAATATTTGACAGAAAAATTTCCTTTATTAATTTCGCCCAGGGTACTCAGGAGGATAAAAATTTCCGGAAATTTTTTGGGTTGCCATGGTAACTAAATAAAAACCAATTTTTTGATTGGCTGAAAAAGTGAGGTGTGAAATTTTCGAAATAATATCAAAGATACTCGAGGGCAATACTCCGATAATTCAGTAAATTTGTATTCGACAGGGCCCTTGGCGGGAAAGTTTTGGGGTGGTTCTGATTTCTTCCATTTCACACGTTTTTTGGAGTGCTGAATCCGTAATTGAAGTTTGCTAACAAAATTTCTTGACGAAAATATTCAAAAAAATGGTAAAAAATTAGTTAACTCGAAAACTATCATTTTTTAGTTTTTAGTGAATAACTTTTCCATTCAAAATGAAAGTACAGTTGTGTTCAATGAAGTGTTGTACAGCGATTGTGCTGTGTAAACTTACCTTGCATTTCCCAAAGTTCAAAAAGTGTTGTACAACGTTTTGATTACCAAATAACTCTTGTTTTCCTTGATTGAAATGGCAAGTTTTTAAAATATTCGTTTATTTTTAACGAGTTATTGATGAAATGAAATTACATACTATTTATTTTGTGATCACACCTAAAAATAGAAAAGAATTTTTCACACGAAATTATCTCAATATTTTGTCATAGCCCCATCCGATTGTAATACTGCATTAAGTCGACGAGGCATCGAAGAATACAGATTTCTCGTTAATTCCGGATCAGCGCTCAGTTCATCCCAGATCTCTTCTATCGCGTTAGTTTCAGATCGAAAGTTTATATCATAGAGTTTTTTTGTCATCAAACCCCACACATTTTCTACAATATTAAGGTCGGGGCTCTTCGCAGGCCATAACATTGTCTCTATATTATTATTTTCCAGCCAATCTCTGACAATTCCAGCACTATGCACTGGACAATTGTCATGTTGAAAGATGAAATGTTAATCGGGAAAATGTTCTGAGACACTTGGTAACATCACATTTTCTAAAATATTTCTATAGTTCACTGCATTGGTGAATACTCAACCATGCCCACAAACTGACCATCGAATCTAGTGTTTCGGGGTCGATATACCCTAATATGGCCATTGAATGCAGACTGAAAAACCTTTTCGTCTGTAAATACTACTCTATTCCAATCTTCTCGTAAAATATTGTTTAAGGAAAAAATTATTCTTACCTGCTTGTGCTCATGGGTCAGTTTGATTTTTTTTGCTGCTACGCAATTTTTCAAGGCAGAATTTTTAATTCTGCGACATGCAGTTATTCTCGATCCTGAAAAATTGGTTTGCTCTACAGCAACCCGTGCTATTTCAAACGGGTTCTGTTGCAAATATTAATATTGTACGAGAGCATTATCGTCTTCTGTTGAAATTCTTGATCTTCCCGCCGGTTTTTTCATTTCTAATGTCCCGTCTCTTTCCCACCTTTGTTTTATTTTCAAAACTGTATTTTTGCTTGTATGCATCATGCGAGCCACTTCCCTTGTAGGTATTCCGTCTTGTATATAAACAATAATTTGTGCTCTCTGAACTGAATTCATAGCAGGCATAATGATAACTTTCTATAATAACTTTGACAGAAGGGTATTGTCAATGACAGTTTCAGTGACATATTTCAACAAGCCTGATTTACAACAATCTGGAATTGCTGTACAACACTTCATTGAACACAACTGTACATAAAATTTCCTACAAATTCCACTATTCAGGTTTTTTTCCAACAAACAGTTCGGGCTCAAACGCCAAATAAAAGTTATGATGACATTTTTAGTGAATTTCTCAAGGAATTATATTGTAATAAAACTAAAAGTACTCTTGTTCGTCATTGGAGCAGTTTCAATCAAAGGACACATCTGACAGTCTAGTTTAAGGTTATGTCTATGACTGCTAGGGCTGCGTTCATAAACTTACTCTGAGAGTAGAGTTAGAGTGCGGTCACGTGATTAGAAGTAATATGTCGATCATTACTCATGGCTGCGTTCATAAACTTACTCGGAGTAAGGACTGCTTACTCTTCGGCAGCGCTCATTGGGCCGGAACCCTTCTGCGGCGTAGCAAAATCCACCACAAAAGCCCACACCAAACAGTGGGTACAAAACATATCTCAAGAGTGGTGGGAAACTCGACCAGGATTGAGACAGGCCAAGGAGTTCATCAAAAGACGCTCGCCAAAATTCACGACGGAACTCCTCAGCTATAAAAGGAGGATCGTCAGACAAGTAGTAGGTCTGCTGACAGGCCATTGTAGGCTTAACAGACATACGAATATTATAGGCCTGGCGGAAGAAGCAATTTGCAGGTTCTGCCAGGAAGAAGAGGAAACCGCAATACATGTTAATGTGCCAGTGCGAGAGCAGTGCAAGAGCGGAAAGCTATCTCGAGAGGCCATTATCAAATCTGCTCAGTCTGATGAAATGGACGAAGCTAGATGATGTGCTATAAGCAATCGGAGCCTCCACAATAGATCTGAAAAGGTCGCAGTGGATTAGTCCAAGGGGCCAGCTCCCTTGTAACATCTAACATACCGTTTGATAGCATTCTTGTAACCGGGTCGTTTTTCAACTATTCGTGTAGGTTGTTGTAGTCTCTCCCGTGCATATTGCTTATGGGTGCTTGTCCTCTAAGCAGCCTGCTCGTGACTGACCTGGCTTCGCCTTGTATGTATATGTGTTTGTAGAGGCGGGAGGTAGAGCAAGACCTCTAAGGCGGCTGTTGGGGTGGTTCTCATGGCCCTGGTGGCAATCAGACATGCTTGTCTTTGCATTCCTCCGAGCTGTTGAACCATACCTACCTGCTTGGTCTTTGGCCACCATACCACCGAACCATACGTTATCATGGGTCTGATAACTGTTGTCGGGACATTAAGAATTACTGAGGCTGGAAAGTGTGCTTCTATGAGCATCCTTAGGCTTTCCTAGAATGTAATGTATAGTCATTGGCATTCATTTTCAAGAAACCTATAGGTTCAAATATACTTGGTTTACAGTACCTTCTGTGTCTAAAACCTTACGGATTCTTGAGCATGTGATTGTCTTCTGGACTAATTTTTTTTGTTGCACTGCGTGAGTTTAACCTTGTATGTGGTCCAATCTTGGTTGGATTTTACTTTGTTGAGAAGTTTCCGCACCCTACCTCCGAGGTTTTCGCTTGGGAATAATGATTATTTTTCTCCGTAATCGAAATGAGAAAATTATGGCATTTGATATAAATATAAGTTAAATTGTCACTAGAGCCTGAGAGATTGTTTTTAACGTTGTTATTTAAAAAACTATTTGTAGCTTCATTTCCAGCCTGATCTAAATTTTTATCACACCTTAATACCTATTCCCAACCTTCAACTAAGCACTATTCCCATTAGTTTCGAGTTAAAGCTTGAATTCACTAAATAATCACCTGCAAAAATAGGTCTGCATAGCTGTTTTTCTGCGGTCCCCTTCTTATTCCATTACTACTCATTTGAGCTAAATTATCTCACATACGTTCGCTATTCAGTAGTTCCAAATAAAACTATTTTTTTATTTTATTTTTTGGAAGAAGAATTCATTTTATGGCAGATGAATTTTAACAAATCCAAGTGCTGTAAACGAAGGCCAAGCAGTTAGAAAGGACTTAATTGAAAAGAATATCATCGTGATAAAGCTTTCAATTAGAGATAATTCCAATTTGAATGATTAAATCGTGGAATATTAATGAAGTCCTAGTAAAAGGGCGGTTTTCATTTCGAAAGCAAAGGCGACGCAAATAAACGAGTCGAAATTAAAATTCATGCAACGAGCGTCGAGGACGTCGACGACGACGACGACGCCACTTTCGGTGAATAGCAAAACAGTTGTGGAAGCCTTTTCAGCCTCGATGATTTTTCGAAACTGTTTCAGCGCTCCTAATTTGCTGTGTAATTGACAATATGTCAGCAGGCGGATATTCTGTAATATTTCATATCCATTTCTCTTTTTGAAGATAAAATGCATTATATTCATTCATTCAAAACGAACAAAATGCTCAAATTATATAACAACGATTATAAATCGAATAAACTGATTCTTCCTTTGGCGATAATTGACAAACGTTAAATAATTTTCCTACGAGCGTGCGGAAAACTAACTTTTCCGCACGATTTTTCGTTTTGAACGTTGTACTTTTCCGTACGATTTTTACTTTTCCGTACGATTTTTACTTTTCCGCACGATTTTTGTATTGTTGAAAATGAGGATATTTAGGACTACCTAAATGATCTATGTAACTATTCTGTCTTATTAGTCATTTTGTTGCATTATTATAAAAACTTGTTTATTAAAAACCTTGTTTTTTCATAAATAAGATGGACAAAAACACTCGTAGGAAAAATATTGTACCTAACTCTTACGGAAAATGTCTTTTCCGCCCTTAACGGCTTGCCCGAACTCCGCTCCGCGTCGTTCGTGCAACTGACGTCGCATGCGGAAAAGTACTACTTTCATACAGACTCCGATTTGGTCTTCAATTAAATCGTATTCGTATTCAGAATATACAAGATGACTAAAAAATACTGAGCCATTTATGGTAGAAAAAATTGAAACACCCAGTATGAGTTTAGAAGTCCCAAGTTATTTTCGATCAAGGTTTGATCGTCATTTTTGTTTGAAGATTACCCTGTACCCTCATTCAAGCAACAGAATATTGTTTTGAATGATATGAATGACGAACGCTGGGAAAAAAATTATTGAATCTTCCAACTGCGTAAAAAATAATGAAATAAAAATGGCAACTTTCAACTTCAACACCCAATATCTCGAAAACTAGTCATGGGATCGAGTTGGGCCAATGAAGATTTTTGATAAGGTGATCAAATACTACAACATACTGAAATTTCAGGAAATTTAATAGAAGGCCATTATCCATAAGAGAAGTGCGGGGTCCTTTGAAAAAATTGTAAAAAAGAAGATGGTGCATTCTGAGAACGGCAGAAGATGAATAAACAAAAGAAGTTGGATATTTGTTGCTTGTTGTTAGGTTAAAGTTGTGAAGTCATTAATATTATTGTCATATGCTGTGAAAAAAAAATCAGTGAACGGGTACTTTGGAACTGACGATTGAAATTTATTATTTGGCGGCGGCGCAGCGGCATTGTAATAGTTAGCCCCCGGCGTAAGTGAGTCTAAATCCGGCACTGGGTATCGTCACCATCAAACCACCGACTGCTCTCAATCAACGGGCCATTCATTCAGCCCGGAAAAACGCGTGAAACCGCCCCTGCCTCTCTGACGAAAACGCGCGCTAGGCACGTCTTAGACTTATCCTCTCCTCGGATCCCATCAAATGGATCCGTAATGAAGTTAGCCCGCCCCCAGAGATGAGCTTCCACCCCACGCCTGCCGCCCGCCCCCTCACATTCATCACCCCAAACACGGTTCTCTTTAAGGCGGCCTAATGCATATAAGGCGACCTTATCGCTTCTTTTGTTTGTATTCCTCCATCGCCGCTTTTAACTAAGAAGGAGATTGTCTGTTGTCTTTGTTTTCGGCGGAGGGCTGAATTTGATGATTTCGTCGAGAGCGGGTCGGGCGGAATTCGCTGAGAATGGCGGATGAGGATTTGTTTTGGGAGAGTGGTTATATTCAACCCGCGTGTTTCTATTTCAAGAGTATAGTTTGCACAAATGTACGAAGCTCTGGAAGGGACACGAGTTATAACTCAGAATTTTAAAATTCCGTGTTACAACTCGGAATTTTGAAGTGAAATTCCGACATACAGAGCCATTTGAAAGCGGGCCACCTCTCTAAAACTTGTTATTTATTATCCGATTCGGAATTGAGTGCCATGAATTCGAAATAAAAATAAAAATTTCAAGGCCTACTTCGAATTTTTTTCAAGGTCAAAAAGCCAAAAAATATACTTGCGATTTTTTTAAATAGAATTTGGCGACCCCACTGGATTCAAGACATTTTCAAGTGGTTCATGTAAAAATTTCGTAAGAATGCGTCCATCAATAAAAAAGTTATATGGTTATAAAATTTGAAAGTTTTGTCAATAAATCAACCCACTACTTCAATTTCAGAACTTTTATCAAAATTCTGACAACACCACTGGATTCAAAATATTTCGAAATATATTTGGTCAGAATTTAATCGAAAACTGTTCATAAATAAAAAAATTATGAAATAATAAATAAAATTTTCCTAAAATTCCACAAATTTCCAGTTTTATTATTTTATAACTTTTTAATTTATGAACAGCATTTGATGAAATTCTGACCAAGTATATTTCGAAGTATTCAGAATCCAGTGGTGTAGTCAGAATTTTGATGGAAGTTCTTAAATTGAAGAGGTGGGTTGATTTATTGACATAATTTTCAAATTTCTTTCCCATATAACTTTTTTATTCATGGACACATTCCTACGTAATTTTCACATAAATCACCTGAAAATGTCGTGAATCCAGTGGCGCCGTTTTTTGGATTTTTGACCTTGAAAAAAATTCGAAGTAGGCCTTGAAATTTTTATTTTCATTTCGAATTTATGTCACTTAACTAGAACTATTGATGCTCTATCTATTGAAAAAACAAACTTCTGAATCAGATAATAAATAACAGTTTTAGAGAGGTGGCCCGCTTTCAAATGGGTCACTCTGTATAAGTCGGAATTTTAAAATTCTGAGTTACAACTCGGAATTTTAAGAAGAATGATTTATTTTTATTTTGGGTGTTCCTTCCAGAGCTTCGTACAAATGAGGCTTAAAGCTTTCCAAAGTTTTGAATACTTTCTGAAAAATGTATACAGGGTGCTCATAAATATGTGATAAAGGACCCCGCACGGAATACATGGGATTTTGGTTCATTGAGGAATTCAATGAAACTCTAGCATGTTGTAGATCACGATCTGTAGGTAACACTTTAAATGGACCATAATCAAATCGTATGATTAGTTTCTGCGAAACAGGGTGATTTTAAAAGTAGTTACACAAACAAAAAATAAATTTAATTTGTCACAAATTAAGAATATTTCTGGTTTATTATCGTGATTTTGCTAATATATGTCATGCCTTTGGAAACGCACCATTTTTATACTACAAAATAGTATTCAATTTACCGGGGTCGTCACAAACGTTCTCAAAGATTTCTCGTTTCGACGTTGTTTACCTTACTTATTGGAATTGAGATATTTTCTAGTTTAATTTCGATATTTTCCTGAGTAATAATGAGAGTTTGGAAAAGCAATACTGTTTTATTACAAAGACAGTATTTTTTTCCGGCGACCGTTCAATTGTGATGCACTCAAAATCGTGGATTAATGTACCTCGAAGCTGATGACCAACTTCGAGGAGGTGATCAGGCCAGCAATGACCTTCGCCCTCCCAGTGTTCTGCAGTATCTCCAACACCCAAATGGGTAGGTTGGAGGTAATGCAGAACAAAGTACTACGTACAGTCACAGACAGACAGATACATTCGGTCGGATGACTTGCGTGAGCTGGCCAACATCGTGAAAATCGAGAAATTCATAAAATCACAGGCCGATAAATTTTATCGGCATCGCATCCAGGAAAGCCCTTTGACTAGGAACATCACGGCCATAAGACGTATATACCGTGCAGGTACGGAGGGTACATTTACCAGACGCTGGATATTTTCCGTGACCCCCCTAACGAAGAGTAGGTGAAGAATACTCATACCATGCATGTATAGAAGCCGGTTTTTTTTCAGTGTTTTTTCGGGAACTCGTCAGATTCTCAATCGATGATGCATTTGATCGCCTGATGGCTCTACATTAACAAACCGCATAACTTGTAGGAGGCGGGGCATTAATGAAATGTGTGACGGAGACCGGTATTCACAAAAGTGGCCCTCAAACATCGTGGGGTCTGCCCTAGGGCAGGCGAGTTGCGGTTTAACTTGCCCGCTGGATTCCAGAAGAGCAGGTACAAACCCCGCTCCGGGGGAATCAGTCACAAAACTCCTTCCCATTACCTCGACCCTGCGATAAAGAGATAGTTTTAGCTGGTTTTATTTATTTCTGTGTATTACTGTGTTTACAATTCTTAGATCTTATACAATAAATACCTTTTTGCTTTTGCTTTGCTTGAGTATCGGTAATTAAGAAAACAGGTATAGTCATCTTAATTACCTCAGGACATATAAAGTTCATCCCATTTACTTTAGCGGTTAGGACACACTTGATAACGATCGGAAATACTGAGCCGATCGAAACATCGTGCTCATGGAATCAATCCAGACAATGGAAGCACGCAATAAAAGTAATCATTATGGGAAATCTAAAACGTATTCATGTAAACGCGGTAAAAGTTCCTTACCGCCCCAGTATCAATGTACTAATATTATATTCTCTTAAATTTTTTTCTTCCAATTCATACTCGAATAGTGATTCAACGAAACAATATGAATTCTAAGCCAGGAATCACACTGATCGACTAGGACCGACCGACCGTCCACCTACGACCAAAATTTCCAACACGTATATTCTTATCGCACAACTCACACTGTATAATCGTCATTAACCGTCCTCGACCGTTTTTCAAAGATCATGTTCGAAATTGTAGTCTGCTGGAAATTTTGGTCGGTGTCACACTATCCTGACGTAATGTCATTTTGTCACACATTTATGATGAACTTTTGACTTCAACAAAACTCATGTGAATAGGTATGTTTCCTCACTACTGCTCATTATTTAAAGCAAAACTATTGATATAATGAATTTAACATATTTTCAATAAATGAACAGACAATTCACAAAACCTTTCGAATGTCAAATTAATGTCAGATTTACAAAATTATTCTAGTGGTCGGTCGTGGATGGTCGATCAGTGTGACTTTGAAAGTTTTCATTGATCTACTTCTACTTTTGGTCGTAGGTGGACGGTCGCGGACGGTCGGTCCTGGTCGATCAGTGTGATTCCTCACTAAGGTTATACAGCCCTTATCCCTTCGATGAGCGATAATGCCTAACACCTTTATAGATGGAAATTCAAATATCCCACCGCCCCAGCAGTAATGATTCGATAATTTTTTTTTCTGTTCGCAGGTATGGTTCCAGAATCGGCGGGCGAAATACCGCAAACAAGAAAAGCAACTTCAGAAAGCTCTGGCCCCCAGCGTTCTGCCCGGCTGCAACGGCGCCATGATGCGGAACATCTATCCGGGGGCGGCGCGAGGGTATCAGCCCTACCCGCACCCCACAGCCATCAACAGATATCCCCAGGTTAGTTCTCCGTCGCGATGTAAAAAGTCGATGACTTCTCTTTCAGAGCTCCAATCATGCTTACTTGGATGGCGGTAGAGCTCGTCTTCCTGTCGCCTGTTCTCGTTGTCGTATAGGCCGTTATAGCAGGCGACATTATTAATGAATGGATGTGAAACTTGAAAGTGAGATACGCTCGCTTTTTTTATGTGAAGAATTTACAGTGTCAAGTGTCACTATTTTCACTCGGGTTCCAAGCCCGTCGTTTTTTTGGAATTTCTTTCTGGCGTTTCGCTAGCGCGAGTGGCTTGGGTCAGATTCTTCAGAGAAAAAAATCATTGAATGAATAAGATAAAGAGAATGTTATTAAAAAATATCACTCACAGAAATCGTTCACTTCATTGAAGCAAGGTTCGCTTTTCTCGCATTTATTTTTCAATTTCCATGGAGAATGTTTCTTCCCTTTTCAACATGAATACCTCCCAAGAGGTTATATTGAACGAAGCAAAATAGCGACTAAAGTTTGTCTTTCAGTCGCAGATGATTCCATAACAGATTTTATGAATATCCTATTCATATTTTCAAACTAAAATCAAAATGCAATGCCCATGACAGGTCTATGTCAAAAAATAACTTTCAAAGTGTCATACCCTGTTCTTGTTTTCATTGTAGTTGCATGAGAATACCATTTCAAGATAGAAAATTGTATATTCTTCAATTTTACATAAGTTTTGAGTAACTACAAGTGGTAGAAAATTGTTTTTTTTTGCGTTTTTATTAACGTGCGTTATGCGCGCTTCAATGGTATGGAATTCATAACCAGCGTCAGCAAGCATCAATCATAGAAGCCTGTGATCATTGTATTTTGAAACTTCAAAACATCAAAAAAACTCGCGTTTTGTTGCAATAATAGTTATTTGTTTTACTAGGCATAAAAGCACAAGATTTAATGCCGCGGCTGGGGTTTCATAGCCGAGCGTAGCGAAACCAGCCAAGGCATTAAATCTGCTTTTCTGCCGTGTGAAACATATAATTTTTTCTTCAAATTTGTTCCAATTCCACGCAAAATCTACTTTTTCATATTCAAATTGCGTTTGATTATCAATATCCAAATAACTAAATTATTTCATCAAAGTTAACTGGGCCCTGCGTTACTATGTTTACCGCTGATGACGTTTGTTGAATTTGTTTGTTTACTGTTTACTTTGTCATTGTCAATTTTGAAAAGTTGTCATGTTAGAAATGGATTTACTGCAAATTGAGGATGAATTGATGCAATTAACACCACCTGAGATAAGAGACCAGGCGCGAGATGTGGAATTTAACCTTTTACCGGAAAAATCAAGAACTGTATATGAACTCACATACAGTAGATTCATGGAATATTCACAGAAGAAAAATATAGGATCTTCCTCTGAAAATGTGCTGATTGTCTATTTTTCCGATCTTTCAAAGAAAATGAAGCCTTCAACGTTATGGTCTACCTATTCGATGTTGAAAGCTACCCTGAACATAAAAAATAATATTGATTTGGCAAAATACCTGAAGTTACGGGCTTTTTTGAAACGCCAGTCAGACGGTTTCCATGCAAAAAAAACCCGAGTTTTTCAAAGAGAAGAAATCGAGAAATTTTTATCAGATGCCCCAGATGAACTGTATTTGTGTACGAAGGTAGGAATATATTGAAAATGATCTATTATGGATTAAAGAACTAATTTTCAATTTATATTTTAAGTTGTACTTATTGTTGCAGTCGCTGGGGCTTGTAGATGTGATGAGCTTTTGCAAATGAAAACAAATGATATAAATGATATGGGCGACAAATTGCTAATTATGCTACCAAATACTAAGACGAAAAGATAAGATCTTTTGTAGTAACGGAATATTTAAGCGTTTACAGAAAATATGCAGCCTCCAGACCCTCGAATTTAAATAATCGGCGTGTCTTCTATAAGTATGCGAACGGTAAAGCACATCATCAATTCATTGGCATTCACAAATTCGGTAAAATGCCAGAAGAAATTGCTACTTTTCTGGGACTATCCCATGCGAAAGAGTATACCGGGCACTGCTTTCGCAGAACTTCGGCCACGTTGCTGGTGCATCCTGGGGGGGACATAACAATGTTGAAGCAACATGGAGGATGGAAGTCTTCCGCTGTCGCGGAGGGCTATATTGAGGACTCGCTAGCCAATAAGTCGAACATCGGCAATAAAATATTTTCTGGCGTTTCCGGAGTATCAAGTGTTGATACTAAAGTTGTTAATTTTACTGGAAAGGAGGGAAGTGGACAGAGTTCAATTGTATTAAATAATTGTTCACAATTCACCATAAATATATCTAATAAATAAAAATTTCGTGTTGTAGTTTGTAGTTTTAATGCAATAAAACCAGTTTATTATCATCAGCATCATTTTGAGTTTTCTTAATGTCATTGTCAATTTTAATAACCAGTTTGATTTAAATTATTACTTGGGAGGTTGCCTAGCAACGAACTTTTTCTGCCTAGGCATTAAAAGTACAACTTCTAAGCCTGCCAAGTGTCATTAAAAGACCGCTTTTAATGTCATTTGGAGAAAAAGAATATTGCACAGCCAGTAAAACCAATAAAATTCTTTGTTTAAAAAATGAATCGATTTGAAAATCATACAATATGCAAAATATGCGTGAAATTGTCATCTGATGTAATGATCAATCATCGTACCATGACTTATTTATTCGCATTAATAGAGGATTGTGGCTCCAACTTGAAGAAAGAAAATATGTTCCGAATTGTCGTATCTAAACTACGCAAAATTGAAAGTACTGAATGGGAAAAAGGTAAATAAATTAAATATTATATATTTTTTATTAGACATAGACACTCAATTAAAAGTATTCAAAATCCTGCATTTTCGCCATTAAGAAGAGAGGAGGTGTCCGAAGAATATAGAAAACATCTTAACTTTGTAATTAAAATGTATCAAAACTAAATATTATGTGAACAAATAAAAACCACAGTCTGTCAAAAATGGTCTGTTATTGTAAACGTCAAAAAATTTCCAGTATTATTCGCTGTTAGGTATCCCACGAGAAAAAAATGTCCACTAAAATACCTCCGTTGCCATGGTGATCTGTCAAAATAACGTATTTTGATTGGTTCAAAATTACAGGTGTGGAATTTTCTACATGAAACTGGCATGAGCTAATTAGATATCCATACGTCTCAAACAGTATTTTTTCATAAATAACGTCGTACAGTCCATCGCTGTTAGTCGCAGACACCATTTTCGCTTTTTCTTTCTAGCAAAACGAGGTCCGTTTCGGGACCGACTGAAATGCAAATATCCGCCATCGACCTTGAAACGATGCAGCGGTGGCACGGCTCTCTAGATATATATGATTAGAGCGTCGTTCCAGGTAAACGAATTAAGTGAGGTCAAACAGATTGAGTGATTAGTTTACCTTAGACCGCACTTCCTCGTCCGACGGCAAACCGAAGCCAGGCGTCGGCGGCGTCACTTCGCCACGACTTGCCGTCGGAAGCCGCCATTTTCGAGGATCGTATGCAAATGGAGTTCGGGTTCCGTAAAGACCTGCGGAGATTGGAATTTGTTCCGGTCGGATCGTTGCAAGGATGTCCTAGGAGAATTCGGAATCCCCGTTGAATTCATGTATTATATTTTATACGACTGCAGAAATTCAATATTTGGCATTTCAAGATACTATCACAAATTTTCCTCGGATCCCCCAAAAAATAACATTCCGAAATTCAAGAAGAACACCCATTCCTACCTACTATCCCTCGGCTCTCACGATGTTCTGTGAACAATACAGGATTTTCCTTTTCATGGGAACCAGAACTTGAAAAAAAAACATAAGCTGGTTCGAAACTTCGCTTTATCGAATAATTTTTCAATTTTACAAGCTTCACTTGGTAATTTCAAACTGATATTATACAACCTTTGAAAAAATGTGGGAAACTGATTCTATACTGAGGTATCAATTAGGCCTCAGGTTATTATCATGTTAGGTTTACGTGACTTGACGTCAGAGAATTCAAGAAATAGAAACTACCTAGAACACCAAAATACGCCACTTTCACTCGACGCGCGTTTCGCCAACAAAGTTGGTATTCTCAAGAGCTGAAAGCTTACTACACTAATCTGAAAGTGAATTTTTTAATTATCTCTCTAGTTTTCATTGAAAATTCAAATAAATGAATGAGATAGGGAGAATGTTATTCAAAAATATCACTCACAGAAGTCGTTCATTTCATTGAAGCAAGGTAGCTTCTCTCTCATGAGATCCCAATACATTTTTGTCGACGAAAATCTATTTCGCTTTTCTAAGCTCATCAGGATGATCATAAGAATTGGGAAGCAGGCTCTTCAGAAGCAATTTTACACAGCAATAACGAAAATGATGAAAATATTTCTTCTGCTGTAACACTTTGAAAGATTCTTGATATGATTTTTTAGGTAGGTAACCAAAAAATACTTTTCATTTTCGGAAAATGTTGACGTTTCGGAGACTGTATCTGTCTCCGTTATCAAAACTTGCTGAAAACGGAGGCAGATACAGTCTCCGAAACGTCAACGTTTTTCGAATAAGAGAAGTATTTTTTGGTTGATTTGATCCCATTTTTCCAGCTAGGCCAATTTATTGTCAGGTTGTAGTATCATTTTTGCTACAGGGTTTGCCTATAATCTTCTGTTTCAACATAATGAACAGGGAAGACATTTCAGTTTGATCTCTAGTTGCCATGTTACTCAATGTATAGAATTCATTCAACTGATTATTCATTTTCATCTATTCAACTTACATATTTATTAGCCTTCGGGCAATTGAAAACACTCTTTTTCTACGAGCGTGCGGAAAAGTAACTTTTCCGCACGATTTTTCGTTTTGAAAGTTGTACTTTTCCGTACTATCATTACTTTTCCGTACGATTTTTACTTTTCCGCACGATTTTTGTATTGTTGAAAATGAGGATATTTAGGACTAACTAAAAGATCTATGTAACTATTCTGTCTTATTAGTCATTTTGTAGCATTATTATAAAAACTTGTTTATTAAAAACCTTGTTTTTTTCATAAATAAGATGGACAAAAACACTCGTAGGAAAAATATTGTACCTAACTCTTACGGAAAACGGCTCGCCCAAACTCCGCTCCGCGTCGTTCGTGCAACTGCCGTCGCGTGCGGAAAAGTACTACTTTCCGCACTTGTTAGGTAAATAACTATTTTATCATTTTTTTTCCTCAGATGACCACAAGCTCCTATCCGGGTATGGCTCAATCATTTTCCATGACTCACGGCACCAATATGAGTACAGTTGCTGGCATGAGACAGGATGCAATGAGTGAGTATATTAGAACATTTCATATGAAACAATAGTTTTTTGAAAGAGTTATGAAAATTGCAAATACCTTGTTATTTTTTATTTGGCAATTACGTTTCGGCTGACAATGAGACTATAGGGCCATGCCCATACATGGTAAAGTTTAAAAACAGCATCAGCTGACACTTCACCATTTCATCATTAATCTATTTTTTTTCTCTATATGCAATGCCAATTTATGTTCTCTTGATTGTGATGAATAAAGACATTATTATTATTATTATTATTATCATTATTATTATATCTCCTTAACTTATCAACCGATTTGGATGAAATTCGGTACATAGATATGAGACAAAATTTTGGATTGACACACTTATGACAGACTTCCGGTTTCGTCAGAGTAGCCAACAACTTCGATTTTTCAAATTGAAAACCCTACATGTTTGATGTTTTTCGGATTCTGTGGCTCAAATTACATACGACAGTGTTGCCAAATTTTCATTTTACAATAAAAGGCCTTGATCAGGTTAAAATCTATTCTAATCGATATCAGTGATTCATAGTAATAATAGTAATCGATGAGATCAATAAGAAATCAAAAATAATTTTTTTTCAGTGGTACCCATCAACCTGAAAAAGCTGTTAGGTAACATTCAACATCTATTAACTGACAACTTTACTTTAGAGTGGTAAAAATAAACTACGAAAAATATTCGAATAGAAAATAAAGAATGATCATACACCCATTATAAGAAAGATACTGAAACACTGAACGTAAAAATTTTCAATAGAACAGTTCCACAATCAGCGAAAAGTTATTTTATATATCAATGACCAATAATATGTTCAAAGTGTTGACCGTCTTCTTGCACTGCACTGTCTGGAACCTTTGGTGTACTAATGAATATACTGGGGTTTTATCCCAACACCAAACCGCTATTTTCATCACCTCGACAAGTGTTTTTATCACCAAGTGATCATCTTCAAGAGGAAGGTTAAACTAAATTTACATACACAGACTAGTTCTTTTTATTGTGCACCTCATCACATTTATCTGAACTCTCTCGCATGTCCTCCAAAGTATTAAGTCTTCTGGAGTATACTGATTTGATGTGACCCCATAAGAAGTCAATAGGGGTTAAATCAGGCGGTCTAGGTGACCATCTAATTGGAGCATTTTTTCCAATCCGTCTCTGCCCGTAGGTAGGTATCATTCAGATATTCCCGAACAAAAATAGCATTACTTATGTGGTCCTGCACCATCCTGCTAAAAAACATACTTTCGCTGATGTTCTCAGGTAGATCATTGATATCATTTTGAATATCGTCTGCTCCAGTTCACACGTATGCCTTTTGGCCTCTGTAACGCACCAGCAACCTTCGAGAGATTAATGGACTTGATATTGCGTGGACTCACTTGGAAAACTTTACAAGTGTATTTTGATGATGTTATGGTTATGAGAACTATTGAGGAACATCTACCCAACTTTCTTTCAGACTAGTCGGGACCAAAAATAAATACGATTTAAAAAGCTTTCAATGACTTACTACTTATTACCGCCATTTTGCAGTTGGCAGAAGATCGAGGTAACTTCAACTGATCCATCGCATTCCGCAACTTAAAGGCAGCGCTCTGTTCAAGTCTAATCCTGGCTTGAGCCTAGTTGAGTCTAGTTTATTATACTGGACACCTATGCGAGCAACACAGGACTTGGAGATCACAGGTTCAAGATAACCAAGGAAAGGTCATGGAATAGGGTAGCAGAAAGATGTTTAAACCCGCAAAGAATTACTGCTTTACTAGGAAGGAACTTTCGATCGATCGTCAGGACGGAGATCACTTCCACAAGTATTGATATGATATAAAAATCAGAAAGACAAATAGACAGTTCTGATTTTTCATATACAGCAGCTGCTTCAGGGCTGTATAATCGGTTATGATTATGAACTCTATTTCATATCAATACAAGGACAAATAGACAGTTGTGTAGCGAAGCTAGACCATTAAAATTTCCAGATCAAACGCTCATTTCTCGAATTTGAAGGATAAGATGCCAGTTTTATTTATATTGAAACAGAAGTAGTTGTTAGCATCACACCGAGATATAACCTCGTGTATATATTTTGTCATAAAAGGGTGATAAGCTCGACAAGTCATTTAGGTACAATAAGAATAAGAGGGGTCTGAGCACTGAGCCCTGAGGTACTCCGGACCTGATATGAAATTAGCCCAAACATTCACTAGTGAGATGACATTCAATACATTTCAGTGGAATCCTGAATCCATACTGACAAAGTCTATTGAGATAATATAATATGCTGTATTTTTTTAAATAATATATTTTTAAAAACTGCATGAGTCTGCTTTCTACTAGTTTTTCTTCAATTTTCGAAAGGGTGTGAATCAGTCTGTAATTTGTGGGATCTTGTACGGGAAGGTATGAAATGATCCCGACCGATTTATTGATATATTTCAACTAAGACAGTGTTTGGTAAATATAGAAAGAGATTTATGGATAGAATAATGATCTGCATTCAATATTCAATCCATTCTGAAAAATATTGAAGTATTATATGATTTTCCCCACCCCATTTGGCTTCCTTCTATCCGACAGAGGCGAAGGCAAACTCTCATTGCGTCCGATATATTTCATTTCCGTTCCATATGATATTAGTAGGTCTCTGTGTAGCGAAGCAATATAGATGAACTTACTCAGGTTATGCATTTCTCTTGATGTGACCAAAATGCCATTCCCAAATCGGAAATAGAACATCTTCGAAGGCGTTCGTGTAATCTTAGTGCAATGTCGCGGAAACTACGTTATTTCCTATCAGATGAACTTTTCTAAGCATTCCCAGTTCTTTTCTCATTGAGTGGTTAGGCCAGTCCCATTGAAGAATGATCCAGTAGTGGGGAAAATATCACTTTTCGTGGAGTTTGCTACTACAAAAGAACCGATTACAGTTATTGACAAGAATGTATTGATAAATTACAGGAATTCATCAAGCCAAGTAGCTTGAATTTTTTCTTAAATACTTGACTTAAAAACTCAAGCTTTTGAAAATTTGATATTTGACTTGACTCGATTTACGGTGTGAACTACTTGACTGGATATCAAGTAAAATCAAACTGGTTGATATTACTCAATAGCGATCTGTGAAATTCACACCGAAGCGTTAAAATAGGTGATTCACCGAGATTACAAGCAAGCAAGCCCTCGATTGCTGGATGACGACGTGCTGTTAAATAGTAGAGCAGCGCTGATCAAGGATAAACAGTGGCGGCAAATTGTCTATGTCTGATTTGAGTGATTTGTCCGTAATGGAATCGGAACCTTTTTCAAAGCAGCGGCTCAGAATATATCGTAGATTAAAAAGTGTCAGAATTTGATGACATCGAAATCGAAGTGGAAAGTGCAGCGTCGGCGCCGTTAAAAGCCAAACGAGTTGAAGTTAATAAAAGTGTATTTAATATAAAATTACGGATTATTTCATAGTCGAGCAAGATCCTAAGACTAATGAACATACTGACAAACAATGCAAATGTACGGCGATTTTGAAATATTGTTTTAAATGGCGTGGGGGTTCGAAATATTGGTTCAAAACAAAATGGCGGTACATTATTTTAGAACTCTCACAAGAGGATCCTTTCGAATAAATGACTATTGAAGAGCTTTAGTGCAATAATAAAATATTTTTTCGTTTCTTTCACTAAAAATGGCACATGGGTGCTATATTAGAAAAAAATTCAAATAAGTAGATAAGTAGTTTTATTGAATCTCAGCAAATCTCAGAAATCATGTCCCATATGCGATTCTGGTGGACAGAACATTTGTAGATATCAAAAAATATTTTTTCATTTCAATTGAGCTCGTTTAAAGCCATTCATTCAAAGCAATCGCGTATAAAAGTTCTATCATAATGTGCCGCCTTTGTGTTTTGGATGAATATTTTTGTTTGAAATTTTGCAGTCATATAAAAAATCAAAATACAATTCGAATGAGGTATCAGTCGACTCCCCATGCCATTTTAAAAAATCTTTCAAAATGGCGCTTAGGCGCGTAGGCGTAGGCGCCATTTTGATGGGTAGACACTTTTAATTACGTACCATTTGACCAAAAAAAATTTCAAAAGAAAATTCCACTCTGTTCAAAAGTTAACAGGAGGGGGAGGGGGTTACTTTATGGACACACTGTATAAGATTTGGCAATGTTTTTATCATGGAGCCTACCGTTAACACTTCATGAGTTCATATCATGGCTTTTTATGATATTCAGTTGAATATGTTAAAATTATCCAACAAATATATGTCCACTATATTCTTAAAATTATTAATTTTTTCAGGTATGTCTGCCGAGGATGAATGGTACAACAAAAGCCTATCAGCTCTAAGAATGAACTCTAGTCACCATCCAAATTTAGCAGCGCCTATGCTACAGTATCAAACGTAATAGAAAACCAATTGAATAAAATATATACAGGGTGAATTTTGAATTAAATCAAAATGAGAAAGGCTATATTTCTGATTGTTTTTTTATCATTTTTGAATTCAAAAGTATGGCAAAAAGTTACATGATTTGACAGGTTCCTCTTGGGGCCTTTCGGGTTGTTATTCAAATTATTTTTAAAGTCTTTCACTCTCTTCGACGCATTTACAAATCTTTTTTCTTTCCGAGATATTCCGACACTCTTGATTTAAATCTTTGATTTTGAATGAGAATTCATTATGTACCTACCTATACGATGCTATTTTTCGGGAATTTCATGAAACGCAAGGAAAGACAACTTATATTCCTCGCTTGAAAGTCAAAATTTACAGCTCATAAAAGCAATATCAGAAATTATGTCGAAAATATTAAATTTTGTTGAAAATAAGGAAAGCAAATTTTTCTATATATCCATTCTCATTTGTTTTATGAACCTGAATGAATATCACTTTGTGTGTACAATAAATAACTTGTATATTGAAAAAATTGGAAGTCTTGTCCATTGTTTCTAGTAATAAGTATAGGAATCAAGAAATGTGAGTGCAATTTGGTTAGAATTTCGCCTGAAAAAAATCAATAATCAAAAATAATTCGTGACAAAATAAGAACAACTAATGTTTCCCCTTTACCACACACTTCTTTATTTGTATTGAAAAAAGTGCGTGTTAGAGATAAACCATATTATTGTTTTCTAAAATTAATCATTGAAACAACGATGCAGGCATAATTGGAGTACAATTTATGTACAAACGTTTTTGTATGATTATATGTATTATACAGTGTAATCCATTTCAGAGGGAAACACCCTTATAAAAGTTACAGTTGTAAACGAATTAAATTTTTTTTTTTTTTCGTTAGGTAGGCTTTAAAAAGTCCGCTAGGACACCAAATTTCATTAATAAATCTCCATTTCCAGGGCCAACTGCCTTATTTTTCACTAGCGATTTTTTCAGAAAAAATCTGACTGTACCACTGGATTCGCGACATTAAGTGGTGTATACATTATCGGAAACTTTCCATCTGGGGTATAGACAGAAATCTACGCGAGCAACAAAGAACGCAATGATATGATAATACCACGTAAATAAGAGAGACGCACTACTACGCGTCTATCCTGTTACCCCACCCGACGAATTAACAGCTCACGTCGATATCCCTTCCTCGAGCGAGTAGAAGAGAAATTGTAATGCTCTCTCAACATTATAGCAAGCTATTCTTCACTCTCTCATAAAATCACCATACCCAAGATGAAAACTTTCCGATACTGTATGTGAATTATGTTGAAATGCGTCTATCAATAAAAAAGTTATAAGGGAATGAAATTTGAAAATTAATCAACCCACCAATTCAATTTCAGAACTTTTATCAAAATTTGGAATACACCAGTGTTAAATTTTGTTAAAATTTGTTATTGCGAATCTCCCAGGTTTTCATAAAAAACTCCTCAAAAGCAGAGCTTGTCCGAGCAAGGCAGACCCGGGACCTATATACAGCTTAAAAAGTGGATTCCGAACCACTTCAGCTCCGTGATGGCGGTGGGGATCGAACCCGGGCTGCCTGGGTGGGAGCAAAAGCTCTTAACACCTCGGCCACCTCGCTAATTCAGGAGGTCTCCATATATCACTGGTCAAAATTTCATCGAAATCTATTCATAAATAAGTAAATCATAAGAAAATAAATTTTGAAAAACATGTTAATGGATTTTGAGGAAAATGTCATATTATCTCATAATTTTTTATTTGTTTATTTATCAACAGATTTCGATGAAATTCTGATCAGTGATATTTCGAAAATCTCAGAATCCAGTGGAACAGTCAAACTTTTTAAATGTCTACCTAACGAAAAAAAATCATTCTAATCGATTGAAAAATGTATGTTTTATAAGGGTGCTTTCATCTTAAATGGGTCACACTGTATATATTGAAAGGGATTTTTCTATTACTATTTTTTGTTTTATTTATTTGATTATCATCGAGTTGTTAAACTCATTTGTTATTTGTTATATTGATGGTTGGGCATTTTTTTGTAAGTCAACTGGATTTTTTTGGGTACTTTCGCCATGAACAAACTGATAAATAAATATCAAAGAATCTTTTTATAATTCTACTAAATATAGAAAAAAAAACAAATCTAGTGTAAAATACCTAAACTGTAGTTATGAAAGAATTATTACATGTGCCAAAATTACTGTACTTGCATTATGTGTGATTGTACTTTAGAGTCATATAATATAATCTGTAAAATTGTACATATATATATATATATATAATGATAATTTGAATGGTATATAAGTACATATATAAAAAAAAGTTTTTTATTATGAAATGAAATTTTACGTCATCCACCCACATTTTCTGACAAGAATCGTAATTAGACTGTTTAGTACAGTAACGACAGACAAATGTAAGCTACAAGTGAAGAATGAATCGTAGCACTTTGAAACTCTGCACATGACTTTTTGACATCATATATTGCTAGAAATTTTTTGATTTTTATATTGGACTTTTTCTAAAATTGTCTAAAACGTCTTGTTCTCTTTAATGCTAGGTTCGAACTCTCATTTCGCGCGTGAGCACTCAAATTTCCTTTTCACTCTGTCAAAGTGAGATTCATGCCTGTCTCATAGCCAACCCAACTACATATACTTACAAAACATAGCACTGTCAAAAGCGGCAAATATTCAAAATAAACAAAAGTACCGAAATATAAGATATTTCTCAAAACGGCGTGAGTAGTTCTGACCAATCAAATATGCGGCGGATAAGCGTGAAACGAAAAAAAGTCACAGAGGAAAAGATGGCAGAATAGATCCGATGAATCCAGAAAGTATGGAGAGAGAATCTTTCAGTAAAATTAGTAGTAATTTCAATAGGTTTTTAATGAAATTACATGAAACTGGTAAACACATCTGAAACGTCAATTTTCAGAAAGAAAAGTTTTATTTCAGTTAATATTCAACTTGAATTAAACAAAATAGGATCTTGTTAATATTGGTACAGTCTTTCCCAAAAAATTGGATTGTTTATTTGATTCATTGCAGATTTCCGAATTAACAATTAATTCGTCTTCCTCTGATCCTGATCATAGGGGAATGGGGTTATTTTGTTTAGTGGTGTTCTCTGGAAAGAATACACCCCTTTAACTTTTACTCCATGGTAGTATTACAAAACCTGTCAACTTCAGGGCGATAGTAGTAATTGGAATCGTAAAGGGCTTTAGTATGGGACACTTATGCATAATTCCCTTCAAGTCTGGGACAAGGTTCATCAGTCTCTTAATAGCATGAGAATCTGGAAAAAAAATGTCTTTGTTATTCGCAGTCTGTGCGAAGGGTGCAACTGTTTGGTTGAACTGATCCAATGTAGATCAGCAGTGGGACTCTGTAACTTTTTCGCATAGTGACAGCATTGTTTAAATATAATTCAGTACCGACACGCGGTGGAAGTCAACTTCGGCTACTGTCCTAGAGATGGCAGAACAGTGATGGAAAATATTTTTTGCGATACAAAAATTCAAATATTTCGAGAACTATGAGAGATAAAAGAAAACTGGTTACTTTTCTGGATTCTGCTCGTCAAGGTCCCCCCTTGTATGCTTTTTTAAGCGAATCTATTTTCCATTTCCAGCAAAAAAAATTCCAAATGGGTTAACCTTGTTTCGTGAAACGATCAAAAAATAAAGTTCTTCCTAGAGCAGCCAAATTCGATGTGCAGGCTTTTGAAGCTATTATCTACTGCGGGATAACATTAGCTCTGATTATAAAAATTTTTATTTATTTTTTCCACAAAACAGCAAAATTTTAATCTGATTCAGTACCGACACGCGGTGGAAGTCAACTTCGGCTACTGTCCAAGAGATGGCAAAACAGTGATGAAAAATCTTTTTATTGCAATACAAAAATTGAAATATTTCGAAAACTATGAGAGATGAAAAAAAACTGGTTACTTTTCTGGATTCTGCTCGTCAAGGGCCCCCTTTGTGTGCTTTTTGAAGCAAATCTATTTTCCATTTCCAGCAAAAACATTTTCAAAGGGGTTAACCTTGTTTCGTGAAACGATCAAAAAATAAAGTTCTTCCTAGAGCAGCCAAATTCGGTGTGCAGGCTTTTGAAGCTATTATCTACTGCGGGATAACATTAGCTCTGATTATAAAAATTTTTATTTATTTTTTCCACAAAACAGCAAAATTTTAATCTGATTCAGCACCGACACGCGGTGGAAGTCAACTTCGGCTACTGTCCAAGAGATGGCAGAACAGTGATGGAAAATATTTTTTGCGATACAAAAATTCAAATATCTCGAAAACTATGAAAAATAAAAGAAAACTGATTCCTTTTCTGGATTCTGCTCGTCAAGGCCCCCCCCTTGTGTGCGTTTTGAAGCAAATCTATTTTCCATTTCCAGCAAAAACATTTTCAAAGGGGTTAACCTTGTTTCGTGAATCGATCAAAAAATAAAGTTTTTCCTAGAGCAGCCAAATTCGGTGTGCAGGCTTTTGAAGCTATTATCTACTGCGGGATAACATTAGCTCTGATTATAAAAATTTTTATTTATTTTTTCCACAAAACAGCAAAATTTTAATCTGATTCAGCACCGACACGCGGTGGAAGTCAACTTCGGCTACTGTCCAAGAGATGGCAGAACAGTGATGGAAAATATTTTTTGCGATACAAAAATTCAAATATCTCGAAAACTATGAAAAATAAAAGAAAACTGATTCCTTTTCTGGATTCTGCTCGTCAAGGCCCCCCCCTTGTGTGCTTTTTGAAGCAAATCTAATTTCCATTTTCAGCAAAAAAAATTCCAAAGGTGTTAACCTTGTTTCGTGAAACGATCAAAAAATAAAGTTCTTCCTAGGGTAGCCAAATTCGGTGTGCACGCTTTTGAAGCTATTATGTACTGCGCAATAGCATTAGTTCTAATTATATAAATTATTATTTATTTTTTTCACAAAACGGCGAAATTTCAATCTGATTTAGTACCGTCACGCGATCGAAGTCAACTTCGGCTACTGTCCAAGAGGTGGCAGAACAGTGATGAAAAATCTTTTTTGCGATACAAAAATTCAAATATCTCGAAAACTATGAGAGATGAAAGAAAACTGGTTACTTTTCTGGATTCTGCTCATCGAAGTCCGGCCTTGTGTGCTTTTTGAAGCAAATCTATTTTCCATTTCCATCAAAAAAAATTCCAAAGGGGTTAACCTTGTTTCGTGAAACGATCAAAAAATAAAGTTCTTCCTAGAGCAGCCAAATTCGGTGTGCAGGCTTTTGAAACTATTATCTACTGCGGAATAACATTAGTTCTAATTACAAAAATTTGTATTTATTTTTTTCACAAAACGGGAAAATTTTAATCTGATTCAGTAGCGACACCCGTTGGAAGTCAACTTCGGCTACTGTCCTAGAGATGGCAGAACAGTGATGGAAAATATTTTTTGCGGTACAAAAATTCAAATATCTCGAAAACTATGAGAGATAAAAGAAAACTGATTGCTTTTCTGGATTCTGCTCGTCAAGGCCCCCCCTTGTGTGCTTTTTGAAGCAAATCTATTTTCCATTTCCAGCAAAAAAAATTCCAAAGGGGTTAACCTTGTTTCGTGAAACGATCAAAAAATAAAGTTCTTCCTAGAGCAGCCAAATTCGGTGTGCAGGCTTTTGAAGCTATTATCTATTGCGGAATAACATTAGGTCTGATTATAAAAATTTTAATTTATTTTTTTCACAAAACAGCAAAATTTTAATCTGATTCAGTACCGACATGCGGTGGAAGTAAACTTCGACTAGTGTCCAAGAGAAGTCAGAACAGTGATGGAAAATATTTTTTGCGATACAAAAATTCAAATATCTCGAAAACTATGATAAATAAAAGAAAACTGATTTCTTTTCTGGATTCTGCTCGTCAAGGCCCCCCTTGTGTGCTTTTTGAAGCAAAACTATTTTCCATTTCCAGCAAAAAAAATTCCGGAGGGGTTAACCTTGTTTCGTGAAACGATCAAAAAATAAAGTTCTTTCTAGAGCATCCAAATTCGGTGTGCAGGCTTTTGAAGCTATTATTTACTGCGGAATAGCATTAGTTCTAATTATGAAAATTATTATTTATTTTTTTCCCAAAACGGCAAAATTTCAATCTGATTCAGTACCGTCACGCGGTCGAAGTCAACTTCGGCTACTGTCCAAGAGATGGCAGAAGAGTGATGAAAAATTTTTTTTAGCCATACAAAAATTCAAATATCTCGAAAACTATGAGAGATGAAAGAAAACTGGTTACTTTTCTGGATTCTGCTAGTCAAGGTCCCCTTTGTGTGCTTTTTGAAGCAAATCTATTTTCCATTTCCAGCAAAAAAATTTCCAAAGTGGTTAACCTTGTTTCGTGAAACGATCAAAAAATAAAGTTCTTCCTAGTGCAGCCAAATTTGGTGTGCAGGCTTTTGAAGCTATTATCTACTGCGGAATAACATTAGTTCTGATTATAAAAATTTGTATTTATTTTTTTCACAAAACAGCAAAATTTTAATCTGATTCAGCACCGACAAGCGGTGGAAGTCAACTTCGGCTACTGTCCAAGAGATGGCAGAACAGTGATGGAAAATATTTTTTGCGATACAAAAATTCAAATATCTCGAAAACTATAAAAAATAAAAGAAAACTGATTGCTTTTCTGGATTCTACTCGTCAAGGTCCCCCCTTATGTGCTTTTTGAAGCAAATCTATTTTCCATTTCCAGCAAAAAAATTTCCAAAGTGGTTAACCTTGTTTCGTGAAACGATCAAAAAATAAAGTTCTTCCTAGAGCACCCAAATTCGATGTGCAGGCTTTTGAAGCTATTATCTACTGCGGAATAACATTAGTTCTGATTATAAAAATTTTTATTTATTTTTTTCACAAAACAGCAAAATTTTAATCTGATTCAGTACCGTCACGCGGTGGAAGTCAACTTCGGCTACTGTCCAAGAGATGGCAGAACAGTGATGAAAAATCATTCTTTGCGATACAAAAATTCAAATATTTCGAAAACTATGCGAGATAAAAGAAAACTGGTTACTTTTCTGGATTCTGCTCGTCAAGGACCCCCCTTGTGTGCTTTTTGAAGCAAATCTATTTTCCATTTCCAGCAAAAAAATTTCCAAAGGGGTTAACCTTGTTTCGTGAAACGATCAAAAAATAAAGTCCTTCCTAGAGCAGCCAAATTCGGTGTGCATGCTTTTGAAGGTATTTTCTACTGTGGAATAGCATTAATTCTAATTATTCAGTTTTTTCCCAAAACGGCAATATTTCAATCTGGTTCAGTACCGACACGCGGTGGAAGTCAACTTCGGCTACTGTCCAAGAGATGGCAAAACAGTGATGGAAAATATTTTTTGCGATACAAAAATTCAAATATCTTGAAAACTATGGGAGATAAAAGAAAACTGATTGCTTTTCTAGATTCTGCTCGTCAAGGTCCTCCCTTGGGTGCTTTTTGAAGCGAATCTATTTTCCATTTCCAGCAAAAATATTTCCAAAGGGGTTAACCTTGTTTCGTGAAACGATCAAAAAATAAAGTTCTTCCTAGAGCAGCCAAATTCGATGTGCAGGCTTTTGAAGCTATTATCTACTGCGGGATAACATTAGTTCTGATTATGAAAATTAATAGGTATTTATTTTTTTCCTAAAACGGCAAAATTTTAATCTGTTTCAGTACCGACACACGGTGGAAGTCAACTTCGGCTACTGTCCAAGAGATGGCAGAACAGTGATGAAAAATCTTTTTTGCGAGACAAAAATTCAAATATTTCGAAAACTATGAGAGATAAAAGAAAACTGGTTACCTTTCTGGATTCTGCTCGTCAAGGTCCCCCCTTGTATGCTTTTTGAAGCGAATCTATTTTCCATTTCCAGCAAAAAAATTCCAAAGGGGTTAACCTTGTTTCGTGAAACGGTCAAGAAATAAAGTTCTTCCTAGACCAGCCAAATTCGATGTGCAGGCTTTTGAAGCTATTATCTACTGCGGGATAACATTCGTTCTGATTTAAAAAAATTTTATTTATTTTTTTCACAAAACAGCAAAATTTTACTCTGATTCAGTACCGACACGCTGTGGAAGTCAACTTCGGCTACTGTCCAAGAGATGGCAGAACAGTGATGGAAAATATTTTTTGCGATACAAAAATTCAAATATCTCGAAAACTATGAAAAATAAAAGAATACTGATTGCATTTCTGGATTCTGCTCGTCAAGGCCCCCCATTGGGTGCTTTTTGAAGCAAATCTATTTTCTATTTTCAGCAAAAAAATTTCCAAAGGGGTTAACCTTGTTTCGTGAAACGATCAAAAAATAAAGTTCTTCCTAGAGCAGCCAAATTCGGTGTGCAGGCTTTTGAAGCTCTTTTCTACTGTGGAATAGCATTAATTCTAATTATAAAAATTATTCAGTTTTTTCACAAAACGGCAATATTTCAATCTGGTTCAGTACCGACACGCGGTGGAAGTCAACTTCGGCTACTGTCCAAGAGATGGCAAAACAGTGATGGAAAATATTTTTTGCGATACAAAAATTCAAATATCTCGAAAACTATGAGAGATAAAAGAAAACTGATTGCCTTTCTAGATTCTGCTCGTCAAGGTCCTCCCTTGGGTGCTTTTTAAAGCGAATCTATTTTCCATTTCCAGCAAAAATATTTCCGTGTTTCGTGAAATGATCGAAAAATAAAGTTCTTCCTGGAGCAGCCAAATTTGGTGTGCAGGCTTTTGAAGCTATTATCTACTGCGGGATAACATTAGTTCTGATTATAAAAATTATGCAGTTTTTTCACTAAACGGCAAAATTTCAATCTGATTCAGTACCAACAAGCGGTGGAAGTTAACTTCGGCTACTGTCCAAGAGATGGCAGAACAGTGATGAAAAATCTTTTTTGTCATAAAAAAATTCAAACCTATCCCGAAAACTATGAGGGATATGAGAAAACTGGTTACTTTTCTGGATTCTGCTCGTCAAGGTCCTCCCTTGTGTGCTTTTTGAAGCAAATCAAATTTCCATTTCCAGCAAAAAAATTTCCAAAGGGGTTAACCTTGTTTCGTGAAACGATCAAAAAATAAAGTTCTTCCTAGAGCAGCCAAATTCGGTGTGCAGGCTTTTGGAGCTATTATGGCGATAGCGATAACGTAACAATCGGCATCTTTCCGGTACACGACAAAGTGATAGCGTGTGCCACTACCACCTCAGTGGTACTCTTGCCATAAGCGCAATAAGCGGTAATGTATCCATTTCAACTGTTTATTTATCATTATTTAATATTATTTATCGATTTTTGGACAATATATTGAGTATAGTGATATTCTTTAGTATTCATTTTTACAGAATAAGTCAACTTGAAACGGAGACAGAACTCAAAAGTTCCATTATTAAGCATATTATTTGTTCAGTGCTGCAATGCTGAATGTACCATCAATAGTAACAAAGACAAAGTTTCTTTACATTATTTTCCATTGAAAAACAAAGAGTTATGCCAGACATAGCAATGTCGTCGTAGATTAAAATGCCTGATGAACTCATTTTAACTTTCGAAATCTCAAGTAGTTCATTCAAATTTAAATGAGACAAATTAAACACTATGGTCTCTATGGGATTTAGCAGATGATCACGATAATATTGTTTCGCGCCTTGACTTTTATCGCCACCTAGCGGGAACGCATTTCGCGCTGTGTGAAGAGTGCGAAATCTATAATTATTTGGTTGAACTGATACAATGTAGATCGGTACAAGCGTCTAGCGACAGCCTGGATATTTTGGCTGGCGAGCATATTGACAGTATCATAACCTCCAAATTGGCAGCTTCCTTGGTCTGATTTCTCAAAAACACATAAAAAGGTAATTTTTCACAGTTTTCAACAATTCTGCCCTCCTCAAAACCCGTAAATCGCAATTTTTCACATTTTTTTCAACCATTCAGCCTTCTTTGAAAATGTGAAAAATTCCGATGCAGGGGCACCAATACAACTCTCAGTCAATCAGCCATGATCTTTACAAATATTGATTTTTTTGATTCAATTACCTGAATTGTAGAGCCGAGTCGTAGTTTTAGGCTATTTATCATTAACGCTAACCTGATTATGACAAATTTGTTCTGAAAATTCCCTTCCCAGGGATATAAAATTTCAAAATTTTGTGGGTTGGCAACTTGACCCGAAGTCTCCCTGACAGTTTTAAAGTTTTGACATATCTCATTTTCTTGACGCTTTGACCACAGAACTCATAAGATATAATTATGAGTTATGTGGCTTTGACTCAAGGATTATAGACAAGAGAGACTTTGACTGCTTTGACCTTAGACGACCAATTTAACCTCAAATATTGAAGAATATTTCATAACAACACGATATTGACGTTTTCGTTTTGTCATTGTGTATTATTCTTATAAAATTCGAAGATGATGCAGAAGACTAATGTGCTGTTGAGGTTTGCGAAAAATGTAAATAACTCAACCAATCTCTTGTCACTCCTTTAATGAATTGCAATTTAAGGATTTAAACATCAGGAACAAATCTCATCTAGAAACCCTCAAAGAACGTATAGTTAGTGGCCCTTCTCTTCAAGACTTCATCAAAAACCCCGAGCCTGTTCTCAAAGATGATCCAGCGAGTTGGAAACAATACGAAGGAAAACTGAAACAAGAGAAAGGGGAAAACGAAAGATTGAGACTTCCGCCGTGGTTGAAAAGAACTATTCCCATTGGTAAAAACTTCAGTAAGATCAAAGAACAGCTTAGAGATTTGAATTTGCACACAGTTTGTGAAGAAGCTAGATGTCCCAATATCGGAGAGTGTTGGGGTGGAGGAGAGCATGGTACTGCAACAGCTACAATCATGGTAGGTACAAATGAATCCATCTAAACATTACTTTCATCTAGGCAAGCAAATTTGAGATAAATCATGAGTTTAGTACTTCCCGAACAAAATTGAAATTAAGTATACAAAATTCAGAATGTATTGCTAGACTATATTAATTCGGTTCACTTTTATGTAGTTCTCGTCAATAATATGGCCAGTTGGGTCATTGGGTTAGGTGTTCTTATAATTAGAGAGATCAAAAAATTATTTTGAACATAAAGACTACAATTGAATAATTTTCAAATTTCTTTTCCATATAACTTTTTTATTCACATTCCTACGTAATTTTCACATATATCACTTGAAAATGTCGTGAATTCTGTGGCGCCGTCTGATTCTATCTAAAAAAATCGCTAGTATGTTTTTTGGATTTTTGACCTTGAAAAAAATTCGAAGTATGAAATTTTCATTTTCAATTCGAATTTATCTCACTTAACTAGAACTATTGATGCTCTATCTATTGAAAAAACAAAATTCTGAATCGGATAATAAATAACAGTTTAGTTTCAAATGGGTCACTCTGTATGTGCATATAAAGAAATTTCCACGAGTTGCTTCAATCTGGACTATATCACATAAATATATTCTTCTTTCTTGTTTTTTCAGTTTTGCCTCAGTCATCTAGCCAAAGTATAATTTTAGGTGAATCTTGGAACAAAGCTTCTATTCTATATTGTGAGTCTCCACGTTGACACTTTAAAATCGCTCTGATAACTAAATGCAAATGCAATGGGGTATATTTTGTTAGATTATGGCGCGGTTTTTAAGAACAAACATCGCATCTGACATGTCCCATTTGAAAACGCCATATATGCAAAGAAGAGGCTTTTGTGCTTAGTATTACGCACATACGGCATATTTCGTTAGGACAGACATCTACTTTTTCACATACGGCATCATTGGGCAATTATGCATTTTGCTTTGCAAACATCTTTTTTAATTTTCAGTTATTGGGGGATACCTGTACGAGAGGTTGCAGGTTTTGTTCAGTGAAAACTGCAAGAGCCCCACCTCCTCCTGACATAAAAGAACCAATTAATACCGCTACTGCTATTGCTTCATGGGGTCTTGATTATGTAGTATTGACGTCTGTAGACAGAGATGGTAAATTGAGCAATGTTAAATGAATTTAATAAATTACAACAAATCTGTTTGCAGATCTCGCTGATGGTGGCTCCAATCATTTTGCTGAAACTGTGAAAGAAATTAAAAAACAGTAAGTTCAGAAAAACCTCTATTTTTGGACACCTCTATACCGGGTGTAAACCTCTATTTTTGGACACCTCTATACCGGGTGTTAACCTCTATTTTTGGACACCTCTATACTGGGTGTAAACCTCTATTTTTGGACACCTCTATACTGGGTGTAAACCTCTATTTTTGGACACCTCTATACTGGGTGTAAACCTCTATTTTTGGACACCTTACTGGGTGTAAACCTCCATTATTGGACACCTCTATACCTGGTGTCCAAGGAAGGTGGCTAGCCCCTATAACTCTTTTATGTTTGGAGATATAAACTTCAAGCAAATTCCGGATTCTCTCTCTCTCTCTCTATCTCTCTTTCTCTCTCTCTCTATATATTAAGTAAGCTATTATTTTGTTACATAAGGGTTTGATTATATAAAAGGGCTATCCTTAATTTATTACATAATATAAACAATTTCTTATTTTCAGGAATAGTACCATTTTAGTAGAATGTTTGGTGCCAGATTTCAGAGGAGATCTCGATCAAGTCAAGACAATAGTTGAATGTGGACTGGATGTTTATGCCCACAATATTGAAACAGTAGAAGCTCTGACACCTTTTGTTAGAGATCGGAGAGCAAGATATAGGTATGTACTAATAGACTATTATAATTTTGATTATATGCTTCATGGACAGGGGGACCACCTGCAGAGTGCAGACTAGTTTCGAGGTTCTTGCCCCGACATCAGTACAGGGTAGGTCACTACAGACAGCTTTGAAGCTATCTGTTCCCCGTCCGAACTCCGAATCATTCCACAATTCCGACTATTTGGTCAATCTGGTCTCACGCTGATGAAACGGGTGTAAGCCGCTCCACCTAGTGGCGAGTAGATCAAGAAGCACTCCGATTCTCCGGGTTGAGAGATTTAGTCAGATATCTGAACACAAAGCTCAGAGTTCGTTTGATCTCCCAATAGTAAATTTTAAATCAATTTTAATCGGTAAATTTTAAATCAATTTCAAACAAAAATTTCAAAACACGAAATTCTGTTTTATTAGTATTTGGTTTGATTTCTGCCATCACCCCCTTATATCTGAATTCCATAAATTCAGTCTTATTCAACTCATACTGAACCTTTTCCAAATTTATTTTCAAAAATCAGTCTCAAGCCCTTTCTGAAACTTTATCGTATAATATTCAATCTTAGGTTTCAGAGAAATAATATTAGTTGAGTATTGCTTCTATATTCAATAACCTACCGCTACTCCTTCATTTTAGATAATTACAGTAATTTTAACTGATTTTCATCAACAGACAATCTCTTGCTACTCTACAGGCAGTCAAAAAGTTCAACGCTGACCTCATCACAAAATCCTCGATCATGTTGGGTCTGGGTGAGACTGATGAAGAAGTACAACAAACTCTGAAAGGTATTCATTTAGGATTTGTTATTATTCATTTGAGCTCCATATCTTGCACAGTGTCTTAAAAAAATTGTAAATTTCGTTCATGTACTACAGAGGAATCACTTACTGGAGCGATTTACCGTTTTTTGTCTGACATATTGAAAATCGTTATTAAAAATATAAATCGTTTGATTTTACGTCTGAAAAATAGTACGAATAGTTCCTCAATGTTCAGTCTTCTCAATTTCATATAAATATCACTTGCAAAAGCGATTTTTCTCAACTGTCTTTGATTTTATAACAAGATATTCTGATTTTTTTTAAATTGTGAGGGAAAGTTGAATTTAAAAATTCTGAAAAAAATCGTAACTTTTACTTTCACATTGATACGTCATGATATTTGACATGGAATCTGATGAATGGTTTTTGTTTAATAACCTCCAAAAGTTAGGTTTTTATTTTTTTCTTTGAAAACTGTTCATCAGATTTTCTTCTACACCTCTCTAATTATTCAATTTGAATGCCAAAATAACTCGAATTTTTTTCAGAATTTTTTAATTTGCCGTTTATTTTTTCATGGGTTTCGATGAACCTTAAAAAATATATTAAAAGTTGCATTTATTTAATGTCTTGGCAATGATGCGATATAATATTGAAAAAATGGAAACACTTATAAAAATGTTTCTCATTTGTATTAAAAAATATGTGTCATTGCTTGAATGGATAATTTTTACCTTGATAATTTTTGTTCCTGTAATTGTAGATTTGCGTGATGTTGGTGTTGATTGCGTTACTCTGGGACAGTACATGCAGCCGACAAAACGACATTTAAAGGTCATTGAATATGTTACCCCCGAGAAATTTCAACATTGGGAGAAAATAGGAACCGAAATGGGATTTTTGTACGTGGCCAGCGGACCTTTGGTGAGGAGTTCCTACAAAGCAGGAGAGTTTTTCATTGCAAGTATCTTGAAGAATAGAAGGACCAGTGCTGCACAAAGTAGCGAGCATTAAATCAGGATTTGTTTAGTTTTCTTGAAACTCTTACCCACATGTGCCGAGTAACAACTTTATTGTAATGCACTTTTGTCAAAGTATACTCGTACTAATGATTTGAATGTTATTGTTCGATATGGCAAAAAGCAATCTGTAGAAGTTTTAAGAAATAATAACATACTGCCAAAGTCTGCTGATTTATGGCTTCGTGCTGAACATTTTAGGAAGTGTAAATTTCACTTGTGAATAGAATTGTTAGAGTTATTAAAAATATGCATTTGCTGTTCCATTTTTATTTTCCAATGACCATATTGAAATACGGTTGCTAAAGGATATTTATGTTATTTATGAGAATGACATCATGTTTGGTAATTTTGTAGATTTGTGGAAAAAAAATTGTAATTAAGAATATACCAAACACCTCAAAAGCAGAGCTTGTCCGGACATACAGTTTGCAAAGTGGATTCAGAGCCACTTTAGCTCCGCGATGGCGGAGAATCAAACCTGAGCCTCTTGGTTGAGAGCAAAAGCTCTTACCACTTCGATCTCTTCGCTATCTGAAATTAAATTTGACTAGTTTCATCGCTATTGAAAGCATTTCATTGAGAATTTTAACGTTGTCGGATATAAATTTCAAAATTCAATTTTTTGTTCCCCCTGTACACCGTTTGGAAATTTAGAATTTTGATAACTCGAATACAAGTATTCCGTAATGCACCAATTTTTATCAAGAATAAAATTTTCCGTCAAGTCGATGATTCAAAAACTGTATAAGGTCTTTATTAAAATACGATAACTGATATTACCTATAATATAGGTACTAAATATTGAGTTTAGGATTATTCAAATTTTTGGCTAAACTGACTTCACGCTTTATTCAAATTCATACTGAATATATAGGTATACCTATTACTATAAAACAAATAACTATTGAAAAACACTTGAATCAGAGGTCTGTTTAGTTACCTATGCCCAAAATTGGCTTTTAACAGGGACTACCAAAGAATTCATTTCAATACCCTGCTCATATGAAATCTGGAAACTTTTGAATACTCAATAATCTAAAACACTGTTGTAAAATCTAAAATATATCTGTTCCTGTTTGCTTTGCTCTAATTCTTGCCTCTTCTGCAGTCATTTTTTCCTCATTAGATGGTTCTAGCGGTTGCCCATTTTCATCAAGCTTTCCTGCATTGAAATCCTCAACTATTTTTGAAGCATAAACAACGTTAAACAAGTCTTCAGCAGTAAATTTTGACTGAATTACGTCAGGGGCTCTGTAGGATACATAAGGTTTTAACTACAAATAATAAATTCATCTTCCGAAACAACACATTATACAAAACTACCTTGAATCCTGTTAGATCGGGTACAATCAATTCTGGTATTTTCTCCGGAATTTCAACGAATTTTCCATCTACTACGTAGCCTATATCTCTTACACCTCTTTCTGAAAAGAAAAACATATGACAATGTTCATAATTGAAATGATTACAAAAATCGTACTATGTATAGGAACATCAGGATCTGGGTTTTCTGTCTGTTGTTTTTTGAAAATTCTTGAGCCCCGTTTATTATGTATAGGAAATTTTCTGAAATTTCTTTTTCCGTGTCGCGCAGAAGACGTGGAAATAAATCTCTTACAAATTAAATTCAAAAACGACATTCTTGATCAAACCCCTGCGTTACTGCAAAAAAAATTGTTTTCAATTCTTCGTTTTTTGTGGACTGGGTGTTCTTGGTTATGTTTCAACTTTTAGGTTAGGTTAGACGACACTAAAATGCACGACATTAGCGCTCTTCTTCTTCCTTTTATTGAGCTCGGTTATGAAACCATCTACTCAGTTCCGATCTGACTTTGATAAATACGGATCCTTTTTTTATGGGATTCGACGTCGGACTCTCCGATCCTTCTTATACCATAATGAATTTCATCTCTATCTATCAACTGCGGAATTGTGTCACTTCTTCTTTTTCCATGTGATGACTCTGAGGTGATAACTGATGACTTGTTGAGGTTATGTTAGTACTAGGACAACACAACAAAGGAAATAAAACTTTTCTCGTTCCCAGGAATCGGGGAGGAGCATTACACACACCGAAATGAACCACATTGTATTTTGCGAATCTGCGCATGCGCACCAACTGTTGTGTTCTAATTTCACAGAACATGAACATAGAACATGATCCGCTGTGAGGCTTGAGCGCACGCAATAAAACGTAAAGTAGTTTCTCTGTCAAGCTCAAAGACTCATAAAAGGTATTCAAGCGAGACTGGTAAAAATACCACGATCGTCACTGGTTGCCTTTGACATAAGTTGGTTACTACCAACGTCGATTGGTATTTTACAGGCATTCGCTTGAATAGTTTCATAAAATTTATTACGTACCAAAAATGAAGTTTTTTTTTACATTTCCAAACTCCAAACTATATTTTCATAATATTGTTGTTGATATGTGTGTCTGATCCAAGGACATTACACACGCTGCTCGATTCTTATCTCCCATGTTTGTATCAGAAATGGAATGGACTAGGTAGGGGGCCACTGAAGTACGTCACGATAGGAATCGAGCAGTCCTGTATGTGATGTCCTTGATTATTCTGATCTGCTTGGCAGCTATTTTAAAAACAGAAAGACAAATGAAAATTACAAGTGTTAGAGAGAGAGAGATAAAAATATATAAAATAGATGCTTTGAGCAGCTTCACAGGCACAAATGAACAAACTTTCCTACACAAGGTGTAATTTACACTCGATTTTAGCATTCGTTTTCAAATTAATTTGACTCATATTCCTTTATTTGAACTGTACTCAGCTACACTCGATTCAAAATTTAGTGTAAATTACACTACACTACACCTTGATGCAAAAGTCTTTTATTACTCTGAGGGGTTTCCACTTCTGCTCTTTTTAAACAAGTTGTGGCAGGTAATAATACTGACAGGGTTACCACGAAAAACAGTTTTTAGAGATTTCGGGGGACGCCTCAGAGGAATAAAAGACCATAGAGATGCCTTCTCCGTCCTTGAAGTCAAGACATAACTTTGTTTGTTCACAAGCGAGGGCCTTATACATGTTGAGTCTGTATTCATTCGGGTAGTTTCGTGTATGCCCGCTCATTTCATTCAGATCAACTTATCATTCTCCGTTTGTATTATGGTCCTTCTTACTCTAAGGATATGTTCCAAAAGTCACCGAAAATGCGGTTTGGTGTTCCGAAAATCACCGCTAGTTCGGTGATCCTGAAAAAGTGGTGATATTTGAAACACGGTTGCCTGAAAGCTGGTGAACCAAACGTCAATTTACTAACCAACACTTCCTTTGCGGTGAGATTGACAAAAGTGACAACTGACAACCGTAAAACTTAAAACTGTTCATTTTGTTGTTTTATTTGAGATTTTGAGATGAGATGAGACTGATTGTGAATTGTGATTGTCCCATCTCCTATCTTTCCACAAATTTATGGATTGCCATTGCAGTATTTTACTATGGTACTAAGCTGGTGAACCAAACGTCAATTTACTAACCAACACTTCCTTTGCGGTGAGATTGACAAAAGTGACAACTGACAACCGTAAACTTAAAACTGTTCATTTTGTTGTTTTATTTGAGATTTTGAGTTGAGATGAGACTGATTGTGAATTGTGATTGTCCCATCTCCTATCTTTCCACAAATTTATGGATTGCCATTGCAGTATTTTACTATGGTACTTTTTCTATTAACTGTATATACTTATCATCAATTGCGATTTTTCTGAGTGAAGATATGTGCTTTTGTGGTTATTGCCCGGAAGAATTGGGAACGCTGGACAGTCTAATGGCTGCCTCATGTATTTATGCGTTGTGCTGTTGAATGTCATTTTTTGTCACCAGACACCAATCAGTAATCACAACACAATCACCAAAGTGTTCCGAAAGTAACTAGTAATTATAAATTTTTCAGATAACCGCTGTCAAATTTCTGGTTAGTAGCGGTTAGCAACTGGTTACTTTTGGAACAAATCCTAAATGTAAACAACTGTTCATAACGTTTCACCACCCGTCACCCCCCTCACCATCACTTTGTATAGAAAAGGATAGTTCATACTTCATATTCACTTTAAAACAGGCATTTGTGTAGGTATAGGCAGGGCATCTTTATGTCTTTTATTACTCTAAGGGGGCGCAGACGTAAGGTGATGTAAGAGTGGCACTGCTGCCAACATATAAGAATACTGTGGTTGTTCCTATTCAACTATCCTTATTCTTCTGGCTTGTCCTTGTCCTACTTGTTTGTAGGTTCAAATTCTGGCACACAACTGACGTCATCAAAATGGAGGTTTCGCGGTAACCCTGTCTACTTTACATTTATAATAGGCGAATTTCATGGCCATCAGATGGCGCTGCGAAAATTTGACATGTCATTTAGCAACAAGGAAAACATTGGTACTCTGATTAGTGAATGTGTTAACTCATTACGAATTTATTCAAACTTCTGGAGATTTTTGAAGATGGTGAAAGTTGAGGTGGCATTGTGTGATTTAATCAAATACATTGGGAACAGGCATAGGCCGCTAAAAGAAGGCGAAGCTGTATTTAAAGCGGGGCACGTAATTTTGTGCCAAGTGAATATGGGTGACAATAAAATTTTTGCCCTAGTTCTCCAAACTTCAGCGCTTGTTTCACCCCCTCATGAAGTGAACATATCTTTGAAAGATAATTGGGATTGTAAGTGCTCATGTAAAGCTGGTCAGTCTGGTTTCTGTAAACATGTAGTAGCTACACTGATTTATATAAATAGGTAGGTTTTCATGTGTATCAAGACCTTCACATATTAGCATTTTAGATGTTCATACTGTACAAATATACCAGTATAGAAACAGGAAAATTTGATAGAAACTGATTTTTCAATTAGACTAATATATCTACTTCTGTAGACACGAGGAACTGGAAGAGCTAAGTTGCACAGACATGGCCCAAGCTTGGGGAAAAGAAAAAAATGCTGTTAAGGCTATGTACGGGGCTGAAAAGTTAAGAACATTTTGCCATCCGGAGAGAAAAAGGAACATTGAAATAACATGTTCCGAAACTACTAGCAAGAAAAATTTTGAAATTCTCCTCAACTGTGAGTTAAATTATTATCATAGCTATCTGAAATATATCTGAAATATTCTAGGCAAAACGACATCTTCTATATATAAATTCAAGAAACGATTTAATTCCAGTCAGATTAGAAATCCCACTCCGTCGACCAGTACCAAAGTGGTCAGGTTGTATTACTTCCATTATACTATAGTGGCATATCGGCCCGTTGTAATTGAAGCTGAAAAGCTACATGTCTAATTATTTTCGTTTTCTGTTTATCTTGCTTTCTATTTTGCAGGGGTAACCAAGAAGAAGAATATTTATTAGAGATTATTCTACAACAAGAAGACCATTCCCAATTTTTAGCAGATGGTATCATTGACATATCTGATTTAAACTTGAGGAGGTGTTGTATGGATGCAATACAAAAACTTATTGCACATGATAGAAAACAAGCTGCACTGTGTGCACAAGGCTCATCTGAATGGTATTTATTTAGGCAATTCCGAGTAACAGGTGAGATGATGAAAATATTGATGTATTTATGTTTCTGAGGATTTAATTTTCAGGTTCAAGATGTTATTCTCTATATACTTATAAGAAAGAAGATTGGGAAACCATGGCAAAAAAGTACTTTTGGCCAAAATCCTTTTCAAATATCTACACAAAATATGGCAAAGAACAAGAAATATTTGCCGTGGAAGCATATAAACAGGCAAATCCTGATTGTCTTTTGTACAGACCAGGCCTCATTATCAGTAAGAGATTTCCATGGTTTGGTTATTCGCCTGATGGAGTAGTATTTCAAGATAGAATTCCAATTAAATTATTAGAAATCAAATGCCCCTACTCAGGTAAAAATCAGTTGTGGCTGACGTCAATTTGATGCACTAACCTTTTTTTTTTATTCTATTTTAGGGAAGGAAAATGGTCATGATTCTTTTCCCGAAACATGCCAGTTTTTAGAAAACAAAGAAGGAGTCATTGCATTAAAAAGGAAACATGCATATTATGGACAAGTGCAGTTGGGCATGGCTATTTTGAATCTGAGAATAGCAGAACTGATTGTTTATTCTTCATACTCCAAAAATTTTCTTAATTTGCAGATTCCATTTGATGAAGAATTTGCAAAATCACTCATTACTGAGGTCAGCGAGAATTTCTTGAAAAACATGTTGCATGTCTGGTGTGACCATGTTTGACAATTATTTTTCGCAACTTGGTAAATGAATAATTTTCCATTCTTTTCATTAATAGATTTTGCAGTTTGTATTTTAGGTCACCTAAAAGTATTTTCTCTTAATTTTTTCAAATTTTAATGTTGAAAACCGAATTCTGCCATTAAATTATATTCTTTACATCTTTGTCTACAATTTGTTCGTATCTCTGTGTTTCTTAAAATAACAGTAATGTATAGTATGACTATTATATAGAGTTCAACATGAAGGCATTGCAGTTAACTGAGAGAGCGATAGGGAGCTCAGGTATCCATGTCAACATGTTAAACTCTGTAACAGTCGAATAATGTACAATGTTATCCTGATGTTTTGCGAATCCAAAAAGGAGAATAAACCAGTAAAATTTATTTTTCATTATCGTCATTTTGAAAATATAAGTCACATTTTCAGATGACAACTGTGTTCCTATGATGGACTCATTAAACTTCAAAGTCATTGAATATACAGTGTGCCTCTGGACGGAGTTGAAAAGATCTTTATTATTGATTTTACGACGAAAGGTTATTGTTCAAAAAAGATTTGCCTGTCGAAAAAATAGGTTTACCATATGAAAAATCTGTGATTAGATTCACAGGGTGATGATAAATTAAGAAAATATGAAATTGCTTATTTATTATTTAACATTTTAGACAAAATTGTTGATTTAAAAAGTTGCTTGAAATCATGAGACTGCAAACAAATTTTGAAATCACAATTTCAATTTTTTGATTTTTCCTTCTCTGTTAAATGTTACTTCGCATTTCTAGCGAAAATAAATAAGAACTTCAAAATTTGTTTTCAATCCTTGTCATGATTTCAAGCAACTTTTTTCTTTAACAAATTTGTCTAAAATAATAAATAATGGTACTCCTTTCTTGAAGCGATTTTCAAATTTTCTTAGTTTATTAACACCCTGTACGTCTAATCTTAGATTTTTACGTGGTGAACTAATTTTTTTGACAAGCAAAACTTTTTTTTGAAGAGTGACTTTTTGTCATAAAATCAGTATTAAAGATTTTTTTTGTCTTATCAACTCCATTCAGGGACACACTGTACGTTCCTACCTTACTTTTACTAATAAATAGTGATCACTATCAAACGGTATTTACAAATCTGGATAACAAAGTAAGAAAAGAAGGCCCATTTCATGATTCACATTTTTATTTTCCATTTAAAATAATAGATACATAATCTCACAATGATACACAGTCAGAAAACATTTACTAGCTAACTATGATAATAAAAGAAATACATTCATACAGGTAGGTACTAATTTAATTTTCTGGGCTCATCTCGTCATCAAATTTATCATCAGCCAAAATGGGGGATGACAAATTCACCAAAGCACACACAACAGTCATAATTTCATCAATACATGGAACAAGATACCAGGGAAGTTGGGAACGGATAATGTCTATCAACTTGATTCTTTGTATAGCCCGTTCGACATGCACCCTTGCACGTGCTATATCAGCAGTATCAGTAGCATCTTTCTTCGAAAACTGAGACTGCTTTTTCAAAAAAGGGGGTCTGATTAATTTTAAGAACATTTCTTGGCACTCTTTTTCTATCATGAATCCCTTATCGACCATAATAGCATCATGGGGATCACATTTATCTAGCACATTCTCTTTTAAAACAATTGCTTTGTCTGAGGCTCTTCCACCATACCCAGAACTACAAAATGAAATGAGTCCAGAGGGGGTGATTCCAATTAAAAACTTCACAGTATGTGTTCCCTTGTAGTGGCTGTATGTCTTAATTCTACATTTGAGACACTTACACTTTTGTAATGGCACCTCTGTGCAATCAAGTACAACTCTAGTGTTCTTATATTTTTCGAAGCACTTTGGTAGATTTGCTAAAATTTCTTCTTTAGGAGGCCAAAAAATTAATGGTTTCAGTGCTAGAGCTAAATTGGTCAATGTATTATAGAAGAATCTGCTACATGTTGCTGCTGATAAATTGAATAGAACTGATAAACACACAAATGACATATTCACTTTCAATTTAATCAGAACCAGAAGTATTTTCATTCTCAAATTAGCAATGTCAGATTTATTCTCTATCATTACGTTTAAAACACAGGTCTCTATAGCATTGAACATTTTGAAAGTGATGCCAGTAAAACTGAATAACTTTTTGTCATTATCTAAATATTCTTGAAAAGGAAATTCCGTTACACCAGCCTGGGTAGATTTATCAGCAGTGTCTATCCGCCACTCATGTACTGATGACTCAGTTGGTTCCTGGGCCATTTCAAAATCATTTGCGATCTCCTGGTGCATTTGAGTTGAAGTTGAAGGCACGGATTCCACTTCACAAGAAGAACTCATTTCTAAAGATGCGTAATCACCAGTTGCTCTTAAATAAAGGAAATAAATTAGTTACCTCACTGCACTAGATATAATGTAATATACTCACAACCACTTCCTTTTTGATCTATCAATGGGATGTTTTTTTGTGGAATGACTAGCCAAGGGGAGATTTCTTGACGGCAATGCCCCATTTTTCAGAAGTCTCTTAGCTGTAGGTGATTTGACTAGAAAAAGAAATAGGTATATAATCAACCTAACCCCCAAAACAAACCCATCATACATACGTTTTTTAAAATCAGATTCTTCAAAATGTTGACTGCAAACGTTCATGTATGTGCTAATGGGCTTTCCAATTCTCAGTATTCTCTGCCAACTTTTCTTTATTTTGTCATCTTTTGGAAAAAGGTGCAGTGAAATGTCCTTAGTCTTGTAGGTACTGCAGCCGGGAACGGAACAATATCTCTTACAAAAGCTACTCATGTTTACCCATAATTAGTGGAAATACTGTTTATAGTGTATTAATCAATTCAAATCTGAACAAACAGAAAAATACGCTGAATAACATAAACTATATATCAAAACATCAACACTACAAGAAGTGGCCGATACAATGCTTTCCCCATTGGTGTAGTTCAAAGTAGGTGGCGCACCCTTCGTAAAATTCGCGTATAGCCCTGAAGTTGTGGCAACTGGCAACGTTGTTATTAGAAGAAGAAGATTATGAAAACAAGCGTAAAGCAAGCTACACAAACATCTCAACTATACTGAAAACTACGGTTTTTCGATGAGTGGTGTACAGTGCAGTGTGGTTCGGGAAAACCAAACAGTGACAACAGCGTGTGAATCATAAAGCTTGGTTTCCCTTCAAAATAGAAACTGTTTTTATTTAATTTTTGCGCTTCAAACAGTCAAGCTGGCGAAGATGGTATTAGCTGAAAAAAATAGTGAAAACGCTCGAAATGGGCGTCGAAGTACAGGACCCAGTCCAAATGGTCACGTACATGATTCCTCCAGCGAGGACGAAAGTTCAGGTAAACCTGGTAAAGTTTATTATTTTTAATAACCTTAAAACATCCAAATATTGTTTGTTTTGGGGTCAACAGCAATTCTAAAATGATGTTTTTTAGTACCCGTTGATAAAATAAGAGTGGGTCGGGATTACCAAGCCGTTTGTCCCGAGTTACAGCCAGAAAACCAAAGAAAACCGGAATCTCTCGCTGATAGGGCTCTCCTAGTTTGGTCGCCTACTGAGACAATCCCAGAATCGAAATGTAAGTACCTACACATTAGACAAATGCAATGATGATCAATTAAACTGAGCATATTTTTTTCACAGTGGAAGACTATATAGTATTAGCAAAAGATAAATATGGCTATAACGGAGAGCAAGCTCTTGGTATGCTTTTCTGGCATAAACACGATTTGGAGAGAGCGATGCTAGATCTGGCAAACTTTACCCCATTTCCGGATGAATGGTCTGTCGAAGATAAAGTTCTATTCGAGCAGGCATTTCAATTCCACGGCAAAAGTTTTCACAGAATACGACAAATGGTAAGACCGTTGTAGTTTGAATCAACTTGGTAATTCATGGTGCTATTTTCAGTTACCAGATAAAAGCATAGCGAGTTTAGTCAAATATTACTATGGCTGGAAGAAAACACGATCTCGCACAAGTCTCATGGATAAGCAAGCTCGAAAGCTGAATACGCCCAAAGACGAAGGTGCTGCATCAGAAGTTGGGTCTGAAAATGGTTCAAATGAGGAGTCAGATCATGAAGATAAGGTATGAAAACATTCATATAAATAATAAATGTTGAGTTTGCACTTATGCTTTGAAATTTGGCATGTACCAATGATTCAGCTTGTACTTGGAGTTGACGTGGAATGTGTAATCTTAATTTTGATGTAGAAACTTGTGAGGTAAAGTTAGGGTTAGCGGTATTCTAATAATTGAAAGTGAAGTTCAGGATGTTTTTTTTAGGAAAAAGTTTTGGTATGATAGATATTGCATGAATAAATGTATTTTGTTCTGTGAGAAAACAAATGGTTTCCAGATTGGAACAATATATTTAGGCTAATGTATTTACTCCAAGGAATATTTTTAATTATTCCTCTTTACTTTCTTTGGATAATTTTTTCGTTTGCCAATGTAAATGAAATATTCAATTTCCAATAAGAAAGCCTAACAAACTTTACTTTTTTCTTCAAATACCAGATAAAAATAATAGTTGAAATTCGTTTTAGTGACCTTCAATTCAAGGAGAGTTCAGCTAAACATTTGGATAAACTGACACAACTCTTCAGGTTTTAGAAATTGTCACATTTTGTATGTTTCATGCAGTAATTGATTTCAAGAAAGTTTCCAAATTAGTAGCTCATTAATTTTCACATTTTCTTCAAAGAAATATTACAGAGTTTATAATAATTATTATTTTTGAATAAGGTAGATCAAATTGTTTATCATATAAGTTTTGGCAAATTAGTAACTTGATCCAACCATTTGAGTCTTGCTTCAAATACTTCAGATCGAAAATATATTTTGATTTCTCTCTAAAATGGTCATTTACTTCATAAAATTACCAGAGCAAGAGTTTTTGAACTTACTCACACATGTTTTGTCATAAAACACATTATTGAGTTATATAAAAAAGATATTACATATTCAAACTACTAAAGGTGTCTGAATCATTTATGATATGGTGTCATTTACATTATTGTTAATGACAAAAAAAACTTGTTAAAATATTCATGGCCCAGTACATTCCTCATTTTTTCCAAAGAATAAGTATATCAAAAGAATCATCGATTGATTTCAGTATTAATAAATTACATGTGGATGAAAAATGTTCTTTATTTAATTGTGTTTTGGTTGTGTAAACCAATTTTATCTTCATAAAATGTCACTGATTGCTTGAACAATAATAATTGAGCAAATTATTTGTGGAAGTTTGTAATCCAGACACTTTTCTTGTTGAAGTACGCTTTTGCTCTTGTTCAAAGCCATTTTTTATTGGGACAACGATCACTTTTACAAAATTTGCAGTTAATTGTAGTGACATAACTTCAGTTTTTCTTTTGAGTTGTTCATAGAAAATTAAATAATAATAAAGCTTTGTCTATCAGTTGTAAAACTCTTGACAATAAAGTTTATTTGCCTTTGACTTACCTTGAGCTGGGTTGGTAGCAAAAAATTAACATTTACTTAGTGCAGTAAAAATTGGTATTACAGAAATGGACAATTCATCGTGGTATTCGACGAAAAAGTGGTTCTCCTAGTCGAAAGGATCACTCTATCATCGAGAAATCCACTCAGGTAGTTTATAAAAGAAAACCTTGTTATTGCACGTTTAGCTCCCCTTCCTCATAAATTTGTAGTAATGCACACATTCTTTCATGGAAACTTGTCAGTTAATTTAATTTCAATATTCAAGAAGAATGCTATTCATTTGAGTGTTTCAATTTTGTTGAATTTTTAGTTACTCTTTGATAAGATTAATGCACTGACAAATTTTCGGAAAAACAATGATAATATTTCTGCTTATATTGTCACCAATATTTCACAACAATACATTTAATTGATTCATTTATACGAATTTGGAACTATATGAAAATATTCAATCGTTTTATCAGTGTAGGCAACTAAAACACTACAATTTTCTTGCATGTCACCAAGCTTTGATAAAAGTTAACACTTTCATTTAAATTTCATGTACCTATGAATTTCGCGGTACCCTTGAACCATGAATTCTTCATATTTCTTCAAAGTCTATATTACGTTGCAGTACATCTAGTGAAATGTCTTGGCCAAAACCTACATATTCTGAATCAGTTCACTCTAATATAATCATTGCGTAGAATTTGGAACATTATTACAACACTGTATTGAAGTCCTTGGTTCACTAGGTAAATTGAATTAGGTAATCCAAATATCTTGGTCAAATGTTGAGTTCAGTAGTTTTTGAACGATTTTTTCTAGAATTGTTTCTCAATTTTAATTATCAATATAACTGAAAAATTATTTTTCTCAGTAAAATATTGTTGGCTGTCTCACAATCAACTACATCGAAATTAATCCAATATATATATATAAAAAAAAGAAATCATGCATTGAAAACTATCATAGACCAGTATCCACAGTATCAGAAATGTTAGGTAACGCTCTAATGAAGAAGAATGCAATTTGTTACTAATGAAACTTCTATATATCAGTTATTTTTAAATACAGAAAAACTAGATCTCACACTGAATGACACATGACAATGGCATCAACATGCAAATGGTATAAGTTAAATATTGAAATATATCAAATTATTTGCATTCAAAATGTGTGCTTGAGAGACTTTCACTTCGGGGAAATCATCACATATTAAAAATGGCATAAAGAGCCATATCAAAAAAAGATCGCAATTTCTTCTGCAAACCACTGTTTCCAGAGTTGAGTATCTTCCATTGATCTGTCTGTATCTGCTAGAAGCAGCCTGTCATATTTACAGAAAGAGGAATACTCTTTCCAAATACTATCCATCCATATCAAATTAGATCTGAGAACATGATATATCCTAGACATAACAATCTTGATTGAAAAGTCTTCAATAAACTCCAGATCTTGAAATACTACCACAAAGTTTTTTAAAGCTAAATGATTCTATAATTCAACAGTATGATTGCAGTACATACTAATTTTCATTCGTATGCTTGTACCTAAATATGTTTTTATATAAGTAAATTTCTTATATCTATTATTTTTAATTTGTTGTGGCATATCCTTCATTTAGTACAGGTATTTTACTTATTTAAATGAATTATGTTTTATGTGTTTTGTCCCTTTACCATATATATTTTATTGTGCTGTTCTAAAGGTAACTATAATCCAAATAGATCTCTGAATTGAATGATTCTAATACATTGCTAATTCATGTTATTTGTTCTATTTATTTTGTTTGGTTGTGAAATCAATAAATAATCCACTATCAACTTCAAAATTATTGAGAAAACTCACATCAACTCTACTTTTTCAGAATAGTAAATAATTTATTACTAACTATATTTGCCTGGTCATTGGATTGCCTAATTCATTATTAACTGAAAAGAATTTGGTTACAAAGTCACTGTGTCCTGGAAAAATTGCGATTTTGTTGTATTATTTGGTATGCAGAAACATGAAATGTATAACTTTTAAGAACTATTGCGCTGTGACTTATTAAAAGAAAACCTGATCTACCTATGGACAGGAAGTAGTAAATCGATAATTGTCATTTCATATTGAACTTGAACAGTATTCCATAATATAAACTTAGATATTTTCACTTGAATTTGAAGATGCTACAGTTTTCAGAAAGAACAACTCATAATGATTCAACTCTGATCATACCAAACATTTTTCAGGCATTGAATTTACAACCGTTTTCTATACAACTATCAGTTTTTATTTGATACACTAATTCTAATTGGTTATTCATTTTATATCGCAATAGATTTTTTTTTTCAGTTTGTTGGTACATAATCAACTTTTCAAATAATTGTTCACATTTTTGTATCTAAATTGAGTTATAATATTTTTGTTTTCATGTCGCCTCATCAGAAAGTGTCGTTGTTGCAATTAACTATTATCCACTAATACAAGGGATATGGTAAAGTGTGGCATGCTTATTCCCTTTGCATATATCTCCATCCTCACCGATATGTGCACATTACTTGTACATAATTCTGTTATTTACTTCCCCACCTTTATCATAGTTTGCTACACCTAACTTTCACTATACGTATGTTTCGTATCTTGCGACATGGTAACATATCCCAAAAATTAAGAGCTCAGCTGCAGTTTTGAGACACTCAAATAATTCATTGGATGGAATCAGATGAGATATATTCACCAGACATCTTATTTATGTTGGAAAGATCAAAGAAAATAAGAGTAAAAAGCTGCAACAGTTATACAAATAAGTCCTATGTCAAATTTATTTTTTTAGTAATAATGCACTTTATTGAATCACATTTCTGTTCGATCCCTTTGTCTATCAACTGAAGTCCTTCCGTCTTTTGTAAATATTTTAATACAACTTGAAGGAATATCTGGACGTAAGTACTAAAAAAAGAAAATGGAAAAATTAGGTTCATTTTCAGATGTGCTTGAGAGTTGGTTTTACTACATCATTTTTTGAATGTTATCTAATATGATAATCTATTTATGCCATCACTGATCTAAAACAGATGTAGCCGAAGAGAATTTTTTATAATAAATCATTAAATTGAATTTATGGTGTTTTTTCTAATTTCTGGATCAATTAAAGTAACTTCATTTATCTACTATTTTTATGATTATGCTTCTTCTGTAATTTCAGAAAACGTTTAGAACGTTAAAATTTCAAGAATACAGATATACTAATTGTCAGAAATCAAAATTTCTGAAAAGCAAATAGCAAAGGAGGTTTTTCAATGTATACTCTCATGCATGCTTATACAGCGTATTTTGAAATAAACTTTATATTTTGTATAAGTGTAGGGGCAATCTGAAATGAAATATTTAATGAAACCATTGCTACATTGAATTCAGCACAAATTCTATAACAACTCAAGAGTTAGGACATAGATAAGTTATTGTCTTCCTTCTTTTGTCATTGTTTGTTTCCATTGTACATATATTTCTGTACTTGACTAATATTATATTTTATAAAAGTCACATTCCTTAGAATTTTCCTGATTCCTTCAACTGAAAATCATAGCCCTAAAGAGGAAACCTGAGATGGTATTTTATTTTGAAAAAATATATTTTTTTATATTTTGTGATAATACCCTGTATAGTTTGTTTCTCATATCAAACGTATAAGTTCCAAAAGTCCATATTAGTTGTCCTCTATCCAAATATCATTATCAACTAATAAATTACTGAAATTACAGAAGAAATGCAATAATTTCACAATTTTGAATAGAATAGGTTAAGTTATAGGCTCAGTGTCTTGGAGACATAGGAGTAAAACAATCTTAGGCCTTCAATACTCGGCTTTTGAGCTGTTTGATTGGGTTGGCAACTCTTGAAAATGTATATTCATTGTTATGAACATGACATAATTTTTTTTTCTATCTCTATATTTGTCATTGTCATTATTACTCTTGAATTATTTATGAGTAAACAATATCGTGCAATGTTACTCAATAATTGCAGTATCCTACTTTATTGAGAACAGTAGATTTGTTTGAAATATCCACTGTTTTTTATATTTGTCACTTTCAGACATCCTGGTATCATTCCTAATATTGATTCTCATACCAGATTATTTGTCTTGGCAATCGTGTATGAAAAAATCTGTTAGATTGGGGTATCTACATTACATTTTTTTAGTTCATTATGAGGTTAACTGTTAATTTATTTTTGAATTTCCTCTTGTTGAAGTTAATACTTCTTATTCTGAACTTAATAGAAAAATTCATGGGGTAACTTCAATTTTTTTAATTTTTAGTGACAGGATAAATTGATGGAATGGTAGTGTAGTATCGGTTCTTTTTTTCATAGTGCACTATGAAATTCCTTTACTATGGATAATGTATTACTTTGCATTAACATATAACCCAATTGACAATATTTCACAGGCGATCGGTGATCGTTTTTTGCTGTTAGGTTGGTAATAAATTTTGTTTTTAAATGTTGGAAACACTGATTCAATTCGCAATTATGTCATCTGCATGTTTACATTTTTGATATTTGAGAATTTTGGTATATTCAAAAATTAAATAAAAATTTGATTGAATCGGATATACCTGGGTTTTTAGACAAACATCGATAACTATATCCATTGCCTTATGAGTTTACACATTTTTCTACTCATATATCATGAGATCTACGAGTAGCAAATGTGAACATTTTTTATCTGACTTTAAGGAAATTGCATTTTCCACTCGATCCGATGAATCTTCGCTATGGATAGGTCCTTGATCACATGTACAAAAGTTTTGATCCTTAATGATTGAGGTATGTCCTTGTTGGTCTTTTATAACAGATCTATTAAACTATTTCAACGTAGAAGAACACCCAACTAGCTGACCACCGTTATGAGAATTGAGTTGATTCTGCCTCTACTATTCCTTGGCCAAAGACAGAACAAATTGACAACAGTTTCATTAAATAGAACGTCTGTGGAATTGGATATTTTGATGCCTCTGGAGACACCCTACATCCTATTTTACGGTAGAGCAAATATCAACAATTCGACAGACCAGTTTTTATTCAATTGATTCTAAGTCTTCAGATGATGTGGTGTTGCAGTTTTTAGGTTTTTTCAGGTTTCCCTGCAGCTGTTAAAGCGAATGCGCCACCAAGTCCATCTAAGCCGTCTCAGTGTGCAGTTTAATTCTTTTTTATACTGTTATATGTTTATTTATTTACATTGATAACAAACAATGTCTAATAATGTGTAACAGAGGAATAAAAACAAATATGTACAGCTGTTAGCGTTCAGATACGTACATATATGGTTTAAAATATAAGAACTAATTAACATCAAAAATCACTTATACCTATTGGGAATAGTAGGGAGACATTAGAAATATTCATAAAATCAATTTCACATGTTCTCAATAAATTGTTAACACTGGTTAACGTTAAGCAATTGTTAATGGGGCCGCTCACACTCTAACTTTTGAAGGTGCTATTTCTGATTCTCGTTTTATTGTTGTAATCAATATTTTCATAAATGCCCAACAAAATTCATCTCTCGTTACTCAAAAATAAGCATTATGGAAATATAAAATTTAGTTTTTCAGTTCACGTATTGTTTTTTGTGCACCAAGATGTATAAAAACTATAGCATTTCTTCTTTTGTCTCGTAGATCTCATGATCTATGAGTAGAAAAATGTGTAAACTCGTAGGGCAATGGATATAGGTATCGATGTTTGTCTAAAAACCCAGGTATATCCGATTTAATTAAATATTCAATGCATTTTTTAATTTCCCAAATATTAAAAACGTAAACAATCAGTTGACAGATGACATAATTACGAATTGAATCAGTGTTTCCAACATTTAAAAACAAAATTTATTACCAACCTGGGAGCAAAAAAAACCGATCACCGATAGCCTGTGGAATATTGTCAATTTGCATCGACTATGTTCTGCACTTTTAACACAGCAGATTCATCAAAATTTAAGAAACTAACCATAACTCACAAACTAACTGAAAATACGTCCCATGAAATAAAAAATAATAGAAAAATAGAGAACACCGTGCGTTTCTGAAAAACCAGTAATCTGAGATAACAATTGAAAATAATCATTAATGTCTTAATTCTGAGTTACCTTCACTGACCAAAAATGGCATGCAACAACACATTCAATAAATAATATTTATGACTCCCTTATTGCTTGAATAGTCCTATGTATCTTTTAGGTTTAGCTTATTGAGTTCTTAACAGGTACTTGGTAATTAGAGTATTTTACTGGATAGGGATACTCACTTTGAAGATATTATAATAGTATTTTTATAAATTGATTTAAAAAAGGCCACGTTGACAAGTTGGCTATGGAAAATTTTATTTCAGGGACATGGACACTTTGTAGATGTAACGGCATTTTCACTGTTTGGATAGTCCTTTTTTTTAGTAGGATTATCTTTTCATATAGTTCAGAAAAATTCATGAAATGTTGATAATTTCTTCCTTTAACTTAATTCTATTTTTCCAGAATTTTTGATTTGTTATTTGGTTCAATTAATTTTCTTACATTATCTTTAGTTCATTATTTATAGAATATCTGATTTTACCTTTTTCTCTTTTTTCTTTAAGAGAAAGCATCAATTTATGGACGTTTCCAGGATCACCTGGCAGTATTCTAAGAAGTGAGTTCGTAATGCGTCTTAGTTGTATCTTATGAACAAATCATTGTCTCCACCCAAATACTGATGAAACAATGAAATGTTAATTTTTTTTATTGAATATATGTTTTTTACAGGAGTACTTTTTTGTTATTGAAAAATTAACCGAATCAAAGTGTTCAGTAACCCTCGAAAATATAAAAGCCCTATGAAATTATGCCAGATTACCAACAAATGAAATTGTTCCAAGCCTACTTAAAAGGAGTGAAAAATGCTCTTTAACAACAAACTTTACGAAGATGTAGATCATTATCTGCTTATTTACCAAGCAACCTAAATCAAAGGGAACATAAAAGGGCCGTTCTTATCCAGACAATAATTCTATATTGAAAATTTTCTTAAAAAAAGTGGTTGTAATTTTTCGGATATTTTGCGATGTCGCTCGAATAACGGAACATCCTGTATATTTCATAAGCTCGGAACTTGGTCGGTATGATTGTTGTATGTGTGCAGGGTGAGGGTGGCGCGTGCTCTAACTGCGGAGTCGTCTGTACAGTCACTCAAGTGACCACGAAGGGGGCCCTATGTAATTCCTGCTACCAACACTGGAGGTATGTATCACTCCATTCACAATAGGTTTGTACTTAGTTAACGGTTGGTTTCTTAGTTATGAAATCGTCCTTTTTGTTCATGAATTTATTTGAAATATCAGTTTTTTAGGATACTGTTATCGTATATAACCGATATTATGAAATAATATTTCTACACAAATATCGAAAAAAAAATTAATTTAAGAATGAAAAAGAAGTTGTGTATTTTTTCTGTTTTTCATTAGACATTTTGGCTTAGTTGTACCAGCCTTTAGTTATTGAAAAGCATTCCATATGGGATAAATTGAAGGGGGAATCTTTGGCAAAACACTTATTGAAAATTATAAATGTTCGTCTGTTGGATTCCATATCATCAATCACATATATGGGCCCTTCCATTCAAACTATGTTGAAATATTTCGGTTTTAAGTAAAAAAAACAAAACTTCACAACCATATCGTGAATCCTTATAAGTCAAAAAAAATTTAAATTATGGCAGATGTGTTGTGTCAAAAATATTCGATCTTCATTAATAAATAACAATATGTTTATTATTCCCAATTATTTCATCAAAAAATATGATTTACCAAGTAATATTATTAATTGTCCACTATGATCCATGAAATTTTGGCTGATACTCAACCCAAGTGCTGTTCTTAATCTAAATTATTTCAATAAAATGAAAGTATCATTAGTGACGCATGTTCTTAATTTTTCACGTTAACATGGAAATTTTCAAGTATCAAAAAGCAAAGCCTTCCGGAATATCAGCAAAATCTCTTTGATGAAAACTCTGCTTGGTTTATCGAAACAATTAGTAAATGGAAATAAATAATGGCATTCTGAAATTAAACTAAGCTATCAGCAAAATTAAATGTTAGGGATACAAAAGAATTGAAGAAAATTTCAAGTAAATTAGATTTCTTTTCATTTTTGCATACTAAAATAAATTGAGCTAGGATGGTACAAGTTAACCTTAGGTAAAAGAAAAAACATGTTCAAAGAACTCATTCATAAAATCATGTTAGTGTTCATTCTTTAAATTATTTCAAACGATCAATGCATCAAATATATTAGTTTTTTGCAACATTATTTTTTTTATTTTTGAAAATGACAATTTTGTTAATTTTTTATTTTTCCTAACTAAGGAAACAGTAGTACCTACAAGTGCCAATCAGAGTATCCTTTTTGAATTCAGATGAAATATTGACATTGACTAATTAATGCTCACTTATGTGTTCTTATCAATACTACATTACAAGTGATTCATATTTTATTAATGTTTGAGCCAAAAGTATAAAAAAATAAAATCAGCTAACAGAATTTACTTGAAAAAGCTACTGTGATGGCAAAAAGTCCCCGTATTTAAAATAAAGTTTGTGAAGATAGAATGTTATCTGTGTAGTTTGCACAATTTCTAAGGATCTTCAAGTAACGGCTGAGTCAATAAGTCACTCATTATTTTTCTATGATCAAATCACATACATACGAATAAATGAGTAATAATAAATAATGATGGTAGAACATTCTAGTATATGTAAATAATTTTGGCAATTCCTATACATGTATATGTCGAAAAAATAAAAAAGTGATTGATTTATACAGTATCTAACAATAAACAACTAGTCTATATGCATATGTTATAGAAACCACTTGAAAACTTGGTCTTGTAGAATATTTGCAAGAAATATTTATTCAGATAGGTGATAATTTAAAACCTTTGGTATGAATACAATTCAGAATATCAAAATTTTTGTGAATATAATTTAAACACCCTGTTCTATTATTTGACTCCAGAAAAAAAATCATTTATATGTCGTGCCACAACTTGAAAGCAGTTACTAAATATAATAATTCTGGCTACGAATGGCTTGAGTTTTGATTGTTTATATTTCCCTGAAATTCAAAACTGGGTCATATCTGAATAATTCATTTATTTTTATTGACTCATTTTTGAAAACTTTAATTCTTTGACAGTTCCATTTCTATACTTATTTGTTTATTATTTTTAGAATAATATTAAATGATTGAATTTGTATGGTGTTCAAAATAGAAATAGAACTCTCAAATTTGAGCAAATCAGAAGACTTAGATTTTTCAAACTGGCATCATTTTGAAAACCATGAAATAACCACATTTCAAATAAAGAAAATTGGTTATCTGAACAAAAGAAAAGATTTTTCAAACTATAGTCAATTTATAAACCGTCAAATAACCACATTTTCGAAAAACCTCCATTAATTTGAATCTGGTACACTTAAAAATTGGTTATCTGAACGAAAGAAAGAAAATTATTATCAAAAAAACAAAATTGACACGAACAATGTTGGTATGTAGACGAACGGGCCTGTTGAGGCCCACTTCGGGGCCGACGGGCGGTAAGCGGGGCACCCCTTTGGGGGCTCGCCATAAGCGCAAGCCCCCACGCGGCATGTACATCAACCACGACGATCTGGCAGCGATGGCTTCTGGCAATACGGGCGTCGTCATGCTTAAAGCCATGGATCGAGAGCTCGATTCCCTGCAGAGACAAGTGAGTACACCCTGATGATGAAGATGATGTCCGAAAAGTGGTCTGTACGGATTATCTGAGGAGATTATGAGGCCGTTTTCAGTCGCTACAGGTGCTGCTCTGTCATTTCAATTATGGCTGCAACTCGACACTAATTTGGATCACTATTATACCGGGTGTCCGTGGAAGGTGGCTCATTGCTCAGCTTCATGCAATTTCCAGTTTCACTGGACGTCACAAAAACTTTCGATTTTCAAATGAGTCACCTGGTATATTTCCAGTTTTTTTGTAACCATTTTATTTTTTTAATTTTGAAATTTATTTTTTAATTTAGACGGCTGAGGATACGTTCAAATGATTAATTTTAGCCCTAAAGTTTTGTGAATAATACAACTTTATCATTTTTGGTCAAAATGCATCTGCAATGTAAATTTTAATTTTTTAATTATTATTACATAGTAGGTGTCAGGAAAAGAGAGCATTTTATTACGATTAATTTGATACCGCACAATTAGGTCTCAAACAAACTGTCGTCAGCAAACTTGAAAATATTACGTTAGATATTTCCTTTTGAGATTAAAATTAAGATTTAAATTCTTTGAGTCACCTGTGACCAACACAAATGATATAACAAAACCATCAGTCCAAAAACGAATAACATATCTCCTTGCATAAATAATATTATTATGTTTTTCAAACAATATTATACACAATGGTTACCTAATTTAGGCACTTTTGCAGAAACGATGTGGAAGTATTTTCTTTTCAATAAACCTTAACTATTTTGTTTTATCAGTTGTGTAGGTCACAAATTACTCATCAATGCATTTGAATCTTATTTTAATCTCAAAAGATCTTCATTCAAAGGAAGATCTTATGTAATTTTTTCAAGTTTTTTTTTATTGACTGAAACTAGTATTCTCCAAAAATTTCAGGACTTGAATTATTGATTTGATCATATCCATAGCCATTTAGATTCTATTCAGATTCAGAATGTCAGGTGGGGACAAATAAGGTGAAAATATACCTGGTGTCTCATTTACAAATCTAAAGTTCAAATACTTTCGGTGAGACCGGAAGTTGCCTGAAGATGATTCACCTGTCAAGCAGTTTTAGGTCGTATACAAATTCTCCACTATCTTAAAGTAAAGTTATAGTGCTAGCCCCTTTCTCCGGACGACCGATACATTGCCATTATACTTGAAATAAAAAATAATTATACAATTTTAGGCAGACATTATCAATTTCAGTTATCGAGAGATGTATTATGGATTTATCTTTATTTGCAATATTTACCAACAATTGATCAACATTTTCGTGCATAGCACATACAAAATGTGAGATGGTTCAGTTTTTTTTATTTTAGAAAAATGTCCGATGATTTGAGATTTAAAATATTTACAGTATCATGAATTTGACTGATGGGAATTAATCATAAGTTGTATTTTTTTGCTTCATTTGCTAAATGACCCTTATTTGCCTCTTATTTCACGGTAACTGATTAGTTTAGACGAAAATGAACTGTTTTCTATTTCCAGTAATAATCTTATTTCGTAACTAGTTTCTGTAATAAAGCCGTCTTCACAAATATAAGATTATCCGTGGAAATCAAAAAATTTCATTCTCATATTTTTGTTAACTAGAATCTTAAAAATTGCTAGAAAATGAATATTTGGAACCTTTGGTGTGAATTCAAGAAATAGAAACTACTGTTTAATGAGAACAGTATTCAGCTTCAATTCATTGAATCACAGAAATTCTTGTTTTTTTGATACGTTTCATTTTACTCAGCTTCATGAGATGTCAAATATCTGATTTAAAAATTTGTTTTTTTAAAGTTTTTTTTTTGTGGATGCAGGAATATGATTTTTGTTTATAACTATCCATTACTTCTTTGCTTATCGAATAATATTCGAATTGCCTAATATAATTCACACCATAGATAATAGTGTAACTGAAATAGATAGTCTCTCCGAAAAACATGGATGCTGATTTCCCTCAGATTTTTCCTACAGACCACTCTGCTTTGCTTTTTTTATCCATACCATAAACTTTCTTATGTAATGCTTACTATTGGGGTTCTTTGTATCTTTCATTTATATACTCGGCATCTTGTAGCATGCTTTTCTGAGTTTTGTTTGATTGTATGGACATGTGTGTTCTTATCATAATTTGAATTGCAATTGATTTTACGTTTATTTTTTATTAGGATATTAGTGGGATGGATCTGAGGAAGAGTGCGAAAATCTTGAATGAAAGTAAAACATGAAACATATTGCTTTTATACAAGTTTCTTGAGATTTGAATGCTTTCTTTTGGGTAATTGCAAAAAATCGGAAGATAAAATTGCGTTTGACCGGTAATGTCAAAGAAAATGTCAATGGAATTAATATACTAAATTTCTATCAAACCACACATAATTCGAAACATTGTGAATCTGTATTATTTCCTCAGTAAGTTCAAACTAGGAAACAAGTTAACCCTTAATGACAGGTATTTTCATTTTAGCACAATGAGTTAATTCTTAATTTTAAAATTTTTTTAATGTGAATTTTTTTTTGAATGAGTTTGGGTGAAGCCATTTTCAGTAGTAATACCACCTGATTGAATCATCGCGATTAGTCTGTTGATTTATTTCTGAACGAAACTGCTTTTAGTTTCTCAAAACAATTCAGTTGAGTTCAGGAATAAAAGATAGACTTATGAGATAAATCAAATCACTAGTGGAATTTTATTAGACTATTTCACGAATAAAGTTTCTGCATTATAAATACTAACAATGTATTACAATCATACAGAAGTTATTAAAATCATCAATATTATGATGTTTTGCTTCATAATTTCATTTAAATTTGTACCAAAGCGACTCATTTTGACATACAGCTATATTTAGTGTTGATCGAACTGTAAAACTTATTCATTTCGTCATGGTTACGTCGTTGAAAATACTGCAGCTGATCCTCTAGAATTGAAAGCCAGCTGGTGTTATCGCGATAACACGTCTTTGGTTTGCAATTGGTCAGATTATGTGAGAATTTTAAGAGTGAAATAGTCAGTTATATTCTCCGATAAGCTTACAATAGTTTATTTTATCACGTATTTGCAAACTTCTTTCAATCATTCATGAATATTTCACTAAGTGATTATTTCGGTGAAATATTCATGAATGAAAGCAAATATTCGAGTACCTTTTTGTATGGTCTTTGATGCGGGGTAGTTACAGATGTATGAGTGATATCCTAACCAAATGATTTCGCTGCTGAATCTGTATGCAGAAGAATTTCTTGAAAAATCTGAATAACCTCTCTTTTGTTCCAGATCCAGCAGAATAAGCAAAATGTAAGTTCTCTGAAACGTAAACATTCCAATAGTGTAGAAGATCTCCGTCCAGGTAGCGAAAACAGTATCAAATTCAATTCAAGATGGACAAGCGATGAACTGTTGCTTGCCGTTCAAGGTGTCCGTAAGTATGGCAAAGACTTCAAAAGCATCGCGGATGCCATCGGAAATAAAACGGAACATCACGTACGCGCCTTTTTCGTCAACTATCGCAAACGGTACAGCTTGGATACCGTCTTGAAGGAATGGGAAAAAGAAAACGGTCCCATTCAGGAAGACAGTTCGGAAATTAAAAGTGAAAACGACGATAACGACGTAATTTGCATATCCCCACTGCCAGCACCGAAGAAAGAAATAAAAAATGGCAAGGTGCCTTATGTGGCCAAATGATGACTCTGCGTTTTTAGTTGGGGTTTCTTTTAACACTAGGGTGGAGTGTGGTGTTTCTGAAAAGATCATTTGTAGCTCAAGACTTCCTTGTAAACTCTTTGGCTTGAGTGATTGCTCCGCATTTTTTGTAAATATAAATAGATTAATTTCCTTTTGTTTAGCTTTCAGTTTAGTCAAATATTTCGAGTTGAACATTGTATAGCCCAGATGGAGCTGGTTGCACTTTGTTGTAAGGTACACGGTTCAGTCCAGAGAACCATTACACATTCTATAATGGTTATATTTAATTATATGAAAGTTATCAAAATGTCATGATAATTTATGACAAAAAGCAATAAAATGACATTCTTTGTAAATTTTCCAATTTCTAGGTCTTGCAGCTAGCAATAAATAATGATCTCGCATTTGGTTTCTTCCTGGGTATTTGAAACTGAATTTTAATCTTAGAACAAATCTCTTGAAGTTGGTTGTTTGCTGTAAAATCTGTCTTAAACATTTGTAAAACCTTTAAAATTTTACATACTATTGAACAAATAATATTAAATATTTTTCTACACAATACATGTAGAAACAATATGTCTTGGAAAGATATTATTATAAAACATGATATGGGTTTCATGAGATTAGCAAAACTTGTAAATATACTTAATAATTAAAAGGTGAGTCAGTGATTCTCAATTCAATTATCGAATGCTGGCTTTTGTAGACATTCTTAGTTTCAACATGTCCAAAGATTTTAAATTTGGGCTTCGTGAATATTCCAGTTGATATTATTCAAATGTAAATTTATTTTTCACCGGTTGTTACATGTTGAATTAAGTAATAAAAGAGGAAGTTTTTAGATTAGGCAAAAAATTCAATAGGTCGTTCATCATTATAAATTATTAAACATTTTTCTCTTCTAATAGTTAAAAAAAAATACTAAAATGTATGGAATGCAAGTATGTGTATATATGTATGATATCTCTTTAGAGGTTGAACTGAACTATACCACTTCACATAATTTAAAACGGAGAATCACCTGAATTTTCTCATATAAAAATGTAAATTTTTAGAGATCTCCCAAAGGCAGATTATATATCGGACAGGACATATTATCAATTTGATTTGGCTCTGGAGAAACTCTGGAAATCATCAAAGACACTTCATTAAAAAAAAGGTTTCATGGCAAACAACATCAAGAATTTTGTTTCACTCTTTCAATTGATTTTTTATTTATCTTTAAGCTATTGGTAGACATGAATATAATTCCTACACACTTGATATTAATTTTTCATCATTATGAAAGAGATGAAAGATGTAAATAGGGTTCAGTTATTAATAGTGAGACAAACTTCGACTAACTGATCTACAAATGAGGTTTTCCATAAAATTATCCTCATTAGAAAAATCACTCTGCCTAATCATGTATATAATAAGAGATATATTTCTGGTAGTGAAATGAAATAAAATGTAAATAGTTATAAAAAACAATAATTTTATATAAAATTCAAAGCCTCCTCATCGAATATTATTTGCATGCGAATTAACGTTCAAATATATTACAATATCCTAATTGTGGTCCAAAAATTTTTGGGTGAACTGAATGATTACTTATGGATCACATGGTATATATTCCTAATGAGAATTTTAGTAATATTCCTATTGATTGAGATTTGAACACATTATGATAAACATGGTTCAATTATTAGTAAAATTATATTTATTGATTGTAATACCTTTATTTATGTTTCTGATAATTTTAAGTATTTTTAATTGTTTTTACACAAAAGTATACCTTAGCACATAAGGTCACCTAATATCAGTAGTTTCGTAGTGATGTATTCAAATAAATATAATAATTCTATATTTATGATTGTTTTAGTATTCCAGCATGACGAATTCCCATCATAAATAATCATCCCTTTCAACCTTAGATTGCTAAAAAAAGCTGGTATTACAGGGTTCTTCAATACAAACAAAGGGATCTACCATCAATGCCTTCTGTAACCTAACTAGTGATATAGTCAACAGACAATATAACTGCGAAAAAGCACAATGAGTGGCAAACTGTTCATCATAAAAAATCTAGAACAAGAAGAAACCTTTTAGTTGGAGTAAACTCTGATGAAAACAAAGGTGTACCAGAATTCATTTCTCATTAAAAGATTGAGAAATTTCGTACCATATATTCATTGCCTATGAGGATGATATTAGATTCTTGATCTCGGCTAAATAAATACATACTTTAGCTAGTAAATGTGAAGAAATTTCGTCTGTAATTCAATCCAATTTTGTTCTCCATGTAATATTGTAATATTAAATATTACTGTATCATCTGCAACACTCAATTTCACCATAATATGAATATAAACAAGGTCTTTAAGATAGTAAAAAGATGTGGCCTCAAAAGGGTCCCCTGTTGTACACCAAGTTGAAGGAGTATATTCTAGCTTCAAGTCAATAGATTGAGTTATATTTTTTGAGATCATACTGCGAATCCAGTATGTGCTAATTTCATGAATAGTTCTGTTTATGCCAGGTTGAAAAAAATAGCCATAACTGAATTTTGATAATCAAGATATTGATATATATTAATAATATATTCAGGGTGTCCCAGAATAAAGGGGACAAACTCTGAGGGCAGAATCCTCACTTCATTTTAAAGCTGAAAGTTCCAATAAAGATATACCCTAAAATGAGTATTAACCGAGTTACAGGGTGTTGAAAGTGACACAAAAAAATATATTTTCCAGAATAACTCCATAATGGCTTAACTTTTCTGAATGAAATTTGGTATGTCACTTAACAGCATTCAGTTTCATATTTCAAGGCGAATCATGTTTTTGTAACTCTAAACAGGGGCGCACGGCAGGCGGGTACCCCTATTCGCCCCTCCCCAACTTTCACGCCACTGGATTAATATCGATTTCGTCTTCTCTTTCTTAATTCCCAATAATTCCTATACAAAAAAGGAATACGTTTCGTTTCGCAAATATCAACGGTTTTCGAGATATTCGAAGTTGAATAAGTGGCACTGTGTATGTGATACATTAGTGATAATTTTGTTAGTGGCTATGTAAGTTTTAAATATCGGGAAATTTTTGTGAACAAAATCTCTCGTAAATGCCAACAATTTTCAAATATTTGAATTTATACTCATTGCAAGGTATGAAATATGTTGGTTATAATGTTATAGTTACCTTCCCATTCCTTTCAAAAATAGTAAAGATTTTGATAAGCATGCACTTATTTAACTTCAAATATCTAGAAAACCGTTGATATTTGTGAAACGAAAAGTATTCCTTTTTTGTATAGGAAATATTGGGGATTGAGAAAAAGAAGACGAGATTTTCTCAAAAATTTCACCTTAATTATTTGATATTAGTGAAATAGGTATGTATGTAGTTCTAGCTTTGAGTGCACACCGACCACCCGAGGTGGTGCTGTAGGTTTTCATACAGCTGTAAAGTGAATACTCCACCAAAAATAAAATTTTAATAAAAATAATGGCGGTTCTCTACCCACACAGGCTAATACTTTGGGTATACTCTATAAGTGTTTATAGGGAGTATTATTATCATTAATTCAATGCCATTTCCATGAAAACAGAATAAGCATTTTGGTTACAATACTTTACCACTGATCAAAATCCTTCAGGTTTTGTTTATTGTCAGATAAGGATTTTAGTAATAACTCCATTATTCAATTAACTGTTTAATCTCTAATAAATCTACTACAACAGTCTTACTAAAATAATTCTATTTTTATAATATATATCATCTACTTTGATAGCTATCACAAAAAACGAATAAGTAATCTACATGTTATAAAAATATAGGGACATATACAGAATATTTTTGGAAAGTAAGAACTTTACAGTTCTGAAATGAAAATTGGTTTTGTTGAATGAAAAAACTGTGCTAATAGAAAGGGCAAGAATGACGGCATAGGATATTAAAGGCTGTAAGTGTTGAAAATTGAAAAAATGATTTATTGCCAAGGAATTTATTTGTATTTTGTATGGCACTTACAACCTGTAACTATCCAAGCTTTATTCATATTCTCTTCTTTCTAATGTTTTAAGTAGTTCAACTCCTTTTTAACATTTTTTTACTTGTAAGACTATTAGTTATTTTTTTAAATACTATGTAGAGGATTGGGTGACTATTGGAACATCTTGACAAGTTGGAAGATTTCATAAAAAAACTGTATAATCTCCTTCATTTAGTATGTGTGACAAATGAGTTTTGAAGGACCAAGAAATACATTTAAAACTTGTTGACAAACATTAATGAAATAAATAATGAAAGTAGGGTAGGTTCTCTCAATCAGGAGATGGTGGGTTCAATGATAATATTAATAGGCAGAACAGCTCATTAAACAATATGCAACATGATTTAACATTCAGATGCCTTAACAAGTTATATATAACTAAAAAAAGTAGATACACTGTAGAGGATTATCTAACATTCACTGTTTGAATCAAATCAACAGTGCTGTTCCTAAATTGAAGCACTGCCAGAGATTACCGAGAATATTTATTAACCACAACAATAAATTTTTTTGAAATTACGAATTATTTTTTAAAACCTCAATGTTCTCATTGAATATTAAAATTTTCATTTCTCAAACTTTGCTAATTTAAGAATTGTTTCACTTATATTATTGTTGACACCTCAGATTCTCACTGATTTTTTTACTTAAACTAAATGTTTATCAAACTTTACTTATTTTAGCCTAACTTAATGTACCTCTACCACTCAATGAGGCTATAACTTTCTGGCTTGATATGAGACTAGGTACTGGTTTAAATATCTTCAATAAATCAATTTTACTACCCCAAGAATCACTACATGTTTATAGTTAAAACTAAATAAAAATAAAGAGAATGTTATCAATAAACATCAAAAAAATAAACAAAAGAAATTGCATGGAATCATTGGAACCATACATATAAAAAATTGGACCATAAAGCACTGTCAGTGACGTAATATCAGCACAAGGGTTTTTGAAGCATTTCTGACCCTTGTGCCTGTAAACTGCAAGACATGTTACTATCATAAAGACATATTTCCTTCGGTTCAGAAGTATTTTGTTAATACTAGAGGAATTTATCATGCAGGGTCAAAAACCCTGGATGGGCACCCATGTATCAGAATTGGCCTTAATACCATTCAACTATGACTCTACAACACATTATTTTGAAATAATTTTGAAACCCCTTATTTTTCGCAGGGCTGCATGCAGTTTTATGAATACGAAATATCAGTGGATGGTTACACTGTTTTATCATATACTTATACATCTCCATGACCAGGACTGTAAGTATTTTTTATCACCTTTACTCGTGAAACCCAGTTCAATTTTTCATCCTAACTTGCGTTGTTTTTGAGTAATTAGTTTTTAACACTTCGCGCTCAAATCCATATTGGAAATTTTGATTCAATTTCAACATCGATTTTCTTGTAAACTATAGCTTATGTAGAAAAAACATTAAAAAACTTTATTTAAACTTATCAAGATTTCTTTTTTGTGATATTTTCATCGGGTGACAAGATATATAGGCGAAAACAGGTTATTTTGTCCAAGGGGGTTTTTTAGGGGTGGAGACATGCTCCTTCAAAACCGATTATTGTGATTTTATAATAAATGGAACCTCTACAGACAGTTTATGAAGAAACATTTCCATGCTGGATAATTGTGTAGGAAATCGACTGTACTACTGGTAACTTAACAATTTTGTATTCTAATATAACTATAATACATATTATTAATTGTAATAAAAATTGGTCCTTTACAAGTTTTACAATCTCAACTTTGAAATAATTTTTCCGACTAATGTAGTAAACAAGTAAGGAGATGAAAGATAATTTGTACTTTTATAATGGCATACATTGTCCAGCATAAAGTTCGCAGCACATGAAAAACTATTTTAGGAAAGTGTAGAAGAGCCACACAAAATTTTATTTTTATTTCAAAGGCTATTCCTACTTAGATCTCGGAATTTCGACGTTGGTCTCGGAATTCCGACTTACATCTCGGAATTTCGACTTAGTTCTCGGAATTCCGACTTAGTCCTCGGAATTCCGACTTAGTTCTCGGAATTGCGACCCACATCTCTTAGAAGTCGGATTTCCGACTTAAAACTTGGAATTCCGACTCAAATCTCTGAATTCCTACTTAGATCTCTGAATTCCTACTTAGATATTAGACTTAGAAGTCGAAATTCCGACATGTAGTCGAAATTCCGAGATGTAAGTCGAAATTCCGAGATGCAAGTCGGAATTCCGAAATCTAACTCGGAATTTCGAGTTCTAAGTCAGAATTCTGAGATGTAAGCCGGAATTCCGAGAATCTCGGAATTCCGAGAATCTCGGAATTCCGAGATGTAAGTCGGAATTACGAAATCAAAGTCGGAATTCCGAGTTCTAAGTCGGAATAAGTCGGAATTCCGAGATTTAAGTCGGAATTTCGAGTGGGAAAAGTCTTTGAAATAAAAATAAAAATGTGTGTGGCCTTTCTACGCTTTCGTACTATTTAGTTATTAGTTTCTATGAAAATTTTATTTTTGATAAAACCTTTGCTTCATCCAGAAAATATACAAGTATACGAAGAGACTCTTTTTTGCACGTGTGAAAAGTTTGCATAACAAACCGTAGGCGAGTTATTAATCCTAGAAAGTGCAAAAAAGAGGCTCCATTTTCGAGTTGTATACATGATTTTTTCCACTACTAAATTTTGACAGTGGCATTAGGCAAAATTATTTCAGTCAATCACAATAGATACCTGCCAAGAAAAACTACTAAAAGAAAAATAATATGATGCAGTTAATAGCTGGTATCCAAGGTATCAGAACCCGTCATTCTTGCGTATTTGGGAGAAAAATCGAAAACTATATGAAGTCGTCAACCATGTGATCGAAGTTTTCTATGTTCAAATCAACTTTAGCAGCTGTTAAAGTAAAAAAAATATATAAGTGATTATCCCAAAGTGAAGGCATTTCTTGAAAGTAAAAGTACCGGCGATAAGCCGAAACAGACAAATTTTTGCTTGAAGCTGCGAATGAATTTTTTTTTATTGATGAAAGTACCTATAGTCTAGTTCCTAAATTGTAGATAGTGACTCATACAGTCATATTACAATATTACATGGAGAACAAAATTGGATTGAATTATAGACTAAGACCACATTCAATTTTAAAAGAATATATTTTCAATAATCCTTTCATTTCTGAAGGTAAAAAAAACGTCAAATGTGTATTTTGGTTTTGGGATGAAGCAAGAGATTTTTTTATGAATAATTCAACTTTCTGAGAAACCGATCATAAAAACGGTTTTCATATGCTACGAATTTTGTAGTAGACGCTTTATATTGCAACTGAATTTTTTTTTTTTTTTGTTAACAATATTGGTATCTGAATATAAACGAAATTAATATTACAAGAAGATGTTTGGTATTTATTTCAAAAAATATCTCAATAGGAAACTCTATTTTGGTGAACATATTTTTTTTAATATATAGAATATATAGGGCATTGAAAAGAAAAGGAAACTACTATCTCTAACGTGAAAATTTAATCAATTCTTCCAGTAAAGCTTGCTATGTAATCCTTTCTACAAATCATCATTAATATTTCAGTTTATCATTAAAATTTTTGAAAATATGTAACAAAGAATAACTGAGGCTGACAACCACTGCAGTTAATGCCTTTTACCTCCAAAACGGAAAAGAGAATATCAATCCAAAAGAAAATATTCACCCCCTTTTACTAGAAAACCGAGCTGGAAAAGAACTAATTTCTTAAAAATAACAGTAGACGAAAATGATTCAATGATGCAAATAATTTTTTTCTCAATCAATTCGTATTAAAAATAGATGTAAACACACACTCTAACAGAATTACATTCAAAGCACTCGATAAATATACCAGAATACGTAAAAATATCCTTATATGTACATATTTATTTACATGAAGTTGAAAGAGCACAGTGCGATATTATTTTATTTACAATTGACAATTATATGTTTGGGAAAAACAACCAGTGATATAAATAAAACGCAGGTAATTGAATAAGTTACAAAAATAATATAATAATGTGAGGTTATTGATGTTGCACCAGAACACAGATGTAAAAAACATATCTGAATAGGATAATCTCTAATATTGCACATGTGAATTTCAAAGTTTTTGAAGTCAAACAAGTATTTGGTAAAAAAAGATACAAAAATTCGGGATCAGGCAGTTTTTAGGCATAATGACAAAGCAGTAATTTACAAAATTACTCATCTGTTGGAATGAAAATATCTACAAAAAAATCAAATATCTTCTATATATCAACAATATATGAAGTTGAACAGCAAAGGCAAAGGATCTTGTTGAACTGAAAGGAAGTTTAGAAGAACCTCCCAAAAAAATTTCGCCATCGAAATCGACCAAGAAACGTTCCAAGCCTAAAAAGAAGACCCGCGCCAGACAGAAGAGGAAACACGATGATTCTGATGACTCAGAATAGTTCCATAAATTCCATAAATTGTGAAAAGTGCAGCACATAACATCTTGATAAATAATATATTTTTATAGTCCGATGCCTTTTTTGTTGGATACTGTTTTTCTTCTCATTTTAAGTTTCTTTTGAATTGTATCTATATCAATTGTTATATTATTTTTTTGTATCCCTATCAAAAACAATCCTGTTTCTTGGGATATTATGAATGAATGAATAAAATTCACTTTTTGGGAGCTTTTTTTATTTTAAATCCAATTATGTATCACATATTACAATTTTATTATGTTTCAGGTCATCTCAAAAATTTTATCTACCCTATATCTGAAAAAAATCAGAACTTTGGGTTGATGTGTCTAATGATTGCTGAAAATCTCTTAACAAATTCGCCATGATAAGCGAAAACGATCCGAAACTTAAAGACATAAGTGATTCTTTGTTGAATTTCGAATAAAAAATACTAATAAAAGCATATTTAAAAAGAGAGCCATATTTAAAAAAATTATGTTGTTAATGGTTGATGGATAGCAGAACACCAGACAGTGAAACATGAGAAATCTTATGAAAATTTGTCGTGAAGGAGTGCATAACACCAGAAAAAATTAAATAAGAAATCGAAAAATTTATAATTTTCAAAATAATTTAGAATAAAAAATAAAAATGGAAATGTTATACTGCTACATAAATGTGCATGCCCTTATCTAAATCAAAGTCTCTCAAGTAAAGCATTTGGTAGTCGTGAATTATATTCTAGCTCATGCAAAGAGAAGGGACAATCGCCACTATAATTATTTTTATCTTAATGTATCTACAGAGTCCTGAGGTCAGAATTTTTATTTTTTTATGTTTATATCCAAACAGACCTAATGGTCGAATTACTATGGATATAACGTGTTCTGGGTAGGCCTTGTTACTAACTCCATACGCCACCTTAGGAGCAGCACTGTTAATTTTTACGCAACAGTGAATCGTGGAGGATTATCCAGACTATTAAATTTGAAAATGAAAAAACCTTGCTCCGCCTGGGAATCGAGCCAGCGACCTTTCGATCACGAGCCCCGGCGCTAGCCACTGCGCCAATCCCCGCTATCGACTGCGCTAATCTCAGCTTTTTGTTGTATAGAAGATAGCGGAGCCTGTCAAAACAACTCCAATTTCAATAATTTTTTTTTTATAATGCTGATTATCAAAAATATTTCAGCCTTTATATAGCGTGACCCATTTGAGATGGAAGCATCCTTATAAAACTTACATTTTCGAACACTAGAAGGATTTTTTTTTTCGTTAGGTAGACATTCAAAAAGTCCATAGCACACCAAAATTCATGGATAAATCTACATTTTCAAGGCCAAATTTTATTTTTCAAGGTAAAAAATCTAAAAAAAATTACTAAACACACCACACTAGATTCGCGACATTTTCAAATGGTTCATATATAAATTACGGTGCATCAATCAATAAAAAAGTTATCCAATCTTCCAGTAAATGTGAAATCTTCTACCTGCATTTGGATACCTTCTTTCATTGAACTGACAGTTTTCAACTGGCGCAAAAGTGATGCTTCTCAAAGTTATAAATGTTTTGATAACTTTCATTTTATATAACACAATTACCATTTGCAAAATTTTATTCATATCACTAATGATTGCAACTTCACATACTAATCCGCCCAAAATGAAATCATCACAAAGATGATAACTCGGCAGGTCAAATAAGTAGTTATAATATATATACAGTGACCGCCAAAAAGTATGTACCATATGGGAAAAAAGTTTGTTATTAGAGTTATTATTAGAGTATTTTTATTTATTATTGGAAAAATTATTCTTAGGAAAAGTTTGTGCATGTCCGATAACCTAAAAATCGATTTTGACATATGTCACGTGATGGCTGGTATGGCGGCAAATTGAAAAAAATTACTATGAATAGGCAAAAAGTCGAGTAAAATGGCAAGATATCGAAAAAAGTTATTTGAAAAAGTTGCTTAGAATTCAATTTTATACACATATACAGAGTTTTAAAAAATAGTGTGATAAAATTGAAAATAGCTATTTTTTTTAAATATTTTCCTAGCTGTATAAAAATATTGAATTATTTTCTTATGAATGGCTTGACCATACTGAAATATTTGTATTTTAATGATAATGACAAAACCTTCTAATTTTCTCCACACCAGTGAGCACTAAATTAAAAAAATTGGATTTTGTCAAAACTCTGGCTGTTACATTGGTTTGTATCTAACAGTTATATCAGAATTCCGCGAACTTTGTGATGACATGATACTCCAGAAACATGGTGTTTTCCAGATTATAATCAAGTTTCGATGATAATCGTGCCAGAGCGTTTCACTTCTCATGCAATGTTGAAAACTCTAGCCTCTTTAATTTGACGCACATTTTTGAGATTATGTACGAAGTGAAACGTTCATGCACGATTATCATCAAATCGGAAAAACACGATATTTTAGATTTCCCTTTCATCGTAATAGTCGTGGAATTCTGATATAACTGTTAGATACGAACCAATGTAACAGCAAGGGTTCTGACAAAATTCAATTTTTTTAATTTAGTGCTCTCTGGTGTGCAGAAAATGAGAAAGTTTTGTTATTATCATTGAAATACAAATATTTCAATATGGTCAAGCTATTCATGAGAAAATAATTTGATATTTTTATACAGCTAGAAAAATATTTAAAAAATATTATTTTCAATTTTCTCACATTATTTTTTCAAACTTTGTATATGTGTATAAAATTCAATTCTAAGCAACTTTTTGAAATAACTTTTTTTGATATCTTGCCATTTTACCCCACTTTCTGCCTTTTCATAGTAATTTTTTTCAATTTGCCGCCATACCAGCGATCACGTGACATGTGTCAAAATCGATTTTTAGGTTATCGGACATGCACAAACTTTTGCAAAGAATCTTTTTTCCAATACTCTTATAATAAAGTTTTTTCACATATGGTACATATTTTTTGGCGGTCACTGTATAATATAATAGTAATTATTTTGAATGTTTGCCAATTTTTTCACCCACATGGGGTAATGTTTCAAAATTTGAACTGGTGTGAAAAAATAAACTAGAGCACTTTAAGAAGAATAACAATTTTTTTAGCAGGTATCAGGAAAAGCTCTGTAGATTAAAACTTTTTATTCAACTGACTTATATAACAATCACTTCAATAAAATCCAATTCAATTACTGATATTTAAATGCAACTTCAATTGATGAAGAACTGGTGCCATATTTATTTTTAAACCCCCTCCATAATTAACCATTATAGCTCTTGAATACACAGGAGGAAAACGAACAGAATTCCTTCCTGACCTTTGCCCTAAAATTCATTTATGATTCACTGATAATTTTTGCCACATAAAGATTGTGGCTGCCTTTGAGATCAATATTTGTGAAACATATCATTTTAGACAATTTAGTATGAATTATATTAACAACTCCTCTTATAATAAATGTTTCCCACAACACTAAATATTCTCATCTTCTGTTTCTTTAGTTTTATTCTTTGTAGCTTCATCTTCGTCATCTGGCACTATCTTACATTTCTCCTGTAACTTCTCGTATGATTCTCCGTGCAATAAGGCGACAATAACAACAGTCATATTATCACATCCTAAGCCTGCCATCTGGCAGTCGGGAGCCAGACAATGCATCATGAGATTTTCGCAGATTTCTTCGGGTTCCAGGCCGTTGGCGATGTTCTCTCGGACGTAAGAGACAACTTCTTTGACGCTCATCACGTCCCAGATTCCATCGCAGGCAAGCACTACGAATTCCCAGTCGGTGGTGATACTGCGCTCTATGACATCTGGGTATGCTGGAATAAACAAGATATTCTTCACAATTTCAATTATGATTCGGATGTCGAAGGAGTCATTAAAAAAAAAATGTGTTTTGATCCAGAAGGCGATTTGTTAGTAGACTAAGTATAAACATTCGTCTGCGCTTTTCATGAATAGTGTATAATATAAGAAGGTTGTGTTGATTTCATCATGCAAATCGCAATGACAGAAAATAACAAAAGAAGAGGTGCCGAAAATAACCTTCATGCTTATGTCAAAAGGCTCAAACCAAATGAGAATAATGAGAGCTCAAAATCTGAAATTGATTTTGAATTAAAATCAAAAAATGTATATGGTTATGGTGGAAAAGCAAAATAATAGAGAAATTCATGAGAATTATAAACATCCAAATCCAATTCAAATATTGATAATATGCAACCCGAAATCAAACAAAATTCAAGTACTACATCAAGTAGAACCCGAGGATCAAGATTCAAATGACTCAATTGAAAAATACCACCAAAGGAAAATAAACTTCTTGAAGAGATGAACAGTGAAGTAAAAAAAAAAAACAAACAAACTTCTAAGACAAAAAATATCAGAAGATGAGACTGTGTGTTGAAACAATATTGTCAGCATATATATTTACATATAATTTTTCAAGTGTAAATTATTGGAAGTTTTTATTTCCCACCTACTTATCAGTGATGATGAATATACATATATTAGAAGCCAACACCTAGAACATTAACATATAATACCTGGAAGAAGAAATCATAACTCTGAAAAAAGTTGTTTTGTCAATGTCACAAAACAGAAAACTCAAGACGACATACGTCATGCACAGGTGAAAAAAGTCTGCGCAGATTTCATTCGAATTTCATTTTCAATGCCTCTCAAGAGATATCGAAACATAAAAATTCTAAGTTTGGCTGGAACTATAAAAATTCTCCCTGAAAAAGCTCAAACTTAAAAGACAAATAAATAAAAAAAGACTCCTATATTTGAATATAAACTCATTGAAATATAAAACAGGAGAAATTGAAGTGTGAACAAACAATAAAAGCTTACCTGACTATGATTTATTATGTTTCACTTAACATCATAAAACAAATGATGGATTAGATTTCTCAACTATACTGAGTAGACAATATTTTCTATTATTGCAGAAAATATCGATAAAAAGGGGGTAGTATAATATTAGGAAAACCAAACCTGAATTTTGTTGAATAAAATTGAAATAATATACTGCTCTGTGGATATGGAGCGAGAGCTTTCAGCAGTTGAACATGTTGATCATAATAACTTGTTTTATGCCACCCAAAGGAACTCTTCTTTTACCTTGAGACAAGTAAGTTAATTATGCAATAAACAGGCTGGAAAACAAGTTAAGATATATACAATATGAATATAACCCTAATTTAAAGTTAAAAATTTAATCATAATTCCACATTACATTATTCAACATTAGCATTAGACAAGAAGTTTTTCCGCAATGTTTCAAAAATCTATGTATTTTTGCTGAAAGTATAATTGTACTCTTATTTCTCAATATGTTTTGAGAAAAGTCTGGCAATACTTAAGCTACTCAAAAAACAATAGAAAACAGCTTTGAGAGGAAGCAATTTATGGGTGCTGTATTCTATGACATCTCAAAAGTATTTGGTTGTGTTTCACATAAAATTTTATTGATGGAGCTTGCTCAGGACTGACTGGATCAACATACTGTAAAATTACTGCAGAGTTACCTGATTAAAAGAAAACAAACAACACTTTCTGGTATATACAGCAAGTTTCAAAAAGTTTGCACCATATAAGAAAATTTTTTATTATCCATTTGTCAGAAAAATTTTTTCTCATAAAAATTGGTGCAATGTGAAACTTGTATTTGAGATATCAAAATTCTAAATTCATAGAACAATTTTTTTTTAATAAAGTTTATTATTATTATTATTATTGAAAGTTATTCTGGGTAGAGGAAAACGCTTCCAAAATTTCATTTTCGCCAACGATAAACTAACCTGTAACAATTTGGTCCTCTGGTCCTTTTTCCGAGTTCCTCTTAAAAGCGAAATCTCCAAGAGCTCTAGAAAGAGCAAGATTTCCGTTGACTCTGTTACAATCGACCCAACCACCAGCGGCTGTGATTCGGTCAAACTCCGTCTGATTGGATGGTTTGTGATCTTCGGAAAGGGCTTCCGCTTTCCCTTTTATGCTGACCACGGCTCTGGAGTCGCCAACGTTGGCACAGTATAACTTACCATCTTTGACAAGGATCGTGATGGCAGTTGTTCCGGACGCCTCCTGTTTCAGACTATCTTCGTCGTGCATGTGACAGTCAAGCTCTAAAAAAGCTTTCTTCATCGCCTCGGGAATATTTCCTTCCTTGTATTCTTTCCGGTTTATGATATATTTGTGTAAGTGTTTACCTATAAGAACGAAAAATATTTATTCAAACAGCTGTTTTTGATACCTTAGTAAAATTAATTTCTTGTCATGAAACAATAAAAAATTGAATAAGTTTACAGGGTACTTCCATGACTTAGTAGAGTGCGGCATATGAGTGAATTATGCCTGCAGTTGCCACAGAGTTTTCGATTTGTATGGCTAATATTACTAAAATAATACAAAATTGCGAACTATAGGTTATTCATATTTATTATTATTTCTATGGTTATTCACGTTAAGATGAGCATGACGTCATGTTTGTTAATTTTATATATCCGACATAACAACGTTCAATAGCAATGAAATGAAATTTGACTAGTTTCATCAGGGATATACCAAATTATATCTGGTGATAGCCAACAATTACTGATCTCTTCTACAGAAATGGTATACAATAATATACTACGATGGTCTGAAAATAATAATTTCCTATTGAACCACAAGAAAACAGTGTTAATATATTTTGGACATAGACGACAAGATTTAAAGACACAGAAAAACAATTACTCTGCTCTGAAAACGTGAAACTGTTAGGAGTTAATTTTGACAGGCAATTATTATGGACAGAACATACCAACCAATTATGCAAAAAACTTGTTGTTTTTTCTATGTTCCTATGGAACAAATATCATCTGTGATAAATGATAGTTTTTGTATCTGTATTTTGTTGTTTTTGACATGTTTGTTCATTTATATATTCTTTGTGAATATTTTAAATGAAGAACGAATAAAGTATCTATCTATCTATCTATGTTGATGACGAGTGAATATAAAAAGTAAAGGATACATTCATTTTCTACGTCATTCCTATGAAATGTGTTGATGATTTTGAATTTTTGGCAGTTTAGCCTAATTCTTGATTCATACAAGACTTCAACCAATATCAACTAAGAGCTCTCTTTTTTGTTAACTTCTTGAGGAAATAAGGTAAATTTTTTTACAGAATTTACATACCGTCCAATGGAAATAGTACAAATACTGCTGATATGATGCATAATAATAAATACATTTAAACCCAGTCAGTGGTCCAGATAAGATTCCCTCCTTTTTAAGAGATTGCTTGGGAGTTTTTGTAAAATCATAAATGACAATTTTCATTTTGTTTCATCGAAAAGGAATACCCTTTCTTATGTGTAATAAACTAGAAGGTAGCTAAAGTATGTCCAGTTTTTAAAAATGGTGAGAGTAAAATGATAGAAAACTATCAACCAATGTCATTTTTTTGTAATTTTTCAAAAGTCTTTGAGAATGTTTTTTATAACAGCAACCTAACCTAACCTTAGTTTGTAGTCAGCTGTCACAGTATCAGCAAGGATTTTTCAGAAACCGTTCAACTGTAAAAAACCTAATTATCATAATACATTATTTGACTGTAAATCTTGATGCAAATGGTCAAGTAGATGTAATTTATACAGATTTCTCAAAGGCCTTTGATCATATTGACCATGAAGTTCTACTGAATGAATTAGTATGTTTCCGATTTGGTAATGATGCAACACTATTTTTAAAATCTTATCTCTCCAACCAACAGAAATTTATGAGCTGTAAGTGTTTTGTATCTGGTGCTATGCTACATCCAGGATCCCCCAAGGATCAAACCTAGGACCACTACTCATCTTATATTTTAAAAATGACTTGTGTGAGGAAACCCTTCCTTGCTGATAATCTGAAAATATTTTCAACTATTTAGCCATATGAGCAAATGCCCTCTGAGGCACTAAAAGATAAACTACTAATATACCATATCATTCTGATCCCTGAATTCAAATAATAAAACTTTTATAAACTATTATATTCTGTTGTAAAAAAATAGAATCTGTACATAGGCACAATCATTTTTGTAGATCCACTTATCTCTTGCAAAATATCGTGATTGATGAAACTGAATTATAATGAAAGGAGACGATTGGAGATATAGATGTTACTTATCTCTGAAGTTGAGCACCACCAAAATTTTTTGAGAGTGCTTGCACTTCAAATTGATTGATTGTTTTGACATATTCTACTATTTAAAATGAATGTTCAACTGAAGCTGATGAATACTTTTTCTTATATAAAATACTTATGATATACCTTGAACATTTTTGTTAATGAGATTTTATTATGTGGTACTATGAAACCTGCCATTACAGCTTCACTGAATTCGAGATACCCCAAAGTTTAATTCAGTTGGTAGCAAATTGCAAGCGTATCTGGTTATGCAAGAGATTGTATAGACAAACATGATTGAGTCTCATCTCCTTTCCTCCATGGAGATCTACTGGAAATGACTAAGAAGAATATTAAAATATAAAAGTTACAAAAACTGTATACTCTGTCTACAGTAAATTGTGAGTTACGTAGTTATCATTCTAGGCCATTGTAAATGTACTTAAATGAATTGCACTAAACATAATGCACTTAATCAGTGACCCTAGTTTAGAAATGGAAAACTGTTTCAAAATCCAGAATAATATCAGTTGTAAGTATAGTTTTTGGAAGATACAGTAATGTCTGCTTATAACGAACTCTCTTATTGCAAACTTCTGTTTAAAACGCACCAATTTGTAGAGTATGAACTCAAGTACATTTGTATTACATTTATCTTTTATAATAAACTTCACTTATAGCAAACCGTTTTTGTATGTCCCTTGAGGTTCGTTATAAATGGACACTTCTACATTCACTCAGCAACAACAAACTCTATAAGAGGGACTTATGAATTTCTCAGAGTTTGTCTAACTATACCATGAACTAATATAAAGTATTTATAGTCACCTGCATACTCTGCTACTTTAGCACCACCATGCCCATCATACACAGCAAAGAATGCAGTGTTTGGATCATCAGGTAACGATAGTATATGTGTATGAGAATCTTCCATGTTTATTCTCCATCCTTGCATACAACTTGATCCTACTCGATAGGAAGAATTTTGGCAGCAAGATGTATCTTTCGCAGTGACTGGTTCTGATAAAGTTTGACCCATTGTTCTGGAAAAAACACGTGAAATTAATCATTAATCATTCATATTAGTCATACTGGTTATATAGGCTGCAAATCTCTGGCACATTAATCATTTATTTTCTCATCTCATGACAAAACACTTCAAATACTGGTGCAACAGTGACTGTCTGGATCTTGAAACCTACCAATAAATAACTTCTATGGTATATTAATGCTGGAAAACATCTTTACGCAGTTTGAGTTTAGAGCAAGTTTTGTTTTATATATGTACAAATCCAATTTAAAAATTTCACGAAATAAATAGAAAAATCTCTCACGGGATGCAACGTTTAGGTTATTTTTAGGGAAATCAGAACTACCAACCTTACGTAAAAAATATCCCAGAATTGTAATTTTGACAGCCAGTTATCACCTTTAATTTTACTGTATTTGACTTTTTGCCTTGAAACTAACACAATTTTATAAGAGATACCAAACAATTATAGTTCAGAATGAATGTGTGGCTCATTTTTCAAAGACAAATTCAATATGATTTCGACGTGCGACATTCCACGCATTCGAAATTTGAAATTTTAGTGTTTTTATCGACAACCGTTAAATTGGTAGTAATGCAAGATGGCGACTGAGAAACCCGGGAGCTTTCAACAAGGTAAAAATTTATAGTAACTTTTCCAAAATTTTGACTTGGATTCGACATTTTATCAACTATTTCCACCCACATAATCATAGATTATCATTCTGCAACAGATAGTTCTTGAAATATATACAACTTTTTTATTCATATCCTAATGATTTTTGCGTGCTGTCAAAAATTCATCGATTTTCATTTCCAGAAATTCCAGACCGAGAACAAGAGGACTTGGAAGATTTGGGACCTAGTTTATTGAGCATGGAAAATCTAGACAGAACTTCGCCAGAATTATGGCCAGAAAAAAGTAAGTATTCTACTGAGAATGTAGCAAAAATAATTGCTGGTACTAAAGAAAATAACTAGTTCCAGGTGTCACAGAGTTCATCAATAGTTTTCAACCAACACCACAGAGCGCTACAAAATTGCCATATTCCAGAGAATTGACTCATGAAGATGAAAATTATTTACATCGTAAGTGAAAATATAATAATTTGTGGGTATCCATATCTTAACAACTTCTACATAACCTATATTAAGTATTTTCTACAACTGGTATTTGGGAGTTCTGATTCAATCACGACCCAAATTTGTTCTCAGCTGTATAGCATTTCCTAATTCCCTTGATCTGAATTTGGTATGGTCAGTTTGGCCAGAGTACCAAATTCGCTCACAAGTGTAAAAGTGGCCATTGTTGTTCAGAAGTAACTCTGGGAAAATGTAAACAAAAATAAATTATATATTGCCAACAAAAAGCGATAATTCCATATATTTATCCTAGAAAGCTGGTAATTTTCCTCAATAAAAACCATAAGTGCCAATAAAATGGTACCTACTAGTACTGCAAAGTACTGAAATATTTATTTTCTTTTAGTTAACTTACGTGTGAATGGTAAAGGTTTGATGTTTTGCAGACTTGTCATGTTTTTTTAGATGTAGGTTGAAGAACGAACGTTTTCTGTCTCGTTTTTTCTCTGCTTTCTGTTCAATTTTTTTCGCTGCTTTCTGTTCAGTTTTTTTCTCTGCTTTCTGTTCAGTTTTTTTCTCTACTTTCTGTTCAGTTTTTTTCTCTGCTTTCTCTTCATTTTTTTTCTCTATTTTTTTCTCCTCTATTTTTTTCTCCTCGATTTTTTTCTCATGATCTTCTTTCTTAGATAACAGCAACTGAGCTGGCGGTTGTAGATAAAAATAGAATGACATGGTTATTCGAATCTGTATCTAACAATAAAGTTTAAGTTTATAGTGGTATCTAAACGACTTATTAGTCATTATATTGAAAATCGCATTTAATCAGAATTGATATCAGAATACGAAGAGATAATTGATAAGACAATATTAATTTTGGTCATGCTTGAGATACTCTAAAATGAATGAACAAATATAGACATTTAAAAAAATAAGTTGCTACATATCTCAAATAATATTAACATAATGTAGATTTTGATTTATTCCAAGGTACAAGTCTTCATCCCCCTAATGACGTCTACAACCTTCTAATGAACTGATAAAGGGAACTTGGTCAAGTAATTCATTTTTTTTTAAGGTAAAAATGAATGATTCATTAAATGGTTAGAACACTAACTATGCCTTTACCAAATTCTTGTATCAAAGAGGTGGAAATTTTATCTGGAGTTGCAGACATTTTATTTTGTAACTTTGATACAATATGTAATATTTCATCCACTGGAATTTTTAAAATAATAATAATAATAATACTCTCTCATAAACACTCGTAGAGTGTACCCAAAGGCATAGCCTGTGCGGGTAGAGGACGGCTATTATTATTATTTGCCGTGGCGCTCCGGGGCGACTTACTGATTTTTGGTAGCGTATTCACTTTTCAGCTGCAGGAAAACCCGGAAAACCTACAGCACCACCTCGGGTGGCCGGCGTGCACTCCAAGCTAGCACTAGCCGAGATTGGCATCTAGACAACACACAATACACTTGCTTTCAACAAGAACTGTGGTCGTCTATCGATTCCAATATCGCGTACTTGAGAAAAAATCCCTCGTACATACATCGGACTCGAACCGACTACCGATATACTGAAGTTCTGAACGGACCACCGACAACCACACATATATTTTCTATACATTTCCTATGCATTCAATCCAGTACGATTGGGTTTTGAGACAAGAATCGATTGTAGCACCACCAAACTTGGTATGCTAGTAGTTGGAACCATGATAAACACGAAAAAAAATTGTTTAACAAAATTCCAGGGGTGAACATATTTTTTTATTCGTTTAAAAATAAATAAATAGATTTTTGCTGCAATCTTGAAAAGTATACGATTTATCGAAAAAGCAACTCAACAGGGTGAAAGACAATTAAATTTTCCACAAAAATGATCCCTAATAATTTCTTATGAAATGCGCTCGTTTTCTCAGAAAACGTGATTGAACGCCAACATCATTTCATTTCAGGTTCACACTTACCGCCGCTGAAATTTCTGGCGGAGAAGGAAAAGTTCATATCGTTTCTGAAGACTCCTACCTTCTTATGCAAATATAATATGCGAGTATTTGAGTACCTAAAATGTTTTTTGTCGCATTTCACCGAGATATTTGCGGGTGATCCAAAAATCATGAAAAATTTAGTAAATATGGAATTATTATACTAAAGCAGCAACCCATACCCTCTTTGGATTATATGCAACAATTTTGAAGTAGTTTGACAGGTCCCACTTATACATGCCAAAAAAAAATTGTTTTAATCCTGCCTCATTTTCAACTTACCCATAAAATCGGCATTCTCTTTACTAAATGTAGAAAATAATCGCTTATTCATGTCCTGCATATATATATTTAATAACACTATTGTGAAGTGCAAACCTCAAGCTTGAAATCACATACTTCATTTTTTATGTAGGATGTGTATGAGCGATTATTTTCAACATTTACTGAATAAATTTCCGGGATTCTGGGTGAGTTGAAAACTGAGGCAGGAGTAAAACCCTGTTTTTTCTTTGGTAGGTATAAGTGAGACTTGTCTCACTAGCCTTGAATCGTTACATATGGGCCATAGAGGGTACTGATTCCTGCTCCAGTATAATTATTTCATATCAACTAAAATATCCATGACTTTTGGATAATCCGTTTCAAATCTTCCTTCTTTTGGAAGACAGGATCGACGAACTTTATCTATCAAATTAGAAATTATGAATTCAGGTCGTCCAAATGTGATTTTCAGAGTTTCTAGGATTTTTTTTACATTCTCTGGTGCAAGAAGAAGCGGTTGTACAGCATCTCTAGCTCTTCCTTTCAAACACTTCTGAAGGCGTATTATATTTTCCTCTTCACAAATATGAAAAATGTTTGTAGAACGTTCAAATTGACTTTGAAATATAGGCCAGTAAGTCAGTCCCAATATCGTTGTTTCCTCTAATTTAAAGTCGAAGTAAACTGAGGAAATGACCTTTTTTTGAAGACTTTTTTATTCAACTTCAAAATACAATTCAATGTCAAAATTCAATTTTTTAGTCAATAACAGAACAAAAGTATATTATTCGTATAAGGTGAGTATAATAAAAAATAACAAGGACACGTAAATATCGTGGAAGGGTTATGTGAAGTAGGACAAAACACATTTTAGGTACTCAGATACTCACATGTTATATTTGCATGAAGAAGTAGAAGTCTTCAGGAACGATATGCACTTTTTCTTTTCCTTCTACTATAATTTTTAGCAAAGTTATGCCTGAACTAGCAGTGGCGGATTAGCGCGAGCATGAAATGTGACGTCGGCGTTAAATCACAATTTCTGAGAAAACGAGCGTATTTCATAAGGTATTAATATAATTCTTGTGGAGAATTGAATTATCTCTCAACCTATCGAAATCGTTTTTTGATAAATCTTATATTTTCTGAAATAACAACAAAAAAAATTATATTTTTTTCAACAGAAACTTTTTTAAAATCCACCCCTAATTTTTTGGTAAACATTTTGTTCTAATAATACATGATATCGAGATGTTAAGTGCCGAGTTTCAGAATGCTACTGTTCCTTCTTCACTTTTTGCTCGAGTTTGTCTGTCGTTACTGGTTTAATTTCCTAGTATACTATTTTCATATTATTTTCAGTTCTCTTATCTGTCCCTTTCCAACATTCATGTTTCTATTGCACGGCACTTTTTAATACAATTTGTATTTTTTCACAGAGCTAGCCTCATTATCCACTTCGGGTTTGATAGGAAAAGTGAAAGAGCTTCATGATATTGCCTATCAGCTTGGAGTTGAAGAATCGAAAGAGGTAACCAGGGGGAAGTACCTTAACCTCTTCAGCAGGACAGAACGGAATAAATGATCATTTTCAGCTTCAATTCAATTCGTTTTTTGTTTTGGGATCACTATTCATAATGCATAAGTGCAGTGTAAACTCGTCTCTGGCAAACAATGTAATGTGAATTGTTGTTTTGGTACACTAAATATATATATATATATATACCATTATCCCGATTCTCAAATATCTATTTGGCCTTTGTGGGACATAGATATGTGGGAATCGAGTCGCTACACTGAAGTGAGTTTTTACATGGAGATTCTATAAAAGAATAATCTACTTAAATCACTCAGTCTCTAAAATTTGTTTGTCAACTTCTGTTTTTCAACATTTTTTGGAATATTCCATTGTAACAAAATCAAGGGGATTCATTCTTTATTATGTATTTCTTTTTGTAAGTTGTGATATATTCTAATTAGGAATAGTGTTCTACATTATACAATTTGTTTTTATATAGAATTATATAATTGTATATTATTTGTACTGTTTTATTCATTCCATGTTGTTGTCATGAAGTTATTTGTTAAAGATGTATAAACGACCACTCGGGAAAAAGCCAACATATTTACTGCAAATTCTCTATGCTGGATTAATTGGAAAAACAAAACCAACCCCAGAACATCATATCCATTGACAGTCATATACCTGAGATTTTTTTTCCTCCAACCATTAACCATCAGACGCATTTTCCTGGGTCTTAACCCCAACTGTCTGTTAACTTGAAGGTTGTGGAAAAACCTATCAACATCAAGCTCATGAAATATCTAGATTGCTTAGGAATTATCAATGGTAATGTGAAAATTTGAAAATAGAAACAATTTTCGTGGTTATAATAATTATATTTAATTATAAATTATCAGTTGCTTTAAATTTGATTTAAAAAAATAAGCTGCGTACAATACAAAAGAGAAGAAGAATATTTAATTTTATTATGTCAGTATATGGGGGTGTATAATTTTTCTTCCAAAAGAGTAGCCAGTAGTGCCTCAGTTACATTTTTATTGATCTGAGGTTACTACGAATAGTAGAATTTAAATATAATAATGAATTAGTTTTACGTCTGTAGTTGAATTAAATTCGTAATCCCGGTCGATCCACATTTTAATGCAGTTTTGATTTTCATCTTTCCGTCTGCTATGTCGCGAACTCATTTTCGAATTTATTTCAACTACAGACGTAAAACTACATTATTATATTTACTTGGATGAGTCAAACACACGTGAAATTTCGGATGTTAAGTCGGTCGATAATCCTATTTGATATGTGATTGACACCAGCTGACACATCAAATGTGATTTTACTAACATCACTGCTATAAATCCCTTTACTTATCCTTTGTTAGATCTCACCTCGACTCTATATTGTTCCTCAGTCTGGTACAGTTATAGTACCCATTGATCTATGGACTTCAAAGAAACAAAGGCCGTTTCCTGTGAGTTTTGAGCTAAAACATTCATGATCTTCGACCCCATGCAAATACCCCACATACCAGGTTTGAAGAGAATTAATCATCAGACCATGATTAAAAAGCTCGTCCGCTACCGTGGATTTATGAATTTTGACAAAAAATCCATAATTTCCGACCCCCCGAAATCCCCCTCATGTTAATCGACTGGTCGAATCGGACCAAAATCACAAAACTCGTCCGCCATCTTGAATTTATGAATTTGGACGAAAACTTCATACCTAATCTTCGATCCCAAAAACATCCACATACTATTTTAGAATCGAATCGGACTATAATCACAAAACTCATTCGCCAATTTGAAGCCGCCATTTTCAATTCCTCAATTTTGATGAAAGAATCATAATTTCCGACCCGCAAAACCCCCAGATATTAATTTTGAATAGAATCGGATCATAATCACAAAACTCGTTCGCCATATATGGGTGCCGCCATCCTGAATTTTTCAATATTAACAGAAGAGTCATAATTGCCGACCTCAAAAACCCTCAGATGCAATTTTGAATAGAATCGGATCATAATTACAAAACTCGTCCGCCATTTTTTTGATGCATTGTCACCAGGATTATGCACACCTGCCACCTCGGACGATTAGAAGTGTGTCATATTGACACCGGGACAGCAGAAACGCAGAAACTAAATGAAAGGTTGTAATAGAGCAAGGATAATGAACACAATTAGTACAGGATGGTCCAATCCCTATGTTGCCATGTAATCTCTAAATTGACGTCACCGTGATACCTTCCGTATGCTCTTGTATTTCTATATATGTATGTATATTGAGAAGGCATCACGCTGACGTCATTTGACAGGATGATAAAATCAGTCGATTATCATCTATAAATGGTGTTCAAAGTCCTTGGTAATAGAGCACTGTCAGTGACGTAATATGACAGTTGCGGGAAAATGTCATAGGGGGACAAACAAACCAAACTGAACAAAAACAAACCCATTGAACCAGTTGGCAAAGAGTATAGTCTGCTATAGGCCCCTACTCTTTCCAGTTGGCCCTGAAAAATGGAGATTTATTGTTGAAATTTGGTGTCCTGATAAACTTTTTGAATATCTACCTAACAAAAAAAATCATTCCAATCGGTTGAAAAATGTAAGTTTCAAAAGGGTGCTTCCATCTTAGATTGGTCACACTGTATGTATAGAGAGAGCAGTGGCATATATGCAAGATATGATGAAAATTGCAGTGGAACGAAAAACGAAAGGAATCTTTGAAACACACCTTTGTGTTACCTATGCCAATTTATATTTATAACCAGTTACTGGGTTCTAATGAGGGTTCTTCCAGCACCTTGAAGTTTATAAAAAAATCGTTTGAGATCATAGATTCAGACAGACTATTTGGAGTCACTGATGCTTTTGAAAACGAATCTTTCCAAAATTAAAGGGAGTTGAATTCATTTTAAGAATAGGAGGATAATCTTGGTTTGAGGTTGTTTCTGTTGTTGGTTTTGAATATTTATCAAAAAAATCCTTTCACGTTTTTTTATATTTTTTCCATGCCCTAAATTAAATATGACTTTAAAACAACCGTTTTTTAGTAATCTATTCTAGGGTGATCAATTCATAATATACATTTTTTGTTCCAAACAAATATTGGAAAATTTCAAAATGAGTTGGCAAAATTCACTTTTTGCTCCCCCCCCAAAATTTCCTTTCGGTTCGTCCCTGTCCACACATAGCGCCGGCTCACACACTGGGGCCAACGTTTGGACCAACTTGACTTCCAACGTCGTCCAACGTTGGCGCCAACCCCATTTTGATCAACCACACATAGGACAAATGCTGTTGGCTCCAACACTGGCTCCAATAATGTGTGGAGCCGGCGTTAAATCGAATTTTTTTTTTCTGTCGACCGTTCATTTATGATGTATTTTAACGCACTCAAAATCGTTGATTAATGACCCCTGTTAATGAATGATTTTCTATGATTATATGCAACCCAACATACATTGCTCTTATACATTTTATATTGGTTAGTACTATCTGTCATTATTCATTTGTCAATTTTTAAATAAAATTTCAGAAAATCTTCATTACCCCAGTTGTCACTCACAATCATATATGGTCACCTGGCGTAATGGTAAAGTTCGCCTGGCAGCCAACACTGAAGTCGAGAGTTCAAAACCCACCGAGAGCAATTTATTTAATTTTTTTTAATTTCAATTTGAAAATAAATAATAAAAAATAAAATAAAACTACCACTAAAGAAAATTAAACTATCTTTGAGTAGAGTTAATATAAATAGGAAATAGTGATTGTTTTTCATCGTAACGTTAAATAAATAAACATTGAAAGTGAGATATCTCTATTTTCGAAAACTACTGTCGACGGAAAAGTTTTGTAACAAACTCGTGAATTAAAATGGTGATTAAAATGGCGATTAAAATGGCGATTAACAATCGCTCCGCTCACGCGTTAAATTATCTCGATTGTTAATCGCCCTTATTAATCCACTTGTTCGTTAAATAACCATTAAGAATTCGTAAATCTTTCACTATCTTCTTAATCGTGTATCAAAAAAATAATAGACTAACTTTTTTGTCGAATCTTGCCTGCCTGCTCGAAGTTTGACTATATGCAGTAGTGCAACCACCGCGGCAGGTAAAGTAATATCGGAAATAGTGGGAGCAAAACGTTCACCTGCTCGCGAGCGTGCCGTGAGAAACAACTGCCAAAGTTGGCCTTAGTTTTGCGAAGTTACGTGGAGAGTGTTTGTGTGACGGATTTTGTGTCGATTTCAAAGTGTTTGCGAACTGTTTACCTTTGTTTACGTTCTTTTCTGATAAGATTGGGCATCCTCCACGTGATTTGGGAATGACGTGAGTACTATTGAATTGAATTTTATAATGTTTATCGACCATTTATCAGCCGTGAGACCGTGAAATATTTGCCGATATCGGTGACAAGGTAGGTAGATATTGGCAGTACCTGCCAATAATAAATACATCGACCAATGTGTTCAAGGGCAACGCTGTTGCAATAATAATTAGTGGTCAGTTTGTTATACATAGCACTAGAGCAGCTCAGTCTTTCGTCAGCAATGTCAGCATTATTGGTTTTTGTCTACTAAATGTTTCGAAAATACTCTCGCTAATTAAATTAAACTGTTTAAGTGTTCATTAGCGTACTGATGGCTGAGAGCACATACAGAGTGTAGAATTTCTCTCTAACCAGTGTAGGTGCTCAGTACTGTGAAAAGTTACTTAGCAAATGACATTTATTGAATTTTGAGATACCTAATTCAATTTGAAGTTTTACTTTTATTTATTAAATTAATCTTTAATTTTTTTCACACAAGCAATGTTTCTACGTTCTGATTAGAACTTGCCTTATTAGTCTCGACACAATTTTTTTTTCTAGATAATAAAATGGTGGATCTATAGATATACTTACTAACAATTATGAATTAATAATTAAGAATTATCATGACAGAATTAAGAAGGTGTTTATATACCTACATCAATTAAGAATTATGACTTACCTAGGCCTTTTTTATTCCAACTGTGAGAACTGTTGTCAGAAAAAGCACCCTTTATTTTTATTAAGTCTTGAACTCTATGATCCATATCAAATATTTAATGAAATAATCAAAATAACACGAAAAATTCAACCTGAAATTTCCCCAAATCTGAGCTATTGTGTACCAAACCAGCCAAATTCAACAATGAAATTTGATGGCATTCTAAAAGGTCACGTTCTGCGCTTTTTATTGACAAAAATTATCAATTCTTAGTTGTCTTAGTTGCTAAGTTGACAGTTAACCAACTTCGTAATTATTGATTTTTAATTTAAAAGTCAAAAGAAAATGTATAAACCTTCATATGCGTTCTTTTGTATTCAACATCCTTTTACTTAGTTCTTAGTTGTTGATTTAATTCTTAGTTTAGTTGAATCTATAAATCCACCATACTTAATAAAAAATATCGGTCAATGACTTTTGGCAACAAAATATCTAAGCAAATGAAACTAGTAAGATAACACAAATAACTATTTACTTATTTTTGCGAAAACTCTCTCGCGAGAGAAGCGAACCGTGCTTCAATGAAATGAACGATTTCTGTAAGTGATATTTTTTGATAACATTCTCCCTATCTAATTCATTTAAGGAATTTTCAATGAAAACTAGAGAAAATGAAACGTATGAACACACAGGTGGTATCAGACGGTTCACTTTCATTCATTTCTGTCGTTCATCTACTATCTTCGAAGTATCTTTCACTAAAAGTGAACCAAAATGTCTAAACATAAAATGATTCAAAAGATTGCTTCAAATTTGAATGGAAGAGAAATACCTACCACTGCAGCTACATCAACTATCCATGAAAAGAGTCTTGAGGTGCTGCCGCAGACATAGTTACATAGAATCAAACTTCCTCTATAGAAGCCTGTCCTTATCGACTCTTTTACCCTAAAAAACGGCTAAAATGTTATCGCGCTCATCGCCTCTTTAGTAATTTTTAATGAAATGCGCTCGTTTTCTCAGAAAACGTGATTGAACGCCGACGTAAAATATCAGGTTCACGCAGACCCGCCGCTGGAAGTTCTGATTGGTCATAACTCTGCTAAAAATGATCGGAGAAGGAAAAGGAAAAGTTCATATCGGTTCTGAAGACTCCTACCTTCTCATGCAAATAATATATGCGAGTATTTGAGTACCTAAAATGTGTTTTGTCGCACTTCACGGAGATGTTTGCGGATGATCCGAAAATCATGAATAATTCAATAAATATGGAATTATTCTACTAAAGCAGCAACCCATAGCCTCTTTGGACTATATGCAACAATTTTAGAGTAATATGACAGGTCCCACTTATAAATGCTAAAAAAAACTTTGTTTTACTCCTGCCTCATTTTCTACTTACCCATAAAACCGGCATTCTCTTCAGTAAATGTTGAATATAATCGCTCATTCATATCCTGCATATATGTTTAATAGCACTACACATACTTCATTTTATTATTCATTATTATTATTATTATTATTATTATTATTATTACTTGTCTCACTAGTCTAAAATCGTTGCATATGGTCCAAACAGGGTACTGATTCCTGCTTCAGTATAATTATTTCCGAGATTATTTCACATCAACTGAAATATCTATGACTTTCGTATTCTCCTTCTTCTATAATTTTTAGCAAAGTTATGACAATTCTAATTTTTGGCTCTGCCGGAAATGGCAGTGGCGGGTTAACGCGAGCTTGAAATTTGATATCGGAATTCAATCAGGTTTTCTGAGAAAACGAGCGCATTTTCTGAGAAATTACCAAGTATATTCTTGTGGAGAATTCTATTATCTTTCACCTTGTTGAAATTGTTTCTTGATAAATCTTATACTTTCCGAAACAACAGCAAAAAAAATCATAATTTTTTTAAATAAAATTTTTTTTGGGTTCCACCCCTGATTTTTTAGTAAACATTTTTTTTTCTCTAACAATACATGATGTCAAGAAGTTATGGGCCGAGTTTCAAAGTGCTACGATTAATTCTTTACTTGTGGCTTACATTTGTCTGTGGTTACTGTACTATTAATCTTCCGCAATAAACCCTATAGGTACAATAGATGATTTTCTTCGAGAAGTAAAAAAATTATAAAAATAGTAAAATTTTACCGGTTTGCAGAAAATTTCAACTACCCTAAAAGTTACTTTTCAATATACCTAGGCAATTTTCTATGTAGGTATAAGCTGTATTCAAATACAAACAAATCTGATGAAACTTTACCGAAAACAGGTCCCTGCTTACGTAACGACAGGTATTTTCTCTGGCATTTTAAAGTTATGTAGAGGTAGCGAGTTTAGCGACCATTGTATTTTTTGTTGTTATTGTCTTTCTGAATATCATAAACGGGGTCAAATACCTCGCCGGTGCAGATTGTCCGCCGAAGGGGACGGATTTCTATGCAAATCGTCGGAATTCGCATTCTCTCGTGACGAACTGAAAGTACCTATTTCGCTGCATGGGAACGTAAAAGTCTTGGAGAACGTTTCACTGTCTTAAAGGCAGTCGTTTTTTCGGAATAGTCCACTATTTTTTTTGTTCAATGTTCATATAGTTGGACGGACAGATTACCACCGACAAATTGCATAAGTCCATTCGCGATTCCTATATACGAAAGCGCAGGAGGGCCACAAGAAGTTTTTTTCATCAATTCTACTTTAAAGTCGAAATTTCAAGAAAAAAAGTCGAAATTTCCACTTTAATGTTAAAATTTACACTTTTTTCTCGAAATTTCGACTTTTTTCTCGAAATTTCAATTTTTTTTTCGAAATTTCGACTTTTTTCTTGAAATTTCGACTTTTTTCTTGAAATTTCGAAATTAATGTCGAAATTTCAACATTGAAGTCGAAACTTCGACTTCGAAAGTCGAAGTTGAAGTGATGAAAAAAAAATCTCTTGTGGCCCTCCTGCGGTTTCGTACCTATCACCCGCTCCCTAGTCACCCCTAGAGGCAGAACTAGAATCTAGTAGGTAAATATGCCGACTTATCAGTGTTGAAAAAAATCATGATATTTTGAAAAAAATCGAATAAAGATGTGTTTGTCCTAATTAATTACGATTTTTTTGATTTTTTATTTTATCATACAGTTTAACTATATTTTTGCATAAAACGTATAGTACAGTAACCACAAGTGAAGAATGAATTTGCACTTGACGTCATATGTTGTTAGAAAAAAAATTGTTCACCAAAATATCAGAGGTGGAATCCAAAAAAAATTTATTTAAAAAAATTATATTTTTTTTTTGCTGTTGTTTCGGAAAGTATAAGATTTATCAAGAAACAATTTCAACAAGGCGAAAGATAATGCAATTCTCCACAAGAAATATACTCGGTAATTTCTCACAAAATGCACTCGTTTTCTCAGAAAACCTCATTGAATTCCGATATCAAATTTCAGGCTCGCTTTAATCCGCCACTGCAATTTCCGGCAGGGCCGAAAATTAGATTTGTCATAACTTGGCTAAAAATTATAGTAGAAGGAAAAGAAAGAGTGTGTATCGTTCCTGAAGACTTCTACTTTCTCATGCACATATAACATGTGAGCATCTGAGTACCCAAAATGTGTTTTGTCACACCTCACATAACCTTTCTACGATATTTACGAAGGATCCGAAAGTCATAGATATTTTGGTTGTTATGAAATAGTTATATTGAAGCAGGAATCAGTACTCTCTTTCGACCATAACAATATGCAACGATTTTAGACTAGTGAGACACGTCTCACTTACATGCCAAAGAAAAAAACTGGGTTTTACTCCTGCCTCAGTTTTCAACTTACCCATAATCCCGGCAATTTCTTCAGTAAATGTGGAAAGTAATGGCTCATACACATCCTACATGAAAAATGAAGTATGTGATTTCAAGCTAGAGGTTTGCGCTTCACAATCGTGTTATCAAACATATATGCAGGGTATGAATAAGCGATTATTTTCAACATTTACTGAGAGAATGCCGGTTTTATGGGTAAGTTGAAAATGAGGCAAGAGTAAAACAAATTTGTTGTTTTTGTGGCATGTATAAGTAGGACCTGTCGCACTACTACTACTACTACTACTACTACTACTACTACTAAAAAAAAATATGTTCCACTGGAATTTTGGTAAACAATTTTTTTTCATATTCATCGTGGTTCCAACTACTAGCATACCAAGTTTGGTGGTGCTACAATCGATCCTCGTCTCAAAACCCAGTCGTACTTAATTAGTAGTAATGTAAAAGGTTGATTAAACACGGCTATTTAATATATATAGCCAATAAAAATAAATGAAAAAAAACCCATGAAAAATAACCTTTTTTTGTCAAATTAATCGCGCGTCACTTTGTTTATTATATAATGATATTGATTACTCAGATGTAAAAGACCCTTTGAAATTTAATTCTGATTTTGTTGATTTTTTGTGAAAGAAAATAAAATTAAACACATTTGATTAAATCACTGATTTTTATTGAAAAAATCATTTTATTTAAATTGCGATTTAAATCGTGATTTGAATAAAAAAGATTTAATCGCGCCAAACCTGCGACTTATCAACAAATTACACGTTTAAAAACAACAGTTGCCTATGAATTGCATGTTTGATTTATCTGAGTAAAATTAGTATATTTTTGCTCCTGCACGGAGTTCAGATTTTATTTCAGATTTCATGTATACTTAATTGGTGTCTCTGTTCATGTGCAGAATTCCCAAGTATCCAACAAGAGAAACGGACAACTTTCATTTCGCGAGTTCTCAAGTTTGAAAAAAAGTGCCCGTCACCGGTCGGCTGAAGAATGTGATTCAAGGATTTGGTCAACATATTTTTTATTGCCTGAAAAATACGTCGTCTGTTCTCGTCATTAGGATGAGTCGAGGATGAGTTTAAATAATTTCACCGTTCTGGGTAATAGAGCAATGCCAGTGACGTAATTTGACAGTTGTCAAACATTCGATCGGGGGACAAACAAAGCCATTTTCCATAAGACTACGCGTGTTCATTTTGTGGATTCTCTGCGAAAAAAATTTAATCTAAGTCCTAATTCTAATCTAATTTTCATAATTTTTGTCTGCGGAGGTACGTATAGAAATAGTCTACCTAATAATATACACTCACTAACTTTCTCAATACAAAGGAACCTCGGTTGGAGGGTAGGCAATTGAAAAACTTTTTTCTTCGTGAGAGCGGATGTTCTATTGTTTGTTCTTTAGGATGTCGGCTATAAATCTCGTTCACAGCGGAAGTCATCAGGCTCCATCTACGATATACGTGTCTACAGTTTGAACGATAAGGATATTGATATAACTGCCATTATGAATGAGAAACAATGAGCTCCCTGTTTTGCATTCTAAATCGTCCGACAAGGAAGGTGCAAGAAGTAAGTAACTTCTTTGTATTAAAAATTTGAATACCTGTGGTACTTTATTTGTATTATCCGTATTACTACTTAAATAACAATGTTACCTACATAATTATTTATATATATTTCAAGATATTTTCTTAAATGTATTCCATATTTTGTTTGGAAATTGAAAACAATGAGACCAATCTAGGCACTTTCTTAAGTTGAGTTTATAGTTGCAGATAAATGGATTGGTTAAACTAATCAGAAACTATCTTAGTAAACGATATCAACTTGTAATGTACAACACGGAAACGCCCTCTTTCTGAATTAGTGTGCCACAGGAGTCAAAACTCCGTTTTTCTTTATTTATATTCCAGATTTACACAAACATCTGCAAACCTGTATTAACCATGAATATGCTGATGCGAGGGGGAAACAACTAGTAATTTTTTGTACACCTAATGAAATCAGTGAAGTAATTATCTCTAATGAAAAATAATGAAAAAGTTTTAGGGGGCATTGAAAGATAATTACCATTCAATTACGCGGATACGTTGTATGGACATAATTTAACTCTTATGTATAAAAATAAGATCCAGAAAGTCATAAAATAATTCCCAAATACATACCCAATACATACTCGAGTTGGTCAGCTCTGAATCAGTTTTTTTTGCCGTAAAAAATATTTTTGATGAGTTTTCGACATTATTGTTAAAAGATTCGGAATCAGCACGTCAAAATACGTCCGAGGACAAAAATTTTAAATTCGAAAAATGAAAAATAAAAAATCTCAGAAAATTTAATGTTTTATCTTAAACACCTTTTTCCGCCTAAATCTTATATCTGAACTTATAAAAATCATACATTTTTGGAATGAGCATGAAATTCTACGTACACAGTGCGAATTTCGAGTCGATACTTAAGGGTGAACCCCTTGCAACTTTTTCGAGTAATTTTTTATTTCTTTTGATTGACTTGAAAATAACAATACATTCTGATTCGGCCATTCTGAATCGACTGGCGTTCGCAGATTTCGTCTATCTCTAACCGTTCTCGAGTTGGTCAGCTTTGAATTAGTTTTCAAATGTTTTTTTTGGCGCGAAAAATATTTCTGATGAGTTTTCGACATTTTCGTACAAAGATTCGGAATCAGCACGTCGAAATGCGTTCGGGGATAAAAATTTGAAATTTGAAAAATTAAAATTTAAAAAGTTCAAAAAATTATTTATCATGATATACTTGCCTTTTTTGCCCGTCGATTTTTTTCGTTCAAATTCCGAATATATACTAATTCAGCAATTCTGAATCGATTGGCGTTAGCAGAATTCGTCTATCTCTAAACGTTTTCGAGTTGGTGAGCTCTGAATCAGTTTTCAAATCGTTTTTTTGGCGCCAAAAATATTTCTGATGAGTTTTCGATATTTTCGTTCGAAGATTCGGAATCAGCACGTCAAAATACGTTCGGGGACAAAAATTTGAAATTCGTAAAGTGAAAAATAAAGAATTTCAAAAAATTATCTATCATTACTCGACTTTTTTGTCCGTCGATTTTTTTCGTTCAAATTCTCAGTATATACTAATTCGGCCATTCTGAATCGATCGGAGTTCGCAGAATTCGTCTATCTATAACCGTTCTCAAGTTGGTCAACTCTGAATCAGTTTTCAAATGTTTTTTTTTGTGCAAATATAATTCCTGGTGAGTTTTAACATTTCGAATAATGAATTTAATTGAAATTAATATTGAATTAATGAAAATGTTATGATTTACACCTAATGAAAGAGTAGTTTCCCCCTCGTGCTGATGGTACAAAAGCATATTTCTCATTTAATTTCTCAGTTTCCTTTGAAATCATAAAAAATGCTGAAAAGTTAATACATGCAGATCTTCAGGCTCTTGTTAAAATTTCGAATGCTCACAATCTAAACCTCAATACTAAAAAGTCAACTATGATGTTATTTGGAACGAACGACAGGCGAAAATATGCATATTTATTGATATCTAGCTGGGCTAGACCGGTTCCATATGGAAATAAAAAAAAGAATCTTGCGTAACCAAAGCAACGATCAATAACTTATTAGAAGTGTCACTGTAAAGTTTCACGTCAAAAGATCAAACCAGTTTTGCGCAATCAAATTTGAAAAGGATGTTGACCGAAATTATGAAAATAGAAAAATTGGGTTGAGGTTAAGCGGTAAGCAGATTTACGAAGATATGCTTAGTACCCTTAGCTTAGCGATCGATATCATTCGTAATCGACCGTGAAAAATTGGATTGCCAGCTTCAAAAGAGGTAAATTTTTCATTCAAAATGAACAGCGATCAAAAAGGCATACCATGATATGATTTTGGTGAATATTCGGTTAGGTTAGGTTAGGTTAGGTAAAAAGGGCATATTTTGTGAATTTTTAATAGCAAAAATTCGATCTGTCAAATGGTGAAAATCCACGACAAAATGAACCGGTATCTTCGAAAATAGTCGTGGGCGCCAAAAATTTCATTTGGATTTTTTCTAGAGGAGACCATAATACGTAAGTTGCAAAAATTTTATTTTGAAAAGTCGATGGCTCTCTCTAACCGAATATTTACCAATATTTTCAAGTCAAATTGGCTAAAATGAATGTCTGAGATACTGAATATTCTATATGGACGCGTTCTCGTTGATTTGGACATTAGAAAAAATTGTGCAAAATGTATTCCCAAATGAATGAATGTTCAACTGAAGCGTGCAAAGGTGGAAGCATGGCGATCGATCTGTGCTCGATTTGACGAAGATGCAGACTTCTCAAGCCGTGTTGCTACTATGGATGAAACTTGGGTACATTTCTACGACCCAGAAACAAAGTAGCACGACGGAATGGAGACACTCTGGTTCTCCAAGGGTTAAGAAGCTTCGTGTTTAAAAATCTGATGGAAAAGTTCTTGCTCAATTTTTTTCGGGATTGCCATGGAGCAGTCATATGATTGATTATCTGGATGGAAGTAGAACAACTGGGAATTACTATTCGACATTACTGACCACTTTACGAGAAAAAATTAAGGAGAGAAGACGTGAAAAGTTGTCCAAAGGTGTTTTGTTTTTGCCGGAAACTGCCTCGGCATACAGATCGCATGTTGCCATGCAAACAATTCGTTATTTTCGGTTCGAATTACTCGAACAACCCTCTCATTCACCAGAGTTTGCAAGTTCGTTGCTCAGAGTAACAAAAGACATAGAGATGCCTTTTCCATCATTGTCTTGAAGGCAACATAACTGAGATAACTTTGATTGTTTACAAGCGAGGGCCTTATACCGTACCATGTTATGTCCGTATTCATTCGGGTAGTTTCGAGTATTCCCGCTCATTTCATTGGGATAAATTTGTCATTCTTCGTTTATTTATGGTTCAACTCGCTTCAAATGTAAACAAACTGTCCATAACGTAACGTCTTACCACCCGTCACCCCCTCGCCAACAAATTGTAGAGAAAAGAATAGTCCATGTTAACTTTAAAACAGGTATTTGTGTAGGTATAGGCAGGGCATCTCTATGTCATTTATTACCCCAAGGTTCGTTGTAATACATTTATTAAGTCGAGAGGAAAGTATGTTGAATAATGAAATATTTAGATATTTTAATTTTGTTCAATATATCCTCTTACGCACAGTCTTGAGGCTTTTCATCGAACGAAAATAACTAAGGATTACTCACGCCGCTGTTATCATTTCGCTCTTCTCCACCTAGATGGCGCCAGGTCTGAATATTTCCGTGACAATATAATAAATAAGTATTATAGCTTCTGCTAGTACGTGAAGTTGAAAAACTACCAAATTATATCGTGCCATTCGTGCCTCAAGATCATTATTCATTGAAAGTCAAAAAAGTATTCCATTCATTATATTTTGACCTCAATAGCATTTATGAATGAGGCATCGTTTATAATGTTTTTGGAGCATTGCATAAATGACAAATGCAATTTAACGCTTTCATAGTTCCGAACTTTAATCTATTATGATGTATAATAATTACCCGCTTACAATTATTAAATTATGTAACATTTTGAAATAGAACCATCGACGCCTCAAACTACTTACTTGAAATTATAAACATTCAAGCATACTGACCCCGTTTCAATTAAGAATGCATCGGTGATTTTGAGCAATAATATGAATTATGAAATCAGAAGTATATTTGAAATGTCTGAATTATTAAAAGAAGAAGGAAGCTCACCTATTTGAAAATTTTACCTGATTATTCTATTTCTCCAATTTTTCAGTCCAACTGTTATTTATACTGTTCGTGGCTACAGAAAATACTGCACTCGTTTTTCTGCAGCTCCAATAAGAACAATAAATTCCAATAAACTAATTATACAACTCAAATATACTGAAACAAATACTTACGTGTAAAAAATGAGCTGAGAACTCAAAAGAAGATCTCATAAAATACAAAAAAATAAGTCAAAATTAAAATCTTATCACATACGTCATTTGTCAAAAACCTAAAAATATTCACAAAATGAAAACGAAAAACAAGAAAACACACATCAGTACACTAAATCAGAGCTGTGCCAAGCACTGTGCTCAGTGCTTGCCTAAGCACTCTAAGCCCTTTTGTCGGTGCTTAGTGCTTAGTACTCTAAGCACTTCGTGAAAGGGCTCAGTGCTTAGTGCTAAAAAAAGTGCTTGGGAGCACTTTGAAATGCTCTTACTGTTACTTTAAGACCTAAAGTAGCTAAGTTCAGAGTTATTTTAGAAAGCTTCTCTTACAACTCTATGAGTAGGTATATCAATGATTTTTAATTAGAAAGAGTAGAATTCAAGAACACTGAAGGGTCAAGAAGTAAAAGACCACTGGAAATAGTCCACAGTGATATTTGTGGTCCTATCGTCCTTGCTAAATGGGATTAAAATTTATGAATCACTAGTAACAAGTATATTTGCTGTAAAAATTGCAAATTCAAAAGTATATAATGGAGGAGAATATAGATCAAGATCTTTCAAGGAATTCTGCATGGAGAAAGGGGTGAAAATGATCTACATCATGAGTTAACTCTGCAGCAAAAAGGCGTTGCCAAAAGGATGAATAGAACCCTACCAGAAAAAGCTAGAACAATGATATTCGACGCGAACATGCAGAAAGAAATGTGATATTTGACAAACAGAAGTTACACGAGATGTTAATCGAATAAAACTCCTGCTGAAATCTGGACAGGATCTAAACCAGATTTATCAAAAATAAGAGTATTTGGTTCTCAAGCATTACAAATACCAAACGAGAGACATGGCCGAAAGTGACCAACCATAATCACTCGCGTACTGACGTCACACGTCCTCCGGCCTTGTCTTTGGAGACTGATCATTTGGATATGGTAGTCAGTTCAGTTTGGCGTTTTCCATAATTTTTAACTCCATAAATTGATGAAATGAAAAATCCAAAACTGGACACGAGTTACGTGAGGCGGGTGACACACTGGAGAAACGAATTTCGTGAAACTCGTTTCAAGAAACATGCAACTTGTTTCAATATCAAATAACCAATGTACTTATATGAAACGATGTAAAGTGGTGTTTCGGAAAGAGGAGACCAGAAATTGTTTCGTCAACAAGTTGCGCGAAATGCAACGTGCTCTGTTTGTTGTAACTTGTTTCTTGAAATTCTTTTATTTGCGTATTATTCGCCGTGCTATATGGAAGGTATGTAATAAAATTTATTATTCTTTGGATTTTATTACCATAGTAGCTAATTAAAATGCCAAAAGAAAAAACCGGTTGTTGTCTGGGTGTTCTTCTCCGATGGCGGTCGTATTATATGTATATATGTTGCAAGTTTCTATGATTACTAGAATGTACCCAAAAGCGCCTTTTTTTTTAAATTACTTTATGTCGGCGTCTGCGGTTCACCCACCAGAATAAATACCTTTCATCGAAAGGCATATTTGCAACTAGTTATTCTAATAATATTCAATATGATTAAATATGAAATAAACGTGAAACTAGTTTTATGTAAAAATGTTTCATGAACAAGTTTCACGCAATCAATTTCTCTGGTGTGTCACCTGACTGTGCCCAGATAACACAAAGACGTCCTCAGTACGTCCACAGGACATAAATCTAAGACATTCAAGACGTCCCGAAGACGTCCATTACTGGACATAAGACGTCCTTAGAATGTCCTGGGGACATCCGATGTTACAAATTGGAACGTTCTGGGGACGTCCATTATATGTTCCTGTAAGGTCTTCCATGGACGTCCCTTGGACATCCTAATGATGTTTTTAGGATATCAATTTTCAAGGTTTTCTATAACCCATGATCCTAGTCAATAGAAAGTGACATACCAACTAGAAAAAATGAAAAGGATAATGATGGAAAGTGATTTATGAAAAAACATTTATAAATTATTTTAAATTCTGACACAAACATTTACATCAATTACAAAACAGTATAGAAGTCACGGCTCACAACAGCAATAAAGACGTGTTATTCGGGTAAATTCTGTTTCTCAGTAGCAAGATTGTTATCATAGCAAGACAATTTTCACAGCAAAATATATCTCAATTTTGTAGAAGGCTTGATATCTACATTGCATCATCGACAGGAGATGATATGACAGCAACATCTCCTGCCGATTGATTTCAATACTTCTACAAAATTGGAATATATTTTGCTGTGAAAGTTGGCTTGCTATGATAACAATCTTGCTATTGAGAAATAGAATTTACCTGATTATATTTTCTCAGATCATCATATTCTTTTGATTGTAAAAATAACTTCAAATTCCGCCACAACCAGAAATTATGTCTATAAGTTAGGTTAGGAAACCACAAAGCAAGAGATAATAGGACACAACACAGGATCACAAATGGCACAAATCACAGACTTCACGATGCACTCAGTCACAGGTTTGAAATAAAAGTCTATTTTTGAAAAAAGTTATTGAAAAATTGTTGGAGAAATGATAAACTATCAAGAGTGTGATTTAAGTCGACATCTCAACGACTCGAGACTGGGAACTCACTGAAATATAGACGACAATAAAAGGAACACAATAAGCGCTCTGTGATTGGTCACTGCAATGGCGGAAAGTTTAAACGAAAAGATAAGAAAGAGGCAAATTGAGTTGAAAATGCGTGAATTACTAGCAAACCTAACCTACCTGACTAACCTTGCGCGAACAGAATAACCATGCAAAATGGATAACGATATAACGACTATTCATCTAATACTGGTGACAACTGGAGAAACTCACTGAGCTAAATAAGCTCACTGGAAAATGTATGAAATTTATGACGGAAAATTAAACCAAAACACGTTTTAAATTTTTGAAAAAGGCACAAGACGCGAAAATAATGTTGTAAGTCGGTAATATGAATTTGGCCTGAGGGGACGTCCTGGGGATATTTGCATCGGACGTCCCAAAAACGTTCCGAGTCGTACGTCCCCAGGATGTCCATATTAGGTTCTGGGGCGTTCGGACCTAAATGGGACATAAAATGGACATCCTCGGGACGTCCAGTGCTATCTGGGAGAACACAACATTTCGAAATATATTTTTTATGAAAATGACTGGAAAGGCTCAATGAGCCGCGGCTTGCTGAGAATTAGCCACAGGCGTAAATAACTATCAACCCGGCATTGCATGGATAGGCACTCATTCACTTGTAATAGAATGCCATTCTCGGTATAATATATTATAACTGCGTATGCATTCCTTGGTGAGAGTTTTCACCGTCGTCGGTGGGCGGTTTGTCACGAAATCCTTTTACGGTCCTTTTACATGGTTGGCAAGCACAATCTTCGAAAGTAACCGTCATCAGCGAATTCCGAATCGAACGGCGCACGAGAGAATGTGCTCGAAGTCGTGATTTGATGGCGAGATAACGTTGCTCATTCTTGCCTAGTATTTACAATCCAAAGACATTGACTCGTTTTCGGTACGGCCTAGTTACAGAGCGGCATTATTTGAATGGACTTAATCGGGTTGCATGAGTTGTCTAAAAGTGTTATAAGAACCTAGGTATTATACGTAGGAATCTACTCTACGTTATTCTTGAAAAGAACTATCCCACACAGCACACGATATCCTATGGACGTTCAATACATGTCCAATTCATGTCGGAATTGTTTCTTGGATATACGATGGATATCCATAGGATATCTATTCGGGATATCCATACTACGAATATCTTATGGACATCCATCACGTATACATTATTTGTAGAAATAGATTACCAGATTTAGTTCTTATTTTGCGTCCTGTGGTGTCAAATGTCGAAAAGTGCGTGTTCAACCGTTTCAACGGTTTGTAGTATTTGAGTTTTAAGTTCTCTTGTTTTGATTTTTCATTTGAATTGAGGTAAGATTGTTTTCGAAAAAACTTATGTCCATATTCGCTGTGATTTCAAAAAAAGTTATTTAAACTGTACATATGAAAACGTTCTAACCTAAAAATCAATAAATATTCGAACACATTCAATATTTCTTCAATAATTTCTATCGTTATAGAAAGATAAAATATGCCAAGAAACGTGTACTCAAGAAAATTAACAAAAAACAAAGAAGATCTGGAGACAATTTTGAGTATATATCGGAAGTAGATCCAATAGATACTCGATGAAGTGCGAAAAGTCAAAATAGATGCTAAGAGAACTACCTACTCTACACCAAACATTTATGATCTTTGTGGCTTTTCAAGATGTTTCTATTGACTCCGAAGAATCGTTGGGAGTGCTGTTATAGAAGTATGCCTGAAAAAGACCAGTTTAAAGTTGCTGTGAATATTCATCATTTGAATTTTGACCGGACATAACTTTTCAAGTTACAGAAATATGATTTCACAAAAGTATACCTCTTATCAATAATCACGAATGGTTTTGCTTCGCAGTTTAGTTGGCAAGGAGCAGGGAGATTGCAGGTAGCAGAACCTCTGCTTGGTAAGGAATATTATTGAATGTTATATAATTATTCTTTTATACTTTTGAAGCTTCCAAAGTCAACACAATATCAGACGATAGAAAATTTTCCGAAAGAGCTAATAAGGTTTGGTTGAGGATGTCAAATGAGAGATAGAGATATATCTCGTCTCCAGAGGAAGCCGATGCCGAAGTTACCTACCAAAGAATGCATCTTTCATATAAAATTATCTATGTTTTTTACTCATGAATAGATGTTTACTGACATTTTTTGTATGTTCGATTTTGTCTCTAGACTCCAATCTATCATAGAATTATCATTGCATTTAAACTGAATGGTTTCTTATTCAAAATTATAAATGGTAATTTCCTGCTCCAAAAAAATTTCTGACTAGCTTCTTCTGATGTTCTTTGTGAATTTCAGGTTTTCATTTACTTATCACTTCTGTCAATTGTTCGATAAGGATGAGGGATATATTTTGGATGCCCGTAATGGATGTCTTACGGACGTCCAGGTTGGTGGCCTGAGAAGGTCCATCGGAAGTCCATAAAATATCCTTTGGATAAATACTGGATATCCATCGAACATCTACTGAATGTCCAGGTGTTGTATGGGATAGTCGGAAATATTTGAAATATTCTGATCCTAGGCGGACTTGGTAAAAAGGTAATTAATCGGCAAACCATTCATATCAATGAATAACTTTCCTTTAACAAGGTGGTTGATGAAATTTTAGCCGACACCATATCCCTCAATGCTGGTGTACCGCAGCGATCCATTCTGAATTCGCATATTCCATCCTTTAATAGTGAAGACAAAAATTGTGCGTTAAATCGTAACCGGTCAAAACTACTTCGATTTTGATGTTTGGGACATAATGTAACAAGATTTTGAAGTGATGTGGTTCAAGCTGCCTAATACTAAACAGACCAAATTCCTCTGCTGTCTTTACTTATCATGAACCATCCTAAAGCGAGTTTTTATTAGTCAAATTAGACTTTAATCAGCAAAACCATCCAACAGCTTTGAAAGTGGGCACCATGCAGTTCTCATTACTTGACCTAAAATACAAGGATGTTTTGAATAATAGAATTTTGAAGGATACTTTTTGTTCCAAAACCCCGGTAATCTACTTTGTACCATCTACATTACTGAAGTTCACGAAGTTATGGCAATAACACAACTGAAAGCATCTTAGTTTTTTCACTTGAAACAGGAAACATACTAACGATCACATCGACATACAGCTGACGCACCGAATGGCGTTTCTAAATTACTTCCTGCGCTATTCTTCTTTCGTCTTTCGTCTAACAGTATTTCGTAATTTAAGTTCCTGCAGAACGGCGAAGAAATGCGGTGACGATGGCGGACCCAAAGTAGAAAACTCGTCTAGTTTTCTACTTTTACCACACCTGAAAATTAAACTTCTTCAAATTTCATTGAGTACCTACAGTAACCACAGACAAATGTAACATCAACAAGGCAAAAGATAGTTCAATTCTCCACAAGAAATATAATTTCGCACAATATGCGCTCGTTTTCTCAGAAAGCCTGATTGAATTCTGATATAAAATTTCAGGCTCGCGGTAATCCGCTACTACCATCTCCGGCAGGGCCAAAAATTAGATTTGTCATAACTTTGCTAAAAATTATAGTAGACGGAAAAGAAAAAGTGTATATCGTTCCTGAAGACTTGTACTTCCTCATGCAAATATAACATGTGAGTACCTGAGTACCCAAAATGTGTTTTATCCGGTTTTATCCCACTTCTCATAACCCTTCTATGATATTTACGGAGGATTCGAAATTCATGGATATTTTAGTTGATATGAAAAAATTATACTGAAACAGGAATCGGTACCCTCTTTCGACCATATGCAACAATTTTAGACTAGTGAGAAAAGTCTCACTTATGCATGTCAAAGAAAACACTGGGTTTTACTCCTCACCCATAATCCCAGCAATTTTTTCAGTAAATGTTGAAAATAATCGCTCATACACATCCTACATAAAAAATTAAGTATGTGATTTCAAGCTTGAGGTTTGCGCTTCACAATAGTATTATTAAACATAATGCAGGATAGGAATAGGCGATTATTTTCAACAGTTACTGAAGAGAATTCCGGTTTTATGGGTAAGTTGAAATGAGGTAGGAGTAAAACAAAGTTTTTTTTGGCATGTATAAGTGGGACCTGTCACATTACTCTAAAATTGTTGCATAATAGTCCAAAGAGGGTATGGGTTGCTGCTTTAGTATAATAATTCCGTATTTACTGAATTATTCATGATTTTTGGATCATCCGCAAACATCTCCGTGAAGTGTGACAAAACACATTTTAGGTACTCAAATACACGCATATTATACTTTCATGAGAAGGTAGGAAGTCTTCAGAAACGATATGAAATTTTCCTTCTCCGATCATTTTTAGCAGAATTATTACCAATCAAATATTCGGTGAACCTGAAATTTGATGTCGGCGTTCAATCACGTTTTCTGAGAAAACGAGCACATTTCGTAAAAAAATACGTGTGAAGGCCCTCGGCTAACGCCATTGGGCCATAATCCACGCCGCAGGCCATAAACGCCTACTTTACGCACTGGATACATAAATAACTATTATGCACTAGCGGGCGGTAAAGTACACTTTACCGGTTCAGCGAGCGTAAAGTGGCACGTTACCTGCCGACCGCGGGCTCATTACGGTCCGCGGGCCGTAAAGTAAACAACATTCTCAAATTGTCTATATTTACACATCATTTCATGCGAGACCTAACGTGAATCATGATCATTTCAGTTCAATAGAGACTTAAGGTGGATTCATGCAACATCACTAAAACTAAAATGAATTTAAGATTTAGATGAATTTTAAATTAAGAATATGACGGTGTTCATGCAGCATCAATTTAACGAAATTAAGAAAGTACTAGACATGCGCATATCGTTCCAACTGTCAATTTTTGAAACGTCTTAGGGTATTCTTTGATCAGAAAACAGAAGGTAAACCCTAACCTGAGATTATCGTGGTTTGTTGTTTTTTGTTTTATCTATTCTGGTCTGATGTTTACAGTACAGCATGAAAACTATCACCAAGAGAAGTGAGTATGGTTTAGTACTGAGTACATTATTGCTTCTGCGGGAGCCTCTGGTGTTGTGAGGAATAAGAGATATAGAAAATATGGCGTCAAACTTATGCTGAAATTGCCAACATAAATAACCTCTTTCCTCTTTGAAAGCAATCAGCTGTCAGTAAAGAGACTACGCATGTGCCGTTTCTAATTTATGGAAGAAATTGAGTTATTAGTTGAAAGTTTTTTGCGTGAACACCTCCATTTCATTACATTGTTTTATATTCTTAATTTTAGTTTTAAATTCATTCAAGTTTAGATTTATGCTTGCATGAATCCACCTATACTCTTCCTAACATTTCTTCCCAATCGACATGTAATAGAGGCATAAGCCTGAACATTGAAAATGAAGTTGGTTTAGTTACTGATGTTGAAGATGGGATATTCTCTTGAACATAATTATTACATATTGAAAGTTTCGATACAGCATCTGCATCGATAAGAGAACGAGTATTCATTTTAGAAGTGGATTAATCGAGGATGTTGCATAATGATCAAGTTACATTCAAAGCTTTATGGTATCATTGACAACGATGATGATATGGAAATAAAATCAACAATTTATGTTACGTTATTGTCATTTGACCGTGCCATTTGGTATCTAGGGTATTATAAAGTAACTAACTGAATATACTAGGTGTTTTGTTATGATGTTATGTTAATAATTTGTAATAAAGATTCAACTCAAAGGAATCTTAATATTCAATGATACGATAAACAATATTAGTGTCACCCTTCTTCAAAATGAAAAAGCTTTCCATAGAAATCAACAAGGTTCTTTTTTATCAATTCACTTCTCCAGCTAGTTTAATCTGATATTATCATTAAGATAGATTTGCTGTGTGCGGTGAACTGCTGAAGTAACTAACTTCTTTCTTAAGGCCAGCTTCCATTGAATGTATACATGAAAATTTATCTTTTTCATCAAATTCAACGCTAATTTGCAATCAAAATAAGGAATTCTCAAGTTTACTGAAAATTTCTCTGGTAACTCACCCACATACTGCAACTTTTTTTTTTAATTGTAGGCCCTGGCCTGGGGAGCTACAATATTTCTAACACTCGTGTGAAAAATGCCACATTCTGAACTTATATGTAATATTCTATACTACTAATTCACTTGGTCCCTGAAAAAAATTTAGTTCTAAAATATCTAAATTTGTCTTTCAACTTTGTCTCGCATCTTCCGACTGTGAAATTTGCAGAATCGACAGGCACACAAAAAGTGTACGTCAAAAGTTACAGATGTTACGGGGGAGATCGAAAAATCAAGACATTCCCTTGGAAAAATCCTGGTTACGCCACTGTGCGGTAGTACCAGAGAAGCTTCGGGAGACGGAATACGACTTTTTGAATACGTATCCACCTGTATGTATAGTCAGTGCTTATTGACCGCAAAGGCAATGAACTGCATCATAGTTTATGGCACATCTGACACCAGTCGAGTCCGGTTTTCACAGGGAATAAGCAATCTCGAATGTTTTAGAAAATGAGAGTGGAATGAGTTGAGCTTCCAATCCAATCGTTAAAAATGGTTGGACTCTTACAGGAATGAAAAATCAAAGTCTCAATTCGAGTGAAAGAAAATTCGGTCCTTTATACCTATAACTTTCTCCAAGGAAATTTTGTGGTAGGTTGGTTCTCATCAATGAAATGGAGGTGTAGAACTAAAACAAATTGTTAAGAAAGAGCCTACTCGGGTAACTATGAACTCCGGTTCTCTTTTCTCTTGTCGTGTCGTGTGTTTCTTAGTAGTAACAAGGGTCTTCTTTTCATGAAATTATATTTTGAATTTTAATTCCAGTGGCGTCGCAGTTGATACCCCGTTACACAGAAACGAAGCAATTTAGGACATACGTTTATATGAACTCATACTCTCGAAATGTGACAAAGAATTACCTCCTGAAATTAATGACATCATTTAAGATACACCCTGTATATTTTAATTTAGAAAAGGTTGTTTCGCATCGTAATTTAGTGCCAGATGAAGTGGGAACATATTTATAAACAATATGTAGGTTTGAATAGGCCGATGTGTGTAGCCTGTAATTTGTTAATACAAAAAAGCAACATATGATGCAATTCTTCCATGCATCTTTGCAGTTAAACGCTGATGGCTGCTTTTCACTTTCCTCAAAAAAGTCTTCATCGTAATATTCCTAGTTTGAAATAACAAAAACGGCTATATCCTCGTAGACCAAGAGCCAGCAACAAAAAACAGGTATTGTTTGAAATTGTTTTCTCCAGCTGTCGTCACGAACGGCAGCACTCAAAAGTTGAAACTTGTACTTTTCGTCCGCAAACGCTTTTCGTCCGCTGTGGTCAATATGATACGGCATAGTGGCCACAGCAGACGAAAAGTGCTTGTCTTCAAAAATAGTCGATTTTTCGTCCGGAAATTAGTACATGAAATGTCATTTTTTGTAGAGGTCGACGAAAAAAGTTATTTTTATGATCATACTGTAATTGTGGAAAAAAAATTCTCTCGAAATCAAAATTCAGAATGAATTCGTTTTGATTTCGAGAGCTCCATAAAGCTGCTCTGACGAGTTGTAAATAACGAAACGGCCGTCAGCAGATGATGGAACTCTCGGAATTTAATCGAAAACACTCCCTCCAATTTAAATTCTGTTTGCGTTCTTCTTGACGCATTAGAAACTTGATATTAAACCTTGGATAGGTCAGAACAACAAAATTGTTGACTGCCTGCCAAATGAGTGGAAACATTTCTAACTTTGGATTCCATGGTTCGTTTCAAATCATGTTTAAACTGATGACTGTATGTCACAATTTATTTTTTGTTGTATATATATATAATGTATATTTCATACTGTGGATTTTATTTAGAGATGGGACATCGAAACGTAACATCGATGTTGGACATCGACGATACTATTGAAATTCACCATCGATTTTTTGCAAACATCTGTCTTGCAATATCGATGGGTTTTCGACATCGATGTTTTTTGACATTTGAAACTTTCGACAGATGACAGATGAATTGGCGTGACAGTACTCATAGTTTGGGAAAATTTGATTGAGTTACTGATAATATACTAATTTATTGATAATCATAAGTTAATCACTTCAATATTTTGGTTTCATCATTCGTCATTTCGTTAACGATAACAAAATAAAAGCGAAATTCAAATTTTAGGAAGTGACAGGGACAGGTGACAGGTGACGTGACAGATCTCATAAGTGGTAAAATATCGTTCGATAAACGATATTTACTTTTTTGTTCAATTAGCTCTGTGACCACGCGGTACAAATGTTCCACAAAAAAACAACGAACGCACCTTGAGTAACAACTTTTATGGCGTATGCGTGTTGGACCGATGCTGAAATTCGATAGTGCCTAACTATCGATGTTTAACATCGATGTTTCATTTTGCGACATCGATACCAAAATATCGGAACATCGAATGATTACCATCGATGTTTTAGAATCATCGATGTATATCGCCCATTACTAATTTTATTACTTTGGTTACAAACCAATAACTCATGGTCATGGCCCCCTAGTGAAAAACTCCTTAGACTCCTAGAAGATGCATCATTTTGCGAGTTCTCACGTCGAATTGTTGCAGCTCCCCAAGTAGCACACCCATATTGGGACAATATTGGTGAAAATATTGGCAAAATATTCAAATAATAATATTGGCGAGAAAAAAAATGTGGACATTCGGCGATATTGGTCCAATATTTAAAAAATAATATTGGTCTAATATTCTCGAAGCAATATTGGCCTCAAAATGTTAGGCGATATTAGTACAATATCGCTGTAGCACACTTACACTGGAATAATATTGGTAAAATATTGGCAAAACATTAAAACGTAATATTGGCGAGATACAAATATAATTATTCCGGGATATTGGCACAATATTACTTGGACATTATACAAATAATATTAGTGAAATATTGAGGAAGCCGTACAATATCATATATTGGTAAAATATTCAACGTGAATATGTTGCCTTGGAAACATTGATGAAATATTTTCAGAAAATGTCGAATAATTTGAAATTCTACAATTTCGTTTCTACTTCAATTTACCACTGAGTAGATTGACTTGTAAATGCATTGTGAGAAGCCTTATTTAATATATGTTACTATGATTCAGCTGTTGTTCCATATGTGGGGCCACCTAGCGGTTTCTTACCCAAGTTTAATCATGATTCATGTCAATATTGTTTATTAAATATTCGGCCAATATTAAAATTTCAATTCTAGTGATAAATGTATTTTGAAATATTGTATCAATATTGTCTTTCAAATATTGGCGTAAGGTTTTCGTAACAATCTCAATCAATATAGGGTCAATATAATTTTTAGAATATGGATTAAATAATATTCTACCAATGTGCTATCAAACTTGGATATACAATATTGTTTTTTATCTCTAAAATCGATATGAGAGTAATAACGAAATCACAATATTGGAGCTAAATGCTGGAAACAATATGTAGGCAATATCGCTCTGTCGATATTGGTGAAAATTATTGAACCAGTATTTACCCAATATTTCATGAAACAATATACATTCAGAACAGGTTGAGCCAATATTCTACCAATCTTATCGATGAAATTTCGTTTTTTCAATATGAACCCATATTGGTTCAATATTATTTTTACATTTACAATATATCCATATTGGTCCAATATGAAAACAAGATTCAGCCAACATGAGGTGCTACCTAGGATCCTTCTCTTTCCATTTCACAACCGCAAAGGAGTCGTTGCAGTTCTTTCCTGACAGTTCTGATAATTAATCCATTTTTCACTATTATTCTATTTTTTTTTTCATTCATAGCGAAATATGGGTCCTTTCTACAATGCTCGGTGTGTTTGTGTATTATTGCAGCGAAATTTGAAAATGTTGCGGTAGTAGAGAGTAGAGAGAATTTTCTTTTCAAATTGGAAAGTGATTCGAATTGTAATAGACGCCGAATTCGAGAAGTGATTGCAAGTGATTTCCCCTCTGCCGCGGGCGTTGAACCGTTTTTTATTAACGCATCATTACACATATGATATTTACAACCATTGAATGATTCAGACGTATTTCCGTTAATGCGGTGTTAAGTGCTGCATAACAAGGAAATATACACGGTTGCTGAGAAGTTTGGCAACAAGGTACAATTCGTTGAAATGAATGAAACTTTTACTATGTGAAATAGATGTTTTATCTTCTGGTTCTCACGTCTTGGGAAATCATGCAACGTTCAGAGAACATCGTGAGAACCAAAAAAAAAACAGATGGGAATTGGCATTTTTCTTTTGAATTTCTGTATACTATATGCCTTTGAGAACTGAGGTCTGAAGCTTTACCATTCTTTGAAGAAATGGGATTATACCTCTGGATTTTTAGTTTGAGTCTGGTCAAATTTATGAGAAGCAGCCTTCACGAACCACCGCCATCTTGTTTTTTTTAATTCCTATTTTCAAAAATGCTGGTTACATACCTCGTTTCCCAGAATAGTTATTTATGTACCAAGGACGAAAAACTGTCTATTATAGTCGAGCCTGCAAATTGATAGCCGAGGTGCAGCCGAGGCTAGCAAGCAGGCGAGACAATAGACAGTGTTTCGCCGAGGTGCATATTACATTTTTTCGTCGACCTCTACAAATTACTTACTGATTTCCGATTTTAGAATCAATAATCGACTATTTTGTTAGGTTTTTGTCCGCGGACACTTTTCGTCCGTAGACACTTTTCGTCCGCAGACACTTTTCGTCCGCAAACACTTTTCGTCCGCAAACATTTTTCGTCCGCAAACACTTTTCGTCCGCAAACGCTTTCCGTCCGCTGTGGTCACTATGCCGTATTATAGTGACCACAAACACTTTTCGCAAACACTTTTTGTCCTCACTATGATACGGCATAGTGACCACAGCGGACGAAAAGCGTTTGCGGACGAAAAGTGATTGCGGACGAAAAGTACTTCAAAAATAGTCGATTTATCGTCCGGAATTTAGTACGTAAAATGTAATTTTTTGTAGAGGTCGACGAAAAAGATTGTATTCTAATTTATTTTATTTTCCCTTATTATTGGTTGTTTGCCTCTGCTGTTTTTTTTTTTCAAAATTAAACACAATTCATTAGCCTACTTTTCCAGTATTTCAATTTCCAATTATTATGATTCCCAAATATTTTGGGAGTATTACCTAATTATCTTTCATAGAAAAAAACATATTCAGCATGTTGGTAAACTTTCATATGACGCATGTATGTTTTAGTTGACTGGATTAGATTAGATCGGGAACTTCCGTCATACAAGCCTCGAATATCTTTTCAGATCTATTTTCAATACCTTCGAAATTGTTCTTTATGTTCTTCATGTAGCCCCATCTTTTATAACAGACTCCATAGGCTATTTTCTAAACATCCCATGTATTACTCCTTTCCCCGTACTGGAGGCTCCTCCCGGCGGGCATATAAGCAAAACGTACCACGTTTCAGTTAATGGAATGGAAGCGCCATTTTGAATTTTTTTGACAGGACAGGACAGGACAGGACAGGAAATCAGGAGATGCATCATTATCGTGTTGATCTTATACATTTTCTCGTCTTGAAGTTTTGAAAAAAAACACACTCTTTCTCAAGGGAACGCTGGAATGAACAAGCGGAAATATTCCATTTCTCGTTTTGTTAATTTTTATATTCATATGGCGACCTTGATGGATACAGAAGATATCCCATTCATTTCATCTTGGTTTCAGAGTTCTTCATTGTGCTATAAATGTATGTGGGAACTGTTTGTAGGATTTCTCACGTAAAAACGTAAGTGAGTACGTTTCCCACGAATATCTTCGATATTAAGTGTGTAATTACCGTTTTTTCTTACTACACACACAATTCACACAATGTTGGTTACTTATTAAGTAAGAATCAAGCGTCGATTCTAATTAAAGTGTAATTGCCCTTCGTATACCCTGGAATGGGCATCTTATAAATGTTGAGATGATAACTGTAGTTAAGTAGGGAAGTGTCGATCGACAAGTAATCCTAAAAGGTAAGACCGTCAACATTTTATGTTCATAAAAAAGTCTATCGAAGAAACTGACGAAAATAAAAATAAAACAAAATAATACAAAATGATCTGTTGTTCATATACTTACCTAGTGAAACAATGCATGTGTATAAAAGAAATAACGAGGTACAAATGCACAGGGTATTCTCGGAGGCAAGGCATACTTTTTCAAGAGGATCCAGGATGTAGAACTCATAAAAATGAGGAATTTTCTCAAAAATCACCTCATGGAAGTAACAAAATGACAAAAATATCATCGATTGAAAATTGTGGAGAATTTTGAAAATTTCTAGTACTGTTTCAGAAAGGGTCTACCAGGTGATGATAATACATCGGTACTGCTCTATATAAGCAAATAAGTGACTATAAATCAGCAGTAACGAGACAAACACAGATTGATGTTTTTCATTATAGTAGTTGTTTTCTCACTCCTTCTATATGTTTTTTGGGATGCTGAATCCAAATTTTGAATTTGTACGGATATGGCTTCACAGCAAAAATCTCAAAAACCCCCAAAATGTACGCCCATTTTCCAGTTTTTTGCCAAAGAATCATAAAACTACACAATTTTTGAGGTAGACCATTCCATACAAAAATAAAGAACAATAAATTTTCTACATAAAGCTGCCTTCTAATGTATTTTTGGCCAAACACTTCGGCCGTTAGAGCGCGCTGAAAGAAGGCCAAAATTTCCTACATTGTGGACGACCCAGTTTTCCCGTTAGTTTTTCGCTTGTAACTTAAAAACTATGCTTGTAATTACAAACAAGCTTAGATTATAGTTGTCCAGAGTACGTTTTTAACAATTTTAAGAATTAAAACAAATACATTTTAAAGTGAATAAAAAAAAGTTATGGACAGCTACAATATGAAAAAAAAGTTAGTAGCAATGATAGGTAGACTATAGAATAAATAGTTTTTAAAGTAGGTACGAATGCATTGAATTCAATGTTATAGCATACCTCCTTCATATGCAACCACTGCGTGGGCTGTAGGCTCAATGATGAGCCGTGAAGGCCCTGGGTTATGCACGTCATGTGAAGGAAACATGATGGTGTTAGGGAAGCTGCAAGAGAATTCAATCAAATAATAGGCACCAAAGATGTGGAGATTTTAAATGTAGGCCTCAATTAAATCTATGTTCTTTCGAAATGTGTTGGATTTGAGGTGTGTCATCCACTTCGCCGAATCCTGGTAATCATCAGCGAAATATATTTCCGTATTTCTGCAATTTATTTCATAGTTTTAGCAAAGCCATGAGCATTATGAGCCAGCCTTCTCACATCCCCGATACCCTTTGCAAGTCTACCTTGCATTCGCAAGAAATGAGATGCAGGAAAAGAAGGGGGCTCGAGGATGGTGACGGGCTGGAGTTCATATCTGTTTTTCACCCCCCCCCCCCCCCCCCGTTTGTGCAGGATCTTTCATGGAGACCTACCATGCCCGTTCTTTTGGAGGAAGACTTTCAATGAGTGCTACAGCTTCTGTTGGTGATGTTACATGTCACCTTGAACGCAGATTTTATGAAGAGTCTATATCGCAATTTCTTCAAGGAGGTAATTTGTTTGCCGAACCCATAAGGAGCAAGAAGAATAATATCTATCTTCCAATCAAAACTGTCTCTAGATCAGCCTAAGGGTCTTTGAGTATAGAAACAAGATGTCCTGCCATACCAGGACGACGCTTATTGCCATAATCCTAAGTAATAGGAATAATCCATCAGAGAACAACTACTTTCCTGGCTAATACCACGACGAACGTTGAATTACATCTAATGAATTTCCGTGCAGAGTTCCTACAAGGATGTCTCCGCAATTGCTAGATGCATGGACATGTTCATTGAAACATTTGGACCAACCATAGATCGATTTCTTGGTTCTTGCCCTCATCAGTATAGGGTAGGTCTCTGCAGACAATAACTAATGCCTGCAACAAATGGTTCAACAAATTAACAATGTCAAAGCAGAAGCTGAGACACCGATGGATTTTCAAACACACAAAGTTTAATCAGAATCGACGTGAAGATTTTTGAGTAATTCATAAAAAACCGATTTTTTTTTAAACTTTTGGCACCACGTAACTTGGAACCGAAGTAAGTCAGGACACTCGTTCGTATGAATTTTTTTTCTCCAAATTTGACATGGAATCTCCACCTGAAATTAATGACATCATTTAGGATACACCCTGTTTATCGTTTTTAGAAAATATATTACCTTAGCATGTTCAGTTTATGCTCTGCAGACTGCTGCACTCCACCTAGTTTTTGACAATCAAAAATAATAGGTGTTTCCTTGAAATCCGAGACAATTTCAACTCAATAATGACTCATAAGCTACCAACTCCATTTTTGGACAATAAAGGCCATCATACCGTTCGTTGCCATAAGCAAGTTATTTATTATTTTACATGACCTGAATATTAGCCGAGTTATTAATTTTTTTTTCTTCCCTATAATCAATCTTTATTATTTAAGTGATGGTGTACGGTGAATTCTGTGGAATTTGCTGCTACCAGGATTAGTTGGTAAATCCTTATCCTACAGAAAGAATATAAAATTTCAAGCTCAAAATATTTTAATATGCAACAAAATTACTATTGTAATTTACTTCTCATACGATGGGTAGCGACAGGCAATGGATATGATCTTTAATTAGTCCAGTAGGTGGTAATTTTGTATATTTCTGCCCTTAACTACTGACAAACAGTCCCAACAAGAAACACAAGAAAAAGTATAAAGGGATCAAGTCTGGAGAACGAGCCGGTCATTTCGGCCGGTCCAAATGGTCTGTCACGGTCCCAGCATCATAAGGCGGTGCTTCATCCCGCGGAAAAAGTTTTCGTTGCAGTTTCCAAGAGGAACAATGCAATAAAAATAAAAGATTTAAGATTTGAGATAAAAGAATCATGATTTGCGGACATAGGCACTTTTTATCAGGTAGAATCGGTACCCGAAATTTGTCATCCTTCGGAGATGCTTATTTCGTATGATTGTAGTATTGTTTGAACTGAATCGTTTTCAATAACTCTTTCATGAAATATAATCAATCAATACTGCATCGCATGGTAGTGTCACGATTTTTAAAATTGAATTGAATAATTTTCACATGCCTCCTTGTTCTGCAGTTATATAATTGAATGTGATTCTGTCTTTCAGGCTCTCTCTGAGATGATAAGCGAGAAACTTCCGGATTGAAAACAGGAAGTTTTGAAAATGCATCTCAACGGAGACTCCATGGAATCTCCAGACGAAAGCCGTAAGTAGTGTTTTGTTTTTTGTCATTTTGTTAATTATTGAAGCAGTTCAGTACATTTTCTTTCTCGCAACTTTTTCGAACAGAATAGGTCTCAAAGATTCAAAATTGTAAAAGAAAAAATCCCCTCACGAGCAATCCTCTGAGATCTGTTCGAGCTAGGCTTTCAACGTGTGATGCTATGCAAGACGAGATGATACGGAGTTTTGTGTACTGAATGTACAAGGAAGAAATATATGTTATCAAAGTTTTCAATATTTTGCTTGCAAAGCATCATATTTGACGGGGGTCTCAGAGGTACTTTTCGAGTTGGCCCTTCCGAATATTTGGAATCGATTTTCAAATACGAATTATTTAGTAAAAAATCGCACAAAATACCTCATTCTTTTCGTCAACCTCTTTTTTTCAGACGCTAATCAACTCATATTTCACAATTACAAGCACTTTGGTCTGCAGGTATATCTCTAGCTCATATCTGGGGAGTTCTACTAGATCTTGAAATTACCTGCATCTAACGGTTTGTCGTCAGTGTCTAACAGCGTTCGCTCATTGACGACAATTATGCAGGAACTCATTTTCTTTACTTCCGTGTGCACCACACTTTCCATTTTTGGATCGTCTTCGCCAAGGGGTTTTAGTTCCACGTCGTCGCTTTTTAGGTAATCAACCATGCACTTGGAAGTTGGCTCACCTGGAAGCTCATCTTCGGTGGGAAAAACCACTCGTAAGATACCTCATGTAGTTGATGAAGACCAACACTTTTTCAAATAATTGGCGAATTCTGGCCGTTTTTTATCCAATTTTTACGGATTACACATACCCTGTAGCTCTAAAACTGGTCATAGGATCGATTTGTGAATTGGACAGGATCTACAACATATCAAATTTTAGGAAAATTTGTGGAAAGCCTCTTTACATAGAAAATGTGCGTGTTCCTTTCTCTCTAATAGTTATTTTAAATACATGGTTATTATTATAATACAATAGTTATTTTAAATACAACCATAGTGTGTGACTGCGTGACTATTGGTTGTATTGGTAGGTATGGATGGTGACTGGCTGCGGCCTGATTAGATCTATTGTGCCCCATCTTCTTCTACTCTATCACGAAGCAGCCCTTCAAGCCTCAATTCCGCAGAATTGTGATTTTCACTATCGAATAACTGAATATATATATATATATATATATATATATATATATATATATATATATATATATATATATATATATATATGTATATATATACTTAAGTGTGGATTCCTGGCTTTCATTTATGGAAATTCACATTGGTAATGGTAGGTATGGATGGTGACTGATCTCCATCATCTCCTTCTATCACAAGGTGTTCTTGTTGACAGCAGCCCTTCAAGCCTCAATTCCTTCAGAAATTTTACGATTTTGAGGGGGTCTACTCGTGGTATTTCTCCCACAGTCAGCTGTATGATCCCAGTATATTCAATCTTTTATGATGTACAGCGTAACACTCCATCAATATATGGTGGCTTGTTTCTGGATGTTCCCCAAAGAATCTGCAGGTGCTGTCCTCCTCTAGGCCTAGCTTACTTAGGTGTCCTTTGAGTCTGCAATGCCCCGTTAGATATCCCGTGATTGTCTTTCGACTAGTTTTGCTGAAGTTAATCAGTGGCTTCGATCTTGCTCGGTTGAAATTGCCGAGGAGATCTTTGGCCTGCCTCACCCTGGAAGTCTTAGCCAGTATGTTGCTCTCATTACTTCTTCCGCTTTTTTGAGTTCTCGGAAGTAAGATTTTCCAAGTCCGCAGAATGGTTCTGGCCCGATCAATGGCGTTGATGCGCCTTTTCGTGCCAGGGTGTCTGCTGGTTCATTGCCCTCCACTCCGACGTGCCCCGGCACCCAGAGGAGAGTCACCTTGTTGTCCCTGGCTAGATCCTTAAGTTTGTCTAGGCATTCCCAAACCATCTTCGAGTTGATGTTAGTGAAGAGCTCAACGCTTTGATGGCTGCTTGACTATCGGATAGGATCACCATTTCCTTGTTCCGGTATTTCCTGTTGAAAAATGCTGAGGAATTGGCCCATGGGTTCCGAGTATTTGGTGCGAGGCCCAAAGACTCCTGCTCCAGTTCCCTCGGGAGTTTTGGACCCGTCCATGTACCATATGGTATTCTTTCCCAGTGTTCGAATGGATTCTATGTTCCATTCTCGCCTGGTGTTTAGTTCCGTTCGAAAAAATTTCTCAAAACTAAATTTTCTTGTAATTTCGGCAGTTGGGAGATCGGCAAGGTGTGCACAGTCGGTGGAGGTTGAGCTCCTTACACCGTGTGCTGTCCCTTTGAGTCCGACTTTAGCCAACCTGAGGTTTGCTTCCCGAGCAGTTCTCCTTACCATGATATGGAGAGGAGTGAGCTCCAGAATGACCTCTACTGCTGCTGTTAGTGATTGATGGTTACGATGTGACTTTATTTCTTCATTTGAGCAAATGTTATATTCATTCTAACCACCAGTCAAATTGAGCTGTCAGTCAAACTACTATTCAAGAAATAGAAACTACCCAAAACATCAAAACTACGTCACTTTCACTCGACGCGCGTTATTTAGTAAGCTTACAGCTCATGAGAATGCTAACTTTAGTAGTATTCTTTTTACCAATTTTAACTGAGATTATCACAATAGCTCAGTTAATGACATGTTACATTTACTTTAGTCTGATAACTGTCATATAATGAGCTATTGAGCTGTGCTGAGAATCTTACTTGGTGAAAGGAATATCGCTTTTGTTGGCGAAACGCGCGTCGAGTGAAAGGAACGTAGTTTTGGTATTTTGGATAGTTTCTATTTCTTGAATTGTATTAACATTCCAAATATTCATTTTCGAGTCAAACTACGCTAACAGAATATTGAAAATCCCTAAATATTATTTCTTGGGAGTTTGGCAGCGTCTAGAAATTTCATATGGTTTTATCTTAACTCTAAATTGATCCCTACATGAATTCCAAGCATAACATAAAATAATTTTTGTCTAAAACAAATTTTACTCGTAGTCTTATACCTATTTGCAGAAATAGTTATTTATGTACCAAGGACGAAAACCGGTCAATTATAGTGGATCCTGCAAATTGACAGCTGAGGCGCAGCCGAGGTTAGCATATGACATTTTTCCGTAGACCCCTACAGATTACCTACTAATTTCCGATTTTCGAATCAATAATCGACAATTTTTGTAGGCAAGTATTTTTCGTCGTAGTACTATGATACGGCATAGTGACTACAGCGGACGAAAAGCGTTTGCGGACGATGCGGACGAAAAGCGTTTGCGGACGAAAAGTTTTTGCGGACGAAAAGTATTTGCCTTCAAAAATAGTCGATTTTTCGTCCGGAAATTAGTACGTAAAATGCCATTTTTTGTAGAGGTCGACGAAAAAAAATATTATTTACCTATTTCACGACATTCTAGGTGGACATCAGTACACTACGTAGACGCAAACCACAGGTCCACAGATAGGAACTGTAAATACATTCCACTTGCTTGCATCTGCAAGCACCTGACCATTTTGTTTTGTTTATAAAACAATCGATCAAAAGGATTCTTCAGACAAGGTCAAACTGGTTATCATAGTTGGCGGATTATGTAAAAAAATCACGTTTCATGTGGGTTGTTTATGACATAAGCGGACGATGCATATTTGTTATGTGAGAATTATGCCTGAATACGAAAATTGATGTTTCGAAATAAATATTTGGAATGTCGTTAGTGAATAATCAAATTTCTTCGATTAAATTCCTTTAATTTTGTTTAATTTTTAATAATCGATGAGGAAATATGCCCAAAACTGCTATTTTACCAATATAGAAACATTATAGAAACACTTCCTGAACGTAATGGCGTAATGGCTATTACAAAGTTTTTAATACGACACGAATTTAACAGTTTATTTAATAAATCGGAATTTGAAATCTAATAATAATTGCTGATGCCTTCGTCACCGAAATAAAATAGTAGTTTACCTAACAAGTGCGGAAAGTGATACTTTTCCGCACGCGATTGCCACGATGAGCCACTATTTTAGAAACTAGACTATAGGATGTCGTATTCAGGTTGCCTAACTCCAGAATGTATCAAGCTTTACGAACATACGAAAGCGCAGGAGGGCTACAATAGTTATTTATGATACAAGTGTTAAAAGTGGCATTTTATTTTGTGAATGGGGAATATTGCGAAACCAGCTTTAGCGAGTGGAGCAACCTCACGAGCAAAATAAAATCACTTTTAACAAATGTATCATACAATTTTTTTTATACAACAGTTACTGCTAGTAAGAAAAAAAAAACAAAAAAATATAAGATCCATAAGGATTCGAACACACGATCTTTTGGTTACAAGGCTGACTGACAGATACTTCTACAGTTGGTCGTTTGTAGCTTGAAATTCTGACAAAATATATTTCGAAATGTCCTGAATCTAGTGGTATAGTCAGAATTTTGATAAACGTTCTGAAATTGAAGTTTTGGGGAGATTTATTTACATAATTTTCAAATTTGAATCCCTTATAACTTTTTTATTGATGGACGCATTCCTACGTAATTTTCACATAAACCATTTGAAAATGTCGTGAACCCAGTCCTGTCGTCAAATTCTATCTGAAAAAATCGCTAGTATGTTTTTTGGATTTTTGAAAATTCGAAGTAGGCCTTGAAATTTTTATTTTTATTTCGAATTCACGGCTCTCAAATAGAACTATTAATGCTCTATCTATTGAAAAAAAAAACTTCTGAAAATGATAATAAATAACAGTTTCAGAAATGCGGCCCGCTTTCAAATGGGTCACTCTGTATATTTGATTATTCAGAAGAATTTTTCTTTTTGCATTGAACGCTTGCCAACCAATACAATAGATATAATATGATGATAAGAAATATTAAAATAGTATATTGTGCAATGAGCATGAAATGACATACATTTCCCATGAGTGGGTATATGAAATTTTGCAGTACGAGCGTGGTATTAGCCAGGAGAGTAGTTGTTTTCTGATGGATTTTTTGTCCAAATATATTCCTATATTGTGATTGTGAGAAAATTGCAGTGAGCATCCTGGTATGGCAGGACATCTAGTTTCTAACTTTATAAGCTCATTGTTAAATAATAGATTCCTTTCTGTTATGATTCTATTCCCTTCAAATATGTTCATTGGCTTAGTAAATATCTAATTATTGTTATCCAACCTCATACTGAATAATTAGGTAACTTCTTCACGCGTTGCTGCAAGTATATTATGTAAATTGTTTGAAATGTGAGGCCCGGCCTGGTTTGTACTTTGTATTGAATAATAATGAGAATTCAATAGAAGCTATATTTAGTGATGATGAAGAAATGTTTAAAATTCAAGTACCTACTCAGCCGAGTTGTTATCAAGTATAATAGCATCCTATGTTTTCATTTCATTCATTTAGTCCAATCGTTAGAGGTTTTTTCCACCAAATGATGGCGTAGAATACGGGAAAAATATTGAAAAAATTCTAAATCTTTCCGAAGTATTTTTTTTGCGGTTTTATGTGCTAGGATAGGATCCTAGCGCACCTTATCGCATTTTGCGACCATAACGAGACACATTCATATGTAAATAGAAAGGAAGCGAAGAAAATTTCCTGCTGGCCTAACAGTTCGCTTGTTGGTGTTACAGGAGGTTTTGTGAGCTAGGATTCCGGATTCTAGCGCTCTTTTACATTTTTCGCATTTTGTGACCATAACGAGACACATTCGTTAAATACATATGTATATAGAAAGAAAGCTAAGAAAATTTCCTACAAGAGGATGTTATTGTTTGCTGGCCTAACAGTTCGCTTGTTGGTGTAACAGGTGATTTTGTGTGCTAGGATTCCGGATTCTAGCGCTCTTGTATATTTTTCGCATTTTGTGACCATAACGAGACACATTCGTTAAATACATATGTATATAGAAAGAAAGCTAAGAAAATTTCCTACAAGAGGATGTTATTGTTTGCTGGCCTAACAGTTCGCTTGTTGGTGTTACAGGTGGTTTTGTGTGCTAGGATTCCGGATTCTAGCGCTCTTTTACATTTTTCGCATTTTGTGACCATAACGAGACACATTCGTTAAATACATATGTATATAAAAAGAAAGCTAAGAAAATTTCCTACAAGAGTATGTTATTGTTTGCTGGCCTAACAGTTCGCTTGTTGGTGTTACAGGTGGTTTTGTGTGCTACGATTCCGGATTCTAGCGCTCTTTTACATTTTTCGCATTTTTTGACCATAACGAGACACATTCGTTAAATATATATGTATATAGAAAGAAAGCTAAGAAAATTTCCTACAAGAGGATGTTATTGTTTGCTGGCCTAACAGTTCGCTTGTTGGTGTTACAGGTGGTTTTGTGTGCTAGGAATCCGGATTCTAGCGCTCTTTTACATTTTTCGCATTTTGTGACCATAACGAGACACATTCGTTAAATACATATGTATATAGAAAGAAAGCTAAGAAAATTTCCTACGAGAGGATGTTATTATTTGCTGGCCTAACAGTTCGCTTGTTGGTGTTATAGGTGGTTTTGTGTGCTAGGATTCCGGATTCTAGCGCTCTTTTACATTTTTCGCATTTTGTGACCATAACGAGACCCATTCGTTAATATACATATGTAGATGCCATTTCGAATCGAATGAAACCAAAATCCTAATTTTCGGTGTTCTTGGTAAGCTTTTTGACAAAACAGCACTAGGTCGGGATCTCGAGACCTGAGATAGAAGTCGGGATTGAAAAACAGAAAAAACCGTGGCCCTTCTACGCCTTCGTAGTACGAAGTTCGTACAATAATTATTCATTAGACATTATTATTGTTAGGGTTGGGTGAATGTATGCTGGCATACGTCGATATAATTATTAATCATCTCGACATCGTTCTTGTAACAAATTCCTCGACTCGAATCGAGGGCGATCGACTTAAAAATACCGAATAGTAAACCGACGTATCGTTTTCTAGAGCGACGATCCTTCGTCGTATTGCGTTCATTTTCCGCGGGATTCACGGTCGAGCGCCATTTCCGTACCACGGACAACAACAGACGTAAGACGAAACAAAAACACCTGCTCTAACGTCCTTTTGTCTGAGCCGAGCTCGCTTGATATTCGATATACTCCGTGCACTTGGAGAATCGAAAACGCTGCGGACAGAAGCCGAGTAATTCTATAGTAATTGAAGTCATTTAAGTTATTCTTTGTCATGAAACGATCCATGACCCACATAGTCCGGGCGCTAGAGGGGTTCGAGTATCCAGTTTCAGGTCCACGAGGTTATAATACGTATTTTGGGTTACTGATTCGAAATTTTGAGGTTCCCCGGCCCAATTCTAGTCCCGTTTTGAACTATGGCCCATTTTAAGCCAAAAAACGCGAATTTCGGACTACTCACCTGAAAATTACATTTTCTTCTCTGGAACTGAAATAATTCTTGTATAAAAATCATTTAAAACAATTTTTGTACCATATTAATTTCTCAGTAAGTTGATATTTAGACTTAGATTTCAGTAGATTTAGATTTAGACCGTTAAACGAAAAAATTAGTTAAAATGGAAGTATGCGCTGGAACTGTACTACTATTTCTCAAATCAGAGATAAAAGATATATTCATTGGTTGTTAATAGACATTATTCGTACATATATGAAAACTTTCTGCAAGTATTTATTTGTTGATTTGCATGCAAAATATGAAATGCACGTTACCCCAGACAATCTACAATGCATTGTTTTGTAGAGCAATTTTTATAGTTACGTTTAGGAGGCAATTCCTGGACCGACGGGTATAATACATTTATCCTGGCTGGATTTGAACAATTCTCTTCTATGAAATATTCAAATTCCAAAGGAACTAATTGTAAAAAAATTGAATTCAACAAGTTGATTCGTCGATATGTGATATAAAGCGCTCTTAAAATGCGCAATCGTATGACTGGCATGTAGGTGGAAGTTCAGCAACTGCAACCGAATTGGCGAAGTGGTACAAGCAATGTCGTGTGCTATCGAAAGTTACAGATACATTGTTCTTTTTGATAACTCATGTAGTGTTTGATATTCTTTGTAATCCTCACTAGAGTCCACAATTTGGGAATAAGGGTAATATAAATAATACCAACAAGTAGTGCTGAACCCGCACTCAATTCTGTCCGACGCGTCTCTACCGTCCTCCTTAGTCAAATGTCAGGATTATTTATTTACTAAAATCACCAATAAATAACCATTACAATTGTGTACACTATAGTCTATACAACTCCAGGTCAAGCCGCATCAAAACAAATGCACGCTGTTACTTCGTGATCATCGATGTCGGATTGGTGAAAAAGACAGGCATGTTTCCCACTCAAACCTGCCTGAGAAACATAGACCAATAGCGGCCCGCCTTTCCTCGATCACGAGCAAAGCACGCGTTGATCACGTCTTTACCACTATTGTTTACTGGCTTGAGTTTGACTGGAATTTACTGTACAACTTGCACTAAGTATGGTTCATTATTGTTTACAGTAGCATTAACCTCTGTTCAACTTTACTAAAATGTAGTCTGCACATGTTAGATCGTGTAAAGCGGGGAGTACTGACCATAGAGAATATTAATTTTTTTGGCCAAAGTGTGCAAGGTTGGAAATCATTTTGTAGCAGCTGCGAATCCAAAGTTCCTGAATTGAATGTTTGGCGAGGATGAAAGTATGAAAAAATTGTTGTTGTTCCGAAAATTTAATATAAAATAAGATAATTACCTCTAAACATTTTTCTTTAAATTTTATCCAATAATATAACAGAATGACATCTGTATCTGATAATATAACTATAGTATTTTGCGATTTCCTTCCGTACATAACTGAAATACGTACAAAATAATTCTTGAATCTGCTTCTTCTATATCTACATGTATCGAAGGAAATCAAAAAATACTAGGTGTCATCAGATACAGATGTAGTCGTTCTGCTATTATATTAACGGATTGAAGAATTTTTGAAGAAAAAGGTTTAGAGGTGATACTTTAATTTTTATATTTAATTTTTGAACAATTTTGTCATACTCTCATCCTCACCAAACATATAGGTATGTATATTAATTTCAGAAACTTTGGATTCGTGTGGTTGCAGCTGCAACAAAGAGATGTTTACCCTTGCACACACTGTGGACATAATTGACGTGAGGCAAAATACAAAAAAAATTGTTGGAGAGTTATAAATCATCATTTAAATGAGGTTCTGCAATTGATATTAGAAAGGCTATAATGCTGCTGTAGACAAGGCTGAACAATTCTTATTGCGAGTTATCAAAAAGAATAATGCATCTGTAACTTTCGATACACCAAGATATTGCTTGTACCATTTCGCCAATTAAATTTCAGTTGCTGAACTTACCTACATGCCTAGTCTATACGATTGCGCATTTTAAGAGCGCTCTAGGTCGCATATCGATGAATCAACTTGTTGAATTTAAATTGCCTACAATTATAGATCCTTTGAAATTTGCATATTTCGTAGGAGACAATGTTTAAATTCAGCAAGGAAAAATATATTACACCTGTCGATCGAGGAATTACCTCCTAAATGGACATGTAAAAAATGTTCTACAAAACAATTCAGTTGCAGATTGTCTGGGGTAACGTGCATTTCACATTGTACATGCAAATCAACAAATACTTGCAGAAAGTTTTCATACATATACGAATAATGTGTATTAACAACCAATGATATATCTTTTATCTCCGATTTGAGAAACAGTAGTACAGTTCCAGCGCATACTTCAATTTTAACTCATTTGTTCGTTTTACGGTCTAAATATCAACTCAATGAAGCATTATTATAGTACAAAAATTGTTTAAACTGCTAAAATTATTGGTAAAATTGTTTTCTACAAAAATTATGTCAGTTCCAGAAGAGAAAATGAAAATTTCAGGTGAATAGTCGCGTTTTTTGGCCTAAAATGTGACATAGTTCAAAATGGGACCGGAATTGGGCCGGGTAACCTCAAAATATCGAATCGGCAACCCAAAATACGTCTTATAAAATCAAGTTACTTCGTGGACCTAAAAATGGATACCCGACCCCCTTTAGCTCCCGGACTAACATTAGTATACAACGGACCGGTAAATGCGTAAAAGGTATGGCCGATTGGCCGATGCTAGTCCGCAGGTTGCCTATGTGATGAATTTTTCAAACGCGGTACACGTGATTGGTTCTAATTTGTGCAACGGTACTGAAATTATTCAGCCGCTTGTTTGTTTGATGGATTTTTTCATCAGTTCTATGTTGTGGCAATTATTCAGAATCTTACTATATGCTGAAAAATACAGTGCGTTCAGAGGTTTTCTTTTCATCATACGTTTAATATCGAAATTTCCAATTTTATTTCGACTTTTTCTCGAAATTTCGACAATAAAGCGAAGTGATTAAATTTCGACAGAAAAGTCGAAATGTCAACATTAAACTCGAAATTTGAAGAAAAAAGTCGAAATTTCGAGAAAAAAGTCGAAATTTCGACATTAATGTTGAAATTTCGACTAAAAAAGTCGAAATTTCGAGAAAAAAGTCGAAATTTCGACATTAATGTTGAAATTTCGACTTATTTCTCGAAATTTCGACTTTACAGTCGAAGTGATTAAATTTCGACATTAACCTCAAAATTTCAAGAAAAAAGTCGAAATTTCGAGAAAAAAGTTGAAATTTCAACATTAAACTCGAAATTTGAAGAAAAAAGTCGAAATTTCGAGAAAAAAGTCGAAATTTCTACATTAATGTTGAAATTTCGACTTATTTCTCGAAAACTCGACTTTACAGTCGAAGTGATTAAATTTCGACATGAAAGTCGAAATTTCGACATTAAACTCGAAATTTCAAGAAAAAAGTCGAAATTTCGAGAAAAAAGTCGAAATTTCGAGAAAAAAGTCAAAATTTCAACATTAGAGTCGAAATTTCGACTTTTTTCTTGAAATTTCCACTTTAAAGTGATCAAAAAAAAAACTCTTGTAGCCCTCCTGCGCTTTCGTACGTTCCAACGAAAACTACCCACTATGAATACATTTTGATGTGTTATTTTTAGGATATCCGAATAAACACTTCAAAAATCATATACAGAGTTAGTCAAATGCATGGACCCTTCCAGTTGATATTAGAAATATCGAAAAAAAGTTCGGATTAAAGTTGAAGGGTATTTTACTCTGCACCTTCTTGTGAATTCAAATATTTTTTTGATGTACCGTTGGTGGAAGAGTTGGTGAGAGCTACCGGCAATTTTTTTAAATAGAACCATATGTCATGTTTAGTATCAATAGAAAGCTTATTTATTTTCTCGTTTCAGTGGTACTAATATTATTTCAACTCTTTCGATGGATACAGTGTGTTTCGTAATTTTTTGACCACGTCTTTGATTCATTTACCTATTGCTTGATTTTAAAAAAAATTACTCATTTGGAGAATGCAGCCAGGCGGATATTCTAGCGATACGGCAATGTGAATCAGACAGTGGCGTACGTAAGTTTTCATAAAAAAGTTTTTTAATGCTACATTAACAGTTGTTTTGGGATAACTTTGAATATCAAAAACTGGAATTAATCCATTAATAGTTATATTTGATATAAAAAGAAAAAAGCATTTTTTATTTCGTTTTTGAACAAAATTAGTGTATTAAATCATTTGTCCATTAGGTCTGTCGACATAGACCATATACAGTGGGGACCAAAAGTCTGTCGCCCCCTCCGTAAATTCTTAATTTTACATATTACAAAACAATGTTGAATATATAATTGTAGGGTTTCATTCGATTTCAAAAGAGCGCAGCCGACTTAGAAGTTTATTTCTTTAAATAGGACACCCTGTATATCATTGTATAATCGGTTAGGAAAGATCATTAGGAATTGAACAATACCAAGTTTGATGCTGCTATCTCCAAAGACTGCGGAGATATTGACTATTATTTTATCCATAAGCCCAATCAGTGGGAGAGAGAAAATTTTCGAAGCCGGTCAATAAATTCTCTCTCACACTCATTGAGTTTACGAATAACACATGATATTTAGAAAAAACTCAAGTATTGTATGATAGTTCCAGTTTTTAATACTTTTTTTTTCGTTATTTTCAATTCGAAAACTTTTCCGAATTCCTACGTTCTCTATCTGGCTTTCAGGGAGACATTCAATAATCCCATGTTTTTCACTATTTTTTTAGATTTTTCATACCCGAAATATTACTCTTTACTCTTCAGGTCGATAGTTGATAAATGAAAGCTTTGTTTTTTTACGTTTATTTTTTATAGTTGTATTCACACCAAAGGTTCCAAATATTCATTAAAGTTTTGGTTATCACTTTTGGTTGAACGGTTCGGTATTGTTGAGATTGTTGAGAATTTCAGTGGAGCCGAAATGATAGACAAACCTTCTTCGAATAAGGTATTTGATTATGCAAAGACCATAGATAACAATGGAATATGCTGATGGGTATACAAAAAAATTCAATCTCACATATCGATTCAACTTTTTGGAAACCTATTGTTTTGCGATAAATTTGCATTCGTTCATTGTTTCAACGTGTAAGATTTGTGAGAATGTTTTGTTCATTGAAGAGAACTAGAAAAAGGTTGAATAGCTTCCGACTGATGGAATGAAATTAATTTGATCGCGAGTTATAGTCCAAGAGCTCGTGACAAAAATCGGCAAGAGTTTTCTATAGTACTACTCACCTAGCTGTGAACTTGAAAATATGATGCGCACTCGTCGCACAACGGACTATACGAACGTACGCTCAATTTCACATGTTCACCTAGGTTTGTCAAACTGTAATGGTTCATACATCAGTTTGATTTAGTAGTTTCGAGCAAAAAGTGAATAATGCATTGTAGCACTCTGAAACTCGGCACATGACATCTCCACATCATGTATCATTAGAAAAAAAAAATTTACCAACAAATTGGAGGCGCAACCTAAAAAAATTCATTTTAAAAAAATATAAGAAATAATTTTTTTTTTATTATTTCAGAAAATATAAGATATATCAAAAAACGATTTCGATAGGTTGAGAGATAAGTTAATTCTCCACAAGATTGATTTTCAGTAATACCTTATGAAATACGCTCGTTTTCTCAGAAAATGTGGTTTAACGCCGACGTCACATTTCATGCTCGCGCTAACCCGCCACTGTCATAACTTTGCTAAAAATTATAGTAGAAGGAAAAGTTAGTGCATATCGTTCCTGAAGACTTCTACTTCCTCTATCAAATACAACATGTGAGTATCTGAGTACCTGAAATATGTTTTGTCCCACTTCACATAAAAAATGAAGTATGTGATTTCAAGCTCGAGGTTTGCACTTCACAAGAGTGTTATTAAATATTTATACAGTGCGGCTTTCAATAGTCCCCCCCCCCTGTTAACTTTTGAACGGTTTGACGTAGGAACATGAATAAAAAACCGTTTCGAGGGTTTTACCAATACTACTTTTTGAAATAAAAAATATGGTGATTACCCAATAGGGGGCGCGGGGGGGGGCCATCAACTCAAAATTTTTTAATAGCATGGGAGGTCAAGTGGCACATCGTCGAGAAGGAAATTCCATTCTCTTTACAAACATCTGAATTTTTTTGAATTTCGTTATTCTTTTTTTTGCAATTTTAATTGGAAATATCAAATATAAATGTGGAACTGAATACTACTCATACCTCGATAAATTTGAACGGTTTGATGTGGAACAATGAAACCAAAATTTTTTTGAAGGGTATTATTACCGATAGTACTTTTTGAGAGAGAAAACATTGCAATTACTCGACATATGGCGCTGGAGGAAAATTTACTAAAAAAAAATCGAAAGGCATAAAAATCGAAATGGGGAAGAAAATTATGAACAAAATTCAAAAATATTTAGATGGTTGTGAAAAGAATTGAATTCTCTTTTCAACGATGTGCCACTTCACCCCCCATGCCATGTAAAAATTTTGAGTTGATGCCCCCCCCCCGTGCCCCTTATTGAGCAATCACCATATTTTTTATTTCAAAAAGTAGCAGGCAGGAGTAAAATAAAGTTTTTTTTTGGCATGTGTAAGTGTAAGTGGGACCTGGCATACTACTTTAAAATTGTTGCATAATATATTATAGTCCAAAGAGGGTATGGGTTGCTGCTTCAGTATAATAATTCCATATTTACTAAATTATTCATGATTTTCGAATCATCCGCAAACATCTCCGTGAAGTGCGACAAAACAAATTTTATAGGTACTCAAATACTCGCATATTGTATTTGCATGAGAAGGTAGAAGTCTTTAGAAACGATATAAACTTGCCCTTGTCCTTCTCCGATCATTTTCAGCAGAGTTATGACCAATCAAATATTCGGCTCCGCCAGAACTTTCAGCGGCGAGTAAGGGTAAACCTGAAATTTGATTTCGTAAGAAATAACTACGAATAATTTTTGTGGAAAATTGAATTGTTTTTCACCTTGTTGAGTTGTTTTTCCGATAAATCATATACTTTCCAAGATTACAGCAAAAATCTATGTTCCACCCCTGGAATTTTGGTAAACAATTTTTTTCGTGTTTATCATGGTTCCAACAACTAGCATATCAAGTTTGGTGGTGCTACAATCGATTGTTGTCTCAAAACCCAATCGTACTGGATTAAAATATTGTTACAGACCTGAAATTTGATAAAGACTTCTCGGATTGTTCGAGATCCTTCGATGAATTAGATGGAAAAATCTAGAAGTACTAACTTTTGTTCTGGATCAATCGTCGAACATTCTATTTGTGTTCTATTGATTTCTTAAGTTTTCTAGAACTTTATTTGTATATAAAAGCGATGCATTTGTTAGATGAAGGAGGTCAGTTAGGAAGTTACTCTGAGTTACCTTGGATACAAGTATTTTGACAGTGACTTGTATCACAGTGTTGTCAAGTGAAGTTGGAATAATAAAGGCGAGTTTATACCAGTGTACACTTATTTTTGAACCCGAAGACGCAACAATATTCTTTTAACGATGAAGATTACACTAAATTATTGACGTTAAAATTTTCAACCAGAAACGTTTATTTAACCAATGCCACGTTTATAACACGTTTGAAAAACGTCGTGTGCCCATTGGGTAGAGTGTAATGGTGTATGAAATACGTAAATCAGCCTATATAGCCTCCTTCATATTGGTGACTCGAGCGAGCTCTTTTGAGCTCATTGTATAATTCTCATCCATCTATTATTGATTTGTATCTCGCATAAACACAAAGGAGGACGGCGCCGTAGGGTTTTATAGCAAACTCGATTAATGTCAATCCAGTACAAAACGACTCGTGTCGCCGCGCGAACTTTTTTTCTGTCGTCCTTTCACAAGGATTGAAACATATTTTATATTTTCTAGTAGTTGTGATGATTAGTTACGTTCCATAGTGCCCTTTGTTTACTTCTTCTTAGCCATGGTTTGCTTGCGCGTAGTTAACTATGGCCTTGGGAAGTAGGCCGGTAAAGATAGACATTATAATCGAAAGTTTAACAATAATTTCAAAAGTTTTCAAACTTTGGTCAAGTGATTGATACATCGATAAAGCAATGAATCTGGGTTTGCAACCTCTTCCGAAGTACGCAACATTGTCAAAATGGAAATTAACTTGAATTTTGTTGTATTCGTTGAGAAAATTCTAAAAGTTCTACAAACTTGGAGTAGTATTGAATATATTATTTCATATCGCGAATCAAGTATGCAACCAATTCAATTGTACGGAACATTTTTTTTAAGTCATCAGGAAATCGTCCTTCCTCAATACAGGTATTGAAGAGTATAGTTAGAGGCCTAATTGTACGGAAGCGTAGAAGGGCCATTATTTTTGTATTTTAATTTTTTCTTTAATTCCGAGTTGCAACTCGGAAAATTACTAAATTCCGAGTTGCAACTCAGAAAATCACTAAATTCCGAGTTGCAACTCGGAAAATTATTAAATTCCGAGTTGCAACTCGGAAAATTATTAAATTCCGAATTGCAACTCGGAAAATTACTAAATTCCGAGTTGCAACTCGGAATTTCATCGGAAAATTACTAAATTCCGAGTTGCAACTCGGAATTTAGTAATTTTCTGAGTTGCAACTCGGAATTTAGTAATTTTCCGAGTTGCAACTCGGAATTTAGTAATTTTCCGAGTTGCAACTCGGAATTAGGGAAAAAAAATAAATAAAAAAATAATGGCCCTTCTACGCTTCCGTATAATTGAACATGAGGCTGTTTCCTTTATTAATTTACTCTTCAGATTATAAATATCAAGTGAGTGTAAATTCTTTAGTTCGAAAATAGCACTTTGGACATCTTGGTATATGATAGGTTCCATAAAAAAAGACTCTAAATGGAACTAGAGCCAGTTCATCGGCTATGGACTGATGAGAAATACGAGTTGAATTCTTGTGCTGTGAATGTGTCACATTTTGAGGAAGCTTTTCTTTTAAAAATTGGTGAGATTCTAGCTTTCGCGAATTTTTTGTCTGATCTGAATGTAAGATGTAGTTGCTATTTGCACTTTTTTGGCAGACGTCAGCATTTTTTTATATTCCCTGTCTAATGTTAGACATATTGTTATGTAAAGTAAAAATAGTATTGGACCCATTACATATCCTTGTGGTACACCCATCGGGACGTCCAAGCGTTCAGAATCAAAGTTAATAGTGGTACACTCACCATGATATTTTAAACTAACAAATTGTTGTCTGTTCTTTAAAAATGACAGGGTCCAGTCATAGGCAACACCTCGTATAGCTCTGACATAAGTTGATATTGGTTGCCACAGTCGATTTTTTTTTAAAGTTTTGCTTCCCACGGAAAGGAACATCGTGGGTGCCTAGGGAAGGCCCTACTCAGGTCGCAGAATATGTCATGCACAAAAGCTTTGTAATGGTTTCAATAAATGAAATTATTGCAGTATTTGTGGATTTGTTTATGCAAAAAGCATGTTGTTTATCTGAGAATATTCGATGTTGGTTCATGAATTTCAGTAGCCTATCTGAATAAGGGTATTGAAATATCTTGAAAAAGCATGGGGTGGAATTCGGTGAACCTTAGAATTCTATTGTCAGGGGTAATATAATAAGTGGTATGATTATTACCGATAATTTTTTGGAATATTGATGAATTGCAATCTCAAAGCTGAAAATACAACGGGATTTGCCAATGAATTGATATTCCAAAAAATTATAGGTTTTTAATCATACCACGAATTATATTTAGGACGACAATATATCGATTTGAAATAAAGAAAAATCGTGTCACCTGGTAATTGATGCTTTACTTCTAGCCGTATTCAACGGAATACTCTTTTCCACGGCCTCATCTGTGATACCAATGGACATTTGTCCCCAACGATCGCTCATATTGATAAATAAAGATAACTAGTCAAAACACATAGTTTATAATTTAAATCATTTTCACTTCACAGATGGTAAAACAAAAACTAAGCAGGTTTATCACCGTGAACATACAGCGACAAGCTATATTTTCACTGTAGTTCCGATTCTATTGGCTGAATTTCAAAATTTGAAATCCACTGATTGGTTGTTAAGCAAGGAAATATATTGTCGACAGAATAAGTGGGAAAACATTATGGTTGAATTCATGGGAGAGACAGAGACGACAATAGAATTATATGGTACACGGATCAATGGGTGGGATCCATTGACTAATTGTGATCGGTCTGTAGTTATTGAATTTATTCGGGGTTCTGTTTTTTAATTATTGGGACAACTTTCAATATTTTTGGAAATGACCCAGTTATAAATGACAAGTTGTCAAGAGAGGTGAGTGGCATTATAATGAAGGGAAGAAATTTCTTGATGAGAAACTATGGACTTCATCAGGGCCAGATGAGCCCTTGTTTTTGATTTTGTTCCTAAGCAAAGAAAGTAATTCCTCTGTACTAACAGGCTCTAGAAAAATGAAATGCTTATTCATATTTATAGGATGGTGGTTCAGGTCACCATCGACTTTTATTTTGCTGATTATTTCTGATAGAAGGAGATTCAATGAATAGTGTATTGAATAAATCAGCTAAATCACCTGGGTTACTTGCAAAATGTCGTCTTTTATGATTTGAATATTTGTTTTACGTTTCCCTTTTTATTTGAAAGTTCGGATATTACTTTCCATGCTGTTCTGAATACTTTTTTGATAGTTTCAATGGTTGACGAGTTATGGGCGAAAATAAGCCTTTTTTGACCAACGGTGTGGTTTTTTAGAGGCGAAGCCATGTTCCCCCAAAACGGATTATTGTGGTTTTATGATGTACGGGAAAATTTCCTTGCCGGTTAATTGTATTGGAATTTTCTACAGCCACTGTAAAATTTCAATTCTTTGAACCATTTTTCTGTGTTATGAATTTTCCGTTTGAAATGAGAGACTCACTTTATTTCCAATAATGAGAAACGTGACATTATCAAAGACATGTTTTCATTCATATTCTAATTATTCTGTATCATAAAACAATCAACATTTTCTGTTATTCGAGCGAGGTTATATGTTTTTATTTTCAATATTGCAAAAACAAAATGTATTCCGTTAAAATTTTAATATATTAAGTTCGTAACGAGAGTAGTTCTGATCCTATTTTATAAGTTCTTTTCAAATTACTTTTAGTTGTTCTATCACTACTGGAAAAAATATTTATTCCAACACTTAAATACAGAATAAATACACTACAAAACCTAATTTATATGTACTACGGTTCACTGGACTATTTCTATTTATCTTCAAAGTACAAACAGTCGACTTCCAGAGTCCAGACTTTCCACCAGCGACGCGCACGGCTTCTTATAGTTAGAAACATAGGTTCCAGATCTTTCGAGAACTCTGCCATCTTTCCGGGCGTTTCTAGGCTCAAGCCACCGTTCTTCGTCCATAGGTGGCGTGATCACTCACGCCGCTGTTATCATTTCGCTCTTCTCCACCTAGATGGCGCCAGGTCTGAATATTTCCGTGACAATAATTATAGCAGATTTCGAAAGCTTGTTGCTTGGAAACAGACCATTATACAAACAAACAAATCATTATACCTTAATATCAGTTACTTTCTCAAAACATAGGATTCTACTATAGTTCAGGGTGTTTGCCTCTCTCAAAAAATATATAACCAATAAATAAACCAAATATGAATATTTCACTCGTTAACCACTTAGCTAAATCAGATATCAAGCAAATAAGATTGAAATACTGTGAAATGACTCTAAAAAACTGATTAAATCATTTCAATTTTTTCAAATCCTGTACGAGTAAAAGTGTGTTGTAATCTGAAAAGTAGATTAATGAATAAGGCTGTCGAAAAAGTCTCCATATATTCCATCTGCGGCGTTCTCTCAATTGTATTTGCGCTATAATTAAGCCAAATCTGGTCAATAAACATTTGACTGTGCACAGACCTCTACAATTGCACATCTGCTTTTTACATAACACATTACTAGATCCGTCGCACTTTGATTTCGATTTCGTTCTGTATAAAGTTGCAATAACGATTGAATTACAAAACTACAACCATCTAATTAGTGACTATTCCAGTTGTTTAAAAGTAAAACCACTTTCGTTGACGACCTTCTAATACGTTGATCTTTGTCGCTCAAGTTTCTTTTCTCTTAATGGACTCGAAGAAGTGAAAATTGATTTCAGGAAAGGATTGTCATGTTAGTATCAAGTGCAGTTCTCGTCGTGATAAAATTGCGGTTAGCTAGTCGTGTGTGAAAAGTTTGTGGTTGATTTAATGATAATTGAGATTTTACTGAGAAAGGTGTAATATTTTTGTATAAAGAAGAAATTGTTTCAAAGTTGTTATTTCCGTCAACCGCCTCAACCCTAAGGGTGAGTTCCCATTGCATCGTTTTTGCTTTTCGCGTCACGCCTTCTTCAGGCATATACTGATTAGCGAATTGGTGAATCGTGTCGAGAATTCGCCAATCGGCATGCGTGACGCGAAAATCAAAAAGGAGACATTGGGAACTTATATGAGCAACCCTCAGAATTATTCGAGAGACTCGTCGAGAGACCTATAAGGCATTATTATTTCATCAACGTGTTTCTATTTGCTACCAAAACTGTGCTAATCATTATAATCCAGTAACGACAGACAAATGTAAGCCAAACGTGAAGAATGAATTGTAGCACTCTGAAACTTGGCACATGATATCTCATCATGTATTATTAGAAAAAAAACTGTTTACCAAAAAATCAAGGGTGGAGCCTAAAAAATTTTTCATTAAAGAAAAAATTAAATTTTTTGTTATTTCAGAAAATATAAAATTTACCAAAAAACGATTTCGATAGAGATAATTCAATTCTCCACAAGAATGATTTTCAGTAATACCTTATGAAATACGCTCGTTTTCTCAGAAACCGTGGTTTAACACCGATATAACATTTCAGGCTCGCGCTATCCCGCCACTGCAAGTTCAGACAGGGCCGAAAATTTGTCATAACTTAGCTAAAAATTATAGTAGAAGAAAAAGAAAAAGTGTATCTCGTTCCTGAAGACGTCTACTTCCTCATGTAAATATACCATGCGAGTATCTGAGGACCTAAAATGTTTTTTGTCCCACTTCATGTAAACAAAAAAGGATTCAAGAACGATTATTTAACATCAGTTCTTTTAGGGGTCTCACACGATTAATAATATTGTCAATACTGATATGACAATATTTTACCAAGGCGTAGAAGGGCCCCGTTTTTTTTTGTTTATTTGATCTTCCATAATTTCGACTTTTATATCGAAATTATCGAAGATCAAATAAACTAAAAACTGTGGCCCTTCTACGCCTAAAATATTGACATATCATTTTGATTTTTGTTCCAAAAAATGAATGTGATATTCATAAAATCTGTGTAATATCATATTCATACTTTCGAACAAAAATCAAAATGCAATGCCCATGACAGGTCTATGTCAAAAAATAACTTTCAAAGTGTTACCGCAGAAGAAATATTTCCAACAATTCCATCCTAATCCAATTATATCAATTTCCCTGATGAGCTTGGCAAAGCGAAATAGATTTTTGTCGACCAGAATGTATTGGGGATTAAATGCGAGAGAAGCGAACCTTGCTTCAATGAAATAAACGATTTCTGTGAGTGATATTTTTAATAAAATTTTCCCTATCTTAATGAATTTTCAATGAAAACTGGAGAAACTAAAAAAAAAATCAACTATCTGAATGAAAATACGGATTTTCACTTTCAGATTTTTTCTTTTCAGTTAGTCTTTTCACAATATCTCTCAGATGTAGTCCAATGTCCAGCGTGGCTTTAGCCGGGGAAGTAGTTGTTTTCTGTTAGATATTACAAATAAATCACATTTTTCATTTTTCAATTTTCATGGAGAATGTTCCTCTTTTTAACATTGACATATCAGTATTGATCGTGTAAGGCCCCTAATTCACCGGCCTATTTTTGGTGTTATACGGATCACGAAAATAAATTTGCATACGCTTATCTCGTGTAGAAAGCAAATTATTACGTGGAATGAAAATGCCAGAAACAGATTAAATGATTAAGTAGCACCTAGCTCATGTGAACAGTGAATGTAATTAAACAAAGTATCCTGAAATTCCAATAGCCGGTGAGCGATCTTCAGACAACTCGGAAACTGAGGTGTTTATCCAAAAATTATATTTTCCTGTACCAAATCACCCACAAAGCTATCAAGAAGTGAAGAATACAACGAATGGTGGAATAATCTTTATTCTTACGAACATTTTATGTTCGTTTAGAAACCTCACACTTCCGAACTATTTCGTTTTATAAACTAGTTTTTTCTGCAGAATAATTTTTCTTTACGCTGTTTCCGTCTTGCAGAATTTAGTCACATAAGCCATGTTCGTTGGAATCATTTCAAAAAATTTGATGACTCATTCGCCATCAACAAGTTTTAGTGTTTTGGACAGTTGAATAAAAAAATGAGTGATAGTGCGGATGAACTGTCCCGATCTGAGGAACTGCTGTCGAGCAACAGAAGTGCCAAAGACTATGGAAGTCAAATCTTCAGTGATACATACACTGCATGGCGTAAGTAGTGAAATAATTATTTCTTATTGTCATTATGGTCTGAGAGCTGGAGACGTATTTTCTGGTTGTTTTCCGCGTCATTTCACTAATTCCACTTGTTAATTCAGTACGATTGGGTTTTGAGACGAGGATCGATTGTAGCACCACCAAACATGGTATGCTAGTAGTTGGAACCATGATAAACACGAAACAAAATTGTTTACCAAAATTCCAGGGGTGGAACATATATTTTTTTCGTTTAAAAATAAATAAATATATTTTTGCTGTAATCTTGGAAATTATATGATTTATTGGAGAAACAACTCAACAAGGTGAAAAACAGTTCAGTTTTCCACAAAAATGGTTCCCAGTAATTTCTTATGAAATGCGCTAGTTTTCTCAGAAAACGTGATTGAACGCCGACATCAAATTTCAGGTTCACGCTTATCCGCCGCTGGAAGTTCTGGCGGAGCCGAATATTTGATTGGTCATAACTCTGCTAAAAATGACCGGAGAAGGAAAAGAAAGAGTTCATATCGTTCTTGAAGACTCCTACCTTCTCATGCAAATGTAATATGGAAGTATTTGAGTACCTAAAATGTGTTTTGTCGCACTTCACGGAGATGTTTGCGGATGATCCGAAAATCATGAATAATTTAGTAAATATGGAATTATTATACTGAAGCAGCAACCCATAACCTCTTTGGACCATATATGCAACAATTTTAGAGTAGTGTGACAGGTCCCACTAATACATGCCAAAAAAAAAGTTTGTTCTACTCCTGCCTCATATTCAACTTACCCATAAAACAGGCATTCATACCCTACATATAATTATGTTTTTCTACATTCATGCAAAAAGCAAAACTTTATTGAACTATATTTAGTAGAAAAAGAAGTTCTTTATTGCACTAGTGCAATAAAGTTTTTATTGCACTCATCTGTCATTCTACTTCAACGTGCTGTCATCATGACAAACATAAACATTCTAACCCACTACAGATTTAGCAGATATTCTGTGAGAATGGCAATACGTTTTGAACAGTTACATATTTTATATTATTTTGTATTAATGTTAGCAGCCAGAGTTAAACAAACAATGGCTTCTCGAAAATAACTCCATAATCAAAACTAATCCGCTTTGTTCTAAACCGTCTATCTGCATAGAGCAAACTGTCTGTACTATGACCACACCTCGTGATAACATACGCGCTCACGGCTACCATGATTTTTATTTTCATAATGCAACTGTGGTTATAGAAACGTCAGTCAAAAATTAATTCTGACAATTTTTAAAATGAGTATTATTAATGGAAAAACAGATGATAGTGATCTGTTTCAATGCAAATCGATAGTAATAATTATTCATTTAAATTGCGTTTTTCATTTTCCTAGACTTAGTGCTGCACCTTAATAAATCATTTTTTGCTTTTTTCATGAACGTAGAAAAAATGTTGTATGCAACTCGTGCAAAAATTGTTTATTGAACTCGAAGTGTTGTCCAACTCGGCCTGACGGCCTCGTCGTGCAATTTCACGTCGAGTGCAATAAATACTTACTTTTTGCTATAAATAACTATTAATAACACTGTTGTGAAGTGCAAACCTTAAGCTTGAAATCACATACATTTTTTATGTAGGGTGTGTGTGAGCGATTATTTTCAACATTTACTGAAGAAACTGCCGGGATTATGGCTGACTCGAAAACTGAGGCAGGAGTAAAACCCAGTTTTTTTTTGGCATGTATAAGTGAGACTTGTCTCACTAGTCTTGAATCGTTGCATATGGTCCAAAAAGGGTACTGATTCCTGCTTCAGTATAATTATTTCATATCAACTGAAATATCCATGACTTTTGGATCCTCCGTAAATATCGTAGAAGGGTTATGTGAAGTGGGACAAAACACATTTTGGGTACTCAGATACTCACGTGTTATATTTGCATGAGGAAGTAGAAGTCTTCAGGGACGATATACACTTTTTATTTTCCTTCCACTATAAATTTATGACAAATCTAAATTTCGGCCCTGCCGGAAATGGTAGTGGCGGGTTAAAGCGAGCCTGAAATTAGATATCGGAATTCAATCAGGTTTTCTGAGAAAACGAGCGTATTTTGTGAGAAATTACTGAGAGGGTTCCAAGCCTAGCGACTGCAGAATATTTTTTCTGATGGCCCGAGAATGCGCGATAGTCCATTTCAAGCTTAACGTGGAGTAAATTCTCAGAAAACAAAGCAATTTGGTATGCATATTTTAGTACGTGTGCTTCTATCGTACAACGGCGATATTTCAGCTTAATTTACATTGTTTACGACTATTTAGGTATACAATTTTGCACACCACCCAGACTATCATAAAATGTGTTTACCTGCGATTGTTAGCCAGTCATAGGCGTCATAGGCCAGGAGAATTACTTCATTTGTTTGAGTCATCTTCTACTCTTCTACTCTTGCAATTTTCCAGTGGGACGGAAATCAATCGTGCAGCATTTAAGCTTGGATTATAATATTTGTATCTGAACAACTTATTTTTATCGTAGATACGATTTCCAAGCCAATATCAGACAGGCCGGTCCGTCACTGTTTAACACTGAAACCAAAATGGTTTTTCGTAAAATAAAAAAGAAAAATTTACACTTTTTCCTGGCCGAACATTTATTTTCGTACTTATATCCAATGTTTGATTGCAGCAGATCGTATTGGTGTCACAGTTCAAGACCTTGACATCATCATTAATATGTGAAATGAAATTTGATAATCCAGACTCGACTCTGTTTTGGAGTGAATTCGTGTTGTGTAGTGAATTTTTTGTGTAAAAATGTGACACCGGTGCTTTCGGGAAGTCAATAACGCTCCCAGAAATGAGTCTCTACAGAACTGCCATCGAAAACACTCATTTAAGGAGTGTTCGCAGTAAGTTTAAGTATACATTTTTTCGAAATGAAAATTCATTCCCGAAGGATTCAAATCAATCATAAGTATTTGTTTACAAAATGTTCAGTTTGTTTTTACATAGATTAACCTTTTAGTACAGTAACCATAGACAAATAATAATAATAATAATAATAATAATAATAATAATACCTACTCTCATAAATAAACACTCGTAGAGTGTACCCAACGGCATAGCCTGTGCGAGTAGAGGACGGCTATTATTATTATTTGCCGTGGCGCTCCGGGGCGACTTACTGATTTTTGGTGGCGTATTCACTTTTCAGCTGCAGGAAAACCTGGAAAATCTACAGCACCACCTCGAATGTAAGCCACAAGTGAAGAATGAATCGTAGCACTTTGAAACTCGGCACATGACTTCTTGACATCATGTATTGTTAGGAAAAAAAATCTTTACCGAAAAATCAGTGGTGAAACCCAAAAAAAATGTAATTTAAAAAAATTATAATTTTTTTTTGCTGTTGTTTCGGAACGTATAAGTTTTATTAAGAAACAATTTCAACGAGGCGAAAGATAATTCAATTCTCCACAAGAAATGTACCTAGTAATTTCTAACAAAATGCGCTCGTTTTCTCAGAAAACTTGATTGAATTCCGATATCAAATTTTAGGCTCGCGTTAACCCACCACTGCCATTTCCGGCAGGGCCGAAAAAGAGTATATCGTTCCTGAAGACTTCTACTTCCTCATGCAAATATAACATGTAAGTATCTGAGTACCTGAAATGTGTTTTGTCCCACTTCACATAACCCTTCTACGATTTTTTACGGAGGATCCGAAAGTCATGGATATTTTAGTTGATATGATATAATTATACTGGAGCAGGAATCAGTACCTCTTTGGACCATATGCAACGAGTTTAGACTAGTGAGACAAGTCTCACTTATACATGCCAAAGAAAAAACTGGGTTATACTCCTGCCTCCGTTTTCGAGTCAGCCATATCCGTGAAGTGCGACAAAACACATTTTATGCTCGCATATTATATTTGCATGAGAAGGTAGAAGTCTTCAGAAACGATATGAACTTTTCCTTTTCCTTCTCCGATCATTTTTAGCAGAGTTATGACCAATCAAATATTCGACTCCGCCAGAACTTTCAGCTGTGGGTAAGCGTGAACCTGAAATATGATGTCGGCGTTCAATCACGTTTTCTGGGAAAACGAGGGCATTTCATAAAAAATTACTAGGAATCATTTTTATGGAGAATTGAATTGACTTTCACCTTGTTGAGTTGTTTTTCCGATAAATCATATGCTTTCCAAGATTACAGCAAAAACATATTTATTTATTTTTAAACGGTTTCAACAACTAGCATACCAAGTTTGGTGGTACTATACAATCGATCCTCGTCTCAAAACCTAATCGTACGGGATTATTATTTCTCGCTGATTTTATGCCCATCGACTATATGTTTTTCAAAATGATAGATTACGTCAAATAATATAGGTTACCAAATTCAAAATTTCATCGATCATAACATGATCATAACATAACTCTAGGCTAAACATCATGATGTGAAATTTTCAAGTGTAAACAAATCGTAAACAAATTAAGTAGATGTTTCAGAGGTACTCCCAGATTCCAAGACCGTTCAAAAGCAAGTAGCTATGTTTACATTTTCTTATATTATATTTTCGTACCGATTCGTAGACAGAAATATTATGTAATGCTATATTTTTTCAGAAGTGAGTATTTAGTACATATTCTCACGATTTTAAAATTTTTTTTGTAGTATCATTGATGATATAGTTGTAGCAAAGCTTGAGCGGACTAATCCGAAAAAAGGTAGTTTTATCTCGGATAATAGTTCGATGAAAACTTGCGGGACTTTCCAATACTTCTTGAATTATGCCCTTTTGAATTTTGAATATCGATCATTTTCTGTTACTAATTTTTCACAAATCGCAAAAAAGCCCCATTCTTTTTGTCGACTCCTTTCACAGACTCAATCCTAACTTAATCAACTCATATTTCACAATTTATAAGCACCAATTGAGAATGTTTCAGTTGTTTATTGTTCAATTGTTTTTTTGTTTCAACAATGCCTGTTCAGAAGATAAAACTACATAAGTAGTTTTTTTTATATGAGTCCACTAAGCTTACCTTTCAGAAGTTTTTGTGAAATTTGTGGGAACTGAGACCTAGGGTGGACGGGGGTCTTACCTTTCAACGTGAGACTTCAAACATAACATTGGCCATGAATAGATATGATGTTGTGATTACTGTGTTCCTGATTATGGTGATAGTTGTGAAGGATGTTGACAACAGAGATGATTCACTATTTCCAGCGAATATAAATACTTATCAAACTGTTTGTAGTGTGTTAAAAAAAAAAGTCCTTCGTCCCCATTTTGCTGAAATCTGAATCTATAGTCTAGTTCCTAAATTGTAAATAGTGACTTATAGGTTGTACGGTTCATAATTTATATGAAGCAGGGCAAGAAATGGAACAGAAATACTGAGGTTTCAAATCAAGTTTTACTTCGCCACTTTCTCACACCCCCCCACCGCACTTTCAAATCCCATAAAAACCTGAAAATGTACGATGAGTCACTATCTACAATTTAGGAACTAGACTATAATAGATAAAATATCAGTATTCAATGAAAAACATATTGACTAAATCCACTATGACGTAGATTTTTTATTTATTTATTTATATTATAGGTATATAAATATTGTATTCGAAATTACTCAAGAAATTGTATTTTATAAAATCGAAATTCCATCCATAGATTATGAATTTTGCTAACGAAGTTGAAATATACAGTGTGGTTCAACTAAAACTTAACACCTCGATTTTCCGGCTTCAAAATGTGGAAAATTGTTCGGACCTGTCAATTTCTGATTCGGGGGGGAACAACTTTCCCGCTCTTTGTATTCCTGTAACTGCAACCCCCTAACGGGGGTGAACACAATCCCTTGATTTTAAATAGGGGGTGTTGCGATGCCTCATTTTGAAGATCTTATCGAGTACTATCTGATCCTGAAATTTCGCTTCAAAATTTCCATCGATAACGAAATGACCGGTAAAATATTGGAAGAGTACTTACATTTGACATTTACACTTACTTATGTGAATAGTTTATTAAATGCTGAAAATGGGCACCATTCATTTACATGCAGTAATATAAGTTTTGATGAAAACGTTCACGTACATTACTCAAGATTTCTGGTGTAATTTGACGGCATTCATTAATTATCCGAGTTCGCAAATCATCCAGTGACTCAGTCTGGGTAGCAGGTGACCCCATAGAAAAAAGTCTAGTGGAGCTAGATCGGGTGGTCTGGGTGGCCACTCAATATGTCCGCTTCTTCCAATCCAGGCGTGAGGAAAATTTTCATTTAAGAACTGACGCACCGTTTTTACGAATTACGGTGGTGCGCCATCTTGTTGGAGAATGATCGTTTGATGGTCTTTTGCATTCTCTAATACTTGCACGATGGATAAATAGCGTTCTCTAATAGATCTAAATAAATTTGGCCAGTGAGACAGGATATAAAAAAAGGACCGATTATGTGATTTCCATAAATACCCGCCCAGACATTTAATTTTTGGGGACGCTGAGTATGCACCTCACAGCTGACAGCTGTCAGTTGATAATGCCCTATTGAAATTTTTGGTGATATCAATTAATTTCGGAGACACGGGCCTTCTCTTTTTTTGCTTCGTTTTGTGTAGTATTCATCTCATCACGAAATTAACAGCTAGATCTGGAGAAGGTCCTGACGTATACTGTTCGCGAACTATTTAGATATTGCAATATTAATTTGTCTTTTATGTAAAATAACAATAATCTAACCTCAATATACGCCGGAAAGATTTAAACTCCTTATTTTAAAGATATTTTCTGTCACAGACAAAAATTTCACTTGAAAATAACAATTATCTTTTATACACTGAATGTAGCTTTGAATAATATGAGGCGCCGTTCGGGTAAAAATTGTATTTGCAAATATAAATAATTCCTGTCAATATATTCATTAATTGTAGCAATATATATTATTTTGCGTGCCGATATATTTATTTTCGATCAAACACAATATATTTACATTTCAAGTGTTACTAACATACAAAAACGTGAAGTCTCATATATTTATAAATTTGATCTATTTATGTCGTCAAGAGATGGCGCAATCGACGCGTTCGAACATGGGAACGAAGCAAAGGCATTAGTACAGAGATTGACGAATAGATGGCGGCAGTATACTATTTCAGATTGGGTCATTTAATCCTAGAGTGCCTTCGTTTGACACACATATAGGGTCACTAAATTCAGAAGGCCGTGCTGTTCTTACTTTCTTAGTGTTCTGTGTTCTGTTCGTACTTCTCACTGGCACGGCCTTCTAGATTCAGTGAGCCTACCCAAACCATTGTTTGAAGGTAGAGAATGAAGAGAATATTTCACGTTTGCAAACATTAAAAAATACCGTTCTGTCTGTGCTACTGCTATCTGTTAGCCACTTTATGTACTAATGACTGCCTAGTTGCCATGTTGCCACATGCTCGAGCTTGGGCAAATCGCGTCGGTTGCGCCATCTCTTGACGACATAAAATAGATCGAATTTATAAATATTTGGGAATTAACGTTTTTATATATTTGTAATGCTTGGAAAGTAAATATATTGTGTTTTATTGAAAATAAATATATCAAATAAAGGAAAATGAAAATATTTGCTACAACTAATAAATATATTGACTCAAAATTAAATATATTTGCAAAAACACTTTTTACCCGAGAGGCGCCTCATAGAATAATGTGTACTCCTATAATAAATTTGAAATACCTTCTTCCATGTCTTTGCTTTCGCAATGTTTACATTTTAACGGAACAAATGCTAATCGTTTCTTAAATGAAAAGTTCTAAAATATGTAAATAGTATGAAAAAAGTTGAATTTTTTTTATATATATTGGTAATTTCTGGCATTTCACTGCTTAATTGTCTATTTCAGATGAAATGCTCGAAGCCGAAAACCACGGAGTGGCCGACCGCGTTGCCGATCTCGAACGCAAGGTTCTGCAGCAGGGCGACGAGCTGGTGTGCCTCAAGGCCACGCTCGCCGAAGCGCTGCGTCGGATCAGCATTCTCGAGGGCATGAGGGCGAGCCAGATACCGTCGGCGCCGACGACTCCGGTCCGGACGAATGGCATTTCGAGGGGCGAGTTCAAGCAGCGGCACGTCAGCTACTCGGCCTCGAAGGTGGAGAGCAGCCGAAGGGTGTTCACGGGGTCGTCGCTGCCGCAGAGGAGGGCGGTGCACTATCAGTCAACTGGTGAGTACTTTCATGACGTGTTTTTTTGATAAGTTAGTAAGGCCAAAGATCTCCTCGGCAATTTCAACCGAGCAAGATCGAAGACATTCTTCAGGAAAACTAGTCGAAAGACAATCACGGGGTTCAGCTCCTGGCAATTGCAACTTTTTTTTTCCAAGAACGTTATTTTACCTTTTTCTTATCAGTGATTTGAATTATTGGACATTTAGATAGCTTATGTGCCTATTTGAATGAAGTGTCGATCGTTTTTTTTTAAGAGCTGTGCTTGTAGAAAAAATAGTGTGTGTATTTCGAGCACAAAGTGTTATTGTCGTTCTCCAAAGATTAATCTTTTTGTCGAGCGACAATCAATCACTTTGCGCTCCCAATACACAAATAGCTATTAAAGAACTAAAGTAGGAGTAACATTCATGTTTGATTTTTACCAGAATACAGGATATACAGTGACCGCCATAAAGTATGTACCATATGGGGAAAAGGTTAATTATTAGAGTATTGAAGAAAACATTTTTGGGAAAAGTTTGTGCATGTCCGATAACCTAAAAATCGATTTTGACACATGTCACGTGATCGCTGGTATGGCGGCAAATTGAAAAAAATTACTATTAATAGACAAAAAGTCGGACAAAGTTTGAAAAATTAATGTGAGAAAATTGAAAATAGCATTTTTTTTTATATTTTCCTAGCTGTATAAAAATATCAAATTATTTTCTTATGAATAGCTTGACCATACCGATATATTTGTATTTTAATGATAATAACAAAACTTTCTCATTTTCTCTACACCAGAGAGCATTAAATTAAAAAAATTGAATTTTCTCAGAACGCTTGCTGTTACATTGGTTCGTATCTAACAGATATATCACAATTCCACTATTATTGCGATGATAGGGAAATCCGAATATATCGTGTTTTTCCGATTATAATCAATTTTTAATGATAATCGTGCACGAACGTTTCACTTCGCACATAATCTTAAAAATAGTGCGTCAAATCAAAGAGGCTAGAGTTTTCAACATTGCGTGCGAAATGTAACGCTCTTGGAGCGATGATCATCGAAACTTGATTAAAATCTGGAAAACACCATGTTTCTGGAGTGTCATGTCATTACAATGGTCGTGGAATTCTGGTATAACTGTTAGATACGAACCAATGTAACAGCCAGGGTTTTGACAAAATCCAATTTTTTTAATTAAGTGGTCAGTGCTGTGGAGAAAATGAGAAAGTTTTGCCATTATCATTGAAATACAAATGTTTTAGTATGGTCAAGCTATTCATAAGATAAAAATTTGATATTTTTATACATCTAGAAAAATATTTTTAAAAAATAGCTATTTTCAGTTTTCTCACATTATTTTTTCCAACTTTGTATATGTGTATAAAATTGAATTCTAAGCAGCTTTTTCAAATAACTTTTTTTGGTATCTTGCCGTTTTACCCCACTTTTTGCCTTTTCATAGGGATTTTTTTCAATTTGCTGCCATACCAGCGATCACGTGAAATGTGTCAAAATCGATTTTTAGGGTTATCGGACATGCACGAACTTTCTCCAAGAATCTTTTTTCCAATACTCTAATAATAAACTTTTTTCCCATATGGCACATAGTTTTTGGCGGTCACTGTATAAGATGTTCTAGAAATTACGGAAACAATTTGATTATAATAGATTCACAAGTTTCATCGTTTACAACTTACTTGAAATGAGGGGGAGGAAAAGTAAGAGTTTGAGGGAGGAAAGTGTGTACTTTCTATAGGGGTAGGAGAAAAAAATGTTATTCTCCATTCCACAGCAATTCTAACAATTCAACTCTGACCTTCATTTTGTTTTTGTGTTTCCACAGGTAGTCTCCACAGCGACAGTCAGAGTTCAAGTAGCGTTAGTCCGATTCCATCTCCCTCTCCCAGAGCTACGCCACAGCCATTGACGGGAAGAAGGCCTGTAAGTAGTAACGCTTCCAGCCCCACGATAACAACTAACAGCTCGGCTCTTCATAAAAGGTGGAGTTCTACGGGGGATTTCAACCAAGTGGCTAATAATGGAATGCAATCGAAGTAAGAGAAATAAAAATTATACGTAATTATATAGAGTAAGAGTAAAGTGTATGTTGAAGCTTATATATTCAACGGTGCCAGAAGCTAGACGACTCGTTTTTTCGGCGAACATTTTCTATTCGTAAGGATGGGTCCACACTATGCGTTTTCCACGCATGCGTATTTCGACTGCGTATTTTCGGAAAGATGGCACATTGTTTTGAGTGGGGACGTTCACAATATATGTGGGGAATACGCAGACACGCAATATGCTGCCAAAAATACGTATGTCAGCATGAGCTCCACTACCGGGTAGTCAATATAAACCACATGCATTCCTGAGCGAGCGTCTTCACAATTTTCACATGGTTCGGTGATTAGAAAATATCCTGTTGAAATTTCTGATATTGCTAAACACCAGAAACCATTCCCTTGAATTGACTTCAACTTGATAAAGATGACTACAAATCTGTCTTCGAGGTAAGTTCGCGGCTTCTGAAGCTCAAAAAAATTTAACTTTTTTCACTCTGAAGACACTTGTTCAATTGTTTGACACGAACTCTATTTACCACCAAAAACGGTAGATGCTTCCGCACTTAGGCTTCGAAAACTAGTGCAACGCCATCTTGCCGATAAAACGCATGGTGTGGACCCGGCCTAAGACCCCCTATAGACGTACCGGTATTCTTGAACGTGTGTTTGGTGATATTTGCACAAGCACGTTAAATGTTCAAGCAACATGTTACTTGTGGAAATTCTATAACTAATACTTATTTTTATTGTTTGATTTACTTATTTAATTATTATTTTATTTTATTTTTTATTTTAGGTTCCCAGCTAAATCTTTCCTTAATTTATACACGAAGTTGAATAACTCGCCAACACAGAATTATAAGCATGGGTATGTTAATTTTTGTTTTTGTTTCCTTTGTTTATTTTAATTTACCCAAATTGTTTTACATCTTATTTGAAAAATATTTAGAGGTCCACATATTAGTGAACGCCAAAAGCACAGAATATCTTACCTACATAGAAGAGGCACTCAAAGGCGGCCTTTTGATCTTTTGGGGTAAAATTTTCTAGACCTTGTTTTGAATATACGGCTTGATTAATGTCATTTCAGGGCGGTAAATTCAAATTGTCCGTTGAAGAAAATTGCAAGTGATCCGCCTTTGAAAATATCCGCAAAGCGGACTTGCGTAATTTCGTAGTTCTCGTTTAATAGAAGTTACTTACCATATATACGCATTGGGACCCTCTAAACACAAATTCGAATGAAAAATGCAGCGTCCCAATTTGAATTTACCGCGCAGAAATAACGTTGATCAAGCCAAACATGTCCAGAAAAGGGTCCATTCAGTCCCGTATTAGACATAAACTGGACATTCGAAAGATGTCTTTAAGACGTCCCGATTATGTCCACATGGACGTTCCGAAGACGTCTTCACGACGTCCCGTTTTCTAACAATGGACGTCTTAACGATATCTTTTGGAAGCCCTCAAGATATTACTGGACGTCTTGAAGACATCCCGAATATCTTTGGGTGGACGTCTTGAAGGCGTCTTTAAGATGCCTTCATGCTGTGTGGGCTATTATCTATTACGTATGCGATCTTATTGAAAAGTGATCTGGAAAAGGTCGTCATCAGCCGGAGATAAATTTCTAAAAATTTCACTAGGACTGAGAAGAAAATTCTCATGGCAAATGGAGATAAACCAATCCTTGGAGCAAACTTCCTTAAGGTATTGTAGTAAGATCTTCATAACAGAACTATAAAAGACAATAAAACAAATTTATTCGTCGAGTGCATTACTGACAAGTCTAAAATGTGTACATGCATTAAAACAATAAACGTTAATTGCCCTTATTACGAAATTTCGAAAGAATTTCCTAGTTTAACCAAATTTCTTAATCAAAAAAGCATTGAAGGCGTAAATATTTTCCGCCAAATCATTACTGGAGGAGAACCAGTTCATTGCAAGTTCAAAAGAACCAGTTCATTGCAAGTTCAAAAGATTGAATCCCGAGAAATTAGCAGGTGCAAAAAAGTAATTTGATATCTTATGGAGCAAGGGATTGTGCGACCATCAAAAAGAATTCAAATGGAGAATGGAAGCTTCCAGCCAGATATCCATTACCCAATATTAAATATTAAATATACAGAAAACCTGCACAACAGCAACTAAGCTTTAGGTTAGGTTAGATAAGTTAGTTTAGGGATTGACCTCACTGGGTACTGTGTAAAAAAGTGAGTAAATCATTAGGTTAGAAGGTCAAGTTGTAGAACAGGTCCTCACTTTGGCCAACATCGTGAGCTACTGAACTTCGTCTTTTAGGACAATATTATTTTCTCAATTGTTATTCATTACTGTCCTAGAAATTGCAAACTTATGTAGAGAATTTATTATCCTAATAAAGTCTATTATTATCATTATCATTATTATTTCACTTCATCATTTAGATGGAAACACATTTTTTCGAAAATTGATTTAGTTAAAGCTTTCCATCAGATACCTATGGCATCTGAAGATATACAAAAAACAACTATAATAACACCATTTGTTCTCCAGAAACTCCAGAGTTTGGGACACCCTGTATTTCCTGATCTAACTCATCTCGACGAAATCAGCTGGTAAAAATTGTACACCATGTATACACCAAATTTTTAGTGTGGTTTGAGAACTGGTTTTTATTGAAGATTCACGCCTCCTCCAATCACAAACATCCTGCCTGCGAAATAGCCCAAACAAGAACGCATCCAGTTATTATAGTACCGTCGCTGGAGTAAAATATACATTATATCAACCCAATAAATCGGCATGGATTTTTTTTTGTGTGTGTGTTTGTTGGCGACGTTGGCGTCGACTGCTTTGGTCATTAGCCACGTGTTCTGGATAGGCCTTGTAACTAACTCCATACGCCACCTTAGGAGCAGCACTGTTAATTATTAATGCAACTGTGAATCGTGGAGGATTGTTCCCAGCCGGCAACAAGATCTAATCATTCAAACTTTTACATCTGAAAATGAAAAAAACCTTGTCCCTGCCAGGAACCGAACCCACTACCTCTCGCTTAAAAGGCCCGAGCGCTAACTACTGCGCCAATCTCCGCCCCGGCATGGACATTTTCCTTCATAAACTGTTAGTAGAAGTCCGATATATTATCATATAATTACAATAATCCTTTTTGGAGGACCCCTTTGGTGGGAAAAACCCTGTTTTAGTCTGCAAATATCAAAAAAATATTTATAACAAAAAAAGAAAGCTTGACTCTACGCAAAAGCCATTCAAAATGTTTTTCCGCTCACAAAAATAGATGACCAGAGTTTTAGAGCTTTAACATATTTGGGACAACCAAGAAAAAAAGTAGTTTCATTTTTAAATAAACAAGATATAAGAGTTGCATATAGAACAAATAATACGTTGGGAAGGTTTATCAAAAATAATAAAGACAGAACAGCCAAATTCGAGAAATCAGGGGTATTTAAATTGAATTGTGGCACTTGTCCTAAGGTATATGTTGGTCAAACTTGTAAAACATTTAGAAATCGCATTCATGAACATCGTGTGAGTTATCTGAATGAGAAAACAAATTTTACATATTCAAATCATCTTTTAGATGAAAATCACACTTTTGATGAAGAATTTGAGATTTTACACATAGAAAATAAAGGATTAAAACTAAATCATTTGGAATCATTAGAAATAAATAAACTTAAGCTACTGTGATAGCGAAACATGCCTGGTTAAAAAATGAAGATCAAATCGTACAATTACGAAGGGGTGGTTTTTGGGGGGTGAAGCCATAAGCACCAAAACGGATTATTGTAGTTTCATGTCACATGGGGCTTCTACTAACAGTTTTTATGAAAGATCATTTCCATGCCGGATAATTGTGTAGGACATTTCTACACCGACTGTACTAATAATTGCCATGACGCATGGAACTTGTGCAAATTGAACGAGCAGCCATGATAGTCGAGCAATCGTCGAAAAGTTCTTGTGTTGGTGTGAAATTTCTTGTGATCTATAAACATGCGATGTGTCGTGAATGAAGCTATAAGGCTTCCAAATTGAATTACATATCGAGTATATGTATGGCTACATGCAAGTTGCGGTATTCTAGGACAAAGTTTGAGTTGGTGAAGAGTTCAATATATAAGTGAACAGGGTGGTCCCATATGAGTATTTTCCTTCAACCCTTTTTCCAGTTCGTTTGAATGTAGCACTTCGCATCATAAGATGTGGGTATTGCCTTTTTTTGTTCTTTTACATCATTTCGATATACATATACTTAAAGAAAGCTATGTATGCCAGAAAAAAATTCTCACTAAGTAAGTAGGTATACTTTATTGCCCTTGGAATACGGACGTTATAGTGGAAACTTTGACAAAAAAGTGCGGAACCGATCAAAACTACACTCGTTAACGTTTTTTTTTATCAAATTCATTTTATTTTATTTTAAAAAAATCCTGATTTTGTTGAAACGTTATTTATAAATATAAGAAACACTTAGAAAATCTATTCTTTTGTTGCAGTCGTTTCTGATTATTGTTTTGAAATCTTCATCAGACGGCTCTGTAACAAGAGACAAAATATACAAGACTCGTTTGGATAATAGTAAAAACTTTTTTCTACGTTCATGCAAAAAACAAAACTTTATTGAACTATATTTGGTGGAAAAACTGTCTCTTTATTGCACTGAGTGTCATCATGACAGACATAAACTTTCAAATCGACGCCAAATTTAGCCCATTTTCTGTGAGATTCTACGTTTTAAATAGTTGCATGTTTCATCATATTCATTATATAATGGACTATGAAATTACTAGAAAATGCAATTTGTTAAAAATAAAATTATTTCCTTCGAATATCATCTGAATTACACAAAATGTTTTTGAATTACTTTTAGCAGATAGATTTAAACAAACAATGTCTTCCTTACAGTTTAGTGCCACCTAAATGAAACATTTTCTGGTTTTTGCATGAACGTAGAAAAAATATTGTATGAAACTCGTGCAAAAAGAGTTTATTGCACTCGACGTGAAATTGTCCAACGAGGCCATCAGGCCGAGTTGGACAACACCTACTTTTTGCACTTGTTGCATAAATAACAATTAAGAAAAGGAAAAGTCTTACCAAAAATTAGCTCTTCCGTGTTGAAATTGATATTGTGACGGAAAACATGGCCTGAACATTTAAAATCTGATTTATTTGAACTCTTATATTCTCTATTATTCGAATAGCTAAGCTCCGGCTGATTCAAAAACTACTGTCTCGCCGTGGAAATTTCCTTATATAATGTGGTGAACTGGTCTCCCTCCCGAATGATCGGGAATTTCTATTCGCGACTAGATGGCGCTCTCGAATGGTCTTGTCTAGATTGCCAGCGGCGAAGTTGAATGGTGACATCATCGGCTATAAATAGCGGTGATTTGTGTGATGTTTACGAGCTCCGTCAGGACCGGCTTGAGTAGATATCGTTACAATATAAAAACATTGTCTCAAATGAGAGACAGATTACCTATTAATAGGTAAACTTTCACAGACGAATTTTGTTACAGACACAAGACGAGCAGCTACTTTCTTAAACATTCCACAATTAATGTTAAGAACTTGACTGATTCATAAGAGATTAAAGTGATCGCCAAGTGATGGTAGTTTACAATTTCTTACCCTCAATTGACCTCTTTTGACAGGTCATATTTATTTCGAATTATTTGGATGAAAAAGCCCTTCTCCAAACTCATTTTCAAAATAAAACAGGCAAAATGCAATATTCTGGAAATTTTGACTATTGAATTTAGACTACGAGATCTGAAGTGGAATATGGCGTCAAATTCAAATGTTGTATCCACACAGGCGCATAACAGTATATTCTGTAACAAGGTTAGAATGAAAAATCCGAACGCGAGCTGAAAGCGAGCGTGATATGAGGAACCACGAGCATCGCAAATTTTCATTCTAACCGAGTAACAGACTGTTTCAAATATATTTAAGTATCGACCAATGGGAGCCAGATTCGCATTTACATGAACTTAGCCTTAGACCACAAGTGGAATTTTGAATCTGATGTCACGTGACCGAAAACAAAAAGTTCATCGGGTAACATAATATAAAAAAAGCTGCATCAATCGCTTTGCTTAACAATCCCTAAATTACAATAGAGCAATGTCAGCTGACGTCACAACATGGAGGTGATCAGCTGATGGGGGGACAAACAAAGATTGCAAGTTTGAAAAGAAAGTTGTTTTATGCGGTGGTTAGTGGTTAATTGTGGTTTTTTTTAGCTTTACTAAATTTAGTGATCCTATTATTCGATATTATTTTGAAATACTCTTGTTCCAGATGAGAAATCGCAGAATTTTACTAATAACTTCGCTGTTGGTTTTGCGATCTTTGACAATAAATATCTACTAGTAATACAAACTTTCCGTCTTTCATAACATCCTTCAATTTTGACTTCAATGTTAACTATAAGTTCCCAGCGTTTTATTTGTTCTACGTATTTTGTGTAGGTAGGTACATGATGTGCCGGATTTTCGGAACGATCTGACTAGTATGTCTCTGTACTCCACCTGTGTCTGCCTTGTTGGTATAGAAGGAAATTTGGAAATTTCACGTGCTGGTCTGGATCGGATCGGTTATAACAACCCATAACAGCACAAGTCTTCATGATTTATGTCCTCAAATCTAGAAGAGAAAACTGTTTGTATGATACCTATCATCATAACAACGTATTTTTGAATTGGAAAATCCATGTTTATAGCACCTCTACACACTCAATGTAGACTGTACACAATGAATTAATACTGCCAAGAACCTGTTTTTCGCAGAAAATCAACAAAAAGGACACACGTAGTCTTATGGAAAATGGCTTTGTTTATCCCCCCATCGAATGTTTGACAACTGTCCCCAGATAACACAAAGATATCCTCAGTACGTCCACAGGACATAAATCTAAGACATTCAAAACGTCCATTACTGGACATAAGACGTCATTAGCATGTCCTGGGGACATCCGATGTTACAAATTGGAACGTTCTGGGGACGTCCATTATATGTCCCTGTAAGGACGTTTCTTGGACATCCTAAGGATGTTTTTAGGATATCAATTTTCAAGGTTTTCTATAACCCATAATCCTAGTCAAGAGAAAGTGACATACCAACTAGAAAAAGTGAAAAGGATAATGATGGAAAGTGATTTTCGAAAAAACATTTATAAATTATTTTGAATTCTAACACAAACATTTACATCAATTACAAAAAATAATACTTATAGAACAGTAAAGAAGTCACGGCTCACAACAGCAATAAATACGTGATATTATATTTTCTCAGATCATCGTATTATTTTGTTTGTAAAAATAACTTGAAATTCCGCCACAACCAGAAATTATGTTTATAAGGTAGGTTAGGAAACCACAAGGCAAGATAAGACACAGCACAGGACCACAAATGGCACAAATCACAGACTTCACGATGCACTCAGTCACAGGTTTGAAATAAAAGTCTATTTTTGGAAAAAATAATTGGAGAATTGTTAGAGAAATAATAAACTATCAAGAGTGTGATTTAAGTCGCCATCCCAACGACTCGAGACTGTGAACTTACTATGAAATATAGACGACAATAAAAGAAACGCAATAAGCGCTCTGCGATTGGTGACTGCAAAGGCGGGAAGTTTAAACGAAAAGATAAGAATGAAGCAAATTGAGTTGAAAATGCGTGAATTATTAGCAAACCTAACCTGTCCTAACTAACCTAGCGCGAACAGAATAACCATGCAAAATTGATAACGATATAACGACTATTCATCTGATACTGGTGACAACTGGAGAAACTCACTGAGCTAAATAAGCTCAGTGGAAAATGTATGAAATTTATGACGGAAAATTGAACCGAAACACGTTTTAAATTTTTGAAAAAAGCACAAAACACGAAAATAATGTTGTACTTAAGTCGGTAATAAGAATTTGGCATGAGTTTCGACTTCCTGGAGATATTCGCATCGGATGTCCCATAAACATTCCGAGTCGTACGTCCCCAGGATGTCCATATTAGGTTCTGGGACGTTCGAACCTAAATGGGACATAAAATGAACATCCTCGGGAAGTACAGTGCTATCAGGATCAAATTACATTACTGACAGTGCTCTATTCCCTACTACTTTTGAGTTCCGAGATATTCTCAGTTTTAATCGTCGTGGGGGACAAAAATTGCTCATTCAAAGATGTAAGATAATTTAATAGTGACACCAAACAAAAAACTGCCAAAATTATTTTTGTGAATATCTGACTTCCAGACTGTAGGAGTGGATACCTATTCTGTTTGATAAAGTGATAACAAACCAACGAGACCCGACCGAAAACGCGAGCATGCGGTGCAAAATAAAAACAGTAATCAGAGATAAGCATCGAAGTTCCGTATAAATACCATAGCGCAGTGTAATGTGGCAATAGCGCGATTCGACGTAAAATACGGTATTTCCTTCTTCATCGTCCTCGGGATAAAACATAAAACCATTATTGTGGTCGTGTCCAACCACTTGTGACTTGTGTCTGTAATAACGATTAATAATTCAGTTTCGATTGTGATTTTTGTTGTTGAACATAAAATTATCTGTGGTCAAACTCAGAAGAATCGCAGACATGTAAGATACAACACAGCTTCTAAGCTACCACCTTTATAAATTTTTTCACTCTTGTATGTATTAGAAAAGTTTGAATCGGTGAATACTTGCCGGAAATTGCCGTTTCCGTTGTTCTGCTTTCGATTCCGTTCACAAAACAATAGCTTTTTTATTGTTTAACATGTAGTCCAGAAAATGAAGCATTTTGACGCGCGATTTTTTCGTCCTACATCGATTTACTTGAAATTTTGAGAGTAGGTAAGGAATAGCCCAAGGATCAAAATCTATATCATGCCGAGGGGCGCTTTTATCCTGGGGGTGGTTGTCACCGCATCTGGGGGGTGAAACTTTTTGATTACATTTTGACTACAGGAATCGATGGAAAAACTTATTCCAAGTAAAAAGTGTAGCAAACATTTTTTTGTAAAATTTTTTTCTTGTTATTCTTGATTGAAAGTAACAGTTTTTCAACGAAAAATGGCAATAAAACTGTGGATTTTACGAGGAATACTTAAAAAAAAATTTTCAAAGTACATGAAAATGAAAAGAGCTTTCTTTTACAAAAAAACAGAAGTCGATAGCATCAAAATTGAGCGAGTGACGATGAAAATAAGGCCAGTCCCTTTCTAAGAAAAAATCAGTTAAAACAACCCCCTAATCACCACCCTAATTAAAATTGATCGTCCCCCTTCTGCGATTCTCTTTATTTATGTATTATCAATAGATCCTAGAAGTTTGACCGATTTGAAATGCTTAATTATTGAAAAATTAAAACTTAAAATGAAAAACGATTTTCTGCAATTTCGTAAAAAATGCCCTTTTCTTTTAAATAACTCCAAAAAAACTGGCAATACAAAAAAATGCTAGAGTATCGAATTGTACCATTTTCAATTGCAAAGGTTTTTTTTCGGATAGGTTTTCTGTACGATGAATATTTTTGGCGAGATATGGCCGTTTTAGACCTCTACTTACGAGCGAGCACCACCTTATTTGAGCCCTTTAAATTTATCCCTTTTCCAAACTAAGGGATTCAAAGGGATTCAATTCACTTAGCCTTGTAGCACTTAAAAAAATCCTACAAAATAGTTCTTGGATGAACTTTCTGTCATCAAAAATGAAGGAGGAATGTTTAAAAAACCACTCAAATTTATTCCAAAATACAGGCGGAGAAACATCTGCTCATGTGTCTACGTGTATGAGTTTATATCTCGTTGATTTCTCACCCGTGTATTCTCGAATTCGAAAGAAAGAAATTAATGCTAGAGGCTACTAATTGAACAACTTTTATATAGAAGTTGTGAAGTATTTACTAATTTAAACAAGGTATGTACAAATTTAGGCAAAATAATCACAATCTTTGAACGGTAATAACTTGTTTAATTTAAATGGAACACCCTGTATTTTTGCTCGAAAAAACCGTTTTTCAAGCACTTGCAATTAACAAGTAAATATTTTTGACCCTAGTGCCTGTAAAACAGCAAGGCACGAGACAAGACAGTTAATTTTATTAATACTGGAGGAATTTATCATATGGGGTCACAAAAATCCTGGGTGGGCACTCATGTATCTAAATCGACCTTTAGAATCCTACTTGGTTTGATATTGAGGGTAATTACCCCTTTCAAGAAAAAAAATTTAATCCTTTACCCCCCAAAAAGGCTTTACCCCCCAAGAAAAAAAATTGCGACGCCCTTGTGTCACGATAGAAATTTTTCCTACGAGCGTGCGGAAAATTAACTTTTCCGCACAGATTTTTCGTTTTGAAAGTTGTACTTTTTCGTACGATTTAAAATCGTGCAGAAAAGTTACTTTTCCGCACGATTTTTACTTTTCCGTACGATTTTTACTTTTCCGCACGATTTTTGTATTGTTGAAAATGCTGATATTTAAGACTAACTAAATGATATATGTAACTATTCTGTCTTATTCGTCATTTTGTAGCATTATTATTAAAACTTGTTTATTGAAAACCTTGTTTTTTCATAAATAAGATGGACAAAAACACTCCTGTCTGTCTTTTCCGCCCTTAACGGAGGTAAATAACTATTTCTTACGAGCTTGCGGAAAAATAACTTTTTCGGCAACCGTCCGGGAAGTACCTACTTCCCGAACGATTTATCTTTGAGAAAGTACGTACTTTCCGGACTAGTCCGGGAAATGCTCAAATTTTAATATAAATATTAATATAAATAAGAATCGGAATGTTTCTGTTAGTACCTATCTTTTGTTCCAATTTCAATATTTAATACAAATAAGAATTAAAATGTTCGAAATTTTCTTCTACAAAGAAATATAAAAAATAAATGTGTCTCGATTTGTTATTTTACACGATTGCCGAAAAAACTGTGTACGCAACACATCCGAAAACAGTTTTTTGGACTCGCAGACTTCCAGGACTCGCTACGCTCGTCCTAGAATATTGTCCACTCGTCCAAAAAAACAGTGTTTTCCGGACTTGTTACGTAAATTACTATTACGTATTCTGTATTTGACCCAGTTCTGTTTCATTCATTTTTAATGAAAGCATGCACCACAACTACATCATCCTTTCAGTTGCGTGCAACGTTTTTTAATAGTTTTGATGGAATAGTCTTCAAATATGAATTGCTCTAATGCTAATGGATAAGTGATTATGCGGTTACTGTTTGTATAGACTTTATCGACATGTTGATTGATTGTATGGAAAATAAGCTTTCAAATATTTCCTCCAGGACGAAATTTCCCAAGCCTCACCTCAATATGGCCTTTACATGATAGATCCATTAATAAAACTGACAAGGCCAGATTCTAGTATATTTTGGATAGAGGATTTTGAAGTGTTCATACCAAAATCTTATCGCACTACTGATTATTTTCCCTTTTTACTCTTGCGATGTCTGAAAACTGAAACCGAAAAATATATTTTTTCTCCCACCCCTATAGAAAGTACACACTTTCCTCCCTCAAACCAGGGAGGAAACGTAATTTTCCTCCCCCTCATTTCAAGTAAGTTGTAAACGATGAAACTTGTGAATCTATTATAATCAAATTTTTTCCGTAATTTCTAGAACATCTTATATATCCTGTATTCTGGTAAAAATCAAACATGAATGTTTCTTCCACTTTAGTTCTTTAATAGCTATTTGTGTATTTCGAGAGCAAAGTGACACATTATTTTTTCTACAAGAGCAGCTCTTGGAAAAAAAATTATCAACACTTCATTTAAATAGGCACATAACACATTACTTATGAGAAAATCACTCAATAGCAATCCGAAATGTATAAGCTATCTAAATGTCCAATATATAATTCAAATCACTAACAAGAAAAAAGTAAAATAACGTTCTTGAAAAAAAAAAAAAGTTGCAATTGCTGAACCCGGGACCTTCGGATTACAAGCCCAAGACGATAGCCATTGCACCACCGCAGATTCTCAGATGGACATGACTGTATTGTCTATACTTTCCATCATGCAAGTATAGGTCCGTTTTAGACAAAAGCAGTTGAGATGCGTTTTAAATTTACAAAAAAAGGTTCATGAAGTGGGTAGGAGGAAAAATCATATGTATTACATGGGAGTAAAGTGCCTTTTCCTCCCTTGGATATTTACTACATCCTGCGGGAGGAAAAGTGGCACTTTCCTCCCTAGTAATACAAATAGCTATTTTTTTCTATTTCGACAGTTGTATTTCAGACTTTCCGGTAGGCATATAATATACGTGAATTGGAATAGTTACTCGTTTAAAATCGAGACAAAAAATATACACGTACGTCATACAAATATTCTGAGAACTCTGACAGGTCTAACTGTGTTTGTATAAACAAGAGACGATTCAATCTTCACAAACTTTTATTTAACACCACGACATGTTTCGCTAACTCAGTAGCTTTCTCAGCTAAGCTACTAAGCTAAGAACATCCGGTTATATTTACATAACTCATATGATGTCCATGAGTACGATTTAAAAAACAATAAACACACACACTTTCAAATTCAAGAAATCAGGGGTATATAATTGAATTGTGGAACTTGTCCTGAGGGTATATATTGGCCAAACTGGCGGAACATTTAGAAATCACACTCATGAACGTAATATGCGTTATGTGAATAAGAATACCAATTCAACATATTCAGAAGAAAATCACAATTTTAATGAAGAATTTGAGATTTTACGCATAGAAAATAAAGAATTAAAGCTGAATCATTTGGAATAATTAGAAGTTATTGAACTTAAAAATTCAAATAACTTACTACTCAAAGACCAACTTGATTTGAGTAACTCACCATTTATGAACATATTTTCTTAGAATTAGAACAAATTTTCATTTAATTGTATTCTTAATCAACCTCAAGTATGTACTGTTATATGAGATACTAATACTCTTTATGAGGCTAGAACTATAAAAAAAATGGGAAAAAAATTATTGTTGCATAGGTGGCTGTGATTCCAAAGCTTAATATTGTTTTCGATTCTAAACAACTTTCCTGAATAAACTTCTTCGATGATATAAAAAATAAAATTCTTATTTTCTGTTCTCCCCTGTACATCGTTTGGAAATTCATAATTTTGATAAGTCAAATAGTTACAAGTTTTTCGCGAAGCACAAACTTTTATATAAAATTAAATTTTCTGACAAATGCAAGTTTTTGAAACTTGCATTTGTCAGAGAAGTGTCATTCTACAGTGTGTCCCACTATGAACAGCCACACCCTCGTATTTTCTTGACAGTAAAGTGATTTCAATATTTATTTTTTATTACATATAGTACCCAGAAATATCTACCTTCAGGTTGATGAAATATTCGTATATCCATTTTCCATGGCTACCTACGACCAATTGAAAAGTGAAAAATTGGGAAAAACATACTAGGCATTTTTTTATCGCAAAAATAACACCAATTTTTCACTTTTCAGTTGGTCGTAGGTAGCCGTGGAAAATGGATATACGAATATTTCATCAACCTCAAGTTAGATATTTGTGGGTACTATATGTTATGAAGAATAACTTTTGATATCACTGTACTGTCAAGAAAATACGAGGGTGTGGCTGCTCAAAGTGGGACACACTGTAGAAGGTATCTTTTTTTTCATATAATTTACAGTTGCAACTGTAAATTAGCACTAATTCACAGTTGCAACTGTAAATCAACACTAATTCACATTTGCAACTGTAAACTGGCACTAATATACAGTTGCGTAAATTAGTGGTCGCAATTGTAAATTAGCACTAATTCACAGTTGCAACTGTAAATTGGGACTAATATACAGTTACCTACAACTGTAAATTAGTCTAATTTACAGTTGCCACCACTAATTTACAGTTGCAATTGTATATTGGTCCCAATTTACAGTTGTAGGTAACTGAATGTTAGTCCCAATTTACAGTTGCAACTGTGAATTAGTGCTAATTTACAGTTGCAACTGTAAATTGGGACCAATATACAATTGCAACTGTAAATTAGTGGTAGCAACTGTAAATTAGGCTAATTTACAGTTGCAATTATATATTGGTCCCAATTTACAGTTGCAGCTGTGAATTAGTGCTAATTTACAGTTGCAACTGTAAATTATTTATAAAAAAAGATACCTTCTAGAATGGCAGTTCCAAGCCGTCGTAGTATAAAAACCTTTTGAATCTCAAAACATTATCATGATCCGTATTCGATTTCGATTGATCAGGACAAAAGACGCCACATACAATGAAGAAGACAAGTCGCTCAAGATGTTCCTCAGAGGGCGGCCCATTATTCTGTATGCCCCCACCGACCTGGGGGAAAACTACGAGATCACCAAAGTATCAACGGCCCCTGCCCGAAGACTGAAACTTGACTGGGTATACGGGTACCGAGGAAGAGACTGCAGGTCCAACCTGTACTTCTTGCCTACGGGGGAGATGATATATTTCGTTGCAGGGATCGTTGTTCTCTACAACGCAGAGGAACAGAATCAGAGGCATTATGTGGAGCACACGGATGATGTCAAGAGGTAAGCGGTTTGTTTTCGTGAAAATCAATAATATACTTACTATTTATAGTGGTGATAATGGACCTTTTCACAACCTATGCGGAAACACTTTAATTGTAAAGTGTGTACGCTGATATAACTCTGGAGATTTTATTTTATTTTTTCGACTGCCAGTTTCTCTACAAAAATGTGGTTTCGTGACGTCACGCTCATCAAAATTTGACTTGGCAACAATGTATAAGTTGTCAGCATGGAATCTCGAATTCCACAGACTTCATAGGTCTGTCTCAAATTCTCATTACGTTATCTAGAACACGAAATTTAAAAATTATAACTTTAAATTATCACGTTGATAAACCTAAATTAGTGTACCAAGTTTGATAAGTTTTTTCTCCATCAGGAATTTTGGATAAAAAAATTAAATCGTATTTTTTTTCGTACCTTACTCTGTATCTCAGAGAGCATGCATTTTAGGACATGCCTTTATAGGAAAATTTCATCTCGAAATGAGGTGAGGAATCTGCACTCAGAGTTTGTCGGTCTTATTCTGACTCACCCTGTATATATGAATGTGTTCTGTATTTGTTTAAGAATACACATTTTTCTGAATATAGACCCAAACAAAAATATCCAACACGTAATATAAATTTGAATTTTCCGATACACAGATTAGTACTATAATAATAATAATAATAATATAGGTTTATTAATACATAATACATCAAAATACAAGGAGTATAAAAAATTATTCAGAAGTAAAATAATATTTCTATAAAGAATATCACAAAACAGTCAGACAGTTATGTAAAACTGGTATGGAGACTGTTCATGAACAGTTTAAACAATTTCTGTAAATTTTAGTGAGATAATTTGAGGTCAGAAAAGCATCCATCATATGCCTCTATAAACACATGTTTAAATGTGATCTCATTTCTGATGCTTTATATCCATCTTATATTTTGTCTCTATAAAAATATGAAATATTTCATGAAATGAAGATTATATCATTATTATCATTATTATGAATCGCGGCGTTTCGGTCATATTATTCCAGAAACAGATTATCCTCGAGCAAGGCTCGAACCTATGACCTCTATATTTCTAGTCAGTTCTCTAGATTTTTATATATTTCCACTTCGACTGCATATGGGAATACCGCTTTTCTCAGAATTTTTCTAGTAACTATTGACGCCTGGAAACTTCTGCGTTTTCAAGGTGTTGGTGAGTTGGAATGTTGAAAATATTTAAGGGACTAACTCATTCATTATCAGTATAATCTATTCCTCCTTTTCATCTAGCATTATCAACATAATCATTGAACAAGGTTGAAAGGTAATCCCGCTAGGAAATTCAAAGTAAAGTAAATTGCATATGAACATAAATATACAGGGTGTCCCAGAATAAAGGGAACAAACTCCGAGGGTAGAATCCTCACTTCATTTCAAGGCTGAAAGTTTCGATAAACATATACCCTAAAATGAGTATTAACCGAGTTACAGGGTGTGGAAAGTGATACAAAAAAATATATTTTCCAGAATAACTCCATAATGGCTTAACTTTTCTTAATGAAATTTGGTATGTCAGCATTCAGTTTTATATTTCAATTCAAATCATGTGTTTGTAACTCTAAACAGGGGCGTACGGCAGGTGGGTACCCCTACAAACACATGATTTGCCTTGAAATATGAAACTGAATGCTGTCAAGTGACATTTCATTAAGAAAAGTTGAGCCGTTATGGAGTTATTCTAGAAAATAAATTATTTTGTGTCACTTTCAACACCGTGTAACTCGGTTGATACTCATTTTAGGGTATATGTTTATTGGAACTTTCAGCATTAAAATGAAGTGATATTTCTATCCTCGGAGTTTGTCCCCTTTATTCTGGGACACCCTGTATAATATAATAATGAATTGCGGCATTTGTGACAAATTAAATAAGATTTTAGCAAGGCTACATTCTTGCCTGGATAAAATGCTATCTAAAACACCTGGTATACAATAAATAACCAATTTAAATAATGAGGTATCTCTTTTTTCAGTTTAGCTATCCACCCCAACAAAATGCTCGTCGCCACTGGCCAGTGTGCAGGTCACGATGGGAGAGATTCAAGGGTAAAAAATCGTTCATTGAAACCTCAACCAATCGTCCTAATCACTGTTTTTACAGCCTCACATCAGGGTGTGGAATTCTATTTCACTCCATACGCAAGTAGTCATAGGAATGAACGATTTCGATGTATCTGTATGTTGTCTGTCATTCAGCAAGGCCGACGGAGGGTCTCTTTTATTGGCTATCGATGAGGCCGCAGACCACAACATTTCTGTGTGGGACTGGCAGAAAGGAGAGAACGGATATAAAATAACGGAAACTAAGGTAAGAGTTTTCATTTGTACAATTAATCGACAGGAAGTGATTTATATATATATATATATATATATATATATATATATATATGTATATATGTATATATAAATAAAGTAAAAAACCATACAATGGCTTGTGAGGGGAATAATAAATACAAAGGAGAAAATTAGTGGGTAAACCCTCATAATGCAACCGTAGACGGATCCGTTTCGGACTCATTAGACCTCTTCAGTACGGTATAGCATTATGAGGGTTTACCCACTAATTTTCTCCTTTGTATATATATATATATATATATAGCTCTTGTTTCGAAACAGCAAACCAAGGTCTTGGTTTACAATGGTGTTCCCATGAAAGGTTATTGCTGTTGGTAAAAGCTGAAAATAGAGAACTACTAATATAATTACAAGGGCCACTGTCAGGTCGGCTTCTCTAGAAAAGAGATATTCTTGGGTTTTGTTTGCATTTGATTCTACCAAGTTGTTGTCCTCATTCTAGAATTTTTGCCAAGTCTATATTTAAATTTTCCACGTTCCTTCCCCGTTATTTTTTGGTTTCACGGGCTGATATCGGAGCTTTGGAAGCGAAAGCGATATGAAAGGTACTATCATCCGCAAAACTGTGCACTGGACTGAGGTAGCTCCTAACAAATCTTGATGTGAAGAAGAAACAGTGATCGTACTATAATGGATCTCTGCGAAATACCAGAAATTATAGGTAGACTGCCGGATGACACTTCATCAACCGCAACTTGGAAAAATCTGTCATAAATAAAGCTAGATTGCCAATACAACCATTGAATCTGTCATCATCAAAAACCATCTTATATGAATTTTCATGAATTTTTCCCGAACCGTTTCGAAAATATTGGAATGTTCCCAGACTTTTGAACGAAAATGCGATGTTGTCATATTTCAAAACCCACATTAAATTAAAATCTGATATTTGGAGACATAAGTAATGGGTGGGCGCTGAATTGATTGCAATGAAAATAATTAGTATGTTCCATTTGAAAAAATTGAGTTACCCTCAGTATCTGAAAAACTATTGATTTGGCAACATTGCCAATATCACTAATGAATCGGGCATCATCAAAAACCATCCAGTAGAAATTTTCATGAATTTTCTTTCAGCCGATTCTGAAATATGAGACCGTTCCCAGACTTTTTCGAAAGACACTGTATAAATTTTAACCACAACAACCTATACTAACATGTTACTGCATTGAATAATATTCTAGTTTATATTATATTTTATGTATATTCGTTTAAGGCAAGCTTTGTCAACTTAATTCACATTATATTACAATAAAGCATTTCGGATCCTGATTCTTATAAGACAAAATTCCGGAATAAAAATCGGAATTCCGAGACCTATGTCAGAATTCCGAGATCTGAGTCGTAATTTCGAGACCTCAGTCGGAATAGATCAAAGTCAGAATTTCGAGACCTCAGTCGGAATTCCGAGATCTAAGTTGGAATTCCGAGTCCTAAGCCCTTCTACGCCTGTAAGAATTGATCGATTTTAGTTCTCCTCAATCCTCCCGTGTTTTGTAAATACAACCGAGAAATTTATAGAGGTAGCTACTCCAAGAATTTCTGCCTCATAAAATTCTATAACAAAAACTCGTTAATCCCAAAATGAAAGAGATATAAGGTTGTTTTCAAAGATTATTTTTATTTTCTAGTGCTCCGTCGACACCATCGTTTCGGCAGAATTCCATCCCTTGGACCGCAATACCATTGTTACCTGTGGCAAATCTCATATTGGCTTTTGGTCGTTGGATCCCAACGGAACGCTGTATAAACGGATGGGCATTTTCGAAACACGCGATAAGCCGAAATACGTCACTTGCGTTGCCTTTTTGCAAACGGGAGAGACCATCACCGGGGATTCCAACGGAAATCTGGCCGTTTGGGGAAGGGGAACGAATACCATTTGCAAGTTTGTAAAGAACGCGCACGAGGGTTCCATATTTTCGATTTGTGTTTTGAAAGATGGAAGTGTGGTGACAGGAGGGGGCAAAGATGGCAGAATCGTGGAGTTTGGATCGGATTTGAGTTTAACCGGAGCTCTGCGTCAGGTTAGTCAGAAAATAGAACTGTTATCCCGATAACATCTTTAATAAAACTAAATCTTAGTTGTAAACATCTGAAAATTGTCAATGCCCAAGTGTCTTCAAGAGAAAATAGTTATTTACATTAGAAGGGAGAGAAGTGCTACTTTTTCATGTGTTTACGAGTTTTTTCACGATTTTCCTAAAATGAATTGTCACTGTTTCTGAAAATCATTACCAGATTGTAGGACTACGTGGAGAAGGACTTTCATTTCTAGAGATTGCCCATTTGGGTTGGTTTACAGTGTTTTGCTGTATTGTGGACCATGGTTTCGAGAACATCGAACACAAAGAATTAGAGGCTCTGAACGAAGGTAAAACACCACTCCACACCAGGACCGTTACTTAAGAATCATGTCCAAACATCAAAGCGTAGTTGATGTTTCCAGTTTTTGTGTTATGTCATTTGTTCATCACTTGTTGGTTTCTCAGACACAGGGTCAGTCATTCATTCTGACTCTGGTGGCACTGCAGCAAAGAAAAACGCGCGAGCATAGCAGAGCCAGGATGATAATGGTATAAAGACCTAACTGAAGCAAAAAATCACATTAGTTTTAGATGAATCTGGGTTCTGTCTTAACGACGCATGATGGACAACAACGAGGTCGAACAATGCATGAGGAAAAACGAAATTTTGTTTTTTTCGTTGAACTTCACGTTCTCACAGTAGATGTAATGTTGTGGGGAGCTATCAGTGTAGATCGCATACCTCTATTAATCATTAGAATAGTTACATGACTCTGCTCAGAGAGTCACGCCGCCATCAGAGCTCTGAATGCAACCAGAACCAGAACTGGTTCAGGAGTGCAGAGCAGAGATGTCCTGGAGATTCTTCCGATTGAAAAGGAAATAATTGTCACGGAAATATTCAAACCTGGCGCCATCTAGGTGGAGAAAAGCGAAATGATAACAGCGGCGTGAGTGATCACGCCACCTATGGACTAAAAACGATGGCTTAAGCCTAGAAACGCTCGGAAGGATGGCAGAGTTCTCAAAACTTATGGAACCTATGTTTCTAACTATAAGAGACCGTGCGCGTCGTGGTTGGGGAGTCTGGAAGTCGACTGTTTGTACTTTGAAGATAAATAGAAATAGTCCAGTGAACCATTGCACTCATTGCAATGGAAGGATATTCCGACTTTCATAAGAAGGTCGAGCAGGTATCCGCCATGGGATGAGTGAAGATACCCATTACCATTACATGACTCTAGCTCACGATGCTGTGAATCCAAGATAAAGATGTCCACCATTTCTCCGGACGAATGCAATAGGATGTCACCATGGAACGGTTTCAACAAAAATGTAAAATAACTCAAAATTACGTGCTTTGCAATATCGTATGATTCCGTACAACCAATCGCTGTGTTTAATTTTCAGATCGAAGGCCATTATGGAGGCATCCGAGTCATCTCGGAAGGTAGGGGTTCCCAGCTGTTAATTGGTACCACACGTAACTGCATTTTGAACGGTACCTGCGAGCTTGGTTTTCAACCGATAATACTGGGACACACAGACGAACTTTGGGGCTTAGCATCCCACCCTAGTGTGCCTCAGTTTGCAACTGCTGGTTTTGACAAAATGCTTCAATTGTGGGATTCTATGTCACACAGTATTTTGTGGAGCAAAGATATAGGGGTGAGTACAGATTCAATTTTTATCGTATGTAACAAAAAAGTATTCAGTAAAGGGGAAACAAGTACGTAGGTGTGCCATTCCATTTTTCCTTAAATAATCTGCACAAAGCTTACATTTACTGGGCATGTTTATAATAATAATAATATTACTACTGTAAGATTTAATTTAAAATATTTTGTTATTGAATCATAAAACAATACGAGAAGTAATTAATTTTCTATAGAAGTCAAGAACTGTCAACATTCCCGAATATTTTTGCAACAAAATTTTGAAAAATAGTTATTATTTTTCGATTTCTAGGAACAAGCCCAAAGCGTTGCATATTCCTTAGATGGTGGATGTGTTCTAGTCGGCTGCCTCAGTGGCAAATGGATGATCTTCGATACTCAAACCCGAGAGCTTCTGGCTCAACACACTGACGGCAACGAGCCTATACAAGTTATCAGTTTTTCCCCGGACGGCTCGATGGTAGCGCTAGGATCACGAGATAATCATATATATGTTTATCAAGTGTCAGACGATGGCACAAAGTACAGCAGAGTCGGCAGATGTACGGTGAGTCGCGAAAGAAAATCCTTTCATAGCTCTCGAATTTATATAGGCCAATTTCAAGCGATCTACCAATCGTTATTGGTAATTTCCGGAACATTCAAGCGACTTTGGTTATTAATTTGGTTATAAATTCATGACGTCACTAATCAGATGTTCTACGTCAAAGTAATAACCAGAAATATTTTGGTAGTACCCAGATCCGGAGTTGTTTTTGAATTTTGGTTATTTTAACATAAATCGAATTTAGGCGGATAACCACAATTCATTGGTATTTACCGCAGGTATACTGGCCTTTCATGATAAATGACAGAAGTGACGTTTGTTTTCGCCTAAACATTTTGGTTTAAACTCTGGTTTTGGTGATTAAAAAGCTTTTAACCAGAAGTATATCCTTCCTGTTGCTGTTGTGTTGCTGTCAACAGCAACACAAAGAAATCTAGAAAAGAGCCTTTTAAAGACTCGCCATTCGATAGCAAATTTGCTGTTGCTAAATCCTTTACTTCCACCTGGTAATCTACTTCATAATTCAAGCTTATTAAATATGTTGCTGCCATATTGTGAAATTGGTATTCAGAAATGAATATGATTATTGACCTGTTGAAAAAACGATCTGAATGAGGTTAGTTTCGTTTCCGATAATAACCGAAAATTAAAACAACCGGGGAGTTGGATAATTACCGCTAAATTTTTGGTGACAACTATAACATTGAACAGCTGATTCGTGACGCCATTAGATGAAACCCAATCTCATAACCAAAAACGCCTAAACATTTTGGTAAATACCAATTTAAATTGGTAAATACCGAAACTTTTTGGTCATCCGCCTAAATTCAAATATAAAGGATAAACGTATAATTAACATATTGAAATGGCGACCATTTTGTTATTCGAAAATTTGAGTTATGACTCTTGACTATTCTTAAGCAGTTCAAATTGTCAAAAAGAAAAATAAAGTATATTATTATTATTTCATCTGTGACTTCAAAAAAAAGTAACCGCAGTAATAACCATTTATTTTTGGTTCTTCCCTTTAATTTGACTCTAGTGAAGTCCACCAACACGAACAATAATCATTTTTTGGAGGTTATAGACGATTACTTATATTTCTCCATCGTTTTTCCATCGTCTTCATGGTAAAAATATTTCTACTACTTTCACTTTTCCACAGAGTTTTGATTGCATGTATACACAATCGTCTTCAGGTGGATACTGTATCACAGGATTTTTGAAAGGACTATGAGGATCCATTGAGAAATTTATGATTGATTCACCTGCGTGTCCTGATAGTTGCCGTGATTACAGTTTCTTGGCCAATTCATCTCATTCTGTCTGGAACACCCTGCATGTTTATTAATAAAAAAATTTGATTTTGTTACAGGGACATTCAAGTTATATCACACATTTGGATTGGGCAAAGGACAGCCAAACTTTAAGGAGTAACTCGGGCGATTACGAGTTATTATTCTGTGAGTAATTATTTCATTCATCAATTCCGAGAGATGGATATCTACTCACTTTAAAATGCTCGTTATCTTATCGTTTGGTGCAAAATATAAATTCATACAAGTATTTTCATATATTATTGGCCCACATTTAAAAACTACATAAAACCTATTGCAATTATTGATTATTGTAACTTATGTAGCTGTTTTATTGAGTAACTGAAGCAAAAAATGTGTTTCATTTTCGAACTTTCAAAATATCAATTCAATATCTTCATTTAAGGTTCGAATAATTTGGAATCGAATCAGTATCAAACGAGTTGTGTTGTAGAGTGTAACAATTATTTCTAGATAATACGAAGTTTGAGATTACTTTTTCATTCACAATATTCAAATTCATTCAGGTTTGAATTATATAGAGTTCTTTTAAAAGACAAAGTTATTTTGTAGAGTGTATTATGATGTCATATGGAAGAGAATGCTGACCTACACTTTCATTTTTTTGTAATCCCAACATTCGAGGTCTTGACTTCAAACTCGGATTCTGACTTTGATGATGAGATGCTGACTTTTATATTGTGATCACGGTTCAAAACTCAAAATTACCACTTCAAACTTTGAATCTCAACTTTAGACTCCAGATTCCGACGGTTTAGTCTAGATTCACTGATACCATTACAGATATTATGTTTTTTGAAGTAGTTTTGGGGCCACTTCTACTCACTATCTATCTCAACGACCTTTTTTACTTAACACTATAGGAGAAATTTATAGTTTTGCAGATGATACAGTAATATTATATGGAGAAAAGAATTGGCTTGAATTACAGACTAGAGCAATAGCAGAGTTCAAAAAAAATAAAAATTTGGTTTGATTATAATTTACTCACAATTAACTTTGAAAGAACAAAATATATGCCAGTAGGTGTTATGTTTGACAGACATATGAAATGGTATTCCTATTGGGAAAATTGCGAAATTTATTATCAAAATTTAAGTATCTTAAAACATTTATGGACATGAAAACTCTCAACATTCTTTATTTTTCATTAATACAATCTCAATTGAATTATGGGATTCTGGCTTGGGAAGAAGTCGTGAAATCCCACCTCAGAAATCTTGAGGTTCTTCAGAAATGGTTTTTGAAAATCATGTATAGGAAGTGTTATTTATATCCAAGTGAAAATTTGTACAGGGAAACAAAGAAAATGGATATAAGACAATTATTTGGATACAACATAATGGTTTATATCCATAAACATAAATCGAATATAAAATTCAATAAAAATATATATAATACAAGGAATAAATATAATATCACAGTAAAAAATAAAGTTAAAACAACAAAGTCTCGGAAAAATTTCAAATACTTATTGCCATTCTACTATGATTTGATTCCAAAACATATAGAAATGAACAAGTCATTAGTATCTTTTAAAAATCAAATTAAAACATGGATTTCACTTCAATTAACTCAATCAATTTGCATTTTATTATAATTATTATTATCATTTTATTCCACTTCGAAAATTTACAAAACATGTATATATGTGTATATGGGTATGTATATATATAATTCTTACATGTTATTTTCTTGCAACAAGTTTTTAACTTCGCGAGTATAATTGAATCGTTTATTCACTTTTTTACAAATTGGTGTACCTATTTTTTTTTGGAATTTTCAATAACCTTTATTATTATTATTATTATTAGTTAAATAAAAATGAGTTGTTTCCAATAAATAATGAAGTTTTATGAGTACTTAAACTATTTGAAATAGTGTGGCCAAATATTTTTGATATACTTAGCTCATACTTTTGTCGTTATCACATTCTTGTGTGATAGCTCAGCAATTTTTACCATTTTAGGGAATGCGGGAACATGTCGTCAGATTCCGCAGAGCAGCATAATGCGAGATGTCGACTGGGCGACCAATACTTGCACTCTAACCTTCACGACGGTCGGAATTTGGCCAGAAACAGCTGATGGAACAGATGTCAACTATTGCGATCGTAGCCACAATTCGGATCTGATTGTAACTGGAGACGATTTTGGACGAGTCAAGTTGTACAATTATCCCGCTTTACAGACTAAGGTATGTATTTTGGCTTTGGGATATGAAGAATTATGAAGAATAACAGAGGTACATTGGCAAAAAAAAATATTGATGGCCAGAGAAAATTTTTAATTATGTGCTACCAGCAGCTCAGTATTTTCATCTCCAAGAATTTATTTCATAACAACTATCAGTATGGAAAAATGGTTTTTGTATGTACTCTGTACAAGGTAGGTAGATATTTTGTATATACCTGGTAGTTTGTGGTACATAAAAGATCAAACAAATTTCCTGAATCAAGGAGGTACCCAAGGAGGGGTTCAGAGGTTAGAATCCCCCGAAAGGGGAACGCTTTTCTGGGTCTCATGCTCCTGGTCATAAGATTTGGCACTCTATAATATCAATTAAAAATTAATACAGGGACATACTCTTGAACATCAAAGTGGAGGGGGTAGGTCCAGAACCGGCTCAAATCTCCTACTTATTAAAGAATAGGGGAACCTGGGGTAAAATGGCATACCTAACGTTTGGGAAGCTTTTTGTTTCCTGGTATACTTGAATTTCGAGATCGAATTAGATTCAAAGCATTGTTTCATATTCAATCGACATCTAAGAGAAGTTCGAAAAAACTAATCATGAAAACAATAATTTTTTGGACAATGCAAAAAAAAATGTCAAAATGACCCTTCCGCCCCAATGGTACCCTTGCAGGGAAGAACGATCTCCACTCTAAAAATTACTCGTTTTTATATACCTATTGGGTATATATCAAAAACTTTATTTTAAATATATATGAAAAATAAAAATATGAAAGCAAAATATTTTGCCAAGACTCAGTCTATTTGCATATGTCCTAAACAAGGACAGTCTCTCCGAGAATTTTCCTTTGATTTTTTTTCAATTTTAATTTTTTTTCTGAACATTTCTTTTCAAAGTTGAACGAAGAACAAAATACTGCAGAGATCCCATGTCTGCCGCTCGGTTTTTCTTACATAGGTATGTCCAAACCACCTGAAAAAAAAAAAATACTTGCCATTAGACTTTTTCATCTCTTCCTGTTTTATACAAAAAAATAAATAAATAAATATCTTATCTACTGTAGTGATTATCCAAATTATTACCAGAGCGGAATGGCCAGGGAACCATGAACCCCTGTATGCCATTTTGCCCCAGGTTCCCCTAGGTAGACAATGCTAATAGGCATAGAAGAAAACAGCCGACAGCCCCACCTGCCGCAAATGTGCAGAAGATGAAGAAACCTCTTTTCACTTTCTTGGCGAGTATGAGGCGTATGGAAGGCTAAGATGTCTTTGAACTTGAAAATCCCCAGCAAGGGTAGCTAACCGACTAGAAGTGGACGAACATACTAACCTTAATTAGATGGTCAAGTTGATTCAAAAGGGTAGGAGATGCGTAGGTATGTGGAGAGCGGGAAATGGCGAAAAGGGTCCAAAGACGAGGGTTCAAAAATGCGTGTCTTCTTTGAAAAAATATCCAACTGACCAATTCGATTTCAGTTGATATGTCAAGAAGAGTACTTTGACCATTCCGCTGAAGATGACTGCATCATCTGCAGTCGAAACGTTTGGAGTTTAGTAACAAAAAATCGTGACTCTACACACCTCCAAAGAAATGCCTAATTTTGCGAGTTGATGGCTTTATCGTGCTATGCAGATGAGGACTTACTCAGAAATTAACCTTCGAAATATAAGTTATGACCATCGTATCTAAACTGGCTTGTAACCCATAGAACGCCTCTGAAGTTTGTTGGTTGCCTACTATTCAGACCCATGAACAGAGCTAGTTAGAATAATTTAGAATATAACATATATATACTGTTTCAACATAATGTACTTCTGTGTTTGAAATAAATTTGAAATGAACAAATATAAGTAGGTTAAGCAGTAGAAAAACTAAATCAAAAATAATTTTTTTTTTCAGTCCTTGTGCCATAGCTACGGTGGACACAGCAGCCATGTCACGGTTGTTAATTTCCTTTGTGATGATACGAGAGTAGTGTCAATTGGGGGCAAAGATACCGCCGTTCTTCAGTGGATAGTCTCCTAGGACCAATTCCTAATCCATCCAAGAGTATTATGAGATTTTTAGATGTGTTTTTGCCTCTATTGTTATACAACTAGATTCAAGGCTACTGAAGACGAACTTTTTGAATGTTATTCAGAGTGTTACAATGTATATGATTGTTATTTATGAAGCCGTGTGGCCTTTGACTCACATCGATACCTTTTTGAGAATAGATAAAGCTCTATCCTTTTGGCACTTTTGGAAGTTTCTTAGGTTGTCATTTTTGTGCCACATTCCTCCGGAATATTTATTTTGTAATTAGGATTTCCAAATTCATCCTACTCCATATTTTTTTATTAATAGTTTCTACACCATTTACGAGATTTCTCGGATATTTTATCTTATATACTTGTATGTGTGATAATAAAATAATATTGTGAATATTGTGTTTTTCATTTATAAAAAACATGAGCTTTGATTGTTATTTTATCCCATTGTGTAGGAGTTCACTTTCAATTAAACCAAAGCCAGCGAAAAGAGGTCTTATATAAGTACCATAAGCATTTTAGACACAGTGCATCAATGGACCCTTCTAAAGTTGCTAAGTCTTTCGCGCCAGAAGTTTGTACTCGAGTTTTGGAATTGTTTCCTAACGTTTTGTAAACGCGAGTGGGTAACTTCTTCAGAGGTCTATTCATCTTTGATATTATACCAATGACTCAACTCAAAGGAATCTGCATTGCATTGTTCACAATAAGATTGTCAAGAGAGAAACAAGATGTCCTACAATACCAGGACCATGCTTATTGCCATAATCCTATACAATAGGAATAATTGGGTCGAAAATCCATCAGAAAACAACTACTCTCCTGGCTAATCTAATGAACTTCCGTCCAGAGTCCTACAAGGATGTCTCCGCAATTGCTAGTTGCATGGAAATGTTCATTGAAACATTTGGACCACCTATAGATCGATTTCTGGGTTCTTGCCCTCATCAATATAGGGTAGGTCTCTGCAGACAATAACTAATGTCTGCAACAAACGATTCAACAAAATCTCCATGTAAAGGTAGAAGCTGAGAACCGCCCGCAGCCTAGCGTTCACTAAACCACAGCGCCATCTGAACTTCAGCCCCTCAACCAAAGCAATACCCAGAACATGCGTGATTGATCTAACCACTAATACAAATTAAAGAAATCTGCATTGCATTGTTCACAATAAGCTTGTCAAGAGGACCATGCTAGTCTGCGGGCGGTGTCTCAGCTTCTGCCTTTACATAGAGATTTTGTTGAATCGTTTGTTGCAGACATTAGTTATTGTCTTGTTTCTCCAATGATCCAACGTTTTCTAGTTCACAAGTTGTACTCATGCTGCCTTAGGTAGTCTTGTTCATTAATTGTAGTCGTTTGGTTTGTACCTCTACTTGTCATTGTTATTTATATCATGTTTTTACCTGCTGTCAAAGCCTTAGATCGGTAAAAAAAAAGAGACCCATTATCAACTGCGGTGCACTTGCGGAAAAGTATATATGGGAACTACGATGAAGGAACACCGGACAAAGTGTAAACTGTAGATTAGTCCAAACGGACAAATCGACAGTAGCGGAACACACGTTTAGTGAAGGGGATCACAAAATGCTTTTTTTAAAGACGCTAAATTTCTTGCCTCTGAACAGGGGAATTTCGACTTGTACGCGCGTGATAGATATCCACAAGCAAACGGAGAATTTCAATAAGAAAGAAGAGACTCCGAACCTCAATCGGAATCCATTCTTAAAAATGTGAAGGGAGAGGACAACTGAGAACAATTTAATGACAGCAGATAAGAACGTATTACTATCAAATAATATAATGTCAAGTCTGGATATGAACAAAAAAACGGTAAGAACAAGACTACCTGAGGCAGCAAAAATACAATATCAAAGATGAATAGACCTCTGAAGAAGTAAGCTATTCGCGCTAACGAAACGTTAGGAAACAATTCCAAGAAACGACGGACTTTGAACTCTGATGGAAATAGTTATAGTTGACCCTTAATTTGAAAGTCTTAGTAAACCATAACTTGTACAGCAAAGTGAAAAATTACAGATGTAGATGCGGAACGGATTTGTTTAGGTATGGGAATGTTCCGAATATTTTTCTAAAGGATATCCGTTTTGAATTGATAGAAAAACTGCGAGTTTTTTAATATCAACAAGTATACTAGAGATGTGTCTAGCCGTACCAATTCTACTTTTGATCCCGCAGGTCCGCATGCGCACTTGTTTATGCTAAAAGCGGGGTGAACCGTCAAAATGGTTGGTCCATGACCGTTCTTTCTGAATTTTGGATAAATGTTCGTTATTTCGTAACAATTTGGTATTGTCAATACGTCTAGGTAAGGGCAGTCAGGTCAGGTATAGTTGGCAAGTAATTTACGCGTTTTCTACTCGGTTTGCATGGAAACTAATTCACGCATATTTGACTGACTCGCAAGCTAGGTTAGCTTGTTAAGGTTAGATTTGTGTGTCAATTGCGAGCGAAAAAAAAAAACAAATTCACGCAGTTTCAATTCAGTTTGCCTTCTTGTTTTGTCATCTAAACACCCCGCCACACCGCCATTAAATTATTTTAATTCGAGTTGTGCGCATGCGAACCTGCGGGATCAAAAGTAGAATTGGTACGGCTAGATGCTTGTGTATACTAGATGGTGTTTTCTCAGCAAGAATTCCTTTCCACATCACTTCCCAGTAGGCAATCCGCATATGGACCAATCAAAACTATTATTTTAGATTCCCTTGCGTGATGTGCGATGTAATTTAAGGTTGGGAATGTCGCAAATGAATTTTCATTCCTCACATTAATTTTCCAATGATCTAATAATAATATTAGGATAATCCCTAAATGAATAAGAAATTTGTGTTTCCATTATTATGTTTGTTGTGAAAACCAATAGTGTATGTGAGGAAGGAAAATTCATTTGCAACATTTCCAACCTAAAATTACATTGCACATCACGCAGTGAGTTATATACAGTGTGACCCATTTAAGATGGAAGCACCCTTATAAAACTCACATTTTTAATCCGATTGGAATGATTTTTTTTTCGTTGGGTAGACATTCAAAAAGTCTACTAGGCAACGAAATTTCATGAATAAATCTCCATTTCCAGAGCCAACTAATTTTATTTTTCAAGGTCAAAAATCTAAATGAAATTACTAGCGATTTTTTTAGAAAAAAATCTATTTCATGAGAGGAATTTTGACTCGTCTTAGTGATAATGTAACGTTCATGGAGCCGGACCTGACCTGCCGGTTTCGTGTAGATTGAAAGAAGATGCACATGACATCACCAAAATAAATAAAAATGCGAACGCATAGGATTTTTTTAACTGTTACAATGAATCGGTTAATTTTACCTGGAACTCACATGATATAACCTTGCAATGATTTTGGGTGAACACAAAACGTCTCAGATCAACGTATCATTGTTTAATACAGACTTCTTGCATTTCTCAATTGTTCCAACAAGTTTTTGGTAGTTTTTAGCCACTGCTTTACTATTTAAACAAATAGTACCACCTCCTCTCACTTCTTGGTGGGTCTGAAAACAGAATAAATATGAGGGAGGACTATTCTAACATATTTATGATTTACACAAGATACATAAAACAATATATTTGGAAACTAGATTTACGGAAACTTACTGCTCTATTTATATCACCAATGCAAGTCCAATATTTCTTTGATGATGTAGATGTAACTGACCACTTTGAATGATCGTGTGTTGTTTTGAAAGAAACCTTTGCTGCAGCAATATTTATTGTTTCAATATTATTTACCCTGAAATAATGAAAGTTTTCAGATTTTTTAAAGATTTGAAAAATATATTACAAAATTATGAAAAAAACGCCTCTGAAGTAGGATATCTTAAATTAAATGATATGACAAAAAAAACATAAAAGTCTCAAAAAACACCAAAAACAAAAATAGGATTCATACAGACAGGCGCCTAGAAAGTACCAGTACCTTATCGACGCTGGTGTTACCCCCATCAGTTTATTAAAGAAGACTGGGGTTATAAAAAAAATAGTTTAAAAAACTAAAGAACACGCTTTACTTCCCATGGACTAAAAAATAAAAAATAATTGACAATTTAATTTCTCAAATGTAAAGAAAGCGTGGGTGCTTTCGATCTATATTCTCATATTTTTTAGTTTAAGTTAACAATTAATACAGAGCGTTCAAGAGCTCAAGAGAACTTTATGAAGCACCCCACGCTTTTTTTACATTTGAAAAATTAAATTGTCAATTATTTTTTACTTTTTAGTCCATGGGAAGTAAAGCGTGTTCTTTAGTTTTTCAAACTATTATTTTTTTTTACTAAAAATCGAAATCTCCGACCCCGAAAACCATACCAATTTTGAATCGAATCTGACCATAATCACAATACTCCTACTTACCTACCTACTTCCTACCTACTTCCCGGACGATTTTTCTTTGAGAAAGTATCACTTCCCGGACTAGTCCGGGAAGTACGAGAAATGCTCGAATTTTAATATAAATATGATTATAAATAAGAATTAGAATATTTCTGTAAGTACCTTCTTCTCATCATATTCAAATTCTGTGAACGGCATCTGGAAGTGAAGATCAAACACTACAATTTGTATATTTTGGATTTTCATCTGAGAGGTAGAAGATGTGTTGAAAATGCCACTAAAAGTTGCTATAAACGCTTGAAAGTGTGTTCATGGCATAGTCGAGTACCAGTAGTGGGGGAACTATCGAGAAGAGGAGAGTATAACCGCGCGGCGATTTGAACAAAGCAATTCCCCCCCTCCGCTCCTCGATTCTGCGAGCAACTTTCAGTAACATTTTCAACACATTTTCCACCTTTTAGGTGAAAATCCAAAATATACAAATTGTAGATATTGATATCATCTTGGAAGATGTGCCCTTAAATTTTTTTAACGCGATTGTACAAAAACTACACATCGGACAAAAAATATCTTGCGGACAGTTGAACCACAATGTTATATTCTATCAGTTTCCACAATATTGTTTGTTCAGCTTCAGATTTGTACAAATTATGAATTTTTGAAAAATGGTCTCTTTTTTCAAAATTTCTTGTTTAAAAAATTCCAAAGCAATGTTGTTGGGGCGAAAACCAGGGTTTTCATTTATGAACTATCTCATAAAAAGTAGTAAAGTCCATTTGCGTCTTTTATTTTGTGTGAAAAAAGCCTCTTATTTTTATTTACAGCTTGGCCTAATAGCCTAGTGATACCTCAAAAAAGTGTTGGTAAGAGGCTGTATTTATTTGTGATTGTTCATTATATAGATCATTTGTATGACATAACTGTTCAAAAAACCATTGATCCCTACAGGAAGTGAGAATTTCGTTTTTGAATATTTACTTACTTGAACAATTTGGTACAGTCAGAAGGTAATCTGCCAGGTCCATTGGGCCAAGTTTCTACAACTAAATCGCTTTCTAACGAAGGTGCAACTAAATCCTCATAGAGATCTTTTTCGAAATTTTTCGATTTAGCAAATGAAGAGAAGTGAATGCCATTTTTGGAATCGATATCAGTTATGTGATACCAAGGAGCATTGCCTATCGTAACATTAGCTGCAGCCTTAGCTAAATCAGGTAACAATGATTCCAAGTTGGAAGGAACGTTCTCACTATAGATTTGTGGTTGGTTGTACTGAAGTTGTATACCTTGTGAAAAAAAATAGTAATTCATGATTACTAATGATGTGAATGAAGTTACGAAGCAATAGACAAAAAAGGAAGTTCAAACACTCAGACCTGCCTACTGAAAAATTAAGCTCTAAAAAGAATGATACAAGAACTTATTCTGAAATTATTGTGTACAAACTATTCAATATTTATCGTCTATAAAATAAACAAATTAACATACTATATTTTAATGGTTTTAATACATATTCATATATTAACTGTCGAAAAAAAAACTTTGTATGATACCCTTTCGTAAAGAGCTTTTTTGTACTCGATTGTTTGTTGAACTTGGCTGCGCCTCATTCAACAAACTACATGCTCATACAAAAAAAGTCCTACTTTACGAACTTGTATAATAAATAGCTATTTTAACTGTTTAAAAAATTTATGACAAATCATACATACCTACAGTATTCAAATTTTTCAAATCTAAGGAAATGCATAGGAAACTCTGTCCATAAACATGTCCATTATGAGGATAGATATAGCTAGTCCCTAATTCAGGAAAGTTTGGTACAGAATGCACTAGCCAAAATCCACCGCTTATGTCAGCCAAAACTACCCCTTTGGTGTGACCTTTGTCTGAATTCTTCTCTTTATCTGGTGGTTCATCATTATACAGAATGTGCAATGAATTATTCTACAACAAATTTGAAAAACTAATATGTAAGTATATAATAGTATATTGTGCAACAAGTGGAGAAAGTAACTTTCCCCACATGTTGGACACTATACATTTTCTACAACTGCACAAATTTGAAGAATAAAAATATTGTAACTCAATATTTACTTATTATTTTTAGAAAAACTAAAATAGCAATAAAGTATCTACCTCTTGACAGTTGAATAATTGATTTAAAATAGCCTTGCCCGGGTGTAGAACCCGGACATGCTGATTGACATTCCATTATGCCATGGAGCCGTTGGTACTCTTTACTTGTTCAATAGTACATACTTATACGTATCTAACAGAATTTGAAATAGAATCTACAAAAAGCTATGTTATTTCGAGAAGAAACTATGAAAATAGTTTAGTTCTTTATCAAAACACGAATAAAAACTACATAAGAATTTAAAAAGCTTCTATAGGTAATCTGAGAGTTCTTGACAGCTTGACAGCTGTGACAACTATTTAAAGCTAAACATCAGCCAACTAGTTTTTGTCGATATTTGTTGATTCTCCATATAAATGTATGTTTTTTTTGGATTGACGTGGCCGTCACTTGATGGAAATCCATAGTTATGACACTAAGGTAAAAAACTATACACAGTATCTTTTTCAAGCGAATGTAGTACATTAAACTATTCTTCATTGAAATTACTTAAATACCTTTCTTACCCATTAACATAATTAGGGACTACCTATAATTATCGCTAATACCTAGACTCATAGAACTTATAAAATTGACATAACAATGAACCTACCTGGAAATCTCAAAACATAGCTACTACTTAATTGAATAAATTTAACAAAGGGGAACCGTTCAGGTCTAGTTGATCATTCAATAAACTAGATGAATTTTTTCCTTCATTTTTGCATAAGCAAAACTTAAGAGTAGCATATAAAACAGATAACACACTGGGAAGGTTTATCAAGAATAATAAAGATAAAACGCAGAAATCTGAAAAATCAGGAGTTTATAAATTTAATTGTGGATCTTGCTCCAAAGTATATATCGGCCAGACAGGTAGACCATTTGAAAGCCGCATACGTGAACACCGTATGAATTATATAAACAATAAGGCACACTCATCATATGCCAATCATATTTTGGAGGAAGGCAACGACTTCGATGAAAACTTCGAAATTCATGTGGAAAATAAGGGCATTAGGCTTAAGTATTTAGAGTTCTTGGAAATTAATATATTCAAAACATAATGGCCATTTGATTTTATTATTATCACCAATGAAGAAAATTTATTATTATTATTAATAGTTATCATTTGGTAATATGACCACAATTCATAACGTACAACATTCAAATTAATGATACAATTATTACAATTTGGCAATATAATAACTGTTGAAGAAAAACTTTGTATGATACACTTTTGTGAAGGGCTTTTTTGTACTCAAACTTCACGCTCATACTAAAAAGTCCTACTTTACGAACTTATTGTATCATAAACAGCTATTTCAGATATTATTAAAATTACCTATTTGGATAATTAAACTGCTAAATCTCACCTCATTCCTATACAAGTTCTTTAATGTATTTGCAATAATACAATTACTACTATTAATCGAATTACTAGAAAGTCTCCATGATTCATTATCCTTGGAAGTCATATATGTATAAGCAAAACCATTTTTAATGAATTCATTTCCTTCTTTCAACTTGGGAATTTTGTAAACCACATACCTAAAAAAAATTGTTATTTCTATTTGATTGTCTTTGTGATGACAAAGTGGAAAAATTATTGTGACAGTAGATCTTTTTTGAGAAAAATTATAACCATTATATCTATAAGAATCAACCCGTATTTTTTACCTGAATCAATCAATCAATTTATTAGTTAGAGAAGTGTTCAATTACAATACAGGAGTCTACATTGTAACATAGTTAACACGTCAAATGAGCTTAAGGAACTAGACAATAATAAACATATAACATTAAAACTAAAGGAGTTGCAGACTGTTCCAAGAAAAAAAAACAGTATTTGGGTATAGAAAATATGCAATAATCACAAAAAATAACACTGTAATAAACAAGACATGTTAAAATCAAATGTTTTTTAAAACAAATGCTAAAAAATCATTTTTGCAGAAATTTAATGGAGTAGTGTGCTTTCAACACACGATGGGTTTTCAGACTAGCTTTAAAGCAATGCAAGCTTGGGGCGAATTTGATACTGTCATAGACAATACAGTGACATATAAACAAATAGGGTAGTAGTTTGCCACGTTCTCTCAGAGGTACTGCCATCATCAACCTTACTGTTTTTCTCTGAAAAACGGTTCCTTCTTCATATCTATGATCTTGGGAGCTACCTCATGTCCAGTGCACAGCTCTGTTGATGATAGTACCCTTCATACCGCTTTCCCTTCCAAAGCTCCAATAACATCCAGTGAAAGCAGAAATTAACTGGGAAGAATCGTAAATGAAATGAATGAGGACTTAGCAAAAATTCCAAAATGGGTATCTAACAACTTGGTAGAATTCAATGCGATTAAAACCCAAGCATGTCTTTTCTCTAGAAAGGCCGATCTCACAGTGGCCAGCGTAACTATGTCAAGAGTATCTATACCAATAAAATCTTCCATTTTAATGCTCGGTATTACCATCACCAGTACCCTTTCCTAGGAAAACCATGTGAGGTCTATTGCCAAAAAGCCCAAAAGTACCTCTCAGAAACTTCTGTTTGTTTCCTGCTAAGAAGTATTTCAGTTCCCGTCAACTGATTATGGTTTATAAAGCATAAATCCGGCCTGTTCTGGAATACTGTTCCCATATGGATTGCAGCGTTTCCAAAGAGACTAACTGCCGTTTCCCAAGGCTTGTTCTTCCAACTAACGGCTAAACTTTGGTACTTGCTGCCTCAGGTGTTCCCTGAGGCATACAACAGCCTTCAGAAATTCACGAAGAACACCAATTCCTACCTACGTTTTCTCAATAAAAAAAATAATTTGTGAATAATTAGTAGTATGTATGTACCAGTCAACTGGATAATTATTTTCATCCATGCACTGTAAAGTATTTGAATTGCCGGCAAAACATAGAAATACTAAAATACTTAATGCACTTATCATATTTCAGATACTCAGTATTTCGAACGTTCTCTTCTCAGTGTTCGAACATCAAAAAATTCAAAACTTAAAACAGAAAACGAGAAAACTACCAAAAATTATTAGTGTGAAGTTATCCACACAAAACACACACAGATCACAGATGTTCTGTGGACCTGTGGTTATCCACGGTTTTCTACTTTTCTAGCCACGCTTATTATGGCTTGGGAGAGTTTGCATGCGGCCGCACTGCGGCGTTGCCAAGTTTTTTTAAATATCTCTGAACTTACTACTCATACCTCAAAGACTCGTACTAATACAATATAGTTATTTACCTAACAAGTGCGGAAAGTAGTACTTTTCCGCACGCGACGGCAGTTGCACGAACGACGCGGAGCGGAGTTCGGGCAAGCCGTTAAGGGCGGAAAAGACATTTTCCGTAAAAGTTAGGTACAATATTTTTCCTACGAGTGTTTTTGTCCATCTTATTAATGAAAAAACGAAGTTTTTAATAAACAAGTTTTTATAATAATGCTACACAATGACTAATAAGACAGAATAGTTACATAGATCATTTAGTTAGTCCTAAATATCTTCATTTTCAAAAATACAAAAATCGTGCGGAAAAGTAAAAATCGTACGGAAAAGTAAAAATCGTGCGGAAAAGTAACTTTTCCGAACGATTTTAAATCGTACTGAAAAGTAAAACTTTCAAAACGAAAAATCATGCGGAAAAGTTACTTTTCCGCACGCTCGTAGGAAAAATAATTTTACCTATGGCCACTGCAGAAAATATAGTCAAAAACACACGACTCATAGCCTTAAGTATATCGCTCCTTACCTACGCACGGAAAACAAGTCGCATAGTTTTCGTAAACAAAACGCACAGTTTGATATATCTCGGAAACGGCTTAATCGATTTGGAAGAAATTTTGTATGTAGATAGGGTTTTGCTTCTTTAAGTTTATCTATATAGGCGTCTTTCTTGGAAAAACACGATTTTACCGATAATAATAATAATAATAACAAGTGTGGGCGTGGGATCCGCTTTGCGCCCACACTTGGCCTGCCGGCGGCTTAACTATCGCGCTTCGTGCGACAATCTTAGCCCCCCATGTACACGTCCCGAGAAGTTGAAGGGGAGCCTAGAAGTTGTTGAAAATGGTTTAAAACTATCATTGCTGGTCACCAATGATTTGAATACTACGATCAAAAAGTGTAATTCTTATTCTAATTGCCACTATTTCTTGGCCAAAATGATTGAAAATCAAAATACGCGAGTAGAAGACTATACTTTCTCTACGACTACACGAAAATTTATAAATTTATGACGAAAGCTCAGTTTGTGTTACTTATTATCAGGTAAATATCTATTATACGTTCTAGAATGAAAAGGAGACACTTCCCCAACTGAGATTTTAACGAAAATGTCACCCATCCAAACCACAAACTCGCCCTGCGTTTCTTGGCGTCTCGGATAACTCGGATAACTCAATAAAATAGAGTAACTTAACTAAGCGAAAATATAAATTGTACTCTTCGGTACTAATTTGAAAATTGGAACCATAAATTTACCTTTTGTATGTGTAGTAAAGCGAAGCCCCAGATAGTCAGATTCAGCATTTTTTCGTTCCTTCTCTTATTTCATTAAAAGTGATAAGTGAAATCAGCACCTTGATTTCAAAGAAGTTTCAGCATGATACTTAATAAGGAATTGCAAAAATAAACAGCACAAAACTAAAATTAACGTGAAGATGAAATTGTCGAACAATATTTCCGTGAACGCAACCATATTGTTTTTTTTAGTACAAATCAGATTTAATCTATCAATGCCTTCTACAGACGATCGATTAATAAAAATGCGTGAAATTTCGTAAACACGACGCACTGTCACGTACTTACTAAAAATGAGAGATCGCGTAAATAATTGTAAATTGAACATCGAAGTTCGCAAGCAGAGAGTTGAAACATATAGGCGTTCGATATTTAGTCAGTGTCCATTCAGTGGCGCGTCTAACTAGGTTTGTGTACAAAATTATTATCGAAATTTTCACCTATTACCTACTCAGAAATGTCACTGGAGTGTTTACACAATTCGACGAACAAGGTTGTAACTCATATTTAACAGCTTTTCAGAAGCAAAAAACCGTAAATAATTCACAGACATACAACCTCACTGTTTTCATGATTTTTCGAGGAATAAGGTTGTAACTCATTAATACAATTTAAAAAAAAAAATTTTTGTTTCCGTTTTTGAATTTTATCATTTAGAAGGTTGTATCTGTAATTTGAATATTCAATTTTTCATGAGATGTAATTTTCACAAATTTTGGTTTATCTAAAAGTTAAAAGACTGTTTTTTATTTATGATTTTTTATTTAAATAACTGTACAAATTCAAACAAAGAAATATTCTACTAGGAAACACGAAATATGAAACCCTAACATTTACTTACACTATAACAACATCTACAACAAATAATTTTGCTTTTCAAATATGAAGCTTCCTGGGCAACCCCATCAATATATTTCAAATTTTTTTAAGATTTGTGGTACAATTTTGGAATAGCTTTTGATTTGCAAAGGCTGTTTAAACTTTTTACTTAGCTTTGGAAATAGGTAGGGGACCTTTGTAGGCTGACGGTATGATAGTATATAGTAGCAGCAGCAGGTGAGTTTCTGTGTTTTTGCCAAGTTCCCGGAAGATTTTTTTAATATGGTAGGAAATTTCAGATAACAAATCATATTCAAAGTGTACCTGTATTAGGTTTGGGGTTTCCTTTTCTATTTTTAAACATCTGACTTTATTCCATTTGATATTATTATCTACAACAACATCAAAGTTGTTTTGTTTATTCATCAAGTCCTTGAAATTAAGGATTTTACCTTGATTTATTTCAGTCACATTATAGGGCTTTCCAGAAGATTTGGTACATCGTATTATTAATATCCACTGCTGATGAACATAAACGAATCACTTCAGAAGCCAGTGCTAATGTTTTTTTACAGTGCTGTCCACCCCATAGGATTTTATAAATAGTATTAAATCACACAAATAAAAAAAAAATAAAGAATAAGAAAAACTAATATCACACACAGGTAAACAAATGTTGTTGTGGTCAGAACAAAGCAGTAACTACGTATGCATCCAAGACCTTAATGGAGAAATCCATGATGTGCATTTTTCAAAAATAGTCAAAAATTATGCGAAGAACAAATTTTTATCTAATTAAACATCTTTGTTCCCAAAAATCCAATAGTAATATCAGATTTAAAGAAAGTCGTATTATTTATTACAACCTTTTCAACGTTGAATCACAAAAATGTAACATCTCATACAACCTTGTTCAATTATTTGCAAAACTATTGAATGCAGACATACAATGCCAGGTGCGTCTTTTTGTGCTAAGTATGTCTATCTTTAATACTCAAAAGTACCTCAAGTTGAGTTACAATCTTGTTCGTTGGGGGTGTGGACATGATAGACTAGTACACCATTTTTGTTTTCGTCAGTTGGTCAAGTTCATCCAGTACATACTTCATATAAAAACGTATTTTACCTAGTATCAGAGCTGACTTAAAACAAGCATGAAAATGTGTCCTACTAATCTATTTTTTGTGAATATAGAAAAAACTTATTGTTCAGAAAGGTAGGTTTGTTCGATAATTAATGAATATTTTCATTTTCATATTATAATCTTGTGCAGGATGTCAGGAACATAAAAAAATGTCATACACAACACAATACCTACAGTGGCTAGTCCGAATTATATAAGGAACGAAATCAACAAGAATTAGCAGATTCCTTATAAAAACTAAAACTTTATCAACATCAATATGACATCTATAAATATCTATTTTGAACTAGGAAAATAAGGTGTATCTGAGGATGGTTGAGGGCAGCGGTATTTCAACATTTCAATTTCAGCTTCAAAATAACTGGTTTTGTCATAACTGAAGTACTCTGGGTTTTTATATCCTGTATTCTTGGCAGCTCCAGGGCCCACAGGATCCTTAGGAACCTTAAATAAATAATAATATGTAGTGACGAGGATATTTTTTAGTTTTCAAGTATTCCCTACTTTGAGGCAGGCTTCAGAAAGACCTTGAACGTCTGGTATTGTAGGTTTACCAGTAGCACTCTTTTTTACTTTGCTGAAAATTATTTTTCCCACCGTAAAATTACGTTTGATCGAAGAAAAATGTCGAATTCTTTTCAAATTACTTAATATGATTTCTGGTGTTGCCATCATTGAGATTAAAACCTTTTACGTTCAATTTTGTTTTGTGATTTGGAAAAATAATTACATAAGTTACGTTTTGACTTTTGCGTTTTTCTTCCATTCCGTTCCGATTAAAATAAATTGACATCTGACATGCAAATGACAAATGACACGAAGGTGCGTTCAATATTAGGGTTCCCGCAGGGTTCTTGTGATATCATAAGAACCCTGGGTTCCCGATATATCGCTTGAGATCAGATTCTAACGTTTCGATTGGCCTAAAATCAAAATTTGACATTTCCGCGCTCCGCGTTCCGCCTAGTCTGATACCAGTCTCAGAGTGAATAATGGGTTTATTCGTTTGCATCAAGGTGTAGTGTAGTGCAAATTTACACCGCATTTTGAATCGAGTGTAGCTGAGTGCAGTTCAAACATAGGAGTATGTCGAATTGATCTCCAAACGAATACTAAAATCGAGTATAAATTACACCAGGTGTAGTAAAGTGCCAACCTCGATGCAAAGGAATAAACCATGTTCATGTTTTGTGAAATTAGAAAACAAAAGTTGATGCGCATGCGCAGATTCGCAAAGTAGTCAAAGGTATTCGTTTGCACTAAGATTAAGATGTAGTGTAGTGTAATTTACATCACACTTTGAATTGAGTGCAGTTCAAGCAAAAGAAGGTGTCAAATTAATTTGCAAACGAATGCTAAAATCGAGTGTAAGTAACACCAGGTGTAGGAAAGTGCTACAGCGCTACACCTTGATGCAAACGAATAAACCTAATGTGGTACATTTTGTTCTCTTAGGTTGGTGTTGGTACATTGACCATTCTTTTATTCGTTAAAATTTGGTTAAAATCTTCCTGGCAAGTGGCCACACTGAATGTTTTTAGTGTACGCCACGGTTAAACGGTAAAGTTTTCTATTTCAACTATTTCCACTTTCTAATCTGATAATACGTGCTACCTGTTACATGCTAGAATGGGCTAACGATTGATAGTTATATATTTTTTATAATCTTTTCGTGCGTTTTTTTTTGTTTACGAAAAAAAAAATTTAAAGTGTACTCATTCTTAATTCCTACAGGTCCCTCCTTGATCTTGATCATTTAAAAAAACTTGCAATTTCTTGAAGTCTAGTGGAAAAATATGCCGAAGAAAAAGCAAACAGCCCGAAATGCTTACTTTTATTTCATGCAGGACTTCAAAAACCAGCAGGGTAAAAATATGAGCATGACGGAAGCATCTGAAGCAGCTGGTCCTCATTGGAATGTTGGTATTACAGAACTTTTTCAATCCCAACCCAATTCATTTATTTTGTAGAGAATGTCTAAAGAACAAAAAAAGCCTTATGAAACTATGGCTTTGAAGGAAAAAAACAACATTCGGGGTGGTAAGTTCACTTCGGAAGGTCTAGATGTTGAGCAACTAGAAAACCAAGAAAGACAGGAACAAGTAAAAATACAGAATATGCAGTATGATATCAAATCTATGTGGAATATGGCAAGATCAAGTGGACGTATTCAAGATGAGCCTATTTTTATTATCCACCTCAACACGTTTTGTTATTGCACTTCTGAAGATAGATATTACCCTGCTGAAATATCAATAACTTGCTTTAGCTTAGAGGATGGAGTCTTGCCTCAAAATGTTTTTCACAGAATCATCAAACCTGGTGAGAATTATTAATCTTGTTTTTTTTATCTGTAACAATGGAGAAAGGCATTTTCAAAAATAATGAACAAATAGGTATTAAAATCCGAGGCATTTGCAAAATCAAATACAATACAATATCAGTTGTGAACAACAACTAGCCCATTTCTGTGCAAGGATCCTACAAAAACAGTTTTGCAGGTGCTTTCTATCCATACACACAAGCTTTTTTGGCTATGTTGAATTACACTACATGAAAAAACCTACATATTTTTGTTTCTTATTTATTTGTGATGAAGATGATCTTCATCCAATCCCTACATTTGTATTAAATCTTTCAACTTTTCTTCATAAAAAAATAAATAGGAAACAAAAATAAGTAGGTAATTTTTTTTGTTTTGTATTTCAATATAGATAGGAGTTCCTAACCTACACTAAAAAGTCCTGTGTTAGAATAAAAAAAAATAAAAAAATGTTCGGTGTTGAAATAGTATATTACATAACAAGTGTTGTAAAAAGCATATGAGGCACTAGATGCATTACATACTATACTTTACCTAGGGTAATATACAGTGTGCCAAAGAAGTATGGACATATGACATGGTACTTCATTTCTTCAAATGGGATACCTGTATTTTATTGCATCTTGAACAATTTTTTTTGCGAATAATTTTACAAAATTAGAGAGAATTAATGAAGGGTACAGGGGAAAAATCTATTCCACCAAGTCCATTTTTAATGAAATTGCGGTAGTTTCGCCATTTGGTGGCAAATAATGTAAGTTTTCTGAAGGATTAAGAGGTCAGGGGAATAACCAGACAAGATCTGGCCGACTTGAAAACACCCACACAATACAAACTTATGATGAATTCTTAATTTCGTTATTCTTAATTATACAGGGTGTTCCTTAAAGACATGCATATTTTTGGGGGGTGATTCTTTGACTTATTTTAAGGAAAAAACTTTCTATAAACGTATGTCCTAAAAGTCCTAACTTTTGAGATACAGGGTGATAAAGTTTTGAAAAAAAATCAGTTTTTTAATAATAACTGAGATAATATTGTAGACGTTTTTATAAAATTTGGTACATGTCTTCTATGCATCAAGGTGCATTTTTTTAATGCACAAACATTTTCATTTTCTCAACCAGTGGCGTCCGTACGGGTTTTGCATTGAATATTTTTGGAGAAAAAAATACTACGCCACTGCTTTCTCAAAAAAAAAATACTTTTGAGATCCTCATTTATTTTTGAGAAAATTTAATCTCTTGAGTTTTCTTTGTCTGCCGCATGGTTTTCGCTTAAAAAAATAAAAATCGTTTTACTTCAAGATCAATTCCTCAAAAATCTGATGGTGGTGTGGAAATGATTGTGCTTCGACTTAAAGCAAATAAAGGGATCAGATTTGTTCCAAAATGAATGAGAATCAAAAAAATATGGATTTCAGCTTGTACAAAAACGAATTTTATTTTATTTTATAAAAGTAAGTTTAAATGAACGGATCAAATTCATTAATTATCGACAATACTAACACTGATTATAAAAATTGTTGGAAATGGCCACCTTCACTTAATAGGCATACTTCCGCCCGTCTACGCATGGAATTACGTACACGTTGAAATATTCCCGGCGTATTTCGAATAGTTTCACACGAGGCAACTATTCGCTCTCTTAAATCTTCTAAAGTATTAACGGGAGTTTTATACACTAGAGTTTTAAGGTGCCCCCATAAAAAGAAATCTAAACTGTTGAGATCAGGGGATCTTGCTGGCCATTGCTGAGGTCCTCCGCGACCTATCCAACGATTATGATAAACTGTATTTAAATGGTTTCGGACAATTACACTGAAATGAGCATGTACCATATTCGATTCCTTAACGCAATTTTTTTCGATGCACAAACATTTCCACACCGCATCAGATTTTTGAAGAATTGATCCTGAAATGAAACGATTTTTATTTTTTTAAGCGAAAACCATGCGGCGGACAAAGAAAACTCAAGAGATCAAATTTGCTCAAAAATAAATGAGGATCTCAAAAGTATTTTTTTTTTCAGGGGAAAGCAGTGGCGTAGTATTTTTTTCTCCAAAAATATTCAATGCAAAACCCGTACGGACGCCACTGGTTGAGAAAATGAAAATGTTTGTGCATTAAAAAATGCACCTTGATGCATAGAAGACATGTACCAAATTTTATAAAAACGTCTACAATATTATCTCAGTTATTATTAAAAAACTGATTTTTTTTCAAAACTTTATCACCCTGTATCTCAAAAGTTAGGACTTTTAGGACATACGTTTATAGAAAGTTTTTTCCTTAAAATAAGTCAAAGAATCACCCCCTCAAATATTAGCATGTCTTTAAGGAACACCCTGTATATTTCATAACTCAGTGTATTACAATAAATATTTTAACCATAGCTCACTCTGAATTTAAATTTCCATTATGTCATACAAGCCTTTTTTTGGTATTAATACATATAAGAGTAGTTGGTGTTCGAATTCTTTGATGAGTAGTATGATTGAAGTATTCCTTACTGATAGGGTAAGTACTCTGAAACTGATACACAGAACTTTGTTTTTAATTAAACAGGATTCAACTATTACTTGAAAAAACTTGAAAAGTTGTTCTTGGGGATTTTTTAAACAAAACTAGTTGGTTTGCAGTTTAGTTTTTTTTTTTTCATTTTGAACAAGGAAATTTCCAGGGTTGTTGCCTCTCGGGTACGCAAGTGACGCAAATCTGCATTCGAGGGAAACTCATCAGTTACGACCGCCAATGGCTGGAGATGATGAAAATAATATCGAAGACGTTTATTTAGAAATGAAGGATTTTCTGTCTGTAAGTAAAATTATCTTAATAACTAGATTTATAAGGTCAAGAATCACCCTTGACTTATTCAAACTATATCATTACACATTCGTTCACAGTAGTCCTAGTGCTTTTATTTTTTAAATTGTGTTGCTCCGATGAATGTATTGAATTTTCTATTGTTTACTGATAGCAGTTTCAGATACTTTTGATATCCTAGTGTACGTGCTTATAATAATAATTATTATTATAATAATGATGATAACATTGTCCAAAAAGAGGAGGAAAAACGGACTCAATATCGAGAGTTACTCTTTTAACTTCGAGGCTCTACTTGAATCATTCTTTTAAATTTGTGGTTCTGATCATTGGGGTACTTGGTGGAATGATGGTCACACTGCTCTCTAATTTGAAAATCATACCGGATTGCCGTGATGCGGCAGAAATCTTAGCGGGACAAATGCAGAAATCGTTGGTTCACTTCACTTTCTTAGGGCTGTGATTCTCGGACCTAGTAATCGCTTACCCCACGAACGTGGGGAGTGACTATGTGGGTAAATGAGACCTGCGCGCCCTCCGGATGTATGGATGCTCTAGAGACAGGGCCTGACTGGGATATTCCTGAATGAAATGATAATAATAATACTACTCCCTTGTTGCCAGCTGGGAACAATCCTCCAGGATTCACTGTTGCGTTAATAATCAACAATGCTGCTCCTAAGGTGGCATATGGAGTTAGTAACAAAGCCTATCCAGGACTTGTGGCTAATGACCATAGCAGTCAATGCCAACACAAAAAAATATAATACCACCCCTCATAAACACTCATAAGAGTATTTTCAAAGATTTTTGACACGGGTCAATTGAGTTAATTGATGTGATGTTACTTTTTTTTGTTTTGTTAAATTTGTATTTATTGTAACTTCAAAGTAGGAAACCAACTGCCTGAAATACGAAACTTGTACCTAGCACAAAAATAGAGAATTACAACAATTCCGAACCCATTCTAGGGAGCAGAGAGGTTCCAGATATCATGGTTTTTCATTAGCTGATATAAAACGCACTAGCAGTCGTCTGATTACACAAAATACTTTATTGAGCGATATTATACACTTATAAAAACAATTCGATTTGCCATTAGAAAAATGCACATAACATTTTATACAGGCTCCAGCAAATTATAATTATTTACCTCTTTATTTATAACACATGTTACTGTCAAGAATCAAGATCCCTTTAATGAGTTTGAATAATTCTCAGAGTAATAAAAGACAGATGCCATGCCTATCCCTACACAAATACCTGTTTTGATTTTTGAAGTGAACATTAACTATCCTTTTCTATATAATTTGTCGTCGTGGGGGTGACGGGTGGTGAAATGTTATGGACAGTTTGTTTACATTTTAGAGTAAGTAGGACCATAATACAAACGAAGAATGACAACTTGATCCGAATGAAATGAGCGGGAATACACGAAACTACCCGATTGAATACAGACTTAACAATTATAAGGCCCCCGCTTGTAAACAAAGTTTGTTGCCTTCAAGACAAGGATGGAAAAGGCATATCTATGGTCTTTTATTACTCTGAGGGCCGGTTTTTCAATATCACAAGTGTCGCCTTAACAATACCAATTCTACTTTTGATCCCGCAGTTCCGCATGCACATAACTCGAATCGAATTAAAATAATGTAATTGATCAAGTGGGTCATTTAATGGAGGTGTGCGGGGTGTTTAGATGACAAAAATAACTAAGTTGAAACTGCATTTTTTTTTTCGCGCGCAATTGACGCACAAACCTAACCTCTGAGCAACCTCTAAGCTAACCTAGCTTGCGAGTCAGTCGAAAATGCGTGAATTAGTTTTTCTCTCGCAAATGACACACAATCCTAACCTGAGCATGCTAACCTAGCTTGCGAGTCAGTCGAAAATGCCTGAATTAGTTTGAATGCAATCCGAGTTGGACATGCGTAAATTACTAGCCAACCATACCTGAGGTGGGATTCTGTGTACCATAGAATTCTATTGTCGATAGAAAAAGTGAGATGACATTATGGTTGAATTCATGGGAGAGAAAGAGACAAAACTGTCGACAATAGAATTCTATGGTACACAGAATTCCCACCCCTGACCTGATTACCCTTACCACCCCTTACCTAGCCTAACACAATACCAAATTAGTTACGAAATAACAAGTGCGCATGCGGAACTGCGGAATTAAAAGTAGAATGGTACGGCTAGACGCTTTTTTCAATATCCTGTTAGAATAGTTTGACTGACAGCTAAATTTGACTGAGGCTTAGGATGTGAGTTTGTCGTTCATTTGAGCGAATGTCACATTCATTCTAACAACCAGTCACATTTAGTTGTCAGTCGAACTAGGCTAACAGGATGTTGGAAAACCGGACCTGAGGAATAATTAATTTTCTGTTAGCGTTTTTGTGTGTGACATTTTCATCAAGAAAATAGTGAATTAAGCACTGCATCAGATAAAATTAAATAAAAATGTGGTTATTACATACCTCACAGTTTGTTGACATTGAATCACACTGTGTATTTCAATTCGATTCAATTAAATTCCAATTTTTTTTATTTGAAGATCACAAGTGGTTTAAGACATGTCAATAATTGGGAGTAGAGTAGTTGTAGTACACATAAATTTACTTCTATAGCCGTTTTCGATTGGCGTTTGGTTCTGGTAGCGGTTGACATAAAAATGACAGCGGTTTACTTTCTGGTACTGTTAATGACGTCATAGTGAATAATGAAACGAATGTGTTGATTGATTACTACTATGACGTCATTAACTACCAGAAAGTAAACCGCTGTCATTTTTATGTCAACCGCTACCAGAACCAAACGCCAATCGAAAACGGCTTATATGGGCAAGTTTTGCGATTTACGGGTTTTGAGGAAGGCAGAATTGTTGAAAGCTGTGATTACTTTTTTATGCGTTTTATGCTGAATTACTTTTTTATGCGTTTTTGAGAAATCAGACCACGGAAGCTGCCAACTTGGAGGTTATGATACTGTCAATATGCTCTCAAGCCAAGGGCTGTTGCTAGACGCTAGTTTCAGGTTCGGTCAGATAGTCAGATTTAAGCCGTTTTCGATTGGCGTTTGGTTCTGGTAGCGGTTGACATAAAAATGACAGCGGTTTACTTTCTGGTACTGTTAAAGACGTCATAGTTAATAATGAAACGAATGTGTTGATTGATTACTACTATGACGTCATTAACTACCAGAAAGTAAACCGCTGTCATTTTTATGTCAACCGCTACCAGAACCAAACGCCAATCGAAAACGGCTTATATGGGCAAGTTTTGCGATTTACGGGTTTTGAGGAAGGCAGAATTGTTGAAAGCTGTGATTACTTTTTTATGCGTTTTATGCTGAATTACTTTTTTATGCGTTTTTGAGAAATCAGACCACGGAAGCTGCCAACTTGGAGGTTATGATACTGTCAATATGCTCTCAAGCCAAGGGCTGTTGCTAGACGCTAGTTTCAGGTTCGGTCAGATAGTCAGATTTAAGCCGTTTTCGATTGGCGTTTGGTTCTGGTAGCGGTTGACATAAAAATGACAGCGGTTTACTTTCTGGTACTGTTAAAGACGTCATAGTTAATAATGAAACGAATGTGTTGATTGATTACTACTATGACGTCATTAACTACCAGAAAGTAAACCGCTGTCATTTTTATGTCAACCGCTACCAGAACCAAACGCCAATCGAAAACGGCTTATATGGGCAAGTTTTGCGATTTACGGGTTTTGAGGAAGGCAGAATTGTTGAAAGCTGTGATTACTTTTTTATGCGTTTTATGCTGAATTACTTTTTTATGCGTTTTTGAGAAATCAGACCACGGAAGCTGCCAACTTGGAGGTTATGATACTGTCAATATGCTCTCAAGCCAAGGGCTGTTGCTAGACGCTAGTTTCAGGTTCGGTCAGATAGTCAGATTTAAGCCGTTTTCGATTGGCGTTTGGTTCTGGTAGCGGTTGACATAAAAATGACAGCGGTTTACTTTCTGGTACTGTTAAAGACGTCATAGTTAATAATGAAACGAATGTGTTGATTGATTACTACTATGACGTCATTAACTACCAGAAAGTAAACCGCTGTCATTTTTATGTCAACCGCTACCAGAACCAATCGCCAATCGAAAACGGCTTATATGGGCAAGTTTTTAAATTCATCGATGATTCCATCGATGAGCATTGCGTCCTTATTTAACTAATGCAAAATGACATTGACAGCACGAATGCGCATTATCCATCGATGGATTTAAAAACTCGCCCCAAGTCACTCACTTATCTGTTTTGACTTTTGACTCACCTGATTTCGCATTTGACTGCTAGATATCATTAACTAGAACATTTTGAGGAAATTGAGATTTTTTTTTAATAATGTTGAGAACATCTTCCTTTCTAGAATAATCCACGGTTCTAAAAACCTTATGACCTAAGTACTTATTCAACAGATAGTTTATTTAAGAAATGATCAACATAGGTTCCCCAATTCTAAAAATTTAACAGTTTTTTTTAGGATTACCCAGGATTTTTTTTTCTGGAGCATTAGACAAGATTTTTTATTTTAATGTTAGTTCACTGTACTAATCCTACATTTTTTTCATCATTATATTTTCAATTGTAATTATTTCAAATTCTATTCGGATTGGAAATGAGATATATTATTATAAATGTTATTACTAATTGTTGCTTCAAAATTTACCATTTCAGACAAAATTGTCAGGTTCAAAACGCATGCCAATACTTCATACTGACAAAAAATTGATGAAAATGGTGCAGCATGTCTTGGATACCTGGTGTTATGACTATGGAGAAGAGAACCCTCTTTTCAAAGTTTTCGACTTGCAATATATGTTCAGAATTCTTAGAAATACAATTGCCGGAGATGAAGTTTGGCACAGTGATACATTTAGTACGAGAGAAATAGAAAAAGATGTGTATGCTTATACAAATGGAATAGCTTGCGAGGTGAGTATTTTTCAGCATTCCCAAAAAAACTGATGAAACTAGGTGATGTTGAATTAAACAATTTCCGATGGGTTTGAGATCCATTGTCAATAGAGCATACAGAGAGAATAACTTGCGATTTCCTGTCTACCATGTTGGTTTTCAATCCATTACTACCCCAAGATATCTTTCTCTTGGTCTGTTTGGATTTGGTTAATATACCAACCTACCATCTTGGGTAAAATTCCGTTCGGACACCACAAGCTATCAACATTTATTTCTAGAACATGCCAGTCAAAATCCAAAAATAGTCCAAATCTCCTAAGTTACTTGAGACCGCCGAAAATTTCATTTGGATTTTTTGTTCAGGAGACCAAAATACGTAAGTACAAAAAAAAAATGTTTTGATAGCTTGTGGCGCCCGATAAACGGAATTTTACACATTTCTTTGAACAGCCAAACAAGAGGCAGACAGGTTTGGCTCCAGTTCGTTATGTTATTATGAAAAATGTCGATTTCAAATGGTCGGACTACCAATATTTATTAAACAATTTAGGGAAAATCAGCCAGTTGTCAATCAGTTTCCAAAAATCATTATTTTGACGCGTTTAAGGAGGTAGATATATCCTTAACCTCCCAACGTTCTTGTCTATATTTTTCTGTATAGATTTATTTAATTATCCTACAAGTAAAATTGAAAATTAATTATATCGATACTTTTTTGTTACAACACCAAATGCACGTTTTTCGAAAAAAATATGAAAGTGAATGTCACGATTACGAGAATTATTGCAGAGAAAAAACGTGGTAGACTAATCATAATTAAGTCACACAAAAAGTTATAGAGGGATTATAATGCTGCTTGTTGGATCCCTTGTGTATTTGATTTAAAAGGTTCTTTGATGAATGCAGGCTTTTTTCCTGAAATATGGAAACATCTGGAGTATCCCTAATTTTCAAATCAGACGACAAAGCTGACATCACGAATTAAGTATTCTAATCTCACTTTTCTTCCTCACTTGTCTGGAGTTCTCTGTGTTTATTATAAAGTGCCCGAATCTGTATACAGTGCCCGTCTAAAGTCGGTTCCCCCCCTACTAATTTTTAAACCACCTGGTATATTGCAACGAAATTTGGAAGTCTTGAATTGGAGATAAAAACCTACATTTTCTCCCACTCATTCGGCTTATGGAGAAAATAATAGGTGATATCTCCATAGTCTTTGGAGATAATAGCATCAAACCTGGTGTTCTATTTAAAAAAATTATTGAAGATGGCGCTCAGCTGCAATTTTGAAACTTTTAGCTGAAATTTTTTCATGAAAAAGTAGGTTTTTATCTCTTATTTAAGCCTTCCAAATTTTGTTGCGATATACCAGGTGTTCAAAAATTAGTAGGGGGGAACGGACTTTGGACGGGCACTGTATACTTAAAAAAAAATATTTTTGTGGTATTCAAATCAGTTTATGTAACGAACTATATTATTTTTTTGTCAGTGAATGATTTGGATAAATTACTTTAATTTCAGTATCATGATGTTACGAGTGTTCCAGTGTTTTGTAGCCGTTCAGTTTGCATTAGATATGCTTACATTATTTGTGATAATTGCTGCCCAGAACTGCGTATCACTCTAATTCCAGGAACACACTTGCCGGATAAGGCTGTGAAAACAACATACAAGGGTTCAAACCATGGCAGTTCAGCATCGTCTGTTTCTTCAAGGTCATCTAGGTCTTCCGTAAGTGATGAAAATCATGCACACTTCATAAGCAAAAGTTCTTTGGAATGTATAACCCTTGGAACTATTTTTCATTTAAATACCTTATATAGTATTTGAAGGAAAAAAATTTGTATTTTGTGCAAAAAAAAATTGACACTGGCAAACGTTACTGCAAATATTCACACCCGTCTTTAAAGCATCCACTTCTCACACTTGTATCACTATGAAGAGCATTATTTGCTAATAAAGAGTGATATACAGGGTAATTCAAATTTGACCCCCACCATTGGGATCTCATAAACTACAGGAGATACGTCAAAGCTTAAATTAGGGCCAAGTTGCGTATTTTGGTGCTTGACAAAATACTGTTCTGAAACTTGAAAAATTGCGAGTATTTCCGGAAATATCCGAAAAAAACTGAAAATCGGAATTTTCGTTTTCATTTTTCTGGCGTTATTTGACAAAAGAACCCAAAACCATAGAACACTTCCATTGATACGTTTTTCCAGCTACACGTTGTCATGTTTAGATTTACTCCCCGGCGTTTCGTCTTCTGGCAATCATCATCGACTTTTTTCTGTTATGGCCGCCATATTGTTTTTTTACACAGAAAAATTGTGCTTCTCATTCTGATTTCATTGATGTTTAATTTGTTATGATTTGATCTTCTGAAAGATAAACACTATTTTTCTGTGTAAAGAAACAATATGGTGCCCATGATAGGAAAAAAAGTTGATGATGACTGCCAGAAGACGAAACGTCGGGGAGTAAATCTGAACATGGCAACATGTAGCTGAAATGTGTTTTTGGTTTTGGGCTCTGTTATCAAATAACGCTACAAAGAAAATGATTTTCAGTTTTTTCGGGATATTTCGGAAATACTCGGAATTTTTCAAGTTTCAAAGGAGTATTTTGTTAAGCACCAAAATACGCAACTTTGCCCTAATTTAAGCTTCGACGTATCTCCTGTAGTTTAGGGTCGAATATGAATTACCCTGAATCACCTTATAATTGTTTTATCCACACTTATGAACTGTATGAAGTACCACTTTATCCACTAGTGAAATAATGAAATTACTTTATTCCACTAGTGGATAATGAAAAATAAAATCTTAAATCAATCAATTTTAGTTATTTATGCAACAAGTTCAAAAAGTAAGTGTTTATTGCACTCGACGAGAAATTGTCGACGAGGCCGAGTTGTACAACTTAAGACTTTTTTCCATGTCAAAATTATTTATTTCAGTTTTTTGATACTCTTTGGCACACTTTATGGAAACTTTCAAATTATTATTGAAGCCAATATTTTCTCGACACAGGAAACATCAATACGCGAAGATGATTCTGACAGTGTCATATCTTTCTCGAGCAAATCAGAGTGGGATAATCAGTCTCTGGCATCGGAAACTTCGTCGACTTCAACCATAGATTGTGAAGATAATTTTCCTTCGCTCGGAGCAAAGAAGAGAGTGGGTTCATCGTTGAATTCTTGGAACCAGTTTTCGCCCAATGACTGCAGCAGCAGTCAGAGTCAGAGTTATGAATCGAATGGCAAGAGTTATGCAAGAATCATGGGCACATCGGGGTTGAGCAGGAGGCCTATGGATATCCGTAAGTTTCTAATTATGTAGTTAGCTCTTTGAATGATGAATGTTTAGCAGGCGCGTCGCAGCGCTTATGACGGCTATAGCAGACGTGTCACAGCGCTCATGACGGCTATAGCAGGCGCGTCGCAGCGCTTATGACGGCTATAGCAGACGTGTACCAGCGCTCATGACGGCTATAGCAGACGTGTCCCAGCGCTCATGACGGCTATAGCAGGCGTGTCGCAGCGCTCATGACGGCTATAGCAAGCGCGTCGCAGCGCTTATGACGGCTATAGCAGACGTGTCACAGCGCTCATGACGGCTATAGCAGGCGTATCGCAGTGCTCATGGCGGCTATAGCAGGCGCGTCGCAGCGCTCATGACGGCTATAGCAGGCGTGTCGCAGCGCTCATGACGGCTATAGCAGGCGCGTCGCAGCGCTCATGACGGTTATAGCAGGCGCGTCGCAGCGCTTATGACGGCTATAGCAGACGTGTCACAGCGCTCATGACGGCTATAGCAGACGTGTCGCAGCGCTCATGACTGCTATAGCAGGCGCGTCGCAGCGCTTATGACGGCTATAGCAGACGTGTCCCAGCGCTCATGACGGCTATAGCAGACGTGTCCCAGCGCTCATGACGGCTATAGCAGGCGTGTCGCAGCGCTCATGACGGCTATAGCAAGCGCGTCGCAGCGCTTATGACGGCTATAGCAGACGTGTCACAGCGCTCATGACGGCTATAGCAGGCGTATCGCAGTGCTCATGACGGCTATAGCAGGCGCGTCGCAGCTCTCATGACGGTTATAGCAGGCGCGTCGCAGCGCTTATGACGGCTATAGCAGGTTTGTCCATGAATGTTTTAATATACCTACTATTTCGTGAAATGTTTTGTACATCTGCTTCAAATCCAGTGACATAGTCAGATATTATTTTAAAAATAACCCATTTTTCAGATTTCATTGGATTATTTTGATATTGTTTTTTTGGGATTTTCTATTAACCATTATTTTTCTTTACAGCCTCATCTTTCAATAACAATACGGGAAACTTCGATTCTTCCAGGTGTAAGTACATTCACAATTTTAAAATTTGTTGTGTTTCTGTTGTGCAGTTGATGACTTTGAAGGTGGATTCATACATCACTAAAACTAAAATGAATTTAAGATTTAGATGAATTTTAAATTAAGAATATGATGGTGTTCATGCAGCAGCAATTTAACGAAATTAAGAAAGTATTAGACAAGCGCATATCGTCCCAACTGTCAATTTTTGAAACGTCTTCGGGTATTCTTTGATCAGAAAACAGAAAATGAACGGTGAACCCTAAACTGAGATTATCTTGGTTTGTTGTTTTTTGTTTTATCTGTTCTGGTCTGGTGTTTACACTCCAGCATGGAAACTATCACCAAGAGAAATGAATATGGTTTAGTACTGAGTACATTTATTGCTTTCTGGAAGCCTCTGGTGTTGTGAGGAATAAGATAAATAGGAAATATGGCGTCAGACCTATGCTGAAATGGCGAACATAACATAAACTCTTTTCTCTTTGAAAGCAATCAGCTGTGAGCAAAGAGACTACGCATGCGCCGTTTCTAATTCATGGAAGAAATTAAGTTATTAGTTGAAATTTGTCTTTCTTAAGGTAGATTCATGCAAGCATAAATATAAACTTAAATGAATTGAAAACTAAAATTAAGAATATAAAACAATGTAATGAAATGGAGGTGTTCACGCAAGAAATTAAGCAATTAAAATTAACATTAAAACTAAAAGTGGATTCATGCAACATCACTAAAACTAAAATGAATTTAAGATTTAGATGAATTTTAAATTAAGAATATGACGATGTTCAGGCAGCATCAATTTAACGAAATTAAGACAGACAGTACTAGACATCAGAAAACAGAAGGTGAACCCTAACCTAAGATTATCGTGTTTTGTTGTTTTTTGTTTTTTCTATTCTGGTCTGGTGTTCACAGTACAGCATGAAAACTATCACCAAGAGAAGTGAATATGGTTTAGTACTGAGTACATTATTGCTTCTGCAGGAGCATCTGGTGTTGTGAGGAATAAGAGATATAGAAAATATGGCGTCAAACCTATGCTGAAATTGCGAACATAACATAACCTCTTTCCTCTTTGAAAGCAATCAGCTGTGAGTAGAGACTACGCATGCGCCGTTTCTAATTTATGGAAGAAATTAACTTATTAGTTGAAAGTACAAGCGAATGCATTAAAGCGTTCTGATGTAATGAAAGGACAACTACCTAACCACACCTTGTTCAATGAAACACAGTAAAACAGAATCATTAAGAGACTCTGATAGATTGAAAGGGTAAACAGTATGAGGGAACAGTCAGTTTATGTAGGCCGTGAAGATGACAGCACTGACAATGTCGAAATCCCCGCATATAATAACTCGAGGTTCAAAAAATTTGAACACATCCTTTTAGTACTTTACCAAAGCACAAATAATATAACATTGAACCAACTTATCAAATTTGAAAATGCTGAATGCATTTAAATTAATTGATTATATTTAAAAGAGTAATACGCCAATACAAAAAAAATTATATAGTCACAATACTCGGAATTTGAACAACTTTTACTTAGATAATATTCATTAAAATAAAGGAAAAGCGAATTCAGTTCTCATCTCCACTGAAACTGTCAATAAATTACCAGTAAAAATGAAAAATTCAAAAACTATAATTTCATTTTCCAAAAATTTTAAACAAAAATATACGAATGAAAACTTCATGAATTTATCTTGTTATTTGATTAGTTAATTTACCAGAACTTGTTTTGACTGGAAGTTAGTTCTTCATTAAATAAATAAACTGAAATGAATATAATACTTTTTGCCGTCATTTTGTTTTTGATAAGATAAAAAAATTCATGCAATGATGCACTAGTTATGATTATATGGGTAATTGATAACGAATATGCAAATACATTTTTCATTATAGGAAGGACCGAGATAACAAACTTGGTTCTGTTCTATTTGAAAGAATGAGTTTTTGCTCAAGAACAAATAAAATCAAAGCTGCTACTCCATTATTTTATTCCATACCTTACTTTTTACCAATTCTTTAGCGTTGGATTTATCTGTGGGCCGTGGAAGAGGCAGGAGAAATCAAGACACCGATGACTTTCCAGCACTTGGAAGGGGAAGGGGGCTAGCCCTGAGTCGCAGCAAAAAAGCCAATAATACTGATTAGTTCTAAGTATTTTTGTTGTGATGTTTTGGTTATTTTAGTGTTGGTCAAAAAATTACACCTACCTTGACATTCCAAAAAAATTTTGATATTTAGATTTCTGTACAGGAAGTTTTTAACGTTTGAATTGGTGGTGAAATTTTTCAGCAATGTTATTATTTCATTTGCTATAAATATTTCAATGTTTTAGTTTCTGAAGTTTGTCATTCAAAAATTAAAAATATATATAAATTTCTTTCAAATGACAGATTTTGTCATATTTTCTTAATTGTAAGTTGACGACAGCCTGGAGTTTTTATTCTTTGTACTTACCACTGTAATATTATCTGAATGTTTCAACATTCGAAAGTTGTTTTTGTTTTCCTTTTAAAAAACTTTGTTTTGTTTGAATTCTTCTCAGGAAAAAAAAATTGATTTTTGTTTTGTTTGAAACATTTTGTGAGATTTTGTCAATATAAGAAGAAAGCAACTTTGAGTTTAATTCTAATTTTAATTTCTATGTTGTTCTATGTTAATTCAGTTGACAGTTGACATTCGATATACGTTATCTAGCAGTGTATCTTGAAGCACACAGCTTACCATGCTTTATTTCACTCTTTCATGTCCTATGGATTGATATGTGGACTGACGTATAAAGATAACTGTAGATTTACTTTTATACATCTTGAAATTATTACATTACCATCCCAATACATATATGAAAATCTCCTGAATATTAGACAAACAAAGGATAACTACAAGCGAAACAGGCTTGGGAAGTGCCAAAAAAGACCAGAATACATATAGACCAACCAATATAAATTTTTTGTGGAAATTAATTCTAATAGTAAGCGACTTGCGCCATGACTTCGGGGATACTTTATAAATAACTAAAATCCAAATTGCAACTCAAATTTTTTTTTGTGCAATTGTTTAAACAATGATTATTAAAAAAAAGGGGCCTTTTTTGGTTTTTTGTAAATATCTCAAAAGGTACTGGACGAATGGCTTTACTCATAAAAGTCCGTTTGTAGAGAATGAAAAAACCTACAAAATGGTTTTTGGAAAATCCCGATACGACCATTTTTCGCCGAGAAAAGCCGGAAAAACTCTTGAAAAAAGGCCTTTTTTCAAAAATTCGTATCTCCCTCAATTTTCAATATTAAGAAATAATTTTTCGGGAAATGGTAGCTAATATCATGTACGTTGAGCTCCCGAAAGGTGGAAATTGTCGCTTTTATAGTTTTCCTACAATCGGGTTTTAAAAAAATTACAGCCATATTTTGCATGATGCGTCATATTACGGGAAATGGTCCGATTTGAATTTTTAAAGTGGCATTTTGAAGTTGAGGTTAAAAACTACAATTTGTTATCTCACATTTTCCCATAAGTTTGGAGAACGTTGTTAAAAATGCTTCTGAACACAGCGCTTCGAGTGAAAATTCGTCGCCGAGTCGTGCTAAGGTAGTAGTAGAGGGGGCGCCGAGAGGCGGAGGAGAAGTGAGAGACCGGTTGCGCGCACAAGGCGCTTTTTTCTATACAGCGAAGACGTCGCTTCTCGGCGCCCCCTCCACTACTACCTTAGCACGACTCGGCGACGAATTTTCACTCGAAGCGCTGTGTTCAGAAGCATTTTTAACAATGTTCTCCAAACTTATGGGAAAATGTGAGATAGACAAATTGTAGTTTTTAACCTCAACTTCAAAATGCCGCTTTAAAAATTCAAATCGGACCATTTCCCGTAATATGACGCATCATGCAAAATATGGCTGTAATTTTTTTAAAACCCGATTGTAGGAAAACTATTGAAGCGACAATTTCCACCTTTCGGGAGCTCAACGTACATGATATTAGCTACCATTTCCCGAAAAATTATTCCTTAATATTGAAAATTGAGGGAGATACGAATTTTTGAAAAAAAGGCCTTTTTTAAGCGTTTTCCGACTTTTCTCGGCGAAAAATGGTCGTATCGGGATTTTCTAAAAACCATTTTGTAGGTTTTTTTTATTCTCTACAAACGGTCTTTTATGAGTAAAGCCATTCGTCCAGTACCTTTTGAGATATTTACAAAAAACCAAAAAAAGGACCCTTTTTTTTAATAATCATTGTTTAAACAATTGCACAAAAAAAATTTTGAATTGCAATTTGGATTTTAGTTATTTATAAAGTATCCCCGAAGTCATGGCGCAAGTCGCTTACTATTAGAATTAATTTGCAAAACAGGCTTTATTTTTGTTATATTGGTTGGACTAATAGGAATCAAATTATTCAATATACTACCCTAAAACCTAAATGATATTCCAATAATAACCTTTTTAAAGGAGAACCGATACATCCTGATTGAAAATGCACCTTTCAGTGTTGATGAATTTTATTTGATAGTTACTTGATTGATATTTAATTGATATCATCAAAACTGCATACTTCACTATTATATCCCATGATTTATATTTATATATTATGATGGTGCCAGTTCTTATGTATACATGTCTTTATGTTTATATACAGGGTGTCCCACGACGATTAAGAGTATTCTCTGTCTCGGAACTCGAGAGTAGTAGAGAATCGTAATTTTGTGGTTGTAAATTGAAGTAATCGGTGCAGTTATTTTTTCGATATTATGTTACCTAATGCGATTTTTGTTTTCAGGTTCAAAATTAATAATGGGACAACCTTTATATTTATATTGGCATTTGTTCCTCCCAATATAACGATTCCAACAAACTATCACACTTGTGGTCTAAAACTATTAATTTAAGAACTACAGGTACTTCAATATCCTTGGTCCCGCACGACGTCTGAAACGAGAAATTGCCAAATTTTAAGTTTAAGGTCACCCTGTATATTCGGGCAGTACTATATTTTTTGTGATGATTACATGCAGTTCTTAAATTAATCGTTTTAGACCATCAGGGTGATAATTTGATGGAAATATTTCATCGGGAGGAACATAGAAATGCTAAAATATATAGGTTGTCCCATTATTAATTATGAATCTAATGTCATGTGACCGATATTCCCTATCTTAGGCCAGATTTTCATGCATACGATATGCGACGATCCGATGGTACGAAAATAATCTGATTGGTTGAATTGTTGTCATGCCTACCAATTCAACAATTCAGAACATTATCGTGCCATCGGATCGTCGGATATCATATGCATGAAAATCTGGCCTTATTCGTTGTGGGACACTGTGTATTTGTGTACATGTGCATGGATGCATGCATGTATTGTATGCATGTATGTATTGTATGAATGTATGTATTGTATGAATGTACGTATTGTATGAATGTACGTATTGTATGAATGTATGTATTGTATGCATGTATATATTGTATGCATGTATGTATTGTATGCATGTATGTATGTATTGTATGCATGTATGTATGTATTGTATACATGTATGTATGTATTGTATGCATGTATGTATGTATTGTATACATGTATGTATGTATTGTATACATGTATGTATGTATTGTATACACGTATGTATGTATTGTATGCATGTATGTATGCATTGTATGCATGTATGTATTGTATGCATCTATGTATGTATTGTATGCATGTATTTATGTATTGTATGTATGTATGTAACTTATGTATATATGTATGTACGTATATACACAAAGTAGTTGTAACACCAGAAATCTGAATTACAATTATCCTGTACACAGATTTGCTGTAACAGAAAAAAAAAACGCACAATATAACTCCATAATTTTTTTTAACAAACTACCACATAGTCAAATCCATCTTCTCACCAAATGTATTTAAACAAGAGATTTGGAAAATTTTCATTAACCTAGAACCATATTCCATAAACGATTACCTAGAGTCACATCTAGATTAATCAAGCTTATGGTTACCGACCTAATCGCATATCTATGTAAAATGTATGTCTTTAATGTTTTAATATATTTTAATATATGAAACCAAATGTATTTGTCGCTCGTTTGAGTCTACTACCTAACAAGTTTAATGTTTGTACTTGGCTGTATTTTTCAAAGATTATTATTATAATTAGATTCAAAGGCAATATATCTAAAACCAAAACTCTTTTGAATACGATCAATTTTAGAGATATGAGTTGCATTATATGGAAACCAAACAGATGAATATAATCGAGGTGAGTTCTCACAATTGTGTAGTATAGGATTTTAATGGCCCTCAAACGAGTGAAGTCACGAGTTGCCCTCTTCACGAAGCCTGATAAATGCCGTTATTGTTTGGAATGTTTCAATTTACCACTTGTTCATGAAGTAGTTAGGAATTGGTGTTGCCAGCAGATAAAACATTATAACAATTGAGTTTTTATTAACTACCTACTTCTTGCAATATTCGTTTTAGTGAAGGTGATATAATTGTTGAGTAGTGCATTTGTTGATTATTCTTGCCAGAAAATAGTCGTATTTTTTTCGGTTAAATTTATTTCAACAAAAAAATTTCCCATTAGTAATTTTACTCTAAAAACTGACTTTGGATATGTTGGTTTTCCTCGTGAAATTACTGACTGGCAAAATTGTTTCGTTGCCAAATTCCTAGAAAATTATTTGAAACAATGAATATTTTTCTCTGGTTCAACATTTATTTCTTTTGTACAGAGCAGTAGGTACATATGTTTATGGCATATTGCAATTCTGTTAACAAAATTGGTTGACAAGACCCGATGAACAATAATTATTATAAAATTAACTTTAACCCTGACAAGCTTCTGGGTGCTTCTTTTTGGCCAGCTCGCACACCACTCCTTTGAAGTTGCTGATGCTGTCTGCATGGAGTTTTGGATCAAATTGCTGCAAAAAGAAAAACACCAAATTAGTATTAATTCTATTTGTTTTCAGTGACTGAATCAAAACTTACTCCTTCGTACAATATAGTGGGGACAGATCTTGGACGAATTCTAGCAGTATCTTTTTCAGCAGTTAACTGAGCTATAGTTCCTTCTTCAGAGTTATAGCAATCAAGAATCTTATTTATATCCAAGCCAACTGTTTGGGCACACTGAAAAAATTTCAATTTAAAGCAAAAACATAAATCTCAATAATAAAACGGTTAGGTTAGGTTAGGTTAGGTAAAATTTCAATTTAAAGCAAAAACATAAAACTCAATAATAAAACGGTTAAAAATTCACCATAATCCAGTCGTTGGAGACCAAAATAGCCTCCTTCCTCTAACCGAGTCCAAAATTACTGAAATTTGGTACAGATATAGTATTTGGTATCCAAAAAAATACCAAAATCCTTGCTCAGGGGTGTCGGAAACCGCCACTCAAGATTTGCAGCAAATACTGCTCTAAAGAGAGCTCTTAAGTAAAAAATGTATTGTCATTATTAAAATAGTGTCAAGTGCACTAGTGCCTTTGGACCTTCTGGGACCTTGCTCTTTCATATAACTCTAAAGAGAAACTCTCGAGACCACTCTTGAATTACTTGAATTCCTCGAGAATATTGCAGAAAGTACATATAACAAACCCTTCCCTTCAAAATGATACCCTTGAAGTGTTGTCAGGTAATGATTGAAATGATTTGTTTATTAACAATTTCCGTCGTTTAAAAAATGACGAGTTTCAAAGGCCATATCACACAAAGAAGAAGTAAATCCTGTTCATCCAAATGGTAGGATATGACTCAAAATTTAACTGATCTCAAGTTGCCATAATTTTCAAGCTACAAACATATTAAATTAAAGGTTAATTGACCATGTCTTACTTTTGCAACATATTTTTTATATCATCAATTCCGCTGGTGTTGTGCACGAAATGAAGCTTCAGACTTGTTCTTTCATTTGGTATTTTACTTTCCACGATATTCTCCGTTATTTCATAAACTCAATTTCATGCGGAAACTGAAATTTTTTGAATTACATATCAGTTTTGCACGCTTTCGGGGGTAAACAGTTCTCAAACACTGAAGATAAATATCCTACATATATTTTCCGTTATGTCGAATGGCGGCAATATTTTTTAGAAAAAACGAACTCTTTATGAATAAAAAGGCTTTTGAAGGTTCAAGGGATAGTTTCGATTTTTTGATTCTCCGCCTCAAAATCTACTAGTATATTTCCTCAACTTTGATCCCGGTTAGAGAAAGAAACCTCTAACGATTGGACTTGTTCAAAATTTTCTCTGTTTGGTAAAAGCTTTTTTCGTCTGTTTGTGCATAGAAATATCTAAATAGTTTAAAGTAGAAAATAAAAGACATTTATAGATGTGCAGAACAAAATACATTGTTTTTCAGTGTTCTGCTCTTTGGCTCATTGATATTATAAATTAGTTACTTATTCTTTTAGTTTTTGCTGCAATGATTTTGCAAACGACAAAGCTGCATTTCTAGGTCTTACCTGTTGTCCAAATTCTTGGGGAACATCTCTTTGCAAACGGAAAGTATTCATGAAACAGTTGGTGAATTCTACTTGCTGATCCTGATTCACCAACATTTTGTAAGCACATGACATGATTTTATTTCCCTTACACTCTTGAGGTCCGTGTTGGCAAATGAACTTTGCACCATTTTCCAAACTCTTAAATAATTAATTATATCTCAAAAGTGATTAAACAACCGAGGAATAAATATTCTCACCGAACTCTTTCCGAATGGTACCAGTTTCAGATTTACGTAAGGTGATAGTTCCTTCCAGCTTGGATAAAGTTGAGTTTCGATGAATCTGTGGCTGTCAGGACACAAAGATTCGAAGAGGACTTCTACGTTAATCTGAAAACAAAAACTAAATTATTCTCAGAAACTTGGTTACTGTGTCGTGACTGGCAGCTTAGGACCTATCTAACAATTTTGTCACTGAGCTTAGGAGAAAATGAATACTGAATTGGCCCCATCACCTTGGAATAAAAGAGCCTTTCTAGAAAAAGCCTACCTCTCCATCAGCCTCACCTCCTTACTCCTGAAAGCAATGGAGAAAATAACAGTTCGAGAATTTTTTTCGGCAACCGTCCGGGAAATACCTACTTCCCGAACGATTTTTCTTCGAGAAAGTATCACTTCCCGGACTAGTCCGGGAAGTACGTACTTCCAGAATTTTAATATAAATATTAATATAAATAAGAATTAGAATGTTTTTGTTAGTACCTATCTTCTGTTCGAATTTCAATATTTAATACAAATAAGAAATAAAATTTTCTTCTACAAAAATAATAATAAATAAATGTGTCTCGATTTGTTATTCTACACGGTTGCTGAAAAAATTGTTCGGCCATCTGCAATCGCGTGCGGAAAAGTATCACTTTCCGCACTTGTTTGGTAAACTACTATTGTTTTAGTTATGCATGGTAGGAGCGGTGGTGTACATATTCATTCGCAACATGAATGTAGTGTCTGGTTTCCTTAGAAGAGGTGATAATTATCCAATTAAAGATTAAGGGTTTAGTTTTCATGCATAAGAATTTGAAAGTTTTATTCGTTTAATAAAATGCTCGACTACAATGATCTGTGACTTTATGTACGAAAATCTTGAAATTTGTGCTCTTATATAAAAAATTTAGTCGAGGTTTAGAATATGGGTGAATATAAAACAGAAATTTTTGATGGAGAAAAAAAATAGCGTCCCCAATTAATAGGGCGGACTAGTTTTGTGATTATCGTGCGATTCGATTTTAAATTGGTATGTAGGGTTTTCGGGGTCGGAGATTATAAATTCTTTGTCAAAATTCAAACATTTAATATGGCGGTCGAGTTGTGATTATGATCGGATTCTATTCAAAATTGCTATGTGGGGATATTCGGGGTCGGTGATTATGATATTGTTGTCAAAATTCATAAATTAAATATGGCGGCTCCAAGATGGCGGAAGAGTTTTGTGATTATGGTCCGATTCGATTCTAAGTTGGTATGTGGGGGTTTTCGAGGTCGGAGATTATGAATTTTCGAAATTGTGATGAAGCACTTCTTAATGATTCTTCGCTCCCGTAACTTGGCAACAGCGCATTCCCGTACAGTCACAATATCATAGCAAGAACCACCCGATTGAATAGAATAATGTCCACTTCGATATCCATCTCCATATCAGATTTCTAGTAATCCGAAGTGACCAACTTGGCAACAACGTATTTCCGCAAAACAAAAATTAAATATTATTGAAATTGGCTGAAGATATATATTGATATACTTCAATCGAAACTTTAATAATTCTCTTCTTAATGATATGCCTCTCCCCTATAACTTGGCAACAGCGCATTTCCGCGAAATCAAAATTTCATAATCGAGATCACTTATTAATTTATAATAAATTTGAGTATCTATTCCGGGATTTATCATGTAATAAGGTATGCATTTTTTAATTTGTAGCGGATTCTATATGTGAATAATGTCGATGAAATTTTACTAAATTGGAATGAACGTGTCAAAGTTGACAGTTCGCAAAATAAATCAGCAATGGGCGCAACCCTTGCTAGTTGCATGATTCTAATATCATTAATTTAAGGAATATTGACTTGGCGCATATATTTTTAGCGCTACCTAGCGGGAACGCATTTCGCGAATCGGAACATGCTGGCTGATGAATAATTTTGAGTAAATAATTAACATTATTGATAGTAGGTAAATGTACTTACCTATGACCATTGAAAACATTCGGTTTTTCATCCTAGGCTGAGCTCGAAGAAATTCAGATGAACAAATTAGCACGCAAAAGTGTAGATTAATGTACTTTTTTAAAGAAATTTATCAATCGATGTTTTCTGTAATGAATACTTTTTCGATATTTTTAACAGTTTAGGGGTGAAGCCATGCCCCTCCAAAACGGATTATTGTAGTTTTATGATATATGGTCCCTCTATACTTACAGCGTTTAAAGGAAAATTACTATTTCGATATATTGAGTAGGTTCCTAGATATATTATATATTTTACTTCAGCGACTGTGCTATATTATCAGGAAAAACAAATAAATTGAACTTGTGCGGAAGTGTTACGTATTTGCAGAGTGATGTGGCATGCATAATGCAAATTATACTGATTTAACTTTACTTTGGTATCTTTTTTTGTCAACTGCGTTTGTAAAATTATGTACCGAATATATTTGTAGGACGGTATATACTCATAGACTTACCCTGTCATCTAACAAAGCTCCCTCGAAACAAATCACCGACAACACCAAAAAACTCTTTGCAACATTATTCATCTCAGTAACTCTTCGGTCAACTTCTGTTTCTGAATTGATATTCGCCAAGAGAGACTTGTTGAAGGAATCATGAATGAGGCAGTGACCTTCCTTTCACTTTCTCACATCTTCGAAATTCAATCACGTACACATAATACCTATGCGCTGAAAGCTCTTGTGTTGATAGACATGCAAAACTACAATTTTTTTCTCATTACGTTCTGGTTTTTTAACAGATGAACTCATGTATGAAGACATCATGGGTAAACGGCGTAAAATTATATTTTTAGTTATGAAATGATGTGCATGTATGGATCAATATTTTGCACTATTCGTATAATCCAGTACGATTGGGTTTTGAGACAAAAATCGATTGTAGCACCACCAAACTTGGTATGCTAGTAGTTGGAACTATGATAAACACGAAATTTTTTTTTTACCAAAGTTCCAGGGGTGGAACATATTTTTTTATTCGTTTAAAAATAAGTAAATACATTTTTGCTGTAATCTTGGAAAGTATATGATTTATCGAAAAAACAACTCAACAGGGTGAAAGACAATTCAATTCTTCTCAAAACTGATTCCTAGTAATTTTTTATGAAATGCGCACGTTTTCTCAGAAAACGTGATTGAACGCCGACATCAAATTTCAGGTTCACCCTTACCCGCCGCTTTTCACTAGTGCGGAAAAGTCTTTTCCGCGGAGTTTTTTTGCGGAAAAGCAAATTTGTTTAGTTTTTGGGAGTAGGTAACCAAAAAAATAGTCTAAACGTTTAAAATCTGATTTATTTGAACACTTACTCTGATTTATTTTAACAGTTCAGTTATAATTAATATTTCAGTATTCCACTCACTGCACTCTCTATTATTCGAATAGGGAACGAACTTCATTTCGTTTGACAGTTTATAAAAATTGTAATTCAGTATTTTATAAACAACATCTATCATGGAAAAAATAGTATTTCCTACTGCAGATGTAATACTTTAAAAAACAGTATTTTCATTTTTGTTGAAAAAAATACTATTCTCCATCTATGAGAACGTGTGATGAGGATGAAATGGACTCTGCTGCAGTCCCAGTTTCTGTTTGACGATTAGCCATTGTCAGTGAATCTTGTAAGAAATTTTACCTGATATCCTCTTTATTTTTCTGACTACTCATTTATGAGATGATACCAAAGGTCCAATGGAATATTTAAGAATGAAAAACAATGAATTTTGAACGGATAACGAGACAAAATCTATCGAAGTTTTAATATTTCATTAGCGATAACAGAAAACTGTTACCTACTGACATTTATTGTTATCAAAACCCATTATTGATGAATGACATACGACCGTTAAATCACATCTGTTTGAGACTTGGTAAAGCTTTCTATGAAAACTACTCTGCGTTTTTGATGAAATAAAAATGTTTGAAATTTTTTATGAAATTTTATAAAATCGCTTTCAGTTACCTTTGTTCGGGAGGCACTGGTTTGATTCTCCAGGCCACAGCGTGTCTGTCCGCAGTGTTTCAGCGCGGTTTGCGCAGGCTGTAGACCTCTTATGAGTGATTACCAAAAAAAGTCTTGAAAACTTTAAAATTTAATATCTCCCAAAACAATTTTTTTTTTCGACAAAAAGTATTCTTTCATTTCGTTTTGTTTTGTCATCTAATACTTTCCATTTAATTAATTGACCCAATTTCGGAAATACCCTGTATGTGCCATATCTCATTATTACCTAGTTATCAAACCCATTTTTTTCAATAAGAAACTATAATTGTATACAAAATAGATGAAATATGTATATTACCCTACTTTACACATATGTCATTATGTCTGTTTAATGTCCTTCACTGTAAACGAAATTGACCATTAATGACCCTCATTAATAAACATGGTCGATTTCTCTATAAATACACAGGTTATGCAAAGTCAAATTAAGAAATTTGAAAAAAGTTGAAAATTCTATGAAATAACTCATGCTCCTAACAACCTTTTCTTAACGAATAAGGTAAATATGTATAAATGAAAGATTGGTAAAATAATTTCTCCGCTGACCTCGTAAGTCTGTTTATTGTTCTCTAATGTAAAAGAAATCGATCATTATAATGACCCCTATTACGACGAGAAAATGTAATCAACTCGTATAGGTTTTAAAATGCTTTTAATGATCTCGAACATTCGAAATATCTGGATAAATGAATATATTTTCCTTATGACACACAGACAGTAAAACGTCAAATAGACCGTCAGCTAGTGACAGATTTAGGTGCCCCATTTTCGCATACAAGCCTCGAATAGGGTTGAAAAGTATATCGATTTGGAGTAAAATGAAGATATTTTTACGAGTGGCTCCTGGGGATAACATACCGAGAATTCGATTTTTCAGAACAGTGTTTATTTGTTTCCCTCGTGTTTCTATTTACGGTACGAAACTACAGAGGGTGATTCGTTAAGTCGCCTTAAGGAAAAAAGTTCCTATGAACATATGTCCGGAGTTGCTTCGTTTCTGAGATACAAAGGCGTTTGAAAAAAAAATCAATGCCCTGTATCTCAGAAAAGAAGCAACTCCGAACATATGTTCATAAAAACTTTTTCTCTCAAAACGACTTAACGAATCACCCTCTGTAGTTTCGTACCGTAAATAGAAACACGAGGGAAACAAATAAGCACTGTTCTGAAAAATCGAATTCTCGGTTATCCCCAGGAGCCACTCAATATCTTCATTTTACTCCAAATCGATATACTTTTCAACCCTATTCGAGGCTTGTATGCGAAAATGGGGCACCTAAATCTGTCACTAGCTGACGGTCTAAAAGCATTTACATGAGGTGGCGTAGCATCATAGTCGTTGATATGGGCCGTGTTAGTACAGTAGGTGTAGAAATTTTCGTAGGTAATATCACAAGACCATGACAAATAGCGACTATTATTTTCTTCATAATTCTATCGAGAGTTCTTTGTAATTTGACAATTTAATGAGACCATATGAACATTATAAAATAACTCCCGAGAGCTTTAGCTCGAGGGAGTTATTCTATGATTATTAATATTAATATGGTCGAATTGAATTGTCTCAAAATACAAGTTACTCGAGATGAATTAAAGAAAATAATAGTCTCTTTTTGTCATGGTCAAGTGATATTTAGGGAGACTATTTCATGAGCAGCGTAAAATCATCTATATAAGTTCATACATAAATTCTCTCCAGACAGACTCTTTACTCCTTTTTGGTGTTTTTTGGGATGGATTAGCTTACATTTTCACTAATTTCCGTAGTAGAAGATAACCGAAAACGAGAGACATTTCAACTTTCAGTTATGTCAAAATATCCAAAATATACCAATTGTAGTGTTTGATCTTCACTTCCAGATGCCGTTCACATAGTTTGAATATGATGATTTCCTTTTTATCTGCGCATTTTGCAAAATAAGCTCTTAAATGTTTATAAATTAATAAATATATCACGATTGTGCAAAAACTACACATCCGACAGAAAACATCTTGTGCAGAGTTATTATCAGTTTCCGAAATATTTTTTGTCTAGTTTCAGATTTATAAAAAAGTTGTCCCGGATTTTCTCAGAAGAAAATGCACCGATCCGGTGGAACAAAAAACCATTTTTTAAGTTTAGTAATTCTCTACAAAATTTCTAGTGACTGTAAAACGATTCCTTCAATAGTTTTGGGAGTATTTGCAAAAAACCAAAAAAGTTGGGATATTTTTCACTAATGTTTAAAAAATTCCACAAAGCGATTTTGCTGGGGCGAAAACCGAGGTTTTCATTAACGAACTACCTTATAAAAAGTAGCATAGTCCATTTGCGTCTTTTATTTTGCTTGGTCTACAGTATGTTGTCCTTGCTAGGAAGTAGTACAACATGAGACACATTATGTGTCTCTGTTTTAATTTTCTCGAAAAGTTTTGTAATTAGCCTTAGATGGGAATTTGAATTATCTTTAATTAATTTATTGTCACATCAATAACAATTATATTGAAGAGTATTATGGTTCATAAGAAGTCCAAACCAGAATTGACTTTATAGTCCGGTGAAGAGACTATTGGATTCATTTCAACCTGCACTACCTGGATGGGAACATGATATGAATTGAGCTGCTAAGAGAAAATTTGTTAACAATATAACTAATTTATTGAACATGCATTGCTCTGAAATCTATTCCTATGTGAAGTGTTGAATCCCGAGCAACACTGTTGATGTTGGTGGTGAGTCTGCCTATTCTTCACAAGCGGGTGGGTACCGCCCGTCACGTGATTTGATACTGAATTTTTGTTGCAGAGATTTCCGTCACTTTTCGATGTACTCATTTCGATGTGATTGCTGCACTCGTTGGTTTTCTCTAATTTTTTGAAGTAATCATACATAGATTTCCCAAATTCGAATTTCTGCGGTAACTTGGTAACTACTAATTTCGACTGGGTGGAGTCTTTTTGCGAAGTCACGTCGCTCACTAAAATACCAGGTGTGGTGGGAAGGGGCAGAGGGCATCCTTGCGAAGTCAAGCTCACCTGAAAAATTGAAATCAGTAGGTAGCATGAATAAACAGAAAAATTGTCATTCATCAGTGAAATATCAAAGATAAACAGACATCTTCGCCACACTTTTGATTTTATCCCAATCTTACGTTCACAGCAGTTTCCATTTCTTCTACCTCGTCTATCCAAGACATATTTTCGGCCGGTTTCGGGAATGGTTGTGTGTTAAGTGCGCCTGTATAGGGGCTGCCTGTCTGGTGGTCTGACTTTTTAAAATCGGCTAAGTGTACTTGGGCCTGAAATGTTAGGGATTTCTTCTTATTGATCTCCTTTGAAGTTGTAGATCTGCTGCCACTTTCTTCATTTTGGAAAGTGTGGTGAACACCTTCTATTTCATTAGAGAAAATTCTAGATTCCACCACACTTCCCAATTGTGTGGGGAAATTTTTCTCAAGTCCAGCGTTACCCACACTTTCGCTTATTCTGTCGAAATTATGGCTATGTCCAGTGTTTTCTTCACTTTCCATTTAATCGAAGAAATTTTTTCGTTCGAAGTCCGAGATTCACCGTAAAGAGAGAAATAAATATAAGTCCATCACAAATCAACAAGATTGGGATAAAATCGAAAGTGTGGCGAACACCAAACCTCCAAGACAATTGGAACCTGTGGTGAAAGCTGGACTTGAATCCCAATATGATTATTGAAAGTGTGGTGAATAACGTTTGTATTTTATATTTGTTATTAAAACAGAAAATATTATTTCTCATTTTTATTGAAACTACAAAATATCCTTACCTCGCTTTTGCGGTGGTCGGAATGACTTGATCTGGGTGGAACAGTTGTACTTCTGTATCTGAAAGCACAAGGAAGATCGAAATGTGGTAACTTTTCGTTTTCATCTTGTTCCATCACGATAGAACCGAAAAAGCTAGCTGGATCGGCCATTGTGCAGACTGCACCTGCGGAGTTTGACCTCATTTCTACAAGAAGACAAAGTTCTGTCAAATATCTCCAAAATGCCGAGTGTGTCAGAAGACAAAATTCAGTTGAAAATTCCACACCCAACATTTTCGACCTATTAAAAGCCTGTATTTTTATCGTTACCGCAGCAACTGAAAAAAATTCCGGAAATGAAATTGCACTGGACATTTTTTGACGTTTATAGCTAAAATGATATTTAAATTTAACTTTTTACAAAAACATGTTGTTACTACGTTAGTTCTTATATTTTTCTTAGCTAATTCGTAGGAACAATACAAATTTAGAATATTCAGAATAGAAATTAAGAACAGATTTAAAAATGAAACCACCGATATTGATATCTGAATACCTATAGCTGCTTAGATATTAACTGAAGAAAAATATTATCTTTTTGAACTAACATACAAAGCCTACTAGTTACATTTCAAAACCATCAAAACCCGTATTACCCTGGTATTATTTTAATAATATTTCGGTGTGGAATTTTCGTACCGAATACAACCATTCTAGCTTCAATTAAAAACAAAATATATTTTAGAAATTTTCCCACCTCACTTCTTTGCCCAATCAAAAAATTCGTTTTTGTCATGGCAACCCAAAAAATTTCCGGAAATTTTTATCATCCAGGGTACCCTGGGCAAAATTAATAAGTGGAAATTTTTCTGTCAAATATTTGACAGGTGATGGTTGATATTTTGCGTTTAGGTACGAATGGAATATTATTTTTCATATGGAAGGAGATAATACTTCATAATTATGTATTTACTAGAAATTCCGAATGTGTCTGAAAATATTTTTTCTACTAGCGTGCGAAAAAATCCACTTTTCCGCACTCATTTTAGTTTTGAAAGAGTCACTTTTCCGCACTAGTGCGGAAACGTTTTTTCTGCACTCTTTTTGGTGCGGAAAAACCATTTTAGTGCGGAAAAGTAGATTTGTTTAGTTTTTGCGGATTATACTGACAGTACAGTAACAGTAAGTATGGTTGTATAGTTTAATATATATTTAATAATAAATGTTCTTTATGTTAACTTTTGGGTGTTTTTTCCGCTAGTAGCAAAAATAGTGAACCTAACACGAGCGTAACGTGTCTTTTCCGCAGGCGATTTCTCGTCGTCGTCGTCGTTCGGCCATCTGCAATCGCGTGCGGAAAAGTATAACTTTCCGCACTTGTTAGGTAAACTACTATTCTCCACTAAAAATCGCAGAACTGGCCAATTCTGAAATAAAATTTCAGAAAATCTTCAATACACCAGTTCTCACTATCTCTATTAGGAAACCGCGTAGCCGACTTAAATTTAATGGAAACCTATTTTTCATTTAGTATGTTCTGAAAATCATGCTGAAATGTAACAAAAATGAAACAAATATGTGAAGCTTACACAGGAGTTTTCTTATTATTTGTTGCGTTGTTATAGCCGAGGGGCTCCGTGTACCATGGAATTCCATTTGAAGAGGAAATAATGGTTGAGATCATGGGAGAGTAAGAGGATATACCCAACGGTCGACAATATTGTCACGAATATTAAGACCTCAGAACGGGGCGCCATCTAGTGGAGGATAGCAGTAATAGCGGACCCTAGACTAAGGAAGCAAATGGAATTTGAAGAATACTCCCGAAGCCGACTAGAAGAAATGTTTCACTATAAGAGGCCGTGTGAGTCGCCCATTGACAAGTATTGAAGACTGGAAGCGCCGCCGTTTGAAATAAATATAGCCCAGTAAATCGTAGTACATATAAATTAGGTTTTACAGCGTATTCTGTTTTGGGTGTTTAATAAAGAATTTTAGAGTAAAATTGCAAAGTTTATTACAATATATTTCCACAGTACATGGAAACCCTGATTTCAATTCCTGAAATTTTAGATTTAATATTTTTTGACAAGACGTTTCAGTAGAGGTAGTTATCTAAACGGGCAAAATGGTTCAGAAGACAAAGAAACACCTGTCTAAATGTTGGTGAATATGGCAAAAATGGTCATGCCCACTGGACACTGGACCGCATTTTCAACGAGAGGTACCCTGATCGCCCTATATAAAATATCTGGAAAAATAACGAATTAACAAAAACTATAGTACAATTTACTACCAAAGAACAGTGCTTTAGATAATCCAATATTTTGAGTTTAGCTAGCGAAACACAATTTGGCCTGGTCCATTAACAAAAACAAGAAAAAAATAATTAAAGATATAGTAATAAATATAGTAATTATTTATAAATTTCCTTATCTCGCACATTTATTTTGTTTACGATTTAATTTCGACGTGTCTTACCTCTGCCATTCGTTTTGATGGGCGAACTCGCAATGCTTCTCCGCGCCACATCTTTGAAGGTAATGGGCGAGTAAATGACCGGTCGCCCTGCTTCTGGAATGGTGTCTTTCCATTCCATTTTTTTCTCTTTTTCGTTTCTGATGAATTCTGGTTTTGTGATTCTGGGAATGGGAGCTCTGCTTTCCTTTTGTTGAAGCCAATAGGTTTTCATCGTCCCTAGTGGAAATATTTCAAGTGTTTTCTTATTGTTATCGGAATGTCTGGGATCATTAGGATAAATCAAGAGATAAATATATCATGTCTGAACTCTGCTGCTGGAGCTCTTGGTGTGGTTGACAAGCAACATGATTCTTCTCGAAAAAGAAAAGAAATTTATATTCCGACGTGTCATAATGACATTATTATGGATTTCATTTTTAGCGTCAAAATGACATACTTTTATAGGACTGAGTACTATAATCCCACACAACACACGATATCCTATGCATGTCCAATACATGTCTAATTCATGTCAAAATATCCTGGATCAATTTTGGATATCCATAGGATATCCACAGGATATCCATATATGTATATACATATTCAAATGAGAATGGTTTTTCTCATTTTCCATCATATTGGTGAAGTAACAGAAAAAATATGCCGATGCCACATCCCTTCAACGAAGGAGACCGCTAAAATGAAGTTTGTTTTGACCATTGAAGTGCGAGCCGCGTGCCGATCGTGAACTTATATGCGGCCTGCTGCCGCCCCTTGCTTGGTCGCACACCTGCTCGGATCGGCCCTGTACACAGTAAGTATACTGTGTGAGTAGTCGAAAGAAGTATGAAACAAGCAAAATGGCATTAGATAGCTTGAGAGGTAAACGCAAGTATTGAACTAGGATTGGTTTGTAACGTGTATTTTTTGAGCTACTACTATTGTTAATGGTTGATTGCTATTGTAATATTATATTGGCCAAAATAATCATATTAAATAGAACAGAATGTGTTCATATTATCTATCTGCATGGTTCAATTCAAGCTTCAATTGGTTCCGTTGAAATTCATCAGATCACCAGATCACCAGAATTTTTTCAATATGTCGCCAATCAAATTGAAACCACAATGAATCATCTTCATAGCCTGATTTGTAATGAACATGTTTTTCTCATTGAATGTATTTATAGTATTTTTATTTATTCCTATCTTCAATGAATCTGTTACTTGAATAATATATCCAACACAGGACAGTTATGACTGTCGTTATTAAAGTCATTTTAGACAAGTAAACTATCAAATAACACACTAGTGAGTTATAATCCATAAGTCACTGGTGAGTCATTTTAGACAAGTAAACTATCAAATAACACACTAGTGAGTTATAATCCATAGGTCACTGGTGAGTCATTTTAGACAAGTAAACTATCAAATAACACACTAGTGAGTTATAATCCATAAGTCACTGGTGAGTCATTTTAGACAAGTAAACTATCAAATAACTCACTAGTGTGTTATTTGATAGTTTACTTGTCTAAAATGACAATAATAATGGGTCATAACTGTCATGTGTTGGATAATAGTTATTTATGATACAAGTGTTAAAAGTGGCATTTTATTTTGTGAGTGGGGAATATTGCGAAACGAGCGTTAGCGAGTGGAGCAACCCCACGAGCAAAATAAAATCACTTTTAACAAATGTATCATACAAAATTTTTTGTTCAACAGTTACTGCTAGTAAGAAAAAAACAAAAAAAAAATAAGATCCATAAGGATTCGAACACACGATCTTTGGGTTACAAGGCTGACTGACAGATACTTCAAAATAATAAACCCAAACGCACTTTATTTATGAATGTCATTATTTGTCAGTGATGAAGGACATTCTACAGTTGGACTAAATACTACTTCGTTTGTAACTTCAAAAGGAATTAGTATTACCAATTGCGCAAACGGCCAAATACATGTGTGAACTTTTATAAACGATTCCTCTTGAGTAGGTGCTCTGTTTATAATATCTGATTGAAGTGTTAGAGAGATCTATATTACTGAGTATCCATCATCTCATCTGTCATTTTACTTTTAACACTAGTGTTAAAAGTGATTTTGTGAAAACGTCAGTTTTTAGTTCATGTGTCAATGAATTAAAAACGTCATTTTTAATGTCAGTTGTACAAAAAACATTGTATGCCACTCATGTGTTATGTTTCCTAAGTCACTTTAGAAATTATACCACTCGGCCTGACGGCCTCGTGGTATAAATCTTTCTCGCGTGACTTATTTTCAACATAACACACTAGTACCATAAATAACTATTCTATTTGTGATGATTAAAATAAGCGTACCTTTTCCTTTGATTTGAATTTCTCCCCGTTCGGACACTTTGTAGCTGGATGGTAGAAGTTCTCTGGTATACTGAGAGATGTGGATTTTCATTGCTTCACTGCTTGACTCCATTCTTGAAGCTGTGTTGACGCTGTCGCCGAAAAGGCAGTATCGGGGCATTTTGAGCCCGACTATGCCTGCTACTACCGCTCCTGAATGTACGCCAACTCTGATTCGGAGATGTTGACCTGTAACATATAGTGTAGTTGTTTTAAAATCGACAAATTCTAAGGAAACCTCATGGGATTTTGTTAAGTAGATAAATACTGAGACTGCGGAAATGTTTGAGTGGCCCTTTCGAGTAAGTAAGTAAGTAAGTAAGTAAGCGAGTAAGTAAGTACGTAAGTAAGTGAGTGAATGAGTGAGTGAGTAAGCAAGCAAACAAACAAGTAAGTGAGTAGGTAAGTTAGTAAATGAGTAAGTGAGTAAGTTAGTAAGTAGGTAAGTTAGTAAGTAAGTAAGTAAGTGAGTAAATGAGTGAGTGAGTAAGCAAGCAAACAAGCAAGAAAGTAAGTGAGTAAGTTAGTAAGTAAGTAAGTGAGTGAGTGAGTAAGTAAGTAATTAGGGAAGTAAAACAAGCAAGCAAGCCAGCGAGCGAACAAGTAAGTAAGTAAGTGAGCAATCATCAAGAAAGTAAGTAAGTGAGTAAGTAAGTAAGCAAGTGAGTGAATGAGTGAGTGAGTAAGCAAGTAAGTAAGTAGGTAAATTAGTAAATAAGTAAGTAAGTAAGTAGGTAAGTTAGTAAGTAAGTAAGTAAGTGAGTGAGTGAGTGAGTAAGCAAGCAAAGAAGCAAGAAAGTAAGTGAGTAAGTTAGAAAGTGAGTGAGTAAGTGAGTAATTAGGGAAGTAAAACAAGCAAGCAAGCCAGCGAGCGTACAAGTAAGTAAGTAAGTGAGCAATCATCAAGAAAGTAAGTGAGTGAGTGAGTAAGTATGTAAGTAAGTAGGTAAGTGAGTAACCAAACAAGTTAGTGAGTGGTAAGTATGTGAGTGAGTTATGAAGCGAGTAAGTAAATAAGAGAGTAAGGTGAGTAAAGTGAGTAATGAAGTGAGTTAGTAAATAAGTTAGTAGATGAGTGAGTAAGTAAGTGAGTGAGTGAGTGAGTAAGTAAGTGAGTGAGGGAGTGAGTAAGTAAGTAAGTGAGCAATCAATCAAGAAAGTAAGTGAGTGAGTGAGTAAGTATGTAAGTGAGTAACCAAAGAAGTGAGTGAGTGGTAAGTATGTGAGTGAGTTATGAAGCGAGTAAGTAAATAAGAGAGTAAGGTGAGTAAAGTGTGTGAGTAAGTATGTGAGTGAGTAACCAAAGAAGTGAGTGAGTGGTAAGTATGTGAGTGAGTTATGAAGCGAGTAAGTAAATAAGAGAGTAAGGTGAGTAAAGTGAGTAATGAAGTGAGTTAGTAAATAAGTTAGTAGATTTTTGATCTGTTCAATATAATAATTTTCTTAATATATTATGGAAGATCGTTACATTTTACGAAATCATTATAACATGTATAACAATAGGAAGGAGTTACGTTATAATATATTTAAACTAGAAGTGAATAAACGTTTCGTACCCACCGGTAGAGGGATCCTTCAGATCGGTAATGGCCACCACCATATCCAGAGCCATGTCGCACACCCTCTCCGCATGGTTTCCTTCTTTTTCAGGCGCTCCGCTCACTACCATGTACGCATCTCCTATGGTCTCCACCTGGGGCCAGCAGCATGGCAAATATTTTGATGGATTGATGTTAAACCATAAAGTGCAAAATACACAACAGTGCAGTAATTAAACACATACATAAATATTATAACAATGGCCGAACATACGCGAGGAAACAGTGTTTACCTACTATCAATATGTAATGTCAGTCATTACAATACTGATATGAGTTTCGTAATGAGATACTTTACCGCACTAGTGCGGTAATAGTTATTTACGTAATCAGTTATGGAAAGACCGATATTGTTCGATGAGTGTAATATTTGCCAAAACGAGCGAACGGAGTGACTGAGTTTTGCAAATTACGCGAGTCGAACAAATAAATCTTTTCATAACTTATTTCGTACAAAATTTTAACCAATGATATCATTACATGAATATAATATAATGGTTCTTTCCTGATATGGGACAGTGGCATTGGCACTTGTCAGAATGAATATTTAATAAGCAATATCAAACGTGTCAGACTTATATGTCAAAAATGAGTAGTTGTTCCGACGAAATAGCGTCTGATACAGAAGAATCGGCAAATAAATCATAAAATGAATTATTAATACCACAAAAATCTAAAGTTAGATATGACGCAGAAAATGCTGTTTTGAATATTTTCAAAGATAAAATTATTAGTTTCTTATTCTATTTCATTACACAACTAGTTGGTTACTGAATATTACACAACTCATTTTCACTTGTCTCTAGTGACAGTTTTGAGAAAACTGACGTTTCATAATTCACAAACGTCATGTAAAACCTGACTTTTCGAAACTGAATTAGATAAATATCTATTACCAAATTCGTTTTTTCATCTTCAGTTTGACAATAAAAAATTGGGTTTTATATAACAGGTTCTGTTTTGGTACGCATTTTTATTTTTTCTAGATTGGTAATATCAAACTGTCCAGGGGCGCACCCAGGATATTTTTTCGGGGGGGGGTAATTTTTATGATTTGAATATATAAAACTCAAAATACAACTCAAGAAAATATTTCAGGGGTTAATCAAGTGTTAATTAATACATTTCGGGGTGGGGGGGTTCTAACCCCTGAAACCCCCACCACCTTGGGTGCGCCCTTGAAACTGTCATACGAAAGTTAAACAAGGTAAGGGCTGGGACTCTTTTCGGTACACCAGAAAGTGATAGCGTGTGCCTTTTTTTTTAATTATTCCTGATCTAGTACGAGAATTGGTCAATTCTTGTATTTTTTAATCATTTGGTGTTTTGGAATGTTGCATTACTAAGCGATTGTAGGAAATAGTCTACTGTATATCTAGGCGGTAAAGTGGTATTTTTCAGGCGGAAAGAATATATAGACAAGCGAGGCGCGAGGCGTGGTTTACTCATAACTTTTTATCCTTCACAATAATTATTGGTAGTATTGTTTCTAGAAAAATTTTTTTTCATTGAGAAACTGACAAGATAATTGCAAACAAACATCAAATATCACAACTTATGATTAATTAATGAATTTGAAGACATTGACAACTGCTAACAATTTATTTTTATATTGACGTTTAATGGCGTCGCCACCTAGCGTGAAAATGTAAAATTTACTTTCTTGGCTAGCCTTAGAAAAGGTTACTTTCTCCTCTCCACGAAGCCGGTAAAATTCAGCGGATGTCGGTAGAAGTGTAATAATGATCTTTGATGAATAAACAATGTAATTTTACTAATTTCTCACGTTTTCCTATCGAATTAGCTCGAAGAGTTGAGTCAAAAACTTCTCCCGTACCAAAAATCATTTCTATTGGATTTTTTGTCAGGTTGTAGTAACATTTTGCTACAGCTCTTGCATTAGAGGTAGAGATTCTTTTTGTTGTCTGAAAATATCTGAAGATGATCAGTTCCTCAAGTATGTTCGGAAACATTCGATTAAATAACATATAATATAATAACATTTACAAAAAATATAGGATGTCCGCTTGACTCTAATTTCGTGTTTAAACTGGGAATTATTTCGAATTTTATTTGGAGTTGTTTTTGGACACTCATGAGGTTTCATTCGCCAAAATAAAGAAGTTTTTTGTACTAGTAAAAGAAGTAAATATTTTTACGTAAGTCGCTCACTTTCAACTTTAGGAAGAAAGGTGATATTATGAGCTTTGTTGTTGACAATGTTATGACGAATCCAAATCCATTTAAAAAAATTTGTAGCATCAATAATATCGGAGTTGGCAATGGTGCCGACTTAAATTGGAACACCATGTAGAATTGTGATAATAATCTTCGTTAAAATTTTATTTTCTCTATATTTCTCTAATTTACTATTTCATCTCGAGGATAAATCATGGTTAATTTCAACTACAGGCGAATTTCTGAAAGATAGAAGATGCAATCATTCGGAAGAAATACAGAAGCGCACGGAATTTCAATCCGTCATTACAAAATGCCTGTCTCAATTTATTTGAATCGCTCTGTCACATCGTGTCCTGAATCACATTTTTAACACAACATAATGTAACGAAAATTAGTGCTGCAGTGAGAGGAAGTTTTGGAAGAGTCCATTGAGGCTTATAAGTCTTCTTTCTTATAGTTCTGGACTCTAGACTTTTTGCAAAGTTAATCATGAAAGAATTTCGAAAAACTTGCAGCTCAATTTTTGTAGTGACGAATGTACGAAAGCCTCTAAGGGCCACAAAGTTATTTTTTTAATTTTTCCGACTTTAAACTCGGAATTCCCGACTTGAAAGTCGAAAATTCCTACTTCAAACTCGGAAATTCCGACTTCATAGTCGGAATTTTATTTTTCCGACTTCAAAATCAGAAATTCTGACTTTAAACTCGGAAATTCCGACTTTAAACTCGGAAATTCCGATTTTAAACTCGGAAATTCCGACTTTAAAGTAAGAATTTCCGACTTTCAAGTAAGAATTTCCGACTTTCAAGCAGGAAAAAAATATTCCGACTTTGAAGTCGGAAAAATTTAAAAAAACAACTTTGTGTCCCTTAGACGCTTTCGTACGAATGAAACATTGATTAGTCATCAACACAAAGACACCTACAGAGGATGCAAAATGACCAAAATTCCATACAATACTCACTTTGTACACCCTGTTTCTTTCTGTGAGCTTATCGAATATGGAATACATTTCGTTCAACATCGAAACTACTTCCATGGGAGTGATTCTGCTGCATATTTCCGTGAAGGTAACAACGTCGGAAAATAAAATGGACACGCTGTCGAACATCTGTGAAATAATATGATTTATTCATCCATATGATTTCTTGAATTATGCAAACGAGAAAGTGTTTTTCGTGCATTTCAATAGATACATGACCAAGACGTGTGTACTTTGTCAGTTACAGAAGCCACAGACAAATGTAAGCCTCAAGTGAAGAACGAATCGTAGCACTTTGAAACTCGGCCCATAACTTCTTGACATCATGTATTGTTAGAAAAAAAATTGTTTACCAAAATATCAGCAGTGGAACCCAACGCATTTAAAGAAATTACAATTTTTTTTGCTGGTATTTCGAAAAGTATAAGATTTATCAAGAAACAATTTTAACAAGGCGAAAGATAATATACTCAGTAATTTCTCACAAAATGCGCTCGTTTTATCAGAAAACCTGATTGAATTCCGATATAAAATTTCAGGCTCGCATTAATCCGCCACTGCAAGTTCAGATAGGGCCAGAAATTCGATTTGTCATAACTTTGCTAAAATTTATAGTAGAAGGAAAAAAAAAGTACATATCTTTCCTGAAGACTTCTACTTCCTCATGCAAATATAACATGCGAATATCTGAGTACCTAAAATGTGTTTTGTCCCACTTCACATAACCCTTCAACGATATTTACGAAGGATCCGAAAGTCATGGATATTTTATTTGATATGAAATAATTATTATTTTTTTTTTGGAAAAAGAACACAAAGTCGTCTCCACGAAATTAAATAGAGCAATTTTCATATAAATAACATGTAAAAAAGTACATCATGTACCTATAGCTCAATTGTTAGTTCCTACTATTTTTGTATTTTTGCTCTATTAAATTTCGTGGAGACGACTTTGTGTTCTTTTTCCAAAAAAACTTGGTCTTCCACTTCGAGTATGGACTATTACCTTCTTATGAAATAATTATACTGCCTGCTCCAGTACCCTCTTTGGACCATATGCAACGATTTAAGGCTATTGAGACAAGTCTCACGAAGAAAAAACTGGGTTTTACTCCTGCCTCAGTTTTCAACTCACCCATAATCCCGGCAATTTCTTCAGTAAATGTTGAAAATAATCGCTCATACACATCCTACATAAAAAATAAAGTATGTGATTTCAAGCTTGAGGTTTGCACTTCACAATAGTGTTATTAAATATATATATGCAGGATATGAATAAACGATTATTTTCAACATTTATTGAAGAGAATGCCGATTTTATGTTAGTTGAAAATGAGGCAGGAGTAAAACAAAGTTTTTTTTTGGCATGTATAAGTGAGACCTGTCACACTACTTTAAATTTGTTGCATATAGTCCAAAGAGGGTATGGGTTGCTGCTTCAGTATAGTAATTCCATATTTACTAAATTATTCATGATTTTCGGATCATCCACAAACATCTCCGTGAAGTGCGACAAATAGTTATTTATGCAACAAGTGCAAAAAGTGTTGTCCAACTCGGCCTGATGGCCTCGTTGGACAATTTCACGTCGAGTGCAATAAACTCTTTTTGCACGAGTTTCATACAATATTTTTTTTACGTTCATGCAAAAACCAGAAAATGTTTCATTTAGGTGGCACTAAACTGTAAGGAAGACATTGTTTGTTTAAATCTATCTGCTAAAAGTAATTCAAAAACATTTTGTGTAATTCAGATGATATTCGAAGGAAATAATTTTATTTTTAACAAATTGCATTTTCTAGTAATTTCATAGTCCATTATATAATGAATATGACGAAACATGCAACTATTCAAAACGTAATACAATCTCACAGAAAATGGGCTAAATTTGGCGTCGATTTGAAAGTTTATGTCTGTCATGATGACAGAAACGCTATAGTAGAATAACAGATGAGTGCAATAAAGAGACAGTTTTTCCACCAAATATAGTTCAATAAAGTTTTTTTTTGCATGAACGTAGAAAAACACATTTTAGGTACTTAAATACTCGCATATTATATTTGCATGAGAAAGTAGGAGTGTTCAGAAACGATATGAACTCTTCCATTTCCTTCTCCGATCATTTTTAGCAGAGTTATGACCAATCAAATATTCGGCTCCGCCAGAACTCTCAGCGGCGGTAAGGGTGAACCTGAAATTTCGGGTTCAATCACATTTTCCGAGAAAACGAGCACATTTCATAAGAAATTACTGGGAATAATTTTTGTGGAAAATTGAATTGTCTTCCAACCTGTTGAGTTGTTTTTTCGATAAATCACATACTTTCCAGGATTACAGCAAAAATATATTTAAACATTAAAAAAAAAAAAAAAGTTCCACCCCTGGAATTTTGGTAATAGTAATTTAGAGCCACAATAGGCCATTGGCCGCAGTGGAGAGCCTGATATAGGCTCACTCACATTTAAACCTAATAGTAATTTACGTAACAAGTCCGGAAAAAACTGTTTTCGGACGTGTTGCGTACACAATTTTTTCGGCAACCGTGTAGAATAATAAATTGAGACACATTTATTTTTTATATTTCTTTGTAGAAGAAAATTTCGAACATTTTAATATTTATTTGTATTAAATATCGAAATGCGAACAGAAGATAGGTACTAATAGAAATATTCTAATTCTTATTTATATAAATATTTATATTGAAATTCGAGCATTTCCCAGACTAGTCCGGAAAGTAATACTTTCTCAAAGAAAAATCGTCCGGGAAGTATCCACTTGCCGAAAAACAATTTTTTTTCGTGTTAATCATGGTCCAACTACTAGCATACCAAGTTTGGTGGTGCTACAATCGATTCTTGTCTCAAAACCCAATCGTACTGGATTATATCTGGATTTGGAGGAGACACCTATGCTAAGAAATGGTGGCTACACCTACATCGAATAAATGGTGAAAGCGCATTATCATATTCACTCAATACCAAAGTCTGTTGTTACCTCGCACGTATCTATTGGATTCTCGCCCTTTCTCAGTCTGTCGGCGACTTGTTTGGGTATCATTTGGTATAATAATTCATCGGTTCTCTTCATTTCCTCGTCCAATTTTCTCATCGACTCTTCTAGTTTTTTGCTCTTCTGTTGTTCTTGATCTAAAGCTAACTTAAGTTCTACGGATTGTTGGGTTCCGGCCAACATCAGGTCTCTGAAAAAAATCACGGGTTTTTTATTTATTTATTTTTATTTATTCATCCAACACATGATAGTTATTTATGTCATTTTAGACGAGTAAACTATCTAATAACACACTAGTGAGTTATGGATTATAAATCACGTCCATATTTGAACTTATTAATTGTCTCATAAAAAAACGATTTCTTCCACTTGTTAAAACATTTTATCCAACACATGACAGTTATGACTGTCATTATTAATGTCATTTTAGACGAGTAAACTATCTAATAACACACTAGTGAGTTATGGATAATAAATCACGTTCATATTTGAACTTATTAATTATTGTCTCATAAAAAAACGATTTCTTCCACTTGTTAAAACATTTTATCCAACACATGACACTTATGACTGTCATTATTAATGTCATTTTAGACGAGTAAACTATCTAATAACACACTAGTGAGTTATGGATTATAAATCACATTCATATTTAAACTTATTAATTATTGTCTCATAAAAAAACGATTTCTTCCACTTGTTGAAACATTTTATCCAACACATGACAGTTATGACTGTCATTATTAATGTCATTTTAGACGAGTAACCTATCTAATAACACACTAGTGAGTTATGGATTATAAATCAAGTTCATATTTAAAACTTTTTAATTATTGTCTCATAAAAAAACGATTTCTTCCACTTGTTAAAACATTTTATCCAACACATGACAGTTATGACTGTCATTATTAATGTCATTTTAGACGAGTAACCTATCTAATAACACACTAGTGAGTTATGGATTATAAATCAAGTTCATATTTAAAACTTTTTAATTATTGTCTCATAAAAAAACGATTTCTTCCACTTGTTAAAACATTTTATCCAACACATGACAGTTATGACTGTCATTATTAATGTCATTTTAGACGAGTTAACTATCTAATAACACACTAGTGAGTTATGGATTATAAATCACGTTCATATTTAAAACTTATTAATTATTGTCTCATGAAAAAACGATTTCTTCCACTTGTTAAAACATTTTATCCAACACATGACAGTTATGACTGTCATTATTAATGTCATTTTAGACGAGTAAACTATCTAATAACACACTAGTGAGTTATGGATTATAAATCACGTTCATATTTAAAACTTATTAATTATTGTCTCATGAAAAAACGATTTCTTCCACTTGTTAAAACATTTTATCCAACACATGACAGTTATGACTGTCATTATTAATGTCATTTTAGACGAGTAAACTATCTAATAACACACTAGTGAGTTATGGATTATAAATCAAGTTCATATTTAAAACTTTTTAATTATTGTCTCATAAAAAAACGATTTCTTCCACTTGTTAAAACATTTTATCCAACACATGACAGTTATGACTGTCATTATTAATGTCATTTTAGACGAGTAAACTATCTAATAACACACTAGTGAGTTATGGATTATAAATCACGTTCATATTTAAAACTTATTAATTATTGTCTCATGAAAAAACGATTTCTTCCACTTGTTAAAACATTTTATCCAACACATGACAGTTATGACTGTCATTATTAATGTCATTTTAGACGAGTAAACTATCTAATAACACACTAGTGAGTTATGGATTATAAATCACATTCATATTTAAACTTATTAATTATTGTCTCATAAAAAAACGATTTCTTCCACTTGTTGAAACATTTTATCCAACACATGACAGTTATGACTGTCATTATTAATGTCATTTTAGACGAGTAACCTATCTAATAACACACTAGTGAGTTATGGATTATAAATCAAGTTCATATTTAAAACTTTTTAATTATTGTCTCATAAAAAAACGATTTCTTCCACTTGTTAAAACATTTTATCCAACACATGACAGTTATGACTGTCATTATTAATGTCATTTTAGACGAGTAACCTATCTAATAACACACTAGTGAGTTATGGATTATAAATCAAGTTCATATTTAAAACTTTTTAATTATTGTCTCATAAAAAAACGATTTCTTCCACTTGTTAAAACATTTTATCCAACACATGACAGTTATGACTGTCATTATTAATGTCATTTTAGACGAGTTAACTATCTAATAACACACTAGTGAGTTATGGATTATAAATCACGTTCATATTTAAAACTTATTAATTATTGTCTCATGAAAAAACGATTTCTTCCACTTGTTAAAACATTTTATCCAACACATGACAGTTATGACTGTCATTATTAATGTCATTTTAGACGAGTAACCTATCTAATAACACACTAGTGAGTTATGGATTATAAATCAAGTTCATATTTAAAACTTTTTAATTATTGTCTCATAAAAAAACGATTTCTTCCACTTGTTAAAACATTTTATCCAACACATGACAGTTATGACTGTCATTATTAATGTCATTTTAGACGAGTTAACTATCTAATAACACACTAGTGAGTTATGGATTATAAATCACGTTCATATTTAAAACTTATTAATTATTGTCTCATGAAAAAACGATTTCTTCCACTTGTTAAAACATTTTATCCAACACATGACAGTTATGACTGTCATTATTAATGTCATTTTAGACGAGTAAACTATCTAATAACACACTAGTGAGTTATGGATTATAAATCACGTTCATATTTAAAACTTATTAATTATTGTCTCATAAAAAAACGATTTCTTCCACTTGTTAAAACATTTTATCCAACACATGACAGTTATGACTGTCATTATTAATGTCATTTTAGACGAGTAAACTATCTAATAACACACTAGTGAGTTATGGATTATAAATCAAGTTCATATTTAAAACTTTTTAATTATTGTCTCATAAAAAAACGATTTCTTCCACTTGTTAAAACATTTTATCCAACACATGACAGTTATGACTGTCATTATTAATGTCATTTTAGACGAGTAAACTATCTAATAACACACTAGTGAGTTATGGATAATAAATCACGTTCATATTTGAACTTATTAATTATTGTCTCATAAAAAAACGATTTCTTCCACTTGTTAAAACATTTTATCCAACACATGACACTTATGACTGTCATTATTAATGTCATTTTAGACGAGTAAACTATCTAATAACACACTAGTGAGTTATGGATTATAAATCACATTCATATTTAAACTTATTAATTATTGTCTCATAAAAAAACGATTTCTTCCACTTGTTGAAACATTTTATCCAACACATGACAGTTATGACTGTCATTATTAATGTCATTTTAGACGAGTAACCTATCTAATAACACACTAGTGAGTTATGGATTATAAATCAAGTTCATATTTAAAACTTTTTAATTATTGTCTCATAAAAAAACGATTTCTTCCACTTGTTAAAACATTTTATCCAACACATGACAGTTATGACTGTCATTATTAATGTCATTTTAGACGAGTAACCTATCTAATAACACACTAGTGAGTTATGGATTATAAATCAAGTTCATATTTAAAACTTTTTAATTATTGTCTCATAAAAAAACGATTTCTTCCACTTGTTAAAACATTTTATCCAACACATGACAGTTATGACTGTCATTATTAATGTCATTTTAGACGAGTTAACTATCTAATAACACACTAGTGAGTTATGGATTATAAATCACGTTCATATTTAAAACTTATTAATTATTGTCTCATGAAAAAACGATTTCTTCCACTTGTTAAAACATTTTATCCAACACATGACAGTTATGACTGTCATTATTAATGTCATTTTAGACGAGTAAACTATCTAATAACACACTAGTGAGTTATGGATTATAAATCACGTTCATATTTAAAACTTATTAATTATTGTCTCATGAAAAAACGATTTCTTCCACTTGTTAAAACATTTTATCCAACACATGACAGTTATGACTGTCATTATTAATGTCATTTTAGACGAGTAAACTATCTAATAACACACTAGTGAGTTATGGATTATAAATCAAGTTCATATTTAAAACTTTTTAATTATTGTCTCATAAAAAAACGATTTCTTCCACTTGTTAAAACATTTTATCCAACACATGACAGTTATGACTGTCATTATTAATGTCATTTTAGACGAGTAAACTATCTAATAACACACTAGTGAGTTATGGATTATAAATCACGTTCATATTTAAAACTTATTAATTATTGTCTCATGAAAAAACGATTTCTTCCACTTGTTAAAACATTTTATCCAACACATGACAGTTATGACTGTCATTATTAATGTCATTTTAGACGAGTAAACTATCTAATAACACACTAGTGAGTTATGGATTATAAATCACATTCATATTTAAACTTATTAATTATTGTCTCATAAAAAAACGATTTCTTCCACTTGTTGAAACATTTTATCCAACACATGACAGTTATGACTGTCATTATTAATGTCATTTTAGACGAGTAACCTATCTAATAACACACTAGTGAGTTATGGATTATAAATCAAGTTCATATTTAAAACTTTTTAATTATTGTCTCATAAAAAAACGATTTCTTCCACTTGTTAAAACATTTTATCCAACACATGACAGTTATGACTGTCATTATTAATGTCATTTTAGACGAGTAACCTATCTAATAACACACTAGTGAGTTATGGATTATAAATCAAGTTCATATTTAAAACTTTTTAATTATTGTCTCATAAAAAAACGATTTCTTCCACTTGTTAAAACATTTTATCCAACACATGACAGTTATGACTGTCATTATTAATGTCATTTTAGACGAGTTAACTATCTAATAACACACTAGTGAGTTATGGATTATAAATCACGTTCATATTTAAAACTTATTAATTATTGTCTCATGAAAAAACGATTTCTTCCACTTGTTAAAACATTTTATCCAACACATGACAGTTATGACTGTCATTATTAATGTCATTTTAGACGAGTAACCTATCTAATAACACACTAGTGAGTTATGGATTATAAATCAAGTTCATATTTAAAACTTTTTAATTATTGTCTCATAAAAAAACGATTTCTTCCACTTGTTAAAACATTTTATCCAACACATGACAGTTATGACTGTCATTATTAATGTCATTTTAGACGAGTTAACTATCTAATAACACACTAGTGAGTTATGGATTATAAATCACGTTCATATTTAAAACTTATTAATTATTGTCTCATGAAAAAACGATTTCTTCCACTTGTTAAAACATTTTATCCAACACATGACAGTTATGACTGTCATTATTAATGTCATTTTAGACGAGTAAACTATCTAATAACACACTAGTGAGTTATGGATTATAAATCACGTTCATATTTAAAACTTATTAATTATTGTCTCATAAAAAAACGATTTCTTCCACTTGTTAAAACATTTTATCCAACACATGACAGTTATGACTGTCCTTATTAATGTCATTTTAGACGAGTAAACTATCAAATAACACACTAGTGAGTTATAATCCATAACTCACTATCAAATAACAAACTATCAAATAACACACTAGTGTGCATGTTATAATCCATAACGCACTGGTGAGCTACGCCACTACGCCAATACTCGCCCTAGCGTCATATACAAGCTACCAGTTTGAGTGGAACAAAATTGAAGTTTATCCTATAAAAACAAAAAACCTCGAGTGGTATTGAGATAATTCAACGAATGAAATAAATTAATCATCAAACGAAAATACATAGAACATAATTCATTGAATGAATTGAATGAATTGAATGAATTAACGAAGGTGACAAAAGTTTATCCACTTGCAAACAGTTACGTTTCTATTTATCCGATATCAAACTGCCAAAACTGGCGTTTCTAATAGACGATTTTATACATATGAGTTGAATTATAATTAATGAAACTAATGACGATATATATTGGTTTCATAGTCATACTTGAATTGCATAGAAGCGTACCTACTGAAATCGTGCATGGAGAGATCATTGATGTAAAGGCCAGAGTTTATAAGCGAGTTGAGATCGGGCATCACAGGCGTTCCTAAGTACATCATCATTTTCCAATTATCCATGTATATCATCTGACCTGAAAAAGAGAAAATATATTCATCACCAACAACACAAAACATCTATTTCAGGTCTTAGTATTTTTGGATTTATTTGACTATAGTACAGTAACCACAGACAAATGTAAGCCACAAGTGAAACTTGGCACATGACTTCTTGACATCATGTATTGTTAGAAAAAAAATATTTACCGAAAAATCAGAGGGGAAACCCGAAAAAAATTGTGTTTTAAGAAATTATTTTTTTTTTGCTGTTGTTTCGGAAAGTATAAGATTTATCAAGAAACAATTTCAACAAGGCGAAAGATGATTCAATTCTCCACAAAAAATATACTAAATAATTTCTCACAAAATGCGCTCGTTTCCTCAGAAAACCTGATTGAATTCTGATATTAAATTTCAGGCATGCGTTAAGCCACCACTGCCATTTCCGACAGGGCCGAAAATTAGATTTGTCATAACTTTGCTAAATATTATAGTAGAAGGAAAAGAAACAGTGTATATCGTTCCTGAAGACTTCTACATCCTCATGCAAATATAACAAGTGAGTATCTAAGTACCCAAAATGTGTTTTATGCCAATCGGACCATAATTTCAAATCTTGCCTGCCATTCTGAAGCCGCCATTTTGTTTTTTTGCCTCAGAAAAATTCCATAATTCATTGTCACCGAATTTATGTTAAATTGGCTTGCAAATGAAGTATCATAATTTGGAATACGGAACAGTTGTTTTTCCCGCAAGAGGGCGCTAAAATAGGAAGTAAGGTAGCGAAAATTTACATGGCTGAATTCCTTATGAAATTACCTTTTTAATGATGTGTCACACTCACTACTTTTCCTATTCAAATTGACAGTGTTTTTGCATTTTTTTCAGAACACATGCGTTTTGAAGATATTCGATCCGTTTCGTTTTCGGTGCCCCACCCTGTGTATGCAGGATATGAATAAGCAATTATTTTCAACATTTACTGAAGACAATGCCGGTTTTATGGGTACGTTGAAAATGAGGCACGACTAAAACAAAGTTTTTGTTTTGGCATGTATAAATGGAACCTATCTCACTACTCTAAAATTGTTGCTTACAGTCCAAAGAGGGAATGGGTTGCTGCTACAGTATAATAATTCCATTTTTACTAAATTATTCATGATTTTCGGATCAAGCAAACATCTCCGTGAAGTGCGACAAAACACATTTTAGGTACTCAAATACTCGCATATTATATTTGCTTGAGAAGGTAGGAGTCTTCAGAAACGATATGAACTTTTCCTTCTCCTTCTCCGATCATTTTCAGCATAGTTATGACCAATCAAATATTCGGCTCCGCCAGATCTTTCAGCGGCGGATAAGCGTGAACCTGAAATTTGATGTCGGCGTGCAATCACGTTTTCTGAGAAAACGAGCGAATTTCATAAAAAATTACTAGATATCATTTTTGTGAAGTATTGAATTGTTTTCACAGTGTTGAGTTGTTTTTCCGATAAATCATACACTTTCCAAGATTACAGCAAAAATCTATTTATTTATTTTTAAACGAAAAAAATAAAATATGTTCCACCCCTGGAATTTCGGTGAACAATTTTTTTTCGTGTTTATCATGGTTCCAACAACTAGCATACCAAGTTTGGTGCGCCTACAATTGACCTCGTCTTAAAATCCAATCATACTGGATTACTAACAAAATTTTATTATTCAAAACCGAATTGGCGATTTTATTGGTTTGGAAATTATTTTCATAACCCAAATTCTTCGGAAACATGTTTTATTTCAAGAACGCAGTTCTAACGCTGACATTTTTGAGCCTTGTTAATGAGCTAAATTGCATTGAAAATCTCAAAAATTTAATATCACGGTGATTGGTTACGTTTTAATTTTACATAATCGCAATTCGTCGCAAAATTTTGTTGCTTTTTCAGTTACTATTTTTCAATGTATTTAACAAATGCTATTGGTCATACAGGGTGAAAATGGGTTGTAATTTTCGTTTTTGAAACGGTCAAAAATTTTCGAAAAGTTTTATGGAATTTTATGGAATCGCTTTCAGTTACCTTTGTTTGGGAGGCACTGGTTTTATTTTCCAGGTCACAGCGTATCTGCCCACTGGCAGTTTCAGCACGGTTTGCGCAGGCTGTATTCGTCTGATCAGTGATTACCAAAAAAAGTCTTGAAAACTTCAATATTCAATATCTTCCAAAATAATTTTTTTTCGGGGGTAATATAACAAGACCAAATACATTTTTCAATTTCAACAAAAACGATTCTGTTTGAAAATTTATCGAGAGCTTTTATGCTCGAGGGTTTTATTCTTTGAACATAAATTTTCGAATTTAACGAGATGAATTTTCTAAAACAAAATTGTACATAATTATTATTTTTTTAAATTAATGAACAGAATTATTTACGGCAATATGTCACACGACTTGTGAAATGTGTTGCATACATTCAGGCAACTGTCAAGACGGACCATGCAGTTTATTCGCAAAAGGAACTAAGCGGGTTTATCAGCGAATAAATTTTGAAAGATGAGGGAGATAATCGACAAAAAAATTGTATTTCATTTTATTTTGTTTTGTCATCTTCTGTTAACTTCATCTTGTGCTCTATAGTTTCTCCGTCTCCTGTTTTGTTCACCACGTAGCCTGTTTTGCTCACTGTGTAGATTCTGACCTTAACATACACCTTTGTATTATCAAATTGAGTGAATACGGCATTTTAGTTGATTCTGCTCGATATTTTCTTTGATCTTATAGGAACTCCTTTTATGTTTTCAGTTGAGTATTATTCTGGGAAAAGAGACGTGGCAGATGAAATCTGAAGTTGACATTGAATGTGGGCCTTGAAGACGGAGTGGTCGCATTATGAAGCAAATATATGTTAGAACTGAGTGAGGCAAATGCTTTATATGGCATAAATAATAGAGATCAAAGAAAGTAAACAGTTGGTTAATTGGGTTATCCTCAAACTGATTAAATGCATACCTGATCTGGTGAAATTGGCACCGCGCAAGGAGTCAGAAAACCAAGAAACAACACAGAAGAAGAAGAAACTAATTAATAGGGATTCGAAAACGTTATGATTATTCTCCTACCACCACAGAGGTAAGAAAATATCGTGTATACAGGTTTATTCATGGTGAGGGTATATTAGAGGCTTCTGAAGAGCCTGCTATCCAATTTTATTGATCTCCCTGATGAGCTTGGCAAAGCGAAATAGATTTTCGTCGACCAAAATGTATTGGGGATTAAATGCGAGAGAAGCGAACCTTGCTTCAATGAAATAAACGATTTCTGTGAGTGATATTTTTAATAAAATTATCCCTATCTTAATGAATTTTCAATGAAAACTAGAGAAAATAAAAAAAATCAACTATCTGAATGAAAATTCGAATTTTCACTTTCAGATATTTTCTTTTCAGTCAGAGTCTTTTCACAATATCTATCAGATCTAGTTCAATGTCTAGCGTGGCTTTAGCCGGGAAAGTAGTTGTTTCCTATCAGATATTAATTATAAATCACATTTATCATTTTTCAATTTTTATGGAGAATGTTCCCCTTTTCAGGCAACGGACTGTTCTGAAAATTTGGTGATGAGGAAACTACTCGTAAAAAATCATTGGAAATTAGGCGTTGCCACTTCTACTAGAAAGTTGTAGCAACTTGAATATTTTAAACGGAACACCCTCTATATCTGTCACTGTCTCAACTTCTTGCTAATATTTTCCTATAGCTATACGTGATAGTATTCGAGAAAAATCATTGTCACCTAAATTCTTAAAAAAAAACATTATTTCCAGATAAAGTTTTTTATGATAAATTATGATATATCTCGTAGTTTCTGATAGATATTTTTCATAGATAACTAAAGTCACTTTTTATATTCCTTTTCACATGTTGTTTCTATTGACCCGTTGTTTATATTCGCCCGCTTTTGATAGCTATTTTTTTGTAATTTTTTTTAATACAAAAAAATAATGGAGGGTGCATAGAAAATCAACATTTGAATTTTTGACAAAAAACTAAGGATTTTTTGCGTTATATTACTTCTCTTCTATCAGTTCTGCTGACACAATTTTCCAATTTTTTCCTTGTAGATAGGGAATATCAACTTTGCAACGAAGTCTAAAAACTTGAAAACTGTTTCTTTTCACCCCATTTTTACGGTATTACCCTCCCATGATTTTCATTTAGCAGGTGATGAGAGTATGATGTTCTTCTAGTAACAACCAAAGAGTTAGATATACTTTCAATAGTTTAACTCCAGTTATAAGTTATAAATGATAATCTCTTATATCTAACATTTACTTTTTTTTTATTACATCACTATTATTTGTTTAGTGTTCATATCAATTCTCTGGCCTCATGACAACATAATTATTTCTGTGTTTTTGATTCAATAAATGTTCACTGATATTTGAACTGGATTTTTTGATTATTTGGATGAATGTGGTTGATTGAAAAACGCATAAAAATAATATTCATTCGATAAAAAACAGTGGCGAATCATTATTTTGACGAAAAATATGGCAGTATATGTTAACAGGGACGCCACTGATGAACATTAAGAAAAATGTACTTTTAAGCGTACTTTGCGTGTATGAAAATTGAAAGAAAAACCCAAGACGGTTTTAGAGATATTGGGGAAGAACTGATTTTCTTATTAAATTTCAACATCCTGTATCTCATAAATAAAGCCGTTGCGGACCTATGTTCATGTGAAAATTTTTCTTGAAATCATTCAAGGATTATCATCCTTTAAGATCAGCATTTAATTATGAAACACCCTGTATATTCGGATTAACTGACCAGCTCTGTTCTAATATATGAGTGACTGACCAACATAATTGATATGCATTATAGAAGTTGAATGACAATTTTCAGCCTCAATACATCCCCGGTAAATGCTACATCTTCGATGACGCTCCTGAGTCACCTGTTCCACGATTCGCTTGTCTGACCAGAGTATGTTTCGAATCAAGTTTGTTAACGTTCTAATAATTTGACATTTCACACCAGTATTTACAAAATTCGTTTAAAAAAATAAGTAATCGAAAATGAGGAGTAATTAGTGAGAATAATGTGACATTGACACCGCTAATTTCAATATAAAGATTGATGACAATCGAGTTCTATATTTTCGAATAGTTGACAGGAAGTTTCTATAGCAGTTAATTTCATCATATTATTATGTGAGCTCGTAGCCAGCGAGTGAACAGTGAGGGAACAATCGGGATTTTGATAGTGAGGGTGCAGGTTTCAAATCCCAAATAAACCAATTTTTTCTCTTTTATGGAATCGATTTGTGTTCGATTTTTATTATAATTTTCAATATTTGTATCTTCAATTCCTTATTTAGGTTGTATGTATTATGGGAATCCTGACTGCAGGAAAGTTTATGATAAAAAGTGTTATTAACAATATTACAGATTTGTTTATGATTCAGATGGTCGTAGAAAAAGTATAGTGTACAATTTGCATGAAATGACCCATTTTCTATTGTAGAAAATTTCATATAACTACTCGTGGGAAATGTATGTTGTTCCCCCATCGAATTTTTGACAACTGTCAAAATACAGTTACGTGTTACGTATTTCATATTTTACTGTGGGCTGGTTGACCACAGTTCACCTATTCTATTCAGGTCATAATAATAATAATAATAAGTTTCATGAAGAGTGGACGACACTACCTGATGAAAGACCATTAATAATTAATAATAATAATTAATAATGAAAAATGGATAATCTTCCGTTTTTGCAGAAGATTGGATTTTATAATCCATTTTCATTATTGATTAATGATATTCCGTGAAATTCATGAAATCTTTTGGCTTCATATTGAAGTCGACAATTCTTTTATTGGAACCTAGAGATGACGCTGGATATACAGGGTGGGTCACGGTCTTCAAAGAAAGTTCATGTACGAGGTAAATTTACGGCAATTAATTCAAGCACGAGGGGGATTCGGTAAGAAAATTTCACACCGAGAAATGAAAATCATCCAACAATTCATAAGAAATAACCTGAACTATTTATAACCACTGAAATATTGATATGTAAAATACTTAACAAAATGTTCATCAATAAATGTGTATAAATTTGGAACAAAAAAAAAATTAAAAAGTTATGTTCTTATCGTGGATTGAACCATCGACCTAGCGACTCATGAAATTATGTTGTAATCGTACAAACTTCCTTTTGTTCATTGGTTGTAAATCAGGGTACGTTTCATTGAATTTTCTGCACGTTCTTGCTATAATTCCCTCACATTTTCCATTAAGAATAAACAATTTCATCAGAACTTCGTTTGAATAGTTATTTCCCTCCGTTTCAATTATTTTTGAGTCACTTTCGTTAAGAAACACACAACGGTATTATTAATAGTGCACTAATTGTCAAATTTTCATAATATCCATGTACCATCATGACATTTAATAGCCACCTTAGATGAATATGAGAAAAATAAATTGATTTTTTTTGAAAATTGCTATTATCTCGGAATTCTGGCTATTTAGGTATAGGAAAATGATATATCAATTCGAAGGGAATTTAGTCATCTTTCAGGATATTTCATAATATACAGGATGTTCCATTTAAAAAAACGCACTTTCAACCCTTTTCGTATCTAGCAGTAAGATCATGAATTTTGAACGACCCTGTATAACGCAGAACAAACTTCTCTATACAGAATCAATGTACATGATCTTGACGAACTAAACACAAAATTGCAACTTCCTAAGAATCCAAATACCGCAGAAATAAACATTCAATTCGAGCTATGTTTTGGATAAAAAATATGGAAAATAACCAATATCTCAAAAACCGTTAGAGATAGGTATAGGGGAGTATGAGGCAGAAATAATCAGAAAAGAATGACAAGTTCAAAAATGCGGTAATATACAGGGTGACCCATTTGAAATAACAAAAATGCTGCTACTTTCTGGTATAAGCGGCAACGCTGCATTGCTGAAAATATTTTAGATCGATAGACCAAGAGCAACTACTTGAGAAACCAAATTTTCAGAATGATCTTACGTCCCGTTCTCCGTAAACGTCTAAGGTACCATCGACCGTGACCCACCCTGTATACTTTAGTAATCATCTTATTAAAAAAAAATTAAAATTGTTTTTTCCGTTAACCAGCTGTCGTCCCCTTACGAACGGCAGCCCTCAAAAGTCGAAACTTGTGCGAGCCAAGGATTAACGAGGTCTTACCTTTTAACGTGCGATTCCTAGCACTTTCTCGGGCCATCAGATAAAAATCTGTAGTCGCTAAGGATTCGAACCTAGCCGACCAGCAGTCACTGGTTTCGAACGAGAAAGTCTCAACAACTGAGCTACATGACCCTATAAATCCTATGTATCAAAAAGCATTGCGGCGGAGTTTCATAGCAGTTAATTTGGATATCTTACCTTTCAGTCTTATATATCTATCTTCAGCCACTTCTGTTTCATCACTGAGTAGCAAATCGTGTCCTGAATATTCCGACGTTGGTTTTTCGTTCAAAACGGGTTGGACTGTGAGTAGTTCAAAAATATTGTTCGTTCGATTCAGAATCTGAAATAATATATATGTTTGGTTCAATTTGATTTATTGATTGGATTTCATATCGTTGTACTTGAAAATTCATTGAAAAATAAATTTATTGTCGAATAGGGCATCAAAATAACAGAATAGTAATTTAAGTAACAAGGAATGTAAAGACGTGTTAACATTCGAGGTGAGCGAGTACGAGCCGAGGCAAAGCCGAGGCTTGTCGCTTGCCGATGATGTTAACAGTCGATACATTAGATTTTTTGAAGCTTTCACAATGGTTGTATACACATACTCGATAAATCCTCTTGGCCTTAAAATAATCCATGTAGAAACTAAGTTTTATAATAGTTTTATTGAGGTTTTGAGATATACTTCCGAGACTCGCTATAAGATCAAAGCATAAAACTGTCGGTACTTGAATGCCAGTAGCTCCCTCTGAACGGCAATAAATGAATCATTAAGGTGGCAAAAGTTTTATGAGATCGTCAAAACATTCAAATGATCTTTTCTATGGCCATCATAAAACCGAACGAAAGTGATGAAATGTCAAAAGACAAAATTATACCGTTAATATTCACCATATATCTACCAGAATTTCATATCAATAAAATTGACATATAAAATCACTAAAGTCAAAACAATAACCAATTGATACGCCAACTATAAAAACTCATATAATTCATACTATCGCCAGTTCGATTTGTATAATAAAAAATTTACAGAAACACCATTTGGATTTACATCCGGTTCGGTCAATGAAAATACAATTATATCAAAAATATAACCTTCACTTGTTACTTTTGAGCTATTTTCGGTCTGAGTGCAGAACAAAACCCCATTATGGAACACATATGGAAAAAATACTCACAGAACCAAACTTGAATGCTATCAGTGGTCGCACAAGGTCGAACCAATTTGTTATATTCTTTCCTACTAAGTCTGGTAAAATTACCATGAGTGAATTTCCTATGCTACGAACTACCATATCTGAACTGAAACAAAAAAAAATATTTATTTGTGAAATATACGACAGGGAACATGGAAAAAATCTTACATTTAAATCTAAACTATTATAGTCCTCCTATTTATCATTTTTGTCGCTAGGCCTGACCCAATAAAATGACTAAGATGAGTCAAATGTGCAATTTAAGACCGTGAGATAATGATAGATTTTGCTCATTTCCTCTCTTCTGGGATTTTAAACACTGAAAATTACGTCAGTGTTGAGCCCAAAAAATTAAAATTTAGCGATCGAACGTGTGTAGGGATATGAAAAAAAAAAAAAATCACAAAATCCGACCGGAAAATTTACTTCAATCTCAATCATTCCGGATGGAAGAGATTATTCATTTCTACTCTGCTCAAACGTCTACCCTGCTGACACAACTATTCTCATTCCTGTTTGGTACGGCTTGAAAAACAGTTTCCTTCTTTGTGTACCATGTACGAAATTACGACAAGCCTGTACCTGTTTCAAATACCCTGTTGTGTCTACACTTCAGTATTTTTGTTAAGAGAAGCATGAAAAAAAAAGATAATTTCTATTTCGACTAATTTGACTTCAACTTTCGAAAAAGTATTACTTGCTGTATTGGTAACACTGTCCACGGCACCTCCATCTAGTCAGTGTTAACACAACTACTACAACTGTATCTGACTCAAATTTGTGTAAAGTTTCTCGGGAAGGAAACTCATTCCAAGATGCTGTCAAAGTAAATTCAAGATGGACAGTGGCGCAGCCATGATTTCAGTTTTGGGGGAGGGGGCTGAACATTCAATTTATCAGTTACAAGAGCTTTTTTTTTTCGTCAGCCGGATGTTATGAATAACACCTACAAGCGAACTGTTAGGCACGCGAACGATATCATCATCTTGTTAAAAAAATTCTTAACTTTCTTTCAATATACATATGTAGGTATTTAACGAATGTCTCTCGTTATGGTCGCAAAATGCGAAAAATGTAAAAGGTGCGCTACGATCCGGCATCCGAGCACATACAACCGACAACGAAAAATACTTCCGAAAATTCTAGAATTTTTTCAATATTTTTCCCGTATTCTACGCTATCAATTCAATATGAGACAGTATTGAAAAAATGATAAATTTAAAAATCAGTCCAACTCAAAGTGCACACGTTCGTGAAAACGCCCACCAAATCTATGTTTGACTAGCAATCGATTTCAAATTCGGTCAGCGTATAGAATATAACATAGAAAAGGAGTAAAAAAATTTTCGGCGGGAAAATTGCACTTGCAACCTCTATATAACATTTTCATCCGACGACCGAATCGAGATAGGCCAATAGATTCAGCATGCCGAAATTAGTATATGCTGTGATTTTCGAGTCGATCGGCACAAAATGAATTTTCAGCCGAAAAAACATCAAAGCCTTAAACCAAAAAAGCCTTAAAAGCCTTAAAAACAAAAATCGAAAGTCATCACATTCACTCGAAATTACCACCGATTTACTCAAAATTTTATGCTGATTCCGAAAATGTATGATTTGAATATGTTCGGATACACGGTGTAGGTACCATAAAACAAAGATAAATGTGCAACAAAACGTGAATAATCTCTTTTCCCTGCAGACATTCGATACGATCAAAATGTTAAGAATTCACCTCGTCACACTTCAAACATAATTATTGTTTCTATGTTCTAATAAGAATATACCTATACCGGGTAACCACGAGGTGAGGTATGCCCCTCAATTTTTCTATAGTTTTGAAAATACAGATTTCAAATTTGGTGTGTCGCTATAGTAATCGAAAACGCATATTTTGAAACCTCTACTGAAAATTCACCAAAACTTATTTTTTTAAATGACCCCTGTACATATTTTTTCATTATCAGAAAGAGCACACAATTTGTGATAACACTGTTCTTCAAAATTAAAAATCGGTTGAAAAATGGCGGAGATACAGTTGATTGTTTAATGGAGCAAAGTTGGCCATAAAACTCGAAGTTAAATCATCACAATTGACAAACGACATCAGAAGTTACCAGAGGAAGCCATTTTTAAAGGGCAGTGGTCACGTGTTCTGGAATGCTCAATAGCATATGTTTCATGTGAGCAAAAGACAGATCGTATGATTTGATTGCACAGACCCGTTTCGAGATTGTTGCCTGTCATCAGTGCTTGGATAGGTGAGACATTGAGAAACAGTTCATACAATAAAGACAGGGCCGTAACGAGGGCGGGGCACAGGGGGCGCCACAATGATTTTTGGCTAGCCCGCAGGGGGCTCCACAATGACTTTCGGCTAGCCCGCAGGGGGCGCCAAAATGACTTTGGATCTGAATAATATTAGCTGTCTGAGGTTTTACTATTGTTAGGAGGCGCAAACCTACATATTCACCACGGGCGCCATCCACCTAATTACGGCTCTGAATAAATATAAACAAAGGAGTATTTAGCGAGGTTTCCTCTTTTTTAGTGTCAGTTGGTATATAATATGATGCGAAGTATAACATGTAACATTCTTTAACTTACCCGAATACTATACAGAACGGAAATATCTCGAATAAAACTGACGCGCTAATCGGAAGATGTTTTTCCTCCCTGGTCATCGCTAACGAGGCTAACGTAAAAGCTCTATTGTCGAATGTCAATTGGAAAGTCACGTGCACCATGTCGAACAGAATTTCTTCTCTCATCAACTCTATTTTCATTTCTTTGTGATAAAAATGTCTGGCTACCTGAAAACAAGAATAGCTAGTTGAATAGATGGAATTGCGCGCACGTTCATGTCGAGTGCCTTAATACTGGATATATTACGGACTATAATCCGTTGTCCGACAAATGCGCATCACGGTTTCACGTTTTTAGCTTGGTTGGTTTCACTGTACTGATAATGTTAGGTGGTTTTATATTTTTTGTTTCATACAAGATTCTATTAAGTTTTGCCAGATAATTTTCCACTTCCTTTCCACTAAGCAAGAAACATTTCCGGGAGGTTTGTTAACGTTTAACTCTTGGACCCATGACGACGTAGCTGCGAAATAGTTATTTATGATACAAGTGTTAAAAGTGGCATTCTATTTTGTGAGTGGGAAATATTGCGAACGAGCGTTAGCGAGTGGAGCAACCTCACGAGCTAAATAAAATCACTTTTAACAAATGTATCATACAAATTTTTTTGTACAACAGTTACTGCTAGTAAGAAAAAAAAATAAGATCCATAAGGATTCGAACACACGATCATTTGGTTACAAGGCTGACTGACAGATACTTCAAATATAACGCACTTTATTTATGAATATCATTATTTGTCAGTGATGAAGGACCTTCTACAGTTGGACTGAATACTACTTCGTTTGTAACTTCAAAAGGAATTAGTATTACCAATTGCGCAAACGGCCAAATACATGTGTGAACTTTTATAAATGATTCCTTTTGAGTAGGTGTTCTGTTTATAATATCTGATTGAAGTGTTTCTATTAGAGAGATCTATATTACTGAGTATCCATCATCGTCATTTTACTTTTACTTTTAACACTAGCCCTTGAACCCCACCCATGATCATCTCCAGTTGCAATGACATGGCTTTAAAAATAATGACACGTAAATAAAGCCGGACGCATAGCAACACGGCGGGCTTAGGGGAGAGCGGTGTACATGCGAGCTTTAAATATTGTGGTACATTTGGCAGGAAACGGGGAAACTACACAGTTGAATCATTGAGGACAAGGCGTGAATATAATTTTATTCTGACTCTTTATGTTTTACTCACCTCCCTGATTTGTCCCATCGTGTAGTAAACGAACCCTCTTCTCTTACTCCTATAGTGTAAAGTCAGTCCCTGTTTGGTTTCGTTTTCGCAAATGAAACTGGGTGCTCGCATCCTCGGGTAGGAAAATTTCAGATATTCGTGGAGATTGTCCAGACCGTTGAGGAAATCTCGCATGTGTCGGCCTAGTACCGATAGAACCCTGTCATAGCCGTACTGACTGACGAAGCCTATGAAGAAGACTCCCAGCTGATCGAAGAACTCCTTTTCACTCACTTTCAAAATCTGAAAAATCAAAATACTCGGTTATTGAGATGAATAAAATATGGAATAATATATTTACAATCAGTTATGGGTCACACTGTATATCTAGAATTGAAAATGAAACTTCTGAAATCCTCTCAGGATAATGAAATGTGTTGTTGTTACGCCAATTTTGTACACTCTATCTGAGTACGAAACGAATAATAATAGTAATAATAATAGTACTCCCTCACAGAGATTCACTACTTGCCTTGATTTTCTAACTACTTGACTTGAAATCAAGACAAGCTCAAGTCAAGTATTTATTTTTGAAATTCAAGTCGAGTCAAGTATTTGTAAATCAAGCTACCTACTTGATTTTTCTTGAAAAACTAGTACCTTTTTTGTATTAATCTGATTAACTGCTAAAACGCAATAAGAATAAAAATATATGGATGCAAAATAAACAAAACTGGAGTTAGTTAGTTAGTTAGTTAGTTAAATGGCAAAGTAAGTTATATTTTTGAAATGCCCTGTCCTGTATAAAAACGTATTGCATGTGCCACAATTTTTACTAGATTGCATGAATCCTACAGATTTTTGTAGACATTCAAAATTTTATAAAAAACCAGCCACAAATAAAAATTATTGAAGAAAACAAGATGTGGACATTTTTTTTACCACCTTGTAGATTATTCAACTGTGTCACAAACTACTACATAGTTATAGCTAAAATTTAATTATTGTTTGACCTTCTCAAGCCAACTCAAAACTGAAATTGTGCTACGCCTATTCGAGGTATTTGCTCCGGAATTAAGTGGGCTGAATCTACCAAATTTTTTTTCGCATACTCTAGTGTGTTTAGCTTGCAAATGTCACCTTACTGAAGATGTTCCGCAGTTTTTCATTTTCAAAACCACCGTACATAGAGTACATTTGCTTTGTTTGTCGGTATTTTTATTAGTATTAGGATCTTTTTTTTTTCGTTGTATTAGATACACTTTTATTAACTTCAACTCGTTTGGCCTTTTATGTCGCTGACCCTACACAGTGTTTCGATGTTATCAAATTCTGACACCTTTTCATTTACGATATACTCTGAGCCGCTGCTTTGAAAATGTTCTGATTCTATTACGGACAAATCACTTAAATTATTCTCTAGCCGCCACTTTTTATCCTTGATCAGATCTACTCTACTATTAACAGCACGTCGCCATCGAGCAACTTCGGTGAATCCCCTATTTCAACGTAATATCAAGTAGTTTAATTTTACTTGATAGCAAGCTATTTAAATTGCATAATAATCAAGTTACATTCAAAGCTTCATCGTATCATTGACAACGATGATATAAAAATAAAATCAACAACTTTGTCACGTTATTGTCATTGGAGCGTGCCATTTGGTATCTATATAGAGTATTATAAAGTAACAAACGTAATTTTTTTTTCATCAAAAACTAATGTTTTCCTTTGATATACCATAAGAAAAAAAATACAAAAATTTTATTAATAGTGGAGAAATTTATCATGTGGGGTCAAAAACCCTGGGTGGGCACCCATGTATCTGAATCGGCCATAAAAGGTTGCAAATCTTCACAACTATTCGGAATATTTTTCCGATGTATCTGTCAAGTTTGCAGAACTCGGAATTTTTTTTTGTGGGATCAACGAGAAACATTACTTAAATGTTCCGTGGTACTTAAATTGGTCGCAAACTTGATTCGAGATATTAAATGATATATTTAATACTTCTCCAAGGTTGCAGAATTTTTGGATTTTTTTCAACGAGTATACAGCAAAATTCACGTTAATTGCAATTTTGACAATGTTGCGGACTTCCGAACAGGTTGCAAACTGAGATTTTGTGCTTTCTCAATAGATTTAATGAATATTTTACCTCAGCGACTATAATGCGATATACAATGAAAATATTTCAATATCGCGAGTTCCACAATACACAAAAGTTACGAGGAAATTCACCAAAAGCCAATTTCCTATTGTTGCGGTGCGAGATCCTTTACAACAATACCTAATGTACTTAATATCCAGAATATCATACAGTATCAGAATGTTTTCATCGGGGGTATGCTGGTTTCATACGAGCGTAAAGAATAGCTTGCTATTGGGAATTCAACATAAGAGATACTTCCTCTGGTGTCAAGTTGTGACACTATAGATAAGTACATTGAAATTATTGTTTTCGTCAAAATTCCCAAGATTTTGGCTATTGTTTATGAGCATTTTGTTAAACCTGTAATCATTATTGATAAGTGATGAATTTCTGGTACATATAAATGGTGAATATTCTGTTCTTCTGTTGACATAATGTACTCGAGAGTAGTTCAATTTTTGCCACTTTGGCGCTGGCATCTAATGTTGAATTCCCAATTATGTTGAGAGAGCATTTCTCCTCGACTCGCTCGAGGAAGGGATATCGACGTGGCTGTTAATTCGTCGGACGAGGTAGTAGGGGAGGCGTACAGTAGTGCGTCTCTCTTATTTATGTGGTATTATCATATCACTGCGTTCCTTATTGCTCGCATAGATTTGTCTATACCCCCGATGAAAACTTTCCGATACTGTATAGAGACACTAAAAATAAAGAGAGTAGTCAAACCTGCAGTAAAAGTTGGCAACACGTTCAACAGTGGCGACCTACTTCGCAACTGGCCGAACTAAGTTAGTACGGTTGGTAAAACAGATTTCTCCTCAATTATACCGATTGAGACAAGGCGGGTGTTTTAATTGTGTCCATTCATGTAGCTGAAATTTATCAATTTGCCATTCCTGTATTTCATGTGATACTGCCATTCCTGTATTCCATATGAATGGTTGTATCACATGAAATACAGGAATGGCAAATCGATCACTTATAAAATATATACAGTAATCAATTCGTAGAACCTGTTAGCAGGGTTCTTAATATAGGGGGGGTTACGAAATAAGTGAGCTTTTGGACGGGGGGGTCCCTGAGGAAAGGGGGGATTGGTGGGAATTTAAGTTGGATAACCTACTTAGTGATTTTGGTAATATAACCAGAAATATAACTAACTTCAGTTGTTTCTGTTTGGTTGAAATTTTTAATTTTTGATAGTTTTCAAAAATGCCGGGTCATTCCAAATGCGCCGTGAAATACTGTTCCAATACTTCTAAAAGCATCGTGCTTGGTTCAGTCGGTTTGAGTTTCCACAGATTCCCAAAGGATTCTCGGAAGGACGCGTGGATCAACTACTGCGGAAATGCTAATGATTGGGTACCCAACGAGTCATCAAGGATTTGTTCCCAGCATTTTGAAAGCAGTGATTATATTGTTAATGAATTTGGCTCAAAGTTGAGACGAAGGCTTACGAAAAACGGTGGGTTAACTGTTGAAAACCAAAATTATTATACTAACACTCTCTTCACAGCATCGGAGATTATCATTCTCTTTTTCCACTGAGCAGTTTATTATTTCGGTTATATTAATTGCGTTCAAATTTGGGTAAAAATTTGGTTTACTGGAAATCTGTTATGAAAAAAAAAAATTGAACATCGCGATTCTGTGGCATTAGGCGATTCATATGGTACCAGTTTTGTTTTGCGGAAATGCGCTGTTGCCAAGTTGACCTCTTCGGATTACTGGAAATCTGATATGAAAAAAACAATTGAACGTCGCCATTGTGGACCCTCAACTAATTCTAGTGGTACTATTTTTGTTTTGCGGAAATGCGCTGTTGCCAAGTTTTGGACACTTTGGAGATGTGGAAATCTGATATGAAAAAAACAATTGAACGTCGCGATTGTGGACCCTCAACTAATTCTAATGGTACTATTTTGTTTTTGCGGAAATGCGCTGTTGCCAGGTTAGCCAATTCGGATTACTAGCAACCTGGAAATTTGTATTGATATGGATAAGTCAGTCGAGAATGCATGAAATCGTTTTTCGCTCGCAATTGACACACAAACCTAACCTGAGCAACCTAACCTAGCTTGCGAGTCAGTCGAGAATTCATGAAATCGTTTTTTGCTCGCGATTGACACACAAACCTAACCTGAGCAAGCTAACCTAGCTTGCGAGTCAGTCGAGAATGCATGAAATCGTTTTTTGCTCGCAATTGACACACAAACCTAACCTGAGCAAGCTAACCTAGCTTGCGAGTCAGTCGAGAATGCATGAAATCGTTTTTCGCTCGCAATTGACACACAAACCTAACCTGAGCAAGCTAACCTCGCTTGCGAGTCAGTCAAAAATTCATGAAATCGTTTTTCGCTCGCGATTGACACACAAATCTAACCTGAACAAGCTAACCTAGCTTGCGAGTCAGTCGAGAATTCATGAAATCGTTTTTCGCTCGCGATTGACACACAAACCTAACCTGAGCAAGCTAACCTAGCTTGCGAGTCAGTCGAGAATTCATGAAATCGTTTTTCGCTCGCGATTGACACACAAACTTAACCTGAGCAAGCTAACCTAGCTTGCGAGTCAGTCGAGAATGCATGAAATCGTTTTTCGCTCGCGATTGACACACAAACCTAACCTGAGCAATGCATGAAATCGTTTTTCGCTCGCAAGTGAAACACAAACCTAACCTGAGCAAGCTAACCTAGCTTGCGAGTCAGTCGAGAATGCATGAATTAGTTTTTCGTTCGCAATTGACACACAAACCTAATCTGAGCAAGCTAACCTAGCTTGCAAGTCAGTCAAACTTGGCAACAGCGCATTTCCGCAAAACAAAAATAGTACCACTAGAATTAGTTGGGGGTCCACAATGGCGACGTTCAATTGTTTTTTTTATATCAGATTTCCAGTAATCCGAAGAGGTCAACTTGGCAACAGCGCATTTCCGCAAAACAAAAATGGTGCCGTTACAATTGGCTGAGGGCCCACAATCGTGACGTTCAATTGTTTTTTCCATATCAGATTTCCAGTAAACCAAAGTTCAGCCCAAATTTGGTTTTCCTTATCTTATACTTTATTAAATATATTTAAGAAATTTAATTCATTTGTTAGATGATGTTTAGTATAGCATACGAAGTCATATTGAGGTAAGATTTTATGCCTGTCAGCGTCACTTCTATTTCTCCTATTTTATATTTTAGTGAGTAAATTTAAATGTAGAATTCTTAATTGTTATAATAATGAATGAGAATTGGTTTATATTTTTATTATTTGAATTTTGAAAGTTTTATATGGAAAAACTAAACGATTATACTTTCATTCACTTATATAATTTGTTTTATTTTCCTCATATAAAAATGATTTATTTATACATTGTTTCATTAATTTGAAAAATCTAGGTACTAGAAAGCTATTCTAATGTGTTTTGAGTTCCGTGGCTCTAATTTAAGTAGGTATTGATCTATTGATCTAGTTAATCGTTTAATGAGCTTTCATACATTTCAAATTTCGCGCGTTCCCACCAATCAAGGAACAAGATGTCTGCCAAACTTTATGACATTTCGTAACCCCCCCTATATTAAGAACCCTGCCTGTTAGTTTGTTTGAGGTTAAAATAAATAGTTTCAAAATAAATCTTTATTTTATTTATTAGGACAAAGGAGAACGAGAAGGTATAACGTGATATAACAAATACTCCAGTTGAATAATCTGTCAACTATGTGGGTACTTGGGTAGTTACTATAGACAAGAGTTATATGTAGGTACTTCCTCAAATGGTGATAGGAAGTGGAAACTGATGGATGGAAGTAAGTATCAGTTCGTGAAAAGCAGCTTATATTTAACCTTGTTAAAAAAAATTCTATCATTCAAACATTCCATTTTCGTCGTTGGGTTCATATTTCAAGTTCATAATTTGTACTATTAATTTGTCGATGACAATAACATTAAAAGAATAATTTTGAAATTACTGCGTGGTTTATCTTTGTCGAAATAAAAAATACATATACCTATAAACAATAAACTTATGTTTTTTGACAAATGTCGAAATGGAAAAGTATCATGTCATCACTTGTCTGTCGATTGGCAGTCTCTTAATTTTTAATTTGTCTATGCTGTATACCTTCTCATTTCACTCATTTCAGAAAATAAATTGCATTATTCAATCCCAAACCGTGAACAGCGTGTAACCTTCTTCCAAGAAAATGCTGCTCTAACAGTTGAAAATGATTTATGCAATTTGCGAATTTAATATTCATGGGGAGACGATACGTTAAACCAAGAACGCTTTCACAACGAATAATAATCTAGTATGGTAAGGGAGGAGATGCCATGTTAACAAGTTGCAAAAAAATCACTTCAATGAATCACCACGAATAGCGTTAAAATGAAGATATTTTTCACCTGGGGATCAAATCAAAAATCGATTTTTTTTTGTTTCCATCGTGTTCCCTAACTACGCTACGATAGGAAACTACAGAGGGTGATTCGTTAGGTCGTTTTAAGAAAAAAAGGAACAACAAATATGCCAAATTCGTTTCATATTTGCAATGAAAATCTTAAATGGTTGTCTCAAAAAATGCTATGTGAAACTTTTCACTATACTAACTTGATACATAAATGACTATTTGTCTTTTTACACACTTTATATTAACTTCACTTGTATGTTTGTTTGTATGTTTGGTTGTATGTTTGTTTGTATGTTTGTTTGCATGTTTATTTGTATGTTTGTTTGCATGTTTGTTTGTATGCTTGTTTGTATGTTTATAACTGACTCCTTAGGGCGTGATTTTCACCCATTTCCAGACGTCCGAATGATTTGAAATTTGGCAGGTGTTCATAGTTCCGGTGACAATGCAATATGACATTTTTTTTTGTTATAAAAAAACAAAATGGCTGCTCCAAGATGGCGGACGAGATTTGTGATAATGGTCCGATTCCATTCAAAATTGGTATATAAGGGTTTTCGGGGTCAGAGATTATGATTTGTTTAACAAAATTCATGAATTCAAAATGGCGGCTCCAAGATGGCGGGCGAGATTTTTTATTATGGTCAGATTCGATTCAAAATTGGTATATAAGGGTTTTCGGAGTCAGAAGAGTTTATGATTTTTTTTATCAAAATTCATGAATTCAAAATTGCGGCTCCAAGATGACGGACGAGATTTGTGATTATGGTCAGAGTCGATTCAAAATTGGTATGTGAGATTTTTTTAGGTCGTATATTTCGAATTTTCTGTCAAAATTCATAAATTAAAGATGGCGGCTCCAAGATGTCATTATGGTCTGATTCGATTCAAAATTAGTGTGTGAGGGTTTTCGGGGTCAGAGATTATGAATTTTTCGTGAAAATTTATGAATTCAAGATGGCGGCCCAAGATGATGATGATAGACGAGTATTGTGATTATGGTCAGATTCGATTCAAAATTGGTATGGTTTTCGGGGTCGATTTTTTCTTAAAAAAAAATAGTTTAAAAGAACTAAAGAACACGCTTTACTTCCCATGGACTAGAATGTAAAAAATAATTGACAATTTAATTTCTCAAATGTAAAAAAAGCGTGGGGTGCTTGATAAAGTTCTCTAGAGCTCTGGAACGCTCTGTATTGTTATATTAAACTAAAAAATATGAGAATATAGATCGAAAGCACCCACGCTTTTTTTTACATTTGAGTAATTGAATTGTCAATTATTTTTTACTTTTTAGTCCATGGGAAGTAAAGCGTGTTCTTTAGTTTTTTAAACTATTATCTTTTTCAGTTCAGTATTTCCATATTGAAATCTTGTTTTTGAAAAGATGTTTATTTTTATTCTTTGTATTGATGGTACAATGTCTTCGCTGCTTGTCCTAACATCGTTTTGTCTTCTAAAGAACATTCCACAGAAATGTTATTCATAACATTTCATAGAAACGTTATTCATTATTCCTGATTTAAATGAAATTAAACACCAATTATCCGTTCCGTGATCAATCGCGGATGTCGAAGCTTTCCTGAGAATTAGACCAATATTTGTACATGCCTCGTGTGGTTCTAACATGAATGAATCCCTTCCGAGTAAACATCGTACAGTTCTGCAATGTTATATGATTTATTATGATAATATACGGTTTGATATCAAACCTCGAAGAAAGTGATATAGGCCAAGCAATAGAGATTGTCCTTGACAAAAAAACTACCTGGAAGCCGCCTGTGCCATCCCGTGCAGGACAGTCCGTAGTTTATTCCCACCATGTCCTCTACTCGAAAATGCCATTTTTAAATTTGTTATAAACAATAAACGATAGTAGCTATTGCAAAACCTGGATCCAGTCGGATTATTAGTTTTCGCACAATCCTCATTTGATTTTTTTTGGAAATATTTTCGCGGAGAGCTGGATGCGTTTGAGGTCGTCCAATTTAAATTTAATGAATAGACTTGAAACGTAGACGTGAACAGTAACAAAACGTATATTCTGATTTTTCGATAAAACGCGTTTAAGTGTGTTGAACACTATTGAGAACATGAGGGAAAACAGCCGACCGCACGTGAGCGGTCGAGTGGTGGGGGACTGAACGAATCGAGGAGAAACGTATAGGCGCGCGCTGCGGACGCCAACGGCCCTCACTAACCGCCGAGAGCTCGTAGCTTCAAGCGTTATAGCTGTGCGCGTCGTTTTTGGTACACAAATTCATAGCGTCCGTTACAGTTTTATGTAAAATTTGCCATTTTTGGTGCTTGAAAATTTATATATCTGTGTGAGATTTTGTAATACCTACATATTACCAGTGCCGCTGTTAGGCAAATATAATTTCAAGATTTCTCATTCGAAAATGCATGGTCATTTATAAGAGTTGTATTTTTCATAAATGTGTTTTTATTCAGGCACGATGAAAGCAGTATAGTTGCAGAAAATACAACAGAATCATCAACATCTGCCGCTGTTAGGTTAGCCCAGTCCCCCACCACTCGACCGCTCACACGTGGTCGGCCGTTTTCCCTCATGTTCTCACTAGTTTTTAACACACTTGAACGCGTTTTATCGAAAAATCAGAATAGACATTTTGTTACTATTCACGTCTTCTTTCCAAATCTATTTTTTAAATTTCAATCGGACGACCTCAAACGCATCCAGTTTACCGCGAAAATATTTCCAAAAAAAATTCAAATGAGGATAGTGCGAAAACTATCAATCCGACGGAATCCAGGGTTTGCACACATAAAAATGCACGTCAATAGCTACTATCGTGCAAAGTTTCAGCTCTTCATATTGAAAAATGGCAGAGTCACGAATTAAAAAAAACACGATTTTCCGGTTCTTCCTGCTTCTCTCCGGTTCTAATCTAGCGGAAAAACGCCCAAAAGTTAACATAAAGGGGTTATAATTGTTATTGCAACCCAAATATCATTAACTCTTGAATACAGAAAATTAAGAATAAGAAGGAACATAACTTCGCTTATCCTAAAGTAGCTTCTGTTGACAAATTTGTTTCACTTCCTTTTTTAAACGATAATATTTCTAACAAAATAGCTGGTTGCATAAAAGGTCACATTGAAAACATTACAATTTCTTTTAAAACGAATTACAATTTAAGTAGATTTTTAGTCAATACAAAAGACAAAATTGATAAACTTTCAAGAAGTGGTATTTATAAATTAAATTGTGAAGATTGTGATGCAGCTTACATTGGCAGAACATGTAGACCTTTGAAAGTTCGTATAAAAGAACATCAAAACCCAAACAAAGTATCTGCTTTTGGTGAAAATTTAAGGTTCAACAACCATAATTATAGCCCAAACAGAAACTCTCAAATTTTACAGGAGGTTAGGTCCAAAAATAATAATAGATTAGATTTCCTTGAAGATTTACATATAAGTAAAGAATTACTCAACAATGACCTTTGTCTCAATACTCAAGTCAATTTAAACAGAGCTTATGTACCGCTTCATAGGCGTTTGAAATAATAATAATTAATGTTTTTAAAATTTTTTCAATTAAATAAAAAATAAAAAATTTTTCAGTTCAAACATTCTCAATATTTCATTAATCTTTCTCTAAGATATTATATATTACTTGAACCCGTTTAGCAGTTTATCCATTATCTCCGGCTTTCAATTCTGAGAACACGAAGTTAATTTTCACCTTTTGGTTTTTTATTGGTAACTATGTAGTTGTGTACAACTTCCAACTTTGATCAGCGGGTAAAATGTGATGAGTTCTCATTAGACTCTTTCTCATTCCCTTAGCTTTCCTTGTTGGGGTTGGATAGAACTGCATAGAGGCCTTATATTGATCTTTTGCTTGAAAGTTTCTTCATTTCTTTACGTTTGTGCTACCCAAATTGCCTAAACTTGGACTAAGATAGTTCTCATTAGACTTTTCACATGTCCTTAAGCCCAATTGTGGGTGCTCAAACATTGGAGCTAATTCACTTAACTTGGGTCACCTCTTAAGTTCAGTTTGTCTTCCCAGTATGCAGGTATATCGAGTAAAGTTCTCATTAGAATTCTTCTCGGTGTCTTAGCAATATTTGGTTGAGGATGGACAGATCCATAAAGAACCCACCCCCCTATTTTCTTTCTGATTATTACTCATTATTTTTCACCCATTACTAAATTTGATAATTTATTCGTAATCTTGATAGAGTCTTCTTTGGTAGCGTATTTTTGGAAAACAAAACGTTCCCATTAGACTAATCACTTTCAGATTTACGTTTCCTTTTTAAACTCATGTCTGGATTAGTTCAATTTCTATTTGAGTTCTTTGAATCTATGTCACATATGTCAATGGTCACTGTCACTTGTCAATAGTGTCATTGGCATACATTGTCAATTTAAATTTCTTTTCCACTTCCGCTTCAACATTCAGACAGATATGATGTAGTATCCCATATCTTTATCTTTAATAATCCTTAAACAGGATGAAAATTATTCAATTTTAAATATGTTTTATATTTTGTAACATTTTAATTTGGTCCATGGACATGATGTTTTTATATGGCTTCTTGTACACCTGACGAGTAAGTAACCTCACTTTTCATAACTTTCAATTTTCAAAATTTTCAATTTTATCAAATTCATTTTCAATCATTACTTACTTGCAGGTACGCACTGATGATGACTTAACAGTCGAAAGCGCTTTGCTACAATTTTTAAAATAAAAATATTTTGCACGAAATACAAAGTTTCTTCCTTCAACAATATTTAAATGTCAAACTAAACAAATCTACTTTTCCACACTAAAATGTTTTTTCCGCACTAAAAAGAGTGCGAATAAGTGGATTTTTCCGCACGCTAGTAGAAAAAAAATATATTCTTACCTGTACAGCTTTTTTTGACAGTCTGGGAATGAGTCCTTCGGGATAGACCTGGTGAGTGCTGAAACTCGGTTGTTCCACGCAGGCGGCTCTTCTTATTTCCTCCCATTTGTCTTCTCCGTATGTCTGTTTGATGTATTCGGACATGTTTTCTATCAATAATCCATACATGTTGCATTTGCCTGGAAATCGAGAACACCAATGATAGTAACTTCAGATAGGCAAGTAATAATAATAATAATATAACGTCATAATTATTTTATGTTGAGTTTATGAGACGGGAGGTGTATATAGAAAACAATAACGGGCCTAGTATTGAACCCTGTGGTACTCCTGATTTGAGAAATCGACATTCAGAACTGTCTTCACCTTTGCGTACTTTTTGTTGTCTATTCCTCAAGTAAGCAGACATTACAGATAGTGCATCATCTGCAAAACCAATATATTTCAATATATTCAACAACAAGTCATGGTGAATTGTATCGAATGCCCTACTAAAATCAAACAATATTAACACTGCACATTGTTTGTTATCAGTGGCCTTGATTATATCATCAGTGATATGGAGAATATGTTTAAATGTTTTCTCAACCCGCTAGATTTTAATTTATTCTCATAGCTTCCAGATCATTCTAGGTCATTATAGAAGTCTTTAGAAGATGAGTTTAGAACGTTTCAAATAATTCTCGAATCGTCTAGAGTATTCTAGAATATTAGGTACAGGTAATTTTGTTTGTTGATTGTTAAACCCTTACAAGTAACCCTCAGAAGTATTCGAGAGGCTATGGAAGATGTCGTAGCTTTTACCTTCCAACGTGTAATACCATGTACGTGACAGGTGACCAAGCTGAGGTTTCAACCCACGCCCCTATAATAATAATACTAATATGTAAGTATCAGCACAAACTCCGACAGATCTGGTCGTCAGAACTGTCGGGGAAGAACAGAGTTGCTGCAACTAATATGCTTGCCGTTCCGATCTTACTCTACTCCTTTGGAGTGGTGAAATGGACTCACGAGGAGCTGCGACAACTCGATGTGAAAACTCGTAAGATGATGCATCTTTAATAGGAGCTTGCATCCTAAATCATCCGTTCCACGGTTATACTTCCCCAGGCAACAGGGAGGCCGGGGACTTTTGAGTTTGGAGTGTCTACATAACAGAATGGTGCTGGATAGAGCCTGCAAAGTCATCAGAAATTCAGGTCCCCTCTCTGCATGGTCCGCGACCATGAAAAAGCAGGGATTGGAGCATTTCTTTCCAAGGCAGCAATCCGGGCAGCTGATGAACTTGGTCTCGTATTCGACACTTAACGAGCAAACCCAAACTATGTCACTGAGTTGGAACCCGTTCAGCAAAAAGCTCAAATCAAAGCTGCGGAGATTGAGATCCTCCTGCAGCTGCACAAGGATAAGCCAATGCATGGGATCTTCTTCAAGAACATTGAAGACCTTGGCCTATCCAAAAACGTGACCTTTGCTTTCCTTAGGTCAAGTGAGCGGAAATTGGAGACCCAGGGATTCACAATGGCTTGCCAGGATGGTGTCTTCAACACCCTGGTCTACCGTAGCCGTGTGATGGGTATAGAGGTCCCGGACACTAGATGCAGAGCGTGTCGTGGGGCGCCTGAGACCTTATGCATTTGTTGTCAGCATGTCCAGCATATACGGTCTCAGCCTAAATCCACAGGCATAACGCGGCTCTACGAGTGTTGTAATACCATCTACGACACTCGTACGGTATAGATGGTTGCCTCACGCTCCGGGGAATATTGAGTCCGTTATGGAGAATGAGAAGTGCCGAATATATTGGAACTTTTCATTCCCCACCCTCAGGCAAATACAAGCCAATAAGCCTGATGTAGTTCTTCTCGACCATCAAAATAAGACTCTGGTGTGTTCATACCTTTAGGATTTATTATTATTATTATTAATTCCGGTGACAATGCAATATGACATTTTTTTAATGAGTTTTGTAATTATGATTCGATCCTATCAATATTTGTATCTGAGGGTTTTCAAGGTCGAAAATTATGATTGTTCTGTCAATATTGGAAAAGTCAAGATGGCAGCTCCAATATGGCGGACGAGTATTGTAATAATGATCTGATTCTATTCAAAATTTGTTACCGGGAGTTTTCGGGGTCGACATTTATGAATCTTCTGTCAATATTGAAAAATTCAAGATGGCAGCTTCAATATGGCAGACGAGTTTTGCAATTATGATCCAATTCTGTTCAAAATTTGTACCTAGGGGGGTTTTCGGGGTCGGAGATTACGATTTCTGCGTCAAAATTGAAAAATTCAATATGGCAGATCCAATATGGCGAACGAATTTTGTATTTATCTTCTTTCTCTGAAATCCATAGATCAATGGATACTAACTTGAGAGCACAAAATAATAAAATAATATCAAAAAACTTTTCAAAGACAAGCTTTTATTCAAATGCGCTAAAACGTAAAAAATATTTTTTTAAAATGTGATTCAAAAGCTTGCCGCTTCCCTATTCGATACAAAAAGTTCGGGAGGCTAGCTTTTGAATGTGTAACTCACATCTAGAGAAATAATTGTATACTTTCCAATGCATTTGAATAAAAGCTTGTCTTTAAAAAGTTTTTTTAATATTATTTTATTTTTACATAAAATTGTGGAGTCGCCATTGAATATTTTCACATATTTTTCGAAAATTAAAATCCGCGTATCTTGTGCATTTTTTCTAGCAATAAGACATTACACACCGAGGTGGGAAGAGATTCATTCCTGTCGTGAGATTACTTAGTTAACCGAGACGCAAAGCGTCGAGGTTAGCTATGATCTCGAGACAGGAATGAAACTTCCTACCGAGGTTTGTATACTATTTTATTTACAACAATCATATTTCGATCAAAATTAATAAATCTCTGTTTTGTTCTGAACATACCTAAGACGACAAATGTATACCAAGAACGCGGTTTTCTCAAAATAATATATTGTTTCCGTGACTACAGGGTAATTGTCACCAATATAAATAAATGTCAGATAAAGTCAAAAATAATCATCTAGAATAGATGAAATAAGGACGGGGAGTGAGGGCGGGAACTGTGGTCGGGAAGTAGAGGTGTGTAATGTGACACTTCTCAACCTTCAATGACGTTAGTAATGACAGCATTACATATATGGTTGTAAATAAAACTCCTTTCAATAGGCCGATTGAAACTTACTTCAGAATAATTATGGCGGATTCTCGCAGTTCACAACAATACTTCAACGAAGTATTCCAAGCTAAAGGCAAATGACCATGCATTGTAGTAAAACTTGGTCATAAATGCTGAATATTCACGCCAATCGTAAAAACCACATTTGTTGGATTGCAATTCGACTAAAAGTTTTGTATAGGTAAAAGAATATACGAGATGAGTCCTCGTAAAAGAGTGTCATAGACCTGTTTTTATGTCAGGTTTCATTTTGATGGTGAAGGACGGCACAAAATCCTATAAGAAGATCGAATAGGTAGAAAAGTCGCCAGAGGGTAGGTAAGTTGAACAATTCGAAATGTTTTGTTATAACTAGTAATTTTATAGAACAACAGTTTTCTAAAACTGAAAGTTGTGAAGGGGATTAAATTCACAAAAGTTGCAGAGTGAAACACCCTTCAAACTTCATCCAAACTTTTTTTCTATAGTTTTGAAATTAATTGAAACAAATTGGATTTCAGAATTGCCAAATTCTGTAACGGTTGTGCAGAAATCTCTTTCAGGGAATCAAAAGGAAATGACCCTAGAGAAATTGAATAACGAAGCAATTATGTTTGAAGAGGAATCAGAGTTAGTGTACACAACCATTCGGAATTTCCATTTATACAGGGTGTTTCCGAAATTGGAGCGATTAAGAAAATGTGTTTTTTTATGAAATCGCTTTTAGTTACCTTTGTTTTGGAGTCCCTGGTTTGTTTCTCCAGGCCACAGCGCGTCTGCCCGCTGGCAGTCTTTCAGCGCGGTTTGCGCAGGCTGTAGACCTCTGATCGGTGATTCCCAAAAAAGTCTTGAAAACTTTAAAAATTCAATATCTCCCAAAATGATTTTTTTTCGGCAAAAATGTAATCTTTCATATCGTTTTGTTTTTTGTTCAAAACTTAAATAATAGTGTCTGGCTTGCATAAAGTAATCAAAGATTGTAGTTCTCAATAAAGTACTCGTTACCAAAATGTATGGGTAAACTAGATTTTGTGTCCACATATTATTATATCACCAGCCAAAAAGTGTAAGGTCAGCGTTTGGACTTATATGGTCTCTTGGTCGTATATAAATAAAGTATCATACCAAAACAAGTAACAATAATTTAGATGAACAATGTCACGGGCTGCTATAATAAATTCCAACCATTTTAGAATTTTATTGCATGAACGTGGATCCATTGACGCACATTCCTCCAAAATTGCTAGGAATTGACAACAGAAGAACGATAAAGAAGTACTTGTTTCGTCTACCGGAAAAATATATCATTCAATGTATGAAATAATATGTAAACAATGACATTTCAATAAAACGGATTGTTGTATTACACAGTGTGTTGGTTGATCCGAAGGAATTATAATTGGGCAAGTCTCTTTTTATTCGACGACAGGCAACTTTATTATGAACTCCATTTCCTTTGACGCTATTTCTTTTTCAAACAGTTCATTGTTTATAGATGGTTTATTTATAGAACGAGTTCGTCTTTGAGCTGACTGGATTGAATCTTGTAAGGAGTTTGATACTTGTCATATTTCATATTCATTAATAAAAAAAAATTCTATTTGTAGTTTTTGTATTTTGTATTTCATTTTTTACCACAATCCAACGGTTGACAGGAGTGTTTTGAGCAATTTTGGGGGTGGTTCGACCATTGCTGCAAGTTTTGACCACCATTTTCGTAATCAGCGCCCCAAAAAACATATAAGATGTCTTAATTGGCAAAAAAACACTTTTAGTCGAAAAATCCCCCTTGTTAGGGGTGTTTTGTGCGATTTTGGGGGTGGTTCGAGCATTGGGGCAAGTTGTAACCATCATTTTCGTAATCAGCGCCCCAAACATCATATAAGATGTCTTAATTGGCAAAAAAACACTTTTAGTCGAAAAACACCACCATTTCGGGGTGTTTTTTCCCCAATTTTAGGGGTGGTTCCATTCTGTAATGCAAGTTTTCACCCTCATTTTCGTAATCACCGCCCCCAACAACAAATAGGATGACTAAATTTGCAAAATAACGAAAATATTCGAAAAACACCCCTATTTAGGGGTGTTTTTGCATTTTTAAGGGTGTTCCAACCACTGGCGGTAGCTTTAACCCTCATTTTCGTGATCAACGGCCCAAAATACGTCGGGGACAAGTGGTCTCATCCGTTTCGCAATTTCAGGACCTTTTACCTTGATTTTAATTGGACTAGATAATCGATATGATCCGTCGCCATTTCCTGTTCTGTTTGCCGTCTTGCCGTTCGTGAGTCTTGACTTTTTTTCCCATTCTCATTGTTTTAATTTTGCACTACTGTTATAAGTTGAAGTTCAAGGACTACGAATAAACCAGTATTTAACGGTGAGTCGTATTTTGTTTTACGTATAATTTGGAATGGCACTAATGGTTTCAGTAATATCGGAATTCAGAATCGCTTATTATAGGTATGTCTCACACAGTGAGTATTTTCCTAATTTTTTCACTTTTCATAACTTCGGACCATTATCACAAATCTCGTCGACCATCTTGGAGCCGCCATTTTGTTTATTTATAACAAAAAAATGTCATAGTGCATTGTCACCGGAACTGTGAGAACCTGCCAAATTTCAAATCATTCGGACGTCTAGAAATGGGCGAAAATCACGCCCTAAGGAGTCGGTTACAAACAAACAAACATACAAGTAAAGTTAATATAAAGCGTGTAAAACCAAAACTTCTCAGCTTTATTATATCAGTATAAATCCTTGAAACGCTCCAGAAGATATCAATCAATTTACCAATATCGAGTAAACACTTGATAAGTTTCAAGAAACAAAGCACTCCCAAGGTAATTCCCCAATGTAATTTTGCAGCTTCCAATTTAATATAAGGAGAAAACAATTTCTACAGAAACAATTTCTACAGAAACAGTTTCCAGAATAATTTCTCAGTGAGCTTTACGAGCGAAAGAATAGCTGTAACTGTATAAATTTCATTTACAGAACAAAATGAGAAAGACGAGGTCAACATAAGTTTTCATTCATTCCTGCAGCGTACACTATGAATGTTATTTGTGGAACAGGTATGCATTACAGGAGAATGTACAGATCTCTGGCCATGACCTAAAAAATGTTTGAAGACTTTGAGACTTCGTATATCTTGTTCTTCATGGGGAGTCGACAACTTTTTTATTTGCCAAAATTCTCGCTAGGAGGCTTAGTCTTTTGCGACCACTGCAAACGCTAAGAGTTTCCCGAAAACTTTTCTGATTCTGATAAAATCAGCAGTATAAGGGGATACCGAGGGGGAAACAACTAGTCATTTTTTGTACACCTAATTACTAATTACTTCCAATGAAAAATAATAAGAAAAGTTTTAGGGGCCAGGTTATTCTCTAAAAAACTATTGAAGAGGCGTGATAGGCGATTTGACTATTTTGATTAGCGTAAATTTTTCATGTAAGCGGTCTAATGCTCGGGACATAATGAGTAATGAAGTAATGAAAATATTATGATGTACACCTAATGAACGAGTTACTTCCTCCTCGGGGGATACATTTTATTACACGCTTTATATTAGCTTCACTTGTATGTTTGTATGTTTGTAACCGACTCTTTAGGGCGTGATCGTTTCCAGACGTCCGAATGATTTGAAATTTGGCAGGTGTTCGTAGTTCCGGTGACAATGCAATATGACATTTTTGTTAAAATAAAAAACCAAAATGGCGGCTCCAAGATGGTGGACGAGATTTGTGATAATGGTCCGATTCCATTGAAAATTGGTATATAAGGGGTTTCGGAGTCAGAGAATATGATTTTTTTAATCAGAATTCAGGAATTCAAAATGGCGGCTCCAAGATGGCGGACGAGATTAATGATTATGGTCAGATTCGATTCAAAATTGGTATGTGGGGTTTTTTTAGTTCGTATATTTCGAATTTTCCGTCAAAATTCATAAATTGAAGATGGCGGCTCCAAGATGTCGTTATTGTCTGATTCGATTCAAAATTACTGTGTGAGGGTTTTCGGGGTCAGAGATTATGAATTTTTCGTAAAAATTTATGAATTCAAGATGGCGGCCCAAGATGATGGACGAGTATTGTGATTATGATCAGATTCGATTCAAAATTGGTATGGTTTTCGGGGTCGGAGATTTCGATTTTTTAGTAAAAAAAAATGATAGTTTAAAAAAACTAAAGAACACGCTTTACTTCCCATGGACTAAAAAGTAAAAAATAATTGACAATTTAATTTCTCAAACTCTGTTTATTGTTAAATTGAACTAAAAAAATTGAGAATATCTATAGATCGAAAGCACACACGCTTTTTTACATTTGAGAAATTAAATTGTCAATTATTTTTTACTTTTCAGTCCATGGGAAGTAAAGCGTGTTCTTCAGTTTTTTCAAAATATTATTTTTAATTTTACCATTTTCTTGTTTGACTAACCCAATGAATTTTCTGAGAAACTGTGTGAAGAATGATACCTATTTAAAAGGTTCATTAATATACAGTTGAGTTGATAACTATTTCATAATGATTTCTATTCGAAAATATTAATAACCAAAATTAATTTTTTTCAATTTTACTTTTATTTTTAACCGTCTCCGTATCCTTGCTTTGCTTCATCTCAATGACTTCCTTCGGAAATCTTCTAATGCCTATACCGATCAGAGACGGATCGACTTAGTGATTAAATACAAAGATCTCATTCCTATACAATCATTGTTTTGTTCAGTAACAATCATCTAAAATTGTTTCTGATAGGAAATTTCTCTCCTTCAACCTCTTCAACTTTTGATACTTCTGATTTACCACAAGCAGCGGAAAATTATTGATTCCATAAATATTATGATTGGTGTTATCTCAGTGCTAAACCTAATGATTACTCGATATAACTATAATCGCTATTTGAACCGTTGGCATTGTTTGGAGATTACTAAAATAAATGAATAAAATAAATATAACAATAATCTTTCCCAGGACTCGTTATAGTTGAAGTGCCCATCGGCAAAAATTTTACTGATAGATACTCTCTTCAAACTTTCTGTTTTCCGTTTTCCCCTGTGACTTTTTTGTTTCGGAGTTAAGTACCGTAGTTAGGAAACACGAGGAAAACACAAAAAAAAAATATTTTTTTTTGGGAAAAACGCCCCCGAAACAAAAAAAGTCACAGAGGAAAACGATGGCAGACTTGGTCCAGAGAATCATTACAGAAAGTTTGGAGAGAGTATCCCTCAGTAAAATTTTTGCCGATGGGCACTATTATTTGCAAGAACGATAAGGCTTTCGAACTTTCCAGGAAAGCCAGGCTTACAGTTCCTAGGTGTTAAACAACATTAATTCTAACTCACTTTCTGGCAGTTTTCACGATGTTCTTTGATAGTACAGTGTTTGACCCAGAAAATATGCTATTACCTCAGAATTCTATCGTATTACACCAATTTGGATAAAAAGGACTAGGCTCGGAGCTGAGGAAGTTTTAAGGAGTTTTCAGACATCGAAGGAATTTGCTTAAATTTCAGAATATTAACTGCATTCTATGCGACCGTTATAGGAATTGCATTAGTTGAAATACAGGATGTAATAAAAAGTATAAAGGAGCTTCTAGGCATCAACATAATTTACTAAAATTTCATTATGTTACACCTGAGGTGTAATCATTTATAATAATTGAATCATGCGCAATTACGATAGGAACTGCATTGTCGAACTTCCGAGAACTTCACTGTAGTGCTATTTCAATACTCAGCTGCTCTGGTGAGAATTGTGGCTTTTATGATATTATAACAGTGTTCCTGACGGGGTGAATAAAGAACAAATGTGTGACTAACTCGAGTGAACTAATACTTTGGCTTATGCCTGGCATTGCCTGGCGTGTATTTAATAGGAGTTAGGCTCCATTTTCAACGCTTAAACACCCCTCTACTTCAACTAGTGTAAATCTTGTATGTCAGGTTGGCGATAATAGACATGGACTCTAATTTGAAAAATAATGGGATGGATCTAACTCTTGAGTGAATAAATTAATTCGTGAAAAAGATAATAATGGTTCAAACACAACATTGCCGACATTAACTTATAGAACACGCACAATTAATTAGTTGGTTCAGAGCTGATTGGTTCTACTAATGTAGTAATCTTTGGTTTGATTCAATTATTCACTTAACTTACAAAGGAAACTCAAGATATAGTATGTTTTTCATTTATTAGGACAAAGGAGAGAAAAATAAATATAAATTGCTTAAATATGCGAGTAGAATATTTTGTTAACTCAACAAAAAAAAATCTATCTAATTGACAATACTTAGCGTGTTAGCTTACCAAGACCATATTTAAATACTTGAAACTGATAAGAAATTCTAATGACTGATAAAATAATTAAGAAACCCTTCAACAGAAAATTTACCGGTATGACCCAGGTCCAGGCGGAGGCCTTGACCTGAGAATTTTCAATCGTCTTACTGATTCAAAAATAACATTTCAGCTGATTTCTTGTTTTCAGAGTTCAAGACTGGCCAGGACTGTCCATCCCTATCCAGAGGAGAGGGGATGGTCTCACGTTTCAGGATTTCAACTTGTAAAATAGATGTAAAAAATTCGTTTGAATTCAAAGCCAACTTAAAACAGTTATTTTGGGTATGAAAACCTTCACAAAATAAATGTAATTAATTTGCGCTGAGACACTAATTTTATTATGATGTTTTATCACTTTGAGCAATTTTAGGTGATAACACAAAATAAAAAGGGGAACATTCTCCATGAAAATTGAAAAATGAAAAATGTGATTTATTTGAATAAAATTGCAAATTTTCACTTTCAGATTTTTTCTTTTCTTTTCAGTTAGAGTCTTTTCACAATATCTATCAGATGTAGTTCAATGTCCAGCGTGGCTTGTGCCGGGAAAGTAGTTGTTAGATATTACAAATCAATCACATTTTTCATTTTTCAATTTTCATGAAGAATGTTCCGCTTTTCAACATGAATACCTCCCAAGAGGTTATCTTGGACGATGGAAAATAGCGACTAAAGTTTGTCTTTCAGTCGCAGATGATTCCACAACAGATTTTATGAATGTCCTATTCATATTTTCGAACTAAAATAAAAAAAAAAAACAAAATAAAAACTTTGCACCAAAAATTTTGATATTTAATTTACTTCAAATTTTTTTTACCGTAGTTAACATAATAGTTGGGCAATTTGTCTTATAACTCGCTTTTATAATGAATCGTTGTATACAGGATGTCGTTTATTTATCGTTTAAAGCTAATTTTATTTTCACAAAACTCCATTAAAACAAATGGTGAAAACATAAAACCGCTCTTAGATGGTAATGACTTCAAATCGAGATATATTTTTCAATGCTGAACAACTTTTCCAAACAACGTTTTACGATCGTTTCCAGAATAAAGGTACTTTACTTCTGGCTCAAAATAAAGTTTTCCTATGCGCCTTGTACATTACGCATGTTTTGTTTTATTTTGTTGGTGCGTGTTTAGATTTAGAAGATGCACAAATTTTCATTAGGATTAACTTTTTGTTGAAAAACTCATAATAAAAAAGTTTCCCATATGGTGCGTACTTTGGAGATGATACTGTATATCAGAAAATACCGGAATTTCGATTTTTCAATTACATCCTTCGTTTTGCACCACCAAACTATGACCTGTTCCGAAAGTGTGATATTATTATTAGATAATGCGATCACATTAGAATTGCTTCGCTGATATAAATACAACCTGATAATAAACTATGCAGATGTTAACGATATAGATATTCAACTCCGTCAGATAGATAAATATTGTAATGATAGGCAGATCACCACCTCCGTCAATATTTGTCGAAGTATGTAAATGATTAAGTATTTGGGTCGGCAGATCGGCAGATTAGAATTCATGAGGTGTCTGAACCAATGCCACCCTCGCGCATTTTGTGTGTATTTTATCGTTTTCTTTCTTTATACTCCACTCATCTGATAGATTTTTTACGGGAACCAAACATCCTGAGACTGAGACACTTCCCAACTAGCTGGAAGGAAGCAACAGTAATCATGATTCCGAAGCCCAACAAGAACCACGGGTTTCCACAAAACCACCGACCCAGGTTGACACCCGCGATGAGCAAAATCACGTGATCCAGACACGACTCGTAGCAATGTCTGCAAAACTGATTAGAAGCTGGTACCCCACAGGGAGCAGTTTTATTACCGCACCTGTTCTCCATCTACACCACGGACATGTCAACCGTAGACGACCCCATGACCAAACTCGCACTATACGCAGACGACACGGCGATCCTCGCCGAGTTAACGCACGAGAGGGGAGTTACATCCAAGCTTCAGCGACAGATCAATAAACCAGAACCATGGTTCAACTGTTGGAAGATCGGAATCAATGCAGACAAAAGCTAGGCCATCCTGTTCACGAGGCGACGTAGGACACCAGAGGGCCATGTGACTATGAACGACGAGGACATTCCATGGGTAGACGAAGCCGTGTACCTAAAAGTAACACTAGACAAGAAACTCACGTTTCAAAGGCACGTGGCCCATAGATTAGCACTAGCAAAAGCAGCAAGGCATAAGCTAGGACCGCTCATCGTACGTAAACGATGAAAAACCACGCGGAGACCACTCTGGAAAGAGTAGAGACCCACCCAAACCAGCTACTCACGGAACTGCACGAGCACAGACGTGAGAAAGGCGAGAGAGACTATTCTTCAAATATAAAATCGTTCAAAAAATGATCAATATAGGTTTAATATGATATATTGTGTATTGATGAAATAATATTCTATCAATATTATATCAAACTTGAATATACAATATTGTTTTTTATTTCTAAAATCGATATGAAAGGAATATTGAAATCGCAATATTGGAGCTAGATGCTGGAAAAATATGTAGGCAATATCGCTTTATTGATATTGGTGAAAATTATTGGAACCAATATTGACCCAATATTTCATGAAACAATGCACTTTCAGAACAGGTTAAGCCAATATTCCACCAATATTATTAATGAGATATTGATTTTCCAATATTATTCCAATATTATTTCAATATTCACTTATTTTTAATTATTTTGTTCTTCAGGATATTGAAAAAAAATATATACAGGGTGTCAAAAAAGAGATCAAACATACATGTTATTCATTCATAGTTACCTACCCCACATATTAAATATATCATAATGAAGTAGTATTATCAAAAAATAAACAAGAAAAACGGTATTTGCTATTTAGTCTTGTTTGATCACAATAACGCACTTAGTTCCTTAGAGAACGTTGCACAAATATGTGTCATACATAATTCAATGCCCGTGAGGGGAAGTAGCTGTTTCCTGCCAGACATTAATTTGTTTCATATTTTCCACTTTGTGGGAATGTGTAGAGTGAGGGATATTTCGACTCCGTCGAAATCATTCATTTCATTATCACTGAAGTGTGTGTTTCTTAGGAAAAAATCGCGTGCTGCCCTTCGTATGATAGGTCGAACGTTTGTCCCTAATAGCTTATTCATTCGTTTTTAATTTAATGTGAACACAACGTTTTCTGCAGGTTATTGAACTTTAGGTGAACTTTCAGGCGAATAAAATTTTCTTAGTCGGCTTATAGGTTTATTTCAAAATCAAATCAGAACACCGGCAACTCAGTTGATCAATCAAACTAGGAATACTTGGAAGTGATTGCGAAAGTTTACTACCAGCTGTGGTTTCCAACTACATATATTTCAGTTCCGTTTCGTTTCATTTCCCAGGATTTATAGAGAAGAGAGACCGAGAGAGAGTGGCTTAGTGGCTTACACACGATTTGCAGAGGCTGAAAGACACTTTTATAAGCCCACATAGATAAAAAAAAACGAATGTAATAGTATACAGTATGGAAACTTTTCATCTGGGGTATAGACAGATATCTACGCGAGCAACAAGGAACGTAATGATATGATAATACCACATAAATAACTACTGCACGCCTCTTCTGTTGCCTCGACCAATGAAATAACAGCTCAGTTTATATACAGCAAGCTATTCTTCACGCTCTCATTGGTATTGGTAGGTATGGATGGTGACTGATGCGCTGCGACCTGATTAGATCTATTGTGCCCCCTCTTCTTCTGCTATCACAAGGTGTTCTTGTTTACAGCAGCCCTTCAAGCCTCAATTCCTTCAGGAATTTTAGGCTTTTGAGGTGGTCTACTCGTGGTATTTCTCCCACAGTCAGCTGGTATGATCCCAGTATATTCAATATTTTATGATGTACAGCTTAGCACTCCATCAATATATGGTGGGGTGTTTTTTGGTGGTTCCCCACAGAATCTGCAGGTGTTGTCCTCCTCTAAGCCTAGCTTCCTTAGGTGTTCTTTGAGTCTGCAATGCCCCGTTAGAAATCCCGTGATTGTCTTTAGACTAGTTTTGCTGAGGTTAATCAGTGTCTTCGATCTTGCTCGGTTGAAATTGCCGAGGAGATCTTTGGCCTGCCTCAGCCCTGGAAGTCTAAGCCAGTATGTTGTTCTCAGTGCTTCTTCAGCTTTTTGAGTTCTTCTCGGAAGTAAGATTTTCCAAGTCCGCAGAATGGTTCCGGCCCGTTGATACCGTTGATGCGCCTTTTCGTGCCAGGGTGTCTGCTTGTTCATTGCCCTCCACTCCGACGTGCCCCGGCACCCAGAGGAGGGTCACCTTGTTGGTCCTGCCTAGATCCTTAAGTTTGTCTAGGCATTCCCAAATCATCTTCGAGTTGATGTTAGAAGAGCTCAACGCTTTGATGGCTGCTTGACTATCGGATAGGATCACGATTTCCTTATTCCGGTTCCTGTTGAGGTTGAACTGAATCCACCTTTCCATGGCGTGAATTTCCGCTTGAAAAATGCTGGGGAACTGGCCCATGGGTTCCGAGTATTTGGTGCAAGGCCCAAAGACTCCTGCTCCAGTTCCCTCGGGAGTTTTGGACCCGTCCATTTACCATGTTATGGTATTCTTTCTCAGTGCTCGAATGGATTCCATTCTCGCTTGGTATTTAGTTCCGTTCGAAAAAATTTCTCGAAACTGAATTTTCTGGTGATCTCGTCAGTTGGGAGATCGGCAAGGTGTGCACAGTCGGTGGAGGTTGAACTCCTTACAACCTTTTTTCCGTTCGACTTTATCCAACCTGAGGTTTGCTTCCCAAGCAGTTCTCCTCAACATGATATGGAGAGGAGTTAGGTCCAGAATGACCTCTATTGCTGCTGTTGGAGTCGACCTCATTGCTCCTGTTATACAAAGACATGCTAGTCTTTGCACTTTCTCTAAGATTTTCTTTGTTGTGCGAGCTCGGTTCTGCTGTGCCACACTACTGCTCCGTAGGTGATCATAGGTCTCACTATCATGGTGTACATCCATCGCAGTACTGATGGGTTACAATAATGTTCCTGCACACCATCAGTGATGATTTTGCCTTATTAGCGATCTTTTCTACGTGTCTAGGGTAAGTTCTAGATATTTCACCTCTTGCTGCCATTCTAAGTCTGTTCCGTCGAGGCGAACAGTCCTTAGGTGCTGAAACTTTGTTCACGCTCTCATAAAACCACCATACCCCAGATGAAAACTTTCCGATACGGTATAGCAGTAGTAGTACAAGCGTCTAGCGTCATGCGCACAACTTTTAATGGCGGTGTGTTTAGATGACAAAACAAGAAGGCAAACTGAGTTGAAATTGCGTGGATTTGTTTTTTTTTTTGCTCGCAATTGACACACAAACCTAACCTGAGCAATCTAACCTAGCTTGCGAGTCAGTCGAAAATGCGTGAATTAGTTTTTCGCTCGCAGTTGACATACAAACCTAACCTGAGCAAGCTGACCTAGCTTGCGAGTCAGTAAAAAACGCGTGAATTAATTTGCATGCAAACCGAGTTGAAAATGCGTAAATTACTTGCAAACCATACCTGACCTGACCACCTTTACCTAGACCTATTAACAATACAAAATTGTTACGAAATAACGAATATTTATCCAAAATTCAGAAAGAACAGACGTGGACCAGCCATTTTGACGGTTCACCCCGCTTCTAACGTGAACAAGTGCGCATGCAGAACTGCGGGATCAAAAGTAGAATGGTACGGCTAGACGCTTTGATTATAATCCTCACAGACGGGTAAATGAATGTAACAAATAACTTGCAGAGGCTGAAAGACATATTTATAAGCCACTAGATAAAAAAAAACCGAATGTAATAGTATATAGCGGTAGTAGTTAATTTATCATTGATTGCTTGTCACAGAATGACAGGAATAGGATAGATAAAAATTGATGTATCCACTCTAATTCATTGTGGAGAAAATCATGTGCTTTGGAATTTCATATTGGGGCAAAGAACTTTTATCTTGAAAAGGGAAATTGAATGTTTCAAAGAACATGACATTATTAGAGAGTGATTGAGACGAAATTTATTTCAGTTCGTCACGAAATGACGATTCTATCAGGTAAAAGTGCAATGAGCAGTCCTGGTAGGGCCGGACATCTTGTTTCTCACTCGATGAGCTCATTGTGAACTTTTACAGATTCCTTTATCTGTTATTGCGTTCTTTGCTATCGCAAGTGGGTATTGCTTGGTTGGAAGGCTGAGGTTGAGATGTCGCTCGTGGTTTGTGAACATTGGTCTACGGCCGCGGATTTATCTGAGGCTTTGAAATGGAGATTTGATTGAAATATTTTTTGCAGTCATTAGTTATTGTTTGCATAGACCTACCCTATACTGATTGGGGCAAAACCCAGAAATCGATCAATAGGTGGTCCAAATGTTTCAATGAACATTTCCATGCAAGTAGCAATGACAGAGATAGGCTTGCAGAAACTCTGCACGGAAATTTGTTAGATGTAATTCAACGTACATCGTGGTATTAGTCAGGAAAGTAGTTGTTTTCTGATGAATTTTTGACCAAAACACTCCAACTGACAGGATTATTGCAATGACATCTTGTTTCCTAAAAAGATACAGATAGCCAAGACTGACAAAATTGGAATAATTTTTCTGGGGGTTCTGGGATTTTGGAAAACTATTACACAGTTAGACTTCATTTGCAAAATGATTTCACAGTGTATTCATTCTTCTGCAAATAGTAGAGGAGTGTAATACTTTCATTTTGGAACCGGTCAAAACTACTCCGATTTTGATTATATTAAATTTTTTTTTTATTTCTGATTTTTTTTAACCTCTTATTTGTTACCCAAAGGCCTGTGGGGCTTGTGCGGCCTATGCGGGTAGAAGACGGCTATTATCGTTAGTTTCCGTGATGCTCCATTGATTAACCGCCTTCAATATTCTATTCTGCGCGATTTAAATCTTGTAATAGAAGTTCCTGGTCTAATTGAATGTGAAACGGAGGATATTCATTTGTATTCAAATTCCGTTTCACCGTAGTTCTTATAATACATATACAGTCCCTAATAAATAAAAACAATGCTTTTCTATATTCATTTCTCCATCAATTTTCAATGCTTAACGTCTTTTTATTATTTGTTTGTTATATTCAATTATGATCAACAAATATGATGATATACTGATATTTGGTTTCCGACCACAGCCGTCAAAACCTAATGGTTCTTACTGAAGATAATAAGATATTAATCTTACTTACTGAAGATAATAAGATATTAATCTTATTATCTTCAGTAAGAACAGGAGGTTTTCTCATTCTTACTTTCATAATACGCTCTCGTCATTTTGTCAGAACAGCTCTCATTAAAGGACCCCGCACAAATCAAATGGGAAATGAATCCCTGTCGAATTGGCTAAAATTTGGATATGTTGTAGTTCATAACCTTCTGATCAAAAGTCTCCATTGACCCGAGACCTAAAAATGTACAATTCTCGTATTAGGCATGACATCAAGAGGTGGTCTATTCAACCCCTATTTCACATTTGTTGGCATTTTCTTCTGCATCTATTCGAGTCATGAGTCTTGGGATGAATCGCCCATTACACTCGCAACAAATAAGTATGTTTCTAAAAGCCATATTATTCAAAATAATGCGATTAAAAGAATCTTCAAAACATTAGCTTTTGTAGAAACTTGACATTCATTGACAATTCAGAGATTGTTATTATTTCTGTCAAAACTAAACAAAATCATCGTCATTATACAGGGTCAATCGCTGGAAGATCTGCCCTAGTTGCAACTTTTGACCTTCGATACCTGTCAAAGTTTCTAGAAAAAAATTAGTTTTTTCATTTCGAGTAAATTGAAATTTGAGTCTTGTATTACCGCAAATAAGCGTGCTAAGTTTTATCGAAATGAGCCAAAAGGATTTTGAGACATTGATAAAAAACTGATTCATTCTAAAGAGTTTGACGTATCTCGAAATCGAAGCAAGTTGGGGCACATGCTGGGTCACCCTGTATATAGCACCCATCGAAAGCCTATAAAATCGATGTTAATTTCCTCAGTGTTTGCATGAATCGGATATTCGTATCTTTCCATTTTATAATCACACACGCATTATTCTGCCTGCTTCTAATATAGCCTGAATAGTTAGCCATTGATGGACAACAATTAATCACATGTTTGTAGTGGTCATTATGCCAAAGAAAAACTTGTCACCAACGATTATTGTTCAGTGTGGCTATCGATATCTAATCAGAGATTCAGTGATTGTCTTTATTACATTATGATGCATACAGCCGTCAATATTAATTTGCCGAGTCTAAAAAGGTGGATTCATGCAACATCACTAAAACTAAAATGAATTTAAGATTTAGATGAATTTTAAATTAAGAATATGACGGTGGTCATGCAGCATCAATTTAACGAAAATCAGAAAATACTAGACATGCGTATATCGTTCCAACTGTCAATTTTTGAAACGTCTTAGAGTATTCTTTGATCAGAAAACAGAAGGTGAACCCTAACCTGAGATTATCGTGGTTTGTTGTTTTTTGTTTTATCTATTCTGGTCTGGTGTTTACAGTACAGCATGAAAACTATCACCAAGAGAAGTGAGTATGGTTTAGTACTGAGTACATTATTGCTTCTGCGGGAGCCTCTGGTGTTGTGAGGAATAAGAGATATAGAAAATATGGCGTCAAACCTATGCTGAAATTGCGAACATAAACAACCTCTTTCCTCTTTGAAAGCAATCAGCTGTGAGTAAAGAGACTACGCATGCGCCGTTTCTAATTTACGGAAGAAATTGAGTTATTAGTTGAAAGTTGGCCATCTTTCTTAGTTTTAATGTTAATTTTGATTGCTTAATTTTTTGCGTGAACACCTCCATTTCATTACATTGTTTTATATTCTTAATTTTAGTTTTAAATTCATTCAAGTTTAGATTTATGCTTGCATGAATCCACCTTACTATTTAGTAGGTAGCTTTTACATTGGAAGATGATCACATTATCCAATTTTTTCCTTCAGAGCATATACCAATAGTTATCGGTGTATCCAGAGTGCAAAATGGTAGATTACCCGTCAACAAAGCACGGTGATCTTTGGATAGCGTCATTGCCGCTCTCGCTTTGTGCTCGAAATAAATACAAGATTTTTTATAAATCCAGCTCTTAGAAAAAAAAACAGCTCGATACTTCATGCCACCTGATGGGCAGCCACACCCTCGTATTTTCTTGACATAAGAGTTATTTAAAAAAAAATATTACTACATAATAATAGAACTCAGTAATATCTACCTTCATGTTGATGAAATATTTGGTTTTTCAATTGGTGCCCCTTTTTACCCATTTAAAGCACGACTCAGAGTGTGCAAATCGAACTTTCAAAAACGCGAGTTTTTTAAAGTTATGGCTACATCAACTCGAGAACCGTGAAGTCTAAATGACAATTTTGTGTTGATTTTTGTTCGAAAATATGACTAGGATATTGATAAAATCTGTTTTGGAATCATCTGCGGCTGAAAGACAAACTTTAGAGGTTATCTTGAACGATGGAAAATAGCGACTAAAGTTTGTCTTTCAGCCGCAGATGATTCCACAAGATTTTAAGAATATCCTATTCATATTTTTGAACAAAAATCAAAATGCAATGTCCATGAATATTTCCAACATTTCCATCATTGATGTGTATAACTGCTTCTGAAGAGCCTGCTTTCCAATTCTATCAATCTCCCTGATGAGCTTGGCAAAGCGACATAGATTTTCGTCGACCAAAATGTATTGGGGATTAAATGCGGGAGAAGCGAACCTTGCTTCAATGAAATGAACGATTTCTGTGAGTGATATTTTTCAACACCTGCTCTATTTCGAGCACTACGGCTGCGCCGTCATGCTCGAAAGATCGCTCGTGTTTGAGAGACCTTTTTACCCACTCATACTCTAATATACTGTTATCTATTTTCCACTACTATCAATGATTAATTAGAAAGTGAAAAATTGGGAAAACATACCAGCAGGCCCGGACTGCTGGGACCATTTCAGCTGGGTTTGTATGCAAATATTATGATTTTTGACTTTTATTAACTTTATTATTCACTAAAATAAAAAATTCACAGTATTTTTAGGATACCTACTACAAAACTCATGCTGTAGACCTGTCAATAATTACAACGAAGTTCAAAATTAAGTGCAATTTTTATTATATATTTTTTATCACCAAAGTATTAATGAATTATATCAAAATTATTCGTGTGAAAAAAATAATACTTGAATTTTTCTTAAAATCTTGTGTATTCGACAGTTTACAATGTTGTTATACTAGAATAGAAGGGGCTTAACTTAACTGAGATGATTCGACATTTTACTCCTCTTGCCCTAAAATAGCAGCTTCTTTATAAGCAACTCACTTGTTAAAGCTACTTCATATATTATTTTATTTTTGTCCAAATCATAAAATAAATCTTGATGGGCGTTTTCTACTTTTGGAAAATATAAACAAAACGTTACCAAGGACACAAAATAAATTCTAACAAGACAAAAACTTTTTTTTGTACGTCATGTGGGGGGCCCTCTCGGGCCGGGGGCCCTCCGCGACCGTGGACCTGCGGACCTGGCCAGTCCGGGCCTGCATACTAGGGAGTTTGTATCGCAAAAATAACACCACATTCTGTTTCAGAATATCCTAAAACCACAAATCTTAATGCTCGATTCATTAAAACATACATGTCATCTGTAAACCAAAAACATTATTGATATCTATTCATACGTAATTTTTGATTGATTTCGAAAATAAAGTTCCTGAAATTTTTTCCTCCTTGGGACAAGGAGCATGAAATTACACTGGACATTTTTTGACGTTTAAGTATAGATAAAATGACATTTACATTCAACTTCAGATTTCATTGATACTAAATAGTTAGTACTTCGGGTTTCTTGTAAGAAAATATATTTCTACCAACTTTGGTAAAATTTTTGTTTAACTTAAGTAGGTTAATTGTGTTTTATTTAACCTAACAATGGTATGCATGTGAATTTTATTAATACTGAATATTGCTTCGAGTTCCATGCAACTGAATTATTTCCACCAACTTTTGGAGAATAAAGTTAGTCAAGAATTATGGTTAGTACTGCCTTATTATTATTTTGCATAACTAAAGTCGGTATTTTGTATATTATTTAGGTTAAAATTAACTGAAGTCTTGATAAAAAATTATCTCTCAGATAACAAGACAAATTTCTATAATAAAAATTTAGAATATTCAGAATAAAAATTTCAACAGATTTAGAAATAAAACCACCAATATTGATATCTGAATACCTACAGCTGCTTAGATATTAATTGAAGAAAAATATTATTCTTTTGAATTGACATACAAAGCCTACAATTTAAATTTCAAAACCATCAAAAACCATCGTTATCTTAGTATTTTTTTAATAAGATTTCGGTGTTGAATTAACTTTCCTAATACCACTCTAGGTTCATTGAGAATGGAAAAAAAATTCTCGAACATGACTATTTTTTTAGAAATATTCGTGTTCTCGAAAAAATTTCTAGTAATAATTGAAGCTCTAGTGGTATTATAAGTGAAAAAACTACACAATTATTGAAAATGTGAACAAGAAATAATATCGAGAGCAAATTTTTATGAATGCTATGCTTATGGTATGCTTAGACCATAATTTTTTCAAGGGTTTTGAGAATAGTTGGTTCATTGACATGTTGAAATTCATTCACACATATTGTTATTTTTATAGTGATATTTATTGAGGTGGTACACTATTCAAAAATAATTATTTTTGACGTTATAGGGTCCTCTATTTTTGGTGGAATATCAGCTTTTGATTTTTGTGGTATATTTGATGATTACTCTTGTCATACTAATACTCACTCAGGTAAAAACTAGACAATTGATACATTAATTGAAATCATCAAAAGGATTTCGACTTGTACGTTCGAATATTTTTGAACCTGAACAATATCCATACATTTTCTCTCTTCAATTGATTCGTATCGACTTCAATTTTTCCTCTTGTTATTTGATATTTTCTATTTGAGATGTCGCAACTATTTGTTTTAATTTGTATCTCAGAATTTTCAGTTACAAAGTTTTCTGTGAGAGCAGATATTCAATTAGCTCACTCGCTGTTTTCTATTGTCAGGTGCTTTGTTAGTGAACATAACTCCAAAGGAAACTGAGATGAGTAAAATGTTTTTCCCAGGGCACTTGTATTTACATCTACATACTTGTTGGATTTTCTGTATTATAGAACAACTCTGAGAGAATAGCAGATGGAAAATAGAAAAGCCCTCGCAGTCGAACTAATTTAATCCACTTTCTACTAGATTTTCCTTTTACATTCCAGCATATTGGATGGTATATCTCAAACGATTGCTATAATCAATTACTTTAGAACGTTGTAAGGGCTTTTTTCCGGTGTTGTTGTTTTTTGAAATCATCCAATTACTATTAACCTGATTAATATTTTTTGCTTCATAGTATCGGTTTTTCCCTGTTTGAATACATTTCTGATGAAAAGATTTGATAAGGAAATAATGGATTCATTTCCTATCGAACTTGAATTCTTCGTTTCTCAGGGTTCTCAACATTTCATTTTTATCCTACACCGTGAGAAAGTTGAATTTTACCGGCTTTACGGAGAGCATATAAGCAGAACGTACCACGCAGATATTCTCGCTCTCTGATTGGTTGTGACCAAACACAGGTGCATTTTGCACTAGCGTGCATTTTTTGCTCGCAATTGACACACCTAACCTGAGCAAGCTAGCCTAGCTTGCGAGTCGAAAATGCGTGAATTAGTTTTTCGCTTGCGATTTACACACAAACCTAACCTGAGCAAGCTAACCTAGCTTGCCTGTTCACCACAGGGCATTTTTTCGAATAAATTTCCGGGCGACAAAGTGCACCACATTTTAGTCTGGATGGCGAAGTGCACCTGTGTTTGGTCACAACCAATCAGAGAGCTAGAATGGCCACGTTTATACCGTCTCTTGGTAAGCTGACTAATGACTTTATTTCAACCAAATAGTATTGGTCATCTTGGTGTACCCAGTACGCTTGGTCAGGTAACCAGCTTGGTTTGGTACCGAAATTTGTTGCGTACCAGACCAAAATAGTTATATGACCAAGATGGTGTAAACACCTACGGCCTTGACTTTCCAGAAAGATGCAAAATTTGGTTTGAATTCTTGGTAAGCCCTAAGTCTAGTTTCGAATGTACTAAGAGTGCCCTAATATCCATTTTTCTAGCAACACAACGTCTAATAATAATGTTTATAATTTTAACTTGAATATCTAATTTGGATTGCCATTAATGTTTTTATGTCATAAAATATGGGTTAGTAGAGTTGCAAACCTTTTTATAGGTTAGAGTTGTGTTGTCTAAATGATTACCAAACAAACCAAATGAGAACCAAACTGTTTACTGATTAAACATGGTGTAAATAGGCAGTAACTTATTCCATTGGTCCGAATTTACTTGGTCAGAGTACCAAATTCGCGCACGGTATAAACGTGGCCAATATCTTCCATTGACAAACGTGGTACGTTTTGCTTATATGCTTACGGAGAGGACAAAGGTACCTTTTCCATAAAGCCCAGAAAATACATTTTTCGTTTTTACGCTAGGCGATGCCACATTAAACGTCAGTATAAAAATAAATTGTTAGCAGTAGTTGTCAATGTCTGTAAATTAATTAGATCATAAATTGTTATATTTTATAATTCAAGGAATGGAAGCAAGAGCTATACGTTACTAAGTACGTAGTAAGCGTATAGAAGCCAGAAGCCACGGTGAATTGTTTTGGTTTTCATTGGCCATTTATTTCAAATAGTTGTCCTGATCTTGTTTATTTCATATCTTAAGAAGTATATGAAATATGGATACATTTATTTGAAATGTAAATACACTATTAATCCAGTAACGACAGACAAACTCGAGCAAAAAGTGAAGAATGAATTGTAGCACTCTGAAACTCGGCACATGACATCTCGACATCATGTTTTATTAGAAAAAAAAATTGTTTACCAAAAAATCAGGGGTGGAACCTAAAAAAAATTCATTTAAAAAAAATATAATTTATTTTTGTTGTTATTTCAGAAAATATAAGATTTATCAAAAAACGATTTCGATAGGTTCAGATATAATTCAAGTCTCCACAAGAATGATAGTCGTAGGTAATACAACAAGTTTATCGGTGATTATCGAAATAAAAATTCCTTCGACTTTGAGAAACAAATTATGTTGCTTGGCTTGGTTTCCTAAAGCAACAATTTGTTTCGAAAAAAGATGGAATTTATGATAATCATCGGTACACGAGTTGTATTTGTTAAGACTATTCCATGAATGAAATCAAAACCAGTTTTATTTATTATTAATTTTAATATTGAAAGTACAGTCAGTGCTGTTGAATATTTTGACGCAATTCATATCGAGTTCACCCTAACTGCGCAGAGCAGCTGTCTTGGTATTTCAAACTTCCCGCTATTTCAGTGACCATTCACAGGGCGCGTCATTCGCTCAGAGCGTCTTTCGTTGGTTGTCTTTGAACTCAAAGAATGCGTACAGTTCTGTGAAACTGTGACGGTTTCGGGTTTCGGACAGTTTATTTTGTGAACGCGTCAACAAGCCTATTAAATTGTTTAGTTCATTGGTAGATAGATAGTGACTCATCGTTCATTTTCATGATTTTACGGGAATTGAAAGGGCGGAGTTTTGGTTTACGTGTATGCAAAATTTGTCGAAAAGTTGATATGAATGAAAAGTGAAGCGTATCACGGTTTTGGTCAAAGTTCGGTGTTGTGTCCTAATCTGTAACATTTTTCGATATAGCTTTAATTTAACAGCAATCCCATATTGACTTTAATCGCGTTGAGTGAAGTTTCAAAGCAGTTTTCGGATTCAACTTCTTCCACGACATGGATTATTATAGAAGTTCGTATGGAGTAATGCAAGTTTCCAGTCCATGTTTGAATTATTTTTACTGTGTCTCCAATTCAGTTTTCACCCAGTTCTTTCTGCAATTACTCACGAGTTTTTTTCTTCTTCGGTCGGCTTTGGGTTTTCCCTATTCCACGACATCACAATTGAAAGAAAGTTCGTGGAAAAAAAAACTTGTGTGAGATTGAAGAATAGTTGTATGTTCACACTCCATAAGAAAGTGAAATATATATTTGATTTTTTACTAAGAGTTATCAAATAATGATCAGCAAAATATGTCTTCACTCCATTTAGTTAAGCCAGCCTGTAAATAAATATCAAATCAATTTTTTTTTCATCATCAGATACTTTTCTTTGTTTTGTCGAAAAACCACACATATTATCAGCGATATAATCCAAGTTAATCAACACAATGCTGCAAAAACCGTCTTTCATTAACTTTTTTAAAGGAGCCCACTTAATTGACTTCCCAAGTTTTCATGAGAAAATGGTTGACTTCTATCTATAAATATATCACTCAACCCTTACAAACAGAAGCTCATTAAAGTGGCTACCCTTGTAATTAATTTCAATTGAGAGTTCATGAAGCTTCCTTATGTCAGTTGAATAAAAAGTAATGGGGAACGATGTTGCGAATTGGAATTAGATGAATAGAAATCTGCCATAGTCATTACTTTCCTCATTACACTTCCTAAGTTGCTTTCGTTTTACCCGAATTCATAACACAAAACATCTGAATAACGCAAATCAAGTTGCACAGAAAATTCTATTTGAGCTAATTGGGTTTCGAGAAATGATTCAGACCAGAATCCATCCTATCTTTTTTGAATGGAAAAAAATTATACTGACTAATTTAACATTTACTTTTTTAATTTTCATCGCCTTCATTTAATTTTTCATGTTTTTCTGATTCCCACAAGAAACATTCTGTAATGTTCAGAAAATATTGTGAGAGCCGAGAAAAAGTAGGTGGCGATTGGTGTTGCCCTTGAATGTCTGCACGATGTATGCCTCAGTGAACTCTTTCCTAGGCAAAGATCCAGGTAGCACCTCATGTTGGCTGAAGCTTGTTTTCATATTGGGCCAATATGGATATATTGTAAATGTTAAAATAATATTGAACCAATATGGGTTCATATTGAAAAAACAATATTTCATTAATAATATTGGTGGAATATTGGCTCAACCTATTCTGAATGTATGTTGTTTCATGAAATATTGGGTCAATATTGGTTCACTAATTTTCACCAATATCGATAGAACGATATTGCTTACATATTGTTTCCAGCATCTAGCTCCAATATTGCGATTTCAATATTACTATCATATCGATTTTAGAGAAAAAAAAACAATATTGTATATCCAAGTTTGATAGCACATTGGTGGAATATTATTCAATCCATATTCTAAAAATTCTATTACCCTATATTGATTGAGATTGTTACGAAAACCTTACTCCAATATTTGAAAGACAATATTGATACAATATTACAAAATAAATTCATCACTAGGATTGAAATTTGAATATTGGCCGAATATTCAATAAACAATATTGAAATGAATCATGATTGAACTTGGGTAAGAAATCGCTAGGTGGCCCCACATATAGAACAACAGCTGAATTATAGTAACATATATTAAATAAGGCTTCTCACAATGCGTTTACAAGTCAATCTACTCAGTGGTAAATTGAAGAAGAAATTTCATCAATGTTTCCAAGGAAACATATTCACTTTGAATATTTTACCAATATGTGCAAATAATATTTTGGGGCCAATATGCTTCCTCAATATTTCACTAATATTATTTGTATAATGTCCAAGTAATATTGTGCCAATGTCCAAGTAATATTGTGCCAATATCCCGAAATAATTATAATTTTATCTCGCCAATATTACGTTTTAATATTTTGCCAATATTTTACCAATATTATTCCAATGTAAGTAACATTTTGAGGCCGATATTGCTTCCAGAATATTAGACCAATATTATTTTTTAAATATCGGACCAATATCGCCGAATATTCACATTTTTTTCTCGCCAATATTATTATTTGAATATTTTGCCAATATTTTCACAATATTGTAACAATATTGCCCCAATATGGCTGTGCTACTTGGGGAGTTCCAAAGTTTTGCAGTAAACGGTGGATAATGATTGATGATATTTCAGAAAAGTATCGTCTATGAAAATATGTATAAAACAGTAACAGATCTCCGCACTTTCTGCGTTGAGAAGGAGCGAGCTTGTGGGCAAAGCCTCGCCAACGAGACGAATAGCTCTTTTTAATAAAATAATTTAAAAAATTCTAATGGTAAGTATTACAAAATAAAATGAAGGTGAAATACCTTTTTTTAAACAAATCTTATTCATAAACTGTTGACCTTAAGAGTAAAAATATCAAAATTTCTAGATTTTTGTTTTCATACACTGAATATAATTTTTTACTTTTCAGTTCAATAGTTTTTTTATAAAACGTAAAAAGCGTAAATGTTTGAACGTTTAAATAATAGTCCTATCTAAATACAAGAAAAATAGAGTACAATGTGTTTGGAACTCATGCATGCGATTCATTAATGGAATCCAGAAATATGACAATATATTCCATAAACTCAAAGCTCTTAATGGCTTCGCATGGAAAACAGGCTGAAAATATATTCACTCTGCTTATTATATAAAATTATCACATTAAATTATCCTCTATAGCTGTATAATAAATCAGCGTTTCTCTCTAATATTCACAACGACAATAAAATTTGCACTTTCAGCACTTCCACATAGAACCACTCTATTTACGAATTAGTGCATAATGTGTCTTATAATGGACTCTCCCACTTAAACTTTGTCTGACGTCACTGATGCAGGCATTACCTGTTTGCATTTATTATATTGTAGTAAACTAAATTATGGGACTTTAAACCCTTCGAGTTCATATTATTAGCTTGTATTTATGAACCTATGATGCTATTCCAATTATTATTTTTCGTCAATGACACTCAAAATAGCAATTTTTTTTTGTGTCCATTTTGATGTACTCTATGCATGTAGGTCATTATGATTTTTCCGCCTGGAGCAAAAGTGGCACTTTCCTCCTCTTGTAATTCAAATAGCTATTGCCTCCGGATGAGAAGTCGGCAGAAACATAAGATGATAGTGATGATTCTAGGGGAATTCTGAAACAGCCATGTGAAGTTCGTTATTCTGATTCTGATTTTGATTTTGATGAGGTAAAAGATAATATACCGCTTTCCATTATAAAAAGGAATATGATGTCATCAAATAATTGTATATTATGTGGCTCTGCCTCAACTCTAGAGAAATTTGTCATACATTCTTTTGATTGATATTTGCTATCTTGATACATGTTTGGTATCAATCAATCACCATTTTATTAGTTCTTATTTCATCTCTGAGGAGAGGTAACCAGGTGCGGTCCATTTCGATTTTCGATGGAATTTGTTGAAAGCAGTTGTTCGATAAAAAAATGCAAGAAGTTTCCTTTAGCTTCATTTTTTCTTGATTTGATTCTCTTAACGCCATCAGATGTTAGTATGTTCGGATATTTTCGAACCTGTTATTTTTCGATTTCTGATGTAACTTTTATGTTCTTCCTGACGCACAATCAATGGTCTTGATGTTCCACCTACATAACTCTTACCACACGAACAAAGTATGTTGTAAACACAATTTTTTGAACATTCATCAGTGTTTTTGGGTTTTGTATGTAATCCAGTACGATTGAGTTTTGAGACAAGAATCGATTGTAGCACCACCAAACTCAGTATGCTAGTAGTTGGAACCATGATAAACACGAAAAAAAATTGTTTACCAAAATTCCAGAGGCGGAACATATTTTTTTTTGTTTAAAAATATTTACATAGATTTTTGCTGTAATCTTGGAAACCATATGATCCATCAGAAAAACAACTCAACAGGGTGAAACACATTTTCCACAAAAATCATTCCTAGTAATTTCTTATGTTTTCTCAGAAAACGTGATTGAACGCCGATATCAAATTTCAGGTTCACCCTTACCAGCCGCTGAAAGAAGTTCTGGCGGAGCCGAATATTTGAATGGTCATAACTCTGCTAAAAATAATCGGAAAAAGAAAAGAAAAAGTTCACATTGTTTCTGAAGACTCCTACCTTCTCATGCAAATATAATATGCGAGTATTTGAGTATCTAAAATGTGTTTTGTCGCACTTCACGGAGATGTTTGGGGATGATCCGAAAATCATGAATAATTTAGTAAACAGGAATTATTATATTGAAGCAGCAACCCATATCCTCTTTGGACTATTTGCAACAATTTTAAAGTAGTGTGACAGGTCCCACTTATACAGGCCAAAACAAAAAAACCTTTGTTTTAGTCCTGCCTCATTTTCAACTTACCCATAAAATCGGCATTCTTTTCACTAAATGTTGAAAATGAGTAATCGCTTATTCATATAATAATAATAAAAATAATAATACTCCCTCATAAACACTCGTAGAGTGTACCCAAAGGCATAGCCTGTGCGGGTAGAGGACGGCTATTATTATTATTTGCCGTGGCGCTCCGATTTTTGGTGGCGTATTCTCTTTTCAGCTACAGGAAAACCCGGAAAACCTACAGCACCACTTCGGGTGGCCGGCGTGCACTCCAAGCTAGCACTATCCTGCATATATATATTTAATAACACTATTGTGAAGTGCAAACCTCAAGCTTGAAATCACATACTTCATTTTTTATGTAGGATGTGTATGAGCGATTATTTTCAACATTTACTGCAGAAATGGCCAAGATTATGGGTGAGTTGAAAACTGAGGCAGGAGAAAACCCAGTTTTTTCTTTGGCATGTATAAGTGAGACGTCTCAGTAGCCTTAAATCGTTGCATATGGTCCAAAGAGGGTACTGATTCCTGCTCCAGTATAATTATTTCATATCAACTAAAATATCCATGACTTTCGGATCCTTCGTAAATATCATAGAAGAGTTATGTGAAGTGAAACAAAACACATTTTAGGTACTCAGATACTCACATGTTATATTTGTATGAGGAAGTAGAAGTCTTCAGGAACGATATGCACTGATTTTTTCCTTCTGCTATAATTTTTAGCAAAGTAATGAGAAATCTAATTTTCGGCCCTGTCTGAACTTGCAGTGGCGGGTTAGCGCGAGCATGAAATGTGACGTCGGCGTTAAACCACGTTTTCTGAGAAAACGAGCGTATTTCATGAGGTATTATTGAAAATCATTTTTGTGGAGAATTGAATTATGTCTCAACCTATCGAAATCGTTTTTTGATAAAACTTATATTTTCTGAAATAACAACAAAAATAAATTATATTTTTTTTTAGGTTCCACCCCTGATTTTTTGGTAAACAATTTTTTTCTAATAATACATGATGTCGAGTTTCAGAGTGCTACAATTCATTCTTCACTTTTTGCTCGAGTTTGTCTGTTGTTACTGGATTAATAAAAAAATATTAAAGGTTGCCGCTTCATTGCGGCTTAATATTTCTCATCTGTTTCAGGAATATTGGTCGAAAAAAATCTGGGCAATCAACGAGCCTCGCAATCATTCGACATTCAGTTATTCCCAATTCCTGTCATTATTTGAGATGAAACGGTTTACAAAGTAACATATTTGAATATACTCACTTGTTGAATCGGTCTGTCACGAAAATTCCAAATCAGTTCCTCGAAAATCTACGAACTCACTCAGGCTCGAAACTATCAACACCGATGAAAACACCAATCGAAATGAATTATTCCGCCATTTAGACCCACGAGCTCTGAAGACTTGGAGGCGCGCGTCTTGGCAAGGACATCATTATCCTGCGACGAAATTATTGTCCTTACTGTGTGCGTTCGCGGACTACTGTGACTTCCATTTCAGAAGGGATATCACGCCGAGGCTTCATTGATGAAGAATCAGCGCATGCGTTGTTGTTGCGTGTTAGTTGTCAGTCGGGATAATGTAGTTTGTCTTGCAGGAGAACAGGAGTGACTCCTGCTATGGTCGGAGAGGTTTTCTCTTCAGACGTACACCTTGTTACGATTCAAATTCACACCTTTGCCATTGAAGCTCATTTACCTAGACAACCTAGTTGAAAACGATATACCTCACTTGTGCGTATAGGTTGTTCACCCTCAATACATGTATCAGTTCGTTGGACTGCATATATTTGGTTTTCTCGACGTCGGTTCCGAAGGAACCACCTCGTTATTATAAATTGCTTTATTTTTCTAGGCAGGTTTTTGCCATAGGCATAATTTAAGAATCGATAAATGGTTTTTATTTTATCATTTTGGTAGTATTAATTTATTCCATAATACCACAGAACTAGGCTACGTTAAATATTTTTAAATATGGGTATTTCTCAATGGTCATTGATACGCCCATGTCAATTGCCACGATAAGACAATTGGGTACCACCGCGTCGATCAATTGCACATGACATTTCTCACGATTGGCGATCTCGTTCTTGGCTGTTGTTAGACACCCTTGATAAGATCCTAAAAATCCTTCAGGCTATTCAACGGTGTTATAGGTCGACTAAAAACCGAATTTGGTTACCATTTTTATGGGATATAGAGTCTATAAGAACGCCACAATTTCCAAAAGTAGGCTGGGTGTATTAGGCCCGAATAGAAGCAGTATTTGGAATATTACCTTTTGTAGGGATCAGGAAGCACCTGGAGGATTTTGTTACGGAAGAATTCGTTATAATTTTGAATTGGAAATCTATTGAGACGAGACTTGATACCGTTTCCGAAAGCTATAACTTTTTTTATTGGGAGAATAACAAGCAAAAGTTGACTTCCCTTGGCAGAACTGTTTATTTTGAATTGATGGCAGAAGTTTTACACCGTTGTATCGTACATCGTGGGACTGAAAAACACCTGGCTCAGATAAGCGTAGAAATAAGAAATTTTCGCGGTATTTATTTGATTGACAGTGGCAGTGTAATTTGCTTTATTGCGAAAACAACTACTTGGCAAAACACCTAAAATCAGTGGGTTATAATTACTCAACTTACTATCTTTCCGTATTTCCAATGTTCAGAAGAACAAACAAACTAGAGATATACCTATAATTATATAATTTATTTCCTTGTACTCGTCGCGCTAAATGCATTTAGTACGGCCACCTAAGTAAATCGGAAAGTCATGTATTTTTAACACCTACTGCAAAATTTTGTATTTGTATATTTTGTAAATAGACGTGGGATTCATTAGAGATTAAAATTGGGTAGACTTTTCTTTTCTTGACAACTATATAGGCATACTTCCCCTTTTTAATTAGTCTCATGCTCGGCCTATTGCTAGTCGGTTAATTTTCTTTACGGTAAATATGCCAGAAAGCTGATTTGTTCTGAAAAAAAAAAACCGTAATAACCTGACAGTTTTCTACATATTACGGTTCTTGATATTTCTTGTTTCCTTTTTCATTTTATTTCATAAGTAAAAATGAATGTGATCTTTTTCACCACCCTTAAAAATACACGATAATTGTAACTGGTTGTAACCGGTTTTCACTGTAAAAAATATAACACCAGACAACACCAGATAAACCATTCGGTGTCCACATAGGTCCTGATAATTATAATGAAAAACAGCACCATCATATATCACACCGTTCTATGGTGTAACATAAAATACCCCAGTAACATTAACGCTCTTATTCCGATCTTCAAGATCGCTTTAAAACTACACAATAAAATTTCGAATAAAACCAAGTGATCTTCAAGACAGCCCTGAGACCATCATAAAGCAGCTTCTAGCCAAAAACGGCCCATCCTAAAAAGGCCTTCAAGACTAAATTTTAAAACTGTATTAAAACCATTAAGTTTAATTCTATATTCTTAAAGAGTTCTTCAAGGCAACTTTAAATACATGCATTACAACTTATTATATGAAAAACATTTTAAGAGCAAACTCTTAAAATGTTTTTACAGCGGACTGAATTAACTTAAAAATAATTAATTAATCCTAAAAGAGTTTCATTTTGTTTACTAACACTCGACAACTTTCAAGTCGGTATAATGGCCGGCAGAGTGGTAATATTTTAAACCACATAGGTATGCATATCATAAAATAATATTCGAAAGCAAACTATTCTGATAAATTCACCAACGAATGGCACTTTTCTGATAAAATGTAATAAAATACTTCAACATAACTCTAGCGCATTTTTTTAATTGAATGGCATATTTCGACAAACCGTTCTTCAGTTTTCTAAGAAGATCCAAGACGTAATTATTTGAATAATAATATTCTTCTCGTTTACTATTGAAAAAGTCCAAAATGACGGAGTCTTTATTGCAGTAAAACATGGCGTGCTCTATAGATTAAAACTAATTGTTCATTTATTGAATGTTTTAAATCTCACAAGATTTAAAACAGCGTTTTATTTACCACTTTAAATCCAATGACTCACGCAGGACTCTGTTTACGTTTCCTTTTGAAACCAATATGCTTTAATGTGTTCAAACTCGTGACCTTATTGATTTAAAGTGGTCTTGCTCTCGAATGGAAACCTAACCTCACAAATTTTTGCCGGTGTTGTGTATTATATAACTTTTCTATTCATAGCCACATTCCTACATAATTTTCAAATGAATCACTTGAGAAAGTCGTGAATCCAGTGGCACCGTTAAATTCTATCTAAAAAAAATCTCTGGTATGTTTTTTGGATTATTGACCTTGAAAAAAATTCGAAATAGGCCTTAAAATTTTTATTATCATTTCCAATTTATGTCACTCTACTAGAACTATTGATGCTCTATCTATTGAAAAAAAAAACGTTTGAATCGGATAATATATAACAGTTTTAGAGAGGTGGCCCGCTTTCAAATGGGCCACTCTGTAGATAAAGACAAACTCAAAATGCAAAAACCCCATCTACAAACAAAATTTCATCAAAATCGTTAGAGCAGTTTCCGAGATAGTCGAAATATATATTACTATTACATTTTTTTGCCTAAAATCGCGTTTTCCCAGGAGATATATTGATAAACTCAAAAAGCAAAACCTTATCTACATACCGTGAATTCATAATCTGCGACATCAAAACCCCTATAGGTATATTAATTTTGAATAGGATCGGACCATAATCACAAAACTTATCTTCCATTTCGAAGTCACCTTCTTGTAAAAAAAAATCATAATGCATTCTCACCGGAATCATGTATACCTGCCACATTTCAAGTTATTCGGACCACTAGAAGTTTCAAGATTCGATCTAATGAAGCAAACATACAATGAAAGTTTAATAAAAGCTTGTAGAAATATAGGTTAGGTTAGTTATTTTTACTCAATAACTTATTCCAAACCTACTTACAGCTCAGTATTTTATAAATAAGAAAAAGGCAGCTAGTATAGGTACTTACATCAAAATGATCCTCACACACATATGTAGTACTTTGTACTTTTAGGTCCAGTTAAGTCATGTCTCATTAGTTTGTAACACTTCTTCCTTTTATTCATGACATTTGGTACCTACATGAGAAAACAGTTTATTGGGGTTTTTAATTGTTGTGCTTTTACACATAGGCTCAATACAATATTGGTAGGATATTTTTTTAATTTCAGCCATCGTGTAATGAACATTCCACGACACGAACGGCGCAAGTAATTTCATACACTGATATATTTGTATTTTGTAAGCACTCTGCAAAACAAGCGTCTAGCAACAGCTCGGATATTTTGCTGGCGAGCATATTGACAGTATCATAACACCCAAATTGGCAGCTTCCTTGTTCTGATTTCTCAATAACACATAAAAAAGGATTTTTTCCTAGTTTTCAACAATCCTGCCTTCCTCAAAACCCGTAAATCGCAATTTTTCACATGTTTTTCAACCATTCAGCCTCCTTTAAAAATGTGAAAAATTGCTATTTACGGGTTTTGAGGAAGGCAGATTTGTTGAAAACTGTGAAAAATTACTTTTTTATGTGTTTTTGAGAAATCAGAAGCTGCCAATTTGGAAGTTATGATACTGTCAATATGCTCTCCAGCCAAAATATCCGGGCTGTCGCTAGACGCTAGTCTCTGCGAATACCTCAAAAGGCGTGACGTCACACATTAGAGCGCTGCCTACTATGAAATTATTCTTCCAATCAGAACTTCAAAGTCCCGTAACTTTTTCATTTCTAGAGATATTTTAATGATTCTTTCACATTTTTGTTTCATTTTACTTACATTTTAAGAATTAATTAAAAAATTAAAACTAGTCCATTCTCGCGCGGTACAGGACCGTCTAAAATAATTCGGTTCTCGATCTTCCAGATTACAAACTTCTTCGTTTTCGTGAAAGTTTATATGAAAATTTCAGAATATTAGATACTGGACTCCAGTCACAGAATGTATCGAAAATTGAAAAAATATACAAGCAAAAAGAAAAATGAAAATCTCTAGAAATAGTACAATAGTTTGAAGTACACAAACTATTCAGAGATGTTAAGAATGTGAATATTGAGAACAAAATTGTACCATAAATATACAGTGCTGTCGTAAAAAGTCTTAACCTACAATCAATATGTAATGTTATGAGTTTCGTAATGAGATACACTTTACCGCTCTAGTGCGGTAAAGTAAATTTCATTTTAAATGTTTGTCTATTTAATGGAAAAGGATAACAAGAACTAATTTATTATAAATTTGAGTATATATATACCGGGATTTATAAGGTAATAAAGTTTGAAATTTTTAATTTGTAGCGGATTCTATATCTGAATCTATTCTCTACTGGTCTGAACTAATGTCGATGAAATTTTACTAAATTGGCATGAACGTGTCAAAGTTGACAGTTCGCAAAATAAATCAACAATGGGCTCAACGCTTGCTTGTTGCATTATTCTAATATCATTAATTTAAGGAATATTGACTAATTTTGAGTAAACAATTAACATTATTGATAGTAGGTAAAATATTGTACAATATTTGTGTCGTAAATTCATATTACGATAATCGATGAGTTTTCAAACTTGGCCTAAAGGCGTCGTTTGACAAATATGAATCTTTACGAAACTTATATCTTAAATATCTATTACCATATAATTTTTTTATTTTTTTTTCTAAACGTAAACCTATTGAAAAAAAATCACTTTTATTGAGATAAGTACTTGTTTGTCAAGTGTTCATAATTCGGATCGGTAGTCCTGAAACGCTTTGGTGCTTCTTAGAACGAAACCTAGGGTCCTCAACGATTTTTGTACAATATGTTCAATTCGAGCTTCAAAACAGAGTTTGACGTCAAGTCTCACTCCCAAATCAGTCACCTCGGATACTACCTTGTTGGGGACGTCATTCAGTTGCAGTTGAATCGGAGTGGGGTTCAGATTCCGAGTGAAAGTAATCTAGTGACATTTTTCTATATTCAAGAAAAGCCGATATGTGGCACAAAACTCGGTGAAATTATTTATATCAGAATGTAATTTTATAAGGTCCGAATCATCATTTATGCATTTGAAAATTTTGATGTCGTCAGCATACATGTACATTTTGCAGTGTTTTGGACCTTTTTCAGCGTCACTGAGGAATATACTGAAGAGCAGAGCCCCCAGATGGGAGCCCTGAGGTACTCCTGATGTAATGCTGTGAGATTTTGACGCACAATTATTAATAGCCACATACAGTCATACTTGTTTTACAAGATGGCGCCCTTATTTCCACCCTTTAAGGACGTGCAAACCTTATGGCTTTGGTTTTTCACTATTAGATTGTTCGTACCTGTTAATGTGTTGAAATGCCATGAATGAGAGTTGTAGTTATTAATTTGTAGATAAAAAAATGTTGCAATGTCGCACAATGGTGGAAACAAGGATAATAACATCCTTTACCATTCCCCAAGTTTGTGACAATTTCCAAGTTTGGCATAAGAATAAATGAATTATTTATTCAACGAGACTTTCAACATAGAGAGAAATGTCTCTTTACGTTCGTTCCCCTTCAAGATTTCTTCGGCCAAGTTTTCAACAAATGTATGAATAAATAATCTATCCACTCTGATGCCTAACTTGGAAATGGTCGAAAAATTGGGGTTCGATAATGGATGATATTTTCTTTGTTTTCACAATTTTTACTTAATCCAGTAACGACAGACAAACTCGAGCTAAAAGTGAAGAATGAATTGTAGCACTCTGAAACTCGGCACATGACATCTGGACATCATGTATTATTAGAAAAAAAATTGTTTACCAACAAATCAGGGATGGAACCTTGAAAATTTTTCATTTAAAAAAAATATAAGTTTTTTTGTTGTTATTCCAGAAAATATAAGATTTATTAAAAATACCTTATGAAATACGCTCGTTTTCTCAGACAAGGTTTGACGCCGGCGTCACATTTCATGCTCGACTAACCCGCCACTGCAAGTTCAGGCAGGGTAGAAAATTAGATTTGTAATAACTTTGCTAAAAATTATAGTAGAAGGAAAAGAAAAAGTGTATATCGTTTCTGAAGACTTCTACTTCCTCGTGCAAATATAACATGTGAGTATCTGAGTACCTGAAAGGTGTTTTGTCCCTCTTCACATAACCCTTCTACGATATTTACGAAGAATCCGAAAGTTATGGATATTTTAGTTGATATGAAATAATCATACTGAAGCAGGAATCAGTACCCTCTTTGGACCATATGCAACGATTTTAGACTAGTGAGACAAGTCTCACTTATACATGCCAAAGAAAAAACTGGGTTTTACTCGTGCCTCAGTTTTCAACTCACCCATAATCTCGGTAGTTTCTTCAGTAAATGTTGAAAATAATCGCTCATACACATCCTACATAAATAATAAAGTATCTTATTTCAAGCTTGAGGTTTGCACTTCACAACAGGGTTATTAAAAATATAAGCAGGATATGAATAAGCGATTATTTTCAACATTTACTGAAGAGGATGCCGGTGTTATGGGTAAGTTGAATCTGAGGCAAGAGTAAAACAAAGTTTTTTTTTGCATGTATAAGTGAGACCTGTCACACTACTTTAAAATTTTTGCATATAGTCCAAAGAGGGTATGGGTTGTTGCTTCAGTATAATAATTCCATATTTACTAAATTATCCATGATTTTCGTATCATCCGCAAACATCTCCGTGAAGTGCGATAAAACACATTTTAGGTACTCAAATACTCGCTTATTATATTTGCATGAGAAGGTAGGAGTCTTCAGAAACGATATGAACTTTTCCTTCTTCTTCTCCGATCATATTTAGCAGAGTTATGACCAATCAAATATTTGGCTCCGCCAGAACTTTCAGCGGCGGTTAGCGTGAACCTGAAATTTGATGTCGGCGTTCAATCACGTTTTCTGAGAAACCAAGCGTATTTCTTAAGAAATTACTACGAATAATTTTTGTGGAAAATTGAATTGTCTTTCACCCTGTTGAGTTGTTTTTCCGATAAATCATATACTTTCCAAAATTACAGCAAAACCCTATTTAATTATTTATAAAGGAAAAAATTATATGTTCCACCCCTGGAATTTTGGTATATACACAATTTTTTTTCGTGTTTATCATGGTTCTAACTACTAGCATACCAAGTTTAATGGTGCTACAATCGATCCTCGTCTCAAAACCCAATCGTACTGGATTAACTCTTTTGCATTTTTCCTACAACGTAACAGAAATGCTTACGATTTATATTTTTAAGAATGTGGAAAAATTGCAATGGTTTATTGAGAACTTGAATGAAACTTGTTGAAGTTTCCTTTCTTCTGTAATTTTTCCCCATTTTTATTCTGAATGCTGAAATGATTGGCCTAAATCCCATAACACTCCAGCTTTGATTTCACTAGGGACGGATGGTCTCTGAATTCAGTTCAGTGAAGTACACGACTTTCTCTTGAGGCCTCCCTATGAAGAAAGTCTCGTTTAGTGAAATACAGAACATTTACGATATCGCAATCAATTTTAGGGTCTATTGGTGGGACTACTCCAGAACTTTTTGAAGGAAATAGTCGTCTCCATGGACATTAACTCGAACTAGAGCGAAAGCATTCCAAAACAAAATTAAGATAATCTTTCTAGTCTAACTGACCTCGTGGACATGTAATTATATGAATAATTTGAGATCTTGATGTCACTGTAGATACCCTTTTCTTTTCTAAAAAAATGTCGGTACTGAAAAATCCGAATTTGTCTCACTTTTCATGGAAGCACCCATAATTATTGAGGTGGAATGATTAAACTCTCAGAACTGGAAATTATGAAAATTCGTCTACCAGCTCAATGGTGTTGGCCTAAGAGTTATACACTGCCCAACACCCTCGATGAAATAACTCATTTTTACAATAAAACTCAAAATTCCTCAAAATTCGTGACTTATGACAACATCATTGAGCCGGTAGGTGCATATCTAGCATTTTCTTTAGTCGTGAGAGTTTCATCGTTTTTCTTCGGTAATTACCGAGGATACGAGGGTGCTTCCATGAAAAGTAGGACAATTTTGAATTTTTCAATAGTGAAATTTGTAAGTTAGGGGTCCTGATCGCGAATCTGGAAGATTTTCCAGCCTATTTTGCTCCCTAGTATGTTTTACTGTAAAAATGATTGATTTCATCGCGAGTGGCGGGCAGTGTATATCACTCAGGAAAAGACAATTGATGCGGTAGGTGCATTTCGAGCATTTCCATCAGTCCTGAGAGTTTTATCATTCTTCTTCAATTATTAAGGAAGTTACGGGGTGTGCTTCCATGAAAAGTGAGACAGATTCGGATGTTTCAGGACTGAAATGTTTTCAGGAAAAAAGGATATCTGTAGTGAGTTGGGGGTTCTGATCACGAATCTGAAGAAATTTCCACCCTATTTTGCCCCCTTTTTACCGTAAAAATGGTGATTCCAACGCGAGTAGCGGGCAGTGTATATCACTTAGGCCAACATCATTGAGCCGTTAAATGTATTTGCACGAGTTTCATCCGTCCCGAGAGTTTCAGCATTCTACCTCAATAATTACGGAATTTCTATTCATGGAAAGCACACCACTAGTTCATTTGTTTTCGCAATAATCAGGCTGGCAAATGTCTTCCGTTTTATTCCAGTTTTGCAGGTATGAGTTGCTACACCAGGGTTTTTAGGCCTCTTAGCACTGAAAACTAATAGGTTTGAGTTGAAAATCCATAATAATTAACATGTGACAATTTTTCTGTGTGGCCTCGTCCTATAATGTGCAATCTCTGGGGAAATTAATTGTATAAAATTGTTTATAAAATTGTTGTTGTTTTTTCCGTTAACCAGCTGTCGTCCCCTTACGAACGGCAGTCCTCAAAAGTCGAAATTGTGCCAGCCAAGGATTAACGAGGTCTTACCTTTTAACGTGCGATTCCTAGCACTTTCTCGGGCCATCAGATAAAAAATCTGTAGTCGCTAGGATTCGAACTTAGCCGACGAGCAGTCAATGGTTTAGAACGCGACAGTCCCAACCACTGAGCTACTTGGCCCTTCCTTATTATTTATCACAAACATATAACAAATACAAACAAAAAAATCAACATAATGGCTCAGTAGCCACTTCCAATCGGCTTCTCACTTGAGTGGAGGAGGAGAATGGGTGGAATAAACAGATTATGCTCGTTTGGGAGAGAAAGGGTTTGGTTACATGTTTAAAACGCTCCGGGAATTCTCTTTTGATTACAAATTTCCGCTGATATTATATAGCGTAACAACGAATGATGTCATGGAACAAATACCAAATAAATATATTTGACGAATTCTGGAAGTACAGTATGTACCAAAATGGTTACAACCACTGTTGTCCTAATTAAAAAAAAAAATTTTTTTTTCAAATATCGTAATCTGATATACCTTAAAAATAGATATATATATATATATATATATGTATATAGTATATATAAATAATAAAAACGTTTTGAAGACAAGCTTTCATTCAAATGTATTTATATATAGACCAGCATTAGCAGCTAGCGACATGTTGAGATACAGGGCGTTGAATCTCAGAAACGAAGCAACTCCGGACATATGTTCATATAAGAACACGAGAAAGAACCACTAAAAAAATTCTTAGTGCTTTTAGTAGCACTAGTGGCGATTGGAAATGTGTGCTATTCATCATCTTTCACATCAACAAAATGCCTGTATCAATGGCAGACATTTGTTTATTGTATACATGTCAATATGTCGCTAGCTGCCGCTCTAATAGGTTACCTATTGGCTTGGGAATAATAACAAGGGCTGCTTGCAGCTTATCTGATCCCCAGCCTTTTCTCATCACTACTTCTATGTTGAAACCTGTTTTTTTTTATCTGATGGGAAATAAAGACCTTTATTATTATTATTATTATTTATATACAGTGTGTCCATGAAGTAGCCCCCCTGTTAACTTTTGAACGAAATGGAATTTTTTTTGGTGAAATTGTAAGCTACTTTTTGACAGTAATAAAAGATGTCTACCCTTCAAAATAGTGGCCAGGCGCCATTTTGAAAGATTTTTTCAAATGGCATGGGGGGGTCGAGTGATACCTCATTCGAATTGTCTTTTGATTTTCTATACGACTGCAAAATTACAGACAAAAATATTAATCCAAAACAAAATGGCGGCACATTATGTTAGGACTTTTAAACGAGCTCAATTGAAATGAAAAAATATTTTTTGATATCTACAAATGTTCTCTGACCCTCAGAATCGCACATGGGACATGATTTCTGAAATTTGCTGAGATTGAATAAAACGAGGTATTATACACTACTCATCTACTTATTTGAATTTTTTTCTAATATGGCAGCCATCTGCCATTTTGAGTGACAAGAAGCTCTTGCAGAAACGCAAAAATATTTCATCATTGCACTTTTAAGCTCTTTAATAGCCATTTATTCGAAAGGATCCTCTTGTGAGAGTTCTAAAATAATGTACCGCCATTTTGTTTTGAACCAATATTTTTGTTTGAAATTTTGCTGTCGAATAGAGAATCGAGCAATTACTTGTGTAGGTGGGATTTCCCGAAACTGAATTATTTGACGGTCCGATGTTTTTCAATATTTTTATGGCTTTTTTGATTTTAGTTTGGTGATATTGCACTTTTTTTGGGAGGCGGTGCCAGAGGCCCAACACTAAAATAATTTTTTCTTCGGCGTCATATTCGACCATCAGAAATTTTTCTGTTAATATCAAACAGAAAGCAATTACTTCCCCGGCTAAAGCCACACTGGACATTGAACTACATCTGATAGATATTGTGAAAAGACCCTAACTGAAAAAAAAAATCTGAAAGTGAAACTTTGACTCAGGGCAGAAATTTGCTCTTCCATCCAACCATTACTCAATTTAAGTTGATTTTGAGACGAACTGGAAAACTTTGCGAACACTATAATTAACTATAATATTCGAAAATATAGAGAGGTCATTCAATTATAGACATATTATTCTAGCATAATACGCCACAATACAGTCAGTTGGATGAGATGAAAATAAAACGCTCGAAGTGTTACCAAAATATCAAAAGATGAGCAGCATCAAAAGATCGTCGCACATTTTTCTGTCAACTGAATACGGATTGACAAACAAGGCATTGTTTACTCTCCAAACAGTCAATATAAAATTTTTGCCTTTGAACTATTTCTCGAATTGATTATAAACAAAACAAAGTTGTACTCGATTTCATAGTGCAGAAACACGTGGCCATTTTCAATCGTTTGGAAGTAAATTAATTTATAGTTGAGTTCGAACAAAATGGAAAAAAAATTCTGTGTGAAATTGCTTTCGCTAACTTTTCTGAAATTTGGATATCTGAGTGGGTCAAAAGAGCGTGGACGGAAATTACGGCTTTAAAAAAGTTTCTAACACAAGTTGAAGAGTGTAAGTTCTAAAGGGTCTAAGTGCCAAAAATGTTAATCCCTTGAGCAATTCGTTCTTATCATGCCAGCTCCAAATTTTTGTTTTGCAGAAAATCCAACTTCTCATCAGTATGACCCATGAAAAAATCTGATAAAAAATTCACTGTTAACTATAAAACACGAAATTGAATATAGAATCATTATTTATCTTGCTGTTTGATAAATATAAAATTGTTTTTGTTTAAATTTCCATTGTTTAGTTAATGAACAATTTGTTATTGACAATTACATTTTTTCTCTTTCTGCACAATGTAACAAAAACAACCATGTATTATTTCTTGAAAAAAAAATTATTTATATTTAAGGAGAACAGAATTTTGATAAAATATTTTTTTCTCAAGAAATAATTACATTGTGTAGAAAAATAAAAAAAAAGTAGAAAAAATGTAATTGTTAATAACAAATTGTTTATTAAATGAACAATGAAAATTTAAACAAAAACAATTTTTTTCAGTTATCAAAGATCACGATAAATTATGATTTAAAAAAAAATGGTACCCTTTTATTGATGGCAAGTGACAGAAAAAAATTGTTAATTAACAAATCTGTTTTTAAGAAACAAACTAACTTTTTTAAGAAACGATTTTTGTTTCAAAAATCATAATTTGAATCAAAGATTATGTTTCCAAACAAAAATTAAATTATCTTATAAACAATGCACTTGTTTATAACAATTTTTTAAACAATAGCAGATAAAAAATTTTCAAAATCTTTTTCATGTAGCTTCTGATCACAAAAACGGATCGATATTAAATACTGAAAAAATCAAGCTTTATAATTTTTAACCCAAGTAAATTGGTGATATCAAATTGAAAAATACCAATATTTTATTTTTCCAACGGTAATCGATTCATTTTTTAACCGCATCAGCTTATTGTTCATTCATTTATCCAATAGGTGCCCAAATTTTTTTAATTCCTAATTTTGATATTTAATAAGTTTAAAGAATATTTATTTAATAAAGGTCAAAAGTGTGCGTGTCATGCGCAAGCCGGAGTACCCGTTTTAGGGCGTATTTTCAACACTCTGGGAAAATTATAAATATTGGTCCTACAGTTTTTTGAAAATTTTCCTCCTATTTTTGAATCTCTTTTCAAATTTGAAAAATGTCGAATAGTTGTTGAGATATTTGCAAAAAACCAAACCCCATTTTTTCAGTTTATTTTTTATAACTTTTGCAATAGTTTTCCAAGCGGCACTTGATTTTTTTCAAAAACCATCTACTAGCTATCCCGAATCAAATGACACTTCGTTCATATTTTTCGGAGGCGGCGAACTGAGTTTTATCTGAAAGACACTTGTTGATCAGACTATATAATATACAGAGTGACCCATTTGAAAGCGGGCCACCTTTCTAAAACTGTTATTTATTATCCGATTCGGAAGTTTTTTTTTTCAAAGATGGAGCAATAATAGCTCTAATTGAGTGCCATAAATTCGAAGTCCTACTTCGAATTTTTTTCAAGGTCAAAAATCCAAAAAACATACTAGCAATTTTTTTAAATAGAATTTGGTGACGCCATTGGATTCACGACATTTTCAAGTGGTTTATCTGGGAATTTCATAAGAATGCGTCCATCAATAAGAAAGTTATATGGGTCTGAAAACACCACTGGATTCAAAATATTTCGAAATATATTTGGTCAGAATTTCATCGAAATCTGTTATATATATAAAATAATAAAATAAAATTTACCTAAAATTCCACTAATTCCAAATTTTATTATTTTATAATATTTTTATTTATGAACAGATTTCGATGAAATTCTCATCAAATGTATTTTGAAGTATTCTGAATCCAGTGGTGTAGTTTGAAAGTTCTGAAATTGAAGAGGTGGGTTGATTTATTGACATAATTTTCAAATTTCATTCCCATATAACTTTTTTATTCATAGACACATTCCTACGTAATTTTCCAGTGGCGCCGTCTAATTCTATCTAAAAAAATCGCTTGTATGTTTTTTGGATTTTTGACCTTGAAAAAAATTCGAAGTAGGCCTTGAAATTTTTATTTTCATTTCGAATTCATGCCACTCAACCAAAACTATTGATGCTCTATCTATTGAAAAAAAAAACTTCCGAATCGAATAATAAATAATAGTTTTAGAGAGGTGGCCCGCTTTCAAATGGGTCACTCTGTATACATCAATTTCGTTTCTCAATATTCGGTTTCGCACGAATATTTTTCAACAGTATTGTAATATGGATGGACTGGCAATCATTCATTTCAAATATGTCCGCGATATTATTAAGTTATTTCGAATTCACTTCTCGTCCGATCGTATACCCCTTAACAGGATGGAAAATATCGAAATCAAATCTATTTTTAAAACGATAATGGATAGCGGACTTTACGGGAATACTAAATGATGAGTTTCGTTGAAAAACGGCCATGGTTCGTTTGGAAAATTCACAGGTTGTTCTTCCATTAGGTATTCCTCTGAATTGGGGCATAAATCGTGGCATGCATTTATGTCGGATAATTACATTCGCTTTTGTTCTTGAGCAGATCTGACAGTGATGAAATGTTTTCCCAAGTAGCATTTTGGCGACGACAACCACATAATACACCAAAATTAACGTTGTAGTTGGTGTAGAAATTAGTCATTTATGAAACGACGCTCTCTAAACCACCGGTCAACGTTGTTTTAACGTTGAGCATGACGTCAGTCAAGCTACGACGTTGTCATAACGTTTACTCAACCGACTACAAGTAGTAAATATTCTGGGAATGGGAATAACGTTCTAAAAACGTTTAAGTGGCAACTTAAGTTATTTTAAACGTTTTCCTGACAGTAAAGCGACCTTGTGAGATTCAACTAAGCGTGGGTAATTTTTCAGTTAAGTTGAAAACGTTTTCACAACTAACCTTCCTTCAAATATTGCAGAGGACGTGTAGGCCAAATTTAGATAATAATTATTTACCCAATTTATTATATATTTTTTAATTTAGTGACAAGAACCATTGTTTGCTAAATTGTTTGACAGAAAATATATTTATAGTAAAGGAAAAAGGACTGGAATGATACCAACCTAACTTTCGAATCGGAAATGAAAAGTGCTTACAAATTCACTGTCTTCAATTACAGATAAAAAAAAAGTCGTGAAGAAACTTCACGGGCAAAAGCTAACATTTAGGAACAAGTGCCAACCTGAATAGAGAGATATTGAGGAAAGCAACTACTTTTTCAGAGGAACAACTGTATTATAGCCAGAAGAAACAACTTGATTATGACCATATACAACAGTTTAATAATTTGGAAGAACTGAGGAAAAAACGCGGGAGAGACAGGTTACAAAATGTGGAGCGGAATGTATTCATTAGTTGGAATTGGTTCAGTTTTTGGTCCGATAGGCAACTCCAGTCGCGCTTCGGGTATAAAGTTGGTTGTATGGCAGACTAACGTTAAAAATTAGTATCTTTTTAGTTACCTGACAATCAAGGTCACGTTGACGACTTGTATACTCGTACGCCATATTGGAAGTGTAATTCTGTTTGGAAACAAGGTCGGCCATTAAAACTTGGGATGTAAAACAAACATTTACAAAGGATTTCCAAGCCTCATTTTAGTTTTCTAGAAATAATTCATAGGTATTCTGTATTTAGTTCACGCTTGAATCGATATCAACATTGAAAATTGTTTATGAAAATATTTTTTTTTCCTTGACATCTGAAAACTCCGCAAAAGATTGAAAGCCCACGTATTTTTTAGTATGAAACAATGGCATATTTGACAGTAAAATGTAATGCGTTGGCAATTTCTGTTTCGTAATCGTTATATTTCGGTAATATTGAGCTTCGATATTAACTTGCGATAGTAGTTGCCAGAAAGTTTTTTCTTAGTGTCCATTTTGGCCATCAGTAATTATTTGGTTGATAAATCAACTATTTTCTGAACACCATAGAAAATAAACTGTCATTGCTGCTTGAGAGGGCGCTGCTGTGTAGTCGTTCTAAAGTAAATTCAGCAACGTTTAGGAAACGACCAATTGCTACCTACAGTTGCAAATTGGTGTAAAACAGGGTTGTGACAACGTTGTGTTGACGTCGGCAACGCAACTTATGTTTGGTTGCACAACTTTTTCGAACACGTTGCCGCAACGTTGAATTGCTACTTGTGTTCGACTAATGAAATATAGGCCGGTTAACAGAATTTTCTGTTTACGTATGCAGTGAACACATTGTGAAAATAGTAAAGTATAGTGATTTTTCGGGCTCGGGATCAAGGTTTGTAGCCTGTACAGTTTGGCAAATGTAGATCTGAATGTGAAATCGGCACGGCTATCGATGCGCGGTAGCAGAATGGCTCAGGAGGGTCCGTTAAACAAGAACAAGAGTTGCTGGTCAGTTCTAGCATCGCGAAGTGTACTGTGAAGTTAATTGTTTGATGACTGAATTTACCATTATACTACCCTCTTTATCGTCCGAATACTTTCTCATTCTAATTCGCGCATCTCATACGTTTATCGACATTCATTGCTAGATTTGACAAACATATTCATGCACATATAAGTGATGCTGTCCACATCTGCAAGCATTAAAATTCAACTTTCAGTTTCACTATTCCTAGAAAGGACTAGCCCTCATATTCGAAGACGGTAAGAAAAAATTTCAGATACAGTTTTTCTTTTCAGTTAGAGTCGTTTCACAATATCTATCAGATGTAGTTCAATGTCCAGCGTGGCTTTAGCCGGGAAGTAGTTGATTTCCGTTAGATATTACAAAAATATCACATTTTTCAATTTTCAATTTTCATGGAGAATGTTACCCTTTTCAACATGAGGCAGTAGTTTTGTCAAGGTTTATTTTTTGCATGTATAAATAAAATTGTTGCATATAGTCCAAAGAGGGTATGGGTTGCTGCCTCAGTATAATAATTCCATATTTACTGAATTATTTATGATTTTCGGATCATCGGATTGCTTCGATCGAAATCCCAAACTCGAAAGAGGTTTTTGCCACGCCTACCTGAAATACTATTGTCTGCAAATGCGAATTTCAACTTAGTATATGCAACCAAATATACTTAAAGGTATTAAAAATATCTTCGTTCGAGGGCAGTGGGAATTGTAGGAACACTCTCTCAACACTATAAAAATAATTCATTTAGACTTCTACAAGAGATTTCAACTAAGAATTCGTCCTAATTTAAACAGTGTGACCCATTTAAGATGGAAGCACCCTTCTAAAAATTACATTTTTCAACCGATTGGAATGAATTTTTTTTCGTTAGGTAGACATTCAAAAAGTCCACCAGGACACCAAATTTCCATTTCCAGGGCCAACTTATCTTATATTTCAAGGTAAAAAATCTAAAAAAAATACTAGCGATTTTTTTATAAAAAATCTGACTACACTCAAATGGTTCATACAGTGCGGCTTTTAATAGCCCCCCCCCCTGGTAACTTTTGAAAGGTTCGACGTAGAAACACGAATAAAAAACCGTTTCGAGAGTTTCACGAATACTATTTTTTGAAATGAAAAATATGTTGATTGTTCAATTAGGGGCGCGGGGGTGCCCAACGTCTCAAAATTTTAAAATAGCATGGGGGGTCAAGTGGCACATCGTTGAAAAGAAAATTCAATTTTCTTTAACAGTCATTTGAATATTTTTGAATTTTGTCCATAATTTTATTCCCAATTTCGATGTTTATGCTTTTCGAAATTTTTAAGTTAATGTGCCCCCAGCACCCTCTGTCGAGTAATTGCAATGTTTCTTCTCTCAAAAAGTAGTATCGGTGATATCCTTCAAAAAAAAATGTTGGTTTAATTGTTCCACATCAAACCGTTCAAATTTATCGAGGTATGAGTAGTATTCAGATCCGCATTTATATTTAATATTTCTATTTTAAATTGCAAAAAAAATATTAATGAAATTCAAAAAAATATAGATGGTTGTGAAGAGAATTGAATTCTCTTTTCAACGATGTGCCCCTCGACCCCCCGTGTCATTTAAAAATTTTGAGTGGATGGGCCCCCCGCGCCCCCTATTGAGCAATCACCATTTCATTTCAAAAAGTGGTAAAGGTGGAACCCCCGAAACGGTTTTTCATTCATGTTTCTGCGTCGAACCGTTCAAAAGTTAACAGGGGGGGGGGACTGTAAAAAGCCGCACTGTATGTGAATTACGTTGAAATGCGTCAATCAATAAAAAAGTTATACGGGAATGAAATTTGAAAAATATGCCGTTTAATCAACCCACCAATTCAATTTCAGAACTTTGACCTCCAAATTTCGAATCAGTGACCCAAAATATGTATAATAACACCAAGTTATCTCGTGGACCTAAAACTGGATACTCGACCCCCCTCTAGCGCCCGTACTATTATCTAGTGTACACCCAAAAAAATCTAGTTATACAAGTAAATATATTTGAAATATAATTGAAATATTCTAACCACTAAATTTTCTCGGATGAATGCAAAATGTGAACATTTTCAACATGAAACAGGTAGGTCTCTTTTTCAAAACGTTCTTTTTGTCTCTAATGGTTACCTTTTAGTTTTGACAAAGAATACGATTGCAGGTAACATCTTTTACCTGAAATTGAAAAAACAATATTTAAATGCTTTATTAAGTGAGAGACTTTCAACAGTAATACAATTGTTTTGAAAAAAAGACCTTGATCATGCTGAAAAGCGAACTATGCTGGTGCCTATTCAATTCAGAAATCATTTAACGGTTATACAATTTTGTATTACAGCTAATAGATATTTCTCTTGGTGTATAGGGACATAATAAGGCTATATTTTGATGATTTTAACCAATGCATATCATGGTAGCATATCTAATATTTTCAAAGTTTCATTTTACTCGTTAAAATAGCTTTGAAAAGTACTCAAATTGGTACTAATTACGAGAACAAATAGATTATTAACCAATACTTAAGACAGTTGTTATGATAACGCTAATGAGACATAAAGGAAATCGAAAAATGCGACTTTAAATTCTGGAAAAACTTGTTAATATACTTTCAGGTGAGTAAATCGTACTTTCATAGAATATTGAGTGCGCTGAATGCATAATTTTCCACGAAATATTGGTTCACTTGACAAGCGCAGAAAGTGATACTTTTCCGCACGCGATTGCAGATGGCGAAACGACGCATTAGCGGAGTATGTTTTGTTTTTTATATATGTCGTGACCTTGAAAAACTTGCTTAAATCGACGTCTTTTTTGAGTTTAATTACACTTTTCAACATCGAGTACTTGGCCAAAGGGTGTTTCGGAAATTTCAGCGAAAGAAGCCAAAAAATGTCTTCTTTAAAAGTTTTGATTCCCTTATTCTGGCACCAATTTTCAAACAAAAAAACATTTTTTTTCATACCTATAACGGCGGGATTTTGATAGACCTCTTGACTGGGCGAAGTCCAAAGTTCCTTCCTTTCTGAATGAATCCAAACAATGTGAAAGTCCTAATTGGCATGTTCTTTGAGGTATCGATAAGAAAAGGTCCCAGAAAGGATCGAAGGATATTGAACAGTGACCAAACTGAGTACATTTCAATGTAGATTTTAACAGACCAACGAAGGTATCTAATTTTGGAATTGCCGTTTTTAAATATCTTGACCATGACTCTTGAGCCTTCTCCCTGTCACTTAATTTCTCATCTATCTCTGTCATAACTATAGGTCCCATATATCATAAAACCACAATAATCTGTTTTGGATGGACATGGCTTCACCCCTAAAAAACCACCCCTTCGGTCAAAAAAGCCTGCTTTCGCCTATAATCAATTGAACTGAAAATAATAAACTGCGATGCAAAAATCATAACGCGCAGAAGTACACAGTGAGCAGAAGTCGCCATTCCCCCATTTCTCCCTACTGAAGAAGAAAAGGTCGTTTGAAAGTTAAAGTTATACTTGTTTCAGAATGTCTCCCATTCACTGGTATTTCTTGCTCTTCGCCTCTACTTCAGCTTGTGAGTATTACATTATTTCATTATTTTAGTAATCACTATGTATATTGTGATAAAAGTGCACTTGACCCCATCAAATTTATTTAAAACGGTAAAATTTATTATTTATTTCAACAAGTTACATTTAGTAGCCCTTCTCCTGATTTCTTTTCACAAGCCTTCGGCAATTGGTATCAATGGTATTAATATCAAATACTCATTAGGTGTAAAAATATAATTATTTAAGACTATGTACCTAGCTGGGAAATAAATATATCTATCTATCTATCCAATATTGATGAACGTATTTAAAACTGACCATATTAAAATTTCCAGGAAGAATATCACTACAATATCAAAATTACACAGTAAGGTTAAAACACCCATTTCAAAATTGCAAAATTCCAACGTTATTTATAAAATTCCTTGCATAGATTGTCCCAAAATATATATATATATATTTTTTGGGACAATCCATATATATATATATATATATATATATATAGGTCAGACGTCTAGAACACTGAATGGTCGCATCATTTCCCATAAAAGCGACTTTAGACGAAATGTTAATTCTGTGCTTTGGCAGAACACGTAAACTCAAGAGATCATAGAATGGATTACAATAATACCGAAATTTTGAAATGTGAAACTAATCTATCTAAAAGAATTTTCCAGGAAATGGTTCAAATTAATAATGATGAACAGTCGATGAAAAAATCATATCAGCAAAATGTATACGTATCTACTCAATTTTGAGAAAAGTAGAATGAAATCACCCTCTAATCAGAATCTTCCCCCTTGATTTGAAAACTAAAATAAATTGTCAGTTATAATCTCCCTAGTGCTTGAATTATTGCCGGAAATTTTTCGAGTACATGAATTTTTTGAAAATTACCCGAGTCGCGCAGCGACGAGGGTGATTTTCTTAAAAAATTCATGTACGAGATACATTTCCAGCAATTAATTCAAGCACGCGGGGGATTCGGTAAGAACATTTCACACCAAAATATATTAAATTAATCTATCTATCTAAATTAATGGTTAATTCAACTGACTTGTAGATTATTCTGAGAGAACAAGTTGTAACATCAGTGGGCCATGAATGGTTTTTGTTGATATAATGACAGTTACGCGTTGGTATTAGTGGCGGTGTTTGTATGTGAGAAAGGAAAATTCATTTTGCGACATTTTCAACCTAAAATTACATTGCACATCACGCAGAACTAAAATAGTTTTGACTGGTCACAGCGGATTGTCTATTGGGAAGTGATGTGGAAAGGAATTGTTGCAAATTTCAGCCGAGTATTCACGAAAAGATAAGTTGAATAAAATTGTTTCAAATATTAAGGTCATGTAGTCAAGCATAGGTAGATTTGATTGATATACATTTTTTACCGATGGACCTATTCATAGGAAATGCAAGTTCTCAAAATATTTTCAGACACATTCAAAATATTTAGTGAGTATATAATTATGAAATATTATCTCCTTTCATATGAAAAATAACATTCCATTTGTACATAAAAGCAAAATGTTAACTATCACATGTCAAATATTTGACAGAAAAATTTCCACTTATTAATTTCGCCCAGGGTACCCAGGAGGATAAAAATTTCCGGAAATTTTTTGATTTGCCATGGCAACTAAAGTGAGGTGTGAAATTTTCATTGTCATTCCTACATCAATCATTTCATTTTACTTCATGTCTATTCCGTTTTCATTTTTTTGTCAATTTTATTATACACTTTCATGTTAGTGAGTACTCGACTACATTTATTGTACATTTGCGTATTTTCAGTTGTCCTGAGGAAGGTAATAAACATTGCCGAAAGCTTGACAGAACCATAGAGTTTTCTTAGAGATTGCCCCACTGCAACTTCTACATACTTCTATATACAGCCATTCACGAATTTTTATCTCTATCTATCTGTCTATATATCTATCTATAACACTCCACAGCCTTCATGTTCGGTCATGGAAGATGGTTACAACACACCAAATTCTTGACGCCGCTGGATCTAAATATAATTCCCAAAAGACAGGCAATTCTGTATTTGCCAGGTCCATTAGATTCTGGTCCATTTCGTATCTCCTAATCTGGTGGGGCTCTTCCAGACATCTTGATATGACGGTTCATCTCGAGATTGCTCCTTGGTGAGCAGATTTATGTTTCTCCAGTCATTCTTTTGCTGTAACACCACTTCAATTTCTGGGTTCTGTTTTTGTAATTCCTGAAGTAGGCCAACTTTCATGAAGAACACCAAAGCTTTGCCCCTGGACATGTTTGGCCACACAGTGAGCTAGCTTGTAGTCAGCAGGCGCCTTGAAGAGGTCTCGTGACTCCTCTCGAGTTACCCCATATAGAACTAATTGTATGTCGGTTATTTTCTCTTTATCCTGCGAGTTTCACAACTTTGGTGATAAGCCACGACGACGCTCAGGATTGTACCTACAGCCAAACCAGGTCCCCTACTTGGAATTCTCCAGCATCGGCCTTGATGTCATATTCTTTCGTTGGCGGACCCGTTCATGGATGTCCTCCAGTCGCCGAAGCTTGCTGACGTAGTCCTCTCCAGCAGTGTCTTGTCCTGGTGGCGTTCCAAATTTCAGGTCACAGGGAAGTCGCAGCTCTCGGTCTATTATGATGATGGCGGTTGACTCGTGCATTGCAAAACGATAGGCCATCAAGAACAAGTGGAGATACTGGTTCCAGTCTCTTTGGTGGTCAGAGACTACCTACAAATCGCTGGTGATCGTCCCATTCATCCTATCTTGTTTTTGGAATCTTCAGCAACATTTCCGGGAAGAGCTTAGACTCGAAATTTCTGCCTTGGACCGAACCAAGACGTCAGCTGACGTGGCTGGGCAAGGTATAGGCTTCCGCCTATGAACTAAAGTACTCCATTGCCTCAAGGATATATTTATTCTGGCAAAGGACCAGTGATTCTTTCAAATGAGCTGCCTACGTTATACTGGCGCCTTGGATCGTGTTCGAAGTCCATTGCTAACAGCGCTTACTGGCGTGATCCTCCTCTCCAGACACGTGGCATATCTAATCCAATAAAAAACTAATAAAAATACTTGGTGAAAAGGCATGCTCTGGTTGTCTCACACATAACACATAGTGGACGGGGGCGCATATAAGCAAAACGTACCACGTTTCATTCAATAGAAGATATTCTAGCTCTCTGATTGGTTGTGACCATGTGACCAATGTGACCGATATTAACAATAATAATGCTTCATGTAAAGCTCCGATTCTTTTGAATACGTTTGATTTTTCTACAACTTTCAGGGTTTTCGAACGCCGAGGTGATGATACAATCAACTGAATCAGGATTAGTTTTCGACGGAAATAATAAAAACGTCAAAGCTGTGAAACCGGATAACTCGACAGGTCAAAAGTGGATATTGGAACGCCAGAAAAATGGCGATGTCTCTATAGTAAACGCCAAAAATAAGTGAGTATTCAATAAAATTCAATATATCAAGGAAACTGAGCGTTAAAAAAGACATTATCAGCTCCCACAACACGTATATGTTCGGAAATGAGATGACTTGAATACGCATATTCTTCTGTACTCATTTTTCCTTTGAATAAAAATATATTGTATATAGGAATCATAATATAAACCTATAATATAACTTATTGTCTTATGTCACAGTCAAGACATGAACAGCATGGAAACAAAAACATGAACAAATGCCACAAAAATGTTCTGGGTCAAAATTTGATTTTATCAAATGAAAATTTAAAAAAATTAACTTTTGACCATTTTTATGCATGACGGAAATAATAGTAATCTTAGCACGCCCTGTATACTATGGAGTCGATTTCTCGGAGTTAAATACTTTGAGTTTGTCCAACCTACCATAAAAATATCAACTTCTCATGAATTGAGAGTACTAATTTACTTAAGTTCAATCAGGGCTATGTTTTGGAACATATTTAACACAAATTATATTTCATCTCGAAAACCGATAGAGATAGGTATAGGAAATTATCAACAAAAAAGTATTATAATGGAAGAGCGATTCTAAAAATGTGTTAAAGATCGATAGAACAGATAAGGAAATGTAAAATATAAAATGTTCAGAAAAATCCTTCCTTGCGTTTACCATAAACGTCTGACTTGCTATCGACCTTGAGTCACGCTGTATATTAGTTCTTAGGCACAATACCAGGAATTGTTATGTCATTCAGACCCACACATCAAATATTTTTAGAATCGCTTTAAAAAATATTGAAATAATCATTGGTAACATCGTCCGACCAAATTTTTGAGGCGTTCTAGTTGTCTCACTGTCCCAAAAAAAAAACAAGAAATTTCGTAAATAGCATGTTCGTTGTCTATTGCTTGCAGCGCATATAGAATACATTCTGCACCAGTCCTTGATGTCAGCTTGGAAATTAGCCCAGTAAAACAGTAGCCTAACTTTCTGAGGGATTTTCGTCAGCCCAAAATCAATAGTCCGACCCCTAAAACCCCCACACACCAAATTCAAATCGAATCGGACCAAAATGACCAAACTCGTCCGCCATATTGAAGCCGTTACATTTAATCAATGCATTTTGAATATCCGACCTCAAAAACCCCACATTCCAATGTTGAATAGAATCAAACCAAAATCACAAATTTCGTCCGCCATTTTGGAAACGCCATATTGAATTCATGAATTTTGACAAGAAAATAATAATATCTGACCTAGAAAACCCCCACATACTAATTTAGAATCGAATCAGACCATAATCACAAAACTCGTCCGCCATATTGGAGCCGCCTTATTGAATTTATGAATTTTGACTTAAGATGTCTAAAAACCCTGGTGTACCGACTGATTAGATTTTGGTTGGAATTTTTTGAAAACAAAACAAATGAATTAGTGGTCTACTTTTGTAATCGACTCCAGAGATGGCGTCCTCTTTCTCGTGTCAACACTGTCTACATTCCAAGGACATGGTGATTGTGATTGCTTATTGAATTTTAAGGAATTTTATTAAACTTTTGTATGCCATACGAAAGTAATTAATAGTCCATACTCGAAGTGGAATATCAAGTATTATTGAAAAAATAACACTACTAAAATTGTGTCATTATTTACAAAAAAAATCTAAAAACCATTTGAAAGTCAATAGTTGTGGTGTGATAAAAAAAAGTTGTGCAATTTTCTTATATTATTGATGTGTTTCTTCATTTTCCTTAGATTTTGATAATTTGATCATATTCCGTTTTTGTGCCGACAATCCAGAAAGATGAACAAAGTAGGTAACTAATTTATATTCAGTAGAGAAATTGAGTACACACCACTTAGAATCTGAACATACTTTGAAACAGACATTTTATTTGAAAACGCCATGCATGTTGACAATATTTTATGGCAAAAATTTTTTCTAATCAATTCAATCAACTCTGGATGCGTTTTTATATCTTACCATTTCTTGAAAAAATCTTCCATAAGTAGCGAAAGTCCGCGATAAAGTAAAAAATATAAATTTTTCTCCATTCCTACTGAAATCTATCATTGTTTTGTTTTCAGTAAGGTTGTTTGTAATGGTGAATTCTTTTTAGTGTAGTTGATGAAAAAATACACTTTTCTGTCGAACAAAATTGCACACTAGAAATATTTTCACTATTACATGTCATATTGAACAATTTTTTAAAAGTGGAAGAACAATATAACACATTATTAACTCATCACAAATATCAAATCCCAAATGCAATTAAACTCAAAGCCATAAAATTATTCTTTTTTCCTTTAAAAAAGTTTATAGTGAAAACTCGGGCACAAATGCACAGATATCAGCGCGAGAGCATGCGCTGCGCATAAGATTGACAGGTGCTAATGGTGAATTTCCAAGCGATGCTGCTGAACTGCAATACTTCTATGTGAAATGTGAGTTAATTATATTTCAGCAAAAAAATTAATAAATCATGTCGAAAATGTAACAAACAGAACTGATTGGGGACAGTGATTCCGTATATTCCAATAATTATATTGTTTTATTGATTTCATGTTCGTGAATCGTGGGCAAAACTTCAAACTTCTTTTCATAAAAATTAACCCTAACAAGAAAGTGTCGCGGGATATTCGAAAAACAGCCCACGTATTCATTTGTTTTCTCGTAATCAAGTTGGCGAATGCCTCTCGTTTTATACCACAGATTTGCAGGTATAAGTCGGTACACCAGGGTTCTTAGGCATCTTAGGTTGAGTCTTTACATAGCTCATGGAGTAGACGAGATTAGTAGTAAACAAACTATTCAAAGTATAAGAAGAATACAAAACGAAAAAATGATTTTCAAAGAACCCCTCTTCTTATTGGTACTCGATTATAATTTTTTTGTTTCGTTTCAGATTGTATCTGGATGTGCAGAAAGGCTGCAAAGCTGGTCAAAATATGAATATAATTGTTTACAAAAAAAACTCGAAAGATAATCAACAGTTCATCCTTCACTGCGACGGCACTATTGGAATAGCCTGTCGAAACGACATCATCTTGCAGATTAAGAACGGAAACGTGGAAACGGTTGAAAAAGGAGGAGCTCAGGGTCTTGACGTGCATTTCGAACTTGTAGAAGTATAATTTCAGTAGAAATACTTACCCAGCCTGATATGAATAGAATAGAATAGAATATTTTATTTGACTACGTTACATGATATAAAATGTTTGTATCAAGTCATATTTGGTTTGTGTATAAAAAATATATAAAAATGTAAAAATGTAAAATGGTAAAAAAAAATTAAAATTTAAATTAACAAGTTAACAGCATTACAACACAGCATTACAACACAACATTACGAACACAAGAATTTGAAATTATTATTCTTCTTAAATCAAAGACAAGCAGTGAGATGTGTGTTACCACAAAAATGTTTTCTGAATTCATCGACAGAATAGAAGCAATACCTCAACAAATATTTTTTTCATTTTCTCTTGAGAGTGTTCAAACTGAGTTCCTTGAAATCTTGAGGCAAGATATTGTACAGAGAATAATCTAATGAATTTTTTTGTGATACGTGCAGACGAAATCGATTTATTCTAATGTGATGGGAGTTTCGTCTATTATGTCCGTGAATATGACATTGTTTCTTCAAGGATGATTTCTTTTTATGTATTTCAGTCAAAACGCAATATAGAAATAAAGTTGGCAGTGGCATAATTCTAAGTTTTTTGAAAGTTTCTTGACAGTGATTTCTGTATCCAATATTAGCCAGTACTTTCAAAGCCTTCTTTTGCATCCTCAATATTTGAACAGAGTGACATGAATTTCCCCAAAGTTGTACACCGTAACTAATATGGGAATGGAACAGTGAAAAATATGCAGTTTTTAATATATTTGTATTGGTGATGTACATCAATTGGCGAAGGACAAATAGAGATCCTGAGAGTTTTCTATGTAGTGTCGTCTGGAAAGAGGACCGATTTGAACAGCATCATATTATTGCACAAGTCATTTACATAAATTACAAATAAGAGCGGGCCCAAAACGGACCCTTGCGGAACGCCATGCTTGATAGTTTGAAAGTATGATAAGTTACCGTTGATCATTACTGCTTGTTGACGATTAGTAAGATAGGTTCTCATTAAGTGAAGCGGAATACCTCTAACCCCATAAAAGTTCAATTTTTCCAAGAGAATTTTGCTGAAAATTATAGTAGAAGGAAAAGAAAAAGTGTATATCGTTCCTGAAGACTTGTACTTTCTCATGCAAATATAACATGTGAGTATCTGAGTACCCAAAATGTGTTTTGTCCCACTTCACATAATTCTTCTACGATATTTACGGAGGATCCGAACGTCATGGATATTTCAGTTGATATGAAATAATTATACTGGAGCAGGAATCAGTACCTCTTTGGACCATATGCAACGATTTTAGACTAGCAAGACACGTCTCACTTAAGGCCGATTCAGATATATGGGTTTCTGAAGCACGTGCAATTTACAAGCATAGGCTTTTTTGACCCGTGTGCCTGATAACTGCAAGATAATTTACATATACGTTTCTATCGCAAGGTCATATTTTCTCTGGTTCTGTATTAATTTTCTCAATACTAAAGGAACGACATTTGAGTTTTTCGAATTATCTTGTAAATTTCACTGAATCTTTCATTATGTGAACTAGAACATGTTCTAATTTCGTGCGTTTTTCATGCAAGCCGACAGGCACAAGTGTGAACGTCTATTGGTATGCATTTCTCATGCAGGGTAAAAAAGGCTGGCAGGATGTCTGAATCGGCATTTAGACATGCCAAAGAAAAAACTGGGTTTTACTACTGCCTCATTTTTCAACTCACCCATAATCCCGGTAATTTCTTCGGTAAATGTGATATTGAATGAAATTCGACTCCGCCAGAACTTTCAGCGGCGGATAAGTGTGAACCTGAAATTTAAAATCAATAAAATCAATTTGTGCGATCGCAATAGACTCAAGTGATATGGTATAGCCATATACAGCCTTATACACGACATGTAGTGTATGCTATAGGGCCCTATTATTGTCGACATAATGAGGCTACATACATTATGACAATATCAACTACATATCAATATCATTGTCATGTAGAATATAATAATTACCATATACATACCAAAAATTTCTGTAGATGAGTGGAAACCCATTATATGTATGCCAAGTTTTATTTCACTCGTTAAAATTGTTAGCTTTGAAAAATATTTAAATTGGTACTTATTACGAAAATACTCAAGACAGAAGTTGTAATGATAACGCTAATGAGACTTAGCTTTAAATATCGAAAATTTAAAAATACAACATTAATCTCTTTGAACTCTGGTAGAACTTGTTACACTATCAGGTAAGTTTGCCATTAAAAAGTTTTTGTTGATATTACTTTTAAAGTAGTTTTTACTATAGTAATCATATATTAGCAGGTTCCTTACCAAGAAAATCGGAAGAGAGAAATACTTTTTTTATTTCCTCTTGGTTTTGTAGATGCTCTGGAATAATAGTAGGGGTTTTATTCAAGATATGTTCATTGATTTCTTTCCAAATAATTCAAGAGTTATTTGTTCGGAAGATGTTGATATAGCTGGCTTTTTTTGCACGACAAATCGCAGCTAATGTGAAATGTCTGGTTTCCCTGTAGGTAACGTTCTCAAGTGTACAGTTAGTTTTCTTAAATTTGGTGAACGCTCTATCTCATTCTTTCATAAATACTTACTCCCAATACAAAAGTGAGCCACGGTGCTTTATTAAATAAAGAATTAAAGAATGGTGCTGTTGAAGAATTTAAACTTACCCTCTATTTTATTAATAAAGTATGTGTTATTTTACTTTATTTTAGTTCCTCCTCACCCGATACACGTAAAACAAAAAATTGTGATACCTACATGCTTAATAAATAATACAACAGTCTGTTAAATAGTCTTCCGCCAAGTATATATCAACTAATTTTGTCATCAATTATTATCAGTTTGTTTCAGAATGTCCCCGATTTACTGGTATTTCTTGCTTTCTACTGCTGCATTGTCTTGTGAGTATTTTTTTTTATTATTTAATGATGACTATGTTTACATAGGATTTGTTGCAATCAGAAAGCGTATTGTGCCTGATGGCCTCGTTGGACAATTTCACGTCGAGTGCAATAAACACTTACTTTTTGCACTTGTTGCATAAATAACTATTATCACATTATCACTATGAAATTCAAGTATTGTAATCGGGCGTTGGTATGTGTGCTAAATTTTGGATTATTTGAAAAACTTGGGGTGGATGAAAATTGAATTTGAAGATTTACATTACTATTATCGTTATAATAATATCATTATTAAAACATTTTTGTGTTGTCGTCGGTCCTTGGTATGTGTGCCAAATTTTAGAACCATCAAACGATTTCAAGTAGGTGAAAATTGTATTCAAAAATTCACATTATTCTTAGTAGTGCTTTTCGGCATGTGTGACGGTAGAAATCCTTCAGCTAGAGTGTTCTTGTAGGCTTTGTTCCTGAATCCATACGCCACCTTAGGAGCAGCACTGTTAATTTGATCCGTTTTAAAAACGTGGCACATAGTATATTTTATGTAATATTGCACGGGCGGGGATTGGCGCAGTCGTTTGGCGCAGTGGTTAGCGCTCGGGCCCTGTGACCGAAGATTTTTTTCATTTCCAGATGTAAAAGTCTGATTGATTGGATCTTGTTGTCGGCTGGGAACAATCCTGCACGATTTACTGATGCGTTAATAATTAACAGTGCTGCTCCTAAGGTGGCGCATGGAGTTAGTAACAATTCCTATACAGGACACGTGGCTAATGACCATAGCAGTCAATGCCAAAACACTTTAAAAGAAGAATTGCACTTACAAGTGCAAGTTGAAATGATGTTATACTACATTGGTTCGTATGTTTTGAAAACTTTCAGGTTTTTGTGTGCCTGAAGTACGCATTGTATCAGTTCAATCAGGATTAGTTTTTGACGGAAATGGAATTAACGTCAAGGCTGTTAAACCAAACAATAACTCCGAGTCTCAAAATTGGGTACTGGAACGCAATCCAAATGGCTATATATATATAGTAAACGCCAAAAGCAAGTGAGTAATTCAGTGAAATCCATTATCATCGAAATCGAGACATTAAAAAACAATGAGATGATTTAGAACGGCATATTTGATTCAAAATGTGAATATTCGTCATAATGGCCTGTATTATTTTTAATATTTTTAGAATATTTAGTCCGTTCAATACTACTAATTCTACATTGCTCAAATCTACTGACTGCAGTTGTTAGATCATGGATTCATTTGAAAATCTTTCAGATTGAAGCAATTTACTCTAAATTGGTTGATGATATTTCGAAACTAGGTGAACATCTCAATAATTGTAAAAAAAATATCTTGAAAATATTCCAGATGCATATAAGGAGTTTACATAATTATTTATTCGTATTTATTGTGAATAAAGTTATTATTATTATTATTATAGGCGATGTTATCAGTCAGTCAGTCAGATGTTTGTCGATTTTTAAATCTGAAAATCCACAACAACCCAAAACTAAAAAAACTCGTTTCAATGAAACTCTCCCCTAATTAATTCAATTATGCTTTCTGTTTTTCATTTCAGAAAGGTTCTGGATGTGCAAAATGGCTGCGGAAATGGCCACAATATAATTGTTTTCGAAAAACACTACAGAGATAATCAAGAGTTCTTCATCAATTGTGACGGCACTATTGGAACAAGCTGTTGTGGTAACCTCATCTTTCAGATAGAAAAGGGAGAAGTGAAAACGGTTCCAAAAGCAAAATCTAGCGGCCTGGACGTTCATTTTCAACTTGTACACTCAAAGGAAATAATAGCTTAGAATAACCAAAAAGAGCATATGAAATCGCTTTTATAGTATTTTTCTACATCTGTCAAAAAAGTCCACTTTTTTTGTGTGGTTTGTGTTGTTAGGCAACCGACAGTTTCATGCAACAACAGTGACAGGTCCGAATAATAACGAAATCCTGTCATAAAGCCAGTTCTAATTTTCTTTGGCAACTAATAACCTATAAAAATCTGATATACAAATGTTGTCACCAATAAAATTCTTAGCAATCTTACTATTAAATAAGTATTATCAAAATTCCAAACTATCGCGGCGAATATATTCAGGGGTAATATAATAAGTGGTATGATTATTACCGATAATTTTTTGGAATAGTAATGAATTGCAATCCCAAAGCTGAAAATACAACGAGTCCGCAGGACGAGTTGTATTTTTTTGCATTGGGATTGCCAATGAATTGATATTTCAAAAAATTATAGGTTTTTAATCATACCACGAATTATATTTAGGACGACAATATATCGATTTGAACTAAAGAAAAATCGTGTCACCTGGTAATTGATGCTTTACTTTTAGCCGTATTCAACGGAATACTCTTTTCCACGGCCTCATCTATGATAGCAATGGACATTTGTCTCCAATGATCGCTCATATTGATAAATAAAGATAACTAGTCAAAACACATAAATTTGACGTTTATAATTTAAATCATTATTTTCACTTGACAGATAGTAAAACAAAACTAAGCAGGTTTATCACCGTGAAAATACAGCGACAAGCTATATTTTCACTGTAGTTCCGATTCTATTGGCTGAATTTCAAAATTTGAAATTCACTGATTGGTTGTTAAGCAAGGAAATATTTTGTCAGGGGTAATATAATAAGTGGTATGATTATTACCGATAATTTTTTGGAATATTAATGAATTGCAATCCCAAAGCTGAAAATACAACAAGTCCGCACTGTAGTTCCGATTCTATTGGCTGAATTTCAAAATTTGAAATCCACTGATTGGTTGTTGAGCAAGGAAAAATATTGTCAAAATAATAGCATATACCTCTAAGGAACTATTGGACCTAATCTACACTAGGTAATCCAAGGTAGCTATGGCTGTTTGGCCGTCAGAAACTAGTTGAAATTTGTGAAATTGGGCATCATTTATTATATAACTAGGTTTAGAGTACAATTGTATTAGTTAGTTTTTATACTTGATAATGGGATAAAGCCCGAAACCGGTCGAAAATATAAAAAACTAGTGGAAATAAGACAAAATTGTGTTTCTTTCGTTTCATTAAAGTGATCATGAATTTCCACAAAATAAACAAGTCATCAATTACACAAATATTTTATTGCTATATACAAATGGGTTATATCACTTCTACATACATAAGAAAAAATACAAAAGATCACAGACAATTCAATTATTTTGTTAATTATTTGTATGACGATGCTGCAATTTATATTATGAGAAATTAACTATTCTCATAAGTTGTACACTATACATATTCTATGATAACAAAAATTGTTGCCTATTTTCTCACCACGACTCGGGAGGCTATACCGTTATATTATAGATTCATTCAGTGTTTATCAATTCTGTTTTGTTTTTTTATGTATTTTTGATAAAAAAATACAATTCAAGTACCTCTTTTATTAGTTTAAAACTATATCCACTGGTATTAGATACTGCAAGTTATAATCCTAAGACCCCGTAAGAAAGATATTGTTTTAAGAAACCTCTTTCGTTCTTTTCGGATGGAATCACTTTTGCGGCCAATTATTTCGGAAAATGTCTGCGAGAGATGAAAAACTGTTCCCCTGAGAGGCATTGAGTGAAATATATCGGTAGAATCCCAGTGTTCCAATTAATTACTCTTGAACTTCTAGTTCAAGGCGAATTGCAGAGAAATGACCGCAATAAAATCCAATTTCAATGAAATTATATAGTTAATAGGAAAGACACATGAAACTCGGAAAGCAATTTGTCCATTTATTCGGACATCGTGCGCTGATAATCGATTTTGAGTTAGGAGAACACGCAAATCGTAATTGTTTATCTGTAATTGATCAGTGTCCCTTCGGTCGAGTATCTGTCCCAAATGTATCTCATTCATCAAAACCAGAATTTGTTGTGAACAGGGGTGGATAAAGTTCGAAGACGAAACAGCAAGAATCGGTTTCCAAAATCGTTTATTCGCCTTTATACTGATTTTCGAGTTCTAGCCCGAGTTTCGTAATCTAAAAATATCGCGAACAATAATGTCATGAATAAAATAGTAATATAAACAATGTCCAAGTACCCTTCTATCCAAATATGTCTACCATTTAATTCAGTGTCCATCGTGGTATTAGCCAGGGAAGTACTTCGACATTGTCGATTTTACTATTTCATTTATTGGATACTCTCCGGCATAAATTCTTGAACTCTGTTCACTTCGTGGAGTCTTTGCTAACCGAAGATTGCTTTTTGGTTTGCCTGCGGGTGGCGCTGCGACTAACTTTTACTGTAAGTCGCTGCCTAATTTATCAGGAAATATTAGTTAAAGAGTGGATTATATTTCATTGGGCTGGGGCAGGACGACCCTACTGTCGTCCGAGTTGTCCGACCTACCCTGTCACTGATGAGCGGCAAGAACCACGAAACGCGTCCGCAGTGGTTTTCACCAGCAAAGTGATGGATAATCTGCTAATGTCCGTTGTGGTATTAGCCAGGGAAGTAGTTGTTTTCTGTCGGATGTTTGCCTCATAATGTCCACATCGTGGAAATATTTGGAGAGGTACTTTCACATTGTCGATTTTATTATTTCATTTATTTGATACCCTCCGGCAAAAATTCATGAATTAATGTCATGGATTCATAAATAATATAGTCCTACTTTTTACAAAATAAGCACAATCGTTATTCTTACCTAGACCATAGATAGCAACACCTGAAATGAATTATATTTTAGGGAGGTTTAGGCAGGGACGGGCCAATGGGGGGATGGGGGGACTCTCTTCCCCCCCAATAAACTGTGAGTTGGGAGATTGGTGAATACAAAAAGAACCAAATATTTTTTGAAACTAGTTTATTTCTATTTCCATATCATAATTGAAGTAACAAGTTATTTGATTTGTAGCAACTGCATATTTTGTTTGAAAATCAGAAAAAGTAAGAGAATACTAAGTTTTGACATCATATGCTGTTTGATGTTTCTTAAAACTGAAAATTATAACTGAGCTTATGGAATCCTCAAACTTGAACATTATAGATGACATTTTAAAGATGGATAAGGCACAATAACAAGTCATTCAAAAATTTGAAGCAGCGACAATAAATTAAACTAAATTGAAAATGCGAAAAAGTTTTCACTGACTCTTTCTTTCCACAGGAGTTGATTTATCGTTGATATATCTAGTGGGTGCTCAGTGCGAAAAAAAATCATAATCATGATAACGCAAGTTTTATAATACAATATACAGGGTGGCCCGATGTCCTCCTCGCAATAAAAATCGACGGGTTCGAGCGTTTGTTTTTCCGCGTACGAGAAATATGAAATATCGGGCTTGTTTCGTTTTCGCTGGGCCACCCTGTATAACTGTTCTACTAAATTACCTAGCTAATTAAATGTTTGATCCAGGCTGAGATTCATCTGGATAGAATGAATTAACATTTTTCCTGCCTACCAAATCAATAAGTGACGTAATCTGACTCTCCTCCAAAAATATCTCCATTCTCGGCAATGTCTCTGAAAGAGTTTGGCTGCGAAATATATTCGTTGTTTTCGAAAATAGAATCGCTATTCAACTCTGTGTTACCATTATTTGGTACTGAATCCAATGACAGGAATTTATTTTGGTCGAACTGAACGTTTTTCACTTTTATCAATCTTATCTCTCCACTTCTTATCCTCTTATACAATTCTCGTAAGTTTCCAATCTTGGAATGCCGATGATGTTTTTGGAGATTTTTGTCATTATCGTTATCCGCATGACGGCCATGATTTTCATTCATTCTGGAATCTTCGTAGTCCAGAATATTTTCCGGTTCTTCTCTCGAGTCTCTGGTATACATGTACAGTTTTTCATTTATGTTGTCTTCGTATTTTTTATGTTGTCCCTGTTCTCTATAACCTTTCGGCACGCTAGCTTCTCTTTTGGAATTATCGTAAAATGTTGGAATGAATTTGAAAAATTTGCGAACGTCTCCACCATTAATAAAAAATCCCTGAGAATACAACAAGCCATTGAAAAGGATGATCAGACACCCCTGAAAAATACATAGTTTATTAGAACGAAAATTTCACTTTCACGGCACTTACAGTTTTTATTGACATGGTACGGATTTGAATTCGATATAATTGTGAAAGCTCTGGTTTACTATTTATATTGGATTTATTTATTATAACATTATTTCCTCTTAGTGAACTAGCAATTATTATGGAATGAAGAGGTAATGCTCCATTATTAGTATATGCATTATGCATGACATTTTGAAAAATTTGGATACTCATTTGAATACTATGTAATTTTCTAAGATGTAATTTTGTTATATACTGGGCGATATGTTCCAGTTCTGAACTGAAAATGCGAAATTTATATTATTTTTCGTAAATGAGATTTTTTAATACTTTCTGTTGCTGGACCGGTTTCAGAATCCGACATTCAAAAGATGAAAACCAACGGTCTTCTATCCACAGTCCAAAGCAGCCTCTGGCGATCCAAAATAATCCAAAATAATGGGAAAGATTATTTGAAGACAAAAAACAAATGAAGTCTCGGTGTTCTTCTGTAACCCAGCGAGCACATAACCTAACCCAGATAGCACAAGTTCGTCCCATGGACGTCCTCAGGACATTACAGATGTCCTAGGGACGTCAATTTTTCGTCCGGCGGACGACCCATGGACGTCCTATGGATACGATGTTACAAAACCAGACGTCCATAGGGCGTCCGATTTAAGACCATTTTGGGTCTGAACAGGACCATTTAAAGACCTTTATCGTATGTAGGTTCAAAAATATATTTTTTATTCATATTTTGAATTATATCATAAATAATGTTAATTTGTGACCAGACACCGATAATGATAAATACATCACTGATTGATCAATAAAAGATCTCGAAAATTACAAATAAAATGAGAATCACGATCAAAACGTTCTATATATTAATCTGAGAAATTACAGGTTTTGTTCTATATTATCTGAAGAATAACAGGTTTATGAACAATAAGTACTCATGATACAAAAATAAATAAAATTGTCACAAAAATTAAAAGTATACTCGGTTTCTCGGCATATCACTTCAAGCGGTTCGTCAATTCTATTTTTTTTTTTTTTGTTCTGGTCAGCACTCATCCAATCAGTTCTCTTCAGCCATAATTGAATTGATTTTTCAGTTGCAGTATAATTCTGCGACAATCCTGCTTCATCTGCAGCACCTTAAACAACAGTAAAGTAAAAAACACATTCATCATTTACACTATTTCGCACTTTTAACTTTACACACCAAAAAATCCAAAGCCAGCGTCTGTTTTCTTGACAGGATGTTTGACAAGATTTTAGATTTTATTGAAACAACACAACTGTTAACTGTTTAGTTACTACAATATAATTATTGTACCTGGAACTATATAATAATATTAAACACAACAAACAAACCAATAGAAACGCTAAATTAGCTAGATGCTGCTTATCTGAAAGCTGAATCGAGAATCTTGGAGTCGGATCCATTCGTTGCGACTCGGGGGAGTCGAAACTCCCATTAAACAGAAAAATGTTTACTTTGTTCACATATTTTTTGATTTTATGAATTTCGTTCATTGAAACATATCGGTAAACATCAATTTTATATAATAAATACTCCGTATATATACAAATATTTTCCGACTTATTCTGGAAAAATAAAGAATGTCGGACCTCTAATGGACGTACTAGAGACGTACATGTTTGGACGTCCAGAAGATGTCCGTTTCTGGACGTCCTGAAAACGGCCTTTCAATAGCTCGGGACATTCGGACCAAAAATGGACGTAAACCGGACGTCCCGAAGACGTCCTGTGCTATCTGGGAACTGGGTAGTTTTGCGATTTTTTATTTCAGCAACAAAGAAACATTCCTTTTTTAATATGTGCCTTCAATATGCCTTGAATATCATTTGTACGTCACTGCATTATGTTACTCGTATGTTATTTTTTTGCATCTAATTGTAATATAGCTGTGACATACAGAAAACCTTGAAACGTAATGTTTTGTAAGTTCCAATGATGTGCAACGTTCAGGTAATATTGTTCGACATACCTTTGCTGCAAGATATATTTCATCAGGAGCTAAAGTTGAAACTAAGAAAGAAAACAGTCAATCTGACATTCGCAGATGCCAAGCCGTGACAAGTCCAATGAAGCAAAGCCTTCTTGAGACCATGGATCCTGAAAATTCTGAATCTGTGATTGGCCGAGTGCCGTTGAATAATGAGTCAGGATCCACAATGTCTTGGAATCATCTTCATTCTTCAATTGATAATCCATATGTAATCAATGTAGAATACAAGATATAAATAATTTTTCCGTCGACCTCGTATTGATATGTCCCCTATTATTAATAGATTTCTCAATTATTTCGTGATTTACAGAAATCGACCATTAATGGCAACCATTAATGTTCGATTTCGTAGCGCAGAGGCAATATGTGAGTGTACCGGTATATTATAATGCGATTAATAATATTGATTAAGGCACTCGCTTTGCTCACGCGTTAAAATATTTTGATCATAATTGATCAAATATCTAGTATTTTCTTGGAAATTAATACATCTTCCAAATCGTTCACAACATGTATTTCAGAAATAGTTGCAATGAAAATATTGATTACCTACATATTAAGCTGCGAAAAGATATACAAAGTCTATATTGTTTGATACACAAAGAAGAAATGAAACTAGTATTTTCAAAATAACCAAATCTAATATCCTAACCTACAATACGCACACTGCTCGAACTCGGAATTCATTTTGCTGGGCTACATTCCCAAGACTTTCTGTTGTGATGCTCCCATATTAAATGCCTCTAATACCTCCCTATATATGTGTCGTTCTAAAATTTGTAGTAGGTATTCTTGACGGTTTTACATAGACAATATTTTCAATATAAACCTACAAAAAAATCGAGAGAAGTCAGATCTGGCGAACGAGGAGGCCACCTATAATTGGTCTATACGTAGAGAAGACATCTGAAGTGAGCACTCATGTATCTGAGCGTGCAGCGAGAGCGCGGAACAAGCGATAAAGAGGCACGATCAGCCTAAGCGTTCGGCTTGTGACGCATATATCTCTCTTCCATTCCATCAGCCGATGCGTCTGAGTAGAAGACAGACAGCGGCAGCACCCAACCTACACGTGAACTGTTTTGTCAACTGTTTGTGAAGTGAAGTGAGAAGTTAATGCGGTTTGCATTGTTTATTACAACAATTCGACAGTAAGCCAGAGGCGCAGTCTGCGCAAAGGGTGCGACATCTATAATTATCTGGTTGAACTGATAAAAAGTGGATCAGGAGTGGCGGTAGAAGTCAAAAGTTTCATTACTAAGCGTATTTGCTCAGTGCTGCAATGATTGATGTACTATCAATAGAACGAAAGACAAAATTTCTTTACATTATTGTTCATGAGAAAACAGATATGGCAATCTCATCGTAGATAAAAATGTCTCATAAACTCATTTCAACTATCGAAATCTCGAGTACTACATTCAAATTTGAATGATATTGAAATTAAACACTATTGCCTCTTATGGAATTTAACAGCTGAACACCATTATATTGAAAAGGGGAACATTCTCCATGAAAATTGAAAAATGTGATTTATTTGTAATATCTAACAGAAAACAACTACTTTTACTTCCCCGGCACAAGCCACGCTGGCCATTGAACTACATCTGCTAGATATTGTGAAAAGACTAACTGAAAAGGAAAGAAAAAATCTGAAAGTGAAAATTCGCATTTTCATTCAGATAACTGATTTTTTCAATTCTCTCTAGTTTTCATTGATAAAATTATTAAACGAATTAGATAAGGAGAATGTTATTAAAAAATATCACTCACAGAAATCGTTCATTTCATTGAAGCAAGGTTCGCTTCTCTCGCATTTACCCCAATACATTTTGGTCGACAAAAATTTATTTCGCTTTGCCAAGCTCTTCAACATGAATACCTCCCAAGAGTTTATCTTGAACGATGGAAAATGGCGACTAAAGTTTGTGTTTCAGTCGGAGATGATTCCACAACAGATTTTATGAATGTCCTATTCATGTTTTCGAACTAAAACCATTATATTGTTTCACGCCTACATTTTTAACGCCACCTAGCGGGAACGAATTTCGTGAATGGTACAGGAATTGATCAAATAAAACGCAACTTTGCACTGTGCAGACTTGCCACTGTATGGTCTTGACTTGACAGTTGACACTCTTGAGTCTTGACTGTTGAAGCTTGAAGTAAATTTGAAATTTGACATTTGTTGTCTCGATTTATTCGCTTTGATTATTTGCCGATTCATTCAAGTTCAAAATATTCTCAAAAATGGTAAGTTCTAATGATTAATAAGAGTAATATGTGATTCATTTCTCATATTTGTATTTTAGAGTTTTGCACTTCCCTCGCTGAAGGTAAAACCATCAGTACCAGACAATTTTCAAATTGATGGAGGTGTTTTTGGTACCCCGGATTTGATGACTAGTGGATTGGTGTCCTCGAGATGTAATGTTAGTATTACTCATCCTGTTGCAGCCTCAGAAATAAAGGTTAGTGTTGAAAACTGAGCAAATTATCACATTCACCATAACACTTCATCAGAAAAAAATCCGTTTCATTAGTGCAGTGGCTGGAGAACAATCTCTTTGCATAAGCAGGTTAACTCTTCTGAGTAAAAAAAAACAAATAAATATGCTGTACAATGTAGTTCCACTTTGAGAAAATAAATCATTTCAAAGTTCTTCATTCTTAAGCCCAGTTTAGTACTGATCTTGAGTGACAAAATAATTGTTAAAAAGTGCTCTGCCACTTGGAGATCAATTTTATATTTCAAATAGTTTCAACATGATCGTCACTGATAAATTTATGTTTCCTTTGTTTGAATGATACATAAATTCATTTCAATTCCTGTAAATACATTGCAAACAGTTTGAAGAAAGAATTTAAGGAATATCCTGTCTAAGACATGTTTTTGTTCAATAGATATTCACAATCTCCCTTGCTCGGACAAGCTCTGCTTTGGAGGGGTTTTCGTAATAACAAAATTTTAACAAACATTTTTTCAACAATGTATAATATGAATGTTTATATTCGAATGTTTCCAGTGTACCTGTTAATTTATTGAAGAATCTCACACAATTTTCAATTTCCAAATGGAAAATAAAATATTAGTATAATTGTTTTATACATCTTTTTCAGTTTCGTGAAAATGCTGATAAAATGAACACCACTGTTCTTCGTAACACCCAAGGATTGCATGCACCTGTCCGTATAGCTATGGAATTGAAATCGGCCAAAAAGATTGGTAGGCTGCCATTTTTGTCTTCATCAAACATAATGCATGATGCTCTTACGGGTAGAGATTTGGATATAGGACCAGAAGATATATTCAATACTGCGGAATTCTTAGAAGTTTCTGGACAGCCACATGCTATGGTTGAAAGGTCTTTGGGCTCATTGTAGAAGAAATTATCAGACCATTCAATTCAATATATACTGGCATATTTTTTTTAAGGATATTTTATTGACTTAGATTTCGTAATTAAAAATTTTGTCTTTGTTAGTAATCTTATTTTCCTTTCAATATTTGTTTCAATTAAACTAAGGTTTTTATTTGGATAAATATGTATTATTAATAATATTTGATGATCAATGTCTCATTTTAGTTTCAGTCTATTTTGAATTCTGCATATAAAAAAAGAAACACACTGTCCCAAGTGCATTTTGTTGTTTTGTCAGGAAAACTGATTGTCAATATAGACTACAAGCCCGTACATTTTTGGGGGGGGTCATTTGGCCCAGCATGACACCTATTCAGAACAATGTTGCTATATCAAAAAATAACTTTAGGCACTATGACGTCAATTCTGGGTGGTGCATTTGACTATAATAATAATTTTTCATCTGAAGATGTGCTTTTCCGACAAAATGTTCTTGTGTGGCATTCCTCACCTTGTTTGTTTTGGAGATAATGAGTAATAGGTTTGCTTCACACTATATTTTGTAACTTTTTTCAGATCATTTTCTATATTGTTTTGTCGTGTATTTTGGTTTCTGTTATGCCAAAGAAAGGACGTGTCATCTGCAGAAATAGTGAAATTTCCACCATTGGTTAAATTAGCCAAATCGGTGACAAAGTAAAAAGAGCATTGGACCAAGGACCTTGTGCTACTCCACAACTGATTTCCATTTGATTATATAGTCAAATACTTTCAACACCGCAAATGGTCTCGAAGTTCTTTTTACTGTAGATATAATTATTAGTCACTTTATTCTTTATGAGGTCACAGAAATATTTACATAGGACTGTGTCGTGGTCAGAAAGATCTGCATTGACCACCTCACATCTCACTGACCCAACATCAAGATTTTGGAGCAGGCATAATCTAAGAGGCTGTGATAGTGATAAGATTTTTCATGTGTGCTTCTGACACTGATGTCGGTTTGCATTCAATTTGGGAGATGAAAACACCTGTTGAAAGGTTTCAAAACACCTAGTTTACTACATTCATATTTTACTTCAAACTACATTAATGGTTTTGAGTCAAAATATTTGTTTCACAATAAGTGAACTCTAATCACACCAAAATAATGTGTTACTGAATTCAAAGATGTGAATTATATTATAGTTGAGACCAGTACTTAATGTATTGAATTAACTTTATGATGTTAGCTGCTTCTTATATCATTGACCGTTGCAGGAACCTTGACTTCTAAACCATTCAATTTTTCACTTAGAATAATTTGACAACCTAGTCTGGATGTTTCTGTTATATCATAAGCTAAATCAAGCATATCTAACTCTTCATCTGTTGGCTTTTCGGGTAGAGAATTGTAATCCTCTGATTTGAATATCAATTGACATGTGGAACAAGTTAAAGTACCTTCACATGCACCAAATCCATCCAAGTCTATACTATTATTGACAACTACGTCAAGAAGTGAATCACCAATATTTCCTTCAACTTTGATTCGCTCTCCACTGTTTCTTATGAAGGTAACTTCCACCTTTTTTCTGTCCGAAGAAGGCTGATCCTTGGAGAATAATCTTGCCATTATTTGTGGTCGAACAATAATTCTAAGATTTCTTGTAAGAACTGAACTACACATTGCAAAGGTTCTGAGGGCCATTATTTAAAAAGTGATACCTCTGTAAACTGCTACTCCATCAACACACACTGAAGGTACATATGGTTATAATCAAGTTGGTATATCACTTTAATTGTTAATCGGTGGATGTTGACATTCGAAGATAAGTTTTCATCTTCAATAAGCAGTTATATACTTTTCTGAATTAATTGTAAAATTAATCCAATGATCTAGGAATACTACAATATCAGTTAAACAGTTTAACGGATATCATACATTAACTCATTACAAGTCCACCATTCATAATAAGCTGGGTAAAAATTGAAATTTCAATTATTGCTGATAAGTATTATGTAAACGATATTTCCAATTTCCATATTCCATTCCATTCATCATTCGATCATTCTTCCATATTCCATAGACCTCTAATCAGTCAAATCAGTGTTTACATTGTTGCCAACGATACATTTTCATTTTAATTGCAATGTATAATGGTAATCCTGGCAGTTACTGACAAATTTGAAAAAAACGTATTTGTTTTGTAATTTGTAAGTACCTACTGTTATGATATTTATATTTCTGAACATACCCTCACAGCAAGTTGGCGGTCTTGTTACTTGAGTGACGAGTGTTGTGAATTGCATGCTCTGAGTTGTTACTTTTTACTTTTCAACTTACTTTCCGCACTTATGTGCCAGGATCAAAAGAGGAAAAAATTACATACTTACAGAAAACTTTCAGAAGAGCCTAGATGTTCACTCTATACTTCTGAAATCGTGTCGTGAAACTGGATGATTTTTAAACCATTTAATGTATCGAAAATGAGTATTTGGAACCTTTGGTGTGAATACAATTCAAGACATGGAAGCTACACAAAACACCAAAACTTACTATTTATACTAATAATAAGCGTATAACTCTTGAGAATGCTAACACATTGTTAGCGAAACGCGCGTTGAGTGGAAGTGACGTAGTTTTGGTGTTTTGGGTATATAGCTTCTATTTCTTGAATTACATTGATTATATGATGTTTTATCTAATTCTCATTTATTTATTAATTGAAATGAAAGAATTCAGTGCTTTATGTTTTTGTTGGTTAAGCGTTTTATTTGGACATGTTCAGAAAAAAATTACAAATTTTTGTCACTTTGATATATGATAAAGAGTTTGGGAAGAAAATTATGACAAGAAATCAAAATATTATGGGAGTATATGACCTTTCGGAATAATCTAAAATATTGTTAAAAATTAAATTGATATGGATCATAGAATATAAGAAATAAAAATTCCTATGTTTTTATACCACTTTATAAAGTTATATGAAGTTTTATAAAGTTAGAAATTAAATTTTCGTGGGGCTCTTGTATTTTTTTTTCAGGTATTTCATCCATATTATCGGAAGTAATTACACAAGTGCATCAAAATTGCCGATAATTTTTCATGAAAGCATGTTGTCTAAAAACTGCATGAGTCTATTTTCATATTTTGGACAAAGAGCCCGACTCCAAGGAATGGGGAAAAGTACTAGAAAAGTACAATTGTACTAGAAACGGCAACCCTGGCGACCTACCATCGAATCGATTGTTTGACGTCAATGTGTCAACTGTCAATTACATAAGTCACGTCACAACCAACCACAACTGTCACAAGTCAAAGTCAGTCAAGTCAGAACTCACAGCAATCACATCACAGGTGGAACACGGGAATATTGGAATACTGGAAATAGGAAAAAAGAAAAATCTATTTCGTAAATTGATTATTAATTATGTTCAAGTAGGAATAGGATCAGTCTGTCAGTTATGAGACAGCAAACAGATCTGTCTTAGATAAAGAAACAGACGTGTGATGTTAACTTGTATTATTTTAGATTTGGTACTAGAATCATACCAGAGTTGAGATATCTCATCTTATAGGAGAAAACGTGCTATGATAACTTTACTACCTCAGTGTCGGTTGATAATAATATTCTTCAATTGAGCAATTGTATCAAAAATGAAGTTCAGTGTCCCCAATATTAGTACATTTTTAAAATGTTTATTTGTACTAGTGATTTATTCATCCCTTGTGTTTGCTGATTTAGAGCCTAAAGAAATTGAAGACGAAAAGAAACCAACTCTAGTAGTAAGTGAACTTTCATTATTTAAGAATGGTCAGGAATCAAATATTACAATTTTTTTCAGTCACTTCCGAACACCACACCACAAAGTGGAATTGTTGAAAATGTGGGATTTCTACATGGATTTCTGGCTAGCTTGAGTGTTATTCTTGTTTCTGAGATCGGAGATAAGACATTTTTCATTGCTGCGATCATGGCGATGAGACATCCTAGATTAACTGTTTTTGCTGGTGCCATTTCTGCATTGATACTCATGACGATTTTATCAGGTGAGGCTTTTTTAAGTTTGAAGTTCACAATTCCAAGATAGGTTGAGCTGAATTAAATCCATACATACTACCCAAAATAGCAAAAACCGAAGTTTTAACACCCTGTAGGTTGAAAACTGGTCATAGTATCGATCTGTGAATTGGACTATATAATGAGGATGCCAGGATCTACAACATATCAAAATTTCAGCAAAATTGTTGCCCTTTACTTCAAAATTTTCCATTAATTTTTAATAATGAAATAAGGAATTGAGTCAGGAGGCAAATTTCCCAGAAACTTACCTTTCAGCAAATATATATAATATAAATGTATATTTAGCAATTAAAGTTAAGATTTCAGCTTAACTTTCCAACTTTTGCATAAACAATGCTCCATAGATCATTTGGCAAGTTTAACCTTTTTTTTTGTTTTTTCTATTTCTAGACCTCCATTCAATGATATCAATTCCATCTCTAATTAAACAATTCTAAAAGGTTTTAAAAATTCACATTACAAATAAGAAATTTTCAGGTTTCCAGTGTATTTACTTCTGTAAACCTGCTTCTTTGTTTGCTCAGTTTTGCTGCCCAGTCATGCAATTAATGGTGATATTAAAAACGTTCCTTGATATTGACCTGCAAATATTTTTTCAACAGGAAGCCACATTTACTGATTCATAGATCGAAAAACTTTTCCGTGGCAATAAATAAAGAAATTGCGAAATTTGTTTATATCGAGAATATAATGATATTGAATAACTACATCCACAGAGATATTTACTTACTTGCCTTGATTGATGTGATATCTTATCAACCTATTGTTCTTGAGGTAAAAGTCTATGATTGGAGATGCATTTGCCAATTCTGACATCAAATTTGATAACAGAATGTAACATTCTCGCTCTTGATATTGAACAAATATTCTAAAACACTTGCTGTCCTATGCATTTTGGGTGTATTTCATTCAATCACTTGGTAAAGAATGAATATTCTAACTCTTTTGTAACAATAATAACGTTAGCCTTGACTGGCATCATAGTTACAAGATGTGAATTGAAATATCAAAATAATTTTTGCTTGGCTTTCCATTTGACTATATGTAAAATTTGTGATTGTGGAGAGAGCACAGTTTCTTACTCAGAATGAAAATTCGCGATGCTCCAGTTTTTATTTGAACTGAAAAATTAACAAATGTGTACCATTCTTCCCATAAAAAAGAATATCTGGATAGTTAGAATTTTGTTTCAGCTCTTTTTGGTTGGTTAGTGAATGTAATACCAAGAGCTTACACTTATTATATCAGTACTGCCCTTCTTGCCATCTTTGGATTGAAAATGTTGTGGGAAGGTTTTCATATGGACAAAAATGAAGGGAGAGAAGAACTAGAAGAGGTTCAAATGGAGTTGAGGCAGAGAGACGAAGAGGTAAATAAAAAAAATACAAATGGATTTTGAATATATCACTTCATATTTATTAGAAATGTTATGGATAATATGTCAGAAAAATTCAGAAGTTGTTGGTTAAATTAGGAAAGAGTTATAGAATTATTTTCCTAATGAGGTAGCCAGAGCCAAAATGTTAGTGGCATAGATGGCTTCAATGAAAATTTTACCTGGTTGCAGTTCATTGCTTTTGATGTAGCATATAAAAAAAATTCATGAAAACGTACGTACGCCACTGTCTGATTAAAATTGCCATATCGCTAGAATATCCGTCTAGGTACATTCCCTGACTGAGTAAATTATTGAACAAATCAGGCAACATAAGTGAATTACAGAAGTGGACAAAAAATTACGAAACACACTGTATCTATCGAGAAAGTTGAAATAATATTAGTACCACTGAAACGAGAAAAGAACAAGCTTTCTAATGATACAAACCAAGGTTTGTCTCCTTTTCCACACTTTTTTTTGCACTATTATCACAATTTTAACATGTGTTGCAAACAATTGTGTTGAATGATCACTAATATCTCTTTCAGAGATTTAGATGAATATAAACAAACTACCTAATATAGTATTATAATATAATATTGTATCAGTGAATAGGTACATGAGATTCTACGAACGATGGCCCCACGTTGGGCGCCAATTTTATGTAAGGCGGTTTGTGCTACTTATACTACCCGGACTAGTCAGTAGATAATGGTGTTTGTTCTTTGGAATTTCTTGCCAGTTTTTCATTCATTCGCAACTATAAGGAAAAGAAACGATTAGTGGTTTATTTTTTTTTTAATTTGATAAAAAAAAGCCCAGTCTCATGAAGTAATCTGCAATAACCACGATATTTGAAAATACATTGTGTGGTCACTCACAGAAAATCTTGGTATGTATCATTTCAGTGTCAACTGATACATCATTGGATTACTAAAAAATTCAGGTTAAATGAAATGAATCGAGAATCTGGAACAGTCCCAATGTTTCAGAAAACCCTTTTATTCAACCACTGTTTGATACTCAATTTTGTTGAAATTACCAGTGAGCACAGAAAATTATTTCCAATACACATCAGGTCAACTGTTGACAAGCCAAGATAGAGAATTTACATTCGTCAGTTATTCCCAGTTGTTGTTGTTGCTACCATTACCTACTATTTGAGCATTTTGAAATCAACACAAATGTAATGATACAAATTTCATTTTTACCATTGTCTTTCTCATTATATTTTCATTTATTTCTGTCTGTGTGAGAATGTTATTGAAATAGGTATGCCTGTCTTTCTATTCTGATTACTTAGGGGTTGATCTCACTCATTCGACTTCATTTTGTTTTTTCTAGCGTGAACGAGAAACTCCACTAGATGCAGAGATAGGAGGCGTAAAACGGAAAAAGTCAGTGTGGTATGAAGTATCTCGAATACTACTACAAGCTTTCACTTTAACGTTTTTAGCTGAATGGGGTGATAGGTCGCAGTTGACCACAATTCTTTTGGGAGCTCGAGAGGTGGTAATTTGAACATGGAACAAAGCGTATACAAACTAAGACTTTTTATTGTTTCAGAATGTATACGGGGTGATACTAGGAGGAGTTTTGGGACACTCGGCATGCACAGGAGTTGCTGTATTGGGCGGTAGGATGATCGCCCAGAAAATTTCAGTGAGAACAGGTAACGCTGAATAGAATTGTATATTTTTATTTTTATTGCTTTATCGTTCCACAATAATGAATGAGTCATCGAATTATGTAATATCAAATAAAAAATTGAAAAAAGTATACATAAAATGTCGAAACATATCTAGTACAGTCGCCAAAGTAAAATATACATTATATCTGCCCAATAAATAAATGGGCATGCAAATTTTCCTTTATAAACTGTTGTAGAAGTCCAATATATCATAAAACCACAATAATTCGTTTTGGAGGTACATGGCTTCACCCCTAAAAAACAACCCCTTTGGTCAAAAAATCCTGTTTTCGACTATCAAAAAAGTGTTAATTCCAAGAAACTTCTCTAGTAACTTTCACCTATTAGCCAGAGTTTTGTGTTTATTACAGCAGACAGACTTAAGAAAAATAAAGGGATTCAATATAATCTATAAATGCATTCAATCATTGTTGAATGGGATACGTTCGAAGCACAAGAGATAAAAAAAACAATATTCCTTCATACTGGGTCATGTAGAAAATCAGATTATGTGCTTTCATTAAAGATAATATTTAACATATTACTACTATCCCTATTTTTATGACTATTTATGTTTTCAGTGACGATTATTGGTGGAATAGTGTTCCTTATATTTGCTGTTTCATCACTGTTCTTCGACCCGAATGCTACATGAAGATCCCGTCCACTTTATTCACAGGAAAGTTCTGTATCTACAATAAGTGAAACTAGAATATTTTAAAAGTCATTTTCCGAACTCAAGAAGTAGTGCCAATGCCCTTGATATATTCTAGATTCATAAGGTTCTGGTTATATTGCTGTTTTAATTTGTCATATCAGTATTGGCTAATTGCTTCAATGTTTCTGTGTGGTCATTGTTTCTAAACCAAATCTAAGATCCTCCATTGAAATAGTACATTAATTTTATTTCATCAGATGAAAAAAAAAAAATTATATATTGGTAGCAATTTTGAATGATACATTCAGCATTCATTTAGATCGCATTTATTAAGATTTTATCAAATAACTTTTTATGGTTTTATTTCAATTCTATTTTTCAGTTACCAATGGAGTTTATCCCCTTCATTCTGGGACACCCTGTATATGACTGAAATGTATGGACCCGCATATTTTTCTCAGTTAATATTAGATCTATCGAAAATATGTTCGGATGAAAATTGACGGGTATTTCACTCTGCATCTTTTTTTTTAATTCAAATATTTTTTTGACGTGCCGGTGGTGGAGGAGTGACGTCATCGGCATTTTTTTTCAAATAATATTATTAACATAATAATAATACTTCCTCATAAACAATCCTAGAGTGTACCCAAAGGCATAGCCTGTGCGTTTAAAGGACGATTATTATTTTCATTTGCCGCGGCGCTCCGAGGCGCCTTACCGATTTTTGGTGGTATATTCACTTTTCAGCAAAAGGAAAATTCTGAAAACCGACAGCAACACCTCGGGTGGTCGGTTTTCACTCCAAGATAGCACTGGACGAGATTGGCATCTATGTAGACAACTCACAATATTCTTGCTTTTCAACAAGGCATGCGGTCACCCATATTCGATCCGATATAAAGTATTTGAGAAAAAATCTCTTGTAGCTACATTGGGCTCGACCAGACCATCGCTATACTGGAGTTTTGAACGGCCCGTGCATCAGACCATTCACCTACCAGCCACCCATGTGTCATATGGAACCATATGTCAAGTTTAGTATCATTAGAATTGTTTTTTTCTGGTTTCAGTATTTTTTGTCCACCTCTGTAATTCACTTACCTATTGCTTGATTTGTTCAAAAATATATTCTGTCGGAGAATGTAGCCAGATTTATATTTTAGCGATACAGCAATTTGAATCAGACAGTGGCGTACGCAAGTTTTCATAAAAAAAGTCTTCAAATGCTACATTAACAGTTGTTTCATTAACTCTGTCAAATACAGTTTTCAGTGTCTTTTCAGCAAGTTTTGATAACGGAGGCAGATAAAGTCTCCGAAACGTCAACATTAGAGAGGTATTTTTTGGTTAATTTGATCTCATTTTTTCAGATAGGATAGCATTAAAATGTGACAAGGAATCATCTCCTGAAATTAATGTCATCATTTAAGATACACCCGGTATAGAGATGAGTGAAGTAACTGAACAGGTAAAAAATGAAATCCGCTTATCTCACTCTTAAATTCATTATTCTTTTATTTCTATGTTTTCAAGTGTAAAAACTATTATGAGCCAAACGGTCTTGGCTGTGAAACCAAAAACAAATAAGGTCCCATAATTTTGAAATTTCAGTTGGGCGGGGGGGGGGGGGGGGGGTTGAACATACAATTCATTAGTTACCAGACCTTTTTTTTTCGTCATCCGAGAGTTATGAACAACAGTAGTAATTTAGTGGCTTGAGTGCAGCCCCAAAGCCCCCTTCCCCTGGCTGCGCCAATGCAGTTCATCCACTACCGATCCAGGGACCTTCATAATAGCCACCTGAAAGGAAAGAAGGAAAGTTGTCCGTTAGATCACGGAAGTGTTTTTTTATTATTATTTTAGGAGACTATCGAAAATATTGGAGTCAGGAGTGGGATTCTATGTACCATAGAATTCTATTGGCGACAGTTTCGTCTCTTTCTCTCCCAGTAATTCAACCATAATGTCATCTCACTTTTTCTATCGACAATAGAATTCTATGGTACACAGAATCCCGCCCCTGGCCTGACATTGAAATACTGTGACTATAAAACCCTTAATATTGCTCACTTTTGTTAATAAATTTCTCCCATATTTTAGTTCGAAAAGACTGAAAGATAGAGTCGAAATAAAACCGTAACAGACTGAAAATATCAAAAATAAATTTAAATTGGTGACGGTAGGAATAAGATTTTCATATATCGATCAATTATCAATCTAGTTTTATTGGGTACCTATGTTTTTTTCTATATTTTTGTATTACTTTGACAAGTATTTGAATAATAATATAATAGAACAAAAAGATATTGATTGAATATATACAAAATCACAATATTGATAGTTTAACCATATTTTAGTAAAATCTCAATTCAAGATATATTGATATGAAACTTTTTTATCGCATAACTTCAACAACAACTTTTGTTGTGAATGCAGTTTGTAAGTGGATGTACTTAATGCTATTTCAATAAATCACATATTATGTAAACATCTATTGAGCAATTTGAGAATGACCAGTCTCTAATGAAATGAAAAGAAAAGATGTCAATCATGCACCAATGAGAATCAAGTGGGAAATTAGGAAGGCCAATCATGTTATGAAGGATCTGTAATAAAATTGTTAACATAAGTTTTGCCAGCCTCTGAAATGTAATAAAAATTGAATTAGTTCGCGGCATTGCACGTAAAAAGATTGAAAGTGAAAATGACCATGAGAACCATTTGGAATCCGAACCCAGGCCTCTCGATTCTTAATTCTAGTGTGCTACCAATTGCGCTATCAGTGCTTAACTGTGAACGTTGATTTAAAGTGTGAGCCACCGGAGTTTGAATTAACTTGACTCCACTGATCATAGCTTCAAGCCACATCTGACATGAGCCCATAATATATATATAAACTTTTATTTGGAAATCGAGACGTCTCTGGTTCGAATCTCGGCTGATTTTTGTCGGATATGACGGATATGACGCTAACTTATTCATTTTGATATTTTATGTTATCCTAAATATCCATGTCATCCTTGAAAGTATGATGATACAAGTAAGGTGATTCACAATGTTTATATTTTGAAACCTTTGGTGAAGTAGTGAATGAATTGGAGTTTTATCCCAATACCAAACGATTATTTTGAACATCTCCACACATTACTGAATCACAAAGTGGAAAAATATTATCAAACTGATCAGAGTTAAGAGTTTACTATATTTATACTACTCCTGTACCTATAAAAGGTAACTGCATTCTTATTAGTTTCTACTATATTCCGAGAGGATAGCTCCAACGGTAAGGCGCGTGGGTCATCGATATCTCAAGCCAAGCAACGCTATGCGAAGTTGTGGTTTAGATGGAGATTTGCGGACGACCTCCTTTCGAGACCTATTTCCTCGGATCGCACGTTAAAAGGTAAGACCTCGTTAATCCTTAGCTCGCACAAGTTTCGACTGTTGAGGGCTGCCGTTCGTTACATACAGTTTGCCTTAATTTACCAGGTACTTAAGAATACAACTGTAGCGGTTAAGTTAGGTATTGTTGATAGCTGAAGTCAAGCAATGAGTGCTGTCCTCTCTCGGATGGGAGAAACAAGATGTCCTGCCCTACCATCAGCACGACCCTCATTGCCATAATACAATGGGTGACTAAGGTAGTTAGATTTACTCAAAAAGTTTGAAATCGCACGTTAAAAGGTTAAATTCCTCGTATACTTCTGAGGGTTGACGAAAAGAAAAAAAAATTAGGTTCCTGATACTGGTTGCCGAGTTATCATAATTACTTATGTAATATCAGATGACTAGTTGATTATTTCAAAATGAAACTCATCAAACAAATGAAAAACAAGATGTATTTTATTTAAAAGCTGATAATGAAGCAGCAGGCGTACTAATGGGTAATAATTACCCACCTCCCCTCCTATGACGGCCTCAGAGCGCCATTGAATGACCCTAGAAAGAGTAACAGTGTAAGGATTCAGGAGACCAAAAAAAGGTTTAATGAATTGCGCAAATGTCATTGATCACCCCCCCTCCACGGAAAGTCCCTAAACACGCGCCTGTAAGGCCGGTCCTACATTGAAGCGGAATTTCTCCCGACAAGACGGTCTGAGCGGGTGTGGTAGGGTCTGAAGAAAACAAACACATGACACACCCTCCTACACTGGAGCCAGTGCTCCTTTCGGAGCAGGGAGTCGGGCCTGAACTGGTTTGACAACAATCAAACAAGTTTCTTGACAGAATGTAATCAAATGTTTCGACGGTCATTCTATGATATTTTTTTAATTATCAGGGTGCCTACGCATAGGTAGGTTGTGTAAAATTCCCTTTGACGGTGGTCTTCATTGAACTCGTGAACCCATTTTCTTTCACGCGAGTTTAATAATAAATCCCTGTCCAATAACGTGCAACCAATTAGTTCCTCGTCCATTTTTCACCTGTAATGGAAAACTTGCCTGGTTGAGAGTTGAGTCTTCTGCACCTGGCTGAAAACTAGCTGCAATGTAGGAGCGCCGAGTCTGGACTGGTCTAGCCGGGTCGGGTCTGGTTGCCAGATCGACTCCGCTTCCAATATAGGGCCGGCCTAAAGCAGTAATTCTATCAAATGATCAATATTCTCACTACCAATGGCCCTCATGTGAAATTATCCAGGAACCCATTACCAAAGATTACTTCCAAAGTAAAAGATGAATTATAGATAGAATAGAGGTTTGTCGACAGAAAGAACCATGAATGAGCTTGTAGGTACGTCGTGCACCAATTACTGCTGATAATTTGTCCAATTTTGTAAGTAAAAAAGAAAAAAGGCTAGCCTTCTAACCGATTCCTTTCTCACTCTGCCACTGTTGAGCATTCCTTGAAGATGTGGCTTAGTCCTCATCCTCCAAGCACCACCTGCATTCAGTGTTATCCGTGATACCTATAATGTTAAGGTGTTTGTATAGATGATCAGAAAACCTAAAACTATTCTGATATCCTTTCTGCTCACCGTGAGCAGTGTCTGGGCTCTTCTAGTTGAAGGGCCTTTGATTGTCTTATGTTCATGCATCCCGGAGTTTCACTTCTAAGGTTGACATGCTCCATGGTCTAGAAACTCCTAGTATGGGTTCTGGTTAAATCGTTGAGCTTTCCGCGCCTTATCTGGTCAAATGATCGGCCTGCTTGTTTCAGGACACTCCAGTATTACCGGGGACCCAAAAGTAGCTTCATCTTATTGGCGGTGCATAGTCTTTGCAGATCGTCAATACACTCAGACACCAGCAGCGAACTGACTCTGTATAATGTGAGTAAGGGTCTTGATCTCTGCTTATAGTATAATAGGCTTCTGTTCTGTTCTGTTCCGGTTCCGCAGATTGCCTATATACCCGGCGCCGGCTGATTCACCCATCTTGAAGCCATCTGTGTATCTGCTTCCAGTCCTCCCTTTTGGAAATTACTGACTGCAGCCTTTTGCTGAATTGTATGGCAGGTAAAAAACTGTTACATGGAATATCAAGGAGTGGACAATCCTTTACCGTTTTATTCCATACATTCCCTCGTTCCGCCATCCGCCATTGGTTGGAGCTTTTCAGGCGAATAATGAAGAGGTGCTGTCCTCATTGCACTTGTTGTCAGAAGACAGGCAAGTAAAAGAAGAATTATATTCGTGAAATACTGAATGGACAAATGATTGTATTGTTATCCGCAAGCCGATGACTGTGTCAATCAAAAACTAAATAAAAAGTATCTGACTGGTGAACTAAGGCAAAATATATGTATTTTAAAATTAATGATAACTTATTATAAGGATACAGATATTCGAATTTAGGTCTGGATTGGTATAAGATGAACCCTATAAGTCGGTTTAGTATAATCTTCCTCCAGAAGGCACTTGGTGAGTGGTTTGGTGTTGGGATGATTCAGATTTTTATTGATAATAGGGTGTGCTGTGTTTAATGTCATCCAGAAACTGATTTATTAATTTTTTAAGATGTGACGAACCTCCAGTCAGCTTTGTTATTGTTGAAATAAAATCCTAGTAAAAACAAAAATACTAGTGAATGTGTATGCACGTTTTGAGTATGGCTGTGATGACTTTGAGTTCCTTAATTGAACTTTATTGATACCTGTTCTGAATTGGGAGTTTTAAAGTTACAAGTTATTTTGCCACTTTGGTGGAATATCCATCCTCTTTTTTTTATAATAATAATTTTGGAAGGTTTTCAATGCTATGTTTTTGTAGGTGAATTGTATTATAGTTTTTTTGATGTGTAAAATTAGGACTTGTATCTTTATAGATGTATATATTTTGAAAAAGGTGTGTCCGTTTTTTTTATAGCTACAACTATATAAAACTTTATATACTAGTGAATTTTCTATAAGTGGTAATTTAGCATAGGTATATTATTTAGCATTACAGGAAAATCATTAATATGATATTTTATGCTGTTTTCTTATTTCAAATACTTATTTTGATATACCCTCTGTTAAAACTGTATCATTGTTTTTTACACATAAAAGACCCAAAGCTATGTTATATGTGTTTTTATATTGTAGTGTAACATTTTTCATTAATCAGTATCAATATGATTTGTCCTGTTTATTTCATTTGCTGTTTTCATGGTATAAGAAGAAATAACAAAGAAGTATTTGAAGAAAAATGTGCGATAAGATGTTATTCGAAATGTGTTTTGGTATTAGCCAGGAAAATCCGGTGAGAATAAATGTTTTCCCTCTACCGCACACTTCTACCTGATTCTGAGATACGCATTTGTATAACAATGCTATCTCTGCCAGTAGGTTATTATTGCTACAGTAAACAAATGACCGGGTTTCAATTATTAATCTGATTGGGCCTTCAGATAAGGGTAAACAAATTGGAATTTGATGGATGGACCATTATCACCATTCAGGGCCGATGCCGGTGGAAACGCGGCTAAAAATTTTGAATCAAATCGTCTACCGGCTCTATTTCTATAAACTACATTTATTTTGTTTTGGATTCAGTGACATAGATTCTTGGACACTATGACAAATAAAATAACTTCTTCATGAAGTGAGAAATCCTCAGTACAATGAACTTGAAAAAAGGGGTGAACTGTGCCTCTATCCGCATTCATACTGTTTTTACATTTTGCAATTTTCAAATGCATCGTGAAGCCTATGGTCGTGAACTTGTCTGATTAACATCATACTCGTGTCATCAAATCATTGGTCGTACTCTAGAGCATGTTGGGCCACACTCAATTTTTCTGGTCTTTGAAATCGGATATGAGCAATGTGCTCTTTTAACCGTACTTTAGAGGCGCTTCTAGTTTGACCTACTTTTTGCAGTCGTTACAGCAAATTTTATAAATCCTCTCCTTTTTGCTCCTGTCTTATCTTTGGGAGTGCCCAAGATTTGTTGTACCTCGTACGAAGTGTTTTGAAAATGCTGTCGAAAACCCCCAGTAACTCGAGGTTCGTATGGGATCTAACATACTTTTCACCAGAGAAATTGACTTCGGGTGAATTTCGGTGAAATCGAAACAACTGTTCAGTTTCCCCCTACTAATTTTTGAACCACCTGGTATATTGCAACGAAATTTGGAAGGCTCAAATAGGAGATAAAAACCTACTTTTTTGTGAGAAAATTCCATCTAAAAGTTTCAAAATGGCAATAATTTTTTTAAATAGAACACCGGGTATATCATTTCATGATCAGTTAGGGACGATCATAACGAATCCAACAACACCAAGTTTGATGCTATTATCTCCAAAGACTCTGGAGATATCGCCTATTATTTTCTCGATAAGCCGAATTTGTGAGAGAGAATTTATTGACCCGCCAGAAAAAGTTTCTCTCTCCCACCGGTGGTTAAAAAATTAGTAGGGTGGGAACGGACTTTAGACTAGCACTGTATAAGCCAATTTTCAGCGATTATTGTGAAAAAATAATTTTTGACAGATAGATAAAGTCACGTGACTCCGCCCGAGTAGGTCCATTTTCATCTTTTTCAAAACACTACTCAACGTACAGCTCGAATTTTATAATAAATTATTGTTGAAAGTTTTTTCCCCATTTGATGGCAACTTTTTAAAGGACAGTGTATATCTCACAGTTGATTTAATCGACCGAAGCGAAAAGTTGTAGATATTATAGGATTACTTCGAAGTACTGGCAAAATTTTGAAAAATTACACCCCTCTCATTTTAATTTTCAGTAACTTCATCTTGTTAAAGGTAATGGTGAATCGTGAAGTGGTTAAAACACTTCCATACAAGGAATATCAATTTTCGAATATAAAACATAACAAATAACTCGGTGTTTCATTATAACTTAAGCTAATTAGTATGATTTCTTTGAACAGGTGGTAAAATCCTTTGTATCCAGTCGAACAGCCCCAAAACTTCGTTTTTCTTCAGCTCGTGCATGGTGTTTTTGATTGTAACAAACTCTGCTTTGGCACCGAGTTTCGTCAACTCTTCGTAGGTCCTGCGACCCCAAGATATGGGCACCAATGTATCGCGGTCGCCATGACACATATAGAGGGGAGTATCGGGAATTTTTGCTTCGTTAAAGATTGCCGAGTCGTTGTTTAGGAATGAGGACAGTGCAAATACGCCAGCTAATCCAGGTGTGATCCGGTAGGCCATATGAAGAGCCAGAGCTCCGCCCATAGAAAATCCACCTTGAATCACAAAGTAAAATTTTTAATGGTCACACATCAAATCAACTATACAGGGTATAACATAAGTACGTTAAAATATTCACCTGAGACAATTTTAAGAAAAAAAGTCTATATAAACTTGTGTACGGAAATGCTTCGTTTCGGACATACAGGGTGTTGAAATCGAATTTTTTTTTCGCTTTTTGAAAATAACTTTTGCAAGAAATAAGTTATTTGCACGAAATTTGGTATCCGGGTTTTTTTTTGCGTGGGAAATCATAATTTCGCATCAATTTTCATGTAACATCCAGAGGGCGCTGCATACGCTGTCATTATTCATTTCAAATTGCCCTAACATTTTTGACAGTAAACTTTTGGTACTTTTCATGAAAAAACCTCATTCCCACACCTTTTCCAAGTAAAAAAGGTACACTTTCTCAACAATGCTGGAGGTGATCGTTTTCGAGATATTTGTAATTTTCTATATTGATGCATGTTACTTAGCTCCTAGGGCGCTAAGTGAAGCTGCTGAGAACATTACAAAAACAAAGTATGTGGTAGATCTCGTCAAAATAAACAACTTTTTTCCTATAAAATATTTATCGGAAAATGATTCGTTTTCAAGATACAGGTTGTTGACATTTTTCTAAGCAACTTCACGCGCCCTAGGAGCTAAGTAACATGCATTGATATAGAAAATTGTAAATATCTCGAAAAAGATCACCTCCAGCCTTGTTGAGGAAGTATACCTTTTTTAATTGGAAAAGGTGTGGGAATAAGATTTTTTCATGAAAAGTACCAAAAGTTTACTGTCAAAAATGTTAGGGCAATTTGAAATAAATAATGACAGAGTACGCAGCGCCCTCTAGATGTTACATGAAAAATAAGACGAAATTATGATTTCCCACGTCAAAAAAACCCCGTGTACCAAATTTCGTGCAAATAATTCATTTTTAAAAAGCGTACAAAAAAATTCAATTTCAACGCCCTGTATGTCCGAAACGAAGCATTTCCAGACACAAGTTTATTTAAACTTTTTTCTTAAAATTGTCTCAGGAATACGACACTTGAATATTTTAACGTACTTAGGTTACACCCTGTATATAGTTTATTAAATTGTAGGAAATACCACAGGAATTTCAAAGAATATTTACGGCCGGGTTCATCAAAAGAATACCCATAATTATTATTATTAGTGGTTCATAAAAAATAAAAAAAAAATTAGGTACACGGTTTTAATGCATACAAACATAATGTATTAAAAGCTAGAAAATAATTAGGTAGGAACCAGAGGTACCAGTCATCAGACCACTCTCCTCATTAATCTAGGGCATTGATCAGGCTAAAACAAAATCTTGAGGCGTAGCGAAGATTCCATATTCAAATGGTTGGGAAGACGATGCACGAGGAAAAAGGACAAAAACTCAATTTTTGTTGGAAATATCTTCTGTTTTGAATACTTTATTTTGCTCAGATGTTCATATCACATGTTTTGATTTTTGTTGAAAGTGCTATATTTTTATTCATTTTTAATATATTTTGAAAATAAAATAATTTAGTTTTGTATCCGTTTGATAATAGTTATTTATTATACAAGGGGAAAAAGTAAAGGTTGTGTTGTCTCCCGACGCGAAGCGGAGGGAGACAAAAAACCGAGAGCTTAAATCTAATCTTTTTCCCGTGTATAATACACTATTTTTTTCTGTGTCGGAAAAAACGACGATTTAATCAGATATCTACCTTAACCTATGTGTATATATATGCGGAAAAATAGTACTCACTCTTTTTCTCGGTTCTCGGGGAAAAAAGTAATTTCATTAAAAGTTATATTTTATTACCTGTCAACAGGTATAAAATGTCAAACTCTTTTCCCGTCACAGAAAAAAAATATTGTTTGTTGGAAATCTCGACTTTCTATCAGTTATCCCATAATTAGTTATTATTTACAACCACATATATAATGCTGTCATTACTAACGTCATTGAAGTGGGAAGTGTAACATTACACACCTCTACTTCCCGACCTCACTTCCCGACATTCCCATATTCTAGATAAAGGGCTGTTTCACCATTTTCAAAATATGTATGCTCTTTACTTACCTATCGCAATACGATTAAGAGTTACTCCGTCTTTCTCAACTATTTCATTGACTAGTTTCTTCATATCGTTTCCTATTTCATCCAGTGTTTCTGCGTGTTCCGGAACACTTGGTGATATATCGTATCTATCGAACCATACGTTACTCAACTAAAAAAAAAAATCATTTGCAAGAAATCAATCAAAGCAGAGAAGGGTCAATTTACTTCACCCTGTGCCGGAGTATAAGGCCTCGATGGTGCAGTTGGAAAGTAGAACTTGATATGTTTAGGAAAGGAAGATATGCCAACCAGAAATTTCAACCAAGTCATAATTTCATTTCCGGAACCACCTGAAATGAGAATAGTATATTGTACAATGAGCATGAAATGACATACATGGGTCATTTCATGCAAATTGTACACTATACTTTTTCTACGACCACCTGAAACAAATCTGTAATATTTTAATAACACTTTCTATCATAAACTTTCCTGCCGTCATGATTCCCATAATATATACATCCTAAAAAAGGAATTGAAGATACAAATATTGAAAATTATAATTATTATTCTTGCTGTTTCGAATTATTTAAATTTTCTTCTTGGTGTTATATATATATTTTTATTTTTTTTTACGATTTCAACCCCTTTGACGGCCCGTTACTGATTTTCCATTTGACTGTGGGGTTTCCAATAAAAGTTTGATTGTTTAAGTGGAATATAAATGTGACAGTCCATTTTTTTCTTGGTTTGGTGTTTCGAATTATTTAAATTTTCTTCTTCGTGTTCCGAATTTTTTTTTTACGTTCGACCCCTTTAACGGCTCGTTACTGATTCACTTTTTCACTGTGTGTTCTCCAATGGACGTTTGTTTTTTCTAGTGAAATATAGATGTGACAGTCCATTTTCTTCTTGGTGTTTCGAATTATTTAAATTTTCTTCTTCAAGTTCCGAAATATATTTTTTTTTTACAATTTAGACCCCTTTGATGGCCCGTTACTGATTCACCTTTTCACTGTGTGTTTTCCAATGAATGTTTGATTTTTGTAGTGGAATATGGATTTGACAGCCCATTTTCTTTTTGGTGTTTCGAGTTATTTAAATTTTCTTCTTCATGTTCCGCATTATTTTATTTTTTACGATTTCGACCCCTTTGACGGGCCCGTTAATGATTCACTTTTTTTTACTGTGTTTTTCCAATGAAAGAATTCAGAATTATAATAAAATCCTTCCTTTCTATTCGATTGAAAGTAATAGGTATGATGTTTCCATAAAACTAATCAATAAACTGATCAGCTATGAACCCACTTTACATGAATAAAAAAGGAAGTACGTCTATGGACGTTCGGCAATTTGGCCGCTGGAAATTGGCCGCTAACTTCACACCGGTATAGGTAAAACTAAGATCTCTGCTAAACACATATCCCGCATGCGTAATTTGTCTTAATTTTTTCGCATAAATGTCATACAAACCATAGTTTAATTTTTCCTTAGTTGAAGTTTTATTCAAGTTGGAGTTTAGTGTAAATTTGTGCTGCATAAATCCACCCTTACAAGAAAAATTGGTACCAAATCAAAATAAAAAAATTGTTTTCTCGAATCATGTTGTGGGGTCGAACCACGAATGCCTAGAGCCAACCCTGAACTGAACATCAAAGTCGAATAGCACTCGTTTCACACATAACCTACAAAGTAAAACAAACTTGATGAAATAACAAAATAGTAATTTGTAATTTTTGTTCACAGTGAACAGGAAGTAATCCTATTCCAAGGTGTGTGTGAAACATCGGTCGATATTTTTGTCCTATGCTAATTGGCCTTGAGGTTAGGAAGAAAATAATCACTTATTTGAAAAAACGCAGCCGTTACCTGAACCATGCAAAAAGATCACAGCACCGGCACAAACTGTACTGGTTTGTTTAATAACATGAAGAGGTCCCAAAGCCATTATGAAAACTGAAATAGCACACCTAGCGCACTAACAAAATATGCAACGATTGTTTTTGTTGATTTAATTTTAATTTAATTTCATAATAAAGTTGCTCTAATGCAGTGAAAGTTATTATACAATCTTGTAACAACATAAAACTGGAAAAGTGGCTGTTCATTGGTCAGATGGTAAAGTTGGTTACTTTACAGGGCTGGGCTGGTTCATTATGTATGTTTATGATGATACAAAAAATCAAATCGACCAGACTTCCAGGGACTCGCATTGTGATTGGTTATGCTCAAGTTATAAGCACCTCCCATCATCGTTGATTTTGAATAGTCATTCCATCCAAAGATCCAAAAGATTTTGAATGGTTATTCTGTCTACGTGACTTACGTGAGGTTAGTTCAGGTCAGGATTTAGGTAGGCTAATAATTTACGCATTTTCAACTCATGCTGCAATAAACGTTGGCTGTTTTGCCATGTTAAACACTTTTCTGTCATTTATAAGTATACCAATCTTTATTTATTCCACACTGTGAGCTGAGATGTGCATGAGGCGGATGGCAGGAGAGTACACACTTGCATCTGAAGTTTGTTGGGATTTTGGCGCTCCTTGAAACAAGAATTTCGCAGCAAAATAAAACACAAATATGAATTTAATTCAAATAATGTATGTTTCGGTTCTTCTAAGCGAACGGTCCCAGAATCATCCAAAGTAGTAGCCCAGTTGAATTCTGACAAATTTTGTGTAAGTAGCGTTCCATAACTTGAATGCGCCACTTCTCAGAACCAGTTAAGAACCGATTCAGAACCGGTTATGAAAGGAACCAAAACAAACCTATAATAATCAACTTACAATTTAGGATAAAAAAGACACAGATACTACATTTCTTCAACGAGTCGCTCACCAACAAAACTTCGCAAAAATTATATCTTATTTTTTTTCTTTCAATAGCTCAAAATAATTGAAGATATAACGGGAACCACAGAAGATTAAAAGATTCTGAAATAAAAATACTTAATAATAAAAGTTATTTTATTTTATTCTAGCAATTCATTCATCTTCGGAACTATCATCTATGCCGACACATCCATATGCCTCTGCAACAATTTCATTTGCTTGTTCATCATTCGTAACGTTATTTGCTAAAGCTATATTGAAATCAAGCAAAATTTCTATGCCATCTTTGCTAAACGGATGCTTTTCCCTTTTCGACTCCCTTTCGGCTTTTTCCTTTTCGACTTGGGAAAACTAAAGCTACGACGGATATTGGTTAATATCAAATAGATAACTATCTCCCATTAAATGCAAATAACATTATGCTTACATGGAAATCAATTTCTACATATAATTCAAAATTCAACGCTGATTTGCAAAAAAAACAAAAGACTGATTGGCCCTGGTCCATATGCGTACTTATATATGTGAGAAAATTGGTTTTGCTTTGGCAGGTGTAATATTATTGAGCGTGCAGATCCTTTATTATAAATGAATAACCCGTGTATATATTTTATCCCAGTTTATTTCTCTTTTTTTTATATATATATTTTTTTTACTTCCAACACGTCAACACAAATAATGTAGATTTGTGTTGACGTGTTTATTTGTTTGCATCTCATATACATGCGGATCTGAATACTACTCATACCTCGATAAATTTGAACGGTTTGATGTGGAACAATGAAACCAAAAATTTTTTGAAGGGTATAACCGATACTACTTTTTGAGAGAAGGAACGTTGCAATTACTCGAAAGATGGCGCTGAAATTTCGAAAGACATAAAAATCGAAATTGGGAAAAAATTTATGAACAAAATTCAAAAATATTTAGATCGTTGTAAAGAGAATTGAATTCTCTTTTCAACGATGTGACACTTGACCCCCCATGCCATATAAAAATTTTGAGTAGATGCCCCCCACACACGACCCTGTCGAGCAATCCCCATATTCTTCAGTTCAAAAAGTAGTATTGGTGAAACCCTCTAAACGGTTTGTTTTTCATGTTTCTACGACGTACCGTTCAAAAGTTAACTGGGGGGGAGGCTATTAAAAGCCGCACTGTATATATTTTATTTTTAATATGTCTGTTTTTTTTTATTTATTTATTTATATTTCATCTCAATGGTTAACTTTATTGGGGTTTTGTTGTACTTATGCTAATTCCAGGTTGACATATTATTTATTGATCCAATTTCATTTATTTATTATGGCTTCGTCGACGAGATCTCCATCTTTCGACAATAAAATATATTTTGATTGATTGATTGATTGGTTCTTTTAGAAGCGTTTAAAAAAAACTGTACTGAACCAAAAGCGTTTCTTGAACTTAACTTGATTTCAATGCATCAGCCAAATAAAATGAAATTTATTATGAAAAACGTGTATTTGAGAGTAATTTAACAAATATAATTAATTTTTGGTATTACTTATTCCTAGTGAAGAAGTTAAGCGATGAAATAAATACTCATGAAAATAATGGCTATATGGAACATGAATATCAGGATTATTCATGGAAAAAATCCATTGAACTAAATAAACGAAGCTGAAGTGCACCAGATCTATCAGGACAAGACAATGGAAGTATTGAATCCATCGTTTCAAAATAATGCAGGATCCAGTCGTTCCAGTGAAATGTCCACAGGAAACCTTTCGCGAGATTTTTCGTCTAGTCAGATATATTTTTTTTCAGTTTCCGCAGAGATTATGGTCAACTGGCAAGTGCTCATCGACTAAAGACAAGAATTTGTCGAGAGGACAGAATTCCCCACACCCTGGCATCTTTAACAATTGTGGACCGCCACCAGTCCAGTTATCGTAGAGCACTTTGAATCCGTAGATGCCGCGAATTTTGTGCAGCTCAAGAATAGCATACGATCCGTAGTTTGGAACGTGAGGCTCGAAAACTCCCAAAGCTATCAGCAATTGCGCTACGTTGTTCTCGTGGGCAGAATAAAGATGGATTTTCCTGCACAGTTTTTGTCGATTGGTCATCTTTCTCTTGGCATCCTCGAGCACTTTGTGGAGGAAATAACCGACCGCCATTTTTCTCAGGTTGGAGTTACCCATGGAAACGTAGTATTCTTCTATGGACATACTTATGACTGTTTCGGGCCAAACGGAAGCTGTCCAAGCGGGTAGTTCGAGACCGTATTCCTGTTCTGTGGAAAGGCCGAAATATAACTGGTAGACATCTTGGAATCTGGTGACGTTCAGTCCACTGTGTTGTGTGATATAATCGAATATTTTCCGGTTGTTTCTGAGTTTTTGTTGGACTTTCGGCGTAGCAAGGTACTTCTCGTAGAGGTCGAGGTAGGTTGGACAAAGTACTCCCAAGAGAACCTGTAAATACAATTTAGTTCGTGATTTTTTTCGCACAATATTCAAGTTAGGGGAGGGCGGATATACAGTGTGCAAAATTTTGGATTTGGATTCAGGACACAAAATTAGTTACCAAAACATAGTTTTGCTATAAAATTTTCGGGGGTAATATAACAAGACCTCGTTTATCAGCGAACGAATTTTTCAATTCCAACGAAAACGATTTTGTTTGAAAATTTATCGAGTTGAATTCGGAGATTTATTTTCTGAATAAAACCCGAGAGCTTTTAAGCTCGAGAGAAATTTGGCACATGACATCTTGACATCATGTATTGTTAGAAAAAACATTATTTAACAAAAAATCAGGGGTGCAACCCAAAAAAACTTATTTGAAAAAATTATAATTTTTTCCACCTTGTTGAGTTGTTTCTCCGATAAATCATATACTTTCCAAGAGAAAAAAAATATGTTTAACCCCTGGAATTTTAATAAACAATTTTTTTTTTCGTGTTTATCATGGTTCCAACTACTAGCTTACCAAGTTTGATGGTACTACAATCGATTCTTGTCCCAAAACCCAATCGTACTGGATTATGTAATATATCTGTATTTTTGACAGATTTCACGAGATCCCAATTCGCAATAATGGCCGACTAATCAATAAATAACACTTACCCTATCCTCAGGTCTGGGGAGGTAGTTGAACGGTATTGGTTGCCAGAAAAATTCATCTTCAAACATGTCTTCTCTTCTTGGTGGAAAGAGTCCAGCCAGTACTAGCTGAAGGGACATTTTGGTTCTGTTGTAATCGGTACTGATTGCTTCGACTATTTCAGGATAATAGTACTTTCCTAAGAATTTGTCGTATCTGTTTCGAAGAGCTACCCCAATGGCATACTCCTTTTTCTTACCAGCCTGAAATGTTGGGATAAATGAGACAATTTCATATTTGAAGTTTCTCAAAAAAATAAAATTAAAAATGTATTCCCTGTTAAAGCATCTGCCCCTACACTGCCCCTGCGAAAAACTAAATATTCGACAGCTCTAGGTAATTTTTCTCTATTATAGTATGTTTTTATTTATCTTTTTTGAAATATGGTATTAACCTCAGATCAATTGTTATTTATTGATCTGACGTGTTAACCAATAAATTGGCATATAAAAGCCACTTTACAGTGTTTTTCAGCTAACCTACATGATGCATTCTGAATACATAATTTTCCTTTTATGAAGAATGCAATTTTTTAAGGAATGTTTTGTAAGCATTTCACAAAAAATCTTTTTGCTACAACCACACTGCAAAACACGCTTCTCTATATTACACCCTGTATATAATTCTTTTGACGTTCTATTAATTTCATGATACATTCTAGTTATCCAATTTCAGCTAGATACTGATAAATTTTTCCTTCTCTGTAAATCAATATGTCTCAAGTTATTTTGCTCCAATTGTTACTTACATTGGTCAGTTGTCCCAATCCATATGGAAAGTAGCTATAGTTCAGGTAGGGGTCCTTGGGATATAGCTCGGCTTGACTGTCAGCTGTTCGATTGCCGTGTCTGAATAACTGAAAAAATATCAACCATCAGCTTGTCATATGATATTTGATTCATTTCAGTTTGAAGAATATTTTTGATGATTACACAGGGAGTGTATTTTTTCTATGATCAGAGTCATCTATATGAACTATAGAAATCACTACGACTGAGGCCTAGACTTCATATAAAGCCAACGAATGTAACATCATGTAAAATAATTTTCCTCTTACCCCTATAGAAAGTACCCACTTTCCTCATACTTTTCCTTCCTCCCTATAGGGAGGAAAGTACTTTTCTATTATAATCAAATTGTTTCCGTAATTTCTAATCTTATATATCCTGTATTCTGGTAAAAATCAAACATTAATGTTACTTCTACTTTAGTTCTTTAATAGCCATTTGTGTATTTAGAGCGCAAAGTGATTGCTTGTCGCTCGACAAAAAGATTAATCTTTGGAGAACGACAATGACACTTTGTGCTCGAAATACACACACTATTTTTTCTACAAGCGCAGCTTTTTTTGGAAACAAATTATCGACACTTCATTCAAATAGGCACATAACATTACGTATGAGAAAATCACTCAATAGCAATCCAAATTGTATAAGCTATGTAAATGCCCAATAATTCAAATCACTAACAAGAAAAAAGTAAAATAACGTTCTTAAAAAAAAAGTTGCAATTGCCAGGAGCTGAACCCGAGACCTTCGGATTACAAGCCCAAGACTTCAACTTCAAACTTCAAAAATATTTATTGATTAAATTCATAAGTAATATTTACAGCTCATGTACAAATGATTTCATATATATTAACTAATATACAGAGACGGCTCTAGCTGTTCCCCACGTGAATGGGGAGTTAGTGCCACAACCCAGCCGATGGTCTGGCTGTTAACTCAGACTTTTACCCTCACTGCGTTGCAATGTTTAACAGCGCCAACCTCCCGCAAAGCTCATGCTGGCAGTTATGTTAATGTGGTATGATAATTAATGTTTTAGTTTGTGAGGTGTTATTTAATTATATAGTTTATAACAGGAAAAGCTAGAAAAAACCTGTTTTCTGATAATGACTTTTTTATTAATTTGCATGCATGATTTCCTCATAGGCTTGTGCTGAGCCTACGATTTCATCAAGCATGCTTTTTATTTAAAGTTTATTATTTTATGTGTGTTATGTTTGCGTTGTGTTTCGTGTTTTGTTGTTACTATCCAGATCACCCTCCCCTTCCGCCGCGTCCCCCACCGGGAGCACCGAGCGAAGAGGCGGGGGCCCCCTAGGGGAGCCGCATCAGGGGACGCTCCATCACTCATAATAAGAGTGAGGAGCTCTGTGATGTGAAAGTACAGATGTTTCGCAGCCTGTGCCACGAGAAGGTTGTGCTATCCTACCCTCCAACCGCAGTGGGGGATAAACTACTTATCCGGGGTTGTGGTTCCGCGGGTTGTCCTTCTTCGTTCGTTCTTGGTGTTCGGACTTTTCCTTGGTCCTCTATCGGTTGTTTGAAGTAACTTTCCCCCTGGCCTCTCGTGGGGAGAAAAGTTTTTGAAGTTTCTGTTCGGCCAATTGGAGGAGGTCGTATCCTTGTGTGTACATTTTCCATCCCTCCAAGGTGGAAATTGGGCTTGTTATTTGTTGTTTTCTTTGTTTTTCCTTCAGTTTCTTTAATTTTGTTTGTATAAGCTGAACAGCCATGAAAGTTTGCGGGATGCTCTGATCCACAATTTGCACACTGTGGAGGTATGTCAAAAATGTTTTGTTGCACACTGTGGTAGGATGCCCTTGGCCAGATTTCAGGCACCTGGGGGCTCTGTAGCAGTTACCCGCTGAATGCCCCAATTGCTGGCAGTTTCGGCATTGAGTTATAATATTTTCATTCAGCTTATAATCCCAGGTGATTCGGGTATTCATCAGTGTTCGTACATTTGCTTTTAAGAATTTTAGATTATACTCCGGGGAAGTGGTAATCATATACTTGGCCTTATAGTTTTCATCATTTTAAATACTTTATTAGCATTTATATTATGTTCGTGTCTTAGAGCCTGTATGATATCTAGTCCTTCAGGAGATTGGTCAAGTCCTTTTATGACAAAAAGGTGTTCTTTTTTATTATACGGAGTGTAAGTATAAAATTCAATTTTTTCTTTTTTGAAGATATTAATCGCTTTTCCATACTGCTCGATGTTATTGGTATAAAATACCGTTTTCAAGCGAGTGTATTTCATTTCCACATTAATACCAACTTGTTTTAATTTGTAAAGAAGGTAGTAATTATCCCTAGCTCTACCTTCTACTGTTATAGGAGGGGGAACTTCCTTTTTCCTTAATTTTTTATTGATCTTTGGGGACAAGCCTAAGACGGTAGCCATTGTACCACCGCAGATTATCAGATGGACATGACTGTATTGTCTATACTTTCCATCATGCAAGTATAGGTCCGTTTTAGACAAAAGCAGTTGAGATGCATTTTAAATTTACTATTGGTGTGTCGCGTTGCGACATGGTCCGTTAACGCGTCGGGAGGGGTAACAGGAGAGGTGTACCATAGTGCGCCTTTCTTATTTATGTGGTATTATCATATCATTGCGTTCCTTGTTGCTCGCGTGGATTTCTGTCTATACCCCAGATGAAAAGTTTCCGATACTGTATCTATTGACAGTACCCCACTTATTCGCTACTTTTCGCTGTCTTCTCTTCAAACCGTTTGAATATCATGCATCAGGCATGCATTGATAAACGAAATTATGTTCCAGTTTGTATGACCTCTGGCACCTATCTCGAAAAACAAATGCAAATTCGATAACAAATTAATGATCCCAATATTCGGTTGTTTTCATTGATGTTATGAAAAATGATATTTGGTGAAATATTTATCGAACGTAATTCATCAGAAAATAATTGCTTCTCTGTTATTTCAAATGAAAGACACAGCAGCGACTCACAGTAAAAGAACGTTGCACAAATATCTGTCAGATATAATTCAACGTCCGTCTGGTATTAGCCAGGGAAGTAGTTGTTTTCTGTCAGATGTTTGCCTTATATTTTCCACATGGTGGAAATATTTGGAAAAAAATTGTCGATTTTACTATTTCATTCAATGTTTTACTTGATTATATTATTTTTCACCCGGTTCATTTGCTAGTCAAAAGAACAGGTCTTTCATCTTTGAGTGAAAGAGCAAGCACTTGTGTCAAAACAAGTAGTTTGAACTCTGCCTTTTGATCAGATACCAATGTTTTATGAAAGCTTGTAAAATATGTAAAATGTCTTGTCAATAAAAGCCTTCATTATTATTATTATTATTATTATATTTGTGGCTATAGGTCGGTATATTAGCTACTGTCACTCGGCTAACAGTACACAATTCAAACATTCACTGGTTATTTTTGAAGTTATTATTACCATTGAATTAGGTAATTTTTTAATTAAAAATCTGTTTTGTTATTTTATTTTCATTTCAACTATACTAATGAAGTATAATAGTTTTTAAAAAAACTAAAGAACATGCTTTCCTTCCCGTGGACTAAAAATTAAAAAATAATTGACATTTTAATTTGTCAAATGTAAAAAAAGCGTGGGTGCTTTCGATCTATATTCTCATATTTTTCAGTTTAATTTAACAATACAGAGCGTTCAAGAGCTCTAGAGAACTTTATCAAGCACCCCACGCTTTTTTTACATTTGAAAAATTGAATTGCTTTTTAAACTATTATTTTTTTTTACTAAAAAATCGAAATCTCCGACCCGAAAACCATACCAATTTTGAATCGAATCTGACCATAATCACAATACTCGTCCATCATCTTGGGCCGCCATCTTGAATTCATAAATTTTTACGAAAAATTCATAATCTCTGACCCCGAAAACTCTCACACACTAATTTTGAATTTGAATCGAATCAGACCATAATGACATCTTGGAGCCGCCATCTCTAGTTTATGAATTTTGACAGAAAATTCGAAATATACGACCTCAAAAAACTTCACATACCAATTTTGAATCGAATCTGACCATAATCACACATCTCGTCCGCCATCTTGGAGCCGCCATTCTGAATTCATGAATTTTGATAAAAAAAATCATAATCTCTGACTCCGAAAACCCTTGTATACCAATTTTGAATGGAATTACAAATCTCGTCCGCCATCTTGGAACCGCCATTTTTTTTTTAACAAAAAATGTCATATCGTATTGTCACCGGAACTATGAACACCTGCCAAATTTCAAATCATTCGGATGTCTGGAAATGGGTGAAAATCACGCCCTAAGGAGTCAGTTACAAATAACATACAAACAATACATTACCTTAGTGTGCGTAAAAAAAATGTGCTTTTTTATATTTCGAAATGAAAAATGGAAGTCTCCATAAAAAAAAAATCGGTGTCGTACGGCTTACACGAATCACTCGGTATAAACAATTTTTCATGGAAAGAATAGGTGAGCAAATAAAAATAAAAATTGTCGGCTTCGATCTTTTTCCCCAAAAGTTGTTGATTGAGTTCTTAATGAATCTACTACTTTACAAATTTTACAGTATTTGTTACCTATTTTCAAAAAATAAAACATTCACTTACCACATTAACGAATTGTAGAGTCCCCTCAGCATCTTCGTTGTGAGGAAAAATTATCCGGTAATTATCATCGGAAAATGAATCGAACCTGTTGTGAATGTAATTGTGATGCACAGTACCACTGACACTAGCAACGAGGACACAGCTTGCAAAAATCAAACCGTTCATCTTGAAACTCGTCTCAAAAATGAAGTTGAATCGAGACTGATATGTCTTTTATGGTACCCACATATAAGAGTTTGGTATTCCCATTCCCGCTGCTTCTCAGAAAACTGCCGGAATGATAGTATATCAGTGATGAAGTTCGGAATTTTTAATTGATACGTATGAATCGAATAATTCAAATATATTCCTAGTTTGCATTAATTGTTCTCATTTTCTGTGATAACCTTCGCCTATTATATCGTTTGATGTCGAGTTGTTTATATAGATTTATGATTTCCCGAATGTGTGGCAAAAAATATGCGGTTATGCAGTCGATAGGAAATTCCATTGAGAGGCTTCGCAGGAAATACCTGAAATCGGTAATTTATATTTTACCTGAGTAGATAGTGGATTACCCCACGACAATTCTTATTAGAGGAAAACCGACTTTAGTTCTCACAAGAACTAGATATTTTTTTTTTTTTGTTAAAAACTACAAACAACGAGAAAGAGGAATTAACACTTTTTTCGTGATGCTACATTTTTTAATTTTCGCCTTTGTAATTTCCGGCAGAGCCAAAAATTTGTCATAACTTTGATAAAAATTATAGAAGAAGGAAAAGAAAAAGTGAATATCGTTCCTGAAGACTTCTACTTCCTCATGCAAATATAACATGCGAGTATTTGAGTACCTACTCAATGGGCACACGAAAGTTTTTCAAACGTGTTATAACCGTGGAATTGGTTGAATAAACGTTTCTGGTTGAAAATTTTAACGGCAATAATTTGGTGTAATATTCAATGTTGAAAGAATACGTTATAAAGATGTGTTTTCAACGTTACTTCCTCAACAAGTCGTTACATATACGTTTAACAATCATTATGTTAATTCAAAAATAATTTTTGCGATTCATTTATCAATGTTTATGATACCTTCCTTAACCTTTTATTTGGTCAAAACAATGTTGTTTTATTGAGTATCTTCGATGTTCAAAAAACCTGATTGAAAACGGCAATAAAGCGATAATTAGTAAGCAATTGGTTTAATATTACGTTGTTTCACGCGACATTTTTTTGTTGAAAAAACGTTCGGTTTTCAGCCATTTCACAACGTTATTTCAACGTCCTTGTGCCCATTGGGTAAAATGTGTTTTGTTCCACTTCACATAACCCTTCTAAAATATTTACGGAGGATCCGAAAGTCATGGATATTGTAGTTGATATGAAATAATTATACTGAAGCAGGAATCAGTACTCTCTTTAGACCATATGCAACGATTTTAGATCAGTGAGACTTTCACTTATACATGCCAACGAAAAAACTGCCTCAGTTTTCAACTTACCCATAATCCCGACAATTTCTTCAGGAAATATTGAAAATAATCGCTCATTCTACATAAAAATGAAGTATATGATTCAAGCTTGTTGAAGTATTATTAAACATATATGCTAGATATGAATTAGCGATTATTTTCAGAATTTACTGACCATATTTACTAAATTATTCATGATTTTTGGATCATCGCAAACATCTCCGTGAACTGTGAGAAAACACATTTTAGGTACTCAAATACTCGCATATTATATTTGCATAACAAGGTAGGAGTCTTCAGAAACGATATGAACTTTTCCTTTTCCGTCTCCAATAATTTTTAGTAGAGTTATGACCAATCAAATATTCGGCTCCGCCAGAACTTCCAGCGGCGGTTAAGCGTGAACCTGAAATTTGATGTCGGCGTTCAATCCCGTTTTCTGAGAAAACGAGCGCATTTCATAAGAAATAAGGAATAATTTTTGTGGAGAATTGAATCGTCTTTCACCGTGTCGAGTTGTTTTTTCGATAAATCATTTGCTTGCCAAGATTGCAGCAAAATTTATTATTTTTAAACGAAAAAAAAAAAAAATCTTCCACCCTTGGAATTTTGCTAAACAATTTTTTTTTGTGTTTATCGTGGTTCCAACTACTGGTATGCTAGTGGGTTGGTGGAGCTACAATCGATCCTCGCCTCAAAACCCAATCGTAGCTCCTCAAAACCCAATCGTACCGCCTCAAAACCCAATCGTACCGCCGCAAAACCCAATCGTACTGGATTACTGAACGAATTTTGAGTTTTGAATCTTTCGAAAATAAAAAGTCATAAACGTACCTACTCTTGAAAATTTTACTCTCCATAAAAAGTACATTTTTTTATTAGCAGGATGTGTTCATGAAACAGGAAAATTTCAAAATTGCACATTTTTGACTATTTGTAATATTGACATTTTATTGGCTACAAAATTGATGTGAAATTAACCTTTTGATTTTCTTCAACTTCTGGAGCTGGATATATTTGTATTCATCTCTTGACTAGATTCCTCCGCATAAATCATCGGTTGGAATGTATTCCTGAACCAGAGAAATAAACTTATCCAAAGGACAAAACTCGCCACACGATGGAAGTTTTAGTAGTTTAATATTCTTAATGATATAATTTTGATAATATATCTGAAAAATAAATTATACAAATATTCAAGTTTGCGACATAATAATAATAATAATATACAATGAATTTGATATATAGGGAGCAAGGAGCAATGAATCAATTCTATACGTAACTGACCGTGGTGGTGTAATTGAATTACTTGTGTGGTGAATGGGTAAAATATTTTTTGTTCTCATATATCCATTGATTGGATTCCATTGAACCCTTCACCTTGTGAGTACAAATATCAGACTCAGAATCGGTGACTCAAGCCCATGGACAATATCACACACATCCCCCTCTATATCTTTGAAACTATCCATAGGATCACTTTGGGCCAATGGACACTTTTGATCAGAGTGTCGAGAACTATAACATATCAACATCTCAGCCAAATCTAGCGGGACCCAATTTACATTCATTTTGTGCAGGGTCTTTCCTAGACATTATCAATTTCATGAACCTCTTTTGTGATACCTCTAAGGGATTGATGTGTTCACGCAGAGCTGCTCCCCATGCCGTACCATATCTCAAGAGGCTTTCCACTAGGGCACCATATAATTGTTTAAGTTCTCGGAAAGGTTAGTAATTTTTCAGGACACGGAAATTGTAAAGGAGTGTCTGAAGTTTTTTTGTTGTATATTTTATTTGAGAGTCCCACCTAAATGTCTATCTATGTATACAGAGAAACAAGATGTCCTGCATTACCTGGACGACGCTTATTGCCACAATCCTATACAATAGGAATAATTGGGTCTAAAATCCATTAGAAAACAACTCTTTCCTGGCTAATACCACGACGAACGTTGAACTACATCTAATGAATTTTTTTGAAACATTTGGACCACCTATAGATCGATTTCTGTGTTCTTGCCCTCATCAGTATAGGGTAGGTCTCTGCAAACAATAACTAATGTCTGCAACAGATGATTCAACAAACTCTCCATGTAAAGGCAGAAGCTGAGAGACCGCCCGCAGCCTAGCGTTCACTAAACCACGGGCGCCATCTGAACTCCAGCCCCTTAACCCAAGCAATACCCAGAACTTGTGTAATTTAACCACTAATACAAATAAAGATATCTGCATTGCACTGTTCACAATAAGCTTGTCAAGAGAGAAACAAGATGTCCTGCACTACCAGGACGACGCTTATGTATACGCCCAGACATTGGTTTACAAATTATTTTGCCAATGCTGTTCAAATGGAATAATTCATTCATATATTAATTGAACAGCAGAGGACCCAGTACCGTACTTTGTGGGAGACCACATTCGATTTGTTTTTGATTGCTCTTTATATCTGCAATTCTCACAACCTGCAATCTATTTTGAAGGTAGCTTTCAAATAGTGTTAAATAGTTGCCTCTGATACCATTGTCTAGAGTTTGCTGTAGAAATTTATGATCAACAGTATCAAAAGCCTTTGTTAGGTCTACGAATAGACATACAGAAGGTTTTCCTTTCTCTATAGTGATTTATGTATCATTTCTGTCAATTCAAGAATCGTATCTTCAGTTGAGGTTCGCTCTTTGAAACTAAATTGTTCATCTGAGATCAATTCGTATTTGTTTATGAATGAACAAACCACACAGTTTCACAGGAAGTCACACGTGAATACCAGGAAAAAAAAACAGTATCATCCAATGTCTTCATTACCGTATAGGTATGCAATATTTCCCATATATTCCTTACGTTATATCAAAGTCAAACACTACCTTGAATATACGAACGCAAAACGTCATACAGCAACAAAACCTGCCAAGGACATCTCAAGGACTTAGCCTCACAATGATGACGTCAAAGTGGTGAGAGAAGGCCGAGAACTGGCTCAAATCTCCTACTGATAAATTATGGTAATTAAGGATTTTGAGTCAATATAAAATAAGTTCAAAGATACCGTTATAGGTAAACTATTTAGAAACACGGTTATTACATAATGTAGGGATTGCTGGAAAAATATGTCCGTGGAACAATTACCACAAAAACATCTTAAATACTTGTTTTTTCTGTTTACTCATCGTGTAGACATTTGAAATGACATGATATTGTCGAATATTCGGTAACAAAACAGGTTCATTAGTAAATCTGGAAACATCGTCCAGATAATATAACAAACATTTCATTGGGAATTGTTGATTTTCTGGAGAATGGTATTCATTTGAGATAGCTGGACTGTGGAAACGACACATTCTAATAATTTCTTAGACAAATCAGGATGATATATAAGAAAGACTTTGTAGAAGTTGACCTTAAGAATAACACGGAGATTCAAGGTCAGTTGATTTCTGAAATTTCTTATAAAAAATAGAATCTGAAATACGAGAAAATACAGTTATTCCATGTACAGGATGTATCGAAGTTATAATAATATGTATGGAAATTGTCGAAAAAAGTTTTCACCACATTTTAACAGCAATTTGCTTTTTAATAATTCCGAATGTTGGTATGCTATTTTGGCGGTAAATAAACAGTGGAACTTGCAAACGGCGTATATTCATCAAAATTAATTTTGGAGTTGGAACCTAATGATATTACTCATTCTTGAGAAAAATGATTTCTCTTTAGTTATAAAATTTAAAAACAGGTATCAAATAGTTTATAGGTAATATTTTAATGTTAAAAACTTAATATATGAACATCATTAAAAATGTATTGAAATATACAGTGTCCTTAGACCAGTTTAATATCTCTTGAACTAATACGAATTTTCTAAAAAGGTGAATGTGGGCGAAAAAAAGAAATTGGAGTCGACAAAACGGAGAAGAGATGGACGGGGTGAACCTCTAGGGGTTGAAAGTGGTATTTCACGGTTTTTCGCGATTACAACTTTTACACACACAACTTCAAATTTTACGGAAGAATCGGAAAAACCGATTTTTCAGTTTTTAATTTGTTTTCACGCGCAATTTTTTTTTCACGAAATTTGGTGAAAATATAACTTATTATATTTCAAATAAGCTGTATCTAATTTTTTTGTGGCGACAAACAGATTTTTCCTTTTTCAATCAACAAATTCCGAAAAAACGTCCTCATTTTCAACTGGAGAGTATCACCTGGAAAATTCGTCTTTTCAAGCTCGCCAGCCGCCAGTTTTTCCGTTGAAAAGTCTACTTTCAGATTATATAATAAAATAGTAGCACTACTGTGGAAAAAAATTCCATAAAACGCAAAAAGATGAAAAAACAGATTTTCAAAAATCTATTTCCGAAATTTTTGTTCTTAACTCATATTTATTTATTAAAATTATCGAAAGTAACAGTTGAATCTTTTCGAGAATATTATTTTTGTTACCTCAATATGTACAAAGAATGAACGAGGACATACATAAGGATTATATTATAATAGAAGGGCAAAATGAGGTGAACATGTGGGGATAAAAATGGTTTCTCACGATTTTCAGTGAAAATTAACTTGTCGAAATATGAAATTAATTTCTTCGACTTTTGAGTTTTAGAAATTGATGGACCCAAGAACATCCTAATTTTGAAACAAAAAGATATTTCAAACACCTTTCATGTTGCGATGCGATTCACCATGAAAGTGGGGCAGTGTATAAGCTTATTTCCCATAGATTTAGGCAGTGGAAATGGGACACGGCAACTTGAATTCAGATGGTTGTACTGGAGAACAGGATACTGCCTAATGAGTTTCATCTGTTACTTCATAGAACTGCTTCTCCTTTCTGTTCATACTTTCAGCACAAGGTTGAACTTTTTGACAATGGGTGAGTTCTATCCAAATATAAATATTTTTGTTGAAGTTGAAATATATTGTATACTGGTTCGGAAAGAATAGAGCTCTGTCAGCTGACGTCACAACATGGCGGTGATCAGCTGATGGGGGGACAAACAAAGAATTTGTGTTTGAAAAGAATATTGTTTTTTGCGGTGGTTAGTGGTACTAATAACAGCACAAGTCTTCATGATTTATGACCTCAAATCAAAAAAATAATATATATGTATATATATATGTATATATATATATATATATATATATATATATATATATATACAGTGACCGCCAAAAAGTATGTACCATATGGGAAAAAAATTTATTATTAGAGTATTGGAAAAAAGATTCTTGGGAAAAGTTTGTGCATGTCCGATAACCTAAAAATCGATTTTGACACATGTCACGTGATCGCTGGTATGGCGGCAAATTGAAAAAAATTACTATGAAAAGGCAAAAAGTGGGATAGAATTGAATTTTATTCACATATACAAATTTTGAAAAGATAATGAGAGAAAATTGAAAATAGAAATTTTTTTAAAATATTTTCCTAACTATATAAAAATATCATATTATTATCCTATGAATAGCTTGAACATACTTGAACAAAACTGGATTTTGTTAAAACCCTGGCTGTTACATTGGTTCGTATCTAAAAGTTATATCAGAATTCCACGACCATTGTGATGACATGACACTCCAGAAACATGATGTTTTCCAGATTATAATCAAGTTTCGATGATAATCGTGCCAGAGCGTTTCCCTTCGCATGCAATGTTGAAAACCCAATCCTCTTTAATTTGACGCACTATTTTTAAGATTATGTGCGAAGTGAAACGTTCGTGCACGATTATCATCAAAAATTGATTATATCCTGAAAAACACGATATTTTTGGATCTCCCTATCATCGCACTAATAGTGGAATTGTGATATATCTATTAGATACGAACCAATGTAACAGCAAGGGTTCTCACAAAATTCAATTTTTTCAATTTAGTGCTCTCTGGTGTGGAGAAAATGAGAAAGTTTTGTTATTATCATCGGAATACAAATATTTCAGTATGGTCAAGCAATTCATAAGAAAATAATTTGTTATTTTTCTACGGCTAGAAAACTATTTAAAAAAAATTGCTGTTTTCAATATTCCCACATAATTTTCTCAAACTTCGTATATGTGTATAAAATTTAATCCTAAGCAACTTTTTCAAATAACTTTTTTCGATATCTTGCCATATTATCAGACTTTTTGACTATTCATGGTAATTTTTTTCAATTTGCCGCTATACCAGCGATCACGTGACATGTGTCAAAATCGATTTTTAGGTTATCGGACATGCACAAACTTTTCCCAAGAATCTTTTTTTCAATACTCTAATAATAAACTTTTTTCCCATATGGTACATACTTTTTGGCGGTCACTGTATATATATATATATATATATATATATATAGAATAATTCTTTTCGAATCAGTATTTGAGAAATCTAGAAAACGAATTTTGAATGTAATCGTAATTTACATTTTTCGATTCATTTCAGTATACTTCATCTTCCACCTTACGGGGTTGATACAGTTCGTATTGTTTTTCAAACTGGCATATCATTTGCCAAAATTTGCGAGAAAATGGAGTGAAGTAGACGTCAGTATGAGCAATTACGAGGAACCCACCAATTTACGTCTGAAATTGAACTTAATGACTACATTTTTTATGATTTTGGGAACAGGTGAGGAAATAAACAACAACAACAATAAATATTCACGTATTTTATTGATTTTTCAGAAATTGAACAGATTAACATTACAGCAAAACAAATTCAAAATGTATTTTATGATGGTGTACTAAAACGAAAAAATTGTCTTTTCATTCGTTTACTCCTAGCTCAATTCCACTGCCATATTTCTTATTTCATAATAATTACCATCATCACCATCATCAACACCACCACGCGATATTTCAATGTGAAAGTGAATCATCATTCTGCCAATGCACTTGACAGTTATCCCACCAATAACTCTGATCCAAACAAAATAGAAGATTTTATTTTTCAATGGTGGGACCGTCTGATTTCACAGACCCCTGGCTCTGGAGTGTCAATGCCCGAAGAGATGCAACCAAATATCTCTTCCTTCAACCATTTTCTGGAAGTCAAGCCCCTAGAGACCAAAACCATGCGGACAATTCCCGTCCTCTCAAGAAAATTTAACACTGAGACCATCTAGGGTCTATTGTATTGTTCTGTCGTCAGTGGTTCCTAGTTGAATAGGCCCGTGTTTTTCACCAGGTTTAGTAGTCTTAGGTGTTTCAGATTCATATGCTTGTTTCTAGGTTTATCTGTCCGAATATTCTGTTACGCCTGTTGTGCAACGCATCACATTCGAAGATGTTACAGAACAGCATGTACCTGATGAACTCAGCTCAGGTAACAACTTCAATATGAAGAGCAGCATCTACAAAGAGACTAACCGGAACCCAAGAAAAACAAACTGGGAAGCTTACAAAGCAAACCTAGGTCGCAAACTCCAAGGATACACAACAATCAATATACTCCCTAAAAAATTAACAAGTGGAGCATATGTATACAGGGGAAAAACAATCAAAGAACTACTGGGAGTTAATTTCTTTGGAACCCAGATAGATCAGGCACGTGCTATGGAAAACCCAGAAATACTGCAGAATTTGAAAAGAAGTTCCAAGATAGAGGCTGGGACATAGCAAAGGAGGTCGTGACCTATAACGAAGTTAAGTGGGCAATAGACACATTCGAATCTTTCAAATCACAGGACCAGAAGGGATCTACCCTGCAATGCTGCAGAAGGGACCCGAAGCTCTGCATCAGACTCTATCCCTGCTTCTGTGGAAAAGAGGTTCCAAGATAGAGGCTGGGACATAGCAAAGGAGGTCGTGACCTATAACGAAGTTGAGTGGGCAATAGACACATCTAACAGAACAGTTAGAGATCGCACTTCACCGAGAACAATATGCCTATAGGACAACGGAGACATCACTCCAACTGGTTACAAGGGTGGAGAATACGCTGGACAATAAAGAGGTACTGTTAGCGGCCTTTCTAGACATAGACGGGACTTTCGACAATACCTCCATAAACTTAGTCACCAGAGCTCTTAGAAACATATTCGTCAAGGAACCATGTGTGGCCTGGATAGACTAAATACTGGGGAATCGGTTGAAAACTCTGAACGACATCGTCATAGGATAATAAGCGTCGTCCTGGTAGAGTAGGACATCTTGTTTCACTCTTGACAAGCTTATTATGAACAATGCAGATTTCTAATGAATTTTCGGCCAAAGTATTCCTATTGTATAGGATTATGGCAATAAGCGTAGTCAGGACATCTTGTTTCTCTCATAGCTATTATTGTCGAGGATAAAGACAGATAAATGCTCATTATACGCGAGTAGAAGACTATACTTTCTCTACGACTACACGAAAATTTATATATCTTTCGAATTATTGCCTTTATTACCAAAAAGTAGTATAAATTACAAAACAATATAAGGAAGAATAACAGTTATAAATGAATAACTAAATGCTTGATGGGAAAAATGAAAAAATAAAAAACTTCCACCCGTAGGATTCGAACTCACGCTCTTATAACAACCTTTAAGTTTTTCGCGGGGCCGTACCACTGGACCACACAGGTACTTACAAAATTTGTGAACGACAACTAAACAAACTCTGACCAAAAACCGAGATTGTCTAGAATGTTCAGATAAATATCTTTCGAAATACCTTTTTTGCAAGAAAATTTCATCAGGAGCTAAAGTTAAAACTAAGAAAGAAAACAGTAACCTGACATTTGCGGATGCCAAGCCGTGACAAATCTAATGAAGCAAAGCCTTTTTGAGAAATTTGTTTGGTACATTTGCTGTTTTGTAATTGGTCTAAACCTCTTAGTTACCGTGGACTCCGAAAATTCTGAATCTGTGATTGGACGAGTGCCGTTAAATAATGATGAATCCACGGTGTCTTGGAATCATTTTCATTCTTCAACCAATAATTAATATGTTATCAATGCAGAATATACAATAGTCGTCGTAGAGAAAATAATTTAATATTTCACATGTGGAACTGGGCGTACTTGACAAAAGGCCATCATTTCATGACATGAAAATGAATTATTAATAATGTATGGGGCCCCTTAATGATGAGTCGTATAATCAACAAAATTATGAAAAGAGTAAATCTCATTATTTACTCTATTTGCAGTTGAATTATGTTCAGGACTTGTCTTGAGGGTGAAAGACAGTATCGATAATCACGCCAGTATTTCCAGTGCATTCAAAGATATGGTACAGCTCAATCAACACATAATAAATTTGGTAGGAAATTCAGTTTGGGTCGGATCGGTGATAAAGGTGTGATAACGATTTCAGAAATATCATCAACGATTTTGAAGATTGTTAATTTACAGAAAGCCCTCAACGTTGCATTTGCTGATGTGTTCGTCATGGTAATTGGGACTGCTATATCCTACAGACTTAGACAAGTGTCAAAAAGGATAAAAACATTATCAAGATTGAAGGTAAACATTATTAAAATATTTTTCACATTGCTCAATACGTGAATAAGTTACACTTATTTTATAATGAGTGAGTCTTTCAAAAAAGTTCGTTGGAATACAAGTTTATATATCTTTCAAGTTAACATGTTCAGTCACATCAAGTAACATGTCAGAACGAAACTTCATCTTCAATGATATAGACCAAGAGGTGGTAACACAAATTTTTCGGTCATTTGTACCAACTATGGCGACCCTTCAGGGCTATAATTATATAATGACGAAAAGGAAAATGATGGTCATAGCGCTGGTACTGGTGGCCCAATATCGTGGAAGTTAATCGAACGTGTCGGATTATTTACGTAAGTCGAACGATATGTCCCATAAAAATTCTTGTATTTTTCGAAAGGCGATGAAAAAAGAAATATGCGGTAGCGTAATGCCATACTTCTCCGGTGTGACTTACAGCCCGCCATACCGACGAGAATACGTTAATTAAAAATTCAATCATTTGTACCAGGCTAATTTGTGCACAGCTAATCATCGTCGAATAGACTTTCACGAAAATCACCATGCCATACTTTTCCGACGATTCCAAATGGCCGCCATACCACCGCAAAAGAGTAATTTTTAATTTTTTTGCAAAATGATTTGTACCACCTTATGAATTTTTTTACCAGTTCTTTTATGATCATAAATAGAAGTCTGATAATGCCATATCTGTGGGAGGAGGCGAACGTGTACAATATTTTTTCAAATTTGTAAAATTGTATGCGTATTTTGAACGATTTGTTACAGTATGGCACTAATTCTTCCTGTAAGTTTGACGTTCAAAGAACATGAATACGAAATTTTACGTGGCGGCAATCTTGTTTTATAACCAGATGTTTTGTTGTATAACATTCTACGGCTACCACCGCTCGAACGATTCTTCTAGTTGTGGAGGTCTCGGCTCATCGTGTTATGTATGGCAACCATAGAAATTATAATATATATACTTACTCTAGGATGCCAATCCCCTCTTCGTGGGACACTGAAAAGTGTTGTAAAATTCCAAACGTTTTCATCAATGCGCATGCCCATAACCAGTCTCCTAGCTCTGCAGCGTTGACAAATTTCAGAAAATTTTATCTTTGTAGTCGAGATTCTGTCGAAAATAATCTGACATTACTGTGAAGCCTACCCAAATTCCCGTTGACTTGTTGGGATCGTGCAACAGTGTTAACAGTTTTCAATTGTCGCAGAGGAAGGAAGGTAGTTTGCCAGAGCCGGTTTGGGTTAGTTTGGTGGTTTAGGCGATTTGTGTTCATTGTGAAATCAACCATTAACGTTATTGTGTTTATTCAGATGTGCTTTTCTTATTACTCTTGTTTACTTCAATTATTCATCGGTAGTGTGTATGTTATTGGTTTTCGGGTTTTTCTGTAGTGAAATTTTAATTTTGACAATGTTGACGTGCTTGGTTCTATGGTGTGGAAATAAAGGAAATATTCCTGGAATCCATTATTTTTAGTAAGCACCTTCTTGAATATGAATTGTTGATGGTAAATCTAATAAATAACACAAATAGAGCAGAAATATTTCCCATCTTTGATAAAACTGAAAATATTAATCCTTTCTTTACGTTTGGTTTATATAAATCATTTTAAGCTTGCTAAGAGCAAGGCATGACATGGCATGGTGATCCAACAACTTCACTCACAAGCTAGCTCACTCCTCTGAAAAGCTTGGCGATCTGTCTGTTTTATAGATATTTCCATGGACGATGCTCTTCCGAAATATTATCAATCGTTCCACTGTTAGCGGTCCCTTCGAAACTGACCCGTTGAGCTCCAGTCCTCAGCACATCCATATGCCGTCACTTTGGAGACATGCCGAACATCTGTTTCCCAGAATATCAATTCCTACCTACCTTCCTTTGGTTCTCACGATGTTCTCTGAACAATACAGGATGTTTCTTTCCGTGGGAATCAGAACTTAAAAAAAATCATAAAATAGGTATTATTCAGAAACGTCACCAATAGTTACCTACTCAAGATATATTTTTTCATTGTTATTTTATTCGATGAATTTCTCGGATATAATCAGTTTCACAACATAGGTATGCCCACCAAAACTTTTCGTGTCTCATAGACTGCCCTGACACCAACGTATTATCAAATCGATTTTACTCAATATCATGAATCATTTAAAAATCGCACTGAAACCCACCTTGGTATGAATTAAACTGGTCCTGATCATGCGCATTAAATAATGCATCGAACTTTTTACAACACTTTCGTGCCATTGAATTGGCATTCTAGAGTAAGTATATATATATTATAATTTCTATGATGGCAACACAGGTATACGGCAGCTGCTTGTCAGGCGACCCACAAAGTATATAGCTTTTGGCAAATCTATAAAGGAATGTCGATAAACGTATGAGATGCGCGAACTAGAATGAGAAAGTATTCGAACGATGAAGATGAATGGTGCATTCAGTTAGAATGTATACTGAGCTCTTCTGCTACCGCGCATCGATAGGCGTGCCGATTTCATATTCCTTTATAGACTTGACAAACTGTAGTAGCTTTCCCAAATTCAACGCTAAAAAATTATTGGCTGAATCAAAACTTTTCCTGAAAGGGACGAACAAGTAAGAAGTGTGGAAGTAACCACTTTTAAAGGAAATTTCACTATAATTGGAAGTTGGAGATTGTAATGGTTGATAAATGAGTTTTTCCTAATTTTTGGTCGTTTAGTAGAAATTAAGGTTTTTTGTTTTTGATATCATAATAACGAATGTCAGTTAGACCATTTGTAGCTGAAAGATAAAAGACAAAATAATTTTTTCGAGTATGGCACCACTTTCGCACTTTACCATAAGTATAGTATAATTTTCCCAACACATAGTTTTTTTTTAAGTTTCGAAAATTTGAAATGCTATACTGTAACAATTCGTTCCATTTTTTTTTTCTTTTTGGCTCTAATGTGAAGTCTTGCGCCCCATGGTTACAGTATGGGATAATATATTTTAGGTAGATTTGTATCCAAACAAATCCAAACGAATTCAATGACGCCAAACTGTGAAAAATTATTTTACGTATTGTATAGTCGTATTTTGAAAATATGCCGAATAAATAAGTTTTTCAGGTATGGCACCACTTTTTCCCCCTATTAGTATGATAAATATAATAATGGTCACATCGCCTGCTGAGAACATTAGTGACGTAACTCAAAAATCACCAATTTTGAGTTAAGCGTATTATCAAACAACGGTTAAGCCTGTTAATAAGTCCGTTACATTCACCTTGATGTCATGTATTAGCGACGGAAGTGTATTTCAACCTGTTGCCGCCAGATGGCGATGCCACGATGCCACCGAGAATTGAAATATTCATATTTTACCAAAACTTTAAACGCATTTTGCTGGTATCTACAATTTTCAAGTTACGTCACTATTGTTCTCAGAAGGCGACATTGTCTCATATACTTTCCAAAAATCCTAATGCCATACTGGTACAAATCGTTTTGCAAAAAGATAAAGAAATACTCCTTTGCGGTGGTATGGCGGCCATTTGGAATCGTCGGAAAAGTACGGCATGGTGATTTTCGTGAATTGCTACTCGACGATGATTAGCTGTGCACAAATCAGCCTGGTACAAATGATTGAATTTTTAATTTTTAATCAACGTGTTCTCGTCGGTATGGCGGGCTGTAAGTCACACCGGAGAAGTATGGCATTGCTACCGCCTACTTCTTTTTTCATCGCCTTTCGAAAAATACAAGAATTTTTGTCGGACAAATCATTCGACTTTCGTAAATAATCCGACACGTTCGATTAACGTCCACGAGATCGGGCCGCCAGTACCAGCGCTATGACCATAATTTTTTTTTCGTCATTATGTAATAAGAGCCCTGAAGGGTCGCCATACTTGGTACAAATGAACGGAAATTTTGTGCTACCATCTCTCGGTCTAATATGCATATACTATGAGTTTTTTGCCGGAGAGTATCAAATAGATAAAACAGTGAAATCGAGATAATGTCGAAGTACCCTTCTCTACAAATATTTCCACCATATATGGAAAGTATGAGACTGAAAGATATTTGTGCAACGTTCTGCCCAGGCGCCATTTTGAAAGATTTTTTTAAATTGCATAGGGGGTCGATTGATACCATAAATATTCATCCAAAACAATATGGTGGCACATTATGTTAGAAATTTCATAACAGAATTCTTTTGTTTTGAATAAATGGGTTTAAACGGGCTCTATTAGAATAAAAAATTGTTTTTGATATCTACAAATACTCTCTGTCACTCAGTTATCCATAATGCATCAATTTTTATGAAGAACAAAATTTTCTCACATAAGGGGAATATAATAATAATGTTTCTCATATGGTGCAAACTTTTTGAAGCTCACTGTATAATGAACATCAATATCTTGACATAATATTGTAATTCATTCTCGGTTTTTCAGGTGAATAATAAAACACAATGGATAGTTGTTAGAAAAGATTACAATCGCTTAACAGAACTTTGCCAGACAGTCAACTCAAGAATATCGTCCATAATAATTGTGTCTTTATTGTTCAATTTATATTTGATATTGCGGAAATTGTTCTTCAGCATGCAGCGAATGAAATATTTAATGCAAGTAATATACTTTTATTTATCTTTTGGAATATGGTGTGCACGAATCATGGGATTGTGCATTTTTGGTGGAGCAGTATACGAAGAATGGAAAAATATTGGGTTAATCCTGAATTACGTTTCCACATCTGCATACAATACAGAGGTAACTATACCCTTTCATTATGATTTGATTTAGGATAAGGGCTAACCACTGGTCGAACTGGAATTTTCGTATCGTTGCAAGGATGATATATGGAAAATACCAATCTTTTTATAAATATTTCTACATATTGAATATTGATACGATATTGGGGTTGTTGGCAACCCCACTTGACAACTCCTGTAAATGGATCTGTTGTCTGTGTTCACATGTTTCGTCTATCTGTTGCTTCGGAATTTCCAGACGCCAACTCTTTTCCTCTTGTGTTCCGTCAGTTATGTTGTATTCCTGCAACCCGCCCTGTTCTTCACATTTCTGATCTTGCTCAGTTTCTAGAATAACCAGTATGCCAATATACTTGATCTTTTCTTCTTTTTCTCACCACCAATCCTGATCCATACAGTATTAAAGTTTGTGCTCCACTTGGGAACTGCGACCACAGCCTCATCTCCACTTTTTGTTCCTTTTCTACACCATCGAGCAGCTCAACAGCTCAAAGCTGTCTCGTCTCACATGTCACTACAATTCAGCTGACTGGGATGGTCTTCGCATGTTTTTCTCAGCATTTCCATGGGAGAGAGTGTGTTTTTCTCTTAGAGATCCAACACAATGTGCCGAGGCAATTTCTGAGATCATAATGCTAGGGATGCAAACATATCTACCTAACACGTCAAGAGGAACATAATCTGATAAACCCTGGTGTAGCAGAAACTTCTCCAGAGCTGTCGCACTCAAGAAGGCAGCATACCGTAGATGGTTGAAAAATCAGGTTACTGAGACTAGATCGGAATATGTTGAATCAAGAAACATCTGCAAGAAGACAATCGAATCTTCCAAAGAGGCTACAACGCCAACATACGATCAAAGCTCGTTGAATGTCCTAACAGGTCCCGCTCCTTTTGGTCATTTGCCAAAGCTGTTGGAAGGAATTTTACTTCAAGCTCCTTTCCTCGCCTAACAAATGAAGATGGAACACTGGCAACGAACGCTCAGGAGAAAGCCAATATCTTTGCAAACATGTTTGCCGCAAATTCTACGCTTGATTCATCGGAAAAACAACCCCAGAACATAATTTCCATTGATAGTAATATGCCTGAAATTATCTTTCGCCAGCGATCCATCAGACGCATTTTGCTGGGTCTTGACACCAACAAAGCTAGTGGATCTGACGGAATTCCTCCGATCGTTCTCAAAAAATGTGCTCCCGAACTAACACCAACTTTTTGCAAGATATTCAACATTCCTTATAATTTGAGGGTATTTCCGTCCAACTGGAAAATTGCAAGAGTACAACCAGTCCCTAAAAAAGGGGAAAAAGAACCTACCCAGCAACTACAGACCTTTCGCAATACTATCTGTTATTTCGAAGGTCATTGAGAAGGCTATCAACGTCGAGCTCATGAAATATCTAGAACGCCCAAGAATTATCAATGATCGACAATATGGTTTCTGTCATCAGAGATTAACCGGTGATCTGCTTGCTTATGTCTCACATATTTGTCAGCAATCTATCAAAAAATATGCTGAAACTCTGGCCGTTGCACTAGATATCCCTAAGGCGTTTGATCGCGTTTGGCAGCCTAACTTCCATCTTATGGCTTGCTGGTAGTTGGTGAGGTTTCACTGATACCCTACCAATGAAAACTGGTGTTCCGCAGGGATCCATTGTGGCATCAACAACTGTTCCTTCTTCACGTCAGTGATATGTTGAGAGCTACCTCATGTCCAGTGAACAGCTTTGTAGATGATAGTACCCTTCATGCCGCTTTCTCTTCCAAATATCCGATAAGAGCCAGTGAATGCAAAAATGAACGGGGAAGAATCGTGAATGAAATAAATACAGACTTCTAGAAATTCTAGAAAGGGGATTCAACAATTTGGTGGAATTCAATGCGAATAAAACCAAAGCATGTATTTTCTCTAGAAAGGCCAATCTCATAGTTGCCAGCGTAACTATATCAGGGGTATCTAACCAATGAAATCTTCCATTTCAATGCTCGGTATCACCATTCGCAGTACCCTCTCATGGAAGAACCATGTGAGGTCCATTGCCAAATGTGTCTCTTAAAAACTCGGTTTTCTGTTTATGATTTATGAGGCACAGATTCGACCTGTTTTGGAATACTGTTCCCATATATGGAGTGCAGCACCCACACACACACACATTGAAACTTTTAGATTCGGTCCAAACGAGAGCCTTTCGTCTCGTCCGTGATACTTCGCTCACAAGCTCGCTTACTTCTCTGGAACATCGCAGAAAGGTTGGCGACCTGTCTCTGTTTTATAGATATTTCCGTTGACGATGCTCTTCCGAAATATCATCAATAGTTTCACCGTTAGCGGTCTCATCGAGATTCACCCGTCGAGCTCAGTCCTCACATCCATATGCCGTCACTTTGGAGGCATGCCGCACATCTGCTTCCCAGAGCTTGTTTTTCCACAGAACGGCAAAGCTTCGGAACTCGCTGCCTCGGGAGGTGTTCCTTGAGGCATACAGCCTTCAGAAATTCAAGTAGGTAGGAACTACTTTCCCTCGGCTCTCACGATGTTCTTTGAACAATACAGGATTTTTTTTTTCGTGGGAACCAGAACTTATAAAAAATAAGGGTAGATTAAAATCAAAATTCCTATTTTTTGTTCTCTCCTTGACACCGTTTGAAAATTCAGCATTTTGATAACTCGTATACAAGTTTTTGGCGAAGCACCAACTTTAATGGAGAATAAAATTTTCTGACAAATGTATAATAAAAAAGTTTCTCATATGGTGCAAACTTTTTGAAACCCACTGTATATCATTCGACAGGTGGAGAGGCTGACATACCACGTTCATTCCTTTGAGCTGTCTCTATCCGGGAATAACTTTTTCAAGTTATCAAGAGGACTTATTCTCGAGGTGAGGCTGCTTTGGCATAGCTGGTAATTTGTTTAACAAAATTATTTTTCAGATTGCTGGTACTATTGTTACATATGGGTTGGTGCTGATCCAGTATTACCATGATATTCAATATTGAAAGGAGTTATTCATATGATTACATAGTGTATGTGTGTAAAGCTTGTATTGCATTTGATTGCTACTGTATTTGGGCGCCACAAGCTATCAGTTTTTTTTTCCGGTACTCACTTTTTTCGGGCTCTTGAACAAAAAATCCAAATGAAATTTTCGGCGGTCTCGAGTAATTTCGGAGATACGGCCTATTTTTGGATTTTCACTGGCATTTTCTGCAGACGTTCCTACTTCCTACCGCGAAGAAAACACTACATGTCTTCATCTTTTCACCAGCTGGATATACACATCCTGATTTTTCCGTCTCACGGTTATTTTTCATTGGAAACAGCACTTGAAAAAAATATCGTGTTTTCATAATGATGTCAGAAACAACAACTCTCTAATATGACAGCGATATACTAAAGGGAGTTTTTTATGCATTGGTGGTAACACTGAAATCAATTATTGCCAACTTTTCAGATTTATTATTAGCGGCATTTTTTTTGTGATGATATGTGACAGCAATCACATTAACCAGACAAGATTGGATCTGTGTGCAGTTAGATCGGGACGTAATAAAGGCGAGCGAAGCGAGCCTAACGATGGCAAGCGCAGGGGTGGGACTCTGTAACTTATTTCGCATAGCGATAGCGAAGCGAAACATACGCCATCTCTTTCCGGTACACCAGAAAGTGATAGCGTTTGCTTTGTTTAACTTCGTTTCACTTCGCTTCGCTATGGGAAAGGCGTACAGAGTGCTAGCCCAGGTTAGGTAGGGTATAGGTTAGGAAGGAGAGGTTAAGTAGGGTGTAGGTTAGGTGGCAGGGTTAGGTTGTTGGATTTATGGTCAAGTTTTAGGTCGTAAGTAATTAGTCGGAAGTTTTATGTAATAAGTCGTAAAAAGTTGGATCATTGGCTTTCAATAGGAGCATTCATGCAAAAGTCACAAGTTTCAAGTCGTAAGGAAAGTTGGCCAACTTTCATCTTTTACGATAAAACTTGCGACTAATTTTTAATACGCATGCGTCAAGCGGCAATAACGTTCAGTAAATGCTGTCATATCTGTCAAGAAGAATAATAATTTTCTAGTTTTGAATGTTATTTGTTGTTAAATAGAAGTTATTTGTTTTATGATGTTCATTAGTTTAATTATAAGATTCTCAAACTGCGTGAAAGTAACCAATAATTCACTCATTTCCTTATGATAATGACAGTCTTAAGACTTGGACATAAATGGTCCTTTTTTTTCTTACGACTTCTGACTATTACTTAAAACTTTCGACTTATTACTTACGACCTAAAACTTGACCATAAATCCACCATTTTATTTTCTCTTCTTTTGCCTTAAAAGATTAGATCTGTGTTCAGTTAAGTCGGTACGTAATAAACCTAACCTAACCTAACCCAAAACGTAAATAAAAAAAGGTGCTCGATGCGCTCACAGTAGTTAGGCTCGCTTTGCTCGCCCTTATTACGTCTCGACCTAACTGCACCAGATTCAATCTTTCCAGGCAAAAGAAGGGAAAACAAGCTAACCCACCCAACTAACCTACCCTAACTAATCTAACCTACTCAAACCAACCTAACCTTACTTACTTACGCCAAACTAACCTAACCTACTTGAACCAACCTAACCTAAAACGTAAATAAAAATAGGTGGTCGCTACGCTCGTCGGTAATAGGCTCGCTTCGATCGCTTTTATTAGGCCGGATTTTCATGCATACGGTATCCGACGATCCGATGGTACAAAAATGTTCTCATTGGTTGAAAAAATGTTCTGCTTGCTTGAATTGTGTTCACACCTACCAACTCAACCAATAAGATCATTTTCGGTCCATCGGATTGTCGGATATCATGTGCATGAAAATACGGCCTTCCCTTCTGACCTAACTGCACAATTTTTTCTGGTTTAAGTGATTGGATCTGGTGCTGTCACATATAGTTCTGTTACTACCGTAGGAGACCAAAAAAACGCAGCTATTATTCGCTCACATTTAAATCAGTAAAGTTGGCAATAATTAATTTCAGTGTTACCACCAAACCAATACATAAAAACTTCCCTTGGTACATCAACATCGCTGTCAGAGAGTTTGCTGCTTCTGACATCATTATAAAAAACACGATTTTTTGAAAAAAAAGTGCTGTTTCCAATGAAAAAAGCGTGAGACGGAGAAATCAGGATGTGTTTATCAAGCTGGTGAAAAGAAGGAGACATATAGCGTTTTTTTCGCGGTAGGAACGTCTCTAGAAAATGCCAGTGAAAATCCAAAAATAGGCCGTATCTTCGAAATTATTTGAGACCGCCGAACATTCCATTTTGATTTTTTGTTCAGGATCCCAAAATACGTACACGGTAAAAACAATTTTGTTGCTACAATCACTTTATTTTTGTTAAGAGTTTATTGTTGAATGAAAAAAATAACTTGCATCTGCAGCAAAAACAAGCTTGAATAGACTAGCAGCATTTACTGAACGAACAAAATATTTTACTCAAATATTTTGTTATTATGAGAAAATATATACTTCGGTCGAATACTTTTTTGTGTATTGGACATGTGTATCAGAATTGGTTCGTCATTATATGTGAATCGTTATGACTATCACAAACATTTCGCTTAAAAGATATTATGTTCAACCAACTAACTAGTGAATTACCTCAAAATTTAATGATTTGGTTGAACAAAAAGAATTGATTCAGTACTTTGTGAATTCAATCCGAAGTTTGTTCAATTTAAATTTATAATATGGTTTCATGTAAACAACCATAGAAGGTCCTATGAACATAATTGATTGATTGACAAGACTGAAAATAATAATTTCTTTCAAAACCCTATTCTGTCTGAACAAATAATTAGAGAAATACTTCAGCAAAAATTGATTTGACGGAACAAAATATGTTTTCCTCGTGAATACCAGAAAGATTTCATTGAAAACACAAATTTGTTCACGCAAGTAATACGAAATTAATTCAACATACATCGAATTGCCTTTTCGAAATATTTTGTCAAATTTACCATTGCGACACCACACGCAAGCGCAACAATCACATGGTATTGGCACAGTTAGCAACCCGCGTCCGCGTCGAAAATGTAGAAGGATGATGGTTGATGTGTAACGTCAGTAGCGTTGTATCGGAGGTTTCTTTTCAATTGTGTTTTTAGTGTTTGTGACTATTAATTATAATAATAGTGACCAAAATAATATTGTTTGGCTCCTTGAAGAATTTGAAAGCTGGTAAGTAACGTATTAAGATAATAAGGTTTCTATAAAACTATCAATGAGATTCATTTCAAAACATCATGGCGGTTATAGGGCAACAGGTTAGTGAAGTTATTTCAGAATTCGAATTAGGTACTTATTTTTGTTTCCATCTCACATAATATAACTAATAAGCTTAAATACCAGTACCAAAGTAATTGAAATCATGTTTCTCATTCTGCAACGGAAATTATTGAAAATAGATTCAACGAATATACTTTTGTTAATTGGTTAATTTTTACCTATTGAAACTTAACATACATCACTGATTATTTTTAAACAAAAAATCTAGATTTTTTTTAATTTTTGTTTTTTCACTTTTGTATTAACAATCCAAGGCTTTGAGAAATGAAAAACGTAAATTTAGCAAACAGATTTTTTTTCAATTATCTTTATTATCCTTATTGCCAAGTAATAAGATTTTTTTAAACGTTCTTTGGGAACGTAATCCCCGATGAAAATAATTTAAAAAATTCTCACTTCTTTTAACGAGGATCTTTTCTAAATTCTTTCAAGAAAAGCCTGAATTTTGGATATCTCAAATAGTTTTTGAAATATTTTGCAAAAAACAAACATATTCTTTTTGACTTAATTGTTTATAACTTTTGCAGTTTTTGCCAGCCCTAATTTTCAAATTTAACATTTTTTCTAGATGCCGTTCGAATAGATTGAGACCAAATTCATAATTTTTAGTGGTCTAAGGTCAGCTTTTATCTGTTATTTTAGTTTGTCTTTTGAATCTTTTGATTACCTTTTTTTAGTGCCTTAAGTATTATAATTCTCAAGTATTCCATTCTATTTTTTTTTCTTTTGGTGGTATCGCCAGAACTGAAGCACTTCTTCACAGTCACTTTTCATAAGCGTTCTCGTGACAATTTCAGTTTCATTATCCGACATTTGTCGATCAACCAACATCAACTTCATCATCAATTCTTTTTTAAATATGGTTCTATTTTAATAAATATATTTTTTTCAATTCATTTCAGTCTGAATTCAATGATGTACTTCTCTCACACGAAAATTTCTTTACGTTTCATCAACTTTCGATTTTTCACAGTCATAATGAATTTTTCAGAAAATGACATAACATTGGAAATGGCCAAAAAGCTGGACGATAATAAGTTGAAAGAACTCATACCATCTCTTGGACAAAGGAAAACAGTTACTGAAGCTCTGAGGAAGGAAGACCAAGCTTTTGTGGTGATGAGACAAATATAAAGGCAAAGGATAATTTATTATGCAAAGAATTAAATGAATTGATTATGATATGATGGTAGTTTTATGATGTATATTATTATATAATATACAAAAGAATTATATATTTTATTTTTTGTTACTGTTCAAATTGAGATGAATAAATTATTTGTTCAAATGTATTTTACATTTCATTCATATCCTGTCTTGATTACCTAGGAAGGTTTTTTCAAGAGATCTTCAAAATCTTTATACCTTACTATTTAATTTGAATAATTTTCATTCGTAGTCATGGATGTATCTGGACGAACAGAAATCTTATAATTTATTTTTTAACTAATCAACCATTTAGCTCGTTTGAGGAATATAGTTATGATATATTCGTGATTTTTATTTTTCAGGATCGACTAGTGGAGGGCCTATTCAAAATCGAGTCTTTTGCATCTCGAAAACTGTTAAGACACAGGGACAAAGTTACCACAAAATTGTGTTTTGAAGCTCTGTTAAAAATCTCCAAAATCATCTCAAGCTTAAATGATGTTATTAATTTCAGGTGGTGATTCCTTGTCATATTTTATGAACGAAAGTTTATATAAACTTGTGTCCTAACTTGCTTCGTTTCCGAGTAATGGAGTGTCAAAAATAAAAAATCGGATTTTCATGATCGACTAAAATTTTTTTTGGTCGATTTCGATTAAATCTCGTGTGTTTGTTAGTAGTACCAAGGGGTTTCTTTTCGTGAAATCAGATTTTTTATTTTAATTCCAGTGGCGTCGCAGTTGACACCCCGTTACTCGGAAACGAAGCAAGTTAGGACACGATAAACTTTTTTCCATAAAATATGACAAGAAATTACCTCCTGAAATTAATTACATCATTCAAGATATACTCTTTATTCGTGAAAAATATCCATAATCTTGTCTTGTCTTGTTAAAGAGCTTCAAAATACAAAATTTGCGGAAATTCAAACGACCCTCTCACGGTTTTCGAGATATTCATGAAAGATGGATCGGGATTTGAATGGACCTGTATGATTAATTGGAATAAATTTTATATTTGAAATCATTTCTGAATATTTCAGTTGACAAAATATTCTTTCAAATCAATTCAAACTATGTTTTCTTTTTGTAAAACTTTTTTTTTGATCTACTAACATAATTAATGAGTTTAAACAAACATTCGTAAATCGAATTAATATATTTTGTCAGAAGGGTAAGGGAATAACATTCACTCAAACGGATATTTTGTTCTATGAATTACTAAAATATTTTTATTCTATAAGATAATTTGTAAATTCAAAAATCCCTTTAGCAAATCGAAGAGATTGAAGGTATTGATTCAACAAAATATTTCGTTCATTTTGATTTGTGTAGTTTCCACTTCAAGAAATATTTTGTTCAATCAAACGATGCATTGAATGAGTTAACAAAATATTTTGTTGGCTGGAATCAAATTCAAATCAAAATTCTAAAAGGTAATGTTGAAATATCAAATCATATGATCGACTGAAACATCTGATGTTTTCGAGAAGAAAAAACAAGATTTTCTATGAACAAAACATATAATCAATTGAAAGCAAATTCCATTAAATCTAAAAGGATTTCGGAGAGACAAATCAATGACAATATTTGTTTCATTTGAATTGATATTTAATTGTGGGATACTGACACTTTTATTTATTCGAGTTGAATGATATTTTGTTGATTTAACCAAGTTTTTTTCTGCGTGTAAGTACCAAAAAAAAATTTTTTTTATAGCTTGTGGCAAATATTATTTACCATCACCACGTAAAATTGAATCATATGTGATGAAATGGAAGTGGCTAAACTGATCCATAAAAGTGAAAACAAGCGTGAAATTACTTACGTTACGATATGGGCCTATTTCATAAATATATTGCCTGGCAAAATATTTGACAAAGCTATCCAAAGAACATTGAATAAGTTTAATGAAAACCATCTGAATGCCAGATTCACCGTGTGGTTTCAGAGAAAATATGTCTACTCAAGATGTAAATAAAATATTAACCCAAATATAACCAGTCATCAATAGGGTAGTTGATTCTTGTTCAAAGTAGGTTTTACATGATAAATAATTGTCCGATTAGAGCAAAAAAAAATACAATGTTTTTTGGGAACTAGGAAACCGCAAAACTTTATTTGAAGAGTTTACTTTTCATGGCGAAAACGCTGTAATCCATGTAAGTCTTCAGATTATCTGTGTTGGTCTTTATAGATTATCTGTGCTGTGTGGTCGTACTGCTTGTGAACAAGCATTTGTCAAAGGTTATGAAATAGTTATTTACCTAACAAGAGCTCCTTTTCCGCACGCGACGGCAGTTAAGGGCGGAAAAGACATTTTTCGTAAGAGTTATGTTAGGTTAGTTATTAAAAAACAAGGTTTTAATAAACAAGTTTTTGTACAACTGACATTAAAAATGACGTTTTTAATTCATTGACACATGAACTAAAAACTGACGTTTTCACAAAATCACTTTTAACACTAGTGTTAAAAGTACTTTTAACACTAGTGTTAAAAGTAAAATGACAGATGAGATGATGGATACTCAGTAATATAGATCTCTCTAACACTTCAATCAGATATTATAATCAGAACACCTACTCAAGAGGAATCGTTTATAAAAGTTCACACATGTATTTGGCCGTTTGCGCAATTGGTAATACTAATTCCTTTTGAAGTTACAAACGAAGTAGTATTTAGTCCAACTGTAGAATGTCCTTCATCACTGACAAATAATGACATTCATAAATAAAGTGCGTTGGGGTTTATTATTTTGAAGTATCTGTCAGTCAGCCTTGTAACCCAAAGATCGTGTGTTCGAATCCTTATGGATCTTATTTTTTTTTTGTTTTTTTCTTACTAGCAGTAACTGTTGAACAAAAAATTTTGTATGATACATTTGTTAAAAGTGATTTTATTTTGCTCGTGGGGTTGCTCCACTCGCTAACGCTCGTTTCGCAATATTCCCCACTCACAAAATAAAATGCCACTTTTAACACTTGTATCATAAATAACTATTTCATAATAATGCTACAAAATGACTAATAAGACAGAATAGTTACATAGATCATTTAGTTAGTCCTAAATATCATTATTTTCAAAAATACAAAAATCGTGCGGAAAAGTAAGTTTTCCGAACGTTTTTTAATCGTACGGAAGAGTACAACTTTCAAAACGAAAAATCGTGCGGAAAAGTAACTTTCTCGTTAGAAATAGTTATTTTTGTGTCTAGTGCGAAATACTACTTTGGTGATCGAGAATTGATTTTTTTAACGAGGCTCAGCCGAGTTGAAAAAATAGTCCAATCACCAAAGTATTTCGCGCACGAGTTGCAAACAAAATTTTTTCTACAATCGTTAAAAAATATTGTTCTAAAATGAGTAATATGCTTAGCTAAATATAAAAAATAGTTTTAAACTGGCTTAAAATGAAATGGCATTTGTTGACAATTATTTTCTTGGATTTTGGATTCAATGAGGATCATAAAGGTTAAAATATAAAAATCTTATATAGTTCACATGCAGTGCGCGAAATATGTTTTTCGCAAATTTGTGCTTTCTGCTTCCACGAATCAAACGGGAACAGTAACAGTAACACGTAGATTATAAAGGATTTTCAGAAATATTTAATGATGAAAATAACACTATCACGTCCACAATAGACCTCGAGTAACATACGAAGTTTGCTTACAAATTGTATGAAATCACATCATGACCGATAGCCATTTCAGCAATCCAAATTGAATTGAATAAAAAAAATCATTTTTTAAATCAAAGTTATGCAGCCATCTGAATTCGATATATTTTGATTTCGTAATTCATAAAAATTTTTTGCCTTCATGTAATTTATTTTATTGTATGAAAGAATAATTGGTCTCTTATACTGTCAGTTTCAAAAATTTTGCACATACGGAAAACTTTTTTATTGCTCATTTGTGAGAAAATTGTATTCTTCATGAAAATTGGTGCATTTCAAAAAAACTCTTATAGAGTTAAAAACTTGTATTTGAGTCATCAAAATTCTGAATTTGCAAACAGTGAATTTTGATCAAGAGTAAACTACCCTTATTTTTGACATTATCAATGAAGTTTATTTAGAAAAGTTGTTTGTTATTGAAAACAATTATTGGATTTAGAATCACAGTGATCTACGCAACAGAATATTTTTTTCGCAATTTTTCATGGTTTTAGTCTCATAAAAAGTACTAGTATCTCATATACACCCTATAAAAATAAGTCAATACAAAATTTGGACCAATTTATTATTCATACTGAAATATCGAAATTTGTTGAAAACGTTTTACTAGTTTTTTTGTTCAAATTTGATATTTCACTCTCTATGTAGGTACGTCCATAATAATAACTATCAGTAAGATTTTATAGCAGAAAAGTATTGAATAATAGTTATTTATGCAACAAGTGCAAAAAGTAGGTGTTTTTTTGCAATAAACTATTTTTGCACGAGTTTCATACAATATTTTTTCTACGTTCATGCAAAAACCAGAAAATGGTTTAGGTGGCATTAAGACATTGTTTGTTTAAATCTATCTGTTAAAAGTAATTCAAAAACATTTTGTGTAATTCAGATGATATTCGAAAGAAAAAATTTTATTTTTAACAAATTGCATTTTCTAGTAATTTCATAGTCAATTATATAATGAATATGATGAAACATACAACTATTTAAAACGTAATACAATCTCACAGAAAATGGGCTGAATTTGGCGTCAACAGATGAGTGCAATAAAGAGACAATTTTTCCACCATATATAGTTCAATAAAGTTTTGTTTTCTGCATTAACGTAGAAAAATGAATTAGTTGGTGCTAAATGATTGAATTATACAAATCTGCGAATTTACGACCACTTTAATCACAAAAAACTTTTTTTGATAGATTTTTTTGGTAATATCAAAAATGAGGGTAGTTAATCAAAATTCCTATTTTTTGTCCTATACACTGTGTGAAAATTTGGACTTTTGATAACTTCAATACAAGTTTTTCGCAATGAGCCAATTTATATGAAGGATACAATTTTCTGACAAATGGATAATAAAAAAGTTTCACATATGGTGCAAACTTTTTGAAACTCACTGTCTATAAGGTTTCATAATGTATCGCTGATCCTTAAGTTTGAAAAATTGTTAAAAAAAATTGTTTAAAATTGTTTTTTCCGTTAACCAACTGTCGTCCCCTTACGAACCGGCAGCACTAAAAAGTCGAAACTTGTGCGAGCCAAGTATTAGCGAGGTCTTACCTTTTATCTCCCTATCTTTTTTCGTCCGGCGAACGGTTTTCGATTCAAAAAACTAAATGAGTCTGTAAGTCTCAATGAAATGTAATATTTTGTTTTGAAATCGAAAATTATGGAAAGATAGAGGGCAATCATAAACATAATATTTGTTTAAAAAAAAACTGAGTAATTTTTATTAAATTTCAACACCATGTATCTCAGATTTAAAGCGATTGATGACCTACGTTCATATGAATAAATTTTATTAAAATTAAATAAGCATCATTAGGATTATCGTGCTTCAGGATCAACGTTCAATAATTATTAAACACCGAGTATAATGACGGATATTCGTAACAAATAATTCTTTAAAAAATATGTCCTATATGAGTAAAACAACATTTGTTTTCTTGGTTCATTCGTATAATTCAAAAATATATTTATGGGTTTCCGTCATTGCATTCGTCTTATAAAAACTTATTACATAAATACATCACCTAATTAAGCCTAAAGACTAGTTTTTGGGTAAGGGAAGTAGTCAATTTATAGAAATACGTGTTCCACAGTGATGGTTCCAACTTTGAGTCTACTGTCAGATAATACTTTCTGAATAAAATATGCACGATGTTGAAGGCGACTGCTTTTTTCAAACAAATATTTTGTTCACATTTTCTTTACCAGAAAAATGAGGCTAGAGTGGGAATTACATAAAATGTTTATCCCTCATCAGAATGTTGGGGAAGTTTTTCTTTAATCGAAAACTAATGTTTTTTTTGATACACTATAAGAGGAAATTACAAAAGTTCTGCAAACTTGGCAGATACATCGGAAGAATATTCCGAACAGTTGTGCAGATCTGTAACCTTTTACGTTGACCGGAAGATCTATTTTTTTAATTCGTGGTTATTTTTTTGATCATGGTGTCTCGAAATTATTGAAAAAGGTTTGAAACTTCGTTTCAAGTTTTGAAAACATCTGATGCATTCACAAATTTGTAACCTTGTACACGATCTGGAACTTCATGCAATTTTGAAAAATGTAATAAATTTACAAATTGGATTTTTGCAGTTATTTCGAGACCACTTGATCAAAAAAATTACCACAAATTAAGAAAATATATGTTCCGGTCAACATAAAAGGTTGCAAATCTACACAACTGTTTTTCCAATGTATCTGTCAAGTTTGCAAAACTTTTGGAATTTTCTCTTATGGTATATCAAAGAAAAACATTATAGGTCGATAAGAAAAAAATTTCCGTACACCTGACTTGATTCGTGATATGAAATAATATATTCAATACTACTCCAAGTTTACAGAACTTTTGGAATTTTCTCATCGAGTATACAGCGAAATTTAAGTTAATTGCCATTTTGATGATGTTGACCAAAATTTGAAAACTTTTGGAATTATTGTTAAATTATCGATTTCTCGTATCTATCTCTACTGGCCTACTAGACGTTATAGTCCAAGAGGCATCATTGAATTTTTGGTAGGTACTGTTTTTACGTTCATCGATTGTACGAAGGCGAAGAATGGAAATGCCATTTTTTTAAATTTCGTGTTGAATTGTATATAATACATATCTTTTCCGTTAGGATTAGGTAAGGTCCTCGATACATTCGGAGGGCATGCTGGTGTCATTCAGCCAGATACTCACTCCCCACGTCCGTGGGGTGTGATTATTATTGGATCCGAAAATCTAGTGCCCTGATTTAGTCTGCTATGATTTCTGCCGCATCATGGCAAGCCGGTATAATTTTCAGACTAGAGAACTGCGTCTCTATCATTCCACTAAGTACCCCTATGATCGGAACTACAAATTCAAATTCTGCGGAGTTCAAAAGAGTGAATTTCAATATGGAGTCCGTTTCTCCTCCTACTTCTGGACAAGGTTCGTTTATCTCAATTTGATGGTCGAAAAGGACTACTTACATCAGTTTTGTTGGCTTGAATATGACTGAGAATGGGAAGAGATTAGTTCCAGTATATTCGGTACTTCTCATTCTCCATAACGGACTCAAGATATCCCGCAGAACATGAAGCAACACCAGTGTTATATGGCTCTAGGCTGAGACCGCATGAGCTTGGCAAGCAGAAAGTAAATGCATTATGCATCACGAGACTGCGGTATAGCAGGTTGTTGAAGACACCATCCTGACAAATCATTATGAATGCCTCTGCCTTAGACTTTAACCCACTTGACCTGAGGAATGCAAAGGTCAAATTTTTGAATAGGCGAAGGACTCCCATGTTCTGGAAAAAGACCCCTTCCATTGGCTTATTCTTATGTATATGCCTTCAGGAGTACTTCAGGTCTCTGCAGCTTCAACGCGAGAATTTTGCTGAAAGAGGTCGAAATTGAGGCAACCTCGTTGGTTTCGAAAAGCAGACCAAATTCACTGGCTGCTGCACGGGCTACTGCCTTAAAAAGAAATGCTCCAATTGTTATGTATTTCTTATTTATGTATCACATTGTATTTTCATCAAGTAGTTTGATCAAGTCATTTCAAATTAGAAAAATATATTCGTTTCATTCGGTTTTCCCTTGGAAATTTTTTCTGATAATGGTCAGCCCTTCAGCTCTTCTGAATTTAGAAATTTTGCTGAACATTATAGTATAAAATTAACTACTTCGAGTCCTCACTATCCTCGATCCAATGGTATGATAGAACGTCATAATCAAATAGTTAAAAATCTATTTACCAAAGTTTTGGAAGATAATTCTGAAGATCTCTTGTTGGCTATCCTCTACTATAACAATACTCCAAAGAATGGGATACCTTCTCCATCTGAACTACTTATGGGTAGAAGACTTCGCACTCTGATGCCTGTTCCCAAGAGTCATTTGATCCCTAATTTTGAAAGAGAACCGTCTCGACAAAAAATGCAGTTGAATCAATTTAACCAGAAGCAGCAATATGACATTAATACCAAAAAACTGAGCGGATTACAAATTGGTCAAAAAATACTATTTCGACATAATAATGAATGGAAGTTTGGAGAAATAGTGAGAAAAAACAGAGAAAACGACTATAACTTACTTGAAAGTAGTGAACGAGTAATTTACAGAAGAAATCGTGAACATCTCAGACCATATAAATCTTCAGCTTCAACATCACTACAATTTCACGGAAACCTTACTAGTTACTACAGTCCAGAGTTCAGAATAAATGAAAAAAATCAAGATGGTCAAGATCTTGGAGCTAAAGATGAATCGACAAAGTCTAGTGAAGCATACCCGGAAGCTGAAATTCCACTGGAGAGTTACCACAACGATGATGGCGGCGCCGGCAGTATAACAACACGAAGTGAAAGAAAAATTATTATTCCAAAACGATTCAACTGATTTTTTTTTTAAAGAAATGGGCGTGTTATGTATTTCTTATTTATGTATCACATTGTATTTTCATCAAGTAGTTTGATCAAGTAGTTTCAAATTTGATTTTTGAGTCAGATATAAAAAGTTGTCAAACGATTAAATGTCAGCTTTTTCTCTCGTATTCAAAATACCATTGTATTAGCAAAAATCAGTTATAATTCAATACGAGGAATCATAACACCAATCCCTGCTTCTTGATGAACACAGACCAAGCAGAGAAGGGGATCTCATCTCCTGATGTCTTCACAGGATCTATCTACTACTAATCTGTTATTTAGACACTCCAACTCAATAGTCCACGGCCTTCCTGTTGTCTGGGTAAGTATGACCGTGAAAGTCCTGTCCAGTCCATTTCACAAAGGAGTAGAGTGGGATCCGAACGGCAAGAATATAATTTGCAACAACTTTGTTCACCCCGACAGTTCTGACGACCAGATCCGAGACAATAAGCGGCGTTTGACCACCGCCAGGTAGGTATACCTCTCTCCGGCATCAATATGATGTAGTCTGCGCTTCCGTCTTGGAGCTGGATATCATCTCCATATTCCTCGCATCGTCCTCATTCAAGAGGAATCGTCGATACCACACTCTTGGGCTTGACTTGACCAGATCTTATGATGAAGCCACTTTGCCATAGCAGCATTGGTTGACCAATGCGTCTCACTATTTGATCGGGTACCGCAAGACATCTGAGCAACTGCATGATAAGCTCATGCTATGTTGTATCAAATGCCTTGCGATAATCGATCTAGGCCATCGAAAGGTTACGCTTATGAAGCCCGGAATCCTGCTTGGTACATCTATCGATGAGCAGGTTCTCCTTATAGCCAGCAGTCCCCTTCTTTGACCCTGTCTGCTCATGTATCTGTCATACACCAAGTCAACTGCGGAGATTATTCGTGTATATATGAAGCGTGAGCAACGTGTAACACGCGTGCAAGCAAGTTATTGGTCTGTAATTGTTGTTGTTCCCTACCCAGCCATGAGTTGAAAACTCTTGCCAGATGGCGGCGAGTACTGGGAAGTTTTTACCACGAATAGTTATTTCACAATTTCACTCATTAGGGCACAGATCATCATGTTCAGGCTGAGAAAGTCTCCTATAAGAAGCTTCGAACTGAGCTAGGGCTGGAGTATCAGGTTATCCTCAACACGTAAAGCCTCTTGAAATGAGCCAGATGGTTCATCGCGGAACTTCATGTAGTCCGCAACACTTCTCGGCCGTCTCACTAGTGAATCCTTTGCACAGCATTCGTATTCTATCTAGACAGTGTTGTTTGATGATAAACACCTCGCCTTAATTTTGGGTGGTGAGCTCGTCTAAAACCCCCCATACACATGTTGGACGAGCATGTTGGTGAGAGTAGTTGGAAGCTGGCTCGGCGAATATGCGTGAATGCGTGTGAGACCGACGAACCTGGTTGGTAGTTGGAATGCTCTGCTCGGTGTGCGGCTTGCCGATCCCTACCAACACGAACCGAGCGTCGAACATGTTGGTACACGTATGGTGATATCAAGAGCATGTTGGTGAATTGCATTAGTTTCTGGTAGTGTTGAGCGAAAGTGTGCATCAAATATTTATCATTGGCACAGCAGTTAGGCTCGCGATTCAAATTTGTGACCGAAGTTGGCATGTTCGGTGCGTACATGTGTGGAAACCGAGTGATTTATTCGAGCCGAGCATGCTTGAGCGTGTATGGGGGGTTTAAATCTTGCGGCAATCCGCTGCACTGTAGGCGTAAAGAGCCTTTGTTGTCTCGCCGACTTAATTTTAGCTTTCAAGTTGTATACGCATCGCTAATGCCTTCTAATCAGAGGGATGGTATGCATCACCTCCGCTTGGGACAAAGTTTGAGCGGCAAATGTGATTTGCCGGACGTCAGTCTATTCTGAAAGAACACTTTGAATCTCCGCATCCACCCGTGCCCGCTGCCACAAGCCACAAGGTCATCAAGATCATTCTACAAGTTTTGATGCCCTCTATTGGTGCCATGATGTGAGCCTCCTCTACAGTCGGAACGTCTCGTGGCATATCAGACACTTTGTTGTAACCGGCTGAAGCGGAGCTCCTGCATAGTCTCGTCCCCGAAAATGAGAACTTGAACCCTAAGGTTTTTGGGCAGAAAAGGCGGCAAGTGCAGGATGTTTTGCACACCACTGAGCCAGCATTCTCGTCATGTTTCTTCTTCAAACTTGCTCACTGCTCTCGTAGCAATGCAGAAGACAGTCCATTAATTTTCCCGTCCACTCAAAGCGTCCGTTGTTATCTGAGTTTTTATTTGGCAACACGTCGTTTTGGGTCCCACCACCTCGACTTTGACCCCTGCGACCCACGGTCATGACTATCATTAGAATTATTATTATTATTCGACCATTCGATATTGTTAGAAGCCAGAAGCTGCAGAAGAATTTGTGGAGATGGATAAAACAAATTGAAAAAGTGTGTTAGTTGTGGTAAATGGGGATTCTTGAGCTTTCAATGCATCAGCTGGAAGAAGCGTTGTTTTGACTGGTTCATGTCTTATTTTCATACCTGTTTAGTTACTTGAGTTATTCAAACAGTTGGAATAAACCAATTACTGGATGGTTGTGTTTAAACAAAACTTGGTGAAACCCTTCAAGCATAAAAAACAGTAGCCTTCATTCAATGTTGAATGAAGAAAGTAAATTTATAGAAAAAACTTGGCAGCAAGACCCAACATAGTTGATACATCTGAAACACCTTATCTAAGTGAATGGCAGATCATAAATAACACGATTAAATAAAGTCACTGGTTCTATGAAATAGCTCTATATCAGATCTCTCGCTTAACACTGTAATATCACTTAATGAATTAACTTTGAACATTTCCACGAGGTCTTTCAATAATTATTCAGGTTGATTCTTCTGTATTCTTCAATTTTATCTAGCTTGCTAGGACATTTGCCCGAGGTCACCGTGTAAGTACCATATTCGCATTGAGGGTAAGCGCATTGCCCATCTTGGATACACCTGAAAACACAAAATTTGAATCATGATAATGAAAAAATAATGCATCAAAAAAGGGACCAGAAAATTATAGAACAAGACCTGGCACGTATCTGTTTTTTTAAACACACAAAACCATTTGGGAAATTTGCTCTCGGTAAATTAGCTGAAATTTTATAATGTTGATATAGTGGAATGGTAAGTTTGAATACAAGTGAGTTCAAATCATTTTGTATGAGTCGTTTCTGAGATATAAGCGGCCAAAACTCTGTGAAAGTTCTCATAAGATTTGTTTTTTCAACAGTCCTCTAGACTAACCTTCTATTGGTCATGCTGAAGTGTTCTTTGCCTTTCTTCAGCTGCATGCAGTCTATATTGTCATCTTCACAATCGCAAGTACACTTCGGACTGTTGCTTGAGGACTGAAATGGTTTTGGGCATTTGCACCTGAAAGAAATTTAAGCGAAATTAAAAACTGAAAAAAATAACTAACAGCGCCAGAAGTCAAACTTTTTATGTTTTTCGAGAGAAAAATTGTCTTGAGACTATAATAGAAATGATTTATATCATTAGTCAATAAAAATGTACAGATTACCCCGAATTAATTGCTACAGAAGTTTCACTTGTACATGTATATAATTCGTACATATATGTATATGTACATTGTTATGTACATAATCAGTACATGCAAGTGAAACTTCCGTAGTAATTAATTCGGGACAATCTGTACAGTTTTATTGATTTATAATATAAATCATTTCTATTATAGTTTCAAGTCAATTTTTCTCTACTGCAATGTATTTTTTTTTGGACACTCATTGACAGTTTTCGAATAATATAAAAAATGTCACTTCTGACGCTGTCAGTTTTTGACTGACGCATATATTTTTTTTTCTACTCATGTATATGAAAATGATCATTTTTCAACCGGATACCCTACATGAAAGTAATAGTTTTTCACTCTAGAGATGAAAATGAAACAAACGAATATTATGATGCGACCTGATGGGAATATACTAAAATCAAATTGATGGATTTTTGACACTAATGACAGTTAATCTCACTGCTTGGCACTTGAATTAAATTAGCAAACGAACGTCACTTCGTTTGACAGTTTATAAACATTTTCACGATTATTTTTGAACTTCTTTCTATAACTATAATTAATATGGACACTGACAGCGAAATTGATGAATCATATACACCACCTAATTATAGTTCAAGCGGCAAACTCAGTTTCCAACGAGGAGGAAACCGCTGAGAATATTATGTACACTAATTCCCAAAAATCGTAAGTAATGCCACTAATACCCAAGTAATTCCCGAGTAATACCCAGTAATTCCCGAGTAATACCCCCCAAGTAATGCCAGTAAGGCCCGTCAGTAAGAAAACGTGTCTTATTGTTAAAGTCAAATGACCTTTTTTTTTATTGCACAATTCGGATTTCATTCCAATTTTCCCATTCCCATGTTTGAAGACATTTTTTTATAAATTTTTATAAATTTTGATAAAAAATTCATAATCTCCGATATTTCCAAATAGGAATTTTGAATCTAATCGAATTAAAATCACAAAACTCGTCCTCCATCTTGGAACCACCATTTTGTTTTTTACTAAAACAAAAATTCTATAATGCATTGTACATATAAAATCTTGTAAATTGAAGCTTGTACTCAGAAAAAAATAAAGGTATACCTAGTATAGAATATTCCAGGTGATGGGTATAATTTTTAAAAGAGTATACGAGAAGGGTACAATTATTGCAGGAATTTTATTAAACATGTATCAATATTTGGGTATCTACATTGGTCTATTTCGCGCTAGTACGAAATATATTTCGCACGTTACCTATTTCATTTCGCACTAGTTCAAAATACCTGATTTTTCATACCAGTTTACACTGCGAAATGATACGTATTTCGAGTTTGTCGTCGGAAATGGATTTTTTTAGAGAAGTATTTTGTATCTGTTTGATAAGATTCTTGGTAACCTTGAGTTGAATCAATGTTAGGTATTGGTTAGCATTGGCAGACTGAAGGGGGTCAGTATCAGAATTTTGTGTAATGCAATGTGAAAACTGAACATGGAAAATTGAAACGTGACCGGAAACACAAAAACTCGCTTACCTTTTAAGATTTTCTGGTTTGGGTGTGTTAAAAAGCATATCTGAGGATTTGAATGTGATTCCACTGTTGTCTGTGGTCTCTGGGATGTATTCAGATTTTTCTTTACATTCACATTCGGTGTGGTTATAGAAATCCAATTTCACAACCCTAGTATATTGAGTGCCCACTGTTTTCTCCTGAAAAAAACAGAGATTGGTTAGTATCGAAACTATGAGATGATTTATTTTATTGAAAAGCATAAAGAACTGCTATCAGCTTTGGAGACGTGAGCGTAAATGCTATTATTTTGTGAAAATTGTAATATTCTCAACCAATTTTATACCGGCCCCAGATAATACAAAGACGTCCTCAGTACGTCCACAGGACACAAATCTAAGACATTCAAGACGTCCCGAAGCCGTCCATTACTGGACATAAGACGTCTTTAGGATGTCCTGGGGACATCCAATGTTACAAATTGGAACGTTCTGGAGACGTCCATTATGTGTCCCTGTAAGGTCTTCCATGGACATCCAAGGATGTTTTTAGGATATCAATTTTCAAGGTTTTCTTTAACCCATGATCCTAGTCAACAGAAAGTGACATACCAACTAGAAAAAGTGAAAAGGATAATGATGGAAAGTGATTTTCGAAAAAACATTTATAAATTATTTTAAATTCTGACACAAACATTTACATCAATTACAAAACATAATACCTATAGAGCAGTATAGATCACGGCTCACAACAGCAATAAATACAGGATATTATATTTTCTCAGATCAACGTATTCTTTTGATTGTAAAAATAACTTCAAATTCCGCCACAACCAGAAATTATGTTTATAAATTAGGTTAGGAAACCACAAGGCAAGAGATAAGAGACAGCACAGGACCACAAATGGTACAAATCACAGACTTCACAGGTTTGACATAAAAGTCTATTTTTGGAAAAAATAATTGGAGAATAATTGTTAGAGAAATAATAAACAATCAAGAGTATGATTTAAGTCGCCAACCCAATGACACGAGACTGTGAACTCACTGAAATATGGACGACAATAAAAGGAAAGCAATAAGCGCTCTGTGATTGGTCACTGCAATGGCGGGAAGTTTAAACGAAAAGATAAGAATGAGGCAAATTGAGTTGAAAATGCGTGAATTAATAGCAAACCTAACCTGACCTGACTAACCTAGCGCGAACAGAATAACCATGCAAAATTGATAACGATATAACGACTATTCATCTAATACTGGCGGCAACTGAAGAAACTCACTGAGCTAAATGAGCTCAGTGTAAAATGTATGAAATTTATGACGGAAAATTAAAGCAAAACACGTTTTAAATTTTTGAACAAGGCACAAGAAACGAAAATAATATAGTGAGTCGGTAATATGAATTTGGCCTGAGTTTGGACGTCCTGGAGATGTCCTGAGGATATTCGCATCGGACGTCCCAAAAACGTTCCGAGTCGTACGTCCCCAGGATGTCCATATTAGGTTCTGGGACGTTCGGACCTAAATTGGACATGAAATGAACATCCTCGGGACGTCCAGTGCTATCTGGGGGGCAATATCTGGTTTGTACGAAAGTTTCAGGAGATGATGACAGTTTTAGATTTTGAATGTATTATAGCTTCAAATAAACTAAAGACACGCTTTCGTAGTAATATGGACTAAAAAACTTCAATGTTGACTATGCGTGTGATGCTTGATATCAGTTATCTGTATTTTTTGTTATAGCTATTGGCAAATCCTTTTTGGACTGAAAACTACAAAACAGTTTAGTCATTATTGATTTGATAGTTCATGGGTATTTATAGGGTGCAAAAAGTGGTGAAGGTATAATGCAAGACTCAGATAAAACCCAAAGGGTGGATATATTGTTCAATTATTTTTGGACTTGCTACATACAACTTGATGAGAAAGTACTTGCAAAAGTACTCTTAGAATTCGAGTACTTTTACTCGGAGTAATGTACTCGAGAGCGTGTGTAATGAGTAAAGTACTTGGTACTCTGTACTCGTTCATCAATTTATTGGAAGTACCCGGTACCCAATACTCGAGTACAATTTATTCAGTACCCGGCCCAGCTCTGGTTGAAAGTCAGTGACTTTTAATACTGCTGTCTTAAAATTGCATTTTTAAAAAAGACAGCTTATATTAAAAGGCCAATAGTGTTTGTAGAAAAAATATGTTTTTTTGATCCTTCCAAGATGCGATCGAATATACAATCAAATACATGTTTCACTCAGACAACTGACTAAAATAAATTTAAATTGTAGGTACATTCTTGACTCGCCTTGTACGGTGAGTAGTAATTAGTATGAGTGTGCAAACACTATATAAAAGTATAGGATACAGAAAAAAAACGCTACTATAGTTGTATAAATACTGGTAAACTGGTATTAGATTAAGTTTGCAACAATTCTCGAAATAATTGCGAAATGAACTTCTGGTAAGAGATGATCCAGATAGGTCAACTTGATATAAATAGTTCTAGGAAATGTATGCAGTCGCAAAATTGAAAGATCGTTGTACTAAAAATGTAATGTATGCATGCACAACTGTCTCAAATTCCAACATGTTTATTTGTTTGATGTGAAACTGGGATTTAAATAGCTTTATGCGAATATTGCTATACATGTATTAGACAATTTCGAAGGTTTTCATTTTTGAAATGAGTCATATTTTGTTTTGTATGAGGATGTGTGGGCCATTATAGGGGATGGTTACTGCATATTGGAAAACCTAATAACCGATTTTAACATACGTCACGTGACTACCAATATGGCGGCACTTTGGAAAAATTGATTGAGAATTGGCAAAATGAGTGGGGTGGTAAATATAGTAAAAAGAGTTATTTGAGAAAGTTGTTTATGATTAAATATTAGGCCCACGTGCGAAATTTGAAATATCTATTTGAAAAAATTGAAAATCGCAATGTTCTCTAAATATTATTTCAATAATAAAAAAATACAGAGTTTTTTGGTCTCAACTAATTTTTAAGGATCTTTATCAGCTTTTGTATTGGTATTGGTAAATATAGATGGTGACTGATGCGCTGCGACCTGATTAGATATATTGTGCCCCATCTTTTTCTGCTATCACAAGGTGTTCTTGTTTAAAGCAGCCCTTCAAGTCTGAATTCCTTCAGTTTGAGAATTTTGAGGGGGTCTACTCGTAGTATTTCTTCCACAGTCAGCTGGTGTGATCCCAGAGTATATTCAATCTTTTACAATGTACAGCGTAACACTCCTTCAATATGTTGTGGGGTGTTTCTGGATGTTCCCCACAGAATTTGCAGGTGCTGTCCTCCTCCAAGCCTAGCTTCTTCAGATGCCCCGTTAGAAATCCCGTGATTGTCTTCAGACTAGTTTTGTTGAGGTTAATCAGTGTCTTCGATCTTGCTCGGTTGAAATCGCCGAGAAGATCTTTGGCCTGCCTCAACCCTGGATGTCTTAGCCAGTATGTTGCTCTCATTGCTTCTTAAGCTTTATTGAGTTCTGGCCCGATCAATGGCGTTGCTGCGCCTTTCCGTGCCAGGGTGTCTGCTTGTTCATTGTCCTCCAGTCCGACGTGCCCCGGCACCCAGAGGAGGGTCACCTTGTTGTTCCTGCCTAGATCCTAAGTTTGTCTAGGCATTCCCAATCCATCTTCGAGTTGATGTTAGAAGAGCTCAACGCTTTGATGGCTGCTTGACTATCGAAGAGGATCACGATTTCCTTGTTCCGGTATTTCCTGTTGAGGTTGAACTGAATGCACCTTTCTATACGTGAATTTCCGCTCGAAAAATGTTGGGGAGTATTTGGTGCGAGGCCCAAAGACTCCTGCTCCAGTTCCCTCGGGAGTTTTGGACCCGTCCGTGGACCATGTTATGGTATTCTTTCCCAGTTCTCGGATGGATTCTATGTTCCATTCTTGCTTGGTGTTAAATTCCGTTCGAAAAAATTTCTCGAAACTAAATTTTCTGGTAATTTCATCAGTTGGGAGATCGGCAAGGTGTGCACAGTTGGTGGGGGTTGAGCCCCTTAGACCGTGTGCTATCCCTTTGAGTCCGACTTTAGCCAACCTGAGGTTTGCTTCCCAAGCAGTTTTCCTCACCATGTTATGGAGAGGAGTGAGGTCCAGAATGACCTTTATTGCTTCTGTTGGAGTCGACCTCATTGCACCTGTCATACAAAGACATTCTAGTTTTTGCACTTTTGTAAATAATGAAAGGGTACTCTTTAGGTTTGTTCCCAAATGGTAGTACAACATTTCATGAACTAGTTTTTACTGGTGACTCTTGCTGTTGTAATGGTTCATATCTTCCATATTCGTCTGATTTTTTCATATGTTTTTAAATTTGAAGAGTCTACATAGAACACATTTCTTGACCGCAATCAAGTTTTGTGGAGAAAGAAGGAAAACATGTATTTTTTGAGAAAATAATAAAAAAGGAGCAGCTAAAGTAGAAAATCTCAAGTATTCCACGTTGTACTGTGGAACACATAAGTATTGTTTTTTCTTTTTTTTCACAAAACTTGATTGGGGTCGAGAAGAGTGTTCTATGTAGACTCTTAAAACTTAAAAACGTATGAAAAACTCATACTCATAATAGATATGAACCATTACAACAACAAGAGTCTAGTTAAAACTAGTTTTTTGATATTTTGCTCTACTATTTGGGAATTAACCTGAGAATTTCCATATTAATGGTGAGTTTACATAAATTTATAATGATCCCTAAAATTTAGTTTAGATCAAAAAAGCAGAGTTTTTTCAATCAATAAAAAATATTTAGAAAAATTGCGATTTTAAATTTTTTCAAAGATATATTTCAAATTCCGCTTGTGGGCCTAAAATTAAATTATAAACAACTTTCTCGAATAACTTCGTGGAGTAAATATTCGATGCTATCATGCACCATGATTTAGCAAATTCACAAAACAAAATGAAAGCTTCCGAATGTAATCCAAAGAAATCGAAAATATTTACAAAGCTCGAAATAGAACGCTTCATGAAACAAGCTAATAATGAAGAATTCCTGTAATCCAAAGTTGTTTTAGTCGTTAGAGTATTTGAACAATTCACATAATTATTATACCTTTTGTGTAACTTTTAGGCAATAAAGGGTCATTTCGAAATTTGTCACTTTCGAATGCTTTCACAAAAAATATTTTCTGTCATTAAAAATTACGTTTTTAATACACATGAACTAAACTGACTTCACAAAATCACTTTTAACACTAGTGTTAAAAGTAAAATGACAAATAAGATGATGGATACACAGTAATATAGATCTCTCTAATAAAAACACTTCAATCAGATATTATAAACAGAACACCTACTCAAAAGGAATCATTTATAAAAGTTCACACATGTATTTGGCCGTTTGTGCAATTGGTAATACTAATTCCTTTTGAAGTTACAAACGAAGTAGTCTTCAGTCCAACTGTAGAATGTCCTTCATCACTGACAAATAATGACATTCATAAATAAAGTGCGTTGGGGTTTATTATATTTTGAAGTATCTGTCAGTCAGCCTTGTAACCCAAAGATCGTGTGTTCGAATCCTTATGGATCTTATATTTTTTTTGTTTTTTTCTTACTAGCAGTAAATGTTGTACAGAAAAATTTGTATGATACCTTTGTTGAAAGTGATTTCATTTTGCTCATGGGGTTGCACAAGTGTGAATATCAGAGTTCATATCGATACTAGTGTGAATATGAAAATCGTTGGTTCAGACTTATCTGGTTTTACATTCAAAATTACCTTCTCTGCGGCAACTTTAACGTACTTAATTGGAAAAATTATTGGTGCCTATCAGAATAACTCCTTTTGTTTTTGCTGCAGATTTCTGAAAAATATCATACAAAAACTAATATATTTGATCGAAAGGCAGTCTTGACAGATAATTTAATCTTGACAATTTGTTAACTGGAAGTTAGATCCTGGGAGTGTCTCCGCTACCGTCTACCCGGCAACATAATCACAACCATCATTTGAAACTCGTGTTATGCAATTCAATACAAATGTAGCTTGACGCATTCTCGTTTTCAGTGTAATTTATCATATTAAATGAATTAGGATTTCTACGAAATTACAAAAAGACTTGTACATAACTCATTACAAAATGACGAGTTTTTGCACACGACGTGTGCACTTTTGGTGTACAAAACACGCTCATTTTGCAACTTGCGTTGCCCACCTATTGAAAATCTCTTCCGGGTTTACAGAACTAAAAATATTGAAATTATTATTTCAAAGAAGTCGATTTCATCTACAAAGTAAGTCTACTTTTTGATGAATCGAAAATGAATTCTTGATTTTATTCATCCTCTTATTCCTTAAAATGATTCATCAGATTTGGATATACGGTGTGTTTTAATTGTCTTTAATATAACTTGAATCATATTTGGGAGGATATTAATCAATTAACGAATTCTTACTGATGAAATGTCGATTAAAACAAGGTTCAATAAGTCAACCTTCAATATCAATGTGAATGGGCTAAAAACTGGTGTGACTACATATTCTCTTCTACCCTGAGATTTATTGATGCTGTTCCGGAGAATGGATAATTGATTTAATGAGGCAATATTTTTTTACAGAAATATTCACTGGCTTTCCATTGCGATTCAGATTGAAAATTATTGCTATTTCTTGAATACATTGTTGAGCAAAATATTGAGAAAATTTTATTTGATTCTTTTTGTAATCGGTTATTATGGTAATATCCATATTCAGTCTATCTGGTATCGTCTGAAAATGACAAGGATCGCGCACTGATAACAATATGCGACCCTTTTTTACACCGTGCGAGAAATAGTGTGCGAAATACTTCTTTCACGCACTGCATGTAAACTATATAAGATTTTTATATTTTATCCTTAATGTTAAACAATCAAGCTAAAATCAAAGGTTCCGCGTTCGTTGTACACTTGTACATAGGTCCTGATAACCTAAAGATGACTAAAGGGTGAAAAGACTGAGCTTGTGGTGCACAAAAATGAGAATAACTAAGTGGTGAATGTTCAAAAGTTAGCAAAAACGTATGTGACTTTCTGGAGCGTCAACTGGCATTTCCTGATGATTGATAACCAGTCCGTGCAAAGCTTACTGTTTCATCATCTGAAAATAAAACTTTTAACTGGTGATGAACGGCTGTATTGCCAAATATGCGCCAAACTGACCGCAAGTTCTTGTCATTTGTCACGAGCTGCTCAATTCCGATTAGGGGCGAGCCATTATTATTAAGTCAATATTTTGTGTCATTTCAACATGACTTTATTGTTTCTTCAATGTCGATAAAAAGTTTATTCAATTTATGAAATATAAATGGAAAGGTAAGGAGAGAAGGTTGTCAGCTGGCCTAGTCAATATTCATGAAAAAGATGTAGAAATTCGTTATTATTCGTTATTTTAACAAACCTTAGAGTTATTAAATGATAGTTTGATATAAAAAATAATGTCAGCTGACAATACGATGTCAGCGGACATAATAAAAGAAGCAATTAGAAACAGTCCGCTGACATGGTATTGTCATCTGATATAGAGTCATGCTCCAAATTTCATTTCATTATCTCTAAAAACTAAAAATTATAAGAATGGGCTACCTTCTGTGGACATCCTGTACATTGAAAGAACAAAATGCTACTAAAAGTGCTGAGCAACATTCGGTATGATCTTCCTTTCGCCCTAGCTCTATTGATTGACTATTGAAGCTAGAAAACGTGAATATTTCACTTCTTGTCACTTTCGGGAATCATTATAGGCAACTATTTCATTGACTAGGTATTCCACTCATGCTAAAATACGCGTTTTTGATTGGTGGAAATTTTCATATTGATAATTGAAAACAGCATGTTTTCGATTTTGTAGTTCGCTTCGTCATTGGTTGTTTCATAAAACAAACTTACCCCACCAGCAAGTTGGTAAAATGACACAACACCGAACTTTGACCCAAACCATGATGAGCACTAACTATTAATTCATATCAACTTCGCAATTTTCGACAAATTTTTGACACAACACCGAACTTCGACCAAAACCATGATACCTTCACTTTTCATTCATATCAACTTTTCGACAAATTTTGCATACACGTAAACCAAAACTCCGCCCTTTCAATTCCCGTAAAAGCATGAAAATGAACGATGAGTCACTATCTATCTACCAATGAACTAAACAATTTAATGGTCTTGTTCGCGTTCGACGCGTTCACAAAATAAACTGTCCGAAACCCGAAACCGTCACAAGCATGCGTAGTCCCACAGAACTCAAAGAATGCGTACAGTTCTGTGAAACTGCACATGCATCCGATGGTTTCACTGTTTGGTGTATGAACGCGAACAAACCTAAAGACAACCAACGAAAGACGCGCCCTGGGAATGGTCACTGAAATAGCGGGAAGTTTGAAATACCAAAACAGCTGCTCTGCGCAGTTTACCCCAAATAGTACTTTTGCAGACGGCTTTCTTCATTATGACGGCAGTCCTCAATTTGATATTTATGTTTTGTTAGTTGCATAGTTTTAGAATTTGAATGTGGGATTAGTGTTCCAGGTTGAATTCAGTAGTAGGCTGTCACATACGCAATCTACTAGTACAAAGGGCGAACTCGATATGAATTGCATCAAAATATTCAACAGCACTAACTGTACTTTCAATATTAACATTAATAATAAATAAAAATGGTTTTGATTTCATTCATGGAATAGTCTTAACAAATACAACTCGTGTACCGATGATTATCATAAATTCCATCTTTTTTTCGAAACAAATTATGTTGCTTTAGGAAACCACACTCGCGCTGGTTGCCAAGCAACATAATTTGTCTCTCAAAGTCGAAGGAATTTTTATTTCGATAATCACCAATACACTTGTTGTATATTACCTACGATAATAATTGATTCTCGTACTACCATTATTGATTCCAAGAGAACAAAATACATTGAATAACAAAAGAAATTCTAACGAGATGCTATGAGAATTCCTTGCATGGATAGGTTGATCCCCTGGATCAGTTAATTCGTGAGAGCGATATATCAATTTAGACTGATGATTATTAATGTCGCGTTGATATAGGCCATTTTAATAATTATTCCAATTATGAAAATTACGCAAGGCTCATTCTCAAACGGGTCGTTGAGCCTATATGAATCCGAAATCCCTTCAATCAGAAACAAGTGAAACGAAGAACGAAGACAATTATAAGTATATTAGTACTTAGTAGGCTGATTAATCCATGATATATCTAACTCATCTTGTACTATTGAACTAGTCACTATACGCGATGACGGACTAAAGGGCAATAAACCTTAGTGTAATAACAGCAATATTATTGATTTATCATTGAGCAGGGACATGTTCATTCTCTCCGTGCAAGAATAACAGTTGAAATTGTTTGAATAAGCTTTGAGGCAAATGCTCGCAAATTTCTCGAGAGGTTCGTCAGTTATGAAACAGATTTGGTAGCTTTTGATCACACCACACGCCTACATCTGCATTAGTATATTGGTTTGAAAACCGTACCAGAGGAAATAAAAATGTATCACGAAATAAAAAACATAGTATATGTGAACATTGTTGAAATTGATATTGATAATTTCCATAAAATCGGCAAAACAGATTATTATCCTCCAGTCAAAAATTTACTCCATACCTCAAAATACACAACTGTTTTCAGAAACGCTAGGAACCTGAGATGAACTTATATGTCGATAGTTAGGGATGCTTTTTTTGGAGCCTAGGAATAGGGTTGAATATATACTTCAGTATTTATCTTAGGAATTCCCAACAAGAGCTGAAGGTTTTGGATTGACGTGGCCGTTAATTGATGGAAATCCATAGTTATGACACTAAAGTAAAAAACGATTAAAATTTCTACAAAATTTATTGTCTTTGCGATACTGTGTATCGAAACATGTCATGTCATGTCTTTGCGATACTGTGTATCGAAACATGTCACAAAGACAATAAATTTTGTAGAAATTTTAATCGTTTTTTACCTTAGTGTCAAGAGCTGAAGGTATTTTTCGATTCATTCGGGTTGAACCAGCCTTCGCTGATGATTGGCAATAACCAGGAAACTGGTACTTTTCATGGTTTCATAAATCGAAAAATAGTTTCAGCTAAGATTATTATGGAGCATTGCAAAATAATTCCTGAACACAACTTTGCTGCCAAGTTCCGAACATATAATTTAACGGTCGTAGGGGACAGTATAGATAATAGATAAAGTATTGTATTATATTCGTATGGTAAATTCATATTACGATAATCGATGGGTTATCAAACTGGGCCTAAAATTCCCCATCTGGTATCGTAATATGACTCTTTACGATACTTATATCGTAAATATCTGTTAGTTCACTTCAGCATCTAAATAGATTTGTCATGTTTTCTAATAAGTGAGTATAATCTTGAAGTCATGAACATTAGAGTTTTGCAGCATGTGGCGATTTTTTTTTTAGCTTGAACGAATATCGCCATTGAACTTGCGAGTTATTTTTGTTCTGGTTAAAGTACGTGAGCAATTTATTACCTGTGAAGGTCAATAGTTGTTTATTTCTAAACACATCTCGGCCAGACTTTGTTACTGGTTAGCATATACTCTAATATGAATTCGAACAAAGTACTAACAGTGTGCGAATAGTACCAAATAATTGGAACAAGAGAAGCGTATTTCGATTTCGTTTCATTTGAGGTTCATGTAAAGTCAAATATTTCGCGTGTCTGAACTGTAAGATGGCACTGAGAAGATATGTTTTTCATACCATAGTGACAGCGATCTTTTATAATATTTCCAATCAACTACCGAATATCCAACGGTCAACCCTACTGCTACTGAATTGTTGCTAAATCTCAACATTATTCGAAGTACTGGGAAATATCTCACTGGATGATTATTATCAGCTGGTATTAATTGTGGTAATGTGGTTCAATGCATTATGTAGCTATATTATATTATATTCTTTTCCTACATTCATGCAAAAAGCAAAACTTTATTGAACTATATTTAGTGGAAAAAGAAGTTCTTTATTGCACTAGTGCAATAAAGTTTTTATTGCACTAATCTGTCATTCTACTTCAACGTGCTGTCATCATGACAAACATAAAAATTCAAACCCACTACATATTTAGCAGATATTCTGTGAGATTATCAATACGTTTTAAACAGTTACATATTTCATATTATTTCGTATTGTTAGCAGCCAGAGTTAAAGAAACATTGGTTTCCCGAGAAATACTCCATAATCAAACTAACTGTACTATGACCACACCTCCTGATAACATACGCGCTCACGGCTACTATGATTTTTATTTTCACTGTGGTTATAGAAACGTCAGTCAAAAATTATTTCTGACAATTACAGAATTGAAAGTTTGAAAATGAGTTACGCTTTTCATTTTCCTACACCTAGTGCCGAATCTTAATGAACCATTTTTTTCTTTTTGCGTGAACGTAGAAAAAATATTGTATGCAACTCGTGCAAAAATTGTTTATTGCACTCGACGTGAAATTGTCCGACGAGGCCGTTAGGCCGAGTAAGATGACACGTTTTGTACTTGTTGCATAAATAACTATTCTTTGTAAATATTGATTGAAAGTTTGATTTTGTGGAGGAAATCCGATTCTTGACATAAACCCAAAAAATCATGTCAAGAACTATTCTTTCTTTTCCTTTCTCCTCTTTTCCAGCTCTTCGTATATGATTATTGTTCAGTGGTTCACAAAATATTTCAGTTTTGCAGTATCTCTGTTTTTTTTTGTGAATGTAGACATCGCGAGCCCCATTACTGTTGATTACCGACCTCTACAGAGCCTTGTCAGTGAATTTAGTGAAACCAACAGGGCCTCTAGTCTTTTGTTGGGTGGAAACCTCGGGAAAATAATTTTTTCGCGATCAGTTGAGTCCTGTCTGTGAATAAGGTGGAATTCACAGGGCCTCCCTAATTTTGTTGTGTGGAGACCTCGGGGACCTCGTTTTTCGAATACTGTGGGCCTCTGCTGAGTCCTGTCTACGAAGTTGGTTGAATTTGTAGTGTCTTCGCTCTTTTGTTGGCTGGAGACCTCGGTGACCTCGTTATTCGAATTCAGTGGCCTCTGCTGAGTTCGTGAATTTGGTAAAAGTTGCAGTGCCTCTGATTTTTGTTGTGTGGAGACCTCGAAGACTTTATTATTCGAATTCAGTGTTCCTTGCTGTGTCCTCAGCGACCTCAGATTTTATTGGGTGGAGACCTCGTTTTTCGAACTCAACCCCAGTGCCGAATCATGTCTGCAAGTTTCGGAAAATTTGCAGTCTTCAGTTTTGTAATGGGTGTACACCACATTTTTCAGAAACAGTGATGTATTTTCCTTGTCTGCAAATTTCGGTTGATTTGCAGAACATCCAGGCTCACCATGGAAACCTTCTTTTGTTCTAAAAGGGGTTATCTTTTCAATCGTTTTTAGTGTTTCCAAAGGTGGGGACCACTTTCTTTGAAGCTGGTTCATTCTTTTTCTTAGATTTTGGTTTATTGATAATGCCTGTGCCAGCGGTTTTCCTGTGGAAGGAATCTTGGGATTCTTTGGTATTGCCCCTTTTTTCCGGTTCACCAGTATATTATTTATTGTATTTTTTTCCTTTGTTTTTCTGATATTCGGGGTTGCAGTGCCCATGGGTTTGTTATAGATATCATCAGTCCGTGCTTGATCTTGCTTCGTAGATTAGATTTGCTTTTAGCACAAACAACAAAATTGTTGGTATAAAATTCAAAAAGAGCAGCTAATATGAACAACTCAGTATAATTTATTTTCATCAATATTTTTCAACTTTGTAAGCTGAACCCTATTATGCCGTTATTTTTTATGGATATAAGTTAATGTTATTCAAAAACAACTGGAATGGACAATAAAGACTCTATTATGATTATTATTAATATTTTTCAATTCTGTTTTGCATCCTGTTTTATTTCCAAAACTGATATTTTAAATCGCAAAACATAAAACTTATTACTTACATACTTCTTCAGTTGTGTCCAAGGTTTTAGGCGGACCAATCCAACATCCGACTGATGAACTGACAAACCGCTATCTAGAACTATTGGCAACGCTGTACAATAAATATGACAGTGACAATAATTCTGTACAATACCTTGTGGACAGTGGCAGAACTATTTTTGTCTTTTCGTTCATGTACTAAGTACAGAGGAATCACTTACTGGAGCGATTTACCGTTTTTTGTCCGAGGTTTTGAAAATCATTATTAAAAATATAAATCGTTTGATTTTATGTCTGAAAAATAGTACGAATAGTTCCTCAATGTTCAGTCTTAAATAATAATAAAAAGATTTTCTGATTTTTTTTTAAATTGTGAGGGAACGTTGAAATCAAAAATTCTGAAAAAAATCGTGATTATCTTTTACGTTCACATTGATATGTCATGATATTTGAAATAAAATCTGATGAATGGCTTTTGTTTAATAACCTCTAAAAATTAAGTTTTTATTTTTTTCTTCGAAAACTGTTCATTAGATTTTCTTCTACATCTCTCTAATTATTCAATTTGAATGCCAAAATAATTCGAATTTTTTTCAGAATTTTTCAATTTGCCGCTTATTTTTTCATGGGTTTACATAAACCTTGAACGAATAATTTTAACAAAGTCGAAATATCCTTTCTTAGCTTCATTCCTTTGAAAGTCTCCCACACACTACTTTGCGAAATTTGTTCCAATTCATGCATTTACTCTTTCTGGAGTCTGTGTTACCGAAAACTCAGTAGGAAATCTATCAAAGAGACGCCCATACAACTGTGTACTAAAATTCCGATTTTGAAATTCCGACTTATAATTCGGTATTTTAAAAATTCCGAGATTTAACTCTGAATTTTGAGAGTTATCACTCAGAATTTTAAGAAGGATGAAGTATTTTATTTTGGTTGTCCCTTCCAGAGCTTCGTAGATTTGTACTTGTACTAAGTGTAATATCACCATAATTTTTCGAAATTGGCCGAGAGCCATTTATTTACTGTGAGGTCCTTTTTTTTGGTGTGCCAAAATACGTCCACAACAATTCGTTTGAGGGTTTCCCTGAAAAAAAAAATCCGAAAGAAAGATGGATTGCCAAGATGACGCTAGAAAAAATGGTGGCCCTTGGGCTAGCAACAAGAAAACTCAAACCATCAATTGTCCTGTTCCAGGAAAACATGTTCGCGTGTCTGAGATATATCAGACAAAGCGATTCTATAAATCGTCGTTAGATTTAGCGGAATAATGCACGCTTAGACAATTAGACGTCGTAAAAATGCTTCTCCTTTTAAAGACTGTGGGCAGACACTGTTATAGGAATGTCACGCTTCGTCTGAGAATCCGATGACAGGTTTAATTTCATTATCATCTCGATTCTTGATTGCAAACGGCTGCAGAATAGAAAGAGAAGACAAAAATGTGAGAAGTACATTTTTTGAATGAGGGCGATTGTAAATTATTTTTTCTACTAGCGTGCGGAAAAATCCACTTTTCCACACTCATTTTAGTTTTGAAAGAGTCACTTTTCCGCACTAGCTCGGAAAAGTTTTTTCCGCGCTCTTTTTAGTGTGGAAAAAATATTTTAGTGCGGAAAAGTAGGTTTGTTTAGTTTTTGCGGATTATACTGACATTTAAATATTGCGTCGCAGAAGGTTAAAATAGAAAGCTTACCAAGTATAGTTGTATAGTTTAATAAATGTTCTTTATGTTAACTTTTGGGTGTTTTTTCCGCTATAGTAGAAAAAATAGTGTACCTAACACGAGCGTAAAGTGTCTTTTCCTCACTTGTTAGGTAAACTACTATTATGAACATATATCCAAAATTCTTCTATTGTAGAATCTTGCAACTGAATTTTAACCCACTTCTAGTTATCCGATAAACTTGAAATTTGGCAGGTGTTTGTAATTCCGGTGAAAATGCATTATGAAATTTTTGTTAGAGAAAAATAAAAAATGGGGAATCGGTATGGCGGATGAGTTTTGTGATTATGGTTCGGTTCGATTCTAAATTGGTATGTGGGGGTTTTCGGGGTCCGAAATTGTCAAAATTCATAAATTCATTATGGCGGCTCCAATATGGCGGACGAATTTTGTAATTATGGCCCTATTCGATTCTAAATTGATATGTGAGGATTTTCGGGGTCGGAGATTATGAATTTTAACGTTAAAATTCATAAGTTCAGTATGGCGGCTCCAATATGGCGGATGAATTTTGTAATTATGGTCCTATTCGATTCTAAATTGATATGTGAGGATTTTCGGGGTCGGAGATTATGAATTTTTTGTTAAAATTCATTAGTTCAGTATGGCGGCCCCAATATGGCGGACGAATTTTATGATTATGGTCCGATTCGATTCTAAATTGGTAGGGGTTTTCGGGGTCGGAGATTATGAATTTTTTGTCAAAATTTATAAATTCAGTATGGCGGCTCCAATATGACGGACGAATTTTGTGATTATGGTCCGATTCGATTATAAATTGGTATGTGGGGGTTTTCGGGGTCGGAGATTATGAATTTTTTGTCAAAATTTATAAATTCAGTATGGCGGCTCCAATATGGCCGACGAATTTTATGATTATGGTGCGATTCGATTCTAAATTGGTATGTGGGGGTTTTCGGAGTCGGAGATTATGAATTTTTTGTCAAAATTTATAAATTCAGTATGGCGGCTCCAATATGGCGGACGAATTTTATGATTATGGTCCGATTCGATTCTAAATTGCTATGTGGGGGTTTTCGGAGTCGGAGATTATGAATTTTTTGTTAAAATTCATTAGTTCAGTATGGCGGCTCCAATATGGCAGACGAGTTTCATGATTATGGTCCGATTCGATTCTAAATTGGTATGTGGGGGTTTTCGGGGTCAGAGATTATGAATTTTTTGTCAAAATTTATAAATTCAGTATGGCGGCTCTAATATGGCGGACGAATTTTGTGATTATGGTCCGATTCGATTCTGAATTGGTATGTGAGGATTTTCGGGGTCGGAGATTATGAATTTGTTGTCAAAATTCATAAATTCAGTATGGCGGCTCCAATATGGCAGACGAATTTTATGATTACGGTCCGATTCGATTCTAAATTGGTATGTGGGGGTTTTCGGGGTCGGAGATTATGAATTTTTTGTCAAAATTTATAAACTCAGTATGGCGGCTCCAATATGGCGGACGAATTTTATGATTATGGTCCGATTCGATTCTAAATTGCTATGTGGGGGTTTTCGGAGTCGGAGATTATGAATTTTTTGTCAAAATTTATTATAAATTCAGTATGGCGGCTTCAATATGGCAGACGAGTTTCATGATTATGGTCCGATTCGATTCTAAATTGGTATGTGGGGGTTTTCGGGGTCAGAGATTATGAATTTTTTGTCAAAATTTATAAATTCAATATGGCGGCTCTAATATGGCGGGCGAATTTTGTGATTATGGTCCGATTCGATTCTGAATTGGTATGTGAGGGTTTTCGGAGTCGGAGATTATGAATTTGTTGTCAAAATTCATAAATTCAGTATGGCGGCTCCAATATGGCGGACGAATTTTATGAATACGGTCCGATTCGATTCTAAATTGGTATGTGGGGGTTTTCGGGGTCGGAGATTATGAAATTTTTGTCAAAATTCATAAATTCAGTATGTCGGCTCCAATATGGCGGACGAATTTTATGATTATGGTCCGATTCGATTCCAAATTGGTATGTGGGGGTTTTCGGGGTCGAATATTATGAATTTTTAATTCAGTATGGCGGCTCCAATATGGTGGACGAATTTTATGATTATGGTTCGATTCGATTCCAAATTGGTATGTGGGGGTTTTCGGGGTCGGAGATTATGAATTTGTTGTCAATATTTATAAATTCAATATGGCGGACGATCTTTTTTTGTCAAAATTCATGAATTGAATATGGGGGCTTCAATATGGTGGACGAGTTTGTTCATTTTGTTCCGATTTGATTAAAATTTGGTATGTAGGGGTTTTTGGGGTCGGGGATTATGATAATTCATATATTAAATATGGTGGTTCCAAGATAGTGGACGATTTTTGTAATTGTGGTCTGACTCTCTTCAAAACTGGTAGATCCTGGATGTTGACGAGTAAATATTATGATAGCCTCCTCATTGAAGACCTAGACAGCTCAAAATTCACAGGCCTTCTGAACCATTTTTTATTAGAAATCTATAGATTAATGGGTACTAACATAAAAGCAGAAAATATTAATAAAAAAAACTTTTGAATCTGTCCTGTTAATTCGCAAAAGGAATTTGATGAGTTCTCAAAAGAAATCGCTCCCTCTTGTTAATTGTCGCAAATAAAAAAGTTGCCCGATTCGACATGAAGCCTCAACGTTTAGTTTGTCATACATTTTTTTAATTCCAAGGACCATGAAGACATAATGATCTTTGATACCTTGAAATACTAAGGGCGTATCGTTCATGCACCCCATATTCTCTTTCAACATTCACCGTCGTATCATTTTGAAAGGGATCTACTGAGAAAAACTTTCATTATTTCCCAATTTGAACAAAAGTTGACAATAAAAGTGTGTTAAAAATAATTTTCGAATCTTTACGATCGATGTAAAGCTGAATTTTATTACCAAAACAACGGATGGGGGAGCCATTTTATTACTTTCTCGTCAAGACTGAAACATTCCTATCATGTAAGGAACATGAGTCAATACAGTGTCTTTGTGTCTTTCTTTGTTGCGCTGAAAGTGTCATAGTTTACGTTGTGGGTGTTGCATTCCTCGAATATGCAAATCTTGACCGCATCATCTGTGAATATTACGGCAACAAAAGAAGAATGACCAGGAACCCAATTCTTGCAATTATAGAAAAAGATTCTCTAGAGAAAATGACGTCATTATGACGTCATTTCTTTGCAATACGTGATTTTAAATCACGTATCGAGGGAAAATGACGTCATTTTCTCTTGAGAATCTTTTCCTACGATTTCAAGAATTGGTTCCCAGTAGTTTCGAAAAATTTGGTGTAAATCCTTCTACCAATTTGCCTCAATTCATAAAGTATAGATGCTGAAAGCACTGATTTCAGAAAACGCTCGAACGAAAAAATAACATAGGAGATGCTAGAAAAGTCACTAGTTATAGACCCATTTCGATCATATCCCATTCCACATAGGTGTTTGAGATGATTCTGAGAAAAATGTTGACAGCACATATAACAAAATATAATTTGATTTCGGTAAGACAGTTCGGATTTAGAGAAAAAACCTCAACTCAACATTCAGTACTAGCTCCTCTCACAAATGAAGATTCATTAGCTCAAAATGACCACAAGCCAATTTTATGCGTTTTTATTGACCTGCGGAAAGCTTTCGATAAGGTCGATTCCCTATGGTGATTTTTAGGAACTATTGTTCAACATATAACAGTTCAATTCAAGAAGCTACCCAAAACAAACAAAACTCGATTCAATTAAATTTCATTAAATATTTTAAATACTTTAATTTGCGCGTACGTTCATGTTGAGTGCCTTATCACTGGATATATTACGGACTATAATCCGTTGTCCGACAAGTGCGCAGCAAGTAATTCCGTCTCAAGCTAGGTTAATATTAATTATTAGATAATATTACTCCTTAATTAAACCAAATTATAACTCAAGTTGGTGCAAACGGCCGTTTGTTATCTAAATATTTTTTTCAGATAGGAACACTATAACTTTTTTCAAAACCACAGTCTTGTTAACGCAGTTACTTATCAGGGCAAATTAATTTTTCCTCCTAGCCCTATAGAAAGTACACACGCAACAAGGAAGGAAACTCATGCTTTTCCTCCCTAGGGAGGAAAGTACTGTTTCCACCCCTCATTTCAAGTGAGTTGTAACGGATGAAACTTGTGAATCTATTATAATCAAATTGTTTCCTCAATTTCTAGAACATCTTATATATCCTGTATTCTGGTAAAAATCAAACAAGAATATTACTTCTACTTAAGTTCTTTAATAGCTATTTGTGTATTTAGAGCGCAAAGTGATTGATTGTCGCTCGACAAAAAGATTAATCTTTGGTGAACCACAATGATATTTTATGCTCGAAATACACACATTATTTTTTCTACATGCGCAGAAAAAACATTATCGACACTTAATTCAAATAGGCACATAACATTACTTATGAGAAAATCACTCAATAGCAATCCGAAATGTATAAGATATCTAAATGTCAAATAATTCAAATCACTGACAAGAAAAAAGTAAAATAACGTTTTAAAAAAAAAGTTGCTATTGCCTGGAGCTGAACCCGGGACCTTCGGATTACAAGCCCAAGACTCTAGCCATTGCACCACCGCATAATCTCAGGTGGACATGACTGTATTGTCTATACTTTCCATCATGCAAGTATAGGTCCGTTTCAGACAAAAGCAGTTGAGTTACGTTTTAAATTTACAAAAAAAGGTTCATTAAGTGGGTAGGAGGAAAAATCATATGTATTACATGGGAGTAAAGTGCCTTTTCCTGCAGTAGGAAAAGTGGCACATTCCTCCCTATTAATACAAATAGCTATTTCATATAAATTGATTTTTCATAAATGATTTGCCCTTCTATTTGCCTTGAATTGAAATTTTTTACATTTTCAGATTGTTAGAAAAATACCAAAACACCATGTCAAATGACAATTCTCTACTTACATACAAATATAACGGAACTAGAACCCTCGTCTTGTACTGGCACTTCGTATTCCTGTTGCAGCACCCAGAATCTTCAGCGCATCGATGTAAAATGGTGCACTGAGGAGTGTAGCTTTTTGTCAGGTCTGGATGTTCCCTTTGAACGGAAATTACCCTGGGGAGTGGCCTCAGGCATTTTGACTGTTGGATCACTCTGCGGTAGTGTTCTAGGGCAGCATTCACTTTCAATTCTGAAAAAGAAGTTTTATTATTGACAGCTGAGCAACTTCCAAGAATGAAATTGTTCAGTGGTATGATGAGATAGGAAAATTGTGATAAAGACGATGCTAAGAGTGCAGGAAACATTTTTGGCCAACGGTCATACACATTTTCATTCACGACTAGTGGGAGTATTGTAACGAGCTGCGGCCGACCCTGTGCGCTCCTCGCCAGCTCATAAACAATGCATGAGTCACCGCACCGCTAATGACTGATCGTCATTGCTGTGGAACGACTCCATGCGTTTCGAGAACAGTTCGAGAGCCACTAGAACCGCGGAACCGTGAAAGAAGAATCAGGAGTCTTTAGATGCTTATTTATTAGGGCATTCGTTCCGAATAAGCACCCAATGAAGCTCTTGAGCTGCTGGGTTCAGGCTCAGGCTACTTCACATTTCATTTATCGCTGCTATTTCGGAACAACCCTGTATATTGTATAGGTGAGTCTGTAGTTGAAGATATGTTATTATGAATCATGTGAAATATTTCTGGTATACTCTAGCTATTACATAAAATTATCTGAATGAATTTGTTCAAATAGTTGAAGGTAAATTATAAGTATAAATTACCACATCTCACTTTCATTAGTTTCTAATTGACAGTATGTTCATTACGTCTATTTATTGACAGAATAATAGCTATTCTGTGTTTCGATAAAAAATATCAAGGAGAGATTTAATCAACATCTAACGAGCTATTATTATATAATTTTTCAGTTAAATTTACTAGTTTATCAAGAGAACAAATAAAATACGACCAATACACCATCTACAGGACTATTTAGAGGAGATTTCGAAATAACTTCTGGCGACAATGAATCTGTACATGGTGAACTATTATGACAACTAAGAACTCTGGAAACTGAATCTCAAGGTACTAACAGGGAGCTGAAAGATTTCAGATCTGGTATTTTTCTTCTCCGAACTACGGTCGTTTTGAGTAGAAAAAAAATTTCTATGAACATATGTGCGGAGTTGCTTCGTTTGTAAGTTTTTTTGATAACGCCCTATATCTCAGAAACGAAGCAACTCTGGACATATGTTCATGGGAACTTTTTTTCTTAAAACGGCCTGACGAATCACCCTCTGTAGTTTCGTGCCGTGCGTAGTTAGGAAACACGAGGGAAACACAGTAAAAATAATAGGATTTTTTTTGGGAAAAAGGCCCTCGAAACAAAAAAATCATAGAGGAAAACGGTGGCAGACTATGTCCAAAGAATCCATACAGAAAGTTTGGAGAGAGTATCTATCAGTAAAATTTTTGCCGATGGGCCCTAGAACTATTAATTTGATATGAATTGAAAGCTTCTCGAATATTTAATATATCAAAAGTCTTGATTGAAAGTTTAATTTTTTGAGTTTGTAACCTTTCAAAATAATTTCAATCCAAAGAAATCTGAACCAGTGTAGAAGGGCAAATTAATGAATTTGCCCGATAAGTTACTGCGTTCACAAGACTGCTGTCTTGAATGAAATTAATTTTTAACAGTAACGTATCCTACACTGAATTTGCCTATCTGAAAAAATGAGATCAAATTAACCAAGAATACTTCTCTTTTTTGAAAAATGTTGACGTTTCAGAGACCATATCTGCCTCTGTTATCAAAACTTACTGAAAAGAGGCTGAAAACTGTATTTGAATTGCGGTTTGGAAATAACAAGATCTTTCCTTGTCAGAGTCAAATGAAATCTGCCATAGATTCTTTTGATTGACATTTGCTATCTTGATACACAGGGTGTTCAGTATCAATCAATCACCATTCTATTAGTTCTCATTTCATCTCTGAGGAGAGGTAACCAGGTGTGGTCCATTTGGAAGGAATTTGTTGAAAATCAGTTCTTTGATAAAATAATGCACGCAGTTTCCTTTAACATTATTTTTTCTTGATTTGATTCTCTCAATAAAATTTTGGTATTATTCCATTCCATCATAATACCGAAAAATAACAGGTTCGAAAATATCCGAACATATTCTAACATCTGATGACGATCATATGATGGAATGGAATAATACCAAAATTTTATTGAGAGAATCAAATCAAGAAAAAAGAAAGTTAAAGAAAATTGCGTGCATTCTTTTATCAAACAACTGTTTTTCAAAAAATTTCATCGAAATGGACCGCACCTGGTTACCTCTCCTCAGAGATGAAAATGAGAACTAATAGAATGGTGATTGATTGATACCGAACACTCTATGTATCAAGATAACAAATGTCAATCAAAAGAATGTATGGCAGATTTCATTTGACTCTGGCAAGGAAAGATCGTGTCATTTCCAAACCGCAATTCAAATACAGTGTTCAGCCTCTTTTCAGCAAGTTTTGATAACGGAGTCAGATACAGTCTCCGAAACGTCAACATTTTACGAAAAAGAGAAGTATTTTTAAGGTTGATTTGATCTAATTTTTTCATAGGCGAATTCAGTGTAGGATACGTTACTGACAAAAATTAAGGTAAATTTTCGGTTAGAGAGAGCCATCGAATTTTCAAAAAAAACTTACGTATTTCGGTCTCCTCTACAAACAATCCAAATGAAATTTTTGGCGGTCACGACTATTTTCGAAGATACAGGTCCATAAATAATAAAACTTTCATTGTCCAACACTGATTTTTTGGTGTTTTTTAGTTATCACTGTTGATGATACGATAATGATATTTCTTGCGTCGACTCTCCTGAGATCTCGGCTCACATCGTCTTTTCGAATTAATCAAATTTAATGCAATATTTGAGCTTAAGGGCGAGCGAAGCGAGCCTAATGACGGCGAGCGCAGCGAGCACCTACTTTTATTTACGTTTTAGCTCAGGTTGGGTTATGTAGGTTAGGTTAGGTTAGATAGGGTAGGTTAGTTGTGTAAGTAAGGGCGAGCGAAGCGAGCCTAACGACAGCGAGCGCAGCGAGCACCTACTTTTATTTACGTTTTAGCTCAGGTTGGGTTATGTAGGTTGGGTTAGGTTATATAGGGTAGGCTGGTTGGGTAAGTAAGGGCTAGCGAAGCGAGCCTAACGACAGCGAGCACCTACTTTCATTTACGTTTGAGCTTAGGTTGGGTTATGTAGGTTAGGTTAGGTAGGGTAGCTTAGATAAAGTAGGTTAGATAGGGTAGGTTAGTTGGGTGGGTTAGGTTGTTTTCCCTCCTTTTGCCTCAAAAGATTGGATCTGCGTGCAGTTAGGTCGATAGGTAATAAGAGCGAGCGAAGCGAGCACAACCTAACCTAAAACTTAAACGAGATACGACGAAAACCGAATCATTAAAGTGATACCAACTTGATGAATAAAAAATATCATTTATTCAATGTTGATCACAATTTGTTAACGTTTTGAAAAAGGGTGAATTTTTCAAAAAGTGATAATTTTTTCTGCAAAAAGGTACTGAAAACAAGTAAATAAGGGCATGTGTGGTGTTTAGATTGAAAAATGGGCATATTTTGTGAATTTTTGATAACAGAAATTCGATCTGTCAAATGGTGAAAATCCACAACAAAATGGACCTGTATCTTCGAAAATAGTCGGGACCGCCAAAAATTTCATTTGGATTTTTTGTAGAGGAGACCCATATATGTAAGTTGCAATTTTTTGAAAATTCGACCGAATATTTACCAAAATTGGTTTCATTCAAAGCAGCAATGTTATGAACGCAGTAACTTATCGGGCAAATTAATTAATTTGCCCTTCTACACTTGTTCAGATTTCTTTGGATTAACTTTTTTTTCATTTTCAGACTGTGGAATTATACAGGTCTCTTTCAGCACCCTGTAGGTATTCGCATACTACTTCATTAACGCCTGTCGAGTAGCAGATATTTCATATCGAAAACGATCAAATAACTAATTAAATAAAGTCTACTCGGTCGATTTATCTAAACCATTAAAGAGTCTGGATAAAAGAGCACAGCGGTCTCGCGATACTATCAGGAAGATTAAGCAGTTTCTGCTAGCACAAGAAAATTGTTGTGCATGTGGGGTCCGACTCTACAAGGACTTAATTCAGGATAATTGTACAGAGTGACTTAAAAATAGTTATCGTCGTGATGGCAGCTTGCGGCTGTATAATTATATTGTCTCTTGACTTTCAGCTCCTCGTATTAACATATTCGTACGATAATTTTAATTTTTTGTATGTGACTTTCTTCTCTCAATTGTCCGTTTTACTGATTTGTTTTGTTTTGCATTCGAACATCTGGTGTATGCTAAATTATATTTTTGCTTTCCAAATAATTTTTCAGTCGGTTGTAAATGTAATGAGTATACCGGGTGACCACGAGGTGAGGTACGCCCCCCAAATTCTTCTATAGTTTTGAATACAGTACTTGAATACGCATATTTTGACTCCTCTACCGGAAATTCACCACTTCCGGTTCAACCGGAAGTGACCCATTTTTTTTTTTTTCAAATGACACTCTATACATATTTTTCCATTATTAGAAAGAGCAGTTGTGAGCATTTCTTTATACTATTCCGTTTTTAGGTAATTTTTGATATTTTTTGAAATATATGGTAGCTGCAGTTACATGAGAATCCCAGTTTTCAACTGTATTGCACTTCGAAGCTTCCTCTGATAACTTCTGATGTCGTTTGTCAATTGTGATGATTTGAGTTCGAGTTTCATGGCCAACTTTGTTCGATTAAACAATCAACTGTATCTCCGCCATTTTCCAACCGATTTTCAATTTTGAAGAATAGTGTTATCACAAATTGCGTGCTCTCTCTGATAATGAAAAATGTACAGGGTAGGGTGTCTTTGGAAAAAAAAGTTTTACGTGCATCGAGCAGGCAAGAAATAATGCTTTTACTCAGATTTCTTGAAACAGACCTATCCATTTTATTAATTAATGAGAAAAACACACCTATACTAAAAGCTTTTGCTAGCTTTTATTCATAACACCCAATGTTTAGTCTTTCGCCGAGGTACATATTACATTTTTTCGTCGACCTCTGTAAGTTACCTACTAATTTCCGATTTTCGAATCAATAATCGACTATTTTTTTAGGCAAGTATTTTTCGTCCGCAGACAAGTACTTGCCTTAAAAAATAGTCGATTTTCGGCGAAAAAAATCCATTTCGTGTTACACACTGAACAATTCTCCCATTTCGCGGTCGCTTATATCGATCTCAATTTCATTGCTGAAAAATATGAACTACTTTGTCTGATAAATGAAAGCACCTTTCCTCGCACCTTTCTAACTTCACTGCGATCGATATTCTACTAAAACTAATGAATAATGATCATTAACAAATAAGGCTACTAAATCAATCATTCTTCAATAAAAATCTCGTGAAAAGTATAATACCACTCGAAATTACGACAATAAATAAACACATAACAGTACGGTATAACCATAATTGCTTGTTTCTAATTCGTTAGTTTAGCTTTAAAGCCGAGCGAAAGTTGCTCAAAACAAATAATAAACATAATAAAAGTATGATGGATGTGTTGTTTATATAAAGAAGTTATAAGGCTTTTAACCCAGTCCTCTCTCTTATGCGTTTTACGCAACATAATCCAGCGTGTTGCCAATATTCAGTTGGCTCATTCATGAAAGCCATATGAATACGTTGATAAAAATGTCGGTGATTATCAATTCTGTGACATACATTGCCCCTGGTTTATTAGGGCAGAAAAAGCGGGATAATCAATTCGACTAATTGTTCTCATATCGTGTTTGAATTATAATTGTTACTTATACTATATACCTCGGCTTTCAGATTAGATAGATAACAGCGTATCAGCAGATCCTCAATGACCTGCAATGTCCTGTAGAGCAACTTCACAATATTTTGCAGGTGATAGCTCCTTTTCATGCTGGTTTTGTTTTCAGATGCGTTTGTTTATTTTTTTACTCCACTGTCACTTATGAGAGACAGCAGCAGAGCACTGTCAGCTGACGTCACAACATGGCGGTGATCAGTTGATGGGGGGACAAACAAAGAATTTGAGTTCAAAAAGAAAATTGTTTTTTTTGCGGTGGTTAGTGGTTAATTGTGATTTTTTTTACCAAATTTAGTGATCCTATTATTTGATAATATTTTGAAATACTCTTGTTTCAGATGAGAAATCGTATAATTTTACTTATAACTTCGCTGTTAGTTTTGCGATTTTTGACAATAAATATCTACTAGTAATACAAAACTTCCCGTCTTTCATAACATCCTCCAATGTTGACTTCATTGTTAACTGTAAATTCAGACTATAAATAATGAATTAATTAATACTCACTAAAACGCCAAGAACGTAAGAAATTTTTTCGCAGAAAATCCACAAAAAGGACTCGCGTAGTTTTATGGAAAATGGCTTTGTTGTCCCCCTATCAAATGTTTGACAACTGTCAAATTACATCACTGACAGTGCTCTGTTGGTAAATGAACCAAAAAAATAAGGTTCTTTCAATATACCGCGAATTCAATAGTCTAGGTGCCTACGTGATACTTTTTAAAATTTTGAAAATAATTTTTTTTGTGACGCATGAACGAAATTCAAAAAACTAGACATGGCTGTATAGACAATTAAATACTCTTTCGAAATGAGCTATCAATTGATCACCTATTTCATTTAAAAAAATTGGGGTGGTGGCTGTCATTTTGAGGGATGTGAAGGAGGGGCGATTTTTTATGTTAAAGAGTGTCTTTTCGAAAACATAAATCGACGTGCTCCAGGATTTTTCTCAAAAGTACTTATATTGCTTGTGAAATTCGACTTCAACCATATATCTCTATATATAAAAAAAACTACTCATAGTATCAAGTTGGGCCTAGAAGAACTTCTGTTCAGGATGATGAAAATAACATACTGTACAGTTTCAGACAATTCCACCGGGTCCCAAAAACCCATGAGACCTGTGCAGGTTCCTTTGTTAAAGTTATCATATTCTAGCGACATCTATTTTTGACGAATAATGAAAAGCGTCAATTCATGAAACAAAAATATCTATAATGAAATAAATTCATCGGATATTCAAAGAGTGTGCCGCTCGTACACTTATACTTACATGTTTCATATTTAATGAAATAAATATTAAGAAGGTTGTCATTCATAGAAGAATCGAGCCGCCATTTTGGAATATTTTCTCAGCGTCTTCCAATGCTCTATACGATTGCACAATTTCAGAAGGAAATATTCATCTGAAACTAAATGGTGATACATAAGGATTGAACTCTCTTAAGAAAATCCTTGCGAAACTAGCTCTAGTGAAATATTAAAAATTTTCCGTAATTTGGGTGGCTGGATATGACAAAAAAAAATAATAACAAGATGAAGATCATCTTAATTTTATTTGCCAATAATTTACTTGTGGTACGCAAGATTTCTGAAAAGATGGATCGGTGGTGGGGAAATGGCCAGATCGCTCGCCTGATTTGACCCCTTTAGATTTTTCTTGTGTGCATATCCCAAAACTTAAGCCTACAGAACTGCCCCAGTGACGATCATTGAATTAGAGGTGTCATATGCAGGAATATTTGGAAATATTTATAAATGTGAGAAGCGAATTGCAGAATCGTCTCTTCATGTACCGGAAAGTCAATGACGAACATTTCGAACATGGGATTTGATTTTTTTTTCCTAATTTTTCACATGGTTTTGTGAAATATATATTGGTATTTATTGCGGATAAGTTTCTGAAGAGATTCAATTAAACGGGGTATCAGTTACCTTGTCATTTGAATTCCATTCGAAGATGGCACTCATCTGGCATTTTGAGGCAATAAAACTGGTATTAAAAAAAAAGATTTCATGACTCTACTACAGCTCATTATTAGCCATCTATTCCAAAGGATCCTCATAGGAGAGCTCTAACATTAAGTATCGCATTTGGTATCGGTTGATTATGTTTGTTTGGAATTTTGTTGCCGTCTAAAGCATTGAAAGACAATTCAAATGACCCTCAATGAATGCTATTTGAACTAGTGTGAATATTAAAACATTTAAATAAGGGAAACAGGCTGCATCATCCAGAAAAAGAATGTAACTGAATATTGAATTTTATAATTTTTTTTTAATTTTCAGGTAGTCTCTGTTTTCATTCCTTCTGCAATTTTATCGAACTCATTGCCATTCTCCGGGCTTACAGTCTCAAGAAATGTCGATATTACCACAATTCCTGCAATGTAGTATTTAGTTCTCACGAAGCTCTCTGAACATTACTGAATTCTTTTTTTTGCTAGAACCTAAAGACAAAAAAAGGCCTGTAAACTTACGTTCTGATGACTGTCGCGAGTTGGAATTTAACTGCTGCCACCTGGATTCTTCAACCCGCTCTCTGGTTCCGAAGTGACTCCATTTATACTCAGTCAAACTTGATAACGGCTTAGGAGCGGCCGTGGTAGTTCTTACGGATGGTTCTTCGGCTTGTAGGTCTTCATCTAAACTATCAAAAAATGGGTCTTCAGTGTCCGATTCTTCATCGTCTTCGTAATCAAAATCTTCTCCATCTTCCTGAAAAATTTTATGGAATGAAAAATGGCCAGTCCTTCATATCATGATAAGTACAGCGTGTGATGAGTGGAGAAAAAAAATCGGGCCTTGTGGCTAACGACTTTCGGTGTAGTTTGCTGAATTTTTGGTAATAATCAATTTATCATTCATCAATATCATTTATCAATAATCAATTTGCTTTATTGTTCAAACTATTATTATTTGTAATCCATTCCATGTCATGAGAATAGGGGAAACGTATAGTAGGTACATAGAAGTTATTACTTTTTTCTGCCACTGGCCATCAAAACAATCATTCTCATGTCCATACCTATCCTTCTGGCTGTCTTCCTACGAATAAAATTTTGTTTTGATTATCCTCAACTCGGGATATTTTGTTTAATTCCATATTATCTAGCCAATTCAATAGCAATATATCATTCGTCATTGAATTGTTAATGCCCCTCTGACTTCTGACTTCAAATTGTCCAAGAAAACTGATATTGAGCTTATTTGTAAAAATATTTGATATGGCAACACCGCGGGCCATACCTCTCGTCAGAAACTGGGGCTAGGAAAGTGTTGCCAGAAAAGTGTGGCTAACTTCACTCTAATCCAACATGCCCAATCACTTTTTACTTTTAGATCGGTCTGGCTGAAGGTTTAACAATCGAATTATTGAAAGGGGAACATTCTCCATCAAAATTGAAAAATGAAAAATGTAAAATGTGATCACATTTTTCAATTTTCATGGAGAATGTTCCCCTTTTCAACATGAATACTTCCCAAGAGGTTATCTAGAACGATGGAACGATAGCGACTAAAGCTTGTCTTTCAGCTGCAGATGATTCCACAACAGATTTTATGAATGTCCTATTCATATTTTCGAACTAAAATCAAAATCGAATTATTGTTTGGCAAATTAATTTTGGGTTTTTAGATAGTTCAATAACATCATATATAAATTTCAGCCGTTCTAAAATATTTTGAAAAAAAAAAATAATTCAAAATTAGCGTATGGCACAGTTTAAACAACAATAAAAATATCTGGCAATAATAGATTCATGTTGCAAAAAGTTGCACTGATGAACTCAACCACTACCGCCAGCCAGATAGCCCGTATGACGTCCGGGAGAGTAAGAGAGATAGCATATCAAAAAACTGTCCTACCTGAAACTCTCTCTTAAAAAGGTTGCCAGCTCTTAGACTATAACGTAATCAATATCGAAATTATATAATGGATTTTAGGAAGGTATATTGAAAATTAGTCATTATCTCAAACATTAATTGTATTTATTCACCTATAAGCAGTAACGTCCAATGTATACCCTCAACACAAGTTTCCTTGATCCAGCAGCAGTTCAGAACTAGCATTTATTCGAAGTTTGCAATATCCAAAATTATCTTTTCCTTAATGAGTAAGTCACGAAATCATCAAATCAACTTCGAAAAATATCAAAACATGAAACTTGCATTAAATAAATAACATTTTTAATGGTAATCGTTCGATGGATATGTGAATTAGAAAGCTGACTGGTGCTAATTCTTACGACAAAAGTTAGTAAATATTGGTGATAATTAGAATCATTGTTTACTAGGTAGACCTCGAAAGATATTCGAAACGCCTTCGCCAATGTATTGGATATACAGGGTGAGGCAATAGCAAGGAAGATGATCCGAAAACGAAAGTAAACTAGACAACAGAGTATATATAATCAAAAATTATTGCCTAGTATACATGGCCAAGCAGCATATTTGCACATATTTTCAAGAATTTTAATGACCTCCATCTACCCCTCTAGTTCATTACTGTCTCCCAACATTTGAAATTCACGATTTTTAACGCCATCTGCAGATGCATATACAAAAAAAATCAGTGTAGTCACGATTATGGAATCAAAGAGGAAATAATTTGGAACTTTTTCAACTGAATTTTCTCGTGTTTTTCAAATGTAACACCTCACATATTTTTCAACCATATGATATAGGACAAGGACATGACTATTTTCTGTATAGCAATCGGACCCTCCCGCACTATTGTTTCACCCTGTATATGAAATGAGAATCTTTCACTTTACCAATCTCGCACCGGCAGATTCAAACTGGTATCGGGAAGATTTATGGGCTGGCTACTAGTCTGGCTCAGAAGTACGAGAACTAGTGTAAACATTTCTTTCTAAATCAATCATCAATGAGATTCAAGCAATCGGTAAACTTATAGCAACACAAGATATTACATGTGAATATAATTTTTCATTTTGATTTTTGTTCGAAAATATGAAGAGGATATTCATAAAATCTTTTGCGGCTGAAAGACAAACTTTAGTCGCTATTTTCCATCGTTCAAGATAACCTCTTGGGAGGTATTCATGAATACCTCTCAGGCAATGCCCATGACAGGTCTATGTCAAAAATAACTTTCACAGTGTTACCGCAGAAGAAATATTTCCATCAATTCCATCCTTGATATGTATAATTACTTTTGAAGGGCCTGCATTCCAATTTTTTCAATCTCCCTGATGAGCGTGGCAAAGCGAAATAAATTTTCGTCGACCGAAATGTATTAGGGATTGAATGCGAGAGAAGCGAACCTTGCTTCAATGAAATGAACGATTTCTGTGAGTGATATTTTTTAATAACATTCTCTCTATCTAATTTATTCAATGAATTTTCAATGAACAATAGAGAAAATCAAAAAAAATCAACTCTGAATAAAATGCGAATTTTCACTTTCAGATTTTTTCTTTTCAGTTAGAGTCTTTTCACAATATCTATGTTTTCAATTCTGAACAACTTCTCTCGATAGACTTTTTGGATAATATCAAAAATAAGGGTGGTTTACTCTTGACCAAAATTCCTATTTGTTGTGCTCCCCTGTACAATGTTTGGAAATTTTGAATTTTTATAACTCAAAATAGATTTTTGCCATGCACCATTGTTTATAAAGAATAAAATTTTCTGACAAATGGATAATAAAAAAGTTTCCCATATGATGCAAACTTTTTTAACCTCACTGTATACCTAAATATTTTTGGTATGTGATCTGCTGCAAGAACAATGGAAATACCTTTCCGAACAATGCCAATCAAGAGATTTTTTAAACCGGATATAACGAGGTACGTATATTGAAAATAAACTATATTACATGCAAAGCTCAATGTAAGGTTTTTATGAGGCGGACAAAATGCTTCCAGATCATAGCAACACAGTAAGTGGAAGAAACAATAGAAAATTCACACTGTTTTTTATGTTCTGGTTCCCAACGAAAAGGAAAATCCTGTAATTATTCAGGGAACATCGTAAGAGGCGAGGGAAAGTAGAAGTTATGTAATTTTGGAATTTCTGCAAGCTTTATGACACAGAGAACACCTCTCGAGGCAATACACATGAAATATGTATGTTTGTCTCTTTTATTCATATACGAATTGAAGCCGAACAATTCGAGAAAAGAACCGCTGAAGTGGAAATTTCTTCTTTTTTCACAAGCTTTTATTTAGTTTCTTTATTATTATTTTGTTCCCCATTTCATGAAAGAGAAACTCATCCGATTACAGCCAATTGAGACGATACTTTTACCTGACATCTGACATCTGTCAATTTCAAACCCGTTTATCTCGTAATGTCACTTCTCTTCAAGGCGATCGGTTGGGTCCAAACCTATATTTTATGGAATTGCCTTGAGTGGTTCAATCCGAAACTGTATATATCGACTAGATATATCGGATCCAGTCAAGTCAAACCCATTTTGAGCGGATCCAAAGTTACGAGATAAACATGAAAATGAGAATGGATATGAAACTCATATTATATTTTTGGTACATAAAGCATTGACTTTAGAATTATTTTTCTCAAAAATCGTGACTGAGGTCAAGTTGTATGGTATTCTGATAAGTTATGACGGGTCTATATCACACGTCACTGTATGAACCATGGTTTTTACCAGACACCCTATATGAAAACAAAATGATTATAACTGTGCTAAGACAAAATTATGTGACAGGAATAGATATAACTTCCGATACTGGTATATATTATTCGTGTGACAACATAAATTCTACTCTAATACCTCATGCTATGTTAAAGACGAATTCATTCAAGACAAGACTTATCTTCCGACAATTCCAGTGGTAGGTAACTGAAAAAGTATACTTGATACTTAGGCGCGGTTCATGTAAATAAGAATAGGTAAGAAATTTATAACCATTTCAGCCAACATAAACATTTCTGCTCCAAATTCGGCCCACTCAGGACTCAGGTCGCCACGAAGAATACACATTCTGCTTCGCAACCTACAACTATATTTCAAATCCCAAAATAAATATGCTTTCGAGTATTAGTTCAACATTAGTACTTTCTACTTCCTAGACTAGTTAGTTGGTAGTAACATTAACCATAGGCGTACTTTCGAAGATCGTATGTTTTTAGTGTTCTATGAGATGAACTCTGCCTGAATCATTTTAAGATATTAGCAATCACTACCCTTGAATAAAGCAACTAGTTTTGAAGTGTATTGGAAAATAAATCGAAGATATATTTAAAAATATTTTTGTTAAACCCTTCACGAAAAGACGTCATTTTGTAATAGAATACCTTCAGCGAAAACGTGATTTTCGTCGTAACAGAGAAATTCAATAACGTGAACTATCGTTTATAGTGATGAAAGTTCAATTTATATTTTCAATCATTTCCCGCCCGTATACAATGTTTTAACGACTGTATATTTTTAATTAATGAAGACATTTCTATAATAAGAATGCATTCTTTTTAGTTTTTTTCAATCGAAAAGAAAATTAGAATCGTGAAAGTACCGTGAGATTAGAAAACAATAATTTCATTTAGTTGCCTGGTTTCATTAGCTTGTCGTTCCTCGTTAATTGTTTAGGCTAGTCACTAAAAGCATTGTTAGTTTTATGAGTTCTTAGGTTTTCTAAAAACACCACCAGAAATAGTAAATCAAGCTGAGGAAACCTTTTTTGATTTATAACAGGTAAAATCTACAAAGAAATGATATAAAGAAATATATGCAATTTAAATAATAATTAATGTTCAAAGAAATTCTGTTATTTTTAATTTTAAATAAAATATTTATTCATCGTTTTTTTAGCATATTATTATGATAGAAACGGGGGTGGAGAAAAAGTATAGTGTTTCGCCCGTCAAAAACATTTTTAAAGCTCGTGAACATTACCTAAACTGTTATTTCGTTGCAAAAAATGTTACTTTCGTCTCTCATACAAAATACTATTTTCAGCAGGGCCAAAATAAGTAGTGATATGTTACATTGCCAATATTTTTCATTATTATGATCAGATAGAGATAACGTATATCCTAACAGGCGCGTGTCTAAGGGGGGGGGTGATCAAGGACTTTATCGGATTAAATCACACTTCATCAAGGCCACTTTTCCTTTTCTGGAAGATGGCGTTTTCAAATCTAAAATTCGACGTGGACCTGGATTTTTTATTTAATTTGTTGTTGATGTTGGGAAAAGAGCATTTCATTACGATAAAATTGATACCGCACACTATAAATAGGCCTCAAACAAACTTTCGTACCTACTTAAAAATATAATAGTACAGGACAAATCGTTGATAAAAAAGTTTTCCATAAGGTGCAAATTTTTGAATCTCACTGTACATAGTCTGGACCACATTTTGATAGACAACCCATTTATTTATTCTATCTATCTATCTATTTATAGATATCGACAAGTAATTTTTTTTAATTTAACATCACAACATGTTTCGCTAACACAGTAGCTTTCTCAAGTGACTTGAGTGTAAATATTGTAACGATTGAAGGTCTCCTGTTTATACAATTACTATGGACCTTCGTCAAGTAACCGTCCAGTCAATCACAATTCTCAAAAGATGTTCCATTTTAAGAAAAATCTCGAGTTATCTTTTTAAGTTTTTCTAACGAAAGTTTGTTTGAAACCTAACGGTGGGTGGTATCATCCCAATCGTAATAAAATAATGCACGATGTAGTCATTTGAAAAAATTAGTAATACGAATTCTAAAAGTAAATTGTACGTAGCACAAAGATTTGGACTGGAAACGGTTTTCTTCAAAAATGTAAGCCCTCTAGATTGAAAAATAAAAAAAGATTGTCTAAAGAGAGTGACAACTGACATGTTTGTATTCAAAATATCAAATGAGACAAAATGAGTGAAAAAATACCTGGTGTCTCATTTTTCCAAAAGCAGATTAGGTATATGGTATCGGCATACACACATGTCCGTTATACAAAAGCTCACTGAGTTCAACATTGTGGTATAGAAATACAGTAGCATGTGTAAATATGACACCCGAATATCTATTAGGCCTATTTCAGATAGCGAAAAGCAAACAGCTGAATAGTCTACCGCCCCTGGACGCTTGTGCTCAAAAAGTTTCTTGTTACCTGAGAAATTTTCATAAATATGCAGCAATACGTGCTTTGCACCAGACCAAGCGATCTTAATATTTCCGTTTTCGTGAGATAAAAATAAAACTGTCCATGACAGTCATAACTTTTCAGCTCTGGTTGAGTTCCATAAAAATTTATTCTCATCTGTTGAATTAATTCTAAGAAAAATTAACAATAAAATTGAATCCGCCCATTCGTATAATCTTACTCGTCGTGAAAAAGACATGTCTTGTACTTTGATTAACATGAGAATAGTGACTGGTACTTTCATTATTATGTTTGTATGAGCATGTTGATTGAATTCCAGACAATGAAAGAATTTGAAACCAGGACTGCCCTCAAAGTTACTCCCACAATAGAAATTTATCACAGGGGATGTTACCTGTGAATTACCTAAATGGGATAGCAGCTAGTTTTATTCCTGATCCAACTATAGATAATTGAAAAACTGCGTACATCATGTCCTGATCGAAGGAACAAGCGATAACACAAACTATAAGGTGATAGTTAAGAAAAAAAATTGAAGCTGTCGCGGCAGATGCGAAACACTGAAACTATTATGTATAGAAAATATGCGTGAAAGGGTGGTTTAATCGAGTTTTTTGAAGAAAAAAATTATTGTGTTTTTGAATTTGATTCAGCTTCTGCCAAATTGACATTGGAGTTCCTAGTTTGAATCAACGACAGTTCATGTTAATTGTTTTTTTTAAAAAACATTGAACCTCTGCGGAAAGTTACTTTCAGCACTTGTGCGGATAGGCCGCCAAATGCATTATTTCTGATTGGATTTACCGCTGTCGAGCTATAATTTCTATTCAGATCAAACCCTTCACCAATTACTTTTGAAGCACAAAAACCAATCTATTCGAAAACCATACATTTTTTATTTTAATAATAAAAAAAAATTCAAGCCGACGTGAAATCGAACTCACGACCTCTCTTTTGCGATTCTTAAATTAAGCTCCTCGAAATATGTTGGACATAATATATCTTATACAAGACTACCTCTTTTTTGCAATAAAAATTTAAATTAAGTGTGTCTAATAATTATGATTTTGAACTCGTAGCTATTGTGTTATTCAAAAAATGTATTTGAAAAATGATATCGTACATTTTTTTATGTTGTGAAATGTACATAAAAACCATAATCAAATCTTTCAGTATAATATGAGAAGCACACAGATCGCCAGTGGATGTTATGGTGGGTCATCACAACAAACGCAACGAACGAATGTATCAACAATCATGCTCGTTGTGTTTGGGATGTTTGCAGCGTTCCGCGTGCTTGCTATCACCCAAAACACATGTTTAGGCGGGTCTACATGGCTCGCGAGCAGCACGAACAAACACAACAATCGCAACGAACGGAGCGTGCAGCACGAATGTACCAACAATCATGTTTGCAGCGTTCCGCGTGCTTGCAATCATCTAAAACACATGTTTCGACTGTTCCGTCCGGTAGCGGTACACCACAGGAACTCAGCTCGCGAGCAGAGTTGACTGCGATTTTATGATTTCTTTGTTTTGCCTGTTCACTGCGATAAAGTTATTGGACAAAATTTTGCCAAGTATCTAGTTTTTTTCCCCGAGGGGGAAAGAACTAGTCATTTTTTGTACACCTAGTGAATAATAACCTGTAATGAAAAATAATTTAAAAAGTTCTAGGGGCCAAGTTATTCCCTGAAAATTTATTGAAGGGACATGTTTACCGATTTGACTATTTTAATTAGCGTAAATTATTCATGTATACGTTTTCAATCGCAAATCTGTAATGGCCAAGCGGTTTAATGCTCGAGAGAAAATGAGTAATGAAGTAATGAAAATATTATGATGAACGAGTTGTTTCTTCCTCAAAAAAGTCCTACTCAACGAACTTGTCATAGATAACTATTATAGGTACCCTGCATTTTGATCCTGGATAGGATCTCGCGAATTTTTGATCGGTCACTGATGATTCAATTATCTAAAATTAGTGACGGGATCTATAAATAGATTGTAGTGGAATAGTTGCTTTTTGACCGTAACCTAAGCTATATTTATTTTATCGAGACTATGGTGATACACTTGTCTACTTCGAAATCGAGATTAATTTTAGATGTTCAGATAAAGACCATGTGTCAAGTATTGATAGTTGAAAGAAAGTAATATAGATGGATATGCAATGAATGTGTAGGCCAGGTGAATACAGCTCGATATATGAAAATGGATTTCATCGAGAGTTTTAAACACTGATGTGAATTGATTACTTTTTCATTATTCATGGTAGCGACAACATTTTGATACTGTTTTTGAAGGAAACGGAATTTCCCGATTGTTTCTGAGATATAACAATTCAAAAACTAGTAATTTTAGAAGATAATAATCGTTGGGACGTCTTAAAATTAGTATTTTGTTGATTAAATGTTGATAATCATGTTTCGAGAGTATATACACCCATCTTCAGTATCCATTACAAATAACAGGATCCAGCATATATTCCTTCTTTGACAAAACTACAGATGAATGCCAATGATTAACATAAGTTATGTCAAAATCTGAGGGGACTTTAATTTTCCAATATTCTGTTCACAATACAACTTTTTCAGAGCCTAGAAATGTAGATGACAAAGGAACCCGCACAAATCAAATGGGAAATGGATCCCTGTCGAATTGGTTGAAATTTGGATATGTTGTAGTTTATACCCTTCTGATCAAAAGTTTCCATTGGCCCGAGATCGGAAATGAACAGTTTTTTAGGTATCGAAGGTCAAAAGTTGCAAGTAGTGCAGATCTCTCAAAGTCCCAGGTGATCACATTTGATTTCGACCCTGTATAATGGTGATGATTTTGATTTTAGTTCGAAAATATGAATAGGACATTCATTTTTTTACTAGGAATATATTTTGTGGAATATTGAATTGTTTTTCACCTGTTGAGTTGTTTTTTCGATAAATCATATACTTTCCAAGATAACAGCAAACATTTATTCATATATGTTTAAACGAAAAAAAAAAAAATGTTCCACCATTGGAATTTTGGTAAACAACTTTTTTTCGTGTTTATTATGGTTTCAACTACTAGCATACCAAATTTGGTGGTGCTACAATCGATTCTTGTCACAAAACCCAATCGTACTGGATTAATATAAGATGTTCTAGAAATTACGGAAACAACTTGATTATAATAGATTCACAAGTTTCATTGTTTACAACTTATTTGAAATGAGGAGAAGGAAAAGAATTTTCCTCCCTAGGGAGGAAAAGTATGAGTTTTCTCCCTGGTGTGAGGGAGGAAAGTGTGTACTTTCTATAGATGTAGGAGGAAATAGCTATTTCCGACTTCGAAGTAGGAATTTTATTAATTTCCAACTTCATAGTAGGAATTTAGTAAAATAGTAGTTTACCTAACAAGTGCGGAAAGTGATACTTTTCCGCACTAGTGCGGAAAAGTGACTCTTTCAAAACTAATTATGAGTGCGGAAAAGTGGATTTTTCCGCACGCTAGTAGAAATAATATTTTTAAAAAACTATATGGCCCTACAGATTTAGTTTTCCTTGAACACGTCATGAAACACATTTGCTTCAATACAAACTTCTGAAATTATGATTTTTGTCAAAAGTAATCGGACTGATTTGAGTTACGAAAGAACACCAAATCAAAATGGTACACATCTAGTGGCCACCTCAAAGAATCACACCTTAAATAGTGAAACGGGCACGCCACGTTCAATTTGCCTGTCACTCGAAATGAGAATTAGCGTTACGTCAAGGAGTTTCATCGTCAAATGCCTTTTGACACGTGGCTTTAAATTAAAAACATGTGGCAGAATGTGTGTCACGAAACAGGTGCCTTGTCGGTAAGCGTCGCTATTTTTAGTCGGTTCTACAGGTGCCTTACCTACTATTTGCCGCGAAAGAATTTTCCTTTTCATTTGACAGCTCGTTAATTCGGCTCGCCTGTCTTCCGTCTCAATAGAGACGTGGAATCTTCAAAACATGTAGGTACGTTTCCACAAATACAGGGTAGCTGATTGTATGGAAACGGTCGATTATTTCCTAAAGTAAGATAGATAGCTATATAGATTATAGATTATATATTAGGGACTTTCGTGCTAAAAGCCTCTACACCGCGACCTTTTCAGATCTATTGTGTTTGTCCTCGAGATCATTTAGAGTTCTTTGTCTAGCCCTGTCTTCTTTACGAGACTCCACAGGCTAGTTTTTAGAACTCCCATGAATCTGGGAGCCCCTTGGTTTTTCTTCTCCCAGCGTTAGAAACCTTTGCCTTGCCAAGCCCTCGCAGTGGCATAGTATGTGTACTGATGTTTCCTCTTCTTCCTGACAGAACCTGCATAGCATTTCTTCTGCCAGGCCTATTGTACTCATATGTTTGTTGAGCCTACAGTGCCCTGTGAGAAGTCCTACTATTCTAGTAGTGTTCCTCTTCTGGCTTAGTAGATACTCTGTGAATGTTGGCTGCGGTTGTTTGATAAACTCTTTGGCCTGTCTCATCCCTGGTGCATTGTTCCACCATTCTTGAGACTTTTGTTGAATCCATGATTTGGTGTTTGTTTTTAGTACAGCTTTTGCTATACCGCAATACGGTTCTGGGCCATTCAGGGCCTTACTTGCTCCTTCTCGGGCTAGTGTATCGGCCTCTTCATTGCCTCAAGATAGATAGCTAGCGAAAAATATTAAAATACAAAAGTTTTAGGGTTTTTCACAATCCATTATATTAACGAAAAACTAAGAATACTGGATCAGTCAAAAAGTCAGGACGAAACAAAGTTGATTTTTCTCTAATGGGACACCCTGCATATTATTCCACATTTCAGTTCTGCTCGAAATTCTGAACAAAATTGATAAAGCAACATCAAATGCATCATATACAAACACTTATTGACAGTGCCATATTATCTAACTCACAATTCGTGCAAATTTCCTAGTTTAAATGCGCCAAACTGATGTCAGCCTAGGGCGCTCAAATGTCTTAATCCGCCCTACTTATTGGTATTATTCCTGTAGACATTTTCATGCCAAAAATGTCTTACAGGGAAACAAAGGGATTGATATAGTAGTTTACCTAACAAGTGCGGAAAATGATACTTTTCCGCCGAACTCCGCTAACGCGTCGTTCGGCCATCTGCAATTGCGTGCGGAAAAGACACTTTACGCTCGTGTTAGGTACACTATTTTTTCTACTAGCGGAAAAAACACCCAACAGTTAACATGAAGAACATTTATATTATACAACCATACTTGGTAAGCTTTCTATTTTAACCTTCTGCGACGCAATATTTAAATGTCAGTATAATCCGCAAAAACTAAACAAATCTACTTTTTCGCACTTAAATGTTTTTTCCGTACTAAAAAGAGCGTGGAAAAAACTTTTCCGCACTAGTGCGGAAAAGCGACTCTTTCAAAACTAAAATAAGTACGAAAAGGGACTTTTCCGCACGCTAGTACAAAATAGTAGTTTACCTAACAAGTGCGGAAAGTGATACTTTTCCGCAAACGATTGCAGATGGCCGAACGACGCGTTCCGCACTAAAATGTTTTTCCGCGCTACAAAGAGTGCGGATTTTTTTTTCCGCACTAGTGCGGAAAAGTGACTCTTTCAAAACTAAAATGAGTGCGGGACGCTAGTAGAAAATAGTAGTTTACCTAACTAGTGCGGAAAGTGATACTTTTCCGCAAGCGATTGCAGATGGCGGAACGACGCGTTAGCGGAGTTCGGCCAGAAATCGCGTGCAGAAAAGACACTTTGCGCTTGTGTTAGGTACACTATTTTTTCTACTAGCTGAAAAAACACCCAAAAGGTAACATAAAGAACATTCATTATTAAATATATATTAAACTATACAACCATACTTGGTAAGCTTTCTATTTTAACCTTCTGCGACGCAATATTTAAATGTCAGTACAATCCGCAAAAACTAAACAAATCTACTTTTCCGCACTAAAATGTTTTTACCGCACTAAAAAGAGTGCGGAAAAAACTTTTCCGCACTAGTGCGGAAAAGTGACACAAAACTACAATGAATGCGGGAAAATGGATTTTTCCGCACGCTAGTAGAAAAAATACTTTTCCGCACTGATAATATCACTATTATATTGCTTTCATCAATACAATATTAATTTGCATCATATTTTAGCTCAGAGGGACATCAACAAGTATATTTTGAGTTACGAAGAGCCCCTATTCGGACGGGATGGGAGTTGTTTGATGATGCTCACGAAAGCATGATTGATGCTTAATGCTCCACAATGTCTGTTGGCATCTGGAACTAGAGGCAACTGAATTGGATGAATATTCATTATTCTTCAAACTTCACCCTGTTCAGCTGTATTGTGGTACTTCAGAAAATTATCAGAGTTCGTGCAAGAGGTATCCTGATCGTTCCATGGTGAACAGACAAATCAATATTCCGCCCAGACATTGGGGACAATTTCCAGATGAAGGGTTGTTAAGAGATACACAAGAAATTTGACTCCTGGCACCCAAATACTATGAGATTTGGAACCCTGCTCCTGTTGTCATAGGGCATTTAGGACAATTTCGTCTCAGAGAAGATCTGAAAGAGGATTTGGTCGCTAGAGAAATGATAACTCTTACGTTAATTACGGTGCTCACAAGAATTATCTTATATTAACCTCCAATATGAAAGGAAAAGATAATGGTTTAATCATAAAAAAATCAATTGAAAAAAATGGGAATAACGGGCATCAGTGGCCGGTTCTCAATAGTTCTCAATATTTTGTATTTTTGACGAAGGCGTTATTGTCGACAGACTTTTTGTTACCCTCAAGAAGACTCACCAGGAATCTGTGCCTAAGTCGATTTGCCCTTAAATCAAGAAAACCTTAGCTGAAAGTGGTGTATTGGTCTGAGCAGGTTTCAAACCCATAGTACACGGTAATAGAAGTGGAACCTGAGTGGCCGCAAAAATAAAAATCATGTTGTTTTTTCGCTTGATTCTATAATAAACAAAATAAAGGATGTGAATGAATTCATTTTCGGTCGCAATTTGTCAGTCGAAGTTGTTATATATGACAAAATAAATTTCTTCTCTCTGAATCATCGCAACTGGCTTTAAACATCTACACAGTTAAATCATTGAGAACAAGGCGTGAATATAATTATAAGATAAACGAACTTACCTAAGTGAAGTTCGATCATAATTTTATGAAACGCCTTGTCCGAGATGATCATAACAGCCCTTAAACCCCACCCATGATCATCTCCAGTTGCAATGACATGGCTTAAAAAATAATGACACGTAAATACGGCCAGACGCATAGTAACAAGATGGGTTTAGGGGGGAGCGGGGTATATGCGAGCTTCAAATATTGTGGTACATTTGGCAGGAAACGGGGAAACTACACAGTTAAATCATCTCGGACAAGGCGTTTCATATAATTATGATCGAACTTCACTTAGGTAAGTTCGTTTGATCTTATAATTTTATTCATCAAGTTTCGTACAGAACAAACTTCTTTCGTTACTTCACCAATAGCTAGATATTCAGCTTTTGTGTTGGAGAGTGGAATGGTACGCCGCATTTCTTCATCTCCTCAGAGAATATTTGAGATGCTGCGGGCATTTTTATTCGGAAGACCGTCACATGAACACTAGTTTCAGCATAGTGAACACTGAAGCATTGTTGAACCATTCCATCTCCATTTTCAAACAAGTTGGCGTTTACAAGACAATTTTTTTTCTCGGATACTGTCCCTTCGCGAGCTACACCTCAGCCTCTTGGGCTTCATGTGTTTTCCGGGTTAGTTTTACAGCACCCATTCCGTAACTCTAGTCCCCTGTACCAGTCTATACAGGTTCTTCTGCTGTATTCTTCGGGAGTTACTCTAGGTTTCCCGAATATTGTCTGTCCCTTGCGGTCTAATGCCTCGCATTCTGACAGTACATGTCTGGCTGTTTCTGTCCCTGTACCACATTGTCTGCAGGAAAGTTCTCCGTTGTACAGCCCCATTTTGTGCAGGCGTTTTCTCATTGGGCTGTGACCAGTGAGAAGGCCTGTTATTGTTCTAACTTGATTCCTGCTCAACTTGAGTAGTTCTTCAGTTCTGTGTTTTGACGGTCCTTTAATGAATGTTTTCCCGTGGTGCATGAGAGGGGCTTCATTCCACCTCTCCTTTTGTTTTCGCTTGACCCAGTCCCGAGTGCTGGTTCTGGGCCAATGTATGGAGTTGATGAGCCCACTGTGGCTAGCTCATCAGCTTCTTCATCGCCCTCGATTCCACAGTGTCCTGGAACCCACATCGAAGTTAATTTGTTGTGTTCTGTGAGAAGACTGAGTTCTTCTCGACATTCCCATACCAGTCTTGATGATGTTACAAGATGATTACTATGGAATTCACATATCTGAACACAACACCCATCTATTAAAAATGATAGCGAGGCTTTGTGAAATTCAATAGGTGTATATTAACATTGAGCCGTATATCAGAATGAGTTATCTTGCAATTTGTCAAATTGCTTCAGATATTTCACAATACATAAAACATTCTTCATGCAGTCTGGATGCCATTCCGAGTAAACAACGATCAAAACACAAAAATTAATTCCACTTCACTGTCTGGTTAACAGTCGAGTTGAGACGATACCAATGATGATAATAATCACGGTGGAGTTGGCTTGGCCGATACTGAAAATTAATTTTAAACATAATGAAAATAATCAAAGAAATTATTGTTTGATGAATGATTCTTACTATTCGATTCTTCAAAATCGATACGTGTTTGTTTGAAAGTGGTCGATGAAAACGTTGTGGACGTCCCATATTCACATATTCACAATATTCACAAGATGTAAACACTGCCATATTGAATGGTAGAATTGCAGAATGAAAGTTTCAATCAATGAACAGAGTAAACTGATGGATATTTCTGAAGGGGGGCATGAGGTTTGCACTTCACAATAGTGTTAATAAATATATATATATATGAAGAATATGAATAAGCGATCATATTCAACATTCAGTGAAGAGAATGCCGATTTTATGGGTTAGTTGAAAATGAGGCAGGACTAAAACGAGTTCTTTTTTTGGCATGTATATAAGTGGGACCTGTCACACTACTTTAAAATTGTTGCACAAAGTCCAAAGAGGGTATGGGTTGCTGCTTCAGTATAATAATTCCATATTTACTAAATTATTCATGATTTTCGGATCATCCGCAAACATCTCCGTGAAGTGCGACAAAACGCATGAGAAGGTAGGAGTCTTCAGAAATGATATGAACTTTTCCTTTTCCTTCTCCGATAATTTTTAGCAGAGTTATGACCAATCCAATATTCGGTTCCGCCAAAACTTTCAGCGGCGGGTAAGGGTAAACCATAAATTTGATGTCGGCGTTCAATCACGTTTTCTGAGAAAACAAGCGCATTTCATAAGAAATTACTAGGAATAATTTTTGTGGAAAATTGAATTGTTTTTCAGCCTGTTGAGTTGTTTTTTCAATAAATCATATAATTTTCAAGATTACAGGAAAAATTTATTTATACATTTTTAAACGAAAAAAAAAAAATGTTCCACCACAGGAATTTTGGTAAACAATTTTATTTTCGTGTTTATCATGCCAAGATTGGTGGTGCTACAATCGAATCTAGTCTCAAACCCAATCGTACTGGATAAGATACAATCTGGTTAAATGCAACATACTGAAATCAATGAAAACTCTACACTGATAAAAAGGATATTTTGCATCAATGCATAATTGCATTGATTCAAGTTGATTGTATTCTTGAATAGGTCCAACCAAATATTAGTTTGATTTTTTGACGGAATCCTCTCGACCACTTGAAAGGAAACTGTTTTGAGACATAAGAACACTTTCTTCACTGAATAATGAGAGTTGTTTGGTGCAAGAATATTTCAACTTTGATAATGAACACTATTGTGAATACTTTCTTTGTTCGATGGTGTGAGTTGGTTGAGGCAAGAATAGTTCAACTTCAATAACGAACAATATTCTTCTTCATAATGCAATACATTTTTGATTCAAGATTATCTGCATTTGGAGGCTCAGTACAAAGGTGCACTTGATTATAAAAATATGCCATGGAAGCCATGTTCATATGGTACAGTTCAACAAACAGAGAACAACTGCGAACAATTGAGGTATAATGGTTAATATATGAGAATAGTTTTGTAATTTTTTAATTTCAGAAACTATATAATCAACGTAGGTACCTCTTCGGTGACGCATAGAATTACGATCGAATATAGAAACGATAGCGTCATTCGCCATTATCACACACCTGTTGAAAACAGAAATATCTTCAACCTACCTCCACAACTGGTCCATAAATGACATAAATTCAAATCGTGCAGAAATAATTGGACCTCCATATTGCACATTTGCACATGAGCACTGTGTCAAATACAAAACTAACAACTTAACTTATGATTGAAACACAACCCCCAAACGAAACGCGGGCAAAAGCAAACAGGATAGAGTTCCCAGTCGGCAGTCGCAGTGCGCGCTTTCGCGTGGGTTCGCGTCGTTCCGGTAGCGGGGTTTCGCCAAGAAATCATGTTCTTGAGTCAAAAGGAGCATTTTTCACAAGTAGGAGTTCTCTAGGGTAAAGAGTTGGAATGTATTAATGCAAAAAAAAATCATTTTAAGATAATTTATGTAAAGAAGCAAACAGTTCAATAAGTTTGAAATAAGAGTATATTCATCAGTTAGAAATAATTATTCTTTTCAGAAGATGATTTTGTTCAAGAGGATATATATATTTGATTGAAGACATCCTTTTTATCAGTGTAGAAATTTTGATGCTTAATTTTTCAATTCTAAAAGCTCGTTTGTCCATCATATTCTGAACTCTGACCATCATTTCGAAATAAATCATGACCTTGAAAATCTGTTAAAAAGGCAATTTGCTGAATGTTCTCGGAATGAAATGAATCTTTGGAATATGAACTGAAGTTATGAAGATCATTTTGTGAAGTTTTCCTTGCTTTTCTACTCCATTTCAAGCGAAAATGGACTTCTGCTACAAATTAATTGTTCTCCTGCTGAACTTTCTTGCATGAATTTAAAAACACCTCATATATCGGCAATAGAAAAGTCACAATTTTAGCGGTAAAGTTCCCGTGTCACGTATTTCTCAAGAACCACGCTGTAGGTGTCTGACACATCAAATTTCAATGGTTGTTGTTTCCACGAACGATATATACAAATAAACGACCCAGGCTGATTATCAAATTGAAGCAAATTGAAAAGGGGCCAATAGCCTGCGAATATTCAAGAAATATTTTTAATGAGCATCGTGAATACACAAGAAGAGATTCCTCTGATCATTATTAAATTGAGTTGTTTATGAGGCGGTGAGGCGGTCAATAGAATCTGCCTCCCGGTGGTCTTCGTGGTTATATGCAACCGAAGAAAAGGAATTATGTTAATGATGAGCTGTGGATGCGAGAGAACTTATGAGTCACTTTCGAGGAACATCAAGTTAACTTATTTCGAAAATTGACTAGTTCCATATCTGAAGCTATAATTTGAGAATTGTTTTATTTGCTAATCACTAATAGTCAATAAGTCGGTGCCTAGAGCCTTGAAATCTGCCTCATTTTACATTCAACAGTATCACGAGGGCCCCGTAAGTTTCGTGCTTCACGAAAAAGTTGTCATTTTCCACATAGATTCCACACGATTCTATTTTAGTTGGTCATTTAGCTGATGATCAAATAAAAATTGATTATAAATTTCTGTGAGAACATAATATTTCAATTTTTCATATTTTCGAACAAAAATCAAAATGCAATGCCCATTACAGGTCTATGTCAAAAAATAACTTTCAAAGTATCACCGCAGAAAAAATATTTTCATCCATTTCCATCCTTGATGGGTATTATTGCTTCTGAAGAGCCTGCTTTCCAATTCTATCAATCTCCCTGATGAGCTTGGCAAAGTTTTCGTCGACCAAAATGTATTGTGGATTAAGTGCGAGAGAAGCGAACCTTGCTTTAATGAATTGAACAATTTCTGTGAGTGTTATTTTTTTTTAATAACATTCATTCCTATCTAATTTATTTAATGAATTTTCAATGAAAATTAGAGAAAATTTAAAAAAATCAACTGTCTGGATGAAAATGCGAATTTTCACTTTCAGATATTTTTCTTTTCAGTTAGATTCTTTTCACAATATCTATCAGATGTAGTTCAATATCCAGCATTGCTTTAGCCGGGTAAGTAGTTGTTTTCTCTTAGACATTACAAATAAATTACATTCTTCAATTTTCATGGAGAATGTTCCCCTCTTCAATAATATTTCAACTTTATCGATCAAAGATTGACCTAATCAAACTTTATCATTTAGGTCAGGAGCATGACTAGGGTGATTCCCTGGGAAGTTAACAACCCTCCTGCGGGAAATTATCCTTTTCGGGCATATCATTTACTATAAAGGTTTCATATGAGTTGTAAGAATTAAAACTTCAGTCAAACTAAAGCAGACATTGGTGGGGAGGGGCGTAATTACCCCATTAAATTTTTTCAATTTTCATTGAGAATGTTCCCCTTTTCAATATGAACAAAAATCAAAATGCAATGCCCATTACAGGTCTATGTCAAAAAATAACTTTCAAAGTGAAAAGGGGAACATTCTCCATAAAAAATTGAAAAATGAAAAATGTGACTTATTTGTAATATCTAACAGAAAACAACTACTTCCCCGGCACAAGCCACGCTGGACATTGAACTACATCTGATAGATATTGTGAAAAGACTCTAACTGAAAAGGAAAGAAAAAATCTGAAAGTGAAAATTTGCATTTTCATTCAGATAGCTGACTTTATTAATTCTTTCTAGTTTTCCTTGAACAAATCATTAAATAAATTAGATAAGGAGAATGTTATTAAAGAAATATCACTCACAGAAATCGTTCATTTCATTGAAGCAAGGTTCGCTTCTCTCGCATTTAATCCCCAATACATTTTGGTCGACAAAAATCTATTTCGCTTTGCCAAGCTCTTCAACATGAATACCTCCCAAGAGGTTATCTTGAACGATGGAAAATAGCGACTAAAGTTTGTCTTTCAGTCGCAGATGATTCCACAAAAGATTTTATGAATTTCATATTCATATTTTCGAACTAACTTTCAAAGTGTTACCAGTTACCGCAGAAGAAATATGTCGTTCAATATCCAGCATGGCTTTAGCCGGGTAAGTAGTTGTTTTCTGTTAGACATTACAAATAAATTACATTCTTCAATTTTCATGGAGAATGTTCCCCTCTTCAATAATATTTCAACTTTATCGATCAACTTAAATTGATTCCATGAAAGATTGACCTAATCAAACTTTTCATTTAGGTCAGGAGCATGACTAGGATCATTCCCTGGGAAGTTAATAACCCTCCTGCGGGAAATTATCCTTTTCGGGCATATCATTTACTATAAAGGTTTCATATGAGTTGTAAGAATTTAAACTTCAGTCAAACTAAAGCAGACATTGGTGGGGAGGGGCGTAATTACCCCATTACATTTTTTCAATTTTCATGGAGAATGTTCCCCTTTTCAATATGAATTTCTCCCAAGAGGTCATCTTGAACGATGGAAAATAACGACTAAAGTTTGTCTTTCAGTCGCAGATGATTCCACAACAGATTTTATGAATGTCCTATTCATATTTTCGAACTATTATCAAGTTGTTTCAATAAACTGTTACTTTCGAAAGTTTTGAATGTTCCAAAATTGAAAATGCCAAGCAAATTTAAATTATGTGAAACGTACACCTTCTTTTTCTTCTGTTTAGTGGGTAGTGTCAATAAAACTGCGACATATCAGATCTATTTTGTCCCATTCTGCTGCCCAGTCGTTAAGGGTGTCTAAAGGACTATGGCTTTCGAAAAGTTCTAAATATCGGTTGGCTTCAAGTAAGCTCTCCTTTTTGTTGTTCTCCGAGACATCTCACTCTCGGGTTTCACAGGGTAATGCATTCTAAAATAACGTGAAAAAGTTCTTTCGCGACTAGTCCGGGTGCTCTCTCAACCAGCAGAGCACTCTTAGAATTTCCGTTAGTATTCTGAGCTTCCTTTCACTCTTGCTGGTGCAATCATTTGATCTCTTCTGGTTATACTTTCCCAGTGATATCTTGGCCTGCCCCATACCTTGTGATTCTTCCTTTTCAATTTCATAAAGTAGTGTGCTGGTACTTATTCAGGGTTCAGGTCCCTGAAATGATGTTTCGGCCCCTTTTTTGCCAGATTGTCTGCTATTTCATCACTCTCCACTCCGGGGTATCCCGGAACCCATAGAAGGGTAGCAATGTTGTTTGTTACCTGGTTCATTTAGTATCTCTGGACTCTAACACACTATCCTGGAGTTGATTACATAAAAGTACATGTTGCTTGACTATCTGACATGATAATAATTTTTTTCTCCAAATGACATTAAAAGCGGCCTTTTAATGACACTTGGCAGGCTTAGAAGTTGTACTTTTAATGCCTAGGCAGAAAAAGTCCACTTTTACTGCTTAGGCAGAAAAAGTTCGTTGCTAGGCAACCTTCCAAGTAATAATTCAAATCAAACTGGTTATTAAAATTGACAATGACATTAAGAAAACTCAAAATGATGCTGATGATAATAAACTGGTTTTATTGCATTAAAACTACAAACTACAACACGAAATTTTTATTTATTAGATATATTTATGGTGAATTGTGAACAATTATTTAATTCAATTGAACTCTGTCCACTTCCCTCCTTTCCAGTAAAATTAACAACATTAGTATCAACACTTGATACTCCGGAAACGCCAGAAAATATTTTATTGCCGATGTTCGACTTATTGGCTAGCGAGTCCACAATATAGCCTTCCGCGACAGCGGAAGACTTCCATCCTCCATGTTGCTTCAACATTGTTATGTCCCCACCAGAATGCACCAGCAACGTGGCCGAAGTTCTGCGAAAGCAGTGCCCGGTACTCTTTCGCATGGGATAGTCCCAGAAAAGTAGCAATTTCTTCTGGCATTTTACCGAATTTGTGAATGCCAATGAATTGATGATGTGCTTTACCGTTCGCATACTTATAGAAGACACGCCGAATTTAAATTCGAGGGCCTGGAGGCTGCATATTTTCTGTAAACGCTTAAATATTCCGTTACTACATAATTAGCAATTTGTCGCCCATATTATTTATATCATCTGTTTTCATTTGCAAAATCTCATCACATCTACAAGCCCCAGCGACTGCAACAATAAGTACAACCTAAAATATAAATTGAAAATTAGTTCTTTAATCCATAATAGATCATTTTCAATATATTCCTACCTTCGTACACAAATACAGTTCATCTGGGGCATCTGATAAAAATTTCTCGATTTCTTCTCGGGGGTAATACCACGAGTGGTCGCAATACTATCGATAATTCTGTCAGAAATCAACGAGATCAAATTGCTTGGTAACACCACTCGTCCCTATGATCGAGTTAAAGATTTCTGACAGAATTATCGATTGTATTGTGAGCACGAGTCGTATTTATTGAGATAATTTCACGAACCAACCAAGTTATTATTTGAAATTTGATCGAGTAAACAAAGTGAATTCTTCAATAGTTGCAACTAATGAATAATAAACATGAAGTCTGTCAACCTGACGTTTATGTCATATTAGATTACAAGATGTATCATTGCTGTTTATATTTGTGGTTTACTTGACGACGTGGTCTTTCCGGATCGGAAAGAAAGGAAGCGAAAGGAAGCGTGTACTTTCGCGAAATCCCATTCTGATTGGTCCTCATATCGCAGGAGACGCGACTTTCATATAGTGAGTGAAATTGTCTTTGAAAAACTCGGGATTTTTTGCATGGAAACCGTCTGACTGGCGTTTCAAAAAAGCCCGTAACTTCAGGTATTTTGCCAAATCAATGTTATTTTTTATGTTCAGGATAGCTTTCAATATCGAATAGGTAGACCATAACGTTGAAGGCTTCATTTTCTTTGAAAGATCGGAAAAATAGACAATCAGCACATTTTCAGATATTTTCTTCTATCTATATTCCATGAATCTGCTGTATGTAAGTTCATATACAATTCTTGATTTTTCCGGTAAAAGGCTAAATTCCACACCTCGCGCCTGGTCTCTTATCTCAGGTGGTGTTAATTGCATCAATTCATCCTCACTTTGCAGTAAATCCATTTCTAACATGACAACTTTTCAAAATTGACAATGACAAAGTAAACAGTAAACAAACAAATTCAACAAACGTCATCAGCGGTAAACATAGTAACGCAGGGCCCAGTTACCTTTGATGAAATAATTTAGTTATTTGGATATTGATAATGAAACGCAATTTAAATATGAAAAAGTCGATTTTGCGTGGAATTGGAACAAATTTGAAGAAAAAATTATATGTTTCACACGGCAGAAAAGCAGATTTAATGGCTTGGCTGGTTTCATAGCCTCGCTACGCTCGGCTATGAAACACCAGCCGCGGCATTAAATCTTGTGCTTTTATGCCTAGTAAAACAAATAACTATTTATCTGCAGAAATTTCTTTTCAGATTGAACTGAACGCATTTTCTGATGGCGTAGATTGCCGCTTGGAAAATGCTAGGGAATTTCCCTAGCCATTAATGGTTCTAAGCCAATAAATACACAGTTGTTTTCTATCAGATATTTATTGTCTCATATTTCTCACTTTGTGGAAAAGTGTGGATGGATAATATGGCGTTCTACTGAAAAAAGGCAACAATTACGATACACAGTAGGAAATTAAAATAGATTCATTCAAGAATTTTTCCAAAAACTATGTATTTTAAAAATAATAATACGATTATTATTATATTATAATACGTCCTCACTATATTACATCGCTGTGTGAAATCCAACAATTCGCACGCCCGTTGAGAAACGATTTAATATTTAATTAGACACAAAGCTGTATTGATCGATTCGTCTAATAATTAAATTAATTTATTGCGTAATTACGAGAATAAATTGCACCCACATGTTTATGCATACCACACACATTAATGAGCACACCTTTTCTTCAATTTGTTCGCTGACGGGCGAGAGGTCATAAAATCGAAAGGAAACGTCAAATCGGTCAAAACGCAATACATAATAATATTTTACAGGGCTGGACTCAAGAGAAAATGAAATGAATGAATAAATGAAGCTGGATAAGGTAAGAAAATTACATTTCCTCTCTCTTACACACAAAGTTTTGATTCATAAGAAGCACCACTACTTATTTGATATGCTGAAGCGTTTTGAAAATGTAAATAACTTAGGAACGAGAAATCGGCAAACTTTAGTTGTGCCAAAATATTCTACGGCAATTTTCAGAAGTTTTCAGTATAATGCTTGCATTCTCTATAATAATTTACCAAACAGTTTTAAAAATTACTTCATAATCAATTTTAAGAAAAAACTGAAGACACTTCTAAATGAGGAAGACAGTTGAGGACATTAATGATCCACTGCTAAGCACAATGGAGCATGATTAAATCACCATGCTATAATTAATTATATTCTTTTTTTGTATCAATATTTTTAATATTAGTTTTATGTAAATCGATTATATTATAGGATTCTATTATTTTAGTTTTAGTATAGTTAGGTAGAGCTGAAAAGCACTTCACAGTGAGTCTCCACCTTTTCGATATGTTGTATATCTTTATATCGAATAAAGTCCTATTATTATTATTATTATTAATAATCGGAATATATCAGTAATAAGTTATAAGAATAACATATGAAATATTCACTTCTTCAAATCACACCTACAATATTGAAACAATGTTTTCGAAAGCAGAATCATCTACCTAACAGACCAATTGATTCCATTGATTCCTCATTAACTCTTGAAAGCCGTGAAAAACCACCGATAAAGCAGACAAGATAATACAATAAAAAAATGTCTTCCAAACAGATTCAGGAAAATTGTTATGACGAACTAATTTTTCCTATAGAAGACCACCGGAAAAGAAATAAGATACATGAGGAGTATTGAATTTTGAAACTGGTAAATCTCCAGGAAAAATCGAACATGATCGGAATTATTGATTGAATTTGTTGATTTCCTAAATACAGAATCAACATACATGCTGAAAGAGTCAATGGATTTGGGTATTTTTCCGAATCAAACCTAGCTATGAACCAAGCGATAAAATGCCACTTATTACCGTCCAATATCGTTAATAAATCGTTTGATTCAAGTACCCAACCGATTTTTTTTTTAGATTTACAGCACCGGAAAATGCATGAATGTACATCATTTTCCTTTTTGAAGCAATCAAAATTCTCAAAATTTTTATTTAAATTTTATGAAGTTGCTTTCAGTTATCTTTGTTTGGAAGGCACTGGTTTGATCCTCTAAGCTCGATGGCAGTGTTTCAGCGCGGTTTGCGCAGGCTGTAGACCTCTGATCAGTGATTACCAAACAAATTTTTGAAAACTTTAAAATTCAATATCTCACAAAATATTTTTTTTTCGACAGAAATATATTCCCTCATTTCGTTTTGTTTTGTCATTTTCTACTCCTCATTTCATTTATTGCACCAATTTCGGTCTCTGCCTTGTTAGGTTCAACTGTTATAGGAGAAGTCGTAAGCATTTATGAAATATAAGAACTTTAATACAGTTATAATTGTATGAAACTAAAATTTTCCAGTACGGTTCTGTATTGATGAATCGAGTAGGAGGTATGAAAAGGTATCCCACAAATAATTGAGATTCGTAAAAATGTATCTGAATAATTTAGAATGTGAATGGTGTCGCGGCTTCTCGCTTCATCGCCTTCTTCACTACTACTGCAGAAAGAAATTTAAGTTTACATGCATATTGATGATTAATAATTATTTTGAGATATATTGTGAACCCTGGCTAAACAAAAAAAAAATTAAACACCACGCTTATATTTAAATGCACTAAAAAAAGGGGAAAACAATTGTTTCCATGATTATCCAAAAATGAAGGGTATGAGTGCCAGGAAAATACATTTCGCAATGATAATTGAGCATTCCACGCTTTTACTCATACCCTTCATTTTTGGATAATCATGAAAAAAAAAATTCTCTTTTCAGTGCATGTTAATATTATAAGCATGGTTTTTAAATTTTTTTCATTATTATGATTTTTTATTTTCTAGTTTTTAGTCTTGTCGTATTATCATATTTCAAATGCCATTTCATCACATCAAACTATGTTGAATCATTGTAACATACTAACACTTGAATTGAATGTAAAAAGTTTTTATATACCGGAAAATGGCTAGTCCCTATAACTTTTTTGTTTTTGAAGATATCGTAATAAAATTTGGAGGATCTATATAATACATAAAACTGCATATTTTGACAAGTGACTTATAATCCAGTCCGATTGGGTTTTGAGACGTGGATCGGTAGCACCACCAAACTTGGTATGCTAGTTGTTGGAACCATGATAAACACGAAACCGAAATTCCAGGGGTGGACCATATTGTTTTTTTTTTTAGTTCAAGAATAAATAAACAGATTTTTGCTCGTAATCTTGCAAAAACAATTAATGAACCATTTTGTATCAAAATAATCAACATTTCCAAGCATGTAAACATTCTTGAATAATAAATCTTGATAGATCGTTCCTCAATTTCAAATTCTGGGATTCACAAACAGAAAACTCATTCACGACCTTTCTTGACTTTGTAGTGATAAAATATTGAGTATTATTAGAATTGCTGAATTTGATAATTTATATAATTATTATCAGTTATTATATTTCATGTTCAGCGCCATTTATACACATAACTAGGTTGCTGAAACCACAATTTCATTCGATACAAGCATAAAATGATTTCAGTAGGCGTACTTTGTTAAAAAAATATATTTCTAAAAAGCGTTTCATTGTTATCAAAAGAGTGTGTTTGTTTGATTCGCGGTAAAAATTATCAACGATATGGGAAACCCGCAATGTAGTGACCCATGTCAGATAACTCTTGTTATCCCATTCGGTTTCGAGTTTTCAAACGTTGGAGTTAAGTGGCTGTTAAAAACCGTTTCTTTGATCGAATAGAAAGAGTATAATTTATTGAACCTAACCTAACATAGGTGCAAGAAGGATAATTTCAAATTATAGTTAAAACTATATATATATATATATATATATATATATATATATGTATATATATAAAGGGGTATTTTCGTGACTGTTCAATAATTTATTCACCAATTAGTGGGAAGCAGTCAATGGAGACCAATTAATACGATTTCTTCGTTTTTAAGCCAAGCTTTCGAAAATTTTTATTCTCTTCTTCAAGACGTAACTAAAAATGGTTTGTACATGAATATGTGATGGTATTACATATAAAAAGATACTTACTAACATGAAATTAAAAATTAAAAAGAAACATAGTCAGTGTCAGAATTTGAAAGGAGAAGATGACAACAAATAATGGCTACCTATTAAAATTTCGGAAATTCCAAAAAGAGAGAGAGAGAGTGAGAATATAAAAATGTATAAATATAGGTATAAATTTATAAATAATGATTTCAAGGAGGACGTGGTGAGATAATTTCTTTGTGTTTTTTCAAAAGATATGTATATATAGAACTAAGGTCTTTTATGTCTGTTTTTTTATTCATTACATTAGTTTCCTGTGAGATAGGTTCCTGATGTCGAAGAGCGTTAAGAAGGCCCCTTCCAGGAACTTAAGCAATCGCAATCGCGTTATAAAGAGTTCAAGGACTTATCTTGCAAAATGCGCAGATTCAAATTCTGTGAACGGCATCTGGAAGTAAAGATCAAACACTACAATTTGTATATTTTGGATTTCCATCTGAGAGGTGGGAAATGTGTTGAAAATACTACTGAAAATTGCTCTAATCGCTTGAAAGTGTGTTCACCGCATGGTCGAGTAACAGTAGTGGGGGAACTATCGAGGAGAGGAGAGTATAACCGCGCGGCGATTTGAACAATGCAATTCCCCACTACCGCTTATCGATTCTGCCATAAACTCACGTCCAAGCGTTCTGAGCAACTTTCAGTGTCATTTTCAACACATTTCCCACCTCTTAGGTGAAAATCCAAAATATACAAATTATAGATATATATATCTTCAACACAATTTGAATATGACGATTTCCCTTAAATCGGCAAATCTTGCAAGATGTGCCATTAAATTTTTTATAACGCGATTGTATAAAAACTACACATCGGACAGAAAATATCTTGCGCATCACACGTTAAAAGCTAAGGGCTGCATCTTTCCTAGCTCGCACAAGTCTCTCGAAGACTTCTGAGGGTTGCTCGTAAGGGGGCAGCCGGATGATGGAAATAACAATTTTAGCAAAAAAAATAATGATATTTTATTTATATTTGTTCAGGATCGGAAGTTGTTCTGGAAGTTGTTCTGGTTTTAATTCGGTTCATGAAGGTGTTGTGGCCAGAACCGATCAGATTTTATATTAAGATTGCTGAATTTGAAATTACTGGCCATTATCATTGCTTTTTGTAACAATAAGGTGCATTTAATAACTAGTCAGTTATTTTTCTACCTCCGCTAAAATTGCGTTGATTTTGCCAATATTTTCTTCTGAGTTTGCCCTTCCACATGTCAGTATCATACTGCTTCTCTCTAATTTATATCTATTTCATTAAAACTGAAGATAACATACGGAAAAATAATAGAAATTAGTACTAAGATTTGGATGACACTTCAATAGATTTTATTTTTAAATCCATCATTAAAGAACAACCGTGGCGGTTTTGTTGTTATTTAGACCGGCTAGTCCCAAGAACTCATAAGCATTCTTCTGGCTTTAAAATAATGCAACACTAAGAGCGACAAACTAATATTGATACAACTCTTGATTCGAGGAAGCAAAGTTCTCTGTGTAACATCCTGTATAAATACGGATTTATTCGAATGATCGCGTTGCACCCATTAACAGGTTCATGGGAAAAAGTTATATTTAAAGTTCTTCAGTTCGATTTATATCTTATACCCCATTATAATCCTCTACCAGACACCTGTGGAGATAAGACCAGCAAACTGTATTTTCTTGTATGCTCGAGTTGGTTCTGAAAAGCTGATGACAGTTCTCATAGTCGGATTTGATCACATCTAAATTTAACATTTTTTAACTTCTTTAATTCTATCGCTCAAAAACTAATTTTCAACATATTGAAAGGATATTTCGCAACGTAAAATATTGCATAGTGGCTGCAGATGTGAACGACTTGTACTTCCGGCATTATTTTATTTTAATGTTTTTCTTTCTAGTTATTGGGCAATTGCGATAATTTTATTGGTGTGGTAATATATTCCGAAATTATATGCTATTCATGAATATGACGGAATAACAACTAACGTAGAACACTTAAATTCTCGACACGGTTGTTTCGTTTTCAGTGCTCATATTATCGGTACAGTGTGGACCGAAATGTATGTAATATTCGCGAAATGCGTTCCCGCTAGGTGGCGCTAAAAATTTAGTCGCGAAACAATATAATATGGTGATCAGCTGCTAAATTCCATATTCAGGTTACCCAGTGTATTTGAATCTTATTTCAATCTGAAATGGTGTTTCATTTTAAGAAACATCTTAAGTGATCTTTTCAAAAATTTTTAACGAAAGTTTGTTTGAAACCTATAACAGTGAAGCGGTATTAATATGATAGTAATGAAATTAACAAAATTTCAATTTTATATTTACAATACAATTATACAATTGTGTTCAATGAAATTGTTGTACAGCGATTGTATGCTGTCTAAAGTTCGAAGTTCAAAAAGGAACACAACTGTACATAGCAAAAATAATTCGACTGAAAACAATATTCTACAAAAATGTTGGAACTTGCTGAAGCTGAGTTACTTGTCAAAAAATAAAGTTTAAAGAAATCTGCATTGCATTGTTCACAATAAGCTTGTCAAGAGAGAAACAAGATGTCCTGCAATACCAGGCCATAATCCTGTACAATAGGAATAATTGGGTCGAAAATTCATCAGAAAACAACTACTTTCCTGGCTTATATCACGACGAAAGTTGAATTACATCTAATGAATTTCCATGCAGAGTCCTACAAGGATGTCTCCGGAATTGCTAGTTGCATGGAAATGTTCATTGAAACATTTGGACCATCTATAGATCGATTTCTGAGTTCTGGGTTCTTGCCCTCATCAGTATAGGGTAGGTCTCTGCAGACAATAACTAATGTCTGCAACAAACGATTCAACAAAATCTCCATGTGAAGGTAGAAGCTGAGACACCGCCCGCAGCCTAGCGTTCACTAAACCACGGGCGCCATCTGAACTCCAGCCTCTGAACCAAAGCAATACCCAAAACTTGCGTGATTAATCTAACCACCAATACAAATTAAAGAAATCTGCATTGCATTGTTCACAATAAGCTTGTCAAGAGAGAAACAAGATGTCCTGCAATACCAGGACCACGCTTATTGCCATAATCCTATACAATAGGAATAATTGGGTCGAAAATCCACGAGAAAACAACTACTTTCCTGGCTAATACCACGACGAACGTTGAATTACATCTAATGAATTTCCGTGCAGAGTCCTACAAGGATGTCTCCGCAATTGCTAGTTGCATGGAAATGTTCATTGAAACATTTGGACCACCTATAGATCGATTTCTGGGTTCTTGCCCTCATCAGTATAGGGTAGGTCTCTGCAGACAATAACTAATGTCTGCAACAAACGATTCAACAAAATCTCCATGTGAAGGCAGAAGCTGAGACACCGCCCGCAGCCTAGCGTTCACTAAACCACGGGCGCCATCTGAACTCCAGCCTCTGAACCAAAGCAATACCCAAAACTTGCGTGATTAATCTAACCACCAATACAAATTAAAGAAATCTGCATTGCATTGTTCACAATAAGCTTGTCAAGAGAGAAACAAGATGTCCTGCAATACCAGGACCACGCTTATTGCCATAATCCTATACAATAGGAATAATTGGGTCGAAAATCCACGAGAAAACAACTACTTTCCTGGCTAATACCACGACGAACGTTGAATTACATCTAATGAATTTCCGTGCAGAGTCCTACAAGGATGTCTCCGCAATTGCTAGTTGCATGGAAATGTTCATTGAAACATTTGGACCACCTATAGATCGATTTCTGGGTTCTTGCCCTCATCAGTATAGGGTAGGTCTCTGCAGACAATAACTAATGTCTGCAACAAACGATTCAACAAAATCTCCATGTGAAGGCAGAAGCTGAGACACCGCCCGCAGCCTAGCGTTCACTAAACCACGGGCGCCATCTGAACTCCAGCCTCTGAACCAAAGCAATACCCAAAACTTGCGTGATTAATCTAACCACCAATACAAATTAAAGAAATCTGCATTGCATTGTTCACAATAAGCTTGTCAAGAGAGAAACAAGATGTCCTGCAATACCAGGACCACGCTTATTGCCATAATCCTATACAATAGGAATAATTGGGTCGAAAATCCACGAGAAAACAACTACTTTCCTGGCTAATACCACGACGAACGTTGAATTACATCTAATGAATTTCCGTGCAGAGTCCTACAAGGATGTCTCCGCAATTGCTAGTTGCATGGAAATGTTCATTGAAATATTTGGACCACCTATAGGTCGATTTCTGGGTTCTTACCCTCATCAGTATAGGGCAGGTCTCTGCAGACAATAACTAATGTCTGCAACAAACGATTCAACAAAATCTCCATATGAAGGCAGAAGCTGAGACAAAATACAGTTTTAAGTCGTATTACCAGCCACTATGTTGCCATTAGAAAATAAAACAGTAGGAATAATTTAAAAATTAATTTTACACAGCAGACTAAACTTAATAATTTGAACGTATCCATAGCCCACTTGATTAAAAATTATACATCGAAATGAAAAAAAAAATGGTCACAAAAAGTAACAATTAATACATATACAGTGCAGCCCTAAATTATGGAATAAATTCATCATTTCTGATTATAAAGATATTTCGGAAAAATCCTCGGACAGGTCGATTTTCTTTTCCGATGGGCCAATTTTTGAACCCCACTCAAAATATATAGGATTATCCGCATTTGAGTAAAAATTACTTTGGTGATATTTTTAAAAGGGACATATATTTTTCCATATTTGGTTAGGGATCGTCATTACGAATCCAATGGTATCAAATTTGATGGGATTATGTTAAACGGCTGCAGAGATATGGGCAAAAAACTTCTCCATATGCCTAATGAGTGCAACTGCGAGTCTCCACACGATTCAGAAGGTAAAAGTCTCTGTCGCACTCATTAGGCTAGAAAAATTTCTAACTTCGGAATCCGTGGTTCGTTTCAAATTAAGTTTCAACTAGTGACTGTAGATGTCACAAGTTATTTCTCATTATAATTGTCTTTGCCTTAAGGTATAAATTCAGAGTGATTTCGTTTTAAGTTCGGGATCTCCATAAAGCTGTCCTGACGAGTTGTAAACAACGAAACGACGTCGTCGGCAGATGGTGGAACTTTCGGAATTGAATGGAAAACACTCTCCAATTTATAAATTTTGACTGATAATTTTTATTGTTTGATTTTTTAATGTTACTTTATCATCATCAACTTCATGTTCTTCACTCGATATTGTTTATATCTCAAGCATCCAACCTCAAAAACACACTTCCCTGAAGTTGACAGTAACCATTGTCGAAATATCGGAAAAACAGTGTTAAAAGAGAACACGTTTTGCTTGCTGGTTTACCAAAAAATCTCCCCATTTGTATAGCGAGTTTGGATGTACATTTACATATCCATCTGAATGTATTCAAAATTAATCGAAAACAATGAAGGAAAATAGATATAATCAAATTTCAGATTGCAACATTCTCTTTGCTAGAGGCTACAAAAAACCACTTAGCATTCATTATATTTTCTTCATGAAACTTAAACATATACTTAACCTTTCATAATTATTAATTTCATTATTTACTTTGAGATGTTTGTTCAAGACAATAATATCAAGAGACTGATCTTAAAATAACTCAACAATGTTTTTTGTTCCATCCATTCTCTGAGGATTACATCATGCTGTCTGACTGCGATTCATTTACAATAAAAAAAAAATGTTACTTTAACAAGGGCATGTATAGGTAAAGTTCCGCTGTATGAAGACTAATTGTCTAATTATATTGATAAAATAGATGATTATCCGTCCACCAAGGTTCGGAATCCATTACTGACCGACATATTGTGCAACGATAATCAGAAAGTTGTGTGAAAATAGTTCTATGTATGTTTATGTGTGGATTTCAAGGATTAACTCGTAAAAACTTGAATGAAATGTACTCAGCATATGCAAATCATGTAAATAAACAGTAATAAAATGTTTTGTTACCTACACCGGAAACTCTTTTACAAAACACTAGGTAGGTATTCTAATGTGATCGCGTGAAAGTATGAAACATGTGTATTAAATATTATTTTTTTTAATTGGTGCCCCATTTTACCTATTTAAAGCACGTCTCAGCGTGTGCAAATCGAACTTTAAAAAACGCGCGTAAAAAAGTCTGAAATTGAATTGTTGGGTTGATTAAACGGCATATTTTTCAAATTTCATTCCCTTATAACTTTTTTATTCATTGACGCATTTCAACGTAATTCACATATGAATCATTTGAAAATGTCGCGAATCCAGTGGTGTAGTCAGATTTTTTATAAAAAAATCACTAGTAGTTTTTTTTAGATATTTTACCTTGAAAAATAAGATAAGTTGGCCCTGGAAATGGAGATTAATTCATGAAATTTGGTGTCCTGGTGGACTTTTTGAATGTCTACCCAACGAAAAAAAAATCATTCCAATGGGTTGAAAAATTTAAGTTTTAGAAGGGTGCTTCCATCTTACTATTTTATCCTGTGTTCGCGGTCTGTTAGGATATATATGAATAAATAAATAAATAAATGAATAAATGAATAAATGAATAAATGAATAAATGAATAAATGAATAAATGAATAAATGAATAAATGAATAAATGAATAAATGAATAAATGAATAAATGAATAAATGAATAAATGAATAAATGAATAAATGAATAAATGAATAAATGAATAAATGAATAAATGAATAAATGAATAAATGAATAAATGAATAAATGAATAAATGAATAAATGAATAAATGAATAAATGAATAAATGAATAAATGAATAAATGAATAAATGAATAAATGAATAAATGAATAAATGAATAAATGAATAAATGAATAACTGAATAAATGAATAAATGATGATATTAACTGCTATAGAAATTTCCTGCCAACTATTCAAAATTATAGAATTCGATTGTCATCAATCTTTATATTGAAATTAGCGGTGTCAATGTCACATTATTCTCACTAATTACTACTCATTTTCGATTACTTATTTTTTTCACGAATTTTGTAAATACTGATGTGAAATTTCAAATGATTAGAACGTTAACAAACTTGATTCGATCTGATATTATTTATGATCATAAAAATGAGTCTAGTAGTGCATGAAAGTCGTGGGAAATGAAATATCCTGATCATTACAGTACAGCTCGCGATGTAGAAATGAAAAAGTGTTTTACAATCGGCCTATTTCCTTGATCGATGAAGCTTACCTAACAAGTGCGAAAGTGATACTTTTCCGCACGCGATTGCAGAATTATTTTGATGAGTTATATAAACATGGTACTTGGATTACTCGGTAGGTAACGTCATAGCAACGGTGTCAACAAACTTTTTCAATTCAGTGTCATTTTAGTTGATGTTGACATTAAACCGATACGTCAAGAACATGATATCTCTTCACTTTCCTCTAATATTCACTTATCAAATACAAATAATCGCCCATCAATTGTAATAATGTTAATATCACATACAATGTTAATTCAATCAATAAAGATTTATAATGGAATATTTCCTAATTTTTGTCCTAGTTATTAATAGTGTAGCTGCGGTAATGTTTGATTTTACTTTATGTCCCTAGGGATTTGAAATGAAACTTTATTAAAAGATACATTTTAGTCCCCGTTACACGGGACTAAAGTTGGCACTTCAGTCCCGGAAGTGCAAAAAATCATCTATTGTGTCCCTCCACTCTCACCGTCACATAAGCTAACCTAACCACAAATTTCCTCCAGAAAAATTATCACATTGTTTTTAGTGGATATTATAGCAAGGTCCCTCCATTAATTAAATGTTCTATAAATGGCTATAGCTGCAGTTGTAGACGACACCTAATTATCATTTTGTTGCAACAGTAGTGGCTACATTGATTATCAATGACATTTCGCTTTAACGGCGATTGCGTGTAGTAACGAGTACATAATTCAACAATAAAATGCCATTTGATAAATTATAAACAAGCCTCTTTCAATTTATGTGAAATTATTGTTAATGGATTATGTAAGCAATATAAGTTAAGTGATTGGTGTATTATTGGTATATACATTGAGGTCCTAAAGTAACGGATAAATTCATTTTCTAAGTTATTAGTCATTTTCAAGGAAATCACACGTCGACTTATGTTTGAGATACTCTGAAACATTTTGTAAATGGAATATGGGATCAAGTTTTAGCTCATTTCAGAGGGTATTTATTCAATTGTCTATACAGCCATGTCTATTTTTTTGAAATCCGTACATGCGTCATTAAAAAAAATTTCAAAATGTTAAAAAGTATCACGAATACTATTGAATTTCCTGTATATTCAATGCATCTCAATTTTTTTACATGCAATTTTTAACTGTCACGTATGACAAACAACAGTTGGTAAATGAACCAAAAAAAATATGTTTTTCTACATCTGTAATCTTGTGTGGTTTGTGTGCGTAAAGTATTACAATATTTCACTATCAACATACGATTTCATTATTAAACGGAAAAGCGTAAAAAAGTGCACTTTTTTTAACGGCTGTTGCTAGGCAACCGACAGTTTCATGCAACAACAGTGACAGATCGGAATAATAACGAAATCTTGTCATAAAGCCAGTTCTCATTTTCTTTGGCAACTAATGAGCTATAAATATTTGATATACAAATGTTTCACCAATAATATTCTTAGCATTCTTACTATTAAATAAGTATTATCAAAATTCCAAACTATCGCGGCGAATATATTCAAAATAATAGCATATACCTCTAAGGAACTATTGGACCTAATCTACTCTAGGTAATCCAAGATAGCTATGGCTGTTTGGCCGTCAGAAACAAGTTGACAACAATAATTAATGAAATTGGGCATCTATCCAGATAACGAATTCTTGATAACTATAAATTTAATTCAAGTAGAAATGAAAAGTGATGAAGATTGAACGGAGAAAATCGTGGATAGTGCAAATATGAGATTTCCTTGACATAGTTCAAAGAAAGAAAAAGGTATTCGTTGCTTCAAGAGGATTGTTTATTCATTTTGAATACAAATCTAAGAAAATGAAAAGTTGCTTCGAAAGTCAAGTCAACATTAATAATAATAATATTGACCTCGATGAATATGTTATTTTAATATTCGCTTCACATTTTCCATTGTGCGGGATAGTGTAAAGAGAAAGGGATTTCGACTCTGTCGAAATTATCCGTTTCATTTGTTTGAAACTCAACTCTCCGGCATACTCTTCGAACTTTGTTCGAATAATGAATCAATAAAAATATGCCAAAATGCCAAATTCATTTCATATTTGCAAAGAAATCTTAATTGGTTATTTTTTTGACAGTTGTAGAAAAAATACTGTATGAAACTCGTGAGTAAAGGTTTTTTTTAAGAAATGAATGATTTCTTGGATTTTCACTTGATTGAGGCCATAAAGTTAGAAATAAATGATTTCTTGGATTTTGCTTAATTGAGAACTATATAGGTTAGAATATGAAAATTGAAAATCCTATGTAGGTTACATGCAGTGTGAGAAATAGGTACTTCTCACACTACTTCGCGCACGGTGTCATGGTAACGAAGGAAAATAAAAAAAAGTGTCACACTGCATATTGTTGTCAATGCTCGAACCTTGTCATTTTTTGACGTTTGTAGAAAAAAAAATAATTTTTCTGGTAACGAAGGAAAATAAAAAAAGTGTCATTCCGCATATTGTTGTCAATGCGAGAGCCTTGTCATTTTTTGACGTTTGTGAAAAAAATTGTTTTCTACAAAATTCAAGGTTCGCTCATTGATAACAATATGCGAAGTGACTCTTTTTTCATTTTCCTTCCTTACCATGACACAGTGCGCGAAGTAGTGTGCGAAATTTCGCGAAAATCCAAGAAATCATTTATTTCTTAATGTTCAACAATAATTTAATCTTGTGCGCGAAATACTTTGGTGATATTATTTTTTTTAACTCCGTTCTCAATCACCAAAGTAACATTTCGCGCACTAGATAATTTTTTTTATAGTACCAATAATATTCTACTTTTTTTTTCATAAAATATAAATATACAATGAAATTAAAATAAATTCACAGACTGATACCCTTCAGCCGGTTGGGATTCTGAATTATCATTAAATAAAAGTATCTGTAACCTATGCGAAAGCACAGTAGTCCGCAGGTTCTCCAGATCTGAAATATCTTTCCGACAATAAAACAGTATACAGGGTGTCCCAGACTAAAGGGGACAAACTACGAGGGTAGAATTCTCACTTCATTTTAAGGCTGAAAGTTCCAATAAACATATACCCTAAAATGAGTATTAACCGAGTTACAGGGTGTTGAAAGTATGACCCAAAAAAATATATTTTCCAGAATAACTCCATAACGGCTTAACTTTTCTTAATGAAATTTGGTATGTCACTTGACGGCATTCAGTTTCATATTTCAAGGCAAATCATGTGTTTGTAACTCTAAACAGAGGCGTACGGCAGGTGGGTACCCCTATTCGCCCCTCCCCACCCTGTATAATTTTCGTCATTCAGACAAGAACTGAAAAATATAACTAATTGATCGAAATTGAGCCAATGTTTTATTTCTTGTATTGTTGTTGTTTATTATCTATACATATTTTATTGTGTTTATAGTAATGTGTAGCTGAGCATTTTTTGGTTAATATTTGGGTGAAATGGAAGCCAATGTCTTCACCTTTTGTGAGGTACCTGATTATCCTTTTAAGTACTGATCAATAAATATTTATTTTATCATTTCTATTATTACCCATAATCCTAGAATTGAACAAATTCACTTAAAGCTGTGTTATCGAAATGAATGGAAGACAGTTTGATTTGTTTCAATCATGCTGGTGATAAACCTGAAAATAATTATATCAGAATTCACTTGACCTGCATGATAACACGATCTGAATTTCATGTAGGCACTTGAATAAAAATTCATTTAAATGACCACGCACTTCGAATGCAAAGTTTTTTGACCAACAAATTTCAATTTATTCAGCTTTCTGAACAAAATTCATCATGGGCGCAAAGGCTTTATATGTACAGTTTACAAAATACAGTATTGACTGAGCGGATGATATCGTAGAATCAATAATGAAAAATGGATTATACAGTCTGTCCATAAAGTAACACCTCCCTGTTTTTTTTGTTGTCAAAAAGTAGTATATGAATTACCGTTTTATTACTACCGTTTTATTACCATTATATATTGATTGAAAGTTTGATTTTGTGGAGGAAATCCAGTTCTTGACATGATTTTTTGGGTTTATGACCTTCAACAATCTGAAAATGAAAAAAATTTAATCTAAAGAAATCTGTACAAGTGTTAAGGGGCAAATTAATTAATTTGCCCGATAGGTTACTGCGTTCACAAGACTGCTGTCTTGAAAGAAATTAATTTTTGTCAGTAACGTACCCTACACTGAATTTGCCTATCTGAAAAAATGAGATCGAATTAACAAAGAATACTTCTCTTTTTTTGAAAACTGTTGACGTTTCGGAGGCTGTATCTGTCTCCGTTATCAAAACTTCTTGGAAAGACGCTGAAGAAACTGAATTTGAATTGCGGTTTTGGTAATAAGACCTTTCTTTGACAGAGTCAAATGAAATCTGTCATACATTCTTTTGATTGACATTTGGTATCATGATACATAGGGTGTTCGGTATCAATCAATCACCATTCTATTAGTTCTTATTTCATCTCTGAGGAGGGGTAACCAGGTGCGGTCCAATTCGATGGAATTGGTTGAAAAGCAGTTGTTCGATAAAAGAATGCACGCAGTTTCCTTTAACTATCTTTTTTCTTGATTTAATTCTCTCAATAAAATTTTGGTATTATTCCATTCCATCATATGATCGCCATCAGATGTTAGAATATGTTCGGATATTTTCGAACCCGTTATTTTTCGATTTCTGTTGTAATTTTTATGTTCTTCCTGGCGCACAATCAATGGTCTTGATGTTTCACCTATATAACTCTTACCACACGAACAAGGTATGTTGTAAACACAATTTTTTGAACATTCACCAGCGTTTTTGGGTTTTGTATGTGTGGGTATTGATCTCAATGTATTGGTTGTTTTAAATGTTGTTCTTACATCATACCTATGGCCAATCCGTTTTATCTTTTCAGACAGTCCAGGGTCATAAGGTATAATATTGTTTGTTGGATGTGTATGGAGATGTCGCATGTCTGTGTGTTGTGTTGTTCGATTGTAAAGTGTAGTACTATTTTCAATTTCATTAATGGTTTTTCCCACGAATTCATTTGGATAAGCATTTTTATCAAAAATTAATTTCTTTCAAGACAGCAGTCTTGTGAACGCAGTACCTTATCGGGCAATTAATTAATTTGCCCTTCTACACTTGTACAGATTTCTTTGGATTAAATTTTTTTCATTTTCAGATTTTGGAAGGTCATAAACCCAAAAAAGCAAATTTCGACATTAATGTCGAAATTTCAAAATCAAAGTAGAAATTTCGACTTTTTTCTCGAAATTTCGACTTCATTGTCGAAGTAATGAACAAAAACCTCTTGTGGCCCTCCTGCGCTTTCGTAGTTTTCAAATTGATTCCAAATACTCTGGACACCGGTATCTAATTGAAATCAATGGTTACTTTCCCTCCAGCTGACAATTAGTGCAATAAACGCTAGGTCAGTGTCGTCGAATAAATATTGACGTTGGCATTTTACGTTGCAGACTGTTTAGACTACCTACCTACCTACAGATTCAGTCGAGTAAACAAACATCAATTCAATTCACTGACCGCTAAGTGTGAATGAATTTTCATTTGTTTATCTGTGATCATAAGAATAACAACAGATCCGTTATTGAGAGGCCATGAGCGTGATCACATGTTGGCCGTTCTTTAGGGTAAAAGAGTCGATAACTCAACTAGAGGAAGTTTGATTCTACGTACGTGCTGTAATGGAAATTGAATTTTCAATCCACTTTTCCACAAAAAAAAAAACATAAATGTCCCAAAAACGCACTAAACGCATAACTTTATTAGGGATTGACGCATTTCAACGTAATTCACATATCAACCATTTGAAAATATCGCGAATCCAGTGGTGTAGTTAGAATTTTTCTAAATAATCGCTGGTAATATTTTTATTTATTTTTGTCCTGGAAAAATCAGATTAGTTGGCCCTGAAAATGTAGTCCTAGTAGACTTTTTGAATGTCTTCCTAATGAAAAAAAAAAATCATTCCAATCGGTTGGAAAATGTAGATTTTATAAGGGTGCTCCGGTCTTAAGTGGATCACACTGTATGTATAAAAAATATAAAAAAATTAAATATAAAAGTTATTGAGTAGGTATGACCCTCAAAGAAAATGCAACCATAGACACGTGTTCTCGAACGTGTTTCGTACTCAAGTGCTCATCAGTACGGGTAAAATGGAGTGCAAAGATATGCACACTTATTGGATGTAAAATCAGAAACGTGCCTACACTCGCCAGAAAACTCAATTAAGGTCGGTGGACCTGAAAATTCCGAAATGAATTTTATTATATTGGAACGGGCACGCTATCACATTAATTAACATTGATGACCTGAGAGACTTATATTTACGAAGTTACTGAAAAGTCGCAAGACTATTCTGAATAAAGCAATGGTCCCAACCATTTAGTCCAACCAATATAGATTTTTTGTGGAAATTAATTCTAATAGTAAGCGACTTGCGCCATGACTTCGGGGATACTTTATAAATAACTAAAATCCAAATTGCAACTCAAATTTTTTTTTGTGCAATTGTTTAAACAATGATTATTAAACAAAAGGGTCCTTTTATTGTTTTTTTGTAAATATCTCAAAAGGTACTGGACGAATGGCTTTACTCATAAAAGACCGTTTGTAGAGAATAAAAAAAACCTACAAAATGGTTTTTAGAAAATATACTCCACTACTACCTTAGCACGACTCGGCGACGAATTTTCACTCGAAGCGCTGTGTTCAGAAGCATTTTTAACAATGTTCTCTAAACTTATGGGAAAATGTGAGATAGACAAATTGTAGTTTTTAACCTCAACTTCAAAATTCCGATTTAAAAATTCAAATCGGACCATTTCCCGTAATATGACGCATCATGCAAAATATGGCTGTAATTTTTTTTTAAATCCGATTGTAGGAAAACTACATGATATTAGCTACCATTTCCCGAAAAATTATTCCTTAATATTTAAAATTGAGGAAGATACGAATTTTTGAAAAAAGGCCTTTTTTAAAGCGTTTTTCCGGCTTTTCTCGGCGAAAAATGGTCGTATCGGGATTTTCTAAAAACCATTTTGTAGGTTTTTTAATTCTCTACAAACGGTCTTTTATGAGTAAAGCCATTCGTCCAGTACCTTTTGAGATATTTACAAAAAAACAAAAAAAGGACCCTTTTGTTTAATAATCATTGTTTAAACAATTGCACAAAAAAAATTTTGAGTTGCAATTTGGATTTTAGTTATTTATAAAGTATCCCCGAAGTCATGGCGCAAGTCGCTTACTATTAGAATTAATTTGCAAAACAGCCTTTATTTTTGCTATATTGGTTGGACTAATTGCTCAACACCACAAATTCTTTACCAACAATTACAGTTGCGGAACAAGTATGCTTTCCAGCTACCTTACTCATTCTCAAGTAACCCACTGATCTAGAGTAATTTTCCATTTTATTCAAATAGTAAAACTAATTTAGGAGGTACTGGAAAAATACAAGTAAATCCTCATATTTGAAGTGACTTCTTTAAACTGATTGAGTTTGTTGATTGCTATGAAAAAACTCTACGTCAAGCAGTCCTCGATCTTTCATTCAAATTATGCTAGGTGAATACTCCTTTGATAGGTGCTCGGACATCAGACCACACCCACAAAAGGGACCAAGTCGAGGGGAGCCAATCCAACCGTTCCGAGTTCGCCGATCAGGAAACCCCAAGAGTACCTCTGAGATGGCAAACCTAGATGCGGAGATGGGCATCCCGGAAAAAGCAACGAGAGGAACAGAAGTTACCCCAAAACACATAAGGATCCCCAAAACCAACTCCCTGCAGACCTACCTTTCCAGGTAGAGTCTGTCGTAAGACGCGACTAAAAGACAACATCTACAATGAGAACTGAAGCAGGGACCTCTGGAACCCTTTCGAGGGAAGCCAAGTCAACCGTCCTGAGGGTACTGAGCAGAGGAACCCCCCAGGTGTGTCTCTGAGAAGGCAAACCTAGGTGCCGAAGGGCACCCTGGAAAAGAAAACCAGAGGAACGGAAGGTATGCCCAAGAAATCAAGGATGGATGCTGGAAGAACCTCCACAGGTACCTCCAATTAAAACAAAACATTTGGTTGAGAAAAATTGTGAAATTTTGTTTTTACGAATCTCCCAGATTTTCTAAGAAAACTCCTCAAAAGCAGATCTTTTGCGAGCAGAGCTTAAAAAGTGAACTCAGAACCAGTTCAGCTCCGTGATGGCACCTGGGTGAGAGCAAACGCTCTTAACACCTCGACCATTTCGCTGCACAAAGGTTCCAAACTGAGAGGCATATGTGCGGGGGATTCAAAACCTGCTCACACTTGCAGGAAGAAGAAGTGAATACTCAAGTCGGAAACATAGTTACTTCTTTTTATTCAATAAACCCACTGCTAGATTCCTCGAAATTGATTCATATCCCTATCTAGGGCCAAATCTGCACTCAATACCTCCTCAGAAGAAATCAGAACATACATACATTGTGTGTTCATACTTCGACACTTCATAATATATAATGAATAGATGTTTCTTTTTGATGCTCTATTATTCACCAATCAGCGATGATGTCAGTTGACCAACTCTCGTAATCTGTTCTATTTTCAATATTTTGAATTCAGATATGATAACGAGGTATTTTTAAATTGAAGAAACCATTCATTAGATTAGAACATTCAGATTTATAAGTGTACCAAAAGCATCATAAATTCTCTGCCAATCGGATTAAATGATCTTTACGTGAGTATTCGATATTTCGAGTAACAAAAAGAGGATACAAAAATACCATCCACCGTAACGATAACGAATTATGCAACATCATATAATATTCTCTTTAATGAGCAGAATACCACCACTTCGAGGCATTATTGAAGTCTGTTGCACTTTACAGAAATCTACAAGCGAAACTGGTTACAATAAGGTTTTTATTTTGTACTAGTTTTCTTATCCATGTGATGTGAAGCACCAGCGGTGGACTGGCCGAAAGAGCATGCTGGAAGAACCAAAATCTTGTGGAAACAGAATTTGTAAAAGCTGAAAAAAATCATCCTAATTATTGAGACACCGATATAATTTGATGAGGTTTAGCATTTAGTTTTCTTCATTTATTTATCCAACATATGACAGTTATGACTGTCATTATTAATGTCATTTTAGACAAGTAAACTATCAAATAACACACCAGTGTGTTATAATCCATAACTCACTAGTGAGTTTAACTTATTCATTATTATGTCATAAAAAAATGATCTATACCACGGCCTCGTGGTATAAATCTTTCTCGCGTGACTTATTTTCAACATAACACACTATAGCACCATAATCTATTATGGTACTATCGTACTAGTACCATAAATAAATATTATGGTACTATCGTACTAGTACCATAAATAAATATTATGGTGCTATAGTGTGTTATGTTGAAAATAAGTCACGCGAGAAAGATTTATACCACGACTAATAACTATTATGGTACTAGGGTGAAAATAAGTCACGCGAGAAAGATTTATACCACGACTAATAACTGTTAATGGTACTAAAGAAAGATTTATAAATCTTTCTTGCGTGACTTATTTTCATCATTACACACTAGCACCATAATAGTTATTTATGGTATCCTTTTCTCACGTGACTTATTTTCAATAATTTTCATAATAGTTATTTATGGTACTAGTGTGTTATGTCGAAAATAAGTCACGCGAGAAATGGATACCATAAATAACTATTATGGTACTAGTGTGTTATGTTGAAAATATATTTATTTATACCACGACTAATAACTATTAATGCTACTAAAGAAAGATTTATAAATTTTTCTCGCGTGACTTATTTTCAACATAACACACTAGTACCATAATAGTTATTAATCGTGGTATAAATCTTTCTCGCGTGACTTATTTTCAGGGGTAATATAATAAGTGGTATGATTATTACCGATAATTTTTTGGAATATTAATGAATTGCAATCTAGCTCAAAGCTGAAAATACAACGAATTGCCAATGAATTGATATTCCAAAAACTTATAGGTTTTTAATCATACCACGAATTATATTTAGGACGACAATATATCGATTTGAAATAAAGAAAAATCCTGTCATCTGGAAATTGATGCTTTACTTCTAGCGGAAGTAACGGAATACTCTTTTCCACGGCCTCATCTATGATACCAATGGACATTTGTCCCCAACGATCGCTCATATTGATAAATAAAGATAACTAGTCAAAACACATAAATTTGAGGTTTATAATTTAAATCATTATTTTCACTTCACTAACTCACTGGTGAGTTATGGATTAAACTAGAGTGTTATTTGATAGTTTACTTGTCTAAAATGACATTAATAATAACAGTCATAACTGATATTCTACAGGGTGCGACATGAGGCAAACATTTGTTAGAAGACAACAACTTTCCGTATCGTTATGCAGTATCGGAAAGTTTTCATCTTGGGTATGGTGATTTCATGAGAGCGTAAGGAAAAGCTTGCTATATGCTGAGAGAGCATTACAATTTCTCCTCTACTCGCTCGACGAAGGGATATCGACTGACCTGTTAATTCGTCGGGCGAGGTAACAGGAGAGGCGCGCAGAGGTGCGTCTCTCTTATTTATGTGGTATTATCATATCATTGCGTTCCTTGGTGCTCGCGTAGATTTTTGTCTATACCCTAGATGAAAAGTTTATGATACTGTATATTGTGATTCTCACATCAATATCAGCCTTCGAATATCTGATGGACATGAATTTTTATATTTTGCAAGATCATTCATCGATTTCGAAAAATTTTCATCCACAGGTTTCTATATTTCTCGCAACTCTAATAGTCATCTACGTGGATTGCGCTTTGAATATTTATGCGGAGCTAGGCTCGAAAGAGCTTGAAAAGCTCTATGAAGCTTGAAACACTTGTGAAGTTCAAGGTCATTCAAGCTTTTTCTTTTTGAAACCTTGAATTTTAAGCCCAACCAATCTTTTATGTTTCAATCCAAGCTGCTTGTCTTGTTGAAACCCTAGTGAACTGATCTGGAGTCCTTCCAAATTATCTGATATTTCTAGCTTGTATAATCCCATTCTTGTTTCATATCATATAACTTATTTTCTTGTTTCGAATCCATGAATTCTCATCAGTTATCCAACCCCTTTTTCCAAGTACCATGTTTCTTCTTCGTCGGCTCTGATCTCACCTTCTATTAGAGTTGGTTGCCCAATTTCTTAGGTACACCATTTAACATCGGCAACCTACCTAAAAGTAAGGAGGCTAAATAGTGCAAACTGTGGCATCGTTACACTGTTTGTAATTCAATTTGAATAAACATTAGTAACAGGTAATTCAATTACAGCTTTATTGAAATTAACATCTGGTTAAAATGCAAGTGGAATCTTCAGTACAGCAGACTTCAAAATATCCGTGAGAACTCAATTAATTCAATTGGTGTCGATGAATGAAACTAGGACAAATTATCAAAATGACGTCCACCCACATCGGAACATTTGTGTATGAGCTTCAAAACGTGATAATGAGTAACGTTTTTGTTTGTTTTAGAGTCAGCGGCTGAGGGGCATTCGAGATTCTTGGCGATCAGGTCTTATTGTTGAAAAGGAGAATATTCTCCATTGAAATTTTAAATGAAAAAACCTATGATAGGGATGAAGGTTATCTAACAGAAAAAACTGCACCCAGATTCATATATAGATAAATGAGATAGGGAGAATGTTATTCTGAAATAGAGTAGTACACACATAACTGCAAATGAATGTTTTAATTTTATGAGAAAAGAGGCGAAAATAAACGATCCGTTTCATTGATACGAGAATCGCATCTCATTCGCTATAAGCAATCAATGAATTTTTGACGACGAAAATCAATTTCATTCGTTCAGGATCATGAGGGATGTCGGAAGAATTGGAAGACACTCTTCAAAAACACTCAGCAAGCAGTAAAGATGGAAATGATGGAATTTTTTTTTCAGCGGTGACACTTTCATTTTCATCTGCGAGTGAAAAACAAACTTTAGTTTCTATTTTCCATCGTTCAAGATAAAAGACAACACGCCCGCATAACAATTTGGGAGGGTCATTTGACCCAGCATGAAACATGTACAGAACGATGCTGCTATATGAAAAAATAACTATGCCGTCAATTCTGGGTGGTGCATTTGACTATAATAATAATAATAATTTTTTTATCTGAAGATGTTCTTTCCTCACGTTGGATAGATTATGAAATAATAATCTCCTAGGACCGATTGCCGGAAAAAAATAATGGGACCGGAAGCCAGGAATTTTTTTTGATTTTTCAAAATTTGAAACTACAAAACTGTTGATGTGTTGAAACAGTGTCTGATAAAATCTAGCAACGACTGTGTTTGCTTGAAAGTTTTCAAGGTTAAAGTGTGTTTTCTACTGATTCGATGTAAGTTTTCGCATAACAAAAGGCTTTATTTACTAAACAACAAATATTTAGAAAATTCATTACATTATACTTGAAGCGCGTTCCATTTAGAGCATAAAAACAAAAAAAATCCATTTTCTGAAGCAGATGACGATGCAGCTGGCATCTAGGTATTGTAATTCGTTATTTTCAGCGACTCTAGACAACAGTTGCCAGCAATGTCGAAAATGGTGCCATTTCGCTTGTGCAGGTGTCAGTTAATAATTGTAACACAAAAATGTTAATTATGAATGAATTATGAATCAGTTGGGTAGTGTTAAAATAATGAAATATTGCGTTCTTATTATTACATATAGGTATCTAATTTATTATTGTATCAAACCTCCAGGTGTATCAAGCCCCCAGGTATAGGGGGGGGGGAAGTAAAACTAATCAAATAAAACAATGGTAAGGAATATGCAGTGTGAGAAACCGTTTTACCCTTCATTCGTAATTCCGATATTTGTATTTCCGATCAAAACAAAAAATAATAATATTTTTTAAGTACCTTGTTTAATGGCAAATTACTATAATATTGCCAAGCATGCGTCTGTCAACTTTGACACATTAATATATAATTTTTGGTGTTATAGTTAGTTCTTTCTTTAAAGTTCAATTAAAAATTATTGAATAATTTATAATTTATTTTTATGTGATATGAAGCTCCTAGGAAAAATGTTGTTCCTAACACCTGCGCAAAGTGCTTTTCCGCAAGCATCCCAACACGTGCGCAAAGTGCCTTTTCCGCACGCATAAACTCTTCCAAACTCCGCTTCGCGTCGTTTGCACACTTGTTAGGAAAATAACATTACGAAGACAGAATTTGTTCTTTACTGTCAAGGTGGATTCATGTAAGCATAAATCTAAACATAAATTAATTTAACACTAAAATTAAGAATATAAAACAATGCAATGAAATGGAGGTATTCACGCAAAAAATTAAGCAATTAAAATTAACATTAAAACTAAGAAAGATGGCCAACTTTCAACTAATAACTTAATTTCTTCCATGAATTAGAAACGGCGCATGCGTAGTCTCTTTGCTCACAGCTGATTGCTTTCAAAGAGGAAAGAGGTTATGTTATGTTCGCAATTTCAGCATAGGTTTGACGCCATATTTCCTATTTCTCTTATTCCTCACAACACCAGAGGCTCCCAGAAAGCAATAAATGTACTCAGTACTAAACCATATTCATTTCTCTTGATGATAGTTTCCATGCTGGAGTGTAAACACCAGACCAGAACAGATAAAACAAGATAATCTCAGTTTAGGGTTCACCGTTCATCTTCTGTTTTCTGATCAAAGAATACCCGAAGACGTTTCAAAAAATGACAGTTGGGACGATATGCGCTTGTCTAGGACTTTCTTAATTTCGTTAAATTGCTGCTGCATGAACACCGTCATATTCTTAATTTAAAATTCATCTAAAACTGATGTTGTATGAATCCACCTTCACTCTGTGTGATTGCAGAGATGTATCTCTGTAATTTCTGGCTGAATTGAGCAGGTCCGAGACTGTTGCGTGCGTGCGATGTCCAAAACCAGTAGAAGTCCGAGCAGACAGCTTGGGTTCTCTCTGAGACGCTTGCGTGACTCGAATGACATTTTTTGTCGCCGCGCCGCTCAATCATGTCAAGAATTAGACATGCACTCACCACTGATTATCTTGACATTCTTAGATTGAGGTTGATTATCACAGGCGTATTTTGGTGTGGTCGATTAATTCGTTTGACTGGGATATAGTCTTCCCGGCTAGATTTTTTTGTGGCATGAGAGGATACACCTAGCCGTAGCTAATCTAATGAAAAAAAAAACCAGCGCCACATCAAGGTGGGCCTTTTGAACATTTTACCACGAATAAACCGGAAAAACAAAGCAAACGTATCGAATAGAGCACTGTCAGCTGACGTCACAACATGGCGGTCATGGGGGGACAAACAAAGCATTTGACATTTGACGAAATGAAAATTCGTTTTTTGTGGGTGTTAGTGGATAATTGCGATTTTTATAAAGTTTTGTTTTACGTAGCCTTATGGAAAATGGGTTCAATGGGTCTGTTTTTGTTTAGTTTTGTTTGTTTGTCTCCCTATGACATTGTTCCGCAACTGTCATATTACGTCACTGACAGAGTGCTCTATTCGTGTCAGATAAGATACTTCAAAGTTATTTTACACAATGGGATTGGAAAAATCTGCAAGTCATTGACATTAACGAATAATATCTACCCTATTTTATTCAACCCTGAACTTGTTTTTTATTATCATGTGAATCCAATACATATCTTTCATAAAATTATAAAAGAATATCACGATTACAAAATATTTGGGTCAAAAATCCATCAGAAAACAGCTACTTTCCTGGCTAATACCACGACGAACGTTGAATTACATCCAATGAATTTCCGTGCAGAGTTCCTACAGCTATCTCCGCAATTGTTAGTTGCTTGAACGGAAATTCACCGGAGGGAATTCGACGTTCGTCGTGGTATTAGCCAGGAAAGTAGTTGATTTCTGATAGATTTCTGACCCAAAAATATTCCTATATTGTATAGGAAAATTGTAGTGAGCATCCTGGTATGGCAGGACATCTAGTTTCTAACTTGATAAGCTCATTGTTAAATAATAGATTCCTTCCTGTTATTATTATTATTTATTTTTCATAACAACTCTCCACGTTCATGCAGTGTGTGATTACTGGGTCCGGGAAACGAATGAGACGATTCTATTAAGATTTCTGCCGCTTACGGCAAGTTGGTGTGATTTTTAGATTAGATCGGTCTTAACGTGCGGCTGTGAGACTTAGTCACCGACAATTTCTTTAATTTCCTCTCATTCCTTTGTGTTGAATCATACCAGTTCAAATAAAATCCCAATGATACATGAGACAGACATATACAATTTCCACATGGGAAAAGCGGATATGTTGATAATAATAACTTTCAGCAGCGCTAACCCGTACGATAAGACCGATTTGGACAGCAACGTGTCCATATTATTCCACCAAGTACCCCTTTGATCAAAACCATCCCTTTAGAAGAGTAGCTTGGGTAGAGCCTGTGGAGTCCTTCCCTTTTCGGACTACGTTCCAAAGGAGCCAAGAACTCTATGTCGAAATTGGCCTTGATTTGATGGTCAAGGAGGAATACATCAGGCGTGTTGGCTTGTATTTGCCTGAGAGTAAGGTATGGGAAGTTACAATAGATTCGCGACTTATCATTCTCTTCAATGGACTCAATATTCCACCTAGCATCAAGCAATACCGATGTCTCGTCTATACCGCACAAGTGTCGTAGGTTGTAGTATGACACTCATACTGGCACGTTCTGGCAGGCCAGAGTACTCCGCAGCTTTAATGTGAGCTGTTTGCTGAACAGGCTCTAGCTCGCTGAAAGAGTTTGGGTCACACGCCGTGTGGAATTGACAACAAGACCAAGTTCATCGGCTGCGCGGTCTGCTGCCTCAAAAATAATTGGTTCGATCCCTGTTTTTTCATTGTCGCAGACCCAGCAGAGGAGGGGATCTGACAGGCTCCATCCAGTATCATTATATAGTATCGGAAAGTTTTTTTCGGGTTATAGAAAAATCTATGCGAGCAACAAGGAATGCAATGATATGATAATACCACGTAAATAAGAGAAACGCACTACTGTACGTCTCCCCTACTACCTCGTTCGACGAATTAACAGCCACGTCGATATCCCTTTCTCGAGCGAGTCGAGGAGAAATTGTAGTGCTCTCTCAACATAATAGCAAGCTATTCTTTACGCTCGTATGAAACCAGCATACCCCCGATGAAAACTTTCGGATACTGTATTATGAAGACATTCAAAACTGAAAAGTCCTCGCCCCTTGTTGTATGGGGATATAACCGTGAACAGACGATTTATGATGTGAACTGCTATGAAGATGCATTATTTTAGGTTTCATGTCGAGTTGTCGTAGCACCTCCATTACATTCCATTCCATTACATCACTCCAAAGGAGTAGAGTAAGGTCGGGACGGCAAGCATATCAGTTGCAGCAACGTTGTGTTTTTCATGCTGGTACTTGCTGCGGAGTTTTTACCTATACTCACTCTCAATGAGCGGAGTTGTTTCTCCTCTAGGTAAGTATACGTCTATCTAGCATCAAGGTAAGGTAAGGTAAGGTAAGGTAAGGATGCTTTCGTCTACAAGATGAACAGTGGCACATTTCTTCCGAAGCATACACTTTTGAGGTCATCCATGTAAATTAAACAAGTGACCTTATGCATCCGGTGGCTTGGTTTACACGGGTTTGTTTTCCTGAGTGCAACGGACAATAGCAATAAGAAAATGCAAAAAATAAGAGGGCTGAGGAAGTCCCTGAAAACTATGCCCTGTTTGGATTCTGACTTGACCAGATCTTATGTTGAAGCGAGTCCTCCAGAGCGGCATCAACTGTCCAATGCATCTCATCATTTGATCGTGTACCACAATACATCTGAGTGAATACATGATGACCTCATGCAAAGTTGTATCAAATGCCTTATAGTAATTGACCCAGGCCACCGAAATGTTGTTTAAATTGATTACAATCGGTCTGTAGTTCTTTGGATCATAGGATCATACAAATCTCTGATTTTGGGGATGACCACGATTCGCCCCGCGACAAACCATTCTGTTATTAAATATCTTACTGCTCATCTAACCAGAAGTTGAAAAATCCTGCCAAATGGTGGTGGGTATTGGGAAATGTCTTTCACCAATAGTTAATTTAACCCACAGACGCCTTGAGCAGCAATATTCTGTCGTGCAGAGCATTGTGCCCAGGCTGACGAAGACTCCTGAAAAGAGTTTCCAACGGCTATTTACGTTGAGTGGTCACGGATACTCATAGCTTATGTTTGCACCCAATCAGTGGTTGGCAGGTTATCCCTATGATGTGGAAGTTCTTGGAACAAGCGAGAAGGTTTATCGTGGAACTTGATGCTTTCCACGATGCTTCTCGTCCGCCTTAATATTTACTTTTTTGCAACCACCAGCTTCTGTATCTTATCCAAACAATGCGTTTTGATGGTAAACAGCACTGCGGACGAATGCCTATAATAGGCCAATAATGGGCCAATAATTGGCCACCTCGTAGTCCACCACACACCAAGCTTCAATCTTGTGTACTCGTCGCCCATGCCTCCTAACGAAAGGGACTGTATTCCTCCGTTTAAGACATAGTCTGAGTGGTCTGAGTGACGTCATACACGGCAGATTTGGTTTGGCCAGGTCAGCTTCTTTTGAAAGATTTTCGTGAATATCCACCAGTGCCAGTTGTTATGACGCGCCTAGCGGTTTCTGGTGCTCTTCACGTGTGGTATTGCTGAGGCTGAGGAAGAGCTCTAACATAGCCTCGATCTCGAAGATGAGATACATGATCATTAGGATTTTGGGGGCGAAATAGTGGCATGCTCTGGATATCTCCCTTACTATATAGCATAGCATAGCAATTTAATGACAATCTTTGACCTAACAACACTTCACGTAAGTTGACAAAAATATGGACAATAGTTGAAACAAAGTGGTTCATTTTGTTACAATCCAAGGTGTTGGTTTGATGCTCCAAGCCACAGCGTGTCTGACCGCTGCCAGTGGTTTAAGGTCGGTTCGCGTATACGCTGTAAACCTCTGATTAGTGATTATCAAAAGTTCCTTGAAAACTTTTAAAATCAATATTTCCCATTTTTTTTGTGTGAAAAATGTATTGTTTCATTTCGTTTTGTTTTGTCATCTTCTACTTCCCACTTCATTTTATCGCTCCAATTTCGGAAACACCCTGTATATCAAATTAAGTGAAAGAGACTCAATCAGATGAGCCAGTTTCATAATGAAGAAATAGTTATTTGTTTTACTAGGCATAAAAGCACAAGATTTAATGCCGCGGCTGGTGTTTCATAGCCGAGCGTAGCGAGCTTTTCTGCCGTGTGAAACATAATTTTTTCTTCAAATTTGTTCCAATTCCACGCAAAATCGACTTTTTCATATTCAAATTGCGTTTCATTATCAATATCCAAATAACTAAATTATTTCATCAAAGGTAACTGGGTCCTGCGTTACTATGTTTACCGCTGATGACGTTTGTTGAATTAGTTTGTTTACTGGTTACTTTGTCATTGTCAATTTTGAAAAGCTGTCATGTTAGAAAGGGATTTACTGCAAAGTGAGGATGAATTGATGCAATTAACACCACCTGAGATGTGGAATTTAACCTTTTACCGGAAAAATCAAGAACTGTATATGAACTCACATACAGCAGATTAATGGAATATAGACAGAAGAAAAATATAGGATCTTTCTCTGAAAATGTGCCGATTGTCTATTTTTCAGATCTTTCAAAGAAAATGAAGACTTCAACGTTATGGTCTACCTATTCGATGTTGAAAGCTACCCTGAACATAAAAAATAACATTGATTTGGCAAAATACCTGAAGTTACGGGCTTTTTTAAAACGCCAGTCAGGCGGTTTCCATGCAAAAAAATCCCGAGTTTTTCAAAGAGAAGAAATCGAGAAATTTTTATCAGATGCCCCAGATGAACTGTATTTGTGTACGAAGGTAGGAATATATTGAAAATGATCTATTATGGATTAAAGAACTAATTTTCAATTTATATTTTAGGTTGCACTTATTGTTGCAGTCACTGGGGCTTGTAGATGTGATGAGCTTTTGCAAATGAAAACAGATGATATAAATGATATGGGCGACAAATTGCTAATTATGCTACCAAATACTAAGACCAAAAGATCAAGATCTTTTGTAGTAACGGAATATTTAAGCGTTTACAGAAAATATGCAGCCTCCAGACCCTCGAATTTAAATAATCGGCGTGTCTTCTATAAGTATGCGAACGGTAAAGCACATCCTCAATTCATTGGCATTCACAAATTCGGTAAAATGCCAGAAGAAATTGCTACTTTTCTGGGACTATCCCATGCGAAAGAGTATACCGGGCACTGCTTTCGCAGAACTTCGGCCACGTTGCTGGTGCATTCGGTGGGGACATAACAATGTTGAAGCAACATGGAGGATGGAAGTCTTCCGCTGTCGCGGAGGGCTATATTGAGGACTCGCTAGCCAATAAGTCGAACATCGGCAATAAAATATTTTCTGGCGTTTCCGGAGTATCAAGTGTTGATACTAAAGTTGTTAATTTTACTGGAAAGGAGGGAAGTGGACAGAGTTCAATTGTATTAAATAATTGTTCACAATTCACCATAAATATATCTAATAAATAAAAATTTCGTGTTGTAGTTTGTAGTTTTAATGCAATAAAACCAGTTTATTATCATCAGCATCATTTTGAGTTTTCTTAATGTCATTGTCAACCAGTTTGATTTAAATTGTTACTTGGAAGGTTGCCTAGCAACGAACTTTTTCTGTCTAGGCAGTTAAAGTGCACTTTTTCTGCCTAGGCATTAAAAGTACAACTTCTAAGCCTGCCAAGTGTCATTAAAAGGCCGCTTTTAATGTCATTTGGAGAAAATATCTATTTTTTGTTTTTCATGCTAACAAGAAGATAATGTATCCAAAATAATTATCGATTTGACAAATGAAATTAACACTGAAACTGTTAGAATACAGTTGAGCACCGAGCACTTTCATTTATTTTTACGCGCTGGAAAAATGGAATGGACAAAATTTCTTTCGGCAACTAGTAAGATAAACAAAATGTACACAGCTTGGCACAGAAACACACAATCAATTTCAGAACTATAAACACAATAATATTATGACATGACATATGAAGTGATAGAGATACGATTGTAAATTATAATTTCCTTCTCAAGAAGCCAATATTATTAATAGGGAAACATATATGTACAGGGTGTCTCATAATGGTACTCTCTCATAAACAGTCGTATTGGTATTCCCGAAAGGCATAGCATAGCAAGTGCGGGTAGAGGATGGTCATCAAATTTGGTAAGTATGTAATTTGACACCAAATATTTTAAAATTCCAATGTTATTTACGTGTTTCGGGCGTACGACAGGTGGGTACCCCTAATCCCCCTCCCAACTTTCAAGCCACTGACTTTTGTCTTTTTTTTTCTTCATTTCAAGTATTATCTTTACAGAAACGGAATATTTCGTTATAATATCAACGGTTTTTAAGAATAAGAGTGAGCCTAAACGATATGGAGGCTCATTGCTGATTATTTTGATAGAAGTTATTTTGATTTTTTTGGAAAATATGAACAGGATGTTCATAAAATCAGATTTGGAATCATCTGTAGCTGAAATACAAACCTTAGTCGCTATTTTTCATCGTTCAAGATAACCTATTAGAAGGTATTCAGTTGGAAAGGGGTTGATGTCACATGACATGCAATATGAGCGGATATTCAAGTAAACACGATAATTTAGATAAACACGCGGATATTTAAGTAAACAAACAAAGAAAACTGTCAAGTTTGACATAACTCAAAACTGAAATGTCTCGTTTTCAGTTATCTTCTACTACGGAAATCAGTGAACATAAGCTAATCCATCCCAAAAAACACCAAAAAGGAGTAAAGTTTGTCTGTTCATGAAATAGTCTTCCGAAATACCACTGTTACCTAACAACCACTTTTATTTGTTAGAATTTCGGAACGGGCACACTTTCTAGTGCATTTTGAGATAGATTATGATTCAGGTATAATAAAAAAAGATATGCACTTACTCACATTATGGTTTTTCCAGTCAGGGTTTTGGTGAGAAATAATGAAGCAACGACATACATCAAAAAGCCTGTAATTGCGAACTCGATACTTATCAGCAATCCGGTCAGTGATGGGTAATTTTTCAAAGTGTCGGATGTAATACGTTACACAGAACTCACGGTAGAAAACTAAAACGCATTTGTTCAAGATTCTTACCTAATTTAATATCTTGTAATGATGATTTGAGGATGCGGGAGATATATATTTCTGTACATTTATAATGGAATTACTCTACTGGCCTTCAAATAATTGATGGTGGTAATCTTGCCTAGTCTCTCATCTGAATTGATATGGGAAATCCTATCGTTTGCGAAATTCGTAGTCGTTCTTTCCAAAGAATGAATCTGACATCTGGTCGTTTTTATGTACATATACGAAGTCGAGTTGGAAGTGATATATTACTAGCGGTTCTAGGGCTGTTTTCCAACTGACAATTTTCCGAAAGGCAGTTTTCAAAGAGCCAAATGTTCGAAAAGACAGTTTTTCGAATTATTTTGCGAAGAATATTTTTTTAGTCTGATCTAACCAGAATGAACTAACCTAAAGTAGACATTAGAGTGCGTGAAAATTAAACGAAGAAATTTGGCGATGAGTTATTTTTTTTGGTCTGATATAACCAGACGGACTAACCCTAGGTAGGCACTTGGGTGCATGGAAACACTTAAATTTTGTGAGGAGCAATTTTTTAGTATGATCTGATAAAAATTAACTTATCTTACGTGATAAAAAAAATGGTTGGAATAATAATTACCTGTTTATTTATTAAAGGAATGGCACTTATTAATAAATTACCTTCTAATTTATGCAAGACATGACTTCGAGTTCACCTTCATCTCAAAAGATGCACTTGAAAAATCGATTAGAAAGAAGGTGGTTGAGTTAACTTGATTAGTTATTATTCTGTGGGTCTATGCACGACGCTATTTTGACACATAGATTGACATAAAACAAAAACTATTGTAGGTAAGTCTATGAAACCCCGGTTCGTTTCATCGACAATTTGATGGCGAATACAAAAATCTAACAAAAATGAGGGGTGGTAATTTAAAACAAAAATTATTTTATTATGTCTGATGGAAATTCTTATAACACGGTCGTTTTTCAACTCTTATGAGTGCTTGTCATATTGGAGCAATCTGCTCATGACTAACCTGGCTTAGCTTCGAACGATGATGCAATGGTAACTAAATAATAAATATTTTTAATCATGTTGATAGTGAAATTTCTGCGGATTTCCCAAAAAACATTCATAACATTGATACGAGATTCTATAAATACTAATAAGCTGTTCGTTTGTTTGAAATAAAATAAATTTAATTTCAGTTAATATTTGTTTGAAGGTTGTGTACAATGTAGTAACTTGCTCACTTAAATTTCGGACGTCCATCGTTTTGATATGGTCGGAATAGCAATTATCAAAACCAACACAATTCAAAATATATTGCAACTTGAGTCAATATCAATGATCTATATGGTAGATATGATTCCATTCTATCTCTATTCGAAGAAATTTCATAATTCTGATTTCGATTGGAATCTAGAACTTACATCGTTCTAGCCTACGTATCGTGACAGCTTTCGTATCGAGTGTTCATAATCCCACCGCTGAACACTATACTCATACCTCGATAAATTTGAACGGTTTGATGTGAAACAATGAAACCAAACATTTTTTGAAGGGCATTACCGATACTACTTTTTGAGAGAAAAAACATTGCATTTACTCGACAGATGGCGCTGGGGGCACATTAACTTAAAAAATTCTAAAGGCATAAAAATCGAAATTGGGAAATAAATTATAAACAAAATTCAAAAATATGTTGATGGTTATAAAGGGAATTGAATTCCATTTTCAATGATGTGCCACTTGACCCCCCCATGCCATTTAAAAATTTTGAGTCTGTTTTTTTTCTTTTAAATAATTCTTGCCAATTTTGTTCTTTGCACCTTACTCCATGCATTAAACATTAATGGATATATAGACAAATGTTATACTTTTATTACTTTTCTGCATTACTCTGCATTTTAATTTTAATATTGTATTGCATTTTATGCTATGACATTTATCATCTTTTATATCAATGAAATCCAATATCCTGTGTGTGTGTGAGTCCCCAAAATATAAATATTATTTCCCCGATGTAATTCATATATACATTATCGTCTAATTCTCTTCATTGTACCTATTTATTATCTGTTATGATGTACAAATCATGTAATTTTAATATTTCCGTAGAAATCCTTTTTCAACCAATTCGTAATGTGTTGTATCTCATCGAATGTTTCTCATAAGTATAATTTTTTTTGTAGACATAGTATCACCTGTCAGGTATTTTAAGCGTTTTTTGCGAAACAAGTGCAGTAGCACTTATCGCACACTAAACTTTATTCATTACTTTTTTCTCAGTGTAAACTGTATTTTGTATAAATCCTGAATGAAGTCTTATTATTATTATTATTATTATTATCAGTTTCCTTTTCTATCGTTAATTGATTGAATCCCTCATGTTGTTTATGAAACATTTATGTTGGGTCACCAAACATCAAAATGCTAAAAGATATGGTTTATTTTCACATTCATTTGTAAGCATACTCATATCGAACGTAGATTTAAGTTACACCCCGTATACGCAGTATAGTTCTCAAATGTTAAAATTCATGCTTATCTTTGATGACGTCGAGGTAATTATTCACTAATTGGACTGAGATCGCGGATAAGTTGGTGGCATTTGAAACCTACTCGAGTGGTAGCATATCATAAGCTCAAGCATTCTCCAGATGCATTTGCATTTTATTCACTCGATGTTATCTAAGTATGCACCGTACGCTATCCCATAAATTCGACATTTGTACGTGTACGAGGAAGAGCATACATGAAATAATTCGAATATAGACTCGCCTTAGACATGACTTGCGTCAGCTTCTGTTTGGAATTTATCAGTTGATCATTGGCAAGAATAATGTAGTAAATAATCAAGGGTAATATAACAAGACCTTCATTAATAGTCCACTATTTTGATTGCATCTGAATTTCGACTGTGTTTTATGATAATTTAACGAGACATAACTTTGGCGTTAATAATCTGCCCTCGAGCTTTGCTCTCGGGCTTTCATCCCTAATTATTAACGCCAAAATATGTCGAGTCAAATTAATAAATACAAGAGAAATTTAGCAGAAGTAAAAAAAGTCTACTATCAATCAAAGTCCTGTTGTATTTATGGAGATTATTTCTTGAACATAGAATGAAGGCTTTCACGGCCCCAATGCCCGGAAACCATATTTCTTGATTATTTTTTTAATCCAATTCTGTATATCAGAAAGATATGTTCACGAAATTAAACAATTTGGAATGATTTATGACAGAAACAGCACCAGCTTTATAAATTATCAGTTCGAATTGAAACCATAATTATTATTATTGTAGGTGACATTTTCCCCATGCGTAATTTTGTGGCATTTGTTCAACTTTTGATTGAAGAACTGATAGTATCAATCGTAGAAGCTTCACATTCATTCTGTTTTCTCAATCTGTTCTTTTGAATCACCACTATCTATTTCTTCGTTTTTGGTTTCAACTTCAACACGATTCATTTAATTTAAAATGTAATTATTCAAAGTACTGTCAGATGCACAGGCTGCTTAATATAATTTTCCAACGAGCGTGTGCAAAGTCGTATTTTTCAGCATATATTTGCGTGCGCAAAATTACACTTTTCCGCGCGCCATGCAGAAAAGTAAAACTACTAAAACTACGAATAATCTCTCGTATTTGATAATTGGAAAATGTATTCATATTATTTGCCCCGTATTTATGTATTATACTGTTTCCTGAACATGGATGACCATAGCAGGAACATGAACTCTATTAGATCAATTTTTAAAATCTTGTTGGAGCACTGAACACATGAACATTTTTTTAGGTGTGAAGTAGAAGAAAATTTCAAAATACCCAGAAAAAATATGATATCGGCTATTGAAACCCTAAACAGGCCAAACAGGGGAACGTAATAGATATGACAGCAGCAAAAATGCACGGTTTCCAAGGGCAACATTAATGCGAAAACATAAAGGGCAGGTTCTACTGGAAAGAAAAGTTCTTCATTTTTCAGTTGTTTATTTATTCATTAAACAAGAAGTGCATTTACTGATATCTTCACTCATGATGCCTTTGTGTATATAAGAATTCATTTTATATATTTGATTTAGGACAATAAGGTTTATTATTTTCATATTATTATTATTTCAACAAGAAAGAAGAGACAAGAACGGTTGTCAATTTTTACAGGCTTTTAAAATTGTTGTTAAAAATTGTTTTTTCCGTTAACCAGCTGTCGTCCCCTTACGAACGGCAGCCCTCAAAAGTCGAAACTTGTGCGAGCCAAGGATTAACTAGGTCTTACCTTTTACCGTGCGATTCCTAGCACTTTCTCGGGCCATCAGATAAAAATCTGTAGTCGCTAGGATTCGAAACTAGCCGACCAGCAGTCAATGGTTTTGAACGCCACAGTCTCAACCAATGTCCAGCGTGGCTTGTGCCGGGGAAGTAGTTGTTTTCACACTAAGGTAAAAAACGATTAAAATTTCCACAAAATGTATTGTCTTTGCGACATGTTTCGATACACAGTATCTTTTTCAAGCGAATGTAGTACATTAAACTATTCTTCATTGAAATCACTTAAATACCTTTCTTACCCATTAACATAATTAGGGACTACCTATAATTATCGCTAATACCTAGACTCATACACTTATAAACTTGACATAACAATGAACCTACCTGGAAATCTCAAAACACAACCACCGCTCAATTTAATAAATTTAACAAAGGGGAACCGTTCAGGACCAGTTGATTTTCAATAAACAAGATGAATTTTTCAATTTATTAATTTCCAAGAATTCTAAATAATTAAGCCTAATGCCCTTATTTTCCACATGAAGAATTTCGAAGTTTTCATCGAAGTCATGGCCTTCCTCCAAAATATGATTGGCATATGATGAGTGTGCTTTATTGTTTATATAATTCATACGGGGTTCACGTATGCGGCTTTTAAATAGTTTACCTGTCTGGCCGATATATACTTTGGAGCAAGATCCACAATTCAATTTATAAACTCCTGATTTTTCTGATTTCTGCGTTTTATCTTTATTATTCTTGATAAACCTTCCCAGTGTGTTATCTGTTTTATATTTAATCTTAAGTTTTGCTTATGCAAAAATGAAGCCATTTTTTCCGTGACGGGTCCTGAATAAGTTAAAGTTCTATAATTATTGTCAAGGTTCCTCAAAGTGGGGTACACTTCCTGGATAGCCTTTCTATGTAGTTTTTTAGCAACAATATTTTCTATTAATTTAACTTGATATTCATCGTTAACTGCTATCTGTTTTATAATATTTAATTCTTTGTTGAAATTTTTTTATGCTGATATTTTATGTGTATATGGATGTACTGAATTATTATGAATGGTCATGTCAGTATGGGAAGGTTTATGAAAAATAGTAAAGTGGTGTTTATTAAAAAAAAAGTTGTTTTCTGTTAGATATTACAGATAAATCACATTTTTCATTTTTCAATTTTCATGGAGAATGTTCGCCTTTTCAACACTGAACTACTTTGACCAAAGGGGTTGTTTTTTAGGGGTGAAGCTATGTCCCTCCAAAACGAAACAATTATGGTTGTATGATACATATATGAAACCTCTACTGACAGTTTATGAAGGAAAATTTCTATGTCGGTTTATTGAGTAAATATAATGTATATTTTATTTCAACTGCTGTACTATTATTTGGGACATTCAGAAAAATGCGATCAACCCTAGATTTATCACTCTCTGTCCAAATACAGCATGCAATTCTCTAATTTCCAGAAATTCAACCGTATGGATAACGTCAACCAAATTATAAACATAGGCACACAATGCGAGCATTCAAACACACATAAACTGGGAAATGTGCTTCAGGTTTTTATTGAACTAGAATCTTTCTTGAATCAGGAAGTGTAAATTTGTTTTGTCACACGAGAACGAACAAATAAACGAGTTGCATCAATGATAATGAACCAGCCTGCATGCGTCTACGTGTCGGATACATGATGCTGAATTAGTGAATTGTAACAATTTCGTTTGTGGTAACCGAATTTAAGGAGTTTTTTCGTATTTACAACTGAATGTGTTCCGGGAAATGTTATAATGATAGCGTTGGTAATGTTAATTTTTGACCTAGTTCGTGAAGCTTGAATACTACCCAAATATTAGTCTAGCTCAGATACCAATTCAGAAACAATTCTATTATACACAGGAAAAGAGTGCAACGGAAAACGCAAATATAATAAGTGAACGAAAGTTTTTAGGGGGTGATTCCTTGTGGAAAATTGAAGGGGGTATTTCATGCAAGAAAAGCTTTTAGGTCTGTCCTTGAAAAGTTACATACGGTTCCAAAAATGAGATAATAGTTAAAGAAATCTGCATGCATTGTTCACAATAAGCTTGTCAAGAGAGAGAAACAAATGTCCTGCACTACCAGGACGACGCTTATTGCCATAATCCTATACAATAGGAATAATTGGGTCGAAAATTCATCAGAAAACAACTACTTTCCTGGCTAATACCACGACGAACGTTGAATTACATCTAATGAATTTCCGCAATTGCTAGTTGCATGGAAATGTTCATTGAAACATTTGGACCACCTATAGATCGATTTCTGGGTTCTTGCCCTCATCAGTATACGAGGAGCCAGGAAAGTAGTTGTTTTCTGATGAATTTTCGACCCAATTATTCCTATTGTATAGGATTATGGCAATAAGCGTCGTCCTGGTAGTGCAGGACATCTTGTTTCTCTCTCTTGACAAGCTTATTGTGAACAATGCATGCACATTTCTTTAATTTGTATTTGTGGTTGAATTAATCACGCAAGTTCTGGGTATAGCTTTGTTTGAGGGGCTGGAGTTCAGATGGCGCCCGTAGTTTAGTGAACGCTAGGCTGCGGGCGGTGTCTCAGCTTCTGCCTTTACATGGAGATTTTGTTGCAAACATTAGTTATTGTCTGCAGAGACCTACCCTATACTGATGAGGGCAAGAACCTAGAAATCGATCTATAGGTGGTCCAAATGTTTCAATGAACATTTCCATGCAACTAGCAATTGCGAAGACATCCTTGTAGGACTCTGCACGGAAATTCATTAGATGTAATTCAACGTTCGTCCTGATATTAGCCAGGAAAGTAGTTGTTTTCTGATGAATTTTCGACCCAATTATTCCTATTGTATAGGATTATGGTAATAAGCGTCGTCCTGGTAGTGCAGGACATCTTGTTTCTCTCTCGAGATAATAGTTAATTATGTATCAAGGGCGTAAAGTAGACGTTTATGGCCTGCGGCGTGGGTGATAGCCCGATGGCGTCAACCGAGGGCCATCACACTAGCGATTTATTAGCGCGAATCACAAATACTGACTTGAATTCCAATGGTCTACACGTTTCATTCGTTATGTATACAATAATCAAGAGTAACGTAGTATGGGGAATGTGATACTATAGGTGCTGAGAACTTTTATATTGAATATTTCAAATAAATTGATCATCACTGAAAAAATTTACAACGATTGAGCCGGAATGATACCAGTTAGTTATTTGATACAACCTCCAGTTCTAAACTGAACATACTTGTTCTTGTATCGATGCAGATACTGTAACGAAGCTTTCAATATGTAATGATTATATTCAAGAGAATATCCCATCCTCAACATCAATAACTAAACCAACTTCATTTTCAATGTTCAGGCTTATGACTCAGTTAAATGTTTAAAAAATGTTTATGATTATGAAGGAAAGTTAGGAAGAATCTTTTTCTATTGAACTGAAATAACTCTGATTCGTGTTAGGTTTCGCAATGATGTGTAAATATAGACAACTTGAACATACTTTACGGCCCGCGGGCCATAATGCGCCCGCGGGCGGTAAAGTGCCTCTTCACGCTCGCTGAACCAGACGGTAAAGTGTACTTTACCGCCCGCTAGTCGTGCAGTCGGGCAGTAAACTACATCCTGCGAGAGGAAAAGTGGCACTTTCCTCCCCAGTAATACATATGATTTTTCCTCCTACCCACTTAATGAACCTTTTTTTGTAAATTTCTCAATTACTTTTGTCTAAAGCCCTCCATACACATGTTGGACGAGCATGTTGGTGAGAGTAGACCGACGAACCTGGTTGGTAGTTGGAATGCTCTGCTCGTTGTGCGGCTTGCCGATCCCTACCAACACGAACCGAGCGTCGAACATGTTGGTACACGTATGGTGATTTCACGAGCATGTTGGTGAATTGCTTTAGTTTCTGGTAGTGTTGAGAGAAAATGTGCATCAATTTCTTATCATTGCCACAGGAATTAGGCTCGCGATTAAAATTTTTAACGGAAGTTGGCATGTTCGGTCCGTACATGTGTGGAAACCACAGAACTCAAAGAACCTAGAATGCTAATGTAAGCCGCAGGAATTAGTGAAAAGCGAAACCACATGTACGCATTTAGTTACTACGGATCATGCGCAAATCATCATCATTGCCAGTTTGTGTACTTATATGATAATCTAATATTAATGCTTTTATGATTTATATACGTACAGTGTACATTGTGTATAACAGTCAAAATTCGTCAATAATCCGTTGCTCAAGTTCATAAAGTTCGCTACTTGTCTAATATAATCGAAACAAATATCGACAATAAGTGGAGCACATAAACTCATGATACGAACTAAGATTTTCCAAAAGATAAGTTGGCAACACTGTGTGTGTAATTCGTCTGAAGATATTCAAGTTCAGAGCCGGCCTTGTCTCTTTGTATAATTCACGGCAAAATTCAATATGTTTCGTATTTTACTATATAACTATATAGTCCATAGAGTTTTATTCAAACCCCCCCTGGCATGGTAGCCGTGTTACTGCGCATGATCATGGGCAGCGTTTGGCGTACGTTAGGTTTCGTTTTTACACTACAGCATTGGCATTCTAGGTTCTTTGAGTTCTGTGGTGGAAACCGTCGAGCCTGTTCGGTTCGAAGTTGGGTTCGAAATGATTTCTTCGAGCCGAGCATGCTTGAGCGTGTATGGGGGGTTTAAAACGGACCTATACTTGCATGATGGAAAGTATAGACAATACAGTCATGTCCATCTGAGAATCTGCGGTGGGCTAGCGTCTTGGGCTTGAAATCCGAAAGTCCCGGGTTCAGCTCCCGGCAATTGCATCTTTTTTTTTAAAGAACGTTATTTTACTTTTTTCTTGTTAGTGATTTGAATTATTGGATATTTCGATAACTTATACATTTCGGATTGCTATTGAGCGATTTTCTCATAAGTAATGTTATGTGCCTATTTGAATGAAGTGTCGATCATTTTTTTTAAGAGCTGCGCTTGTAGAAAAAATAATGTGTGTATTTCGAACATAAAGTGTCATTGTCGTTCTCCAAAGATTAATCTTTTTGTCGAGCGACAATCAATCACTTTGCGCTCTGAATACTATTAAAGAACTAAAGTAGAAGTAACATTCATGTTTGATTTTTACCAGAATACAGGATATACAAGCTGTAATAGGAAATTGAAAAAACTTACAGTCTAACTCCACCAAAAATATTCTTTATTGTAGCTGTCATGCAGTCAGAATACTGACATCACGTTGAAATCATGTAGTCAGAAGACTAACATTAAGAGGGAGGACATGTTATGACATGGTTATGACCAAAATTTTTAGTTTAAGAATTTTTTAAAAAAAATTTCCCATTGATTGTGGTTTTTTCACCATAATATGGTAGGTTCACACATTTTATTGTTATTCATAACTCTTTGGTAACCGTTTTGTTTTTCCTTAGATCGACTTATAACTAACTCATAATTTGCTGAAGATGAAGGATTAATCCTTCGAAACATGTCCTTCCTCTTAATGTTAGTCTTCTGACTACATGATTTCAACGTGATGTCAGTCTTCTGACTGCATGACAGCTACAATAAAGAATATTTTTGGTGGAGTTAGACTGTAAGTTTTTTCAATTTCCTATTGAATCTCACCTCCATTGTATGCAATGGATCGTCTCCAATGGATATATAAGATGTTCTAGAATTTACGGAAACAAATTGATTATAATAGATTAACAAGTTTCATCGTTTACAACTTATTTGAAATGAGGGGGAGAAAAAGTACTTTCCTCCCTAAGGAGGAAAAGTATGAGTTTCCTCCCGGGTTTGAGGGAGGAAAGTGTGTACTTTCTATAGGAGTAGGAGGAAAAATTATTAATTTTGCTTTTGTGAAAGTGTTGCAGCTAAAAAAATGGCATTTTGGGGGCGTGTTCTACCAATGAAAAGCTACCTATGAATATTTATTCGAAATTGTTCCAAGACTTTTGAACAAAATGAAATTTCTTGATTTAAAAATATCTGTTGAAAGGAACGATTTGTTACAAAACTTTTTTGATTCCCATGTCGTTTCTATAAAAGTAATAGTTTCTTGATGAAAAAATAAAGTACAACATCGTGCACGAACGGATCTTCTGCAAATGAAATCGGGTTGAGTTGAAAAAGCTTTTTGCTGATACTCCGCCCATTCATATTTGCAGATAATTTATTCAGCTAATTTTATATTATTTGATATATTTTTTTATATTATGTTATATATATTTATTTGTTTCTGCATGAGATGCTTGCCGTGATGCGGCAGGAATCATAGCTGAACGAATGCAGAAGGCTGTCATCCTTCGTTCACTCCGTCTGCTCAGAGCACATGATTCTCGGACCCAGTAGTCGCTCACCCCACGGACGTAGAGAGTAACTATCTGGGTAAATGGCACCAGCGCGCCCTCCGGATGCGTCGGAGCTCCGGAGATAGGGCCCGACTGGTATAATCCAAACGGATAAAAAAAAAATAATGATAATAAACTTTCTAACCCAGCAAACGAGAATGTCAGCGGCATATGGATACCAATATTTTAACAAATGTTTGAATTTATAGTTGAGAATTTGTTTTTTTATGTAGTTCATAAAGATTTAGATAGCTGAAGGAGATAATATCTACTTTTTGATCAATTTTACCGAATCAAATCGGTTGTAATAGTATTTCATATAGCAATGGATACAATAACAGTGAAATATGTCGCCTGAGCAACTACCACCTGAGGAATCAGAAAGGACTTCAGTTCGTTATCTGTCGGTAAGATAGTATTTTGTATGGAATTGATAGAAACTTTCTTCCCATATCAATTAATTATACGTATGGTAGACGTTCATGTCAGTCATTTGCTCCTATGGCATCATCGATTGATCAGAATCAAGTCCTGTTAGAACTAATAATAGCTTTGCCTAAAACAAGTTTCATTGAATTCATATCGAGTTTTTCCAGATGCATCGTATAATTCGGTCGATTTTAATAGCCGCGTGCATTTTATCGCAAATTGCGCTGGCACTTGGCAAAGAATAACTGACTAATTATCTGGTGCATCTGGTAGTTATTTTGGTTGACCAATTTCTCCGAAAACTATCTACTTAACAACATACTCACTCGATTCTTGGGTGAGCTCCAATATTCCCCAAAAATCGTACTACTTCTCTCTTTCTGTACAATCGAACACAAAAATACGAATAAAAAAAAACACGTGACAAAACTGGGTTCTCTTGATGTTTATGCATATTTGGAGTTTTTCAAGTATCAAAAAAGAGTAAGGTGTGTCGATAAATGTATGAGCTGCACGAATTAGAATGAGAAAGTATTTGGACGATAAAGAGGATAGTATAAATAATTGTACATTCAGTTAGAATGTACGCTGTGCTCTTTTGCTACCACGCCGATTTCACGTGCCTTGCTAGATTTTCCAAGCATTTTTGGAAACGCTGTGAATTTTACAATATGCGAAAATTGATTTTTATCTCGATATTTATATCTTAATGAGAAATGAAAGTCCGGTAATTGCACCTATTGTGGACCACCTTACTTCGCATCCGAAATAGAAAGTTACCTGAACCTATGTATCGATTGGGAAGATCTGACAACAATAGGAAGCTATAATTGGATGTTCTGTTATAGTCTGATTTAAGAAGGAATTATTGATTTTTATTAATAGAATGGAAGAATGGACGGTGCAGAACCAAAAGAGGCAGTCGCCAAACTGGAAACAGACGTAACTTGTGATGAATGTTGTTTCCCCAAGAAAACTAGAACGGAAATAAAAATATAGAATGTCCCAGAAGCTATCTACCTTCCACTAGACAGTGCACGATTGTTGTAATATGATATGATTTCGTTTGTATCCTGGAGAATGAAGAACTGTGAAAAAACGAATTTAAAAAAATTGCCCGCAATAGTTTTATCCCAAAAAATTCTAGAGTTTCAGGAAAGGAAGAAAAGAACAGAGTTGCAGAAACTGAAAAGGAAAGGAAACTGAAAGAAAAATAACCGCAAATATGCAAAAAAAGAAAAACGTTAACTTCCCTTTAGTAGCATCAGCATAATCTGAAGATACTAATTTCATCTTGCAAGAGTCTGGAGATTATGATTGACAAGAAGAAGAAAACGTGGGTGTGGATATTGAGATCCATGATGGGGTTAGCACTATTGATAATACCGAAGGAGATTTCTGGGTGGAAAAAGAAAAACAAGCAAATTTGTGTATATCTCTTACGCCAAGGAGATGAATTAGGAGGAAGGAAAATGAAAATAATTGGGTTTAAATCATGTGACTCTGCTGTTCACGAAAGTCTTGTAATACATGAAGATGATGATGATGGATCTATTGGCAATCAAAAGTTTAGTTTGCTTCCATCAGGTATTGATGTGACAATGAAGGGTAGGAAGCTCATATATGTTTTTGATAAAAAAATCTATAATAGAAAATTTGTTTTATGAATAAAAACTACTCCATCAATACATGATGATTTCATTATTAATTACACTAATTTTCAATGGTCCATCGCTAAAGGTTCGTCTTGTTTGTTGTTGAAATTTCATTTTGAAGTATATGGTGACATGAATGATTAATTCTATAAAAAACCCCAATACACTCACTGTCCGAAGCGTTTACATTTTTCAATAATAAAATTTTATTATCTGTATTCCATGACCTCGTGTGCCTTACAGCATACTAATGTTTCTGAGGATGCATTCACAACGTGAACATCATGTGTTATTCACATAAAATCTATTAGTTATTACACACTTTCATGTGTCGTTTTGATTAATAGGGACAAGGGATTTTAACATCAGATAGTTATCGATACCTTTAATTGTCCTTTGTTGGCGATCAGCATGATTCATTTGAACGTTTGTGAAGATCGTGTAGGCGGAAGCATTTATCGAAAAATGTTTTCTTTTTAATCATCTGATGGCAGTACCTCCAATGTATACACGGAGGGGCAATAGTACGTACATTAGAGTTCGATTGGTCTAGTTCTATGCAAAGAGCAAACCAAAATAATTTTTCTACTAGCGTGCGGAAAAATCCACTTTTCCGCACTCATTTTAGTTTTGAAAGAGTCACTTTTCCACACTAGTGCGGACAAGTTTTTCCGTAGTCTTTTTAGTGCGGAAAAAACATTTTAGTGCGGAAAAGTAGATTTGTTTAGTTTTTGCGTATTATACTGACATATAAAATAAATATTGCGTCGCAGAAGGTTAAAATAGATAGCTTACCAAGTATGGTTGTATAGTTTAATATTTATTTAATAATAAATGTTCTTTATGTTAACTTTTGGGTGTTTCTTCCGCTAGTAGAAAAAATAGTGTACCTAACACGAGGGTAAAGTGTCTTTTCCGCACGAGATTTCTGGCCGAACGTCGCGTTAGCGCCATCTGCAATCGCTTGCGGAAAAGTATCACTTTCCGCACTTGTTAGGTAAACTACTATTTCATGAAGCAGAGAAATGTATGTCAGTGGAAAAATTTCAAAATGCAGGTTGTATACCTACTACAAAATAGCTATTTATATAACAAGTTGAGAAAATGGTCGTGTTTTTTGCACCGAACGTGGTATTGGCACACAAGCGTAGCGGGTGGTTCCCCCAAATTATCACACCACTACTATACAGGGTGTCCCAAAACTCATGGCCATCCTTTAGAGGGCTGATAGTCCAGCTCATCACTGACCAGAATATAACAATTTGATTTTAGGGAAATATTGAATTTTTGGAGATATTGGCATTTTTATGAATTTCGTGAAAATCGAAACCTCTGATCAGTATTTCGAGTGCCGCAGGTGCAAAGCTTCATTCTGATTCTGATTCTGATATTCGTTTTGCAACCTTTAACCCTTCTATTGATACAATCAAAAATTAAAATATTGGTGCAATACCTTACCTTTGGAGGAAAAAAACATCATATTTGCCCGATTCATGAGTTGATTTATTTTATAAGCTCACTTGGACTTTTCATAGTGTAAATAAAATTACCAACCGAGCAGATTATTTTAAAAACTTGCTCATTTGGTGTAGTTTTCGACAGGATAAAACATTCACTATCTTTCAATAGGAGCTGATTGTAAAATTATTTCAATAATTAGGAATCTAAATGAAAAAACACTTGGTAAATTGAAGTAGCAGGCATTTATTGCCAACTAAACAGAAAATGAATTAAAATCAGAGAATGTTTTCAGTTGCCTGCCACCATGTCGAATGCAAGCGTGGCATCTATTTTTTAAAACGATCTTTTTATTCTTCGTGTACTTCCTTCGGCACTTATTTGGAAAGCTGCTTCAATGATACGACGACTCAACTCATGTTTATCATTTACTGGGTGTGCATAGATATTCTACTTTATGCAACCCCAGTAGAAAAAATCTAGCGGGTTTAAATCTGGAGACCGGGGATGCCACAAAATGGGACCAAGACGGCCAATCCATCTCTGTAGATAAGTTTGACCCAAATAATTTCAAAATAGGCTCCTAGTGAAAGAATATTATAGGTACCCGTGTCAAAAACTACACTAAATATGCAATATTTCAACATAACGTGCCAGGTTCGCCTAGTCATATTTATACAGTATGAAGAGTCTAAGTGAGCAAATAGCATGAACAAACCCGTAAATCGGACAAAAACTTTTTTTCTCCACAGGTATGGCAGCATTCATTTTATTTTGGACTGTAATCAATAGGAGGGTTATTCAGGGTTGCATAACAAAAATTAAAATCTCAAGCTATGAAGTTTTGTACCTATGCGGCACTAGAAATACTGATAAAGGGTTTCGATTTTTACGAAATTCATAAGAGTGCCCATATCTCCAAAACTATTAATATTTCACTGGGGTCATATTGTGATACTCTGATTAATCATGAGCTGGACTGTCGTCTGTCAGCCCCCCAAAGGGTGACGTTGAGTGTTGGGACACCCTGTATGTAATATGCTTTTTTGAAATTTACAAATCAAGGAAAATCTGAAAATAAAAAAAATATAGGGCGATTAATTTATAATAATGTGGTTTCATGCTCTGGGGGTGCGATACATCAAATATTTTTCGTGATTTTTAATTTTCCTGAAAAATCATTGTTCCGAAAGTTTAGTTTTTCAAAAGGCACTGTAAAAGTGTTACCTGGAAACTTTTGTCTTCAGTCCAAGATTCTCAATTCTTTAAAAATATAGTCACTGTTGAAAGTTTTTAACCATAGATCCACTCTGTAACTCTGGGACACTTCCCCAGCATTTTTCAAGCGGAAATTCACGCCATAGAAAGATGCATTCAGTTCAACCTCGATAGGAACTACCGGAACAAAGAAATTGCAATCCTCTCCGATAGTCAAGCAGCCATCAAAGCGTTGGGCTCATATAACATCAACTCGAAGATGGTCTGGGAATGCCTAGAAAAACTCAATGATCTAGGCAGGAACAACAAGGTGATCCTCCTCTGGGTGCCTGGGCACGTCGGAGTAGAGGGAAATGAACAAGCAGACACCCTGGCATGAAAAGGAGCATCAACGCCACTGATCGGGCCAGAACCATTCTGCGGACTTGGAAAATCTTACTTCCAAGAAGAACTCAATAAAACTGAAGAAGCAATGAGAGCAACATACTGGCAAAGACTTCCAGGGCTAAGGCAGGCCAAAGATCTCGGCAATTTCAACCGAGCAAGAACGAAAACACTGATTAACCTCAGCAAAACTAGTCTAAAGACAATCACAGGATTTCTAACGGGGCATTGCAGACTCAAAGAACACCTAAGGAAGCTAGGCTTAGAGGAGGACAACACCTGCAGATTCTGTGGGAAACATCCTGAAACACCTCACCACATATTGATGGAGTGTTATGCTGTACACCACAAAAGATTAAATATACTGGGATCACACCAGCTGACTGTGGAAGAAATACCACAAATGGACCCCCTCAAACTCCTAAAATTCCTGAAGGAACTGAGGCTTGAGGGGATGCTGTAAACGAGAACATCTTGAGATAGCAGAAGAAGATGGGGCACAATAGATCTAACTAGGTCGCAACGCATCAGTCACCATCCATACCAACCAATACCAATACCAATACTCTGTATTGGTTGTTTATAAAAAAAGTTAGTTGTCAGTTTGACTGAAAAAGAAATAAAAAAACAGTCACTTACCAGTACATCGTCATATTCGTCTCCGCTGTCCAAATCCCCGTAGGTTTCGAACAAAGACGCCTCCGTTGTGGTTGTTGTGGTTGTAGTTGTAGTTTTCCACGGCCAGACGCGCCCTCTATGTCTGACCCTGAACGGATGAGCATCGAATTGCAAACTACTCTCATCGTTAATCTTGTCAATTCTATTCAAAACACTATCGAATTTTGGATACCTGGAAGTTCTCTCACTTTTTTTTAGGTGATCGTACGATCCACTTACCGACACATAAAGAAGAAAGTACACTAATAATCTTGCGAGTTCGAACATTTTTTGACGATTCGTATTTTACCTAGTTTATATCATTATGGTCGATTTCCATTGAGGTCCTGGTTTTTGTTCCGACACCTACAAGAAAAAACAACGAATAGTTAATATTTCACAGAAAAAAATGTACACTGTAAGGGCCGATATTTCAATGTTCAGTCAAAGTCTACGTGACTAATAGTTAGAATGTGACTTTATTCGTTTATGTGAACAGATGTAACGTTCATTCTAACCACTACACCCAGAAAAATCTAGTTATACAAGTATTTTTTCAAAAAAATCTTATAACTGCTAATTGAAATATTGTAACCACTAAATTTTCTCGGATGAATGCAAAATGTTTTTTCAAAACGTTCTTTTTGTCTCTAAAGGTTACCTTTTAGTTTTGACAAAGAACACGATTGCAGTTAAAAGATGGTATTGAAAAAACAATATTTAAATACGTTATTAAGTGATAGACTTTTAACAGCAATACAATAGTTTTGAAAAAAAGACCTTGATCATACTGAAAAGCGAACTATGCTGGCGCCTATTCAATTCAGAAATCATTTAACGGTTATACAATTTTGTATTACAGCTAATAGATATTTCTCTCGGTGTAGTCAAATTTAGCCGTCAGTCAAACTACGCTAACAGGATATTGAAAAACCGGCCCTAAGCAAGAGGAGTAGTCTTGACTGAAAGCTGAGATAGATTCATATATCCGCAAAGAAAACTATACTTCATTCAAAACTCAATTCAAATAAATATGATCTTGCAGCGCAAAACAATTGCACCGTTAAAAACCGCAAGACCATAAACTGTGTGACTCTTAACCTAGCCACGCCGGTTGACACGTTGGTATGCGGTTTTCCACCTGCTTTGCGAAAATTCAGTATCAATATCTCTAACCTTCGTAACGATTCCACGAATATCTACAAATAGTAATCATAATGCCTTTCCGTATTGGATTGGATAATATCTTCTATAGAATATCAGTTTTAATTTATACTTCAAAAACCAGACATGGGAAATTAAAGAAAATTACCCTAGTGTAGGGTAATTTACTTGGAAGTATAACTGAAAAATATGATTCAAATTGGGAGATCCATTCAAAAATAATTACGTACAAAACCGATTTCAACTAATATTTGTAAACAGCCCCCGTATAAAATGTGATCGTAACTTTTTGAAGCTGATCATATTGAGCAAGTGTTTCTCAAATAGTTTTAGCTCCAAAGCGGATTTATTGACTCAAAAAGGCTATTTTATGTGGCTATTGTTAAAAACTAAAAACATGTAGTATAAAAAACAAACACTTGAAAAACAAAAATTCTGTGTTGTAAAAAAGTCTAAACTTTTAGAGAAAATCTTCATGTCGTAAGAAAAGAATCCCAAAAGGTATTTGCCTAATGAAAAATGCTCGGTCTCACCATGGGGACCGTTGATAAAGATTGGCAAACTATCATAAATTGTCGCTATTTTTGACCCACCCTGTATAATGAGTGGCTTCTTCTATCGTAACGACCGACTAACTGACATGACATTCGACTTTCTTCAAACCAGCAATGCTACTATTTTGTTACTAATCATCTAAAAAGTAATACTTTTGGATGAATGAACCTTGCTATGTTTTGGTAAAACAGCAATTCTTATCTCCGAAACTGGGCATAGAATAGTTATTTACCTAACAAGTGCGGAAAGTAGTACTTTTCCGCACACGACGACAGTTGCAAGCCGGGCAAGCCGTTAAGGGCGGAAAAGACATTTTCCGTAAGAGTTAGGTACAATATTTTTCCTACGAGTGTTTTTGTCCATCTGATTTACGAAAAAACAAGGTTTTTAATATATAAGTTTTTATAATAATGCTACAAAATGACTAATAAGACAGAATAGTTACATACATCATTTAGTTAGTCATAAATATCTTCATTTTCAACAATACAAAAATCGTGCGGAAAAGTAAAAATCGTACGGAAAAGTTACTTTTCCGCACGCTCGTAGGAAAACTAATTTAAACTTGCCGGTGTAACTTCTAGTGACTTATACTACATTATCCCAAAAAATTATCAAAATTGGCTGAAAGCCATTTTCCCATGGTGCGGGGTCCTTTGACTTTTGTGTCAAATACCTTATCTCAGATATTCAGAATGTTTTAAATTTTTTTGGCATTGGCATTGAACTGCTTATATTTTTATCGACTTAATTGTAGGGAAGGTTATCCTTATCTTCCAATTCATATTTTCTCCTGTGGTAAAATGGAGATATTTTTTTCGAAATTATCTAATAAAAAATATCGAGTGAAATATAGCACCGTTTTGACACCATTTGGTGTGTTGAGCATTAGCGATCTGTCATATTATTTTGTGAATATTTTGATTTGATAAAAATAGGAAATTGATATAGGTATATCAATGAGATATGTATTAGGTACGTGGTTGTCAATTGCCGACCTAAGTTTTTTTTTTCGAATGAAGATGGAGAGAGGAGGGATATTTTTACCGTTTCATAACTGCCGTTTAGGATTTTGATGAATATCGACTTCAAACCATTATGTTCGAACACGTTCTAACCTCAACTAATGATGAAGAGATTTGCATGAGATTTGGGTATCCCTATCTCTAGAGAATGTTCCAATTTTATTACATGTCTGATCAGATTTTCCGTTTAAAAGTTTACTGTCTAGCTCAGTCTGATGAAGGTACTGGTTGCTCCTCCTTTCATTACAAATAGGTGCAATAGTGGAAGGTTTAGGGTCGGTTTTTCAATGCTCAGTTTAAATGTCTCTGCTATACGTAACTACGGAAGCGTAGAAGGGCCATTATTTTTTTTTTTTCTTCCTAATTCCGAGTTGCAACTCGGAAAATTACTAAATTCCGAGTTGCAACTCGGAAATTTACTAAATTCTGAGTTGCAACTCGGAAAATTACTAAATTCCGAGTTGCAACTCGGAAAATTACTAAATTCCGAGTTGCAACTCGGAAAATTACTAAATTCCGAGTTGCAACTCGGAAAATTATCAAATTCCGAGTTTACTAAATTCTGAGTTGCAACTCGGAATTTAGTAATTTTGTAATTTTCCGAGTTGCAACTCGGAATTTAGTAATTTTCCGAGTTGCAACTCGGTATTTAGTAATTTTCCGAGTTGCAACTCGGAATTTAGTAATTTTCCGAGTTGCAACTCGGAATTTTATAATTTTCCGAGTTGCAACTCGGAATTTAGTAATTTTCCGAGTTACAACTCGGAATTAGGGAGAAAAAATAAAAAAAAAATAATGGCCCTTCTTCCGTACGTAACTGTTGGTTAGAATATAAATTTATTTTTTATTCGAGCGAATGTACATTCATTCTGACCACCATAGGACAGGCAGTGGGTACGTTCTGACTTCCACAAGGTCGAGGAGAGTTCTAATTTGGCAATTTCGTATAGTTTGGTGTCCCTATTAATAATCCAAGTTTGCTACCTTGAGCGACCGCCGCTCGTGCCGCCATATTGTAAAAATGGTACCAAAAACCAGTTTTTCGAGAATATCTTCTCTTCAGTACCACCCAGGTCAAAAATAGCTATTATAAAAAGTATAGAACATAATTCTCTGCAGCTTCTTAATATTTTTTAATCAGATGGATACTTCACGAGGTACAGTGGAGTCGAGCTCAACAAATTTCTACAATTCGCAAAATCGCTACATTTTGTCTCGAAATTTCAGTAAATACCATTCATTTTATACATACTAATGTTTTTCACTCGTTAACACTCCGCCATGAGGTAGGGTGAGAGCACGTTTTTTTTTCTTCATCGTTCAGTAACTATAATAGTAACTCGTATCCTCTGCTGTGAGGAACATTGCCAGGTATCTTTCCAGATATAATTCAATACCCGTCATGATATCAGCCAGGCGAGTAGTTGTTGTCAGGTATTTGGCATAATGCTAAACTGAAAAACCTTCGATAATTAATTATCTTCCGTTGGACATTATTTGTTCTCAGTTGGAAACAATATTTTTAAGACTTTCTCGAAAATATTTTCATTAGTTTGGATTTTTGTTTCACAGAAATTTTGCATTTTTGGGGGCCTTGGGCATGAGAAGCAACTTGCGGAATGGTGATTATCAAGAATATCAAGTTGATGTAGATGAAGGGAAGAAGAATGTAGGTATTGTTATTTTCGTTTTAAAAATATTGGTAGTGGTAAGTTTCCAAGTGAACACTATGTATGTTAATATGTTACTCTCAAGATATTAAGTCTGCCCTTGCTCAGCACATGTAATTAAAATGAATGAATTTGGATTATAGATAGATGAATAAATGGGGCAGCAGTGATAATATATTAGTATTAGTATTTAGTATTTTAATATAATTCAAAGTGCTTCTTCACTAGCATGCAATAATCCAGTAAGATTGGGTTTTGAGACGAGGATCGATTGTAGCACCACCAAACTTGGCATGCCTAGTAGTTGAAACCACGATAAACACGAAAAAAAAAATTCCACCAAAATTCCAGGGGTGGAACTTTTTTTTTTTTTTTTTCGTTTAAAACTAAATGAATAGATGGTTGCTGTAATCTTAGATAGTATTTGATTTATCGAAAAAACAAGTCAACAAGATGGAAAACAATTCAATTTTCCACAAAAATTATTCCTAGTAAATTCTTATGAAATGTGCTCGTTTTCCCAGAAAACGTGACTGAACGCCGACATCAAATTTCAGGTTCATCCTTAACCGCCACTAAAAATTCTGGCGGAGCCGAATATTTGCTTGGTCATAACTCTGCTACAAATGATCGAAGAAGAAAAAGTAAAAGTTCATATCGTTTCTGAAGACTACTACCTTCCCACGCAAATATAATATGCGAGTATTTGAGTACCTAAAATGTGTTGCACTTCACAGATGATCCGAAAATCATGAATAATTTAGTAAATATGGAATTATTATACTGAAGCAGCAACCCATACCCTCTTTGGACTATATACAACAATTTTAGAGTAGTGTGACAGGTCCCACTTATTACATGACAAAAAAAAATTTTTTTACTCCTGCCTCATATTCAACTTACCCATAAAACTGGTATTCTCTTCAGTAAATCTTGATAATAATCGCTTATTCATATCCTGCGTATGCAGTATCGGAAACTTTTTATCTGGGGTATAGACAGAAATCCACGCGAGCAACAAGGAACGCAATGATATGATAATACCACATAAATAAAAAAGACGCACTACTGCACGCCTCTCCTGTCACCTCGCCCGACGAATTAACAGCTCAGTCGATATCCCTTACTCGGGCGATAGAGGAGAAATTGCAAGCTATTGTTCAGGCTCTCATAAAACCACCATACCCAAGGTGAAAACTTTCCGATACTGTATGTTTAATAACACTGTTGTGAAGTGCAAACCTCAAGCTTGAAATCACATACTTCATTTTTTATGTAGGATGTGTATGAGCCATTATTTTCAACATTTACTGAAGAAACTGTCGGGATTGTGAGTGACTCAAAAAATGAGGCAGGAGTAAAACCCAGTTTTTTCTTTGGCTTGTATAAGTGAGACTTGTCTCACTAGTCTAAAATGGTTGCATATGGTCCAAAGAGGGTACTGATTCCTGCTTCAGTATAATTATTTCATATCAAGTAATATATCCATGACTTTCGTAAATATCGTAGAAGGGTTATGTGAAGGTGGACAAAACACATTTTAGGTACTCATATACTCACATGTTATATTTGTATGATGAAGTAGAAGTTTTCATGAACGATATACACTTTTTCTTTCTCTTCTACTATTATTTTTAGCGATGTTATGACAAATCTGATTTTCAGCCCTGCCGGAAATTGCAGTGGCGGGTTAATGCGAGCCTGAAATTTTATATCGGATTTCAATCAAGTTTTCTTAGAAAACGAGCGCATTTTGTGAGAAATTACTGCGTATATTTCTTGTGGAGAATTGAATTTTCTTTCACCTTGTTAAAAAATTGTATTATTTTTGAATAAAAATTTTTTTTTGGGTTCCACCACTGATTTTTTGGTAAACATTTTTTTTTAACAATACATGATGACAAGAAGTCATGTGCCGAGTTTGAAAGTGCTACGATTCATTCTTCACCTGTCTGTGGTTACTGTACTACAATAGATTTTCGATAATTTAATTTTTTCGATATTTGTGGAAAACTCATTTTTCCTACGAGCGTGCGGAAAAGTAACTTTTCCGCACGATTTTTCGTTTTGAAAGTTGTACTTTTCCGTACGATTTAAAATCGTGCGGAAAAGTTACTTTTCCGCACGATATTTACTTTTCCATTCGATTTTTACTTTTCCGCAAGATTTTTGTATTGTTGAAACTGAGGATATTTAGGACAAACTAAATGATCTTTGTAACTATTCTGTCTTATTAGTCATTTCGTAGCATTATTATAAAAACTTGTTTATTAAAAACCTAGTTTTTTCATAAATTAGATGGACAAAAAGACTCGTAGGAAAAATATTGTACCTAACTCTTACGGAAATGTCTTTTCCGCCCTTAACGGCTTGCCCGAATTCCGCTCCGCGTCGTTCGTGTAACTGCCGTCGCGTGCGGAAAAGTACTACTTTCCGCACTTGTTAGGTAAATAACTATTACCCCACCCCCTAAAATAATTGACGCCCACTTCCTAACTCTGAACTTTTTCCGCGTATTTTTCATCACATGTTTATTGCTAGATACCACTGACCGACCCCTTTGACACACTTACTGTTATCGAAGAATATTTTCCGAAAAGTTAGGCATCACCAAAACACGCACAAATCCGCCAACATCTTTCGCACGATTCGAATGTGTCCACCAATCGCGAGTTGTGAAGTCCCGTACGTTCCGCTAGTGCTTTCGCCGCGGATGTTTCAGTACAACTGGAGCTAAGACTGTAAAGTGCATCATTTGTCGTCGAGAATACGCGCTTCACGAATTCTGGTCCATTCATTCCATCATACTCTGGTTTCGTATTCGTATTTCTGTAATATCGGAACATCGGAAGGACAATGGGGGCTGGCCGTATGTCTCATTATCGGCATTGAAGTTTTATAATAGATTTTATAAAATGGGAAATTCTGATTATTCCCTGTTTGTTTCCTGTGGTTTCTATATTTGCGGTGCTTGAAGGTGGAAAGTACCTATTTACTTCCTTCGCATTTCTATGTTGGAAACAAGGTGAAGATATTACTGTTATACTACTTTTTTCTACAACTGTCAAAAAAAGAGCACCTTTTTGGGTAGTGTTTGTACGAAGGCGTAGAAAGGCCATACAATTTTTTAATAGTAATTTATGTATCAAGTGAGTAAAGTGATACTTTTTTTTGTGAGTAGGAAATGTTGACGCACGACGTCGGAGGCGGAGTGCGGCATTCCTACGAGTAAAAAAAACACTTTACTCACTGTCAAAAAAAATAACCAATTCATATTTTTTTGCAAATATGAAATGAATTTGGCATTTTGGCATATTTTTATTAATTCATTATTCGAACAAAGTTCGAACAGTATGCCGGAGAGTTGAGTTGCAAACAAATGAAACGAATAATTTCGACAGAGTCGGAATCCCTTTCTCTTCACACTAACCCGCAAAATGGAAAATTTGAAGCGAATATTAAAATAACATATTCATCGAGGTCAATATTATTATTATTAATGTTGACTTGACTTTCGAATAACTAGTCCATCGAAGTAACTTTTCATTTTTTTAGATTTGTATTCAAAATGAATAAACAATCATCGTGAAGCAACGAATACCTTTTTCTTTCTTTGAACTATGTTAAGGAAATCTCATATTTGCACTATCCACGATTTTCTACTTTCAATCTTAATCACTTTTCATTTCTACTTAAATTTATAGTTATCAAGAATTCGTTATCTGAATAGATGTCCAATTTCACAAATTTCATTAATTATTGTTGTCAACTAGTTTCTGACGGCCAAACAGCCACAGCTACCTTGGATTACCTAGTGTAGATTAGGTCCAATAGTTCCTTAGAGGTATATGCTATTATTTTGACAATATATTTCCTTGCCTAACAACCAATCAGTGGATTTCAAATTTTGAAATTCAGCCAATAGAATCGGAACTACAGTGAAAATATAGCTTGTCGCTGTATTTTCACAGTGATAAACCTGCTTAGTTTTTGTTTTACTATCTGTCAAGTAGAAATAATGATTTAAATTATAAACGTCAAAATGTGTTTTGACTAGTTATCGTTATTTATCAATATGAGCGATCGTTGGGGACGAATGTCCATTGGTATCATAGATGAGGCCGTGGAAAAGAGTATTCCGTTGAATACGGCTAGAAGTAAAGCATCAATTACCAGGTGACACGATTTTTCTTTATTTCAAATCGATATATTGTCGTCCTAAATATAATTCGTGGTATGATTAAAAACCTATAATTTTTTGGAATATCAATTCATTGGCAATCCCAATGCAAGAAAATACAACTCGTTCTGCGGACTCGTTGTATTTTCAGCTTTAGGATTGCAATTCATTAATATCCCAAAAAATTATCGGTAATAATCATACTACTTATTATATTACCCCTGAATACATTCTCCGCGATAGTTTGGAATTTTGATAATACTTATTTAATAGTAAGAATGCTAAGAATATTATTGGTGAAACATTTGTATATCAGATATTTATAGGTTATTAGTTGCCAAAGAAAATGAGAACTGGCTTTATGACAGGATTTCGTTATTATTCGGATCTGTCACTGTTGTTGCATGAAACTGTCGGTTGCCTAGCAATAGCCATTAAAAAAAGTGCACTTTTTTACGCTTTTCCTTTCAATAATGAAATCTTATGTTGATAGTGAAATATTGTAATACTTTACGCACACAAACCACACAAAAAAAGTGGACTTTTTTTGACAGTTGTAGAAAAAAATATTTTTTACTAATTTCCAACTTCAAAGTCAGAATTTAATAATAAAATTCCGACTTCGAAAAATATTTTAATGGAGAATGTTCCCCTTTTCAACATGAATACTTCCCAGGAAGTTACTTTGAACGATGGAAAATAGCAACTAAAGTTTGTCTTTCAGTCGCAGATGATTCCAAAACTGATTCTATGAGCATCGTGTTCATATTTTCAAACAAAAATCAAAATTAAATTGAGTATTCAATAAAATTGAAAAATGTGATATTTTTGTAATATCTAACGGAAATCAACTACTTCCCCGGCTGAAGCCACGCTGGACATTATACCACTTCTGATAGATATTCTCAAAGACCCTAACTGAAAAGAAAAAATCTTAAGGTGAAAAGTTGCATTTTCATTGAGATAGTTGGTTTTTTAAGTATCTATATACTTATATCATTGAAAATTTATGTAAATATGCGAGAAAGGAAGAATATTCAAAAGTATTACTCACTGAAATCACATTAGATCTCCAATACATTTTTGTCGACGAGAATCTATTTCGCTCTTCCAAGCTCATCAGGGAAATCAGAAAAATTGGGAAGCAGGGGATGTATTCATTTTGAAAACAGGAACATTCTCCTTTAAAATTGAAAAATGTGATTTATCTGTAAGGGGGCATCCATTAAATACATGAGACAGTTTCGACGATTTTTCGACCCCCCCTCTCCCCTTGGTGAGATATCGTGAGATTTTACTCGACCCCTACCCTAATCTCACGTGAGATTTTTCAAAATGCGTATTTGTAATGTAAATGAGTTAATCTGTGCACAATTTCTTCTATCAGTGCCTAATTAAACCGCAATGAATATTATTGTATATGATTTAGCCATATTTTAGTGGAAAAATATTTTTTACTCAATTATTTTTCTTGCAAATTTCACACTGTTGCTTGCGGATTTTTTTTTGTATTTGCCGAGACCACCCTCGCGTAATTGATGTAATATCTAACAGAGAACAACTACTTCCCTGGCTAAAGCCAGGTTGGACATTGAACCAAATCTGATGGAATATCTAAATATTTCTTCCGTAGTAACGTCGGAGAAGAAATATTTGCATTATTTTCATCCATGCTGTGTGAAATTGCTTCTGAAGAGTCTGCTTCCCAATTCTTCCGATCTCCCTGATGGAGATCCAATGTAAGAGGTGCAGTCCTTACATCAATGAAATGAACGTTTTCTGTGGGTGATTATCAACTATCTGAATGAAAAGGCAAATTTTCAGATTTGTTTCTTTCAGTAAAGGTTATTTCAGTCGCAAACATACGAAGGCGTAGAAGGGCCATATAATTTTTAAAAAATATTTTTCACTAATTTCCGACTTCAAAGTCAAAGTCGGAATTTCAATATCAAAATACTAATTCATTATTCATCATTTCCACATGGTGGAAATATTTGGAGATTATTGATTTTACTATTTCGTTACACACTTATTTCATATTCAAAACGCTTTAGAATTAAAAGAGAAACAAGATGTCCTGTAATACCAGGACCACGCTTATTGCCATAATCCCATACAGTAGGAATAATTGGGTAGAAAATCCATCAGAAAACAACTACTTTACTGGCTAATACCACGACGAACGTTGAATTACATCTAATGAATTTCCGTGCAGAGCCCTACAAGGATGTCTCCGCAATTGCTAGTTGCATGGAAATGTTCATTGAAACATTTGGACCACCTATAGATCGATTTCTGGGTTCTTGCCCTCATCAGTATAGTTATTTTGGCAATAACTAATGTCTGCAACAAACGATTCAACAAATTCTCCATGTAAAGGCAGAAGCTGAGACACTACCCGCAGCCTAGCGTTCACTAAACCACGGGCGCCATCTGAACTCCAGCCCCTCAACCAATACCCAGAACTTCGAATTAGCCTCCTACAACTTCCCAATTATATAGGTAGGTCATTTCAAAGTTGTTGAAATACAGGGTGTTTCTGAATTCATACATATATTTTAAGGGTATATATATATATATATATATATATATATATATATATATATATATTTCTGGGGTTGAAATAAGACTCTTTCATCCCACAAACATGTCTCCTCAACCGCTTTATTTCTGAGATACAGAGTGTTGAAATTTAACAAAATGGATAATGATACGCCACTGAGTTTTTTTGTCAAATAAATATTATTTTTATGATTGACCTCTACCCTCTACCTACTCATAAAAATGGTCTCCTAACTTTTTTTCGTACAGCGAACAGTTTTTGATTTAAAAAACAAAATGCGTTTCATTAAGACTAACAAAAAAACGCATAATAAAGAACTTTTATTTTTTAAATCGAAAACCGTTTGTCGGTCGAAAAAACTTCAAGAGATGATGTTAATGGGAAGATAGGAGACAATTCTAAAAAAAAATACTCATTTGACAAAAAACCAGTAGCGTATCATGACTTTGATCAAAAATATGACAGGGCATATTTACAGGGACGCCTCTGATGAAAATTAAGAAAACTTTCATCATGAAAAAATGTTTTTTTTATATGTAATTTGCATGTACCAAAATTAAAAAGAAAAGCCAAAGCGGTTTTATAGATATTGAGAACTGATTTTTTTGTTAAGTTTCAACATCCTGTATATCAGAAATAAACAATAATAGTAAAGCGTTTGCGGACTCATGTTTATGAGGAAAAAAAGTCTTCAGGAATACGCCCTTCGAATATTTTAATTGAATTCAGAAACACCCTGTATGTTATTCAAGAAATAGAAGCTACCGCTCTTGAGAATGCCAACTTTGTTAGCGAAGCGCGAGTCGAGTGAAAGTGGCGTAGTTTTGATGTTTTGGGTAGCTTCTGTTTCTTGAATTGTATTCACACCAAATGATCCAAACATCCATTTTCAACCCTGTATATTATTATATCATGAATGGGCCTTCAAATATTCATGAGGGTCGAACCGTATATGACATTATAAAAAAGACAGATGTAAGTAACTCAATCCACAATACGACCTACTATGTAAACACCAGTTTTTATAATAAAAAGACCACCCCAATGCCTATTGTGATTTCGACAGATGTGACACATCTATTCCCAAATTTCTTATAATGCAGAATATAACGGAAAAAAAAAGAGCCTAGCTAGTCAGCTGCGAACTGTATCTCGTGAAATAGTAATTCAACCGTTCACACTTCTTCAGAGTAATTTTATCAATTTCAAAACGTCTTCAAAACACAAACCTACGAGTGCGGATAGAAATGAGAAAATATCAACATATTTTTTCTACTAGCTTCATTGATTTTCAATCGAAAATCCCTATTTCTTCAAACATTCGGCAATTTCTTTAAATCTAAGGAAATTTCTTTGCGCATGGCAACGCTGATTCTAGATATAGGTACGGTGAATATATAGTCGACATCCAACTATAAAATGCAGAGAGAGAGACAATATTTTATACACATCCATGTAATGTTGGTTGTCTAAACATGTCGTGAAAACACTAGGAGTTGGAAACGGACACGCGCCGATCTATAATTATTTCTTTGAACTGATAAAAATGAGATCAAGTTTTTTTGTCATAAGAGGTAGTGAATCTATTTTAATTGTTTTCACCTCAATGTCCTTAATTATCAATTTTTGACAAAATATTGAATTCAGTGATATTCTCTAGTGTTTATTTAGAGTTTCAGATTCAGAATCAGAGATAACTTGACAATCTAGACAGAGCGGAAGTAATCAATAATAGTTCCACTGTATTTGCTGTGTCCCAATGCTGTATGCATCATGAATATTAGGTACCAAACACATAGTTTATTTAGATTATTTTCCAATCGAAAACAAAGAGTTATGCAAAAAGTGGCAATGCCTGTATATAGATGAAAATGTCGACATCTGCAGTAATCCATTCAAATTTGAATTAATCCAGTACGATTAACTTTCGAGTCGATGATCGATTGTAGCACCACCAAACTTGGTATGCTTGGTGTTGGAACCATGATGAACACGAAAAAAAAATTGTTTACCGAAATTCCAGGGGTACATATTTTTTTTTTCGTTTAAAAATAAATAAATAGAGTTTTGCTGTAATCTTGGAAAGTATATGATTTATCGAAAAAACAACTCAACAAGGTGAAAGACAATTCAATTCTCCACAAAAATGATTTCTAGTATTTTTTCATGAAATGTGCTCGTCTTCTCAGAAAACGTGATTGAACGCCGACATCAAATTTCAGGTTCACGCTTATAGCCGCTGGAAGTTTTGGCGGAGCCGAATGTTTGATTGGTCATAACTCTCCTAAAAATGATCGAAGAAGGAAAAGGAAAAGTTCATATCGTTTCTGAAGACTCCTTCTTACCTTCTCATGCAAATATAATATGCGAGTATTGGAGTACCAAAAATGTGTTTTGTCGCACTTCACAGAGATGTTTGCGGATGATCCGAAAATCATGAATAATTTAGTAAATATAGAATTATTATACTAAAGCAGCAACCCATACCCCATCCCACTTATACACATGCCAAAAAAACATTGTTTTACTCCTGCCTCATTTTTAACTTACCCATAAATCCGGCATTCTCTTCAGTAAATGTTGAAAATAATCGCTTATTCACATCCTACACTATTGTGAAGTGCAAACCTCAAGCTTGAAATCACATACTTAATTTTTTATGTAGGATGTGTATGCGCGATTATTTCCAACATTTACTCAAGAAATTGCCGGGATAATCGGTGAGTTTAAAAATGAGGCAGGAGTAACACCCAGTTTTTTGTTTGGCATGTATAAGTGAGACTTGTCTCACTAGTCTAAAATCGTTGTATATGGATATAAGAGGGTACTGATTTCCGCTTCAGAATAATTATTTCATATCAACTAAAATATCCACGACTTTCGGATCCTCCGCAAATATCGTAGAAGGGTTATGTGAAGTGGGACAAAACACATTTTAGGTACTCAGATACTCACGTGTTATATTTGCATGAGGAAGTAGAAGTCTTCAGGAACTATATGCAGTTTTTCTTTTCCTTCTACTATAATTTTTAGCAAAGTTATGACAAATCTAATTTTAGGCACTGCCGAAAAATGGCAGTGGAGGTTAAAGCGAGCCTGATGATATCAGAATTCAAAGAGAAAACGAGCGCATTTTGTGAGAAATTACTAAGTATATTTCTTGTGGAGAATTGAATTATCTTTTACCTTGTTGAAATTGTTTCTTAATAAATCCTATACTTTCCGAAACAATAGCAAAAACAAATTTTTAAATATTTTTTTTTCTATTCTGTCGAATGCCATAAGAGTATTCACTTTTACAAGATCACGCCGTTATTTCGTCCCTTCATCGTTTGGGACGCTTTTAAGGGAAAAAGTGTCAATTGATTACTCAAAAATGGTTCGTCTTATCGATTTCAAACAAGGACAGGCTTCTAGAGGAAGGTTGATTCTTCGAACATACGTGCTGTAATGGAAATTGAAATTTCAATCCACTTTTTCATAAAAAAAAACTCAAAAATGTCCCAAAAATGCTGTTACTTTAAATCAATTTTTTGGGTGGATAAACAAATAATTTCAAAAAAACATCACAGCACGTACATAGATCAACGTTTTACCTTTCTTTTTATACCAAATTCATTTCGATCGGATAAAGATTGCATCAAATTTTAATGGAAGAGAAATAAATACCACTACAGCTAAATCGACTACCTATCTATGAAAAGCATCGTGAGGTGCTGCCGCAGATATAGTTACATAGAATCAAACTTCCTCTAGAAGCCTAATCCTTGTTTGAAATCGATACGACGAACCGTTTTTCAGTTATCGACTCTTTTACCCTAAAAAACGGCCAAAATGTGATCGCGTTCATGGCCTCTCTTTTATCTATTTACCAGTAGGTATAAAAACATAAGTGACAATTGAATAAATATTTTTGCCAGGTTGTTAGTTGTTAATATAAAGTAACTACAGCTAAGGGAGATAAGGTGCATAAAAATACTCTTTGCAAAACACTCGAAACTTTTATTTGATTCTATATACACTGACCTGGCGTAATATAAATTACATTATCATTTGTTTACTCACTGAAAATTAATTCTGTCTGGAAGCTTCCAAAATATTCATCGGATATGATTCGTTCCTCAATCTACTTTATACTTTTGCTACTGTTGCTACTTTTGCTTTTGCTGTTATAGACCATCAGATGATAGATTTAGGTGCCCCATTTTCACATACCAGCCTAGATTATGGTTGAAAATTATATCGATTTCGAGTGAAATGAAGAATGTCCCCTGTCTCAGAAACAAATCAACTTCGGACAAATGTTCATAGGAACTTCTTTTCTTAAAACGACCTAACGAAGCAGCCTCTGAAGTTCGTACAGTAGTTAGGAACATGAAAGAAACAAATAAACACTTTTCTGTAAAAACAAATTATTTGCATGGTATGTTATCATCAGGAGCCACTAGTAAATTTATTTTCATTTTACTCTAAATCGATATACTTTTCAACCCTGTTCGAGGCTTGTATTCGAAAATGGAGCACCTAAATTTGTTACTATTTGACGGCTTTATTTTACTTTCGATGTTCGACCATACACAAATGCTCCACTAGTTGGTAAAATGCCAAAAATCAAATTCAAATTCAAAACCTCATGGAAATGAGTTCGAACAGAAAAATGTGGGAAAAAACAAAACCCTCCGAGAATGTAGGTACCGTCGACGCCGCACATATAGACTCTCATGCTCAAAGCTAAAACTTAGTGAGAAGTTACCTAGTGTTATAAATAACTGGGCAGCGCAAGTATTCGAGAGCTATCCGTGATGATTTGTTTTTTGTTTGGCAACCTTCATATATACGCCACTGGATCAGTGAAGTTATGTGAACATAACCATGTACTCCCGCAGAAGGTAATCATAAGCCAGAGCACATGCGCTTGCAGTGCTAAGATCTTCAAGTGCTAAATCGATGAAGGGTTTTTCAGTGTTTCTTGATTTGTCTAAAGTGTGCACCCATTGTATAAGGAATGCCCACTGCACGTGTATACTGTATAGTTACAAACAAAATTAGACATAACCCGTTTCCTCCAGGCTATTTCACTCATCTTAAAATTCTCACATAATCTGACCAATCGCACACCAAGGGCGGATCTATAGAGGGGTAATTGGGGTAATTACCACCCCCCCGAACGGACTCGATTCACAACAAAATATTCTAAAATAATTCTAAAATTATCTTTGTTTTCAATTTAATATATGTTTAACCCCCCAGAAAAGTTTTAACCCACCAGAGAAGTTGCCTAGATTCGACCTTGTCAAAAACATTGTAGGTCAATAAAAAAAATGTTCCGTTCACTTGAATTGGTTGCAAACTTGATTAGTGATAATAATTAAAATATTTTTTGCAGAACTATTGTTAGATTAGGAGATGTTGCTTTCTTGATTATTATGGTAACAAAATCAGTTGCGTTTAGACATCACTGTTACTACTTAGTGATGCCAAATTTTATGAATTGTTGACAATTTACTTCTCATTAGTGTCGCTTTGAGGCACAAATGTGTTGTTTGTTTGATTTGGTATGATTTTCGACATTCTTAAAAGAAAAACACCAAACTGTTTCATTTTTGTTAACATTACAATTTTTGTTGTCCACAGGCTAGTTAGACTAGTCTACAACCTGCCCGAAAACAATTACAATTATTGAAATTGACAAAAGCCGAATGATTTTACTCATATTCTTGAAAAGTGGTTGTCTAATATTAATATCCGATGAACCATGTTTTCGAGAACAAGCTCCGTGTTGTTTACGGATCGATCGTATTTTTCCAGAGCCATCTAGAATAATATCTGGAACTATAAAAGCCGGAGCTAGTGCAATTGCGAGTTAGTTGAATTCTGACTTTATTCAGTAACGTAAAAAGTGAAATTTTTATTCTCCAAGCGATTTTCGAGTGTGAAGTGATCACATTTAAAAGTTTCAAAAATGTCTCTGCTACCGTATTTGCTGGATGATGCGATTTGGAGGCGTCCGTCGAGGCTCTTAGATCAACATTTTGGACTAACATTGGACCCAGAAGATCTTCTTCAACCACTGACCGTACCAAGAACTCTCATGGTATGTCCGGCCGGTTACGTGAGAAACTGGAGATCATCAGCGTCCAACCAAGACTCCGGATCGACAGTGACCTATGACAAAGATAAGTTTCAGGCAATTCTCGACGTTCAGCAATTCAAACCAGAGGAAATCTCGGTGAAGGTAACCGGCGATAACACCATCACGATCGAAGGGAAACATGAAGAGAAGAAAGATGAACACGGCCAAATTTACAGGCACTTCATCAGGACGTATTCGATCCCAAAGAATTGCGATATGGGCAGAATCGAATCGAAACTGTCCAGCGATGGTGTTCTCAGCATCACGGCTCCAAGATCAGAAGCAATGGAAGTTGAGCACAAAACTATTCCTATAACTCAGACTGGGGAACCTGCCAAGGAAATCAAGGCCAAAGATGCGGATGAAAAATTGAAGGAAAAGTAAAGTAAATTTGCATTAATAATAAGTTTTAATTATATTTGCTTAATTTTGAATTATGTTAACCAGAAATAGGTAGTTTGTGTTTAAAATATTGTACCTATAGGTATATCGATATTGAGAAATAAATTTTTAATTTACATTATTAGTTTCATTGCCAACCACATAGAGATTATTAACCCTTCAGTGTGTAGCAAAACACCCTATCCTTCCTGGATTTGTGTCCCCTGATCGGCCGGTCTGCTGTGACCTTCGGTACGGTAGGTCGGTGGAGTTGGTTGCCTACCTTGAGGCTCACATCTTCGCTTTTGGATTTTCGGCGCTCTGTCCGAGTTTTTGTGGCATATTTGAAAATGCAAAAAAGCGTTCTGGTGTAAAGATAAAATTTATTTACTCTCCTTGGTTCTTTTACCATGGGCATTCGAAAGGAATGTTTCTTCCACTGAAATGAGAGTCTGAATTATGAATTGAACCTTTTGGTTTTATGCAACTATATAATATTGTTGAATATTTTATTTGTTGCCGCCTGGTCAATATTATAGGTAAGCGTGGTGTAGTACGTGCCTGAACGTTTTGTCTGTTCATTTTATTAATTTATTTTGGATGTATTTTAAAGTCAATATTATAGTTGTAGACTTCGCTGAATTAAAACACCTTTGCCTGGAGTATTGGATATTACTTAAATTCAGTTTTCAAGATCCCACAAAACCAAAACGCCCTGAGATTTCTGTTTCCCCACAAGTGGTAACGTGACTAGATCTGGTGTCAGTAGCAACGTAGTAAGGTATCTGAGTCCGTATTTAAAAAAAGTATAAACAACTCAAACTTTGACTTTGATATTTTGAAATTTTGAGTTTATTGTAATTATTAGGCAATAATCGAACATACATACCGAGATGTTGCACTTTATTATGAAATGAAAATACAAGGGGGACTAAAAAGTGATGAATATTCAAAACAAAAAAAATGTTACCTGCAAAGAACTAAACAGTAGAAATTCCGTTTTGGCTTGAACAACGAAACAAACATATGAAAATACTCTAAAATGCATAAATAAATATTTTTTTTATTGAAAACACCTTGTAATAAACTGAAACTACTATGGCTTATTTACTCATAATTTTTAACGTAGCAATCATGGCACAATTCAGTCAAATGTTCGAGGCAATAGTATATTGTACAATGAGCATTAAATGGGTCATTTCATGCAAATTGTACACTATACTTTTTCTACTGAATGATTTTCTGAATCATAAACAAATCTGTAATATTTTCAATAACACTTTTTATCATACTTTCCTGCCGTCATATTCCCATAATACATACAACCTGAAAAAGGAATTGAAGATACAAATATTGAAAATTATAATAAAAATATAACACTAATCGATTTCATAAAAGAAAAAAATGTGGTTTATATGAAATTAGAACCCTCACCCCTACTTATCACAATCCTGACTGTTCCTTCACTTATCAATCACTTGTAGGTATATAACACATTACAAAATGGAGAGTTTTTTTGCACAGTGTTGGACCACTCAAATACCATGTCTGGTGCAAAAAGCCACTCATTTTGTAAATAGCTATTTTCGCATTTTGACTGATAATGTGCTATTTTACTAAATTCAAAGTCGTTTAATGAAATGGCATTTTACCACATAGAACTGTCACTGTAGTGCATAGTACTGTCACTGTCAATAAAACATAGTTTGATATTGGAAATAAACCAACCGCATCGTTACTAGGCTACAGGAATTCTACACATGTACCTACTTTTAATTTTCTTAAATTTATAACTTTGTAATGCTTTTATATCTATGATTATTTGTTTATAATTACTAACACAAAATGCGAAAAAATAGTATAAACAAACGTCATAAAAAAGTTTTACTAAACTCGTATACTCGCTCGTACTCGATACTCATTTAGTAAAACTTTGCTTTTCAAAACTTGTTCTATTGTTTACTACAAGCTTTCAATTTAACTTGCTTTAAGATTTTTTACCTCCCCTGAAAGTTAGTTAAACAGGCGTAGAATCACATACTCATTGCATATGAATATATTGCAATCTCACCTTCATATGAAATGCAGTCATTTGAATTAAAAAAAAAAAACATGAATACACTCAGTTCCTTTCATTTCTAGTATCTACAGCTTATATTGATGGGAAAATAAATAGTCTCAGATTCCAAATGAAAACGTTTATTTTATCCGTATATCCTCACACATTCTGTATCGCAGTTTCAATAAGATTTTTCACTAGGGGTACTCTTTCCTTAGACTCTTCAATACATTCCAACAAGTCTTCATCAGGCATGGGACTACCTCCAGGTTTGTGAACACAGCACAATTCATCATCCTTCACAACAATGGTTAAAATGCCAGTACATAAATTTTCTTCTTCCACTGTAGGATCTGCCAGGATTATTTTACTATAAAAAAAAATAATATTGATATACCTAAATTCACTTATTTTTTCAATAGGAACAGGAGTCGGTGACGTAATATGACAGTTGCAGAACAATGTCATAGGAGGACAAACAAACCCATTGAAACCATTTTCCATAAGGCTACGTGAATCTTTCTGGTCAATTTTCTGCAAAAAGTGAGTCATAAAAATCGCAAATATCCACCAACACCCACAAAAAGCGAATTTTCATTTCATCAAATGTCAAAGTCAAATGCTTTGTTTGTCCCCCCACGACCACCATGTTGTGACGTCAGCTGACAGTGCTCTGTCCTATTTGGTTAGGGTTACAGCGTTGCCATATGCAAAGAAATTTCCTTAGATTTAAAGAAATTGTCGAATGTTTGAAGAAATAGGGATTTCGGATTGAAAATCAATGAAATCTGAAGAAAAACTAGTAGCACCTATCAAACCAATATTTGAGTTATAGAATGGAGTTAAATCTCGTTGAACACCTTGATTTCCAACCATAAAACATAGAATTGATATCACATTTATCATAATTTTACTGTATTATGATTGACCGATCGACCACTAAATGAAGAATTTACGAATTTAGTAGAGAATCAAATAAAATAGTCATCAGGTGATAGGGATGACATCGGAAAAGAAAAACGAAATGTAAGGTTAAGTATGAGTATTCTATTCAAGAAATAGAAGCTACCCAAAACACCAAAACTACATCACTGTCACTCGATGCGCCTATCGCCAACAAAATTGGAATTCTCAAGAGCTATAAAGCTCACTACGAAACGCGCGTCTACTGAAAGTGACGAGTGTTTTGGGTAGCTTCTAAATCTTGAATTGTATTCGCACCAAAGGTTCCAAATATTCATTTATTCGAAAAGTATACTAAACTAATAACTTTGATTAATTCAATAATATAATGAGGCAGGATAATCAGGAACAAATACCTGAATATATTTTAATGTAATATTTGTTTTTGTATTAGGTTTATTCATTGGAATTTGTAATTTGCTCTGATTGATTTGCTCTTATTTGGAAAATGTACTAGGTACTTTCAGTTTATTTATTATTTAACGTTAGTTACCAGTGACGGAAAGAAATAATAAATTCAATGTTTTATGTATTACTGCGCAGTTGAAACCAGGAAAATATTGAAATTTTGCATTGAATATTCCGTAACCTTGGTTAAAAACTTGGCTATCTATCAGGTTTCATTATTTTGTCGGATTGATTCACTTTCAATTTATTCATTTCCAAACGTTTGTTATACTTATGTACCTCATATCCACGAGGAAAAAATTATAAAAGTTATTTTGTTCATATATTACTTCGTAGTTTAAAAAAGAAATTTATAGAACCAGGAAAATATTTAAATTTTGCATCGAACATTTCGTAACCTTGGTTTTCGCGCATGCGCATAGTGAAAATTCAGCTGTCTTTATTTTCGACGCATGCGCACATCACCGTATTCTATTTTGAGGAATTTTAGGGATTTTTAGTTGATTTGTCTGAAAATTTTCAAAAATTTCGTCTGGCAACACTGTAGGGTTACCAGATTTATTTTCTTAAAAGATAAAGTTGGCTTGATAAAACAACCTCATCAGTTTATGGAATGTATCTCTTTGAAAAAAATACATAAAGAAAAAACTCACTCATCAAATATTGCAAAAGTAGTAGATACAGGAGTGCTGTGAACTGAGAGCCTTTTTCTTTGGTCCAAATTAACTTGGATTTTATCCAAAGCTGCATCATACTCTACAAATGGTAAAGTGGCTAAAATATAAAATTAAAAATTTCAATGCATGAGGAAATAGAAATTTTAACGGTTAATTTAGTCTTGAAAAGACATTTCTGGCTGATTTTCAAGATTGTACAAATTCTGGGAAGAGAATGAAGATAATCAATATATTTTATCACACTGCAAAAAAATATTAATAAGGTGCGTTGGGCCAAATGCAACCACTTTGAAAGGCGAAAAAATATTTATTTCAATATCCAAGTTGTGACCAATTTTTTTGTGAACTTATTTTAAATTTTGATTACCGAACATCTCACACTAGAGCGCCGCGTGTAATGAAATTATTATTCCAAGCGCAACTTCAAAGACTTATAACTTTTTTATTTATAGAGATAGTTCAATAATTCTTTCACAGTTTTGTTCATATCCAAAAAATTTAAACTTGCCCATTTATGAATTTTCACATATATACCCTTCACACTTGTTATTCCGTCCAGGTCATAACCACAAAATCTATATTAGGGGTGTTTTTGAAAAGGGTAGTCGCTCTTGCCCCAACTCACCTTACCTATTTGAATAGAGAGCAAGTTTAGTGGTTTTCAATCCACAGTTTGAAATAAAATTACCTGTTTTCAATGCTCCCATCAATGCTACAATACAAGCATCTACCACAGCACCGTCAAAATCCAAACAAATAAAATCTACGAAAAGGCACCATGCCAATTTATCAGGAAAAATGCAGAAATCTGTCAGGTCTATGCATTTGGAGTTATCTATAACATCTGCTATCAGCTGAGTCAATACCTGTGCCTGATCACTGGGGGGTCCTGGTCGAAACTTTGAAGAACATAGGGGAGGCAGTTCTAGATTTGGTACAAGAAAGCCTTTGTCAGGAGATTCAGGCCTAGGCTTACACAATTCCTAAGAATGTTTTCACAATATCAATATTGGGAACTCATCAGAAAATATTTTATCTGCTGGCATGTCATAATGGCATCTTTATGTCAATGTATTTCAGTGACATAATGAAGTTTAAATGTGACCTAATGTGACCTAACCTGACCTAACCTAACCTAACCTAACCTAACCTAACCTAACCTAACCTACCCTAACCTAACCTAACCTAACCTAACCTAACCTTATCTAATCTTACCTAACCTAACCTAACCTAACCTAAACTTCACAGCAATATGTCGAATTTCGTTACGTTAAATTTCTTGTGTTCTGCGAAATAATTTACGAATCGTTGAAAACGCCTGAAACCCTAATCTTTTTCCCATCTATGTATCCCAAAAACGGTTTTCCATAATCAGTTGTATGAAAAAACTGCTTTCTTCTTTTGACCATATCCTGAAGCTTTTTTCAGGGTGTTACGCAGTAAGAGTAACCTCAGCGGAACTTGGATCCTCTGCAGCAAAAACTGTCTATTTCTTGTTGATAGAATCGCACTCAAGATATGGAATCCCATTTTGGCAAAAACAAATTTACAGTCGGTTTTTGTTCTTCAAAAAAAAGCAAAAATATATATTTACAAAAATAAACTACGGGAGTCTGGCAGGACCTTATTTCTGGGAAATAAAATTCTAACAGTCCATGCCGTTTTTATCATGGAAACGGTTTGTTTGCCCATTTGAGCGGATCCAAAGTTGTATAGTTAAATGTAGTCATATATACCTATTTATTGATGCCAGCAGATAAAGTTTTGTATGTAATTCAGATCATAAAGGATCATTGCCTCTCCTCGGCCAATATTATTCACGGCTACTACCCTAATGACCGTCATTATGATCCTTATAACATGAATATCTATTAGATATACTTACAGCTTTAATTCCACAAACTACAGTTGTTTGGCCCACTTTGACTATTGCTGAGCCATCAGATGTATCAAGTGACCCAATATTCAGAATTATTGGCCTGAATTTTTTCAACTCACGACCATCAGGACGTATTTCATGTGAGAGGTAATCTCGGTAATATTTTAGAGGATGCAAAGATCTGAAAAAAAAAAAATTTTGTATTATGAAAATAAAATGCGAGTATCTGTCAAGTGAAATGCACTAAGGTATAGCAGCATTCAATTATTTCATTTTTGTTTGTGATAGGTACAACAGATTTTTAACTGCTCAAAATCTACATTTCTACATACTTTTTAATGTTTATGTAATATCTACTCAAGTAAAGAATAATCAAAATATGGGAAATGATTTAACTTTCATGAATTTTTCATACTGAATAATGCTCTTGAACTGGTAGGCAGATAAAGAAACAATTATACATATTAATTACTTATTAAGTTTTTAACGCTATTCAACTTGAAACTTATTTTTTATGTAACGTACTTATACTGTTCTGCCATCTTAATACACTAAGCACGAATTCTTTCTTCTTTTTTAAAACATTTTATAAATATACACATATAAATTATCAAATTTTTGATCGAAGAATTCAAAACAATCAAAACCATGCAATTTCCAATTTCAAAACAAATAATCCGTTCTTTGAGTTGACGTTGACAGATGACATAATAATGATTGACATAAACCAGTGTTTCCAACATTTAAAAACAACATTTATTACCAATATATCTTGAATATATCCAACAGTCAAAAACAAAATCAGTCACCAACATAACGACACCGATAGCTAGTGGAATGAAGGGGAAGAGATACTGTATACGATAACTGCAACCAAAAAATCAGTAGCTAAAATATGAATGACTTAATCAGATCGATGGATCGGGAACTAACTCAGACACAAGATACATTCTATTCTTGTGTTCATTTCATACTAGAGGAAAACTTGCACTGTGGAACAGATGCGCTTTGGCACGTTTCAATAATCTTAAAAACAATTGAAGAAGAATAAAAACGAAACACAGAAAAGGCACGTAATAAGCACTTCCAATGCCACTTTTGAAAAATTGCATTCGACATTGCACAGGTGCACCACGGGTACCTACCACGGGCTTATGAAATGTCCGACGTTCTCGAGCTAATTTGAGCGAATAGAAATAAAATTAAAATATACTGACTATAATTTCATTTCATTGTTTTGAACGCCGAGAAGACGGGTCGAGTACGTTCTGAAACTTTACATTAGTTATACCGCTGATGTATATTTCTATCTTGTTCTATATGATCTATTGCGATTTCTACCCTTTGACGATATGATGGAGTAAATTTTTGTGTGTTACGATTTTTATATGGTACATTATGATGCAGTGGGTATTCCCGAAAAATCGACCTAATACAAAAAAACATCTGGAGTGGGAACACTGATCGGTAGCAGTACCCACAGCACAAGCAATGCAGCCACCTTAATTAAATCTGGCGCTAAGTTAAATTTTAAATTAATAATTTTTATAGCATTCAGCTGCCTGGCTGCCAGCTTTTAGTTAATTTTATTACTTCTTTGAATTCTGTACGCATGTTCATTTTTGACTTAAATTTTCAATTATTATTTGATCTAACTTTCCTTTTCAATATTTATTGGTGGTTAGTATTTTGCATTTGAAATCAAACAAATAAATCACGTGATTAGGAAGTTCACTCCTATTGGTTTATGTTCTTTCAACGGTCATCTTCAGTCAACCGTCTAAACTCAGCTGTTCTAGTCAGTGTTGGCAACCGTACCTTATTTAAGGTACATGTACCATTTTTTGCGTTGTTGTACCTTGTACCTTAAGAATGTGACTAGGTACGCTATTTGTACCTTATTTCGTGTAAAATAAGAGAAACCACTTGACATGACATACAAATATGCATCACCATGCCAAAGGTTACCGATACTGACCGGATGTACACGAAATGCACGTAACATGACCTCAACAAGTCCACAGGCACATGTATTGTGTTCTGTCCTGTGCTCTGTGCCACAACTATCTTTTTTTCAGTTTATGATCGCAGACGTGTGACATGATTGATGATTGACATGAATGACATGTGAGTCATGTGACATTTTTGAAAAGTCAGACAAATGACAAGTGACAAACGTTGATTATCAAACGTATTTTGTTTTTGTTTTTTTGTATATTTTGAAATATTTGAACTCCTGATTTGTATTTGATATTGATCTTGATCATGAATTCGGATTCATCGGACTCAGCTGCAGAGACTCCTAAGAAAAAAAATAAACGAATACAAAAATTTAAGAAAGAGTGGATGGGTGAAAATCTTTTGAAGATGTGGCTGAAACCAGTTGCAGGAGATGTTTTCAAGGCGTTCTGTTCATTTTGTAATACATCGCTGAAAGCAGAGCTTTACTCCTTAAAACAACATGCTAAATCATCTAAACATAAGATGAGAGAAAGAAATATTGCTGGAACATCTCATCAGACAATTCAAAACTTTTTTTCTGCTAATATTGACACAGAACGTGAGAGGACTGACTTAATAATAAAAAAATCAGAAATAAGAGTTAGTGGATTCATTGCAGAACACAATATTTCTTTTCGATCCATAGATCATTTGGTAGATATGATAAGAGAAGTATGTCCTGATTCTACAGTTGCAAAAAAACTGAGGGTCAAGTGTACCAAGTCGAAAAATATAATAAAAAATGTTATTGGAGAAGACCACAAATGTCAACTTACTTCGCAACTGCAAACCGAGTTATTTAGTGTACTTATAGATGAGTTGACAGATATTTCCTCTGTCCAAACTTTATGTATTGTAGTGAGGTAAGTTATTTGAAAAAACTTAAACAATAGAATAATAAGTTTATTTTTCAAGATTCTTTGATGGAATAAGAATTGCAAGCAAGTTTTGGGAATTGACTCAAGTTTTTGGCCAAACTGGGGAGGGAAATGAAGCAGCTACAGCAGAACACCTCTTCAACGTCCTGATGGAAACTTTTCGTAAACGAAAAGTGCCAATATCAAATATTATCGGTTTTGCCTCTGATGGTTGCAACACAATGATGGGAGCACATAATTCCGTCTCGAGCAGATTTCGAAATGAATGTCCAGGGATTACAATTTATAAATGCATTTGCCATTCATTACACTTATGTGCTAGTGAAGCCTGCAAACAATTACCTAGGAGTTGTGAAGATTTATCCAGAAATGTTTATAATTTTTTTCATTCAAGTTCGAAACGACAATCTCACTTCATGAAATTTCAGGCATTCTTGGAAATTGATATACACAAAATTCTAAGACCATCCCAGACAAGATGGCTATCACTTTATAATGTGGTTAATAGAATTGTTGAGCAGTGGGATGCACTAGTTTTGTTTTTCAATGAAAAATGGCTAGAGGAACGATTAATTGCCACCGAACAAATATTTCACAGTTTGAATGACCCACTCATAAAACTATTTTATTTATTTTTAGAATGGGTATTGCCCAAATTTTCAGAATTGAATAAGTACTTTCAATCAGATAGAGCTATAATTACAACTGCTTATGAAAATATGGCAGGTACATATAAAGAATTGTTGTGTTCTTATATGAAAAAAACATATGTTATGCAGACACCACTTGAAGAAATAGATCCTAGTAATAAAAATCAATATAAGGATAACAGTACGATTTATGTAGGAATAAAAGTTATGAGTTTTTTAAATAAACCCGACGTAACAGTAATGTTAGATTTAAAAAATGATTTTTATTCCAGGGTGGTACATTTTTTATCAGTTAGTTGCTTGGAAATAAAAAAGCGTTTCGATTTTTCAGACCCTATATTGAAGAGTATCCATATATTCAATCCTAGAAAATCAATTTCTCATTTAATAAGGGATGAATATCCTACTTTATTGCCTCTGATGATATGTCTGCCAAGGATTGTTAATGAGGAGGAGTTTCAAAACATAGATGATGAATGGAGACATCTACCTTTCTGTAAACTCCCAGAGCAGATATCATTAGAAGATGATGTAGATATTTTCTGGGGAAAATTATTGAATTTTAAGAATGAAGGAGACTCTTATATATTTAAAAATGTATCAAAATTCGTTTTGAATGTGTTATCATTACCAATATCCAATGCAGAATGTGAAAGAGTTTTCAGTAAGGTTAATTTAATTAAAACAAAACAGAGAAATAGATTGGTAACGAGCACATTGAATGGAACTTTATTAGCTAGGCAATCCTTGCATATGAATGATGGATGTCATAAATTTACAGTGACTGATGGAATGCTCAGTCGTATGACTAAAGAAAAGTTATACGGCACAACTAATGGTGATGAAGATGAGGCTGATGATATTGTTATACCTGAATAGTGTTATATATTTTTGGAATAAGCTTTATTTTTATGTTTATGAAGGAACGGTAGGGTAGATATTGACTGAAACCAATGTACCTGTTATTTTTGTTTTGTATTTTAGTTTATTTTTATAACCTTTTTGTGGTAAGAGTCTGAAACCAATGTACCCGTTTTTTTTGTATTGTTAACTCATTTTCTTGCTAACGTGTTATTAGGACGGAAATATATTTGTTGGTTATTTTCGAATTCATTTTTTTTTAGTTTAAACCACAATCCTCATCAAAAACTGATTACAAACAGAGAATTTGAGGTTACGATTTCTGTTGATGCTTTGCTTATTAGTTTGTATTCGATTGTTTGGATTTCTGTCGGGTAAAAGAAATCTGTTCTTTTATTGAAATGTTTTCCTTATTTGACTGGTGGATAGTAGATCTGCTGCGAGCTGCAAATTATTATTTTGACAGAGGTAGAGGTTTGTTTTGAATCAATTTTTGACAAGAATGACATTTGACATTTGTGACGTCATAACTTTCCTCTAGGGAAGATTTATGCAAATAGAAACGAACCGCAGACCTCATAAAACAAACGAACTTATTGGCATGTATTCCTTTGTACGCATGCGCAAAATTGGATTTATATCTTCTACCACCTATGATGACGTCACAATTTAATGTACCTTATTTTTATCTGAGATACCTTATTTTCATTCGGTTGGTACCATATTTTCATAGCTCATGGTTGCCAACACTGGTTCTAGTATTCTTTTCTTTCCCGCACACAGCACAGACCACCTACCCCTAGACGGTTCACCACAACACTAACTAATGAAGACTGAAATAAGCGCCACCAGAAGATTGGTATCGGTACTACCGTGACGATGCGGGAAATTCAAATCTTGAATTTAATACACAGACCACATACTTAGATGTTCGTGAGTTTCATAATGTTGTTTACAACCTCAAACAACACTTGATATCACGACTACAAAGTTTTTCAAATATCAAGTGTTGTATGAAGTTTAAACAACATAAGAAACTTTCAAAAAATGTAAAAATTAATTTATAGTATATTAGGTATTCGATATTCTGTGGTAATGGTGAAAAAAAACACTTTCAAGTCAAAAGGTGGTTTATTGTCGAAGATGTACAATCTCATTGGACAAGCTTAAAATAATCAACACATTGTTTGAAAAATTAAAAAATTAAATATGGGTGCAGTACAAAATATATGGGTCCTCATATTAGAGAGTACATATGGTAAGTCATATAGAGCACAAAGTCGGTGCAATTGATCCATGATTACCTGGATGAATAAAACTATGGATATTGCATAGTACATTATGTGGATAAGGTAAAATCATATACCGTGTGACACAGACTCGTTGTTTCTCTAGCTATATTTCTGGAATTTGGAACATTGACTATGCTCACTCAACTTCCGGTTTTTCCGGAAACGATATCAACTTTCGATTTTCAAATGGGTCACCTTGTATACTAATACATGATCGGTTAGGAATAATCATAAGGAATCCAACGATTTCCCATTCTTCTTAAAAATTGTAAGTATATATTGTCTAGACCACTGTTTCACATCTTCAACAAATCCTTGGATACTGGGATCTTTCCAGACTACTGGAAGCTTTCCTACGTAACACCCATATATAAATCAGGTAATAAATCTGACATTAGTAATCATCGCCCGATCTCAATTCTTAGTACCATCCCTAAATTGTTCGAGAGCATCGTTACAGATTATATGACTTTCGACTGCTCAGGGCTACTGAACTCAAATCAGTTTGGCTTTACAGCCGGAAGGTCGTCAGAACTCAACTTAATCACCTATACCAATTTTTTGTCTAAAGCTCTTGATAGAGGTAATCAGGTCGACTCCATCTATACCGACTTCTCCAAGGCCTTTGACAGGGTAAATCATGAGCTTCTAACCCATAAACTCAGTAAGTATGGCTTCGGAGGAGCGATTCTGAAGTGGATTGCGGATTATCTGACAGGCAGATACCAAATAGTGAGATTCAAGCACCATTACTCCTTTGACTTTCCTGCAACCTCGGGCGTTCCCCAAGGTTCACATTTGGGCCCCTTACTTTTCAACATGTTCATTAATGACATCACTTCATGCTTCCACAACAGTAATGCCCTACTATTCGCTGACGACCTAAAACTCTATCGTATTGTGAATTGTGTAGATGACGCCGCTGAGTTGCAGAGCGATATATGCAGACTTGCTACTTGGTGCTTGACAAACGGTATGGACTTGAACATAACCAAATGTCATATCATACGTTTTACTCGTTCCCATCAACCTGTCATTTTCGACTATACCATCAATGGACAACCCCTGGATGCTGTCGACCGTGTCAAGGACCTTGGAGTAATTCTTGACGACTCCCTAACCTTCACTTACCACATAACCTCCATTGTCAACAGGTCTACCAAAATGTTGGGCTTTATAAAGAGGACAACTCGTGACTTTACTAGTCTGAGTGCCATTAAAATCCTATACTGCACACTTGTTAGAACTCATCTCGATTATTGTTCCTCTGTCTGGTCACCACATTATGTAACCCATATATCCAAGATTGATCGAGTTCAAAAAAGTTTTCTTAGATACGTTTCATTCAAATCTAACATCTTTAATGATTACGCCTCAATTGAGAGCTATCTCAATATTCCGACTTTGGAGAATAGACGTAATCAGCGTGATCTATTGACTCTCTACAAGATATTAAATGGTGAATATGACTGTCCTGATCTTCTATCTCAAATTAGTTTAGTAGTCCCCACTCGCCTTACTAGACAGATAGCTACTTTTCACACTCCCTACCATCGTACCAACATTGCTTATTTCAGCTATATCCCAAGATCCCTTAGAGCGGCAAATTGCCTCGATATTGACATCTTCTCAACACCTCTACCTAAGTTTAAAAATCAAATGTGTCAGTGACCATCTTTTCATTTCATTTCCCACTTTTACACTGACTGGACTTGTACTTTTACTTTTCATTGATCTTTGTTTTTTTTCTTTTAATGTCTTCACTATTATCAATACCATATATGTTATGACTGTGTTTGTATTACTCACATAATGTACATCTTGTAATATCTTTAACTGGGCTTGCCCGTATATATAAATAAATAAATAAATAAATAAATAAATAAATAGATACCAGGTTTGATGGTGTTATCCCCAAAGACTACCGAGATATCCAGAAAAAGTTTCTCTCTCCCACTCATTAAGCTCATAAATGATAAATAGCGATATCTCCGTACTCTTTGGAGATAACACTATCGAACCTGGTATCGATGGATTCCTTATGACCATTCCCAACCAATCGTGTATCAATATACAGATCGTCCCATTTGGAAATTGAACCATGAGTCTGTGTCACACTGTATAGTACAACAATGTTTATAAATGATTCCCAAATATATGTAAAAGAACAGACATAACACAAGATACATATTAGAAGGTAATCACATTGAAAACAATCAAATATTCTTGATGAGTATAGTGAAATTTGCGGCCAGCGAACATTTTGTTGTATTAATAAATATTACGTCACTGACAAATTAAAACCAAAGATATAACGAAAGCAGAACCACACATATAATTCAATATAAAAGTCACACTACACAAAGAACGGATAAAAACTGCCATTGTCATATAGCAAAAAAAAATAAAAATTTCATCATAAAATGTCTCTAATAACCCTAGTTAGTTATCAACATCTAGTAGAGTGCAAGAAATTTGGAATTTCATTTGATATTTCAACATTAAACAGCTTGGGCAATCACATGTTTAGGTTGTTTGGCATTTTTTTTCTTAATTCTGTTCATACGAATTTTATTTGCTTGTAGTTTGATTTTATTCGAACCTGTATACAATTTTGATTTGCCCTGTATAATTTGGTTCACACGTTTACACCAGTTATGTGCAATCGTTGTGATGGTGAATTTTGATATCAATTTAATTATACTCATTTTATGTTCGTCATTTTCACAAGTTAAGAATTCGAAACTTACGTTGCAATTTATCATACCCTCAATTTCATCAACTAAATATTTAGAATATGATTGTTTATTTAAACAAAGGTTTATTATTTGAAAAATTTCATAAAAAGAACTGAGGAATGATGATGTAGGGTAACATAATCTTCTAGCAACAGATCCACCATATTCTCTTGAAGAAATTAATAAATTTTGGTGTGAATTATAATTTAACGAAAACATACAATTTCTACAAACTGAACAGGTTACTTTTTTTTTTATTTTTTTCAATATATAACCAGCTACATAATTTGTGGCCAATTCTTGTAACTTATGTGAAAAAGTTTTATCATTCGATTCTGCTAATTTAGAATATTCTTCAATATTGCACACAGTGATGGCTTTTGTGCTATCATTTTTGTTAACAAAAAGTTTTCTCATGGAAATGAACATATTATTACATTTATCATCTTCACAATTGAAAGAATTTTTGTAAAATGACAGAGAAGTGTTAAAAAGGAGTATCTTAAAATTTCCTTCAAATTGGTGCGATGTGGGATTGACATTTTGAGCTCCAAAGCTCCTTATTTGACCAAATGCATTCTCTAGTGGATCTTGATTCAACCTTCTAGTAAGTAAATAAGAAAAACCCTCCGATTTCAGAACACCCCAAATCGATTTAATGTTTTTAATCGTGAAAGACCAGTTTTTCAAACTTGGAGGTCTTGCTTGGTCCCTAGGTGACCTTTTTTGAAACCTCATCGTCTCAAGAATGGGCAAAGCTTCTCTATTCCAAAATTCCAGGTGGCCAGATGTGTCTGTTAAACCAGCTCGTAAACATTTTCCACGATCAGGAAGTTTATTTGAACCATTTACGGAATCAAATAAACGGTCAAACAAATACAACAATTCAGCGGTCTCTTGAACATTCTTCCCACATCTTTGTTCTGTATCTGCAAATTACAGGTTTTATGAAATATGATATCAGAATTGGGATAATGAAATGCTAATGCTATTACATATACAGTTAGCCTTACTCTATTTTTATATTTCTATTCAGAAACTAAAATACAGCCACGATAAATATTCATATATAAGTATAGTTCCTAAATTGTAGATAGTGACTCATAGGTTGTACGGTTCATAATTCATATAAAGCAGGTCAAAAAATAAAACAGAAATCAGCTAGGTACTTGGCTTCAAATCAAGTTTTACTTTGCCACTTTCATACATCCTGTCCGCACTTTCAAATCCTGTAAAAACCTAAAATGTACGAGTCACTATCTACAATTTAGGGACCATACTATAGTGCCGTTCTGCCCTTATAAGTATAAACAAGGTATGTTCATGAGATTCAAGAGGAACATACAACGTTCATCCTTAGGAGGCAAGAGTTCATATGTACACTTATTTTTTTTATGAATACTCATACAAGCTTTTACGTTGAATTCACTTACCAAGTTGACTCACTAAACGAAGTGTTGCAGCCAGCCTTTGTCTTACGTCTGAAAGAATTTTTCTTGTTTCTTTCCATTGTATATTTCTTGCGCAGTTGTTTCATTGCTTCGTACATTTTCTTCTTTTTTGGTGTTATTGTATGCCTTTCAATTCCAGTTTGTTTCAGTAACTGATATGGTGGCAATAGGGCATTACCTGTATTACCTAAAAAAATATATATTTGAAATCTAAATATATGTTTTTAATAAAAATATCTTCACTTTTATAACCAATTAAAGATTAAATAATAGAATCACAGTGTTGTAGATTGTTTCATATTTTTAAAGTAAAATATTGAATTTTGATACAAAAAAAACTACCGAAATATAAGTTTTTTACACACAGTTTATAATGTGAATGTAATATAATAAAATGTAAATACAGGGTGTTAATTAAGTATGTTGACAAACTTCGGGAGATGATTCTTTGAAAGTTTTCAGGACGAGAAGTTCATTACTGTATTAATTAAGTTATATTCATTACCTTTGATACTATCGGCAGGGTTAGTCCATTCTGAAATCCCAATAACTGAATCACCAGGTTCAGACAGTTGAGTATTTGCTTCAGTAGAATATTTGCTTGAAATATTTTGTATGGATTTGGTGGATGTTGATGGAGTGTCACATATATCATTTGAGCCAGTTGAACTTATACCTAAAAAAATCAGGCATTTTATTCATTCAAGTTTCATGAATAAGTTTTGTACTCACCAGGAAGATTTAGTGTTGGAACAGCATTTGCAAATAACTTGTGAGACCAATTAGAAATATATTGTGACTCAAAATGTTGATGACAGAGCCTTTTAGAATCATAAACTTTTTTCTGATTCATTTCTAACAGTTCCAAATTATTGATTGCCTGTATCCATTTGTTGAACCTAACTAAATCTTTACTTGGATCAGGGAATCTATGCCTTATTTCATTAGAGCCATCGCAATGAGGAACGCAACATTTATTGTGGTAAACCATGATGAATGGTGAAAATGAATAATCACTACAGAATTTCACAGTAAACACTTTTAAATCACACTAACAATAACAATTTTCACTATCAGAAACACAGTTCTATAAGTAATATTATTTGTTGAAGTCCATTTATTTATATACATTTTGTTTTGTTGTCAGTACTCTCTTCTTCTTAAATTTAACATGACCATTGATACCACACGCACAGAACTCATAATTATGGGTTCTGTGACCACAAGACGAACGTGTTAGAACCAAGCATAGAACGAAGAACAACTCTACAGATCACAGCGCCCCCAAAAGATTGGTATCGGTACTAAAAAAAAGGTTCATGGTCACTTAACCTGCGTGAATCGTCTAGGGGTAGGTGGTCTGTGGCACACAGTTCCCGCATTTGTGGACTTGGTTGTTTGCGATTGCTAGGCGCAAGGTGAAAACCTTGGGTTGGGTGACCGTTGATCGTTAGTTGAAGTTTATTTTTTTTCTATTGGGAAGGTCTTTCAGTCAAGTGAGACAAATTGTGATTTTTTACGTCAAAATGGCCACAATTCGTAATGAAAATAAGGAAAACAGTTTACCCGAACTGCATAAGCACACTACCATGGTTGTCCCTCAGAAACGGGCTGCTTTTGGTCAAAGAAACAACGCTGGTAACGTTAATGTAAAAGGAAAACAAGTAAGTGAAAATCATTAATAGTTTTTCATAAAATTTACCTTCAACTTTTAAGCCGTTGGGTCTAGCTGGTACCAATAACGCCATCTTGAAAAACTTCGGGAATAATTCTAAAGTATTCGAAAACAACTCTAAAAATCTCGAAAACCAGGTCCTGAAGATTGAAAAGGATGATTTCCTCAAAGAGAATCGAAAAAATCTGGTTAATCCAATCATACCTTGTGCCCAGTTTGAGGCTTTCAAAGTCTATGAAGATCAAAGCTATGAAGACCACTTGGCTCTGGTCGAGCCCAAAAACAAAAGCAGACCCGCGGGTTTGGCTCAAGTCTACAAGGGCACTACAGATGACAAATTTTTTTCTAAAATTGAATTGGTTGAGTACGAGAGAAAAAAACGCCTCGAAGATGAGGCTAAAGGTATCTTCCCGCAGAAAAAGGAATCGGTTGATCCTTCTGCGTCGAGTCCAGTCAAAATGGAACAATCTTTTGATGAAAGTATGGAGCTGGTTGGAGACGTTCTTCTTCGAGGAAACAAAAGTACCAAGGACATATTCTTCGAAATGGAAGAGTACCGAACTGATATCTACAAATATCTTCGAGAGCATGAGGTTTGTATATATTGACGTCTGTTACTGTAGTAATAAACAGCTATTCAACTCAGAAGCTATTTGTGAATGAAATGTCAAAAAATTGATCAAAAAGTGACACTGTAATAGTTTTTTTATATTAGACTTTTTGCTGCAACTTCATTGCCAGCAATCTGAAATTGAATGCAATATTTTTATCTGCTCTTTTGCTTCAGACTTGTTTTTAGGACTTTTACTAGATTATTCCATAGTTTCTTATGTTTGACTGTGAATAATAATAATGATAATAATAATAAAAGTACTTATCCAATACAATCAATTGGCCATCGACCATGTCCTTTTTGCTTGAGATACTTGTTGAATATTGTTAAGAATGTTAAGAAATTGAATTGGTGGGTTGATTAAACGGCATATTTTTCAAATTTCATTCCCTTATAACTTTTTTATTTATTGACGCATTTCAATGTAATTAACATATGAACCATTTGAAAATGTCGCGAATCCAGTGCTGTAGTCAGATTTTTTATAAAAAAATCGCATTGTTTTTAGATTTTTTACCTTGAAAAATAAGATAAATTGGCCCTGGAAATGGAGATTTATTCATGAAATTTGATGTCCTAACCTAACCTAACCTAACGAAAAAAAATCATTCCAATCGGTTGAAAAATGTAAGTTTTAGAAGGATTCTTCCATCTTAAATGGGTCACACTGTATATTCACGTATTCAGTGAAATTCTTATGCTTGTTAATGTGAGTTTGTAAAACGTTAGGCTTGGTAAATAAACTTGCCATAAATATACTTCGTACATTTTTACCCAGACCCTTCCTATACCCTTACCCTTTCTATAATGATTTGTAACCATGATTTCTCCATGTAACAGTAACGTATAGTTCTTTATATAAAAAACTGACAGAATATGGAGATTTATTTTTTGAAATCTGCTGATCATAAGGGTTCTTGGTGGAATGATGGGCACTTGTATGTCCAATAGTAGAAATTATTTACAGGACAATTTACGTATAAATTATCAGCAGAAAAAAAATTAGATCAAATAAGTGACATTACAAAAATATTCAGAAAAAATTATATCATAACAATGACATTATTGATTTCTAGCTGCGTCATAGGCCAAAACCTGGCTATATGAAGAAACAAAACGATGTGACTGCAACAATGAGGACAATTTTAGTGGATTGGTTGGTTGAGGTGGCTGAAGAGTACAAATTCCACACCGAAACATTATTTCTTGCTGTTAATTACATTGATCGTTTCCTGAGCTATATGTCTGTGGTTAGATCAAAGTTACAATTGGTGGGAACAGCTGCAATGTTTCTCGCTTCGTAAGTAACTTTTATAGTTTTTTTCATTGAAAATTTTGAATTATTTCCATTTATTTTTTACACATGTTCTATGAGCTTTACTCGTATGTATGTAACTGTGTAATGGAATCTTCAAATCTCATTTTCACCCACTTCCAGTCGTCTAATGATCTAAAATTTGGCACACAAATCAAAGACCAATGGCACTACATGATAATAATAATATAACTACAAATATATAGAATTTTCCAAAAATGATATTCCAAAAACATGAATTCATAAATTCCCCCAAAACCTAAAATTAGATGTTACCAAAATTCACTTCACACTTGTACAGTGTGTCCGACTTTCTAAAGCCAGCAGTATAACCATGATTGTTGAAGAATTGCGGAATTCTGTTTGAAAATATTTTTTATGCTAATGTGAAAAACTATTTCCAACCTAATTGGTCAAGTATTTGCTAATTTTAATTAGGATCAATACATTATTGAAGAATTTGAGGCTTTTTTTTTGCTTGACCTGGGACTTAAACTGGGAATTCTTATTTATATTTTTAGAAAGATATCTTGCACAGTAAATAATTTCCAGTTTTGGTTAAAAAAAACAATCACTTGCTGAGGGAATGAAAAGAACCATTTTTTTCCTTTTCTAAGATGTTTTGTGTAATATTTTCAACTATAAACCATACAACATATCAATCTGGTTTTGAAAGTGTCAAGTATTTTATATTGTAAGAGTGTTTTGACTTAATTTAAGAATAAACCAAGGTTATTTTTGTTGGAGAAAGCATACTACCCAGTTGATGAATTCCTCCAAGATTCATAATTAGATGGGATATTTTAAATATATGTATTGAAACTATGGTGTCAAATAATATTTTAATAATTTCAATACTTTTATGTATGATTTACTCTAATGAGTAACTGTCTTTTAATTTAGTATTTTAGTGCTTATTTTGTGTGTTCTGACCTGTTGGAGTAGTCAGTGTTTTCCAGTATTGTTTAGTATCACTTGACATTATTGTAAAAGAAAAACTGGTTCAATAAAATGATTGATTGATGCTAAATAAAAGATTTATAATATAATAAATTGGTCTTCATTCAAATATCACTTGCGTTTTCCAGGAAATACGAGGAAATATACCCACCAGATGTAAGCGAATTTGTTTACATAACAGATGATACGTACAACAAAAGACAGGTCATTCGTATGGAACATTTGATCCTGAAAGTATTGGGATTTGATCTGTCCATTCCAACGCCACTTACCTTCATTACTGCAACTTGTGTTAGCAACAGGTTGAGCGAAAAAACTATGTACCTTGCCATGGTGAGTACTTTTCAGAACAATGTCATAGTAAATTTTTTTGGGGTACCACAAGGGAGTGTTTGAGGGCCACTATTATTTTTGGTGTACATAAATGACATACATTTTTTTCACTCTTGTGACTTTTTAAATCTGTTTGCTGACGACACGTTATTATCAGTTTGAGATAGTAATTGAGATACTGCAATTGATAGAATGAATAATTCACTAGCTAGAATTAATTCTTATTTCAATGATAACAACACGAGTATAACAAATTACCTGATTATATGAGACAATCCAATAATATCCACAAATTCAAAAAACAAATTATTGCCCACATCAGATCTTAAAATTATCAAAATAAAAATATATTTCATTTGCACTTGTTTATTATAGATATCAATGATTTATAGATTTAAGGACTACTCAGAATATCATTTAATTTATAGTTATATAATCACTTAATGTACCTACAAATACAATCTGTTATTAATTTTGTATATTAGGATATTCCTACTAAATAAGTAAAGCTCATTCATTCATTCAATTACTTGGATTTTTTTGGACATATTACACTGTAAAACTCTTTAAGCTTTACTGGTCACTTGGTCACCTGAGTTCATGTTCCGAAATGTCTCGGTCACCCCAGAAGAAATATTTCCATCCTTGATGTGTATAATTACTTCTGAAGAGCCTTTTTTCCAATTCTGTCAATCTCCCTGATGAGCTTAGCAAAGCAAAATAGATTTTAGTCGACCAAAATGTATGTATGTATGAACGATTTCTGCGAGTGATATCTTTTTAACAACATTCTTCCTATCTGATTTATTTAATGAATTTTCAATGAAAACTAGAGGAAATTTTAAAAAAATCAACTATTTGAATGAAAATGCGAATTTTCACTTTCAGATTTTTTCTTTTCCGTTCAGTCTTTTCACAATATCTTATCAGAAATGTTGAGGCTGCTATCAAAATTTGCTATTTTTCAGAACGAAATTAGACCAGCTGTTATTGAAATTTGACTCGAACAATATTTTCTAGGTACATTTATATATGCATTATGTATTTTACAACACATTTGGACCACAAATATTTTTTCGTGTCCTCGCCTATTTTGACTTGATACTTTTTTATTTCATCAATTAATTGTTATATCTTTTCAGTATTTGAGTGAGCTGTCTCTTCTCAACGGAGACATCTGCTTGGAGTTTCTCCCATCCGTCATAGCAGCTTCTGCCATTGCCATAGCAAGGCACACTTTGAAAGAAGAGGAAGTATGGAACGATAAACTCTGCGACTCCACAGGTTATAAACTCGGCCAACTCAAGTCCTGTATCGAATTTTTGAACAGTATGTTCTCTGCCGCCCCCACTAATCCACAACATGCCATTCAAGACAAGTACAAATCGCAAAAGTATATGCACGTTTCGTCACTGAAGCCCAACGAATCTCCAATCTTTGGCAAATGATTTAATATTTATTAGAATTATTTTACATGAAGACTGTCCCCAGTAACGCGGTACCTTTTTAATGTGCCTTGAATTTTACTATTTTAAGAATCTCGTAGGAATATACACGACGAGGTGCATGAATTTTAGAAACTTTTTAATTTCTGATGATCACAAAAATGTTTTGGTTACAATATTTCTGCCATTTTATTACACCTAGCGAAAGATCATTTACCATTTTATCACAATAGACGGTAACTACACAATTCTTGGACAAACCTGTGAGTGACGCAATTTTTTTGTACAGTTTATAATTTATTTTTTAGGTTAGTGTTAAGGATTTTAGCAGTAGGGTATGATACAATCGTTATTTTGCCATATTTCCGACCAGTACTTGTCCTTACTTTTTTACTTTTGATACCAAAATGTAATGTCTACTTTGTTATAAATACGAACCACTAATTTGTTTTAATTTTTTTCTTCCTCTCATGAATTAATCCTACGATGATAGCGCACATTCTTCATTGATCTTTTCTTTTTCTTAATCCCCAAAATTTCCTATACAAACAAGGAATACGTTTCGTTTCACAAATATCAACAGCATTTGAAGTTGACACAAAAATTCAAATATCTCGAAAACTATGAGAGATAAAAGAAAACTGGTTACTTTTCTGGATTCTGTTCGTCAAGTTCCTCCCTTGTGTGCTTTTTGAAGAGAATCTATTTTCCATTTCCAGCAAAAAAATTTCCAAAGGGGTTAACCTTGTTTCGTGAAACAATCAAAAAATAAAGTTCTTCCTAGAGCAGCCAAATTCGGTGTGCAGGCTTTTGAAGCTATTATCTACTGCGGAATATCATTAGTTCTAATTATAAAAATTATTATTAATATTTTTCACAAATCGGCAAATTTTCAATCTGATTCAGTACCGACACGCGGTGGAAGTCAACTTCGGCTACTGTCCAAGAGATGGCAGAACAGTGACGAAAAATCTTTTTTGCGATACAAAAATTCAAATATCTCGAAAACTATGAGAGATAAAAGAAAACTGGTTACTTTTCTGGATTCTGCTCGTCGAGTTCCTCCCTTGTGTGCTTTTTGAAGCAAATCTATTTTCCATTTCCAGCAAAAAAATTTCCAAAGGGGTTAACCTTGTTTCGTGAAACAATCAAAAAATAAAGTTCTTCCTAGAGCAGCCAAATTCGGTGTGCAGGCTTTTGAAGCTATTATCTACTGCGGAATAGCATCAGTTCTAATAGTAAAAATTATTATTTATTTATTTCAGAAAACGGCAAAATTTCAATCTGTTTCAGTACCGACACGCGGTGGAAGTCAACTTCGGCTACTGTCCAAGAGATGGCAGAACAGTGATGAAAAATCTTTTTTGGGATACAAAAATTCAAATATCTCGAAAACTATGAGAGATAAAAGAAAACTAGTAACTTTTCTGGATTCTGCTCGTCAAGGTCCCCCCTTGTGTGCTTGTTGAAGCAAATCTATTTTCCATTTCCAGCAAATAAATTTCCAAAGGGGTTAACCTTGTTTCGTGAAACGATCAAAAAATAAAGTTCTTCCTAGAGCAGCCAAATTCGGTGTGCAGGCTTTTGAAGCTATTATCTACTGCGGAATAGCATTAGTTCTAATTGTAAAAATTATTATTTATTTATTTCACAAAACGGCAAAATTTCAATCTGTTGCAGTACCGACACGCGGTGGAAGTCAACTTCGGCTACTGTCCAAGAGATGGCAGAACAGTGACGAAAAATCTTTTTTGCGATACAAAAATTCAAATATCTCGAAAACTATGAGAGATAAAAGAAAACTGGTTTATTTTCTGGATTCTGCTCGTCAAGGTTCTCCCTTGAGTGCTTTTTGAAACAAATCTATTTTCCATTTCCAGCAAAAAAAATTCCAAAGGGGTTAACCTTGTTTCGTGAAATGATCGAAAAATAAAGTTCTTCCTAGAGCAGCCAAATTCGGTGTGCAGGCTTTTGAAGCTATTATCTACTGCGGAATAGCATTAGTTCTAATTGTAAAAATTATTATTTATTTATTTCACAAAACGGCAAAATTTCAATCTGTTGCAGTACCGACACGCGGTGGAAGTCAACTTCGGCTACTGTCCAAGAGATGGCAGAACAGTGACGAAAAATCTTTTTTGCGATACAAAAATTCAAATATCTCGAAAACTATGAGAGATAAAAGAAAACTGGTTTATTTTCTGGATTCTGCTCGTCAAGGTTCTCCCTTGAGTGCTTTTTGAAACAAATCTATTTTCCATTTCCAGCAAAAAAAATTCCAAAGGGGTTAACCTTGTTTCGTGAAACGATCAAAAAATAAAGTTCTTCCTAGAGCAGCCAAATTCGGTGTGCAGGCTTTTGAAGCTATTATCTACTGCGGAATAGCATTAGTTCTAATTGTAAAAATTATTATTTATTTATTTCACAAAACGGCAAAATTTCAATCTGTTGCAGTACCGACACGCGGTGGAAGTCAACTTCGGCTACTGTCCAAGAGATGGCAGAACAGTGACGAAAAATCTTTTTTGCGATACAAAAATTCAAATATCTCGAAAACTATGAGAGATAAAAGAAAACTGGTTTATTTTCTGGATTCTGCTCGTCAAGGTTCTCCCTTGAGTGCTTTTTGAAACAAATCTATTTTCCATTTCCAGCAAAAAAAATTCCAAAGGGGTTAACCTTGTTTCGTGAAATGATCGAAAAATAAAGTTCTTCCTAGAGCAGCCAAATTCGGTGTGCAGGCTTTTGAAGCTATTATCTACTGCGGAATAGCATCAGTTCTAATAGTAAAAATTATTATTTATTTATTTCAGAAAACGGCAAAATTTCAATCTGTTTCAGTACCGACACGCGGTGGAAGTCAACTTCGGCTACTGTCCAAGAGATGGCAGAACAGTGATGAAAAATCTTTTTTGGGATACAAAAATTCAAATATCTCGAAAACTATGAGAGATAAAAGAAAACTAGTAACTTTTCTGGATTCTGCTCGTCAAGGTCCCCCCTTGTGTGCTTGTTGAAGCAAATCTATTTTCCATTTCCAGCAAATAAATTTCCAAAGGGGTTAACCTTGTTTCGTGAAACGATCAAAAAATAAAGTTCTTCCTAGAGCAGCCAAATTCGGTGTGCAGGCTTTTGAAGCTATTATCTACTGCGGAATAGCATTAGTTCTAATTGTAAAAATTATTATTTATTTATTTCACAAAACGGCAAAATTTCAATCTGTTGCAGTACCGACACGCGGTGGAAGTCAACTTCGGCTACTGTCCAAGAGATGGCAGAACAGTGACGAAAAATCTTTTTTGCGATACAAAAATTCAAATATCTCGAAAACTATGAGAGATAAAAGAAAACTGGTTTATTTTCTGGATTCTGCTCGTCAAGGTTCTCCCTTGAGTGCTTTTTGAAACAAATCTATTTTCCATTTCCAGCAAAAAAAATTCCAAAGGGGTTAACCTTGTTTCGTGAAACGATCGAAAAATAAAGTTCTTCCTAGAGCAGCCAAATTCGGTGTGCAGGCTTTTGAAGCTATTATCTACTGCGGAATAGCATCAGTTCTAATAGTAAAAATTATTATTTATTTATTTCAGAAAACGGCAAAATTTCAATCTGTTTCAGTACCGACACGCGGTGGAAGTCAACTTCGGCTACTGTCCAAGAGATGGCAGAACAGTGATGAAAAATCTTTTTTGGGATACAAAAATTCAAATATCTCGAAAACTACGAGAGATAAAAGAAAACTGGTTACTTTTCTGGATTCTGCTTGTCGAGTTCCTCCCTTGTGTGCTTTTTGAAGCAAATCTATTTTCCATTTCCAGCAAAAAAATTTCCAAAGGGGTTAACCTTGTTTCGTGAAACAATCAAAAAATAAAGTTCTTCCTAGAGCAGCCAAATTCGGTGTGCAGGCTTTTGAAGCTATTATCTACTGCGGAATAGCATTAGTTCTAATTGTAAAAATTATTATTTATTTATTTCACAAAACGGCAAAATTTCAATCTGTTGCAGTACCGACACGCGGTGGAAGTCAACTTCGGCTACTGTCCAAGAGATGGCAGAACAGTGATGAAAAATCTTTTTTGGGATACAAAAATTCAAATATCTGGAAAACTATGAGAGATAAAAGAAAACTGGTTACTTTTCTGGATTCTGCTCGTCAAGTTCCTCCCTTGTGTGCTTTTTGAAGAGAATCTATTTTCCATTTCCAGCAAAAAAATTTCCAAAGGGGTTAACCTTGTTTCGTGAAACAATCAAAAAATAAAGTTCTTCCTAGAGCAGCCAAATTCGGTGTGCAGGCTTTTGAAGCTATTATCTACTGCGGAATAGCATCAGTTCTAATAGTAAAAATTATTATTTATTTATTTCAGAAAACGGCAAAATTTCAATCTGTTTCAGTACCGACACGCGGTGGAAGTCAACTTCGGCTACTGTCCAAGAGATGGCAGAACAGTGATGAAAAATCTTTTTTGGGATACAAAAATTCAAATATCTGGAAAACTATGAGAGATAAAAGAAAACTGGTTACTTTTCTGGATTCTGCTCGTCAAGTTCCTCCCTTGTGTGCTTTTTGAAGAGAATCTATTTTCCATTTCCAGCAAAAAAAATTTCCAAAGGGGTTAACCTTGTTTCGTGAAACAATCAAAAAATAAAGTTCTTCCTAGAGCAGCCAAATTCGGTGTGCAGGCTTTTGAAGCTATTATCTACTGCGGAATAGCATCAGTTCTAATAGTAAAAATTATTATTTATTTATTTCAGAAAACGGCAAAATTTCAATCTGTTTCAGTACCGACACGCGGTGGAAGTCAACTTCGGCTACTGTCCAAGAGATGGCAGAACAGTGATGAAAAATCTTTTTTGGGATACAAAAATTCAAATATCTCGAAAACTATGAGAGATAAAAGAAAACTAGTAACTTTTCTGGATTCTGCTCGTCAAGGTCCCCCCTTGTGTGCTTGTTGAAGCAAATCTATTTTCCATTTCCAGCAAATAAATTTCCAAAGGGGTTAACCTTGTTTCGTGAAACGATCAAAAAATAAAGTTCTTCCTAGAGCAGCCAAATTCGGTGTGCAGGCTTTTGAAGCTATTATCTACTGCGGAATAGCATTAGTTCTAATTGTAAAAATTATTATTTATTTATTTCACAAAACGGCAAAATTTCAATCTGTTGCAGTACCGACACGCGGTGGAAGTCAACTTCGGCTACTGTCCAAGAGATGGCAGAACAGTGACGAAAAATCTTTTTTGCGATACAAAAATTCAAATATCTCGAAAACTATGAGAGATAAAAGAATTCTGGTTTATTTTCTGGATTCTGCTCGTCAAGGTTCTCCCTTGAGTGCTTTTTGAAACAAATCTATTTTCCATTTCCAGCAAAAAAAATTCCAAAGGGGTTAACCTTGTTTCGTGAAATGATCGAAAAATAAAGTTCTTCCTAGAGCAGCCAAATTCGGTGTGCAGGCTTTTGAAGCTATTATCTACTGCGGAATAGCATCAGTTCTAATAGTAAAAATTATTATTTATTTATTTCAGAAAACGGCAAAATTTCAATCTGTTTCAGTACCGACACGCGGTGGAAGTCAACTTCGGCTACTGTCCAAGAGATGGCAGAACAGTGATGAAAAATCTTTTTTGGGATACAAAAATTCAAATATCTCGAAAACTATGAGAGATAAAAGAAAACTAGTAACTTTTCTGGATTCTGCTCGTCAAGGTCCCCCCTTGTGTGCTTGTTGAAGCAAATCTATTTTCCATTTCCAGCAAATAAATTTCCAAAGGGGTTAACCTTGTTTCGTGAAACGATCAAAAAATAAAGTTCTTCCTAGAGCAGCCAAATTCGGTGTGCAGGCTTTTGAAGCTATTATCTACTGCGGAATAGCATTAGTTCTAATTGTAAAAATTATTATTTATTTATTTCACAAAACGGCAAAATTTCAATCTGTTGCAGTACCGACACGCGGTGGAAGTCAACTTCGGCTACTGTCCAAGAGATGGCAGAACAGTGACGAAAAATCTTTTTTGCGATACAAAAATTCAAATATCTCGAAAACTATGAGAGATAAAAGAAAACTGGTTTATTTTCTGGATTCTGCTCGTCAAGGTTCTCCCTTGAGTGCTTTTTGAAACAAATCTATTTTCCATTTCCAGCAAAAAAAATTCCAAAGGGGTTAACCTTGTTTCGTGAAACGATCGAAAAATAAAGTTCTTCCTAGAGCAGCCAAATTCGGTGTGCAGGCTTTTGAAGCTATTATCTACTGCGGAATAGCATCAGTTCTAATAGTAAAAATTATTATTTATTTATTTCAGAAAACGGCAAAATTTCAATCTGTTTCAGTACCGACACGCGGTGGAAGTCAACTTCGGCTACTGTCCAAGAGATGGCAGAACAGTGATGAAAAATCTTTTTTGGGATACAAAAATTCAAATATCTCGAAAACTACGAGAGATAAAAGAAAACTGGTTACTTTTCTGGATTCTGCTTGTCGAGTTCCTCCCTTGTGTGCTTTTTGAAGCAAATCTATTTTCCATTTCCAGCAAAAAAATTTCCAAAGGGGTTAACCTTGTTTCGTGAAACAATCAAAAAATAAAGTTCTTCCTAGAGCAGCCAAATTCGGTGTGCAGGCTTTTGAAGCTATTATCTACTGCGGAATAGCATTAGTTCTAATTGTAAAAATTATTATTTATTTATTTCACAAAACGGCAAAATTTCAATCTGTTGCAGTACCGACACGCGGTGGAAGTCAACTTCGGCTACTGTCCAAGAGATGGCAGAACAGTGATGAAAAATCTTTTTTGGGATACAAAAATTCAAATATCTGGAAAACTATGAGAGATAAAAGAAAACTGGTTACTTTTCTGGATTCTGCTCGTCAAGTTCCTCCCTTGTGTGCTTTTTGAAGAGAATCTATTTTCCATTTCCAGCAAAAAAATTTCCAAAGGGGTTAACCTTGTTTCGTGAAACAATCAAAAAATAAAGTTCTTCCTAGAGCAGCCAAATTCGGTGTGCAGGCTTTTGAAGCTATTATCTACTGCGGAATAGCATCAGTTCTAATAGTAAAAATTATTATTTATTTATTTCAGAAAACGGCAAAATTTCAATCTGTTTCAGTACCGACACGCGGTGGAAGTCAACTTCGGCTACTGTCCAAGAGATGGCAGAACAGTGATGAAAAATCTTTTTTGGGATACAAAAATTCAAATATCTGGAAAACTATGAGAGATAAAAGAAAACTGGTTACTTTTCTGGATTCTGCTCGTCAAGTTCCTCCCTTGTGTGCTTTTTGAAGAGAATCTATTTTCCATTTCCAGCAAAAAAAATTTCCAAAGGGGTTAACCTTGTTTCGTGAAACAATCAAAAAATAAAGTTCTTCCTAGAGCAGCCAAATTCGGTGTGCAGGCTTTTGAAGCTATTATCTACTGCGGAATAGCATCAGTTCTAATTATAAAAATTATTATTTATTTTTTTCACAAAACGGCAAAATTTCAATCTGATTCAGTACCGACACGAGGTGGAAGTCAACTTCGGCTACTGTCCTAGAGATAGCAGAACAGTGATGGAAAATATTTTTTGAGATACAAAAATTCAAATATCTCGAAAACTATGAGAGATAAAAGAAAACTGGTTACTTTTCTGGATTCTGCTCGTCAAGTTCCTCCCTTGTGTGCTTTTTGAAGCAAATCTATTTTCCATTTCCATCAAAAAAATTTCCAAAGGGGTTAACCTTGTTTCCTGAAACAATCAAAAAATAAAGTTCTTCCTAGAGCAGCCAAATTCGGTGTGCAGGCTTTTGAAGCTATTATCTACTGCGGAATAGCATCAGTTCTAATTATAAAAATTATTATTTATTTATTTCACAAAACGGCAAAATTTCAATCTGATTCAGTACCGACACGCGGTGGAAGTCAACTTCGGCTACTGTCCAAGAGATGGCAAAACAGTGATGAAAAATCTTTTTTGCGAAACAAAAATTCAAATATCTCGAAAACTATGAGAGATAAAAGAAAACTGGTTACTTTTCTGGATTCTGCTCGTCAAGTTTCTCCCTTGTGTGCTTTTTGAAGTAAATCTATTTTCCATTTCCAGCAAAAAAAATTCCAATTCGTTTCGTGAAACGATCAAAAAATAAAGTTCTTCCTAGAGCAGCCAAATTCGGTGTGCAGGCTTTTGAAGCTATTATCTACTGCGGAATAGCATCAGTTCTAATTATAAAAATTATTATTTATTTATTTCACAAAACGGCAAAATTTCAATCTGATTCAGTACCGACACGCGGTGGAAGTCAACTTCGGCTACTGTCCAAGAGATGGCAAAACAGTGATGAAAAATCTTTTTTGCGAAACAAAAATTCAAATATCTCGAAAAATATGAGAGATAAAAGAAAACTGGTTACTTTTCTGGATTCTGCTCGTCAAGTTTCTCCCTTGTGTGCTTTTTGAAGCAAATCTATTTTCCATTTCCAGCAAAAAAATTTCCAAAGGAGTTAACCTTGTTTCGTGAAACGATCAAAAAATAAAGTTCTTCCTAGAGCAGCCAAATTCGGTGTGCAGGCTTTTGAAGCTATTATCTACTGCGGAATAGCATTAGTTCTAATTATAAAAATTATTATTAATTTTTTTCACAAATCGGCAAATTTTCAATCTGATTCAGTACCGACACGCGGTGGAAGTCAACTTCGGCTACTGTCCAAGAGATGGCAGAACAGTGATGAAAAATATTTTTTGGGATACAAAAATACAAATATCTCGAAAACTATGAGAGATAAAAGAAAACTGGTTACTTTTCTGGATTCTGCTCGTCAAGTTCCTCCCTTGTGTGCTTTTTGAAGAGAATCTATTTTCCATTTCCAGCAAAAAAATTTCCAAAGGGGTTAACCTTGTTTCGTGAAACAATCAAAAAATAAAGTTCTTCCTAGAGCAGCCAAATTCGGTGTGCAGGCTTTTGAAACTATTATCTACTGCGGAATAGCATCAGTTCTAATTATAAAAATTATTATTTATTTTTTTCACAAAACGGCAAAATTTCAATCTGATTCAGTACCGACACGCGGTGGAAGTCAACTTCGGCTACTGTCCAAGAGATGGCAGAACAGTGATGAAAAATCTTTTTTGCGATACAAAAATTCAAATATCTCGAAAACTATGAGAGATTAAAGAAAGCTGGTTACTTTTCTGGATTCTGCTCGTCAAGTTCCCCCCTTGTGTGCTTTTTGGAGCAAATCTATTTTCCATTTCCAGCAAAAAAAATTCCAAAGGGGTTAACCTTGTTTCGTGAAACGATCAAAAAATAAAGTTCTTCCTAGAGCAGCCAAATTCGGTGTGCAAGCTTTTGAAGCTATTATCTACTGTGGAATAGCATTAGTTCTAATTATAAAAATTATTATTAATTTTTTTCACAAATCGGCAAATTTTCAATCTGATTCAGTACCGACACGCGGTGGAAGTCAACTTCGGCTACTGTCCAAGAGATGGCAGAAGAGTGATGAAAAATCTTTTTCGCGATACAAAAATTCAAATGTCTCGAAAACTATAAAAAATAAAAGAAAACTGGTGATTTTTCTGGATTCTGCTTGTCAAGGACTTTCCCTGTGTGAAGCAAACCTATTTTACAATTCCAGAAAAAAAATACCCACTTTGTTTCATGAAACGATCAAAAAATGAAATTGAAAACCTATGAAAACTTTTTTTGGGGTGGAGGAATTCCATAGAAATTATAATATATATACTTGGTAAGTATATATATTATAATTTCTATGAGGAATTTTCCTTCCATTCTGTGGACGAAGTATCCGGTAATTACGCCTGTACTAGGCCGGACGAGACGGACACATTTACTAAAACAAAAAGGAGCTGGGTTAATAGAGACGTACCGTAATTTGTTCCAAGAATTCGAGGAAGAGGAAGAAAGGTAGAGAAGAAGAAGGTAAGGTAACCAGTAACCATACTTTTTGAGCAATGGTTGAGAACTGAGATTGTTTAGAGAAAAGAACAAAACAAATCACCACATGAATAAACTAAGAAAAAGTTGAATATTAAAGTATTTTCATTAAAGAATTTATAAAAAAATCACTTATTTTAAACCATGAAAAGTGTCTTTATGGTGGCTGAGAAGCCGTCTTTAGCAGCTTCTTTAGCCAACATCCTTAGTAATGGCAGTAATTCGAGTAGAAAAGGTAAGATGAATTACTTCTGGCATTGTTTCCTGTAATAGAATATTTATTGATTGTTGTAGGTTTTAATGGAGCATGTTCTGTTCATGAATGGAATGGGACCTTTTTCAGTGCTCCAGCTAGATTCAAAATGACTTCTGTTTGTGGACACGTTTTAGGTGTAGATTTTATAAGCAAATACAACAATTGGGACAGGGTAGATCCTGTAGAACTCTTTTCTTGTCCTATAGAGAAAAAAGAAGCATCACCAAAGTTGAAAATGCCTTCATTTCTTGCACAGGAAGCAAAGGGTGCTGAAAATCTTGTATTATGGCTTGACTGTGATAAAGAAGGCGAAAATATATGTTTTGAAGTAATGGGTGCAGTTGCTAATAGTTTATTAGGCAATGTTTATTCAGATAAGGTAACTTACCGTGCCAAATTTTCTGCTATAACAGAGAAGGATATCAAGGCGGCATTCAATTCTTTGGGTTAGTGAAGATAATTCAGTAATACACATTCTTCACAATGATCATTATTTCAGGTAAGATTGTAGTAATTGTGGTTTTAAGGTCATCCAAATGAAAATGAGGCCAAAAGTGTTGATGCACGACAGGAGCTAGATCTTCGAATAGGATGTGCCTTTACAAGATTCCAAACAAGATTTTTCCAAGGGCGCTATGGAGATCTTGACTCGTCTCTCATATCTTATGGACCTTGTCAAACTCCAACCCTTGGGTTTTGTGTTCAGAGACATGATGCTATCCAAACATTCAAGCCAGAGACATATTGGTGCGTTCAGGTTACTGTTAGGACAACTGATAATCAGGATATAACATTAGATTGGCTGAGGGTTAGAAGTTTCGATAAAGATGTTGCTACTTTATTCTTACAGCTTGTGAAGGATCAGAAGCAGGCAAAGTGAGTTTTTATTGTCTAGGTAAACTATTTGTAGTAGTAGTAGTACAGTTAATGACAAAAAATGGTTACTGGGTAATTTTGAATTTATACAGAGTGACCCATTTAAAAACGGGACACCTCTCTAAAACTGTTATTTATTATCCGATTCTGAAGTTATTTTTTTTCAATAGATAGAGCATCAATAGTTCTAGTTGAGTGCCATAAATTCGAAATAAAAATCAAAATTTCAAGGCCTACTTCGAATTTTTTCAAATAGAATATGACGACGCCACTGGATCACGACATTTTCAAACGGTTTATGTGAAAATTATCAGAACTGGATTTTTGACCTTGAAAAAAGTTCGAAGTAGGCTTTGAAATTTTTATTTTCATTTCGAATTTTTGGCTCTCAACTAGAACTATTGATGCTCCATCTATTAAAAAAAAAACAAATAAATAACAGTTTTAGAGAGGTGGCCCACTTTCAAATGGGTAACTCTCTATATTCATCAGGAAAATAATTTTTTTCAATAATGAAAAATAAATTCTGAGTAGATACTCAATTAAAATAATCAATAATATTCACAATAGTTATAGGCAACAAATAATTATTAGTGAAGTACAGTTGTGTGAATAAAAAAGTTGTACCGCAGTTAAAGACTATTGTGAGCCAGACTTGTCAATCTTAATTAAATCATCAACTTTGACAACTAGAGTCAAAATTCAAACTAATTTTGTCAGTAAACGTGCTTTCAAAAATTTTTAGCTTAGTGCAATACAATGCAATTAGTGCAATACCTTGTACGACTTTTTTATACACACAACTGTACATGTACTTGTGGCTTAATGTTCTGATTATGTGACTTATCACTAAATAATCCTTGAAATGTCCAAGGTAACCATTTAGAAAAATGTATAAGTGAATCAAAAGTTATAATCAGTAATATGTAATTTATTGCAAATTATTCATTTCATTGCATAATTCATAAGTTCAAAGTTCAACACAAGAAACTCTGACTAAAGGTTGTTACATACTTTTCATAAATAAAATCAAAACGTTTTTTATTTTTGAGGCAATGAAAAGTCCATAACATTTAGTCAAAGCATTGTCTAGCAAACTTAAAGAACAAACTAATGAAATGATTTACCCAATTCATAGTAGTAGTCGAATAGTAGTAGATTTGAGCCGCTTCTGGGCTTCCCCCCCCCCCCCCCCACCACTTTGATGTCATCAGTGACCTTCAGGTGTAAGTGTGAGTTCCCAATGGATTATTTTTGCTTTTCGCGTCGCGCGTCACGCCTTCACGCAGGCTGATTGGGAAATTGGTGAATTGTAACGAGAATTCGTCAATCAGAATGCGTGACGTGCGACGCGAATAGCAAAAACGATGCATTGGGAACTCACCATCAGTCTGGAGCATGGGTGCCATTGTGTAGCCATGAGCTTGAGATGATATTGGTGGCCTTTGAAAATGTTGATGTATGACGTTGTGTGTATTCAGGATATGCGCTTGACGTTGAGATGGCATTGGTAATAGTTGGGGAGATTGCGTATACGGTAATGAAGATCTTGGATTGATACTTGTTTTTTTTTCTAGTATTCATATTGACTTTTTACTGACAAATAGGAGGTAATTTGTACAGAGTACATACAAACACAATTTTTGTCAAACTCATTTGCGAAGTCGTGGGCAGTGGCCAGTTTTCCAAGCAATACCCATTTACAGAATTTCATCAAATTCAGTTGAGTGGTTTGGGAGATTAATGTGGACGAACACCGTGACACGTTTTATTTTTGAAGATACGACCTTTATGTGTACCTACTCTCAACAAACTATTCAGTTTGTGAAATGGTAGAAAAAACTGAAATTTACAGTTCGCAACATCACATCAAAATCAGAGAATATGACATCATAATATAACATTAAAATTTTTATTTCCGCCGATACTGTGTTTCAGCCAATACTGGATTACTCAGAAGTTTGTGAGGGACAGGTAATGTGAAGCAAACATCGATTTTTCCTAGTTTTGATCAGCATTTAAGATTCGATTATATTGTGTGATCATACATTGTTGGGATTAATAAAAAGAAGATTTTAAAATACAATACTGCTCCAATAAGAAAATCCAGAGAGGCTTCGAAGCTGTGGTCGGTTCAACTCCGTGGAGGCGGTTTCCAGAGATGTTTCGCTCACAACTGTGGTGAGCATCTTCAGTGTGGATGTTGTCTTCTCGAAGAGCGACATAACGATCGACGTAACTAAGAAGCGCACCTGAGTTGTGAGCAAAATGTACGAGAAAACCGACTCCATGGAGATGAACCGACCATTGCCTCAAAGTCCTGAAACCGTACACATCTTATAAATCATACCTACTGTTTTTAGTACCTACAAATGAAGGATTTTTTATATTCATGCAGTATGCAGTAGTTGAACCCTTTTTTTTGTAATATTCATCACATGTTTATTGTTATAGTTAGATATATTCATCAATAAATTAGTGGACTTCAAAAGACAAGACTCATTTGAAACTAATCATTATTTCAGAGTAGTAAGTGTTGTTTCAAAAGAAAAAGCCAAAGTTCGACCTACAGCATTGAACACCGTAGAACTCATGAGAGTAGCAAGTTCTGGTTTAGGAATGGGGCCCCATCACGCTATGCAAATTGCAGAGAAGTTGTACATACAAGGGTACATCAGTTATCCTCGTACAGAAACTACGAGGTACCCTCAAAATTTCGATTTGATGTGAGAATATAACCATTGGAAACTTCAATGATTTTTTAAACAAAAATATTTTCTAGTGGAGTTTTACGCCAACAACAGAACTGTCCGGATTGGGGAGATGAAGTCAAGCAAATTTTGAGCAATGGTGTAAATCGACCAACAAGTGGAAATGATGCAGGTGAAGTTCCTATGAGATTTATTACAATTCATATGAACACGACATATACTTGAATGATATTTAATACTGAATGAAAATGTAACGAATGCAAATATCTGACAAAACAGTTACTTTCCATGCTATCAGCTACCATGACGGATGTTCAATTACATCTGACAAATATTTCTACGACATTTCTCGAGAACACAACTGTTGACTCAGATACTTTAGTCTGGAGACTTCTATCCTCGCCTCCGCTGCAATATATATTCGCAGAGGAGGGTGATTGAAATACGCAAAAGCGAAGACGTTTCAGTATGGGAGAAGAAATGTAGGGTCGTGTCTATCGAAAATCTTTTATTGACATATTGTTAAGTTTTTGATTAGTAAACATACGTGTTTTATGACGATGCAATAACCTGCAATTATGATTCTATATATTTAGAAGTTCATATTGCTGCATTCACCTTGTCTCTATAATTATTTTAGTTGTCTTTTAGATTCCTTTTCATATGTTGGAAAAGGTCGATTAACATTTCATGATAGTGATTCATCCAAATTATCTTTGTTCTTTCTATCACAAACTCTCAAAAGATTGAAGTGATTCCAAAAGGTGCAGTAAGACAAAACAAAAAAGTGATATGTAATTGCTAATCTCATATAGTTATAACTATTTGTTTGAATTAGAGAATATTTTGTGATATAATGATAAAATGATGAAACTTTTCTATTATAAATCTATCTGACATTTTAAGTATGCTCTAAACCTTGGTTGGCACTCATAACCTCATTATTCAAGGTGATCACCCTCCCATTACTCCCATGAAAGCTGCTTCACGAAACGAGCTCGACGGCGATTCTTGGAAACTGTATGATTACATCACAAGACATTTTATTGGAACTTTAGCCAAAGATTGCAAATATCTCACTACCACAGCCACAATCATTATAAATGATGAAGTTTTTACTGTTTCGGGTAAAACTTTATTAGACCCAGGATTCACGACAATTATGACTTGGCAGGTAAATAGTAGTTGATAATTGCATAGTTAACCTAAATTAAGAGGCCATAAGAGCGATCACATTTGGGACGTTTTTTAAGGTAACCGAGTTAATTGTATTTACCTAACTCTTGAAAAATTATTTGGTTCAGTAAAACATTGCCCCTGTCCTTGTTTCAAGGTTATAGACGATGTAGTAACTTGTTTACTTACATTTCGAACGTCCATCGTCTTGATGGTTTAAAGACTTCTACCTCTACTAGTGACCTCCCCATATAAGTGATATTGGAACTACTGCAAAAGAACCCCAGGTAGATGGACTACCGATGGGATCTTCTCTTTCTCCAGTAATCGAGTGTCTATCAAAGAGGACCATGCTTGGACAGAGCACCACCGAATCCTTTGGGACGATCAGGTGTTCTCAGGACCGCGCCTACTATGTGGCGAATGTAGGCAAAAGCCACAGGCGGCAAAGTCTGAGGATGGTAATTTCGCTAAACTGAACAAACCCTACGAACGACCTTCTTTGTAATGCCGCGATTCTCTCTCGGTACTCTTTTGCTATTAGCGATAGCGGCTAGCTTAAAAAGTCCCGAGTATCATAGGTGGCTTAGCGGTAACGCCAATTATCAAAAACAAAGACGGTTATTATAGACATATTTTTATTGGTTTTATTGCTTCTTTTATTCGAAAAAAGCTTGAAAGTCGTCTGTCGGAAGACGCAAAAAGTGAAAATTGCCATAAATATGTCTGGATTTTATTGAATGGGTCATTCTAATCTAGTTCTTTCTGCAAAGTGCAAATCAGATTAGTTGATGAGAAAGTTAGTGCTGTGAATATTTTAATGTAACAAATGGTAAGTAGTGTAACTAAAAATAAATACGGTATATTTTTACCATTCTACGCTTAATTCTGATTACAATTTCTGAAACATGTTCTATATCAAATCGAATCAACAATATGGCTGATAATTTTACCTTGCATCTAGCATTACAACTACCAACTACTAATTGTGAAGTATTTTCAGGTAATTCTTGTTTCAAGGACCTGTAATGTTGTACAGGTTGTTCAAAAAACGTAATCCAATTTGTTGGTGAAGACAAATATAAACCAAGTTTTTTGCAAATAGATCATCATGTAACATATTCTATATCAAAAATATCGGTTTTTCGATTTAACGTTTAATTTTTTTTTCCAAAAATGTTAATAAGATTGCTAAAAATATGGAATTTCCTATTTCAAGGAAAAGGGCAAAAAAAGAAAACGATTATCAGGTCATCAGTTCCGCCAACAAAGACGGAAGAAAATTATTTAAATTTTGTGTCTACCCCCTGATCTGATCAGTATCAAAATTAAATATAGGTATTAGCACGTATTTTAATTTTATTCATGTGTACCCATCTTATGTATACATTTTCACTAAAAAAGGGGGTGAGGGGCGTAAAATTATATTTTGCACACAGGCGGCCGCATGGCTTGGCGCGCCTCTGGGTGTTCTTCATAGAGAGGAACATTGGTTCAAACGCAAATTTATAGGAACCGCGTTTATCGAAGCCAATGATACCTTCGGTCAACCAAAACGTGGAAACTAAAAATTTATGAAGACCGATCATGGACCGTTTGGGAGGTAGAAAAAGCGCGAAACCACGCGCGCCACCAGACCGCGCGTAATTACAACGTGATTACACGGTAATTATAGACCTATAAAAACATCGTGTAGCATTTGAATTTGTCAGTATTCACCTGAAGACGATTGCGGATTCAAACAATTGAAACGTTGTGACAAATTTATAGAAGTAGAAATCTTTCAACCATTAAGACGATAAACGTCCAAATGTAGGTTATCATTGCCACTGTCATTTAAATTTTTCCTAAGTAAAATCATTTCCTTGATTGAAGTGGTTTTGATGAACTTTCAGTTTTTCTTCCGAAGCTTTTGTACTTTTAACTCTCCAGATCGAGAAGTGGCCTATTGGAGAAAGCGTATCCTGCGCAAAGTATAAAAATAATTTTTTTATTCCCAGGAAACATATGCTGCTTATATCAGGAAAAATTAAATAGATAAGAAAAAAATGTATCTAATAATATAATGAATTAACATATCAGATTTATTTTTTAAAATATTGTTTTAATCTATATAGAACATTTTATATTTCTCAATATACCTGGTAGTTAATTATAATACGTCGGGCGTGTCTCGATCTGAGAGCTTTGGATGACGGTGAATAGGGTAGATTCAATCTCTGTAGGTATCTTACAATTCTTGATGTGAGTTTTCTGCGAAGAATAATTGAAAAATCATAGTATTAGCAGTCAGATAACATAATTTATCATTTTAATTATCTCAGGCTTTTGGGAAAAATGAAATAGTCCCAAACCTCCATGAAAACGAAATAGTTCCCATAAAAGACGCCAAACTTACAGAACATCAGACATCTCCTCCTGATTACCTGACAGAAGCAGAACTTATAACCTTGATGGAAAAACATGGGATTGGCACTGATGCTTCTATACCAGTGCATATCAATAACATTTGTCAAAGGAACTATGTCACTGTGTCACCTGGAAGAAAACTAAAACCAACAACTCTCGGCATTGTCTTAGTACATGGATATCAGAAGGTATGAAATAAAATTAATGTTGCTTTTTTAAAAGTTCCAATTTCTTTTGAAAGCACCTATGTGTGTAGAAGTGATCTATTATTAATTTGAATGAATATTATCGAAAACGCGTTGGAACGTTGATGGAGCATTCTTCAGACCAAATGGCATACGAACAATCCATTCTCCAAACACTCCATAGAGAAAAATGTTTTTGGTACATGTTTTGAGTCAATCTTTAAATGATGGAACTGCCACTTTCCAAGTTGATCTAGTAGGTACTTATCGTATTTGTGTAATTGATAACTTGTTTATTTTGTGGAAATTTATGTGATCACTTTAATGAAATCAATGCAAACACTTTTGTCTAATTTCCACCGGTTATTTCATTTTATTCGACCGGACCGGATTCGGGTTTTATTCCATTATCAATGGCGTTGAGTGGAAGATCAGAAAACGCTTCCCATTCTCCCGCTACGAAGAATGGAAACGTAAACTGAACTCCGCTCTTTCCAGGAAAATTGTTTTTATTTTTTTTGTGGTTATATAGGGAGTTTTTAGGTAGAAATGTTTCTTTTATGTTTCAGATAGACGACCAGTTAGTCTTGCCAACGATGAGATCGGCAGTAGAAGAACAGTTAAATTTGATAGCTGCTGGCAAAGCAAATTTCCAAGATGTTCTTAAACACACCGTAGAGATTTTTAAATTGAAATTTCAATATTTCGTCAAAAATATCGACGGGATGGACCAACTGTTTGAAGTGTCCTTTTCCCCGCTTAGTGCCACTGGAAAAGCACATTCGAGGTACTCTTCTGTCTTATGAGCAATATTTGAAGAAAAAACATAGATATTAGTTCTAGTATTTTCTTTATTATTAGGTATTCTCTCTTGAGTCTCATCTATACTGGTTTGAACTCAGGTTCAATGACGTAGAAGGCATACAACGATTGTAATGGACCTTTCCACACCTCTTTGGGAACACTGTAAATAAGAAGTGTATACCCTGATATTCCCCTGGATTTTTTTTTCTGATTGCCAGTTTCTCTATAATAAAAATAGTGGTTTTCGTGTCGTGTCGTATTTCAGTCTGACTCTGTTTATAATTTTTATTTGTTTCACTTTCTGATATTTTAACATTTATTTCATTAGTGCTTATCCAAAAATTCATGAATACATTAATATTGAAATAAACAAAAGTCACCACACCAATAAATGAACATTACCTCCGAAATATTTTTAGGTATAATTTTTCTTCTTTCTGCTCTTGTTTTTCTGGCAGTTACGATTCGAAGTTGAATGAACGTATTGCTAATATAAACGAACACTAACCTCAAATAGCTAGTAGCTAATAATATGTAGAATTTTTTAAAGAGTTGTACGAGTGAAAAAGTTTCAATAATTTCTCAGTAGCTTATATCAAGCTAGAATCTATAAGGGAGAACGGTATTACCTGTTTTGGAACGTGGATTATGGTGGGGGTGTTTCCAATGAACATGACGTGAGGCAAAATTTTCGAATGTGATATTTTTTCAAAATGCAAAAGATATAGCGGCACATGGACGTTTAGACTAACATACGTGTTTTGCAATAAATTTTTCCTAAATGTAAAGGTCCATTTATCTTAGGTGATTTTTCGGAATTCTGACTAATACAAATGTTGAAATCACAATATTTTGTATATCTTAAATTTTGCAATTCTGATAATTATTCATTTGTTATTGTAACATTGTCAAATTTTAGATGTGGTAAGTGCCGAAGATACATGAAGTACATCCAGGCTAAACCGGCCAGATTACATTGTTCACAATGCGATGAAACTTTCAATTTACCGCAGAATGGAATAGTGAAATTATTTAGAGAGTTGAAATGCCCGTTAGACGATTTTGAATTACTCTGCTGGACTATGGGAAACAAAGGCAAGAGTTTTGTCTTTTGCCCCTATTGTTATAATAACCCTCCGTTCAAGTAAGTAGAACCTACAGTTGGATGACACATTTTCATTTATTTTATACATCATCAGCTCCTGATGATGCTAGCTTTGTTGTCGAAACGCGCATTCAGTGAAATTGACACAGTTTTGGTGTTCGGGTGGTTTTAAATGTCTCTTTATTTGTATTAAAAGGTTCCAAATATTCATATACGAGGTGTTCCAGAATAAAAAGGAAAAATTCCTCAGTTGCTTTCAATGCGAAAAAAAAAAAACTGTCCTCTAAGATGGGTATTAACTAAATTATAGGGACTAACTCACTAACGCCTCGACATTTCTCCATGTAATTTGATAGCATTCGGTTTAAAATTGTGATTAACATGTTTGTAACTTCAAACAGGAGCGTAAGGCTACTCTCAATCGATCCTCCCTAACTTCACGCCACTGGATTGATGAAGATTTTGTCGTCTTTTTCTTTCCATAAATTATGATAATTTAATTGTTGAACTTCAATGTATTTTTACACATAGTTATCATCATTCATATTTTTCAGAGATATGAAAAAAGGTTTTGGCTGCAACTCATGTTCACATCCTACTTGCTCCTATAGTCTAAATTCCAATGGGATTTGTAATTGTGCTGAGTGTGAATTTGGAATACTAGTTCTGGATCCATCTTCTGGACCGAAATGGAAATTGGGATGTAACAGGTAGGTTAGGTTAGGTTTAAATGTGAGTGAGCCCATATCAGGCCCTCCACTGCGGCCAATGGCATATTGTGGCTCATGTAACAGGTAGGAAACTTTACAAAGAACATATGTGTGACTAACTCGAATGAACTAATACTTAGGCTTATGCCTGGCGTATATTTCACTAGGTAAATCTTGTATGTCAGGTTGGCGATAACATACATGGATTCTAGTCTTGACCTGAGAATTTTCCCTATTTCCATATAAGTATTATCGTTGTTTGATAATACAGAAGATAGTTAGGCAGTAACTGTAGAAAGAGTGTTTGATGCAATCGCGCGTGACATCTAGGTTCTTTTAATAGAACCTTCCAAAAATTGCATAATTTATGGCACTGTACTAGTACGCCACCTGGATGGAATGTGAATCTTATAAGGAATTTCTGGAATTTCTTCCCGTTTTCGTTAACCATCTCATAATTTAATAATTTGTGAAACTTTGGACGATTTGCTCGGACAGGGTCGGACTTATGTATTTGGAACAAAATATACTTCAAAGTTATAGTAATTTATTGCAAGAAAGTTGTACTGGTGACCGATCGTTCATAACTAATAAAGACAATAGAATGTTGTGTCAAGTTTTACGAACTTTTTTGGTAAAGATTTGTGTTACTGGAAATCCGTTTTAAAAAATGAACATCGCGATTTTGTGCCATTAGGCAATTCTTGTTTTGCGAAAACGGTCTGTTTGCCAAGTTGGTCATTTCGGATTACTGGAAATCTGATATAGAGATGAATCGAAGTGGACATTACTCTATTCAATATGGCGGTTCTTGCTGTGACACTTGGCGGACTGGGCCCGTAACCTATTAGTCGATGTAGGTGACTTTGCGGAAATGCCTGTTGCCAAGTTAGGGGAGCGTTATAAAAGTTTTGATTGAAGTATATTAATATAACTCTTCAACCAATTCTAAAGGCGTTTACAATTTTTGTTTTCCGGAAATGCTCTGTTGTCAAGTTGGTCACTTCCGATTACTAGATATCAGATATAAAGATGGATCGAAGTGGACATCAGGCAGTTCTTGCTATGACATTTTGACTTTGAAGAAATGCGATGTTGCCAAGTCAGGGGAGCAGAAAACCATTAGGAAGAGCTTTATAAAAGTTTTGATTGGAGAATATATTAATATATATCTTCAGCCAATTCTGACGGTATCTACAATTTTTGTTTTGCGGAAGTGCGTTGTTGCCAGTTGGTCACTTTGGATTACTCAATATATGTAATGAAATTCTATTCTATAAAAAACTTGTTCCTTATTGCACTACAGTGTTTTGTAATCATAAACATTGAAATCGACGCCATATTTAGTTGATTTTCTAAGAGATTTGCTCTAGAAAAATGTTGAAGGTGCGTTACTGACAAAAATAGTTTGAATTTTAACACTTTTGTATGTTTGGGATATGCTGTTTGAATAAATATCTATCTATCTTACTGTGATGACTAAAGCAGCAAATTTTTTCCTCTTGAGTCTACTCATAAACTTGTTCTTCATAAATTTTTATATGTCTCAATAACATATTTTTTAGGTGTGATACCATAATCAACCTGTTTGATGATGCCCAAAAAATAACCGTCCTCGACGATAATTGTGAATGTGGCTCTCAATTCGTTAACGTAGAGTACAAGCAAGAAAAAACCAAACTCCCGAAAGGGGCAACCGAGGCGAAAGGTTGCGTCTTCTGCAATCCTGATTTTTCGAGATTAGTCGATAGGCCTAAGGTGGCTGTGAATACCCGACCGCGTACCTTTAGAGGTGGTAGGATCGCTGGAGGAAGAGGTAGAGGAAGGGGAGGTAGGGGCAGACAGCCCAAAGATAAAATGGCACAACTGGCAGCATATTTTGTTTGAAAATAATTTTTTTGTTGGGTGTCACGTTAGTGAATTACTTTGTATTCAGCTTTTGCTGGTTCGAATGGAGATTTGTTGAACATTTTCTGAGAATGAAGCTTTATTTTTAACTTTTTCTTTGCTAATTTTATTAAACTATGTGAAATATTTCCAGAATATTACTTTTATAACATAACATATAATATGTTTTAATATTTATAATGACTGCAAATATTGTTTTTTTTTGTATTGTATGACTTTATGTGAAGGTTTAATCTTGTTGAATTCGAAATGAAATATATGAATTCATGTGAATTAACGAACATTCTAATTATTCTCTTACATTCTCCTTGAATTATATAATGTGGAATAACCTGAGATTGCTGAATTGAATTCGAAGGACACAATAACCTCAAGGATTACCGAGGTCTCACCTTTTTAAGTACGATTCCTAGCAGTTTCTCGTATCATCAGAAAAAAGATTCTGCAGTCGCTAGGCTTTGAACCCTGACTACCAGCAGCGAATTACTGAAAAGCGGTGCTTCTAATCACTCGGCTACCTGATTCTTAATAGAAATAAAATTACTAGATGTCCATGATTCGTTTAAATGCAGGTTTTACAGAGTTCGTATTCTTGGGCTTACCCTGTATTATCACATAAAAGAGTAGAAAATAACCTACATTACACATCTAAAGAAATTATTTTTTACTTTTTAGTGCATTTGAATATAAGCTTGTCTTAATTTTTTTAAATTATTTCGTTAGATCTCTCATTTTCTGGGAGCTCTGCTAAAGTTGTATAAATTCAGAGTTAAAAAAAGAGTCCAAAAGAAGGGAGACGACATAATCGCCTTTGTCAAGTTTCATGTAAACATATAATCCACAAGTAAATTTGTTGCTGTTTCCAAAGACTTATTTTTCCTAATGTTGGCTTGTGGTAAGTATAGTGTATTTATCATCGAAATCTGTAATTTGTGTAACAGAAAGATATCTAGCTAGAATATTGGAAAGCTACCTGTTTGCACACGTAAAGGAGGAGCCAAAGGAGGAGCCGAAGGAGGAATGATAATATTTGAAATTCTCTTTTAAATACTCATGGGTGCATTCTGGATTTTTTTTGTTAATATTTCAATTTTAATTTTCAATCCAAAATATATCTCGACTAGATATTTTCAACGACTGATCAAGTGGTATCGATACATTTCGAGGAGGGGGGTTAGAACCCCTGAAACCCCTCCTTGGTGCTACTGTACATGAGTTTGATGAATTATTACCAAAATGTGTCACTAGCCTTCGTAGTTATCCTAGCCACATCACCTCCTACAATATATGAGGGATGATTTTTTTCCATGACTTGCTACTCATGGGCGCATTCAGGTTTTTTTTTGGAGGGGGGATAATTTTTCAATTCAAAATGCAGAATTCCAAAATACATTCGACAAAATATTTTCAATGAATAATCAAGTGGCGTTAATAAATTTCGGGGAGGGGTGTCAAAACCCCCTGAATCACCTACTTGATGGTACTGTATTACTAAAATGTGTCACTAGAGTCAGCATATTTTTGAGAAATAAGAGGCAACGCATTGCTAATTCCTATATCCTGTCAGTAATGCATACATTTTTATTTTTGTTGTCCAATGATACCAACCTCTTACTAAAATAGTTATTTTTGTATCTAGTGTGCGAAATGCTTCTTGGTGATCGAAAACTGATTTTTTTTAACGAGTCGCAGCCGATTACCAAAGTATTTCGCGCACTATATACAAAAATAACTATTTTAGTAAGAGGTTGGTATCATTGGACAACAAAAATAAAAAATAGCGAACGAAACGAAAGCAATGTATGCATTACTGACAGGATATAGGAATTAGCAATGCGTTTGCCTATTATTTCTCAAAAATATGCTGACTTTAGTGACACTTCTTAGTAATACAGTACCATCAATGAGGTGATTCAGGGGGTTTTAACCGTCAAAAAATAAAATAAGGTAGTGTAAAATTTTGTCACAATTTGAAAAGTGTTAAAAGACCTTAATTATTGTTAAACGGTCTTAATTATTGCTAAACATTTAGAAATGAATGATTACTTGGATTTTTGCTTGATTGAGGACATTTAAAGTTAAAATATAGTTTAGAAATACGTATTTCGCGCATGGTATAAAAAAGGGTTACTTCGCATATTGTTATCAATGCGCGAACCTTGTAATTTTTTGACGTTTGTAGAAAATAGTCTTTTTTGGAATTCGAAATGAATTGCAAACAAATTATAAATTCTTGGGATGTTTATAGGACTTATGATTATCAAGATGTCAATGCCAATGAAATAAAAGTTCAGTTTACCTCTATTTCCATTACAAAATACAGAAGTAGGTATATATAATTCTAATAATAGCATCTGACGTTAATTCTCTAAACAAAATAATAACACCCTTGAATAGTAGTTTCTTCATTATCGACTTCATTATTTATATATTTATATTATAACCTATGACCTAAGATAACATTTACACTACAATATTAAATTTGTGTCAAAATAATCAGTTTACACACAATGGCTCCTAGAAGGACTTTTCAAACAATTTTCCTGTGTTTTTTCATAAGTTTGGTGATATCCTGCAGTGAAAATTCATTCTACAACGTCAAAGTGACTTTAAAGGGTGCAAAAGACATAACAAATATCTCAGGGTGTTTCGAACCTAATGAAGATCTGGTGGACGTATCTTATATTCAGATTATTGATGAACAAATACCAGTTTTGAAGAAAGATGCTATAAACAGTTTATCTAAGCTCTCAGACATCAAGCTGGAGAATAATGCCATTATCGAAATAAAACCAGGAGCTTTCCGTAACCTAACAAATTTGTATCTTCTCAAAATCAGATACAATAGCATCAAAACTATCCAGGAAGGGGTTTTCAACGAGCTACCCTTGACAGAACTGAGTCTGACAAACAACAGCATAGAGATCATTCACCCGAAAGCTTTTGATGATATGCCCAATTTGAGTGTCCTGTTCCTCAATGAAAATAAAATCACCGTTCTGTCAACCGATTGGTTCAAAAACAGCCCCAGTGTAGCGATGCTCAATTTCGAGAAAAACTACATAACGACAATTCCCTTGAAGGTGTTTCAGAATGTACGAGGCGAGCACTTAATCAGTAACATCAACGTACTGACCAACGTTTTGTTGAATGACAATGCAATCAGAAAAATTGAGGATGGCGCGTTCAATGCCCTCGAAACGTTGGGTTGGCTGTTCCTTCACAAGAATGAAATAGAGGATATCAGTGAGGAGAGTTTGGGGTCCTTGAGGGCTATAGAGTGGGTGAGGTTGGATCATAATAAGCTCAAGTGCGTTCCGGAAAAACTCGTACAGATTTCTCCTAAAATCGTTTACTATCTTCAGTCCAATCCTTTGTCAGAGTTTTGTATCAAGAAGTATAATATAACGAAAGTTATATAATGTTATATTTGTCACAGAAATGAATGGTTTTTTCGAATGAATGGACTAATCACAATGATGAGAGTAGGATATTTACCTGATATGTACCTCCTAAGATATTTAATTTTGATATTTTGTACCCGCACTTATTATATAATAATAATAATAACGTTTATTATTCATAATTCATTGCTACAATAAGTAAAAAATGTATACCCATTTCTTAATAACTATTGTTATCAGAGATACAGTGTTTTTTTTAAGTAACTTTATAACATTATAAAAGGGTATATTTATATACTTATGATTTCTATGCAAGCAATAATCAAACAGTTTAAAACTGGTATGAGACAATTCTATTTTTCAAAATTATTTCGAAATTTTTTGAGAAAATACTTAATAAGGCTATTATTGGTCTGTAATTTCCAGGTTCTTGCGCGTCTCCACTTTTATAAATAGGTCTAACTGATGCATGTTTTAGTTCGTCTGGGAAAATACCTTTCATGAAATAATGATTAATTAATTTAGTAAGAGGTCCTACTAAAATGTCTTTCAATTCAAAAATATCCCTAGTAATAAAATTGTCAGGATCAGGACATGTTCTTTTGAGACTTCTTATTATTTCAAATATTTCAGTTTCGAAAGTTGGAAATAAATGCATTGAGGAATTGTTATGAAGTGGAGAATTATTTTCAGTAGGTATGTTGTTATAGAAAAATTTCAAATCATTGGCTATGTTCTCACCAACGCTGGAAAAGTGTATATTCATTAAATCTGCTATTTCCAGGTTATTAGTAATGATATTACCATGCAATTGTAATGATTCAACATCCCTATTTACATTAAATTTTTTTCTCAAACAATAATTCAATACGTCCCACATTTTCTTTGGATTGCCTTGAGAATTTTGTATTCCAAGGAAAGTGTGTTGAAAAACTTCACAGTGATTTAAATATTTTTCAATTTTATTGTAGTTACGAGGATGTCTTGAAAAATTCTCCGCTAACTATTATAGAAGCAAACAATATTTGAAATTCAAAGAGAATTTACGACCTTTTAATTAAACTTTTTTCTACTTGAGGAAAGATATGGTACTCGGACGGAACCAGATCTGGTGACTAAGGGGGGTGTTCGAGTAATTCAAACCCCAAAATATGAATAGTAGGCCTTGGAGAACTAGAGTGTATTCATTCCGTCGATCGCTACTTTGTTTCTGGGTCACTGTTTTAGGGCAGGTCAACAAACCGCCTTAGGTACTCAACTAGTTGAAAAGAAGTGTTATATTTTTTACTCTTTATTCGTGTAAATCAAATTTATTGAAGTGTGTCCAGTCCAGTGTCCAAAACTTACTTGTATCGATTTTTTCTCTCAGAACTCAGAATCGAAAGAAGTGAAGGGATTCCATGTGATATGCCGAGTTGGGATCGTTTCCGGTGATATAGGAAGTGATAGTGCAGGATGAAATTTTGAAATTTTTTCGAATGTCGGAACACAACAATACTGCCAAGTTTAAATCTCATACTCTTGAAACTCTTGAGAGCTTGAAGTAAGTGAATCAAGAAACATTTTCTTGGTGAATTCAAATGTAACTGGGACAAAATATTCAAGAATTGATGTTTACTATAATTTTTCACAATTGCGAAAACAGAAAATACCAAACATTAAACTTGTATTATTGTATTCGAAATAAATAAAACAAAACACACATGAGCTCGAGTATAAAAGATATGAATACTGCTGAAATTATTGTTCCATCTCAATAGGTATTTGTAGACCTACCCTATGATTTTCAAATTGCTGTTGGTTGGCAACTTTGAACTGGTTTACCCATGAACTTGGTATTCTATCTTTGTACATCTGGAAAGTGGAAGGTACACCATTAAAATGCGAAAATCGAAATGATGACAACTCTTCTTTATAATATTTGTTAGTGATATCACAAAATTTTGTTCAACCCCAAATCAAATCATTCAATATGTTGATGATACCAGCATTCTCATGTCAAATACTCAAATCTCTTTAAAACCGGCAACAAAGCATCTCATGAGTTAAATCAGTATTGTAAAGAAAATGGTCTAGACTTAAATGTGACCAAAGCCCATTTCATGCGCTTTCTGCCAAAAAATGTTTCACCTGATTATGAACCATATTTACACATAAATGGAAAATCCATCGAGTGTTGAAACTATAAATTTTTTAGGAATAACATTAGATTCCAAGCTCACCTGGGAGGCTCAAATAAATAACAAAATTGCCAAGCTAAGTACTTACTGTTATATAAAAAATTAAGAGATACTATGTCTTTTCATATACTAAAACTTCTTTATTATGGTTTGGTACAATCAACTTTGCAATATGGTCTTATATTCTGGGGTTCATCACCATATTTGGATAAAGCATTCATAGCTCAGAAAACATTTTTGAGAGCTATGTATAATATGTCTCCTGCCACATCATGTAAACCACTTTATAAAAAAGCCGAGATTCTAACGTTACCTAGTCTTCTTATTTTACAATTGGACTTGTATATTAAAGAAAATGAGCATGCTTTTAACAAAAATGAAGACGTACATTCACAAGATATAAAACAAATATTCATCAACCTTTATCAAGGCTAGGTATAGGTCAACATTCACCAGGGCACTTTGGAGTCAAGTGCTTCAATAAGTTTAGTAACATAATGAATATTCAATCAAAGACAAATAAAAACTTCAAGCAAAAAGTCCAGACATTTTTGGCTGACCATATATTTTATAGTGTACGGGAATTCCTCAAATTTTAAAAATTTGTTCTGTATTTTAACATATTTCTAGCGTCTTTGTCTTTTTTTATATTTTTAAAATTTTTATTTTCTTATCATAAGCTAAATAGTCGGATAGGATTGTACAGTTTATATTTTGTTATGTATGATGTAAAATTCTCATAGACGAATAAATGTTTTTCTTCTTCTTTCTTTTATTCAACAAAAATTAGTGCAATGTTCACAGACTATTCATGTTTAAATGTGTAACTGTCTCTAACGAGCAACTTAATTTCCCAGTGAACTGCAACTTGGGGCACTTTTACCTCTTTAATAGGAAGGCTGATATTTTTTTTACAGAAACAATTCACCAGAGAAATAAGGACGGATTAGGATATCTTGAACCATTATGAAAATTGTTCTTTCATTTGTTTTACAGGTATATTTTACAGATATTTCGAAACTGAGTTGCTTAAAAAAAATGTGAACTCTATTACTCTTATTCGACATATTTGACATTTGAAGAGATCTGCCAGCTTCGAATTTTTCTTTGAGGGCTTTCATAATATGTGTAATACATAATATCTTGCAATTTGAATTGCCAAATTGTTGAAACTTTCAAAAATCTCAGGGGAGGGAGAAAACACTGCTTAGTGTATCAAATCTTATGTCAGGATAGGTTTTTATAATACTGATTATAAGACATGATCTTTATTTTCAGTTAGCTAAACAAATATTCTGTTTTGGAATATCTACCCTAGATTTTAGATTTTTTCCTGATGTTCAATAGTAATAGTAGAAGTTTGATAAGACTCCCAATTCTTGAACAATTGAAGATGAAATAAATCAAAATCAAATATCAAGACCTACCATACCTACCTTGCATACGAAATTCAAAATATCATGCTTGGATATTTCTTTTTCAGCTCTAGATCCCCATGATAATGAATTCTTCTTTGAGAACTGATCCATCTCAATGTTCAAGTACTTTTTGTTCTTCATTGTAATATTAATGTAGTCCTTCACATTTCCAAAGATTTCATGCTTTCGTTCCACATCTATTTTAAAGGAATTCAAAAACGTATAAAGGGATGCTGAAAAAACCATAAAGATAATATCGCAAATTGAAAATAAAAAACATAAGTTTAAGAAACCTTTCCAAGTAATAGGAATTCAAAGCATGTGACTGAATGAAAAAAATTAATAAATAATTGAATAAAAATTTAAATAAATCTTGATATCCTGGTTTGAATCTTGAGGCAGATTTCCCATATTCATAATGTACAACTGCATAATTTTACTGAATAATTTATTACACTTCAACTTGCATACTTAAGAGGCCATGAGCGGGATCATATTTGGAAAGGTTTTTTTGCTGAGTCGATAACTCAAAAACGGTTTTTTGGATCGGTATAAAACGAGGACAGACTTCCAGAGGACGTTTGATTCTACAGTCTAGTTCCTAAATTGTAGATAGTGACTCATTGTACATTTTCAGGTTTTTACTGTATTTGAAAATGAGGGATATGAGAAAGTGGGAAAGTAAAACTTGATTTAAAACCTAAGTACTTAGCTGTTCCATTTCTAGTCACTTTTTTAATCTTCTTAAGAAATTAAGCATTTTATTCACTAGGAAATATAACAATGTTTGCCCGTTTCATTCTGAAAATAAGTTGAGTTTTTTTCTTATAATAAGAATCTTATATAAGGAATAGGTATTTGACTCACTTTTGGCAGTTTTTACAGTAGTTTTGAAACAGTTTCTGAACTGAAGTATCTTTATGCAATTATTTTTTTACTTACTCTCACTTATACAGTTATTGGACATGAAGATATGGGATAGTACAAGCATCAATAATATTTTGTGAACATCTTCTGGATATTCTTCATCAGGAACATGTTCAGTAGGATCCTTTGAGTAGCTTAAAGCATTACTCACTATATAAGCTTTTGTAACATTTTGGGCAGCATCTACTACTATTACATTATAACCGTACACCTGGAATTTTGAATAGTATTATTGAAATATTTGACAAATTCATTATTTCAGTACATCTTTCAAAATTTTCGTAGCAGTCTCTATGATTTGTTGAAAATTAGGCCCAGCTTTAGGTAGTACATTTTTTTTAATTTCAGATCTTTTGAAACTCATATGCTCGCCCGCACGATTAACTATGTACCTGACCAAATCATTGACTTGTTCATCAGTATTGCAATTTATTTCTTCAAAAGATTCTTCCAAAGTTCGTTGAGTCAAAATACGACTATTTTGGGTTTGTTGAGAACGCTGAGATTTTCGTGGCATGATTTTAGAACAATGATCAAATCTTTGTATGCTATGTCTCGAATATAATTTGAAACATACTTATTTTCAAATTGCTAAAATAGAAAAATAAAACATCTATAAAAATGTAAACGAACCTCAGTCCTCACAACTTATAACATAACACATAACCTAAAACGACAAAACGCCTAAAGGTGAGTTCCGAATTATCGTCGTTGCTCGTCGCACGCATTCTGATTGGCGAATATGTGAATCGCGTCAGAAATTCGCCAATCAAAATGCGTGACGCAGAAATTAAAATTGATGCATTGGAAACTCACCTTTAATAGCTCTCTCTCTCTTTCGTTTATTGGCCGTTACTTCCAGTGAGGTGCAATTAGCCATCCTTTAATAGCTAAATGCCAAATTAAAATTCTTAAACTGCGCATGCTCGCATGCATTGAGGCGTGATTGGTCACTGTAATGACAGGAAAACAAATTCACGCATTTTCGACTCAGTTCGCCTTATTGTCTTGATCTTGATACGATACACATTCGAAAAAGTACCCTGTTATAAACAGGCAAGCTAGGTTAGCTTGCTCAAGTTGGGTTTGTGTGTTAATCGCGAGCGAAAAAACAATGATCTTGTATCAATTGTATTGTAATCAACGATCACTAACGCTCTCAGAGTAATAAAAGACAATAGAGTGGCTTTTTCCATCCTTGTCTTGAAGGCAACGTAACTTCATTTGTTTACAAGAGAGGGCCTTATACATGTTAAATCAGTATTAAATCGGGTAGTTTCGTATACGCCCTCTCATTTCATCCGGATAAAGTGGTAATTCTTCGCTTGTATTATGGTCGCACTTACTCTAAATGTAAACAAACTGTCCATAACGTTTCACCACCCGTCACCCCCTCGACCAATAATTGTATAGAAAAGGATAGTTCATGTTCACTTCAAAACAGGTATTTGTGTAGGGATAGGCATGGCATCTCTATGTCTTTTATTAGTCTGAGATCACGCCCCAATACAACTTAACGCATGCGCAGTTCAAGATTTTAATTCGACATTTAGGCGCTCGTGAAAACTAGAACGAGGTAACGGGCAAGTTTTTAAATTCATCGATGGATAATGCGCATTCGTGCTGTCATTGTCATTTTCCATCAGTTAAATAAGGATGCAATGCTCATCGACGGATCCATCGATGAATTTAAAAACTTGCCCAACGCTGGTAACCACACCACACACCACAGAACTCTTAAAGTCTCGTTCATACACTTGCGAATATTCGCAATTTTTTTGCGATTCGCAAATCGCACAAAAACCACCGTAGGAACGTTTATAATTATATAGCAAAAAATTGCGGCATTGAGATTAGACATTGTTGTTTGTTTTTTCCTTTCATTCAAATATTCAAATAGTCCAACATGGAGGAATTTGGTTGTAAAAGATATTGCTCGTTGTTTTCCAAATGATATTTTCCATATATCTCAAATATAATTCGTATAAGGTAATATTTTCCCGTTTGGTATGTGAAAGACATCGATGTCCTGTACCTTCAACAAATAATAAAAAATAACGCAGTTGTTATGGTATAGATCAACAGACCTATTCAGTTCAATGTGCAACCTCTATCCGAGACAGTGAAAAATCAAAAGAGCCATAGGCTAAGTTGAATAGGGCAAATAATATACAAATAAACATATTATTAACCCAGTCAGTTAGCCCATCTGCAGAAGGTAGGTAACGTTTCTATATCTGAATTTAAATTTTGTCCCATCCGTGGACAATAGTTCGTCGAACTGAGAGCTCACTCGAAAATTATTGATATAAATTCATTGGGGGATCTAGATGTGGTAAGTGCCGAAGATACATGAAGTACATCCAGGCTAAACCGGCCAGATTACATTGTTCACAATGCGATGAAACTTTCAATTTACCGCAGAATGGAATAGTGAAATTATTTAGAGAGTTGAAATGCCCGTTAGACGATTTTGAATTACTCTGCTGGACTATGGGAAACAAAGGCAAGAGTTTTGTCTTTTGCCCCTATTGTTATAATAACCCTCCGTTCAAGTAAGTAGAACCTACAGTTGGATGACACATTTTCATTTATTTTATACATCATCAGCTCCTGATGATGCTAGCTTTGTTGTCGAAACGCGCATTCAGTGAAATTGACACAGTTTTGGTGTTCGGGTGGTTTTAAATGTCTCTTTATTTGTATTAAAAGGTTCCAAATATTCATATACGAGGTGTTCCAGAATAAAAAGGAAAAATTCCTCAGTTGCTTTCAATGCGAAAAAAAAAAAACTGTCCTCTAAGATGGGTATTAACTAAATTATAGGGACTAACTCACTAACGCCTCGACATTTCTCCATGTAATTTGATAGCATTCGGTTTAAAATTGTGATTAACATGTTTGTAACTTCAAACAGGAGCGTAAGGCTACTCTCAATCGATCCTCCCTAACTTCACGCCACTGGATTGATGAAGATTTTGTCGTCTTTTTCTTTCCATAAATTATGATAATTTAATTGTTGAACTTCAATGTATTTTTACACATAGTTATCATCATTCATATTTTTCAGAGATATGAAAAAAGGTTTTGGCTGCAACTCATGTTCACATCCTACTTGCTCCTATAGTCTAAATTCCAATGGGATTTGTAATTGTGCTGAGTGTGAATTTGGAATACTAGTTCTGGATCCATCTTCTGGACCGAAATGGAAATTGGGATGTAACAGGTAGGTTAGGTTAGGTTTAAATGTGAGTGAGCCCATATCAGGCCCTCCACTGCGGCCAATGGCATATTGTGGCTCATGTAACAGGTAGGAAACTTTACAAAGAACATATGTGTGACTAACTCGAATGAACTAATACTTAGGCTTATGCCTGGCGTATATTTCACTAGGTAAATCTTGTATGTCAGGTTGGCGATAACATACATGGATTCTAGTCTTGACCTGAGAATTTTCCCTATTTCCATATAAGTATTATCGTTGTTTGATAATACAGAAGATAGTTAGGCAGTAACTGTAGAAAGAGTGTTTGATGCAATCGCGCGTGACATCTAGGTTCTTTTAATAGAACCTTCCAAAAATTGCATAATTTATGGCACTGTACTAGTACGCCACCTGGATGGAATGTGAATCTTATAAGGAATTTCTGGAATTTCTTCCCGTTTTCGTTAACCATCTCATAATTTAATAATTTGTGAAACTTTGGACGATTTGCTCGGACAGGGTCGGACTTATGTATTTGGAACAAAATATACTTCAAAGTTATAGTAATTTATTGCAAGAAAGTTGTACTGGTGACCGATCGTTCATAACTAATAAAGACAATAGAATGTTGTGTCAAGTTTTACGAACTTTTTTGGTAAAGATTTGTGTTACTGGAAATCCGTTTTAAAAAATGAACATCGCGATTTTGTGCCATTAGGCAATTCTTGTTTTGCGAAAACGGTCTGTTTGCCAAGTTGGTCATTTCGGATTACTGGAAATCTGATATAGAGATGAATCGAAGTGGACATTACTCTATTCAATATGGCGGTTCTTGCTGTGACACTTGGCGGACTGGGCCCGTAACCTATTAGTCGATGTAGGTGACTTTGCGGAAATGCCTGTTGCCAAGTTAGGGGAGCGTTATAAAAGTTTTGATTGAAGTATATTAATATAACTCTTCAACCAATTCTAAAGGCGTTTACAATTTTTGTTTTCCGGAAATGCTCTGTTGTCAAGTTGGTCACTTCCGATTACTAGATATCAGATATAAAGATGGATCGAAGTGGACATCAGGCAGTTCTTGCTATGACATTTTGACTTTGAAGAAATGCGATGTTGCCAAGTCAGGGGAGCAGAAAACCATTAGGAAGAGCTTTATAAAAGTTTTGATTGGAGAATATATTAATATATATCTTCAGCCAATTCTGACGGTATCTACAATTTTTGTTTTGCGGAAGTGCGTTGTTGCCAGTTGGTCACTTTGGATTACTCAATATATGTAATGAAATTCTATTCTATAAAAAACTTGTTCCTTATTGCACTACAGTGTTTTGTAATCATAAACATTGAAATCGACGCCATATTTAGTTGATTTTCTAAGAGATTTGCTCTAGAAAAATGTTGAAGGTGCGTTACTGACAAAAATAGTTTGAATTTTAACACTTTTGTATGTTTGGGATATGCTGTTTGAATAAATATCTATCTATCTTACTGTGATGACTAAAGCAGCAAATTTTTTCCTCTTGAGTCTACTCATAAACTTGTTCTTCATAAATTTTTATATGTCTCAATAACATATTTTTTAGGTGTGATACCATAATCAACCTGTTTGATGATGCCCAAAAAATAACCGTCCTCGACGATAATTGTGAATGTGGCTCTCAATTCGTTAACGTAGAGTACAAGCAAGAAAAAACCAAACTCCCGAAAGGGGCAACCGAGGCGAAAGGTTGCGTCTTCTGCAATCCTGATTTTTCGAGATTAGTCGATAGGCCTAAGGTGGCTGTGAATACCCGACCGCGTACCTTTAGAGGTGGTAGGATCGCTGGAGGAAGAGGTAGAGGAAGGGGAGGTAGGGGCAGACAGCCCAAAGATAAAATGGCACAACTGGCAGCATATTTTGTTTGAAAATAATTTTTTTGTTGGGTGTCACGTTAGTGAATTACTTTGTATTCAGCTTTTGCTGGTTCGAATGGAGATTTGTTGAACATTTTCTGAGAATGAAGCTTTATTTTTAACTTTTTCTTTGCTAATTTTATTAAACTATGTGAAATATTTCCAGAATATTACTTTTATAACATAACATATAATATGTTTTAATATTTATAATGACTGCAAATATTGTTTTTTTTTGTATTGTATGACTTTATGTGAAGGTTTAATCTTGTTGAATTCGAAATGAAATATATGAATTCATGTGAATTAACGAACATTCTAATTATTCTCTTACATTCTCCTTGAATTATATAATGTGGAATAACCTGAGATTGCTGAATTGAATTCGAAGGACACAATAACCTCAAGGATTACCGAGGTCTCACCTTTTTAAGTACGATTCCTAGCAGTTTCTCGTATCATCAGAAAAAAGATTCTGCAGTCGCTAGGCTTTGAACCCTGACTACCAGCAGCGAATTACTGAAAAGCGGTGCTTCTAATCACTCGGCTACCTGATTCTTAATAGAAATAAAATTACTAGATGTCCATGATTCGTTTAAATGCAGGTTTTACAGAGTTCGTATTCTTGGGCTTACCCTGTATTATCACATAAAAGAGTAGAAAATAACCTACATTACACATCTAAAGAAATTATTTTTTACTTTTTAGTGCATTTGAATATAAGCTTGTCTTAATTTTTTTAAATTATTTCGTTAGATCTCTCATTTTCTGGGAGCTCTGCTAAAGTTGTATAAATTCAGAGTTAAAAAAAGAGTCCAAAAGAAGGGAGACGACATAATCGCCTTTGTCAAGTTTCATGTAAACATATAATCCACAAGTAAATTTGTTGCTGTTTCCAAAGACTTATTTTTCCTAATGTTGGCTTGTGGTAAGTATAGTGTATTTATCATCGAAATCTGTAATTTGTGTAACAGAAAGATATCTAGCTAGAATATTGGAAAGCTACCTGTTTGCACACGTAAAGGAGGAGCCAAAGGAGGAGCCGAAGGAGGAATGATAATATTTGAAATTCTCTTTTAAATACTCATGGGTGCATTCTGGATTTTTTTTGTTAATATTTCAATTTTAATTTTCAATCCAAAATATATCTCGACTAGATATTTTCAACGACTGATCAAGTGGTATCGATACATTTCGAGGAGGGGGGTTAGAACCCCTGAAACCCCTCCTTGGTGCTACTGTACATGAGTTTGATGAATTATTACCAAAATGTGTCACTAGCCTTCGTAGTTATCCTAGCCACATCACCTCCTACAATATATGAGGGATGATTTTTTTCCATGACTTGCTACTCATGGGCGCATTCAGGTTTTTTTTTGGAGGGGGGATAATTTTTCAATTCAAAATGCAGAATTCCAAAATACATTCGACAAAATATTTTCAATGAATAATCAAGTGGCGTTAATAAATTTCGGGGAGGGGTGTCAAAACCCCCTGAATCACCTACTTGATGGTACTGTATTACTAAAATGTGTCACTAGAGTCAGCATATTTTTGAGAAATAAGAGGCAACGCATTGCTAATTCCTATATCCTGTCAGTAATGCATACATTTTTATTTTTGTTGTCCAATGATACCAACCTCTTACTAAAATAGTTATTTTTGTATCTAGTGTGCGAAATGCTTCTTGGTGATCGAAAACTGATTTTTTTTAACGAGTCGCAGCCGATTACCAAAGTATTTCGCGCACTATATACAAAAATAACTATTTTAGTAAGAGGTTGGTATCATTGGACAACAAAAATAAAAAATAGCGAACGAAACGAAAGCAATGTATGCATTACTGACAGGATATAGGAATTAGCAATGCGTTTGCCTATTATTTCTCAAAAATATGCTGACTTTAGTGACACTTCTTAGTAATACAGTACCATCAATGAGGTGATTCAGGGGGTTTTAACCGTCAAAAAATAAAATAAGGTAGTGTAAAATTTTGTCACAATTTGAAAAGTGTTAAAAGACCTTAATTATTGTTAAACGGTCTTAATTATTGCTAAACATTTAGAAATGAATGATTACTTGGATTTTTGCTTGATTGAGGACATTTAAAGTTAAAATATAGTTTAGAAATACGTATTTCGCGCATGGTATAAAAAAGGGTTACTTCGCATATTGTTATCAATGCGCGAACCTTGTAATTTTTTGACGTTTGTAGAAAATAGTCTTTTTTGGAATTCGAAATGAATTGCAAACAAATTATAAATTCTTGGGATGTTTATAGGACTTATGATTATCAAGATGTCAATGCCAATGAAATAAAAGTTCAGTTTACCTCTATTTCCATTACAAAATACAGAAGTAGGTATATATAATTCTAATAATAGCATCTGACGTTAATTCTCTAAACAAAATAATAACACCCTTGAATAGTAGTTTCTTCATTAACGACTTCATTATTTATATATTTATATTATAACCTATGACCTAAGATAACATTTACACTACAATATTAAATTTGTGTCAAAATAATCAGTTTACACACAATGGCTCCTAGAAGGACTTTTCAAACAATTTTCCTGTGTTTTTTCATAAGTTTGGTGATATCCTGCAGTGAAAATTCATTCTACAACGTCAAAGTGACTTTAAAGGGTGCAAAAGACATAACAAATATCTCAGGGTGTTTCGAACCTAATGAAGATCTGGTGGACGTATCTTATATTCAGATTATTGATGAACAAATACCAGTTTTGAAGAAAGATGCTATAAACAGTTTATCTAAGCTCTCAGACATCAAGCTGGAGAATAATGCCATTATCGAAATAAAACCAGGAGCTTTCCGTAACCTAACAAATTTGTATCTTCTCAAAATCAGATACAATAGCATCAAAACTATCCAGGAAGGGGTTTTCAACGAGCTACCCTTGACAGAACTGAGTCTGACAAACAACAGCATAGAGATCATTCACCCGAAAGCTTTTGATGATATGCCCAATTTGAGTGTCCTGTTCCTCAATGAAAATAAAATCACCGTTCTGTCAACCGATTGGTTCAAAAACAGCCCCAGTGTAGCGATGCTCAATTTCGAGAAAAACTACATAACGACAATTCCCTTGAAGGTGTTTCAGAATGTACGAGGCGAGCACTTAATCAGTAACATCAACGTACTGACCAACGTTTTGTTGAATGACAATGCAATCAGAAAAATTGAGGATGGCGCGTTCAATGCCCTCGAAACGTTGGGTTGGCTGTTCCTTCACAAGAATGAAATAGAGGATATCAGTGAGGAGAGTTTGGGGTCCTTGAGGGCTATAGAGTGGGTGAGGTTGGATCATAATAAGCTCAAGTGCGTTCCGGAAAAACTCGTACAGATTTCTCCTAAAATCGTTTACTATCTTCAGTCCAATCCTTTGTCAGAGTTTTGTATCAAGAAGTATAATATAACGAAAGTTATATAATGTTATATTTGTCACAGAAATGAATGGTTTTTTCGAATGAATGGACTAATCACAATGATGAGAGTAGGATATTTACCTGATATGTACCTCCTAAGATATTTAATTTTGATATTTTGTACCCGCACTTATTATATAATAATAATAATAACGTTTATTATTCATAATTCATTGCTACAATAAGTAAAAAATGTATACCCATTTCTTAATAACTATTGTTATCAGAGATACAGTGTTTTTTTTAAGTAACTTTATAACATTATAAAAGGGTATATTTATATACTTATGATTTCTATGCAAGCAATAATCAAACAGTTTAAAACTGGTATGAGACAATTCTATTTTTCAAAATTATTTCGAAATTTTTTGAGAAAATACTTAATAAGGCTATTATTGGTCTGTAATTTCCAGGTTCTTGCGCGTCTCCACTTTTATAAATAGGTCTAACTGATGCATGTTTTAGTTCGTCTGGGAAAATACCTTTCATGAAATAATGATTAATTAATTTAGTAAGAGGTCCTACTAAAATGTCTTTCAATTCAAAAATATCCCTAGTAATAAAATTGTCAGGATCAGGACATGTTCTTTTGAGACTTCTTATTATTTCAAATATTTCAGTTTCGAAAGTTGGAAATAAATGCATTGAGGAATTGTTATGAAGTGGAGAATTATTTTCAGTAGGTATGTTGTTATAGAAAAATTTCAAATCATTGGCTATGTTCTCACCAACGCTGGAAAAGTGTATATTCATTAAATCTGCTATTTCCAGGTTATTAGTAATGATATTACCATGCAATTGTAATGATTCAACATCCCTATTTACATTAAATTTTTTTCTCAAACAATAATTCAATACGTCCCACATTTTCTTTGGATTGCCTTGAGAATTTTGTATTCCAAGGAAAGTGTGTTGAAAAACTTCACAGTGATTTAAATATTTTTCAATTTTATTGTAGTTACGAGGATGTCTTGAAAAATTCTCCGCTAACTATTATAGAAGCAAACAATATTTGAAATTCAAAGAGAATTTACGACCTTTTAATTAAACTTTTTTCTACTTGAGGAAAGATATGGTACTCGGACGGAACCAGATCTGGTGACTAAGGGGGGTGTTCGAGTAATTCAAACCCCAAAATATGAATAGTAGGCCTTGGAGAACTAGAGTGTATTCATTCCGTCGATCGCTACTTTGTTTCTGGGTCACTGTTTTAGGGCAGGTCAACAAACCGCCTTAGGTACTCAACTAGTTGAAAAGAAGTGTTATATTTTTTACTCTTTATTCGTGTAAATCAAATTTATTGAAGTGTGTCCAGTCCAGTGTCCAAAACTTACTTGTATCGATTTTTTCTCTCAGAACTCAGAATCGAAAGAAGTGAAGGGATTCCATGTGATATGCCGAGTTGGGATCGTTTCCGGTGATATAGGAAGTGATAGTGCAGGATGAAATTTTGAAATTTTTTCGAATGTCGGAACACAACAATACTGCCAAGTTTAAATCTCATACTCTTGAAACTCTTGAGAGCTTGAAGTAAGTGAATCAAGAAACATTTTCTTGGTGAATTCAAATGTAACTGGGACAAAATATTCAAGAATTGATGTTTACTATAATTTTTCACAATTGCGAAAACAGAAAATACCAAACATTAAACTTGTATTATTGTATTCGAAATAAATAAAACAAAACACACATGAGCTCGAGTATAAAAGATATGAATACTGCTGAAATTATTGTTCCATCTCAATAGGTATTTGTAGACCTACCCTATGATTTTCAAATTGCTGTTGGTTGGCAACTTTGAACTGGTTTACCCATGAACTTGGTATTCTATCTTTGTACATCTGGAAAGTGGAAGGTACACCATTAAAATGCGAAAATCGAAATGATGACAACTCTTCTTTATAATATTTGTTAGTGATATCACAAAATTTTGTTCAACCCCAAATCAAATCATTCAATATGTTGATGATACCAGCATTCTCATGTCAAATACTCAAATCTCTTTAAAACCGGCAACAAAGCATCTCATGAGTTAAATCAGTATTGTAAAGAAAATGGTCTAGACTTAAATGTGACCAAAGCCCATTTCATGCGCTTTCTGCCAAAAAATGTTTCACCTGATTATGAACCATATTTACACATAAATGGAAAATCCATCGAGTGTTGAAACTATAAATTTTTTAGGAATAACATTAGATTCCAAGCTCACCTGGGAGGCTCAAATAAATAACAAAATTGCCAAGCTAAGTACTTACTGTTATATAAAAAATTAAGAGATACTATGTCTTTTCATATACTAAAACTTCTTTATTATGGTTTGGTACAATCAACTTTGCAATATGGTCTTATATTCTGGGGTTCATCACCATATTTGGATAAAGCATTCATAGCTCAGAAAACATTTTTGAGAGCTATGTATAATATGTCTCCTGCCACATCATGTAAACCACTTTATAAAAAAGCCGAGATTCTAACGTTACCTAGTCTTCTTATTTTACAATTGGACTTGTATATTAAAGAAAATGAGCATGCTTTTAACAAAAATGAAGACGTACATTCACAAGATATAAAACAAATATTCATCAACCTTTATCAAGGCTAGGTATAGGTCAACATTCACCAGGGCACTTTGGAGTCAAGTGCTTCAATAAGTTTAGTAACATAATGAATATTCAATCAAAGACAAATAAAAACTTCAAGCAAAAAGTCCAGACATTTTTGGCTGACCATATATTTTATAGTGTACGGGAATTCCTCAAATTTTAAAAATTTGTTCTGTATTTTAACATATTTCTAGCGTCTTTGTCTTTTTTTATATTTTTAAAATTTTTATTTTCTTATCATAAGCTAAATAGTCGGATAGGATTGTACAGTTTATATTTTGTTATGTATGATGTAAAATTCTCATAGACGAATAAATGTTTTTCTTCTTCTTTCTTTTATTCAACAAAAATTAGTGCAATGTTCACAGACTATTCATGTTTAAATGTGTAACTGTCTCTAACGAGCAACTTAATTTCCCAGTGAACTGCAACTTGGGGCACTTTTACCTCTTTAATAGGAAGGCTGATATTTTTTTTACAGAAACAATTCACCAGAGAAATAAGGACGGATTAGGATATCTTGAACCATTATGAAAATTGTTCTTTCATTTGTTTTACAGGTATATTTTACAGATATTTCGAAACTGAGTTGCTTAAAAAAAATGTGAACTCTATTACTCTTATTCGACATATTTGACATTTGAAGAGATCTGCCAGCTTCGAATTTTTCTTTGAGGGCTTTCATAATATGTGTAATACATAATATCTTGCAATTTGAATTGCCAAATTGTTGAAACTTTCAAAAATCTCAGGGGAGGGAGAAAACACTGCTTAGTGTATCAAATCTTATGTCAGGATAGGTTTTTATAATACTGATTATAAGACATGATCTTTATTTTCAGTTAGCTAAACAAATATTCTGTTTTGGAATATCTACCCTAGATTTTAGATTTTTTCCTGATGTTCAATAGTAATAGTAGAAGTTTGATAAGACTCCCAATTCTTGAACAATTGAAGATGAAATAAATCAAAATCAAATATCAAGACCTACCATACCTACCTTGCATACGAAATTCAAAATATCATGCTTGGATATTTCTTTTTCAGCTCTAGATCCCCATGATAATGAATTCTTCTTTGAGAACTGATCCATCTCAATGTTCAAGTACTTTTTGTTCTTCATTGTAATATTAATGTAGTCCTTCACATTTCCAAAGATTTCATGCTTTCGTTCCACATCTATTTTAAAGGAATTCAAAAACGTATAAAGGGATGCTGAAAAAACCATAAAGATAATATCGCAAATTGAAAATAAAAAACATAAGTTTAAGAAACCTTTCCAAGTAATAGGAATTCAAAGCATGTGACTGAATGAAAAAAATTAATAAATAATTGAATAAAAATTTAAATAAATCTTGATATCCTGGTTTGAATCTTGAGGCAGATTTCCCATATTCATAATGTACAACTGCATAATTTTACTGAATAATTTATTACACTTCAACTTGCATACTTAAGAGGCCATGAGCGGGATCATATTTGGAAAGGTTTTTTTGCTGAGTCGATAACTCAAAAACGGTTTTTTGGATCGGTATAAAACGAGGACAGACTTCCAGAGGACGTTTGATTCTACAGTCTAGTTCCTAAATTGTAGATAGTGACTCATTGTACATTTTCAGGTTTTTACTGTATTTGAAAATGAGGGATATGAGAAAGTGGGAAAGTAAAACTTGATTTAAAACCTAAGTACTTAGCTGTTCCATTTCTAGTCACTTTTTTAATCTTCTTAAGAAATTAAGCATTTTATTCACTAGGAAATATAACAATGTTTGCCCGTTTCATTCTGAAAATAAGTTGAGTTTTTTTCTTATAATAAGAATCTTATATAAGGAATAGGTATTTGACTCACTTTTGGCAGTTTTTACAGTAGTTTTGAAACAGTTTCTGAACTGAAGTATCTTTATGCAATTATTTTTTTACTTACTCTCACTTATACAGTTATTGGACATGAAGATATGGGATAGTACAAGCATCAATAATATTTTGTGAACATCTTCTGGATATTCTTCATCAGGAACATGTTCAGTAGGATCCTTTGAGTAGCTTAAAGCATTACTCACTATATAAGCTTTTGTAACATTTTGGGCAGCATCTACTACTATTACATTATAACCGTACACCTGGAATTTTGAATAGTATTATTGAAATATTTGACAAATTCATTATTTCAGTACATCTTTCAAAATTTTCGTAGCAGTCTCTATGATTTGTTGAAAATTAGGCCCAGCTTTAGGTAGTACATTTTTTTTAATTTCAGATCTTTTGAAACTCATATGCTCGCCCGCACGATTAACTATGTACCTGACCAAATCATTGACTTGTTCATCAGTATTGCAATTTATTTCTTCAAAAGATTCTTCCAAAGTTCGTTGAGTCAAAATACGACTATTTTGGGTTTGTTGAGAACGCTGAGATTTTCGTGGCATGATTTTAGAACAATGATCAAATCTTTGTATGCTATGTCTCGAATATAATTTGAAACATACTTATTTTCAAATTGCTAAAATAGAAAAATAAAACATCTATAAAAATGTAAACGAACCTCAGTCCTCACAACTTATAACATAACACATAACCTAAAACGACAAAACGCCTAAAGGTGAGTTCCGAATTATCGTCGTTGCTCGTCGCACGCATTCTGATTGGCGAATATGTGAATCGCGTCAGAAATTCGCCAATCAAAATGCGTGACGCAGAAATTAAAATTGATGCATTGGAAACTCACCTTTAATAGCTCTCTCTCTCTCTTTCGTTTATTGGCCGTTACTTCCAGTGAGGTGCAATTAGCCATCCTTTAATAGCTAAATGCCAAATTAAAATTCTTAAACTGCGCATGCTCGCATGCATTGAGGCGTGATTGGTCACTGTAATGACAGGAAAACAAATTCACGCATTTTCGACTCAGTTCGCCTTATTGTCTTGATCTTGATACGATACACATTCGAAAAAGTACCCTGTTATAAACAGGCAAGCTAGGTTAGCTTGCTCAAGTTGGGTTTGTGTGTTAATCGCGAGCGAAAAAACAATGATCTTGTATCAATTGTATTGTAATCAACGATCACTAACGCTCTCAGAGTAATAAAAGACAATAGAGTGGCTTTTTCCATCCTTGTCTTGAAGGCAACGTAACTTCATTTGTTTACAAGAGAGGGCCTTATACATGTTAAATCAGTATTAAATCGGGTAGTTTCGTATACGCCCTCTCATTTCATCCGGATAAAGTGGTAATTCTTCGCTTGTATTATGGTCGCACTTACTCTAAATGTAAACAAACTGTCCATAACGTTTCACCACCCGTCACCCCCTCGACCAATAATTGTATAGAAAAGGATAGTTCATGTTCACTTCAAAACAGGTATTTGTGTAGGGATAGGCATGGCATCTCTATGTCTTTTATTAGTCTGAGATCACGCCCCAATACAACTTAACGCATGCGCAGTTCAAGATTTTAATTCGACATTTAGGCGCTCGTGAAAACTAGAACGAGGTAACGGGCAAGTTTTTAAATTCATCGATGGATAATGCGCATTCGTGCTGTCATTGTCATTTTCCATCAGTTAAATAAGGATGCAATGCTCATCGACGGATCCATCGATGAATTTAAAAACTTGCCCAACGCTGGTAACCACACCACACACCACAGAACTCTTAAAGTCTCGTTCATACACTTGCGAATATTCGCAATTTTTTTGCGATTCGCAAATCGCACAAAAACCACCGTAGGAACGTTTATAATTATATAGCAAAAAATTGCGGCATTGAGATTAGACATTGTTGTTTGTTTTTTCCTTTCATTCAAATATTCAAATAGTCCAACATGGAGGAATTTGGTTGTAAAAGATATTGCTCGTTGTTTTCCAAATGATATTTTCCATATATCTCAAATATAATTCGTATAAGGTAATATTTTCCCGTTTGGTATGTGAAAGACATCGATGTCCTGTACCTTCAACAAATAATAAAAAATAACGCAGTTGTTATGGTATAGATCAACAGACCTATTCAGTTCAATGTGCAACCTCTATCCGAGACAGTGAAAAATCAAAAGAGCCATAGGCTAAGTTGAATAGGGCAAATAATATACAAATAAACATATTATTAACCCAGTCAGTTAGCCCATCTGCAGAAGGTAGGTAACGTTTCTATATCTGAATTTAAATTTTGTCCCATCCGTGGACAATAGTTCGTCGAACTGAGAGCTCACTCGAAAATTATTGATATAAATTCATTGGGGGATCATAGTATATTCATATCTCCCTAACGTAATTGTAATAATCTCCCTGAACTTAATTAGGAACATTATTTGAGGAACACTACTTTTTATTATTACCACGCTTATATTAACTCGCTCTGAAAAAAAAAGTCACGGTCAACCAATTTTTAGACAACTTCTAATCGTCCGACTAATTTGAAATTCCGGTGACAATGCATTATGATATTTTTGTTAGAGGATAAAACAAAAGGGCGGTTCCAATATGGCGGACGAGTTTTGTAATTATGATCCGATTCTATTCAAAATTAGTATCTGGAATTTTTGGGGGGCGAAGATAATGATTCTTCTGTTGGACCTATATTGATGAAAAAAAAAATTAAATAGCGAAATGTATTCGGATATGTTGAAGAATCAATCCATTTATAACAGAAGCAGTAGAATATGGTAACTTTCTGCTTGATAAGTAGCAGCTGTATTTTCAGCAGGACGGTGCTTCCCCTCATTATGTTCTACCTGTGAGAGAGTGGCCGAACAATGCATTTCCAAATATATGGATAAGTCTTAAAGAAGTTATAGAATGGCCACCTAGGTTTCCCCATATACTTAAGAAGAACTTCGACATAGAATCTCTGAAGAGTACCGATTACTTGCAGGATATACTTTCCATAACATTATACATCAGTATCGGAAACTTTTCATCTGGGGTATAGACAGAAATCTACGCGAGCAACAAGGAACGCAAATAATAACACATAAACAAGAGAGACGCACTACCTCCTGGTATCCCACCCGACGCAATAACGGACCACGAGGCAATGCGACACAGCACACACAGCGAACAAGAGCACGTCGATATCCCTTCCTAGAGAGGAGAAATTGTAATGCTCTCTCAACATATAGCAAGGTTTTCTTTACGCTCTCATGAAACAACCATACCCAAGATGAAAACTTTTCGATACATACGAACTGGGGTGCTATTCTTGACCGTTCGCAATATGAGCGAGTGATCGTATCTTTACATTCTGAGTTACTGATAGCATTTCAACGTCTTCCAGAGAACATCAGAATGTGAGTCTACGAGTCCACGTCATCATTGCGAATGGACAAGAATAGCACCCCTGTAACCCATGACCTCCCAGCCAGCCATCGTGTGACATCAAGAATTATGTGATGTAACAATGTTGCGAAGTTACCTATATTCGACGTATATTTGATTTACAGTCACAATAACACATCACAAACAGAAAAAAATGTGATGTGGCGCAGCAACATTCATCAGACCACACCTATTCATGGACGTCAACAAATCTACCAAGTCGTGATATCACATTTAGACATGTGTGAGACGAAAATTATAGGATACACACCACCGTGGTGTGCGAACTCGTAACAAAGTTAGCAGTCTTTCTTTGTTTCTCGACGAGAGGGTGTTGCGCGTTCTTTCATAAGCGAACATAACCTAGAAATCGGCGTTCAAATCTTGTGTTTATCGAACGATAATCTTTGGATTAGACTTTTGGCATTTGAATTTCGATAAAAAATAATAGTGTGTCTAGTTTAAAAGGATTTCAATAAGTTTTGTAATGTTTCTTCATGGAATTGTTAATTGTATTTAGTTTAATTCTCGTACTTAATCGCAAACACATGAGTTTTTTAGATTTGAATTTGTTTTTACCAAATATTTACGATATGCCTAAGGTGCCCACACTGGTGCTAACTGTTATTATACATATGAAGATGCAAATAGAGGTGCTGTACGCAAATGTCTGTCAGAAGTTTGGATGATTGTTAGTAGATGAACATTGTTTTCGAGGTTCAAAGTGATAGATAGATAGATATAGGCCTTTATTTTCCAAAATACATTACAGAGAAAGTATATACATATGTACACATCTATATCTTTACTGTAGGTATTTGGAATAACGCCGAGGATCAGATGACCCATGTACATAGTACCTGGATCCTTCTTATTATTCCCAAGCGGTTGGTTGTATTACATTGAATAGGTAGTACACACCCCAGAGGTCGTCAACACTCTCGGCGCCCCTTTTTCAGTGTGTAGAGAAAATCGTGATTTAGAAAACTATGAGTAGCAGTTGATATCACAGTGTGACTTATTTGTGATATGAAATGTGGACTTGTATAACACCTGTTAGTGACTTTCTATGTGACGTTGCACTTCATATCTGAAAGACATCACAATGATTTTCCTTGAGGCGGACATTTTCACATTGCCTCAATATATTGGAGAAATGTTTGTGACTTCAAATGCGATGTCGCCTTTGCATGTTTCTTGTATTGCATGGTTGGCTGGGCTGCTACAAATTATTTTTTGTACAACTGACATTAAAAATGACGTTTTTAATTCATTGACACATGAACTAAAAACTGACGTTTTCACAAAATCACTTTTAACACTAGTGTTAAAAGTACTTTTAACACTAGTGTTGTAGTGTTAAAAGTAAAATGACAGATGAGATGATGGATACTCAGTAATATAGATCTCTCTAATAGAAACACTTCAATCAGATATTATAATCAGAACACCTACTCAAGAGGAATCGTTTATAAAAGTTCACACATGTATTTGGTCGTTTGCGCAATTGATAATACTAATTCCTTTTGAAGTTACAAACGAAGTAGTATTTAGTCCAACTGTAGAATGTCCTTCATCACTGACAAATAATGACATTCATAAATAAAGTGCGTTGGGGTTTATTATATTTGAAGTATCTGTCAGTCAGCCTTGTAATCCAAAGATCGTGTGTTCGAATCCTTATGGATCTTATTTTTTTTTGTTTTTTTCTTACTAGCAGTAACTGTTGAACAAAAAATTTTGTATGATACATTTGTTAAAAGTGATTTTATTTTGCTCGTGGGGTTGCTCCACTCGCTAACGCTCGTTTCGCAATATTCCCCACTCACAAAATAAAATGCCACTTTTAACACTTGTATCATAAATAACTATTTTTATATAACATAGTCAATATATATCCGTCTATCTACCCTCACACAACCCTTATTCTTTCTTTCGTAGTTAATGAATATTTTGGATCAGGTTATTGAACAGTTTCGAAGAGTGCATTAGTATTATCTACTTTTTGACATGATTTTTTGGGTTTATGACCTTCCACAATCTGAAAAAAAAAAAAAAAAAAATTTTAATCCAAAGAAATCTGTTCAAGTGTAGAAGGGCAAATTAATTAATTTGCCCGATAAGTTACTGCGTTCCCAAGACTGCTGTCTTGAAAGAAATTAATTTTTGTCAGTAACGTACCCTACACTGAATTTGCCTATCTGAAAAAATGAGATCGAATTAACAAAGAATACTTTTCTTTTTTTGAAAACTGTTGACGTTTTAGAGTCAAAGAAAGGTCTTATTACCAAAATCGCAATTCAAATTCAGTTTCCTCAGCGTCTTTTTAAGAAGTTTTGATAACGGAGGCAGATACAGCCTCAAATTCAGTGTAGGGTACGTTACTGACAAAAATTAATTTCTTTCAAGACAGTAGTCTTGTGAACGCAGTAACTTATCGGGCAAATTAATTAATTTCACTTGTACAGATTTCTTTGGATTAAATTTTTTTTTTTTTTTTTTCATTTTCAGATTGTGGAAGGTCATAAACCCAAAAAATCATGTCAAGAACTGGATTGCCTCCACAAAATCAAACTTTCAATCAATATTATCTACTATTCACCACCCCACTCCACCTCTGTCTCGCCGTCTGACCCAGGATTCCCTTTCCTAAAGGCGACGACACTTTACCACCATCGTCGTGGGTTTCGATCTTTTTGTCGGGTGTAATGGCCGGTCTCAGAGAGGCGAATCACTGGCAGCTTCCCCACAATTCAAATTTCAAGAGGGTAAATTCTGCATCTCTGCGCGTCTATTTCGATTATAAATTGTTGGGAGCCTGGAAGAAATGTGGGTCCGTCAGCAGTATGATTCAAGTAGACGAAAAAAAAAATAATAAAAAATGCTCCTCTTTGGATTAGGTAGTTAGTATGTATTTTTTGTTTGAATTAAAATTCGATGGGTCACATTTAATTGAATTATTTATATTTCAGAGACAGTCTGTTATCTGTTACACGCTCGTCAGGGGAAGAAACTTGTTCTTCCGTTTCCCACTTCCACCCTGATGAAACAATATTTGATTTACAGGAGCAAACAAATTTACAATCACTTACTCAAGGTGATAACAGACATAAATAACTTCAAGCAATTTAGAAAATATGCCAAGAAACTTCTCATGGGAAAATGCTTGGAGGAATACTTGGCATATGAGTTTTAGTCTTTCCAACAATTATCAAAAATTTCCTAAAAACGGAATAGTACCCATAAAGAAATGCTCACAACTGCTATTTCTCAAATGGCAACATGTTCTTTTCACTTCGTCATGATGAAAAATGATTAATTATCAGATTACTCGTGTGAAAATTTTTGAAGAATTCCGAAAAAAATCGCAAATACAAAATGTTTTATTATGAGTGTTCTCAAAATTAGATATTCTTCAACGAAGGCAGCCATGAACATAAAAAAGCGAAACAAAAAAGCAGCATTGTTCAAATAAGTAGGACAAACTTTGACTTCGTTGAAATAATATGAGCTTTTGTGTATTGGTTTCTAATTATGTTCTAAGCCGCCTACGTTGAAGAACATTCAATTTTAGGAACACTCATCATGAAACCTGATTGTATCTTCGTTTTCTTTAGGAATTCTCCAAAACTTTTCACACGAGTGAACTGATAATTTATGGTTTTTTATCATGACAAATTGAAAAGTGCATGTTGCCGTTTAAGAAATGGCAGTTGTAAGCATTTCTTTATATCATTCCGTTTTTAGGTAATTTTTGATAAATGTTCGAATATATGGGAGCTGCAATTTTATAAGAACCTCAGTTTTCAACTGTATCGCACTTCGAAGCTTCCTCCGGTAACTTCTGATGTCTTTTGTCAGTTGTGATAATTTAAGTTTGAGTTTCATGGCCAACTTTGTTCGATTGAACAATCAACTGTATCTCCGCCATTTTTCAACCGATTTTCAATTTTGAAGAACAGTGTTATCACAAATGGCGTGCTCTTTCGAATAATGAAAAAATGTGTACAGGGTGTCATTTGAAAAAAAAAGTTTGGGGTCACTTCCGGTTAAACCGGGAGTGGTGAATTCTCAGGTGTCAAAACATGAGTATTCAAGTACTATAGCCACACACCAAATTTGAAATCTTTATCTTCAAAACTATAGAAAAATTGGGGGTCGTACCTCACCTCGTGGTCACCCGGTATATTTATACTTTTAATGCGTTTTGTTTGTAAATTCTTAATGTGTACATAGTACGAATTTATTTGTTATATTTTTTACCGTGTCACTTTTTATACAAATATGAATTCAAGAAATAGAAGCTACCCAAAACACCAAAACTACTCAGTGTGTTAGGTAGCTTCTATTTCTTGAATTTTATTCAAACCAAAGGTTCCAAACATCCATTTTCGAAAAATGTGAATGTTTTAAGTATAAGATGATTTTAGTTCGAAAATATGAATAGGGCATTCATAAAATCTGTTGTGGAATCATCTGCGACTGAAAGACAAACTTTAGTCGCTATTTTCCATCGTTCAATTTTTTTTAGTGTGTACATACCACAAATGTATAAACGAAATCTGGACTGAACTTTGTCGACAAAATGAAAAATTTTGGACAATAAAGCTTATCTATCTATCTATTTAATTGTACCTTCATTTGTGTCATCAGTTTTCTCGATGTTATGCTTTACCAGCCTATAAATTATTTTAGAAAATCCAATGGACTTGTTCATGATTTGATGTTTCAAATGTGATTTTGTGAAATTCCACATTTCCAACTGTTACTGTCCATTCGTTATGTTTTAAATATATTCTTAATGTATTCCTAACAAACGCTTGTCGTGAAAGACCCAGTACACCTACAAAGTGGAAACTAGCTCAACCGAAATTCGTTAACTTTTTCTGCCACGAATTCAATGGAAATATGTGCTCATCGTATCCACTCACATAAAATAATAGCCTAGCAGGAATTTCTGCGGCTCCACCCCTTCCTGGTCTTGCAGGAACAATGAGTTCCAGGGTTGGATTCAAGTTCAAGGTGGGGATCGATGAGTAAAGTGTTGCTACGCGATTTTCCAGACAGGTCATCGACTTGAGATTATCCAAATTTTAAAACAGTCTACGTCTACCAAGTCGTTTGAAATGATAAATCGAAGTATTTGAAGTTGCTTCATCATTTATAATTCAGAGGCGGTTGCTGAATAAAGGTTCGACAGTCGGAAGTTAGTAATTTTTTATGAGCGTTTTCATTAACGTTTTTGATGATTGGAGAGTTGTTTCGTTTCGATTTTTCATTTCCATTAAATTTGTTTCCCATTTGGGGAGTAGCAGTAGAAGCGGATGGTAATAACAATTCAGGGTACTGATAACCAAATAAGTTACAGGAATATTTTGGGATCCATCGAATATTCTTGAAAAACAAATGTACTATTCATTTAGATAACAAATGACTAACTTTGTTTACCTGACAGCCCCAACGGCAGTGATGGGGAATATTTTTTCTTTTTAAACGAAATAAAATAATCCTTCCGAGTTTTTTCATGGATAGTTGAATTTAAACTTGAATTTACATGGAGAAGAAAATTCACCATCAGAAAAATTCGTGTAGGTACATTATTTTGTCTAAGAATGGAAGGTTTTTGGTGGTATAAAGTAGGTAAAAATTACTTAACTATTTAGTTATTTATTATAAGGGAAAAAAAGTATTAGATTTTAGCTCGAGGTTGTGCGAGAGCTAAAATCTAATCTTTTTCCCGTGTATAATACACTATTTTTTTTCTGTGACAGGAAAACGACTATTTATTCAAATATCTACCTTTACCTATTTGTACATATATCCCTGAAAAAACCACTCACTTTTTTCCCGGTACTCGGGGAAAAAAGTAATTTCATGAAAAGTTATATTTTATTACCTGTCAACAGACATAAAATGTTAAACTTTTTTCCCGTCACAGAAAAGAAGTATTTTTTTCCATATGTAGATTTAACTACACTAAGAATGACACTAAGAACGAGAATGTTTAATACAAAAGAACGCATATGAAGGTTTATACCAAGATGGATAGAAACCCTGGTGCGTTCATTTATACCTGTGAAATCGGCCTACCAAAACTGTTAAGGTACGGCCTACGTGATTCTTCATATTTTATTTAGATCGGATTAGCTTCACGATCATTCGTAGATGGCGGTAAAGTCATTACAGATTGATAAATGAATACTTGTCATGATGACGTTGGACAATTGTCATTGTCATGACATGTTTACATTTCGTATTTATTCAATTTTGTTAAAAAATACGACATAACATGTTTAACGTGCTTATTTCATCAAAAATCATAACAGTAATTTTAAATTAACTAGTTGGATATGTGATATGTACGGGATATTTAAACAATGATACTAACCTTAGATCTTTCACACAAACGCAGCCATGTCCAAGTACAAACTTGAAAAAACATTATGCACTACAAATACAAGAATTACAGAAAACTCAACAATAAACAAATAACTAATCATTGCGAACTGAACGAAAAGTAGTAAAAGAACAGAAAAAAACGATAAATATCCCGATGAAATGTAAATCACAGTTAATCAAAAATTATAAACATAGTAATAAACAGTCAAATATGACTCAGTACTTCGGAATGTAAACTCGGCTATTTTTTGATAATGCGCCATCTACTGACAACGGGAAAGCTAATCCCATCTTATTACAGCATTAACAACTTTGGGTGAAACAAAAGCGAATCAGTCAATCCACCAGGGTTTCTATCCATCTTGGTTTATACATTTATTTTAGATCTGTCATTTAAATTAAAAATTGATAATTAAGAAGTTGGTTAACTTTCAACACATCCAAGAATTGAGAAATTTTGTTGATGAAACGCGCTACTTTTGAGATTTGGTGGAATTTCAGGTCAGTTTTTTGTGGTCCTTTGAATGTTTCAATAAATATTTGATATAGGTAAATTGTGAAGATCAAGACGTTCCGAAAATGATGGGTGCTTTTTGATTCTGCTGACAACAGTCCTCACAGTTGGCATATTAAAGAAACCTAGACAACGTCGCTATAAAATCAATAAACATAAATCTAAATAGAGATTGTTTATGGTAAAAAATAAAGTTTGTAGCTTCAAAAATGATAAAAAACAGTTTTTGAAATACACCCAAATGAGTCCAGTTTTTACTGTATATTCTGGGTAATGAATCCATATTGAAAGTTTCTCAGGATACAGATTATATTTGCAAATCCTCTTCGGTTGTGGCATTTTTCATTTTATCTTTTTTTATTCAGTTATTGGATAGAAGCATTAAGCCCTCAATGGGGATCCTATGGTTGGAAATAACAAAAATCAAGTGTCCAAAGGTCAATGCTATTTTCCTTACTTTATAATTTATATTATTTTTATTTATAATTAATTTATTTATTTTCAAAGTAAACTAAAAGTTACCTGTGAAAGGTTCGAGTATGGTTTTTTCCCCACAAACACAGCATTTCCATACCATTGTAGCTTTCACACAACACAGTAAAGTCGAGAGTCGAGGTAATAAATTGAGTCACTTTTTTCGTATTACACTATAATTATTATCACAAACGCACAAAAATAAAAATAAACTACAACTATCAGTAACAAATAACGAGAACGAACGTCAATGTCATCTACCAGTGTGGAATTTTTATCATTATGTAATTGCACAACAAAAATACAAATACAAATATTGCCGGAATTTGGTGCTTGTTCGATAATCAATTCAGGTTCCCTTAGAATGGTTCCAAGTCAATCAGCATACAGGGGACGTCAAGAATTATTCTAACCTAACCTAACCACACGGCTAGCTGGCACTAACATACAACTTTTGTGATTATCGTTCCCTTTCTTTTGTAATTTTTTCCCAATTATTGCTGAAATGATCGGCCTACCTTCCCGATAATCATTTTCTCTGTTCTGAATCTCTCCTTGAGTGGGAACGACAAGAGTCTATAAAGGGCATATGATGGATTGAAATCTTGATTTTGCACCATGTGCCTTTACAGGGTGTAACAAGTCTGTTACAAGAGCGTTACAAGTTACAAAAGCCGTTAGGGAAATAGCCATTTGATAAACTAGGTTTCACAGTTATGAGCAGGGATTCAATATGTGATCGTAATACTTACTCAGTCATTCGACATGACTTAACGCTAACTTAACATCATTTGTTTACCAGCACATTGTTCCGTTAATACCACATTCTATCATAAGACAATATTTTGTTTCAGATTATTATCAAGCCTTGTGTCAATAAAAAAAAAATGGTTAAACCTCCAGAACGTTTGAAAATTAATTCAATTAACGTACTCACATCAACAGTAAACCTAGTTGAACCCGGCTCAATTAAATGAAGGAACCAGTGGAGAGTGCAAAAAGTAGTCATGTTCTTGACGAAGTTGTCTACAGACCAACCAGTTTTGGAACCAAAGAACAGGAACTTTTCCCCGACAAGAAAAACAGGAAAGACACGCCATTTTTGTACCTTTCGGCATTGACAGGTGAATTTTATTTATTGGTTCGTAAAAAATAACCATCGAAATTTCTTTAATTATAAATATGCAACTTGATGTTTTCCTACTCGCAAATCTGCAGATACCAGATATCAAATAATTTCCGACCTCATTGTCAATGTAGCCTTAGATGGGGTAGCAATACTGCATTTTCCTGATCTACTTATCAGTGAAGATGCAATGTGTTAATGCCTTCAATGATCAATCACTTTTTAATTGATAACTTGTACCTATACCGCAAGTATACAGGGTGTAATCTTACCTCTCGTGAAGGACGGGTGCAATGTCATTTCATAACGAATGGCAGATGTGAAAAATGCGAACGTCAGCCGAATGTCAGCTGACCGACGCAGAGCCGCAATAATACTGGAACTGCCAGATGGAAGAAACTGTGTAGTTCCGAACACCGGTTTCCAAGATTTTCCGAATTTTCAAACAAAGTTTATCATATGTCATGAAATGACATTATACACCCGTCCTTTATGGGAGTGCAAGAGGTTAGATTACACCCTGTACATAACTGACCTTATGAATAACATCACTCCCGAAAACTGCTTCGCGAGTAGCAAATCATTTGTTACACCAGAAATCCGACTTGATGGTGCCCCAAGTAGTTGGAAATATCATTCCGAAGTTTGATGACAATATTCAGCTCAGCAGAGAAATTGATTTTGAATCAATTTCAATCTCTGTTACCGTCGAACTCAAAAACATTTAAAATTTAGTTTTTGCTACATTCTTTAAAATTCGAAGGACGCTCTACGAGCTAGATTATAATTACAAACTTGACAGTATCCTATCAAACCACTTTATGTGTAATGACAATCTCCAACCAATAATCTAATAATAATTGGGTGTCCCGTTGAAAAACATCACAAACATCATTTTAACTGAATTGTGGCTAACCTTATAGTTTCTCGGTATAGAGCAATAATTGCTACTTCGAGAAAAACAAATCGTCCTGTCCGAGGATTTTTCCGAAATATTTCCAAATTGTCACGAATGGACCATAATGACATCTACAAAAGAGGGTTTCTACCCTTTATCATACTATCTTGTCTTCTTCAGTTCATGACACAGTCACACATGTCAATCTCTGTCGTATCACAGAAAAAAATTGGTACCTGAATACAATGAAAAAGTTCACTGACTCAATGAATATTTTTATCAATATTGGTCCAATGAACGCAATCGTTATGTCAATGTGCCACTGGTTATCCATACTAGGAATACCGATCTCAATAATATCAATGAATGCTTTCATTGATATCATGATCAAGTACATTAAATAGGTTCGTTTTGGTAATGAATTCCATTCATCAAACGAATAAAGAGTGACCACCCAAGCAATGAATTGTATTCGTTCAACTGATGAAACTGATCAGATTAATTATTATTGTTCGTTCTTCGAATAAATGTTGTATGATTGATATAATGATTTAGATTATTTCGACGATGGATATTTTTCATCAATTCAATGAATGGTGTTTATTGATAATCGGTTACTATAATGCAAGGTTCGTTGGGGTAATGATTTCCATTCATCAAACGAATGAAGAGTGTTCACGCAAGCAATAAATTGTATTCGTTCAACTGATTCATTCTTCGAATGAATGCTGTATGATTGATATAATGATTCAGATTAGTTCGACGATGGATATTTTTCATCAATCCAATGAACGGTGATTATTAAGTATCGGTTATTCCTTGATTCAATAATTGATATATGAATGTTTCAGTTTATTCTCGTGATGCTTTCACACATTGAACTAATTATTTTGTTTATCATTTGAATAAGTGGTATTTATTGAATCATTGCATATCATTCGTAAATGCAATGAAGGCTTCCCACTGATATTGAGCATACAGTGAGTTTCCGAAAGATATGCAAAATAATTAACATGCATCCATCAGAACATCGCAATCCTGATTGGAAGGTGTATCTCCAAGTTATCTTTCATTTCGGCTGGCTCCTTTCGGCGCTCTTCGGATGTCTCTGTAGTATGTGCTACCTGAGAAGATGCTTCAACGATCGCTTCTTTCTGCTTAAGTTAACCGGCTGAACAGATGCCGGCAAAATTTGTAAGTATATTTAAACACGAGATGGCTTGGTTCAACATAAGGCTTATTATTATATTCATGAACATATTAATTACGGAGTTATAGAATGGGAGGAAAATGTTACTTCTATCTGCCTAACAAAACTGGGAATTAGTAACTTCGTTACACCTTCTATGATCTTTCCATAGCCTCAATAAAACCTGTGTGTAGATCTGAATATAGATTATCATTGATTTCGATAAACTTGGATTCATTGTAACAATAAAATCATCTCTGGGACCATTAATTACGTTCATTGATATGATGAACAATTTCAAATGGATTCAGTGTACTCCTTTAATTACCTCAATGAACTTTTCCATAGCAGCAACGAAACCTGTTCATAAATGTAAGAAACGATCATCTTTGATCTCAATAAACTTGAATTCGTTGTATCAATAAATACCTACAAAAGTCAGAGAATATTTATTCATTGCCACGATGAAAAATATATTTTGCCAATGAAAGGAGAGGTAAAAAACGGCATTTATTGATATAACGTACCACATTTTTTTCAGTGATACATGTTCATATGCAATAAACACAGTTAAAAAGCATATAGTTCTCAACTACTCATTCCATTTATTCGGCCCCTTTGTTACAACAAAGTCTATGACATTTTTGACAATATTCAGAAATAATGAGCATATGTTGGCTTCCTGTTGTTAACTCCTTTTGTATCTTGCATCCAAGTAACGCCCACTTTTGCGCTTGGCTGCACCATTCTGGTGATGACCAAAATGACCAATGGAATATACCGGGTGAGTTTCAGAGATGGCGCACTCTTAGTTTGGAGAAAAATTATCCGATTCAAATGACAATTTAGAGTGCTGAGGAAGAACTGAAATACGATTTTTTGACGAATTCTGTATCACTTCCAGTGACGCCGGAAATGGTATTAGTTTGAGTTTTTCAAATAAAACACCTTGTATATTTTCACATTTATGAATTCTAGAGAAAATTCTGGATATAATGAAAGGATTTTTTTATTTTTTAAAGTTTTTTAATGTTTTGATTTCATTTTTCAGTTTTGATGATACTTCACATATGAAACTTTCTTTTTCGATGCAATGTTGTCCAAGAAAAGTAAATTAGCATTTTTATTATAATCCTTTGCCAATAGCTGGGGTATGATGTTTTTCCAAATGGCATCTCTATGGCGCACCCTGTACATAACATATTTTCGAAGGAGACGAATTGAATGATACCAAAATTTTGAATATCTGTTAGTAATTTCGAGGGTTATTAATATTATTTACAAAAAATCACCAAAAAGTAATGCGGCCGCTGGACTGAAACTAAAAACGTATATAACATATATTAAAAAAAAAATATACCTGAACAATAAGAGTTATTGACCACTTACTATATCTTTCCTGTAAACGCATACTCCGGAATAATGTAAGATCAGTTCTGGTTTGCTACAAGCAGATATTTCAATATGTCTAAAATTCACTTTTTGAACTCATTTTCTCTTTTTGAATAGTTTTTCTATAGTGGACTCATTAATGTTTGCCAAACACATTTGCCAGAAATTACACTGTCCATGCGTCTTCTTCAAAACTCTGTTAAACAGGGTGCGCAAGATTATTTTTTTCCTTTTTGATATATGTATACCCTAAGCCATCTTACGGGTTTATCTTAGTTTATGAATATTTATACATATTTATTTCCACGGAGACATTTTTCTTGATAAGTACTTTTTTTTCAGCTATTCTCATCATGTTCAGTTTTGGCAGTAATTTTGTGTGGACTTCCCCTGTGTTGCCGAAATTGAAATCCAATGATTCGAACATCAACCCATTAGGAGAACCAATTACTGTTAGACAAACTTCATTATTGTTGGGGATTCCCTCATTCCTTTCATTAGTTATGACATTCGTTTTGGGAAAATTACCAGATATTATAGGGAGGAGAGGAACTATAAAGTATATGGCCATGGGAATGGTATCTTCGAATATTGCAGTAGCCTTTGGAACACATGTATACATTTATTACGCAGCCAAGTCTATATTTTTTATATGTGCAGGCTTGGCTTTGATAACAGTACAAGTGTATATAACCGAAATTGCCGAAAACCATAATAGAGGAAAATTTGGCTGCTTAATGGGATTGGCTATACCTTCAGGAAATTTGTATACGTTTCTTATCGGTCCTGTAACATCAGTACGAAATTTCACTCTGCTATCTGTATTGCCTTTAGTGTTTACTATTGTTTTCTTCTTTACGATTGTACCTGAGTCACCTACCTATCTAGCATCAAAAGGAAAGAAGGAGGAATCAATTGAAGCATTGAAGAAACTGCGAAGTAATAAAAGTAAAGAAGAAATAGAACTGGACTATCTACAACTCGAGGATTATGTGAAATCCACGAGCAAGTTGGAGAAACGAGGGTTCTTGAGCCTATTCAAAATTCGATCAATGAGAAAGGGCCTCATGATAGCTCTAATAGCAAATTTGACACAGCATTTGTCCGGTGTTGGTGTAATCATGTCATTTTTGGGACCTATTTTCAATGAAGCCGGTACTAGATTATCTGGAAACACAGTGGCTATCATGGTTGGAGTATTGAAGATAAGTGTGTTTTTTGTAATATCCTTCATAGTCGAGCGACTGGGAAGAAGACCGCTTCTTATTGCTTCATCTCTCTTGACTGCAGTGCCACTATTCTTCCTGGGCTTATATTTTTTCTGGAAGAATAATAACGCAGCATTTATTGAAGATATCCGCTTACTACCAATTGCGTCCATTCTCCTATACGTAGTTTGTTATTCATTGGGCCTGGGCCAAATTCCGATGGCAATGGTTGGTGAATTATTTCCAAGTGATGTGAGATCGGTTGCTACTACTTTCATTATGACTATTGTAACAACTGTAGTTACTGTTTTACATACGACTTATCCTATTGCTTCTGCGTACTTCGGGGTACACTGGTGTATTTGGACATTTTCTTTCTTCAGCTTCGTGGGTTTTTTCTTTATTTACTTCAAATTGCCCGAAACTAAGGGAAAATCATGGAAAGAAATTGAAGAAATTTTGAGTAAATAAAAAATATTATATTTGAAATCTTAGTACTTATTTTTTACGTTTGAATATAGAAGAGTACCTACCCAACATTTCTCAACCAAGGTTTTCAAGTCCTAAAATGATCCGAGCCTGAAGTACTCTAGAAAGGTTATGAATTTTCAATATGGAGCAAACTTGTGTAGAGTGTGTCTCAATAATTCTTTCAAAATGCAGTATTTGGAAAAGTTGAAAAAATTAAGTTTGTTCAAAATAGATATAGACCAAAAGATCGCGCCTGCCAGACATTCCATATTTTATAAAGACAGAAAGTTTTTTTATATATACTTCTAAAACAGGTAAGAACGGTCCCCAACTATGAAACTTGAGCAGTGATGCCTTTGGTAGGTAACAGGTAGTAAAGGTGTACAAAATTGCAACAGAAATTCGTCAAAGTATAAAGCTCATGTTTACATATAATCCAGTAACGACAGACAAACTCTAGCAAAAAGTGAAGAATGAATTATAGCACTCTGAAACTCGGCAAATCACATCTCGACACCATGTATTATTAAAAAAAAATTGTTTACCAAAAAATCAGGGGTGGAACTTAAAAAAATTTTCATTAAAAAAATATAATTTTTTTGTTGTTATATCAGAAAATATAATATGTATCAAAAAACAATTTCGATAGGTTGAGAGATAATTCAATTCTCCATAAGAATGATTTTCAGCAATACCTCATGAAATACGCGCGTTTTCTCAGAAAACGTGGTTTAATGCCGACGTCATATTTCATGCTCGGGCTAATCCGCCACTGTAAGTTCAGGCAGGGCCGAAAATTTAATTTGTCATAACTTTGCCAAAAATTGTAGTAAAAGGAAAAGTGCATATCGTTCCTGAAGACTTCTACTTTTTAAGTTTCTTCATATGAGTATATGTCGTTTTCGAGCTACAGGGTGTCAAAGTTTTTAGAAGAAATCAGTTTTTTATTCATTACTCAAAAACTTTTTCGCTTATTTTGATAAAACTTGGCATGCTTATTTCCGGTAATAAAAGGCTTATTTGAAAGCACTTAGAATAAAAAATATATATTTTGTAAAAATTTAGACACCCTGTATCTTGAAAACGAAGCAAATTGGGACACATGCTTATATTGCTTATATGAAGAAAAACTCTTATTTTCACCTAAAAAACCGATACTAAACGTTTGGCGGTTTAACCCTGGGTCACCCTGTATATGCAGGATATGAATAAGCGATTATTTTCAATATTTAGTAAAGAGAATTCCGATTTTATAAGTAAGTTGAAAATGAGGCAGGAGTAAAACACAGTTATATAGTGCATATAGTTCAAAGAGGGTATGGGTTGCTGCTTCAGTATAATAATTCAATATTTACTAAATCATTCATGATTTTCGGATCATCCGCAAACATCTCCGTAAACATCTCCGTGAAGTACGTCAAAACACATTTTAGGTACTCAAATACTCGCATATTATATTTGCATGAGAAGGTAGGAGTCTTCAGAAACGATATGAACTTTTCCTTTTCCTTCTCCGATCATTTTTAGCAGAGTTATGACCAATCAAATATTCGGCTCCGCCATAACTTTCAACGGCGGGTAATAGTGAACCTGAAATTTGATGTCGGCGTTCAATCACGTTTTCTGTGTTTTCACCCTGTTGAGTTATTTTTCCGATAAATCATATACCTTCCAAGATAACTGCAAAAACCTATTTATATATTTTTAAACGAAAAAAAAATAATGTTCCACCCCTGGAATTTTGGTAAACATAGCATACAAAGTTTGGTGGTGCACAACGCACACTTTTTCTAAGTGGCTGTTTGTAACTCCGCCCTGCCTAAAATACTATAAGATAAGAAGCTTTGTACTAATGCCTAGTAAACAATTTTCAAATGACAAATATCCATATACTATCTCAAGATTTTAAATTTGGATAATAGCCCTCTGATCTTGTTTACCAAACTATTGATATGAATGTCCCATCGTAAATGCCTACCGATAATAATTATTCCCAAATATTTGATTGATTCACAGTCTGTTATTGAAGTACCTGAAATTATTGGTCCTAGGTTAGATGAGACAGTAGCGTATGAAGGGGAGAGACGAGAAGATATTTGGTTTTCTCAACGTTCAAAGCTACTCACTTTGAATATTCAACAATTTTTTTATTTTCGTCGTGTCTTGTTCTGCTTCCTCTTCCAACAAGTCCTACGATTTGCTATTTTAAAATATTGCCGCATCATCAGCAAAACTGAGAATAGTACCTTTAAGTACCTATACTATCTATAAACAACATGATTAAAATAGGGCCTAGAACAGTTCTTCGCGGGACTCTATACTCAATTTGTTTAGTTTCGTTTCGTTTTGAATTTCTCATTGAGTCGATAAAATGCACAAGATGAATTGAATTCTTGATTATGCACAATATGTCTTTTTCGATCAGTTTGATATTTTATAGAACGAATAGAAAACTTCATTTAAAATACAGAGTGTACCAAGTCTGTTAGAAGAGTGATACAAATTACAAAAGCCGTTAGGGCATTAGCCATTTGATGAACTAGGTTTCTCATATATTAGCAAGGATTGAATATTGATCGTGATAGTTATTCAGTGATTCATCATTAAATTAACACTAACCTAATATCACTTATTTACCAGCACATTGTTCCGTTGATACCACATTCTATCATAAAACAATATTTTGTTTCAGATTATTATCAAGCCTTGTGTCAATAAAAAATTGTTGAATCTCCATAAACCTTTGAAAATTAATTCAATTAACGTACCTACATCAACTGTAAACCAAGTTGAACCCGACTCAAGTAAATGACGGAACCAGTGGAGAGTGCAAAAAGTAGTCATGTTCTTGACGAAGTACAGACCAACCAGTTTTGGAACCAAAGAACAGGAACTCTTCCCCGCCAAGAAAAACAGGAAAGACACGCCATTTTTGTACCGATCAGATTTTTCATAGACATTCGTTTGGCGATTTGGTTCTGCCAGCTTAACGTTAAGCTAGCAGAACTCAGGATTTTCTAAAAAAACGCATTCCAAAAAAATCGGCAACAGGTTCAAACGTGAGCATAAAATGAGCCTAAAATTATGACGTGATCAGATTTTTCATAAACATTCGTTTGGCGATTTGGTTCTGTTAGCTTAACGGTAAGCTAGCAGAACCCAGGATGTTTTTAAAAAACGCATTCCAAAAAAATCGGCAATGAGTTCAAACGTGAGCCTAAAATGAGCCTAAAATGAGCCTAAAATTATGACGTGATCAGATTTTTCATAAACATTCGTTTGGCGATTTGGTTCTGCCAGCTTAACGTTAAGCTAGCAGAACCCAGGATTTTCTAAAAAAACACACTCCAAAAAAATCGGCAATAGGTTCAAACGTGAGCCTAAAATGAGCCTAAAATTATGACGTGATCAGATTATTCATAAACATTCGTTTGGCGATTTGGTTCTGCTAGCTTAACGGTAAAGCTAGCAGAACCCAGGATTTAAAAAAAAAACGCATTCCAAAAAACTCGGCAATGAGTTCAACCGTGAGCCTAAAATGAGCCTAAAATTATGACGTGATCAGATTTTTCATAAACATTCGTTTAGCGATTTGGTTCTGCCAGCTTAACGTTAAGCTAGCAGAACCCAGGATTTTCTAAAAAAACGCACTCCAAAAAAATCGGCAATAGGTTCAAACGTGAGCCTAAAATTAGCCTAAAATTATGACGTGAGCAGATTTTTCATAAACATTCGTTTGGCGATTTGGTTCTGCCAGCTTAACGTTAAGCTAGCAGAACCCGTGATATCTGCCACAATTCAAGAGAAAAAAAATCGGGAATAGGGTAATAAATTAGCCTAAAATTATGGCCTAAAAATAAATTTAAAATTCCAAAGTGGTTCTGCTTGCTTTACGGTACTTTGTGATCACATTTAGTTTTGTTTTATTTTATGTTTCATATTTGTATTAATCCGTTGATTGAACTGTATTTATGAGAAACCGTTTCATTACAAAAATTAATGATACCGACAGTAGTTACATAATATGAACCATTTCTGAAATACGGATTTAGTCCATATATTTTTAAATAGAAACATAACCTAACCACGGGCAACTTTGCTAACTTTTTATGTCATATAGTCTTGAAGTCTTGTTTTTCGTGAAATCAACTGCAACACAGAAATTTGCTTTACTCATACCTGCTTGCCTTCACATTCTCCACTCCAGCTCTGCTAAAATCTGTATTTAATCTATAATATTCGAAAACCATTGTTGAGTCAACAACAGGAACATTTCGACTTGTAGCTTTTTCAAAACGTTCTTCCATGACAGCTATCACTTTATGATGCACAACTCAAAATTTAAAATAATACTTATTTATCAAATTGTAATATGAATCAAACGCAAGGCACAAACAGTATCCAACAAATTCAACAATGAACATTGATAATTTCGTTGTTTTTGTTTACATCTCTGTTAGGTTAGTTTTTGAATGTTTTGTTTGACGTCAAATTTATATCGTACTAGATACGGTTTCGAAAAAGTAAAAGATTTCTAATGGATTCCTTTTTTTTTTCTATGATTGATGATCATAGTTTCGGAAATCAAAGTCCAAAAAAGATCTCTCCATATATTGCAAGTCCGGAATCAAAACAAAGTGTGCCTTTCCATTAGATTCAACTGAATAGTTTCGATAGAAGTTTAATCGGGTGTACACTGTGATTCAAAATGGGAATAACTCTCTCGTGCAGAGGATTCAAGGACAAATATTTGTAGAAGTAGAACAATAATACCAACGAGTAGGGGGTACAATACAGATGACGCCACCCCGCGAAAACATGGCGTTTGAATCTCAATTTGGAATAGTTTTGAATTGAATTGTAGTCAATATGAAATAGATTAATAGGTTCGTGGTGTGATTTTACATGCATTAAGCCGGCCTTCAACACCAGCTTTTTGCCGCTGGCTTCTTGTCTCTAGCCAATCAGAGTACTTCAAAAGTAGCCGCCGCTTCTTCAAGGTCATGCCGCTTTTGTTGCTTCGAGTTTTACTTTTAGGGTCATGCCGTTGACTACCTTTGTTTATGAATATGTTGCCATCTTTTTTTATAGACATATAAGTCATATAAATGAAACGAATAAAATGATATAAGTCATAAAACCCAAACCAAATAAATCAGGAAGTGTTATGAAACTATTCTTTGGTGTTTTTGCCAAAAACTGACAATTAAATTAATTAACAATGGAGAAAAATTATTTGACAGTTGATGTAGAGCGTAGCGTTTTTCTGCCCTTGCGGAAATGGTCATATAGAAATAGCAGCACTTCTTCCAAAAGAAGTTGAAACTGAAAGCTGGTATGGAATGCCACCTTTATACTAATAAGATCATTTGTTACAAATAAAACGTAATTTTTTATTACAGTGTAATTCCTTATTGTTTTATTGGCCTTAATTTACAGAACAAACCAATAATGGTTATTTAACGAACAAGTGTATTAATAAGGGCGATTAACAATCGAGATAATTGATAATGTTTGAGATTGTTAACCGCCATTTTAATTCACTTTTCCGTCGACAGTAGTTTTCAAAAATAGAGATATCTTACTTTCAATGTTTATTTATTTAACGATACGATAAAAAACAATCACTATTTCCTATTTATATTAACTCTACTCAAAGATAGTTTAATTTTTCTTAGTGGTAGTTTTATTTTATTCATTATTAAATTTATTTTATTCATTATTAAATTTACTCTCGGTGGGTTTTGAACTCTCGACCTCAGTGTTGCCTGCCAGGTGAACTTTACCATTACACCACGTGACTATATATGGTTTTGAGCGACAACTGGTGTAATGAAGATTTTCTGAAATTTTGTTTGAAAATTGACAAATAAATAATGACAGATAGTACTAACCAATATAAAATGTATAAGAGCAATGTATGTTGGGTTGCATATAATCAATTCGTTGATTAATAGAAAATCATTCATTAACAGGGGTCATTAATTAACGATTTTGAGTGCGTTAAAATAAATCATAAATGAACGGTCGACGGAAAAAATACTAAACTGACCCTCTATTATATTTGGCAAACTATCATAACTCCCCGTTTAATCCAATGTTCTTTAGGATTCTCCGTCTTTAACGAAATAACTGTTATGGTATCCTTCACGTCGGCTGTTTGGTAAACAGGACACATGAAATAGTTTGCCTCTCCTTCCTTCAATTTATTAACAGGACGTACTCCAATTGGTGGAAGTGCATTATGAATAGATGACGTGGTCTCTATGAGTTTATCTCCGTTTTCGTCCCATTTAGCACCAAATAAAAATAATTCGGTTATCACTATATCATCACTAGAGTCTGATATATTTTTCAAAACTTCAAAATCAATGTTGACGTCCTCTGAAGCCAGTCCAAACTTATCCGCAAAATCTAGTTTTGCTTTTGATATCACAGCTCGAGGAGAGAAAAAAACAGCCAAAGGAAAAGTCCTATCGGTTGGTTTGAAATTTCGAAAAAATTGTACCCTTTCCTGTAGAAGTTTTAAGAAATTCGTTAAATTTTTATCATGGATTTGAGCGGAGTTATACCAGAGTCCTGGAACTTTACAGTTCAAAATATCTTCAGCTATTTCTTCTTCATCGGGAGATATAATCTTAGCCCCGCCTATGGCTAGTTTTAAGTGTTGTAAAGATTCTGTCATAATATCCAATAACCTATTATATCGAGCAATTTCTTGAGAAACAATATGGTTGTGAACTGAGACACAATTTAGTGTCTGAGGAATATTTTTCAATATATCATCGATGGAAGTGATAAGTAAAAATTCGTTTGACTCAATAGATTTTTGGAAAGGAACAACCGATGTTCTAAAAACTGTTTGCAATACTTGCTCAGTTTTTCTACAGTAAGCGAAAGTATTAATAAATTCATTAAATCCGTAAATTTCGGGATTGTGTTCATCAGGTAATTTGGATATATAATTGATATAGTCTTGATAGTCGCATTTTTTGGGTAGACCATAATTTTCCATATCACTAAAGAGGTAGTTTTTGTTTGCACCAGTTTCTGAATTCATGAATTGCTGCAATAAAGTAATTACAAGAGAAATATTTAACTGGTTGTCGAGGTATCCTCCATAGTGGCAATATCCTATCAGATATAGAATCTTCTCCACATTTCGAATGCTGAATACTTCTTCATTAACAACTAATTGTAGCTGTTGTAGAGATATTTGAAAGTCAGAATCATCGAAGCTGTAAGGAGTGATCCAACCAACAGCATCAAACTCAATTCTCTGTTGCAGAGCACTCTGAAAACATGCAAAACCATACAATAACTTGGTGAACACCTCGTGCTTTCCTGGGCAACCACTGAAGTATTCAGGCTCACAAAGTGGTTGATTTTTGTAAAGTCTCATAAGGTTTTCCTTGAATGCTGCAGGAGTATCCACTATAACTTTGATGCTGTTTTGTAACAACTCTGGAGGCATATCTTCCGTGGCTTCAGAGGTCAGCCACAGCCTGAAATTTTCGTGAGTGTTATCGAAATCCATCTCCGTGAGTCTTCTATCCAAAATTTCGAACCAGTTGGGAGCCAGATGGCAGTTTTGAAGGAGAACCCAAGACCCTTCAACCTGGGCTCTGTCTATGAGATTGTTGGCTTTTGTGATCTCATTCTCTCCGAAAGACAGAGATTTAAAGCTGTGCAGGACTTTTTTCTTCTCTGCTAAAGAGGACAGAACTTTCGATGAATTGAATTCCGGCGTCGAAATGAAAAGTATGGGGTTCAGGGTGCATGAGTTATTGAGGGTGTCGGTTATGTTGTAGTAGATAGTTTCCAAGAATTTTTCTCCGAGTTCTTCTTTGATCAAATTTTGTATATGGCGATACAAATGGTCAGGTTTCAGAAGTTTTGTTAGAATGAGTTTTTGAAAACTGGTCAATTTAACGTTCCACGGCGATGGTATATTGTCCAAAGATGGCTTTTCTAAATAACTTTTCCAGGAAATTAAATCCAAGTTTGATGAAATATCCTGAGAGTGTGTGAGGATATCCAGTTCACTCACCTTTTTAAGAACAATTTCACTCACATCTGCGGTACTTTCTACCACTGAGTATTCGGCCTTGAGAAAGAATTCAATCTCATCTTCAGTCACAGTCTTATTGGATTTCATGACAGTCATGAGCAGAAGTATCAAAAATACTAGTTTATCGTTCTTGTACAGAGAATGGTTTAGACTAATATATAAATAATAGACGAACGATTGCTTGATATTTTCGCACCTTTTTATCAAGTCCTTAGACTTCTCTGAAAATAAAACCGAATTATAATACAAACTTATATACCATTCAAGTGAAAACTGATAAAGATAATTCAATCTTTGTAGTTTCGTGACACATGAATACAAGTCAGCAGCATAAGAAGCAATATCGGAATACTTTATCCCAAATTCTTGAATAACTAGTTCCATTGTTTTGGAATCTTCCTGTTTTTCTCGTACTATTCTTGCCAGATCTTTAGACTGATCCAGAATTTTGATAGATGCTTCATCTTCCAAAATATCTGTCCCGGATTCACATAATGTGGACAGAATATTATTTTCGTGTTCCGCCAAGTCAGATCTATTTTTAATCTTTTTCATATGCAACTCTTTTGATTTCTTCTTCAGTTCCGGCTTTTCAATTTCTGTAACAATTTTTAGAAGAAACTGGCTAAGACCATTGGGCGTAACGGAGGAATTGATGAGGGTGATATTATTGCAAAGCTCTGCAGGAAACTGTGGATAATTCACATTGCTCACTAAATAAAGTTTAAAGTTGGTATCAATCTTTAAATGTTCATTGTTCAAAATACCAAAATTTTCATCATTTTCGACGTACTCTTTCTTCAAAATAAGTTGACTCAAGCAAGCAGGAAAAGTTTCCTTGATTTTATGAATCATGATTGGTTTCCCGAGCAATATGCAATTTTTCAGTTTTTCCAAGTAATCATCGTGTGTGAATTTCGTTACTGTCAAATTATTCCTTTTTTCAATTTTTCGTATCCATTTCTCGGTTATATATTCAGGATCAATGAACAGTGAGTACAACTTTGAAAAATTATGAATTACCCCATTTTGGAAGAAAAATTCATCATTTGGTAGTCCATATTGAACCCATTTCTCGGTGTCAGCTTCACTAGAAAGTGATTTAATTACACTGAAATCGTCACTACAAGGCATGATACAGGTGATATGTTGATGCCACCTTTGTAAAATATTGTTCCTGAAATTGTCATTGAATGGTGCCAGGTAGGCTATTATAGCACTTGATATCAAAATATTTCCGAACAGCAGGTGTTCCTGTTTTTCAAGATTTTCTACAGATTTAGTCCATCTGATTTTCTCTCCTCCAAGACTTCCTATTAGTTTTTGAGCACTGCCCAGTTTCTTATTACAAGCATCAACTTCTCGTTGTAGCTTCAACTGTTTTTTTGTCGCATCATCTAACAGTTTCTTCAGACTTGCTAATTTTTCTTCAATCCTTTCCACTTCATCTTTCTTCTGATTGAGAACCGTTATTGTTTCGGCGTACTCCTCCTCCGCTTTCTCCAGTTTTTCTTTTTTTGGAGCTACTTCTTTCGCAACTTTGTCGTACATATCCATAGCAATGATCCATTTACAAAGTCCTTCTGCTGCACTCGATGCCTTAGCAACAACGTGGGGTTTGAAATCTTTATGGGGCAAGTATTCTTTTCTAATTTTCACCATAATTTCTGGTTTTATATGGTCTTTGTCAAAGTCTTTGAGTGTCTGGAGGAAGTTCATATCGCCAAGAATTCTCTTACTAGGACTCCAGTAGTCGATTATTTTTCTACCTGTACTTGGATCGGGGATGCGATCGGGTTTGACATCTTTAATGACACAAACGGCAGCCATGACCAATTTGATAGCGTCCGGTGGATTTTTCATCGATTTCACCAATGTTATATCAGAAGGTTTCAATGTATTCAAAGCAGATATGGCGTCTTCCAAAATTGGAATAGCTTGTGCTAACTCAGACTCACATTCTGATTTCAAAATTTGAGCAACAATAGCCTGTTCGCTAGCGATTTTTTCGTCTTTTCGCACTAAAGCTGAAGCTTTTTCTACCTCAATCGTTTCTAAGGCTATTTGTTCTGTCATTTCGATGGCTTTTTGGGTCATTTCTGCAAGCTGTGGCTGATAGTCTGCTAGGGCTTTTTGCATGTCGGATATCTGTCTTGCTGCAAACGATAATTTTGCTAAACCTTGTAGGTACACTTTTTTCATCGAAGCCATTGCGTTTTGCTTTTTGGTGATCAATTCGGCGAAAAGCCTGACCAAGTGAGTAAAAAAAACTGGTGTCACGTAAAAATCGAGCTGAAATTGGCGTATTATTTGTTTGGAATTATTTTGAGCGTCTCTATGGAAATGAATGAACATATCAACAATTTTTTCTCGGACCTCAGATGGAATGTCCAGGTTTGCCGTCCAAGTTTTTCCAACGTCTCGTAATGACTCATCTGGCCAGTCATCCCACCAAATTACGTAACATGCCATTAATTTCGGGTATTTTCTGATTCTCTTTCTGAGTAGATCACCAACAGATGATAAACATAAGATCAAATGCAGATTTTCTCTGCACCGCTTATTGAAAAAATGGAATACAGAGGAAGAAGAGATTTCTAAGTTTCTGTTACCACCCTGAGCTGACAGCCTTGCTAATTCCAGGATTTCCTGTCGTTCCTCCATATCGTACAGATCCGGTATTTCTCCGTTTTGTAGAAGATGATCAATATTTTGGAGAAACTCTTCGTCGATTAATTGTTCTTCAGTAACGAGAAAGACACATTGATGTTCAAGAGCACCTGACTGTTTCAAAACGAGTTTCACTTGTCTGTTCCAATCCTGACGAGAATATCCTTCAGTGGGAACAGCCTCGAACAGTTCATATTTATAAATATAAGAGGCTAATTTGGTTAGATTTTTCCTTCCAGATCCGCAGGGGCCTATAAGCAGTGCATTACCTGGTGAAAAAGAGAGAACTCTACTAATTTTCAATAGTTTTTCCAGTGCATATTGGAAAAACATTATTTCCAGTTGGATCTTGTGAGAGCTATTATACTCATTGAGAATCTCAATGAGTTTATCCGTTAAAGTTTTCTCATCGGTAATTTCTTCGTATCTTCTACCGCTGTGGTTGTCGCGATCATTGATTGTGCTGAAAATAATCTTGCTAGGCGGATAGCCATTTTCAAAATTATCATCACACGACTCACTGAAGTCAACTCTGATGGCTTCTTTGATTTTTCCTTGTAACCAAGTGTTGTCTAGAGCACTTAGACGATCTCCAAAAACCCTCATAATTTCATGTGTCCAAAGCTTTAAGTAAATTTTTTTATTTCCATCGTAAATCTCTTTCCTCAGCATCGAACAACCTTGTAAAACCTTGGAAAAGCTATTCAAGCTGAAAAGGTAATGACACCTAGTCAGTGTTGGTCGGCAATACAATTTCAACTGCTTGAACACATTGGAAGTCGCTTGGACAATCTGATTAACAATAGTGACTATATCACTAGGATATCCAGCTTTTTTCCAAGTATGCAGCAAACTGCTTGAATATATTCTTAATATTGTATCTTCTGATAATTCGTTGATGGCAAATATATTGAAATGCCTCAAAATTCTTTGACATAACTGTTTTCCGCTGCCTTCTACTAAACCCATTGCGGAAATTAGGTTCATGTTATCGACATGAATTTCATTAGCATGAAGGAAGTCATACCATACGTTGTGATCCATGTGCTGTCTCAGTAAGTCTAGACAGCTAGAACTACCTGATTTATTCATCGTTACAAGATTCATGTTGTCTATGAATAGTAGAAATTTTTTTCCTGTAGGCGGGGAGAAGTATCCGGTTTTCCTCTTATTCAATTTTGCTAAAATAAATTCTTGAACAACCCTAGGTTGGAGATACTCATTGAAATTAATTTGTGAAATTTCATATTTGTGTTTATTGAAATTATTCAAGAGAGCATTTTCTACAAAAATATTCTTCCCCGTTCCAGAAGGACCAATAAATAAAACATTGAGATTTTTTTTCACGAACATTTGTAAAATACTTTTGCATCTGAGAGTATCAACGGTCGGTATCAAAAAATCATGCATATATGGACTTTCAACTACTTTTTCAGTCTTCAAAATATCTTGATAGAGCTTCCAATTACCTCTTTGTTTATAAATATATTGGTAATCATATATCAGACCTTCATGTGGAATGCCTACTTCTAGCTTTTCTAGTGATTTAGGATGAGCATGGTTTGTGATTTGCCCTTTCCACAATAATTTATAAAACTCATCGAATTTCTGTATTGAAGTCGTATCCAAAATAGACCCCAGTCCTAACGTTCCAGCTTGGATTATTGTTGCTTGAATCCAAGTCGGTAAGTTCTTTGAATCATCGTCCCTTCTAATAATATTGTCGAAGGCCTCATCCAATATCATTTGAGTGAGAAGAATCATATTCTTTACTAGATTTAGCTCGTTCGTGGCGCAAAGTTGATTGCACGTATCCTTAATGAATTCAAGACACGGAGGTATGATCCAGCAAAATAAATCGAAAATTTGACATTGATATTCTTGAATCCATTCTGAAGTGCAAGAGTTCACCCAAGATTGAACCAGGGACTTCCAGCCAATAGTTGATTGATGTAAATAAACTACTGCACATCGTGATATCTGCAATGAAGAAAAAATGTTATCACAATTCCACTATTATTGCCATGATAGGAAAATCCAAAAATATCGTGTTTTCCGATTATAATCAATTTTTGATGATAATGGTGCACGAACGTTTCACTTCGCACATAATTTTAAAAATACTGCGTCAAATCAAAGAGGCTAGAGTTTTCAACATTGCATGCGAAGTGAAACGCTCTGGCACGATTATCATCGAAACTTGATTATGATCTGGAAAACACCATGTTTCTGGAGTGTCATGTCATCACAATGGTCGTGGAATTCTGATGTAACTGTTGATACGAACCAATGTAACAGCCAGGGTTTTAACAAAATCCAATTTTTTTAATTTAGTGCTCACTGGTGTAGAGAAAATGAGAAAGTTCAGTCATTATCATTGAAATACAAATATTTCAGTATTGTCAAGCTATTTATAGGATAATAATTTGATATTTTTATACAGCTAGGAAAAAAAAAATGCTATTTTTAATTTTTTCTCATTATCCTTTCAAACTTGTATATGTATAAAAAATGTGATTCTAAGCAACTTTTTCAAATAACTTTTTTTGATATCTTGCCATTTTACCCCACTTTTTGCCTTTATATAGTAATTTTTTTCATGTGTCAAAATCGATTTTTAGGTTATCGGACATGCACAAACTTTTCCCAAAAAACTTTTTTCTAATACTCTAGTAATAAACTTTTTTCCCATATGGTACATACTTTTTGTCAGTCACTGTATAACAACTCTAAAATTGTCTTACTCTAATAAGGTTTTCCTACGAGGTTGCGGAAAAGTAATTTTTCCACACGATTTTTCGTTTTGAAAGTTGTACTTTTCCGTACGATTTAAAATCGTGCGGAAAAGTTACTTTCCCGCACGATTTTTACTTTTCCGTACGATTTTTACTTTTCCGCACGATTTTTGTATTGTTGAAAATGAGGATATTTAGGACTAACTAAATGATCTATGTAACTATTCTGTCTTATTAGTCATTTTGTAGCATTATTATAAAAACTTGTTTATTAAAAAATCTTGTTTTTTCATAAATAAGATGGACAAAAACACTCGTAGGAAAAATATTGTACCTAACTCTTACGGAAAATGTCTTTTCCGCCCTTAACGGCTTGCCCGAACTCCGCTCCTCATCGTTCGTGCAACTGCCGTCGCGTGCGGAAAAGTACTACTTTCCGCACTTGTTAGGTAAATAACTATTTTCTACAAGTGTTCGCAAAGCGGGCAGTCACTCACCAATGAAGGAGAACTGGTATGTAAATTCCTGACTTCAAATATTATTGTGGTATGGTCTTGTAATAATAAGATTTCTCCAGAGTCACAGTGGAACTTTCCTTTTTCGTCTAGCAAAGAACTGATATTTTCTATCCAAGAAGAGTCTATCGCCCCATCGAAGACAAGCCAGTTTCTTCTGTTGTCAATTTCGGCAAAACTTCTTATCAGCTTTGCTATAATACCATCTACCCAGTGCTGGTGAGGAATATTGAAATATCCATACATACTATTATAATCTAGAGAATTAGGATTCAAAAAGTGGCAGCTGATATCGCTTAGATCAAAAGACTTGAATATTTCTGCACACAAATTTATCATCGTTGTTTTGCCGGTATAAGTTTCCCCAACGAAAAGAACTGGAAATTTTTTATAAATATTCTCATACGCTTCTAACACTTTACAAACGAAATGTCCATCAGCCTGGATATTCTTCTGTTCACAAAACTGGTGAACAAGTTTTTTCACGTCAGTATTTTCATCGAAGACATAGAGAATGTTGGGAAATACATGAGCGAGAATTTCATTGAATTTACTTCTATCGTCTTCCTCAACTTTAGAAGTGAATATTTTTCTGATGGAACCAACAACAACGGAAATTTCATCTATACCTCCGTCGTCTCCTCTTCTTGTTTCACATTCCGACAGGATCTGTTTGAGTGTATGGATACTATAATTGTAATGTGACGTGTCAGGCATCAGGTCTCGAAGTAGGCCAAACATGCAGCATATCTTCTTAGAGAGTGAACTAGCAAGAAGGAACCCATAACTGTACAAACTAGTTTCGGCAATTGCTTCCAAATCCGGTTTGAGCATCGTAACAGTACGGAAGAGTACTTTGACGTTTGTGGGCAAAAATGTATTGCAGTAGTTACTGCTCGCCACACAAGCACATATGAAGCTGGTATGATTCAAGTTGATGGATCTACCCCCTACCATACAGTGTTTGGAGTTTTGTTTCTTTGCGGCTTGAATTGAATACAGTTCTTGAGATATGACGGATAATACACCTGGTCTGATCAGATGAAAGTTTTCCAAACACATCCAGGAACCACAAAGCAAGCTACCTTTGATGAATTGGTTCAAAGTGGAAACACTCAAGTTTCGGGTACAGCTGTATGTTATTTGCAACCCTCCGAACGATCGTACCAAGTATCTGATAGTCTCAATTATGCTAGTTCCATCAATAACTCTGACTAAACCATTATAATGCATGAAATATGCATTTAGAAGAGCTCTTACACACTTATCTGTGAGCGGGGTAGATATGATGAAACCTGAGCTTTCTTGATATTCGTAATCGTACACTATTTTGGAATTAATGGCTTTGATGTAAATGCTTCCATCTGTATAATAATGCTTGATGTATGCTTCCCATTCGAAGTTGTTTATATCTGTCTGATTGCTTTCCAATATAGCTTTTATCAAACTTTCATTAGTAATGTCGTTGACTATGAGGGTCCTTAGTTTTATCTTTTCGAGGTTAGTTATGCAGTCTTTACTCATACTGACTTTATCTCTTATAGAGTTTTTCAATTTTTGATGACTCGTTATTAATTTTATATTTTGAGTTGATTCTGAAGCATCTTCTATATCTTGTGTCCAATATATCTGCGAAACCACTTCTAATATTTGCATGCAAAAAAGTGCAAGTAGTTCCTTCAATTGTAATCGTTTGAATTCCTTATAACAATCGAGCATTTGATTTTTCAATGCAAACTTCATTTGTTGCTCAATTTGCATACATAAGTTCTCTATCGAATAGTTTTCGTTTACCTCAATGCAGTTTTGGAATGACAAGGTTTCCGATTCATGGTTAGAAACTCCTAGAATAACATGGTTTTCCGAGTGAAGTCGGTGTATCCCCGGGAATAATTTAGTGAAAAATTGTGCAGATGTCAAAACCAACTTGTTGCAAATAATCTGCGAGATTTCATCGTTTGTTAGAAAATATAATCTTGGGAAATTCTCTCTCAATATCTCTAGATACTTAGTTATTCCTTGATCAACGATTTCAACGTAAGTGAGACACTCTTCCATTCTTGGTATTATGTCTGTAGTATTCACAATCTTGATCACAGTAGACTCGTTTGTGATCAAAGAGATGAAATAACTATAGATATCAACTGTTTTCGAAAACAATTTGGATTCTTCGGGTAGAACCTCTGCCAGATGTCCACATGTGAATATGGGATATAATTTCAAGAGTTGATTTTGCACTTTGCTCCAGTTGTCAATGGTAGATTTGATTTTCTGGATTTCACCATAAAATTTCCTCACTACAATCTTATGCGGTTTGACGAACACGGATCCTCGCATATTGAGAACTGTTATGGTGTGATCATCCACGAAGGCTTCTATTCCATCTAGATCTGCTAGTATCTTTATGTCAACATCTTTGTGTGTGGTGACTCTGAACCTAATATCACCCCACTGTGCTTTCAGTCGATCCAAATCGTCTTTTAGTTGTTTTTCTTTACTTGCGCCGGTACTAATTATTTCATATTCGCTCAGTTGCGACTGGAAATCAATTTGTAACATTTTTCTCAGTGTGCTACCGGCGTTTGGTGTAACATTCGTCCCAGCTATCTCGGACATGGCCATCCAGTGTCTCTTACTCAAAGTGGGATTACAAATAATCTCCATGACCCTGACCAATGGTTTGAAATCTTCGATCAGCTTCAGAGCGGTCCCGCACAGCTTCAATGGCGCTGGCCAATTCAAAATGTCGGGATCATCAACGGTTCCTTTGAATCTCAAGCTGACGTTATCGTCTTGAGCCTGGCGTAATTTTTTTCTATAACCCTTGTAGAGATCCGTCAGCTCTTTGTGAAACTTTTCTACTGCCAAACTGGTGGAATCGTAACTGAGCATTTCGAATGGACCGTCTTGCCATACAGAAACGTTTCTCTTGACTTCTAAACAGAGTTTGAGTAGATGGTAGAACGGATAGATGTGGTTTTTGAGGTCCTCGTATTCTGGGTACGTCGATTTGGGAAAACTCAGGCAAACCTAAAAGAATAAATGAGTTATTAGTAAAAAAAGAATATTAAGAGTGTTTAATTTATCTTATATGAGGAAACAATAGGCTTTACGGGGAGGAAAAAGTTACCTTTCTAAGGCTAGCCGGGAAAATAATTTTTCCATTTTCACGCTAGGTGATGACGCCATTAGACGCCTGAAAATAGATGTCTGAAAATTCATTAAATCATAAGTTGTCATATTTGATGTTTGTTTGGAGTTAACTTGTCAGTTTTTCAATATTGTATATTAAAGTAAAGTGGATAAATAGGTCTTTCAGACACGCGCGATTTTTCGGCTCTGCACGCATACTCTTCGCTATTTTTTTCAATTGGTGCACTTTGAAATCATAAATACTGGTTTCATTATTACAAATGATGGAAATAAGAACTCATAATGTAACTTGGTTGAGTTTGTGATTTGATTTGACGTTACAAAGTACTCCTGTCACTGTCAGATCCAAATAATCATAACATTGTCATTCAGACTTCACTGTTCTCGAGTTGTTGATGTATCCATGGTAACTTTAAAACACGCGCGTTTTTGAAAGTTAGATTTGCACACGCTGTGGCGTGCTTTAAATAGGTAAAAAGGGGCACCAATTGAAAAAAATTAAATTTTTGTAAGAAAAATATCACGAACAATTATTGTCTGGAATAAAAAATTATGTATAAACCACGATAGTAAAGTGAAGTAAAGTAAGTAACGTAAAAGGCCACTATACTACCTAGGTATACAATATACTATTGCTCTTGCTCGTGATTCACAATTCCCATATTATGCCCTCCAATCTCGTGATGGGAGCAGTTTCAATCATATGACTTCTATGACCGTCTAGTTTAAGGATACGTAAGTGATTACTTTTGATAGTGCGATGCAAAGAGTGTGTTAGTGTGTAACATGATTCAAAAAAAGGAACTTTTACGCGTAGTGCTGAAAATGGCTTCAAACCTGTGTTTTGTTTGTGACAAATTGCTGAATAAGGATGTAGAGAATGTGAGAAATCTTTGAAATCATTTATCGAGTCGAGAAAGGAGAGGAAGGATGGTGAGCATGTTCATGAACATGATTATTGACTTAGCTGCAGTTGGGGTTCAAGAGCGATGTGGTGAAAATTATAGTAATGAAAGAATAATTATCACTTCTTTAATACAAGTGGGACAAGGTAGGGAGCAAGTCAAACGACATTCATTGCTTTATCTGTGGCAATGTCATAACACTCGAGTTCATAGAACAACGACAATAAAGAAAATCAAACGCCATATTTTGTATCGGTTCGAGTTTTGAAGTTGGAAGGAAACTATCATAAAAAGAACAGAAGAACGTTGTTGTGAGTATGGACAAGCCATAATATAAGGTCTTCTCTGTGTCTCAGACTTTCATTGTCAGTATTATAGCGGTTCATTCTCCAATAGAGAATTGAGAATAGTGATGGAGAGGGTCAGTTTTCGCTTGATGGGTCAGATCAAGGATGATTATTGCCCTGATAAAAAGTCAGCCAAAGCTTATTGTCTCAAAATGTGGGAGCAGAATAAAAATTACGTTTTCAGCGAACAAGAAGCCGGTTGTGTGTTTCGAAACCACAGGATATAAAATTTCGAATAAAGTTTGGAACCAGCGGGTGTTGAAAATTGTACAAGGGGAAAGACTCCCGATTGTTAAGACGGCTGCTGTTCTACCCCCACCGGATGAGATTTGGGAAAGAAATGAGGAATTAATTCCTGAAACCTTCCTTACATTTATAGAAATAGTTGTATTCAACAAAAAACGTCAGAACCATCATATGTGGACGGAGAGCATAGCGCTGGCTCATAGTGTGGTAGGAGCAGTGAGGCCGAGATCATTCGTTTCATCTGTACTCGTAGGATTGGCAGTATTTCTTTATAAGAAAAACGGCTTAAGGAAATTAGTCGATGAGGTATTCTCATTGGGGTTTCGCTCGTCTAATACAGAAACTATTCACCTGTAGACCTCAGCAATCAACGGCGTTCCGCTGAAAGTTATTTAAACAAATATACAATCGACGGATACAGTACCTTTCAACCCCCAACTGAAATTTTGGAGGTGTTCAACTGATTCATTTTGAAAGGACCAAACTATTCTGAATCGACCATCTGAATCTGGATATACAGAAATCATTTTTCTCAACTTCCAATTGTAGCTAGGTGCTTGATCGTCGACCACAACTTCTACATCACCCACTTTGACGGGTTTACTGTCTTCGATGCACTCGTTCCTCTTCGTCAAAGTTCAACAATCGGTATTGCCTTTCTAATAATGAGAAAATCCTGACAACCCTGTATGTAAACGAATCGCATTTCGTTCTATATAAACCCACGGTTTAGAGACGAGTTTCTTAAATAACAAACAGTATATACCCAATAACTTTTCCATTTATATATATAAGAACACCAAATTCCACTAACATGATCTATTATAAGAGCTTACCACACATCCACAATTTGACTCCTAAATTAATAAATGTTTTTAGAAATGAAGAAATAAAGATTGCAAAAAGAAATATCACCACAATCTCGAATTTATATTCAAAATTGAAAACTCCAATACCTACCATTTTTAAATCCAATATTATTTATGAAATTCCTTGCAAAGACTGTGATCAAGTGTATATTGGCCAATCTAAACGAATGCTCAAAGATCGCATTACTTCACATAAGAGTGATTCTAGGAGGAATATAAGATCTTGTGCATTATCTGAACATACCATAGACAAAGACCATCGTATTGACTATGACAATGCGAGAGTTGAAAGCAATTTGAGAAAAAGACTTTTTTTGGAAATGGTTCACATCAATAACAAAACTAATACAGTCAACAAAAGAATTGACATAAAAGATTTGAGTTCTATATACATTTACATTTTACACAGAAGTAAACAGATTTTCTCCAATAGTCGCCCACCTTGAATTTATTTTAGTATTGTCACTAATTCTTCATGTTTGTCAATGATGTAAATTTCTTTTAATTTCACGTTAGTAAGTATTAATCAACTGTTAAAACACCATTTATTCATCCATTTTATATTGTAGTTAATATCTTGACAAAGAAAATAAAGATTTTCGAAAACTCGATTTAAAAAACGAAGAATATATAACTAAACTGGTCAACTGATTGCTACCCAAATATTTTTGAAAATAACATTGTCACAGTCACGAAATTATTCAATCATATATATATATATATATATATATATATATATATATATATATATGAGAGAGAGAGAGAAGAGAGGTAGTCTATTGCTGACTAGTTAGAAACAAATCTTGACAATTTTTTGGGGCAGCAGCAAAACGCAAGTGTACTCTTATAACATTATATTTCCAATATTTTCGACAGGTGGTGTCTGCATCCGACACATTTTTAGATTTTTAATTGTTATAAATGTTTTACATAATTTTTATTCAGTACCCTATGTTGCACATGATTTTAGTCTTGTTTAATTTTTCAACATCGTTGTTAAGCGACCAATCTCACTAACATTGGAAGTATTGGACTCTCATCCTCACCATTTTACCATAGTTTCATCCATTTTTGTAGCTCCCTGATGATGACAGTAACCACTGTCGAAATATTGGAAATATAAATATATATATATATATATATATATATATAGTTTTTTGGGTGGATTACTCCTATTCTCATGTTTCTCTACATAACTCTGTCTTTGGTTTTTTGTTGCCAGTGTGTCACTACTGCCCTACGTTAGTCCTCTTCGACTTCCCGCATCTATTTTGATCTTGGTCTTCCTATTCTCTTTCCTCCGCCGGGGTCCCATTGTAACATTGAGTAAGTTTCTGCTTCTTTTCCCTCCCACCATACATGTCCCAACCATCTTATTCTGTGTTGTTTTATTTTACAGATCATATCCTCTTTTAATTCCTGTCTTATTTCTAGATTAGTTCTTAATCTGTTTTTCCTCCTGAAATCTTCTTTAGTCCTAATATCGCTCTCATAATTTTCCTTTCGAATTTTCTCATGTCTTCCTCGTATAACATTGGGCTAATTATAGTATTATAATGATTATTTTACTCCTCTTTGTTAATATTTTACTTTTCCATAATGTTTTATTGGCGAAATATGCTCTATTTGCGTTTAATACTTTTTCTTGTATTTCTGGCCTTCTCTCTCCCGTTTTACTTATCGTTACTCCTAAATATTCAAACTCTTCAACTTCTTCAAACTCTCTCGTTCCTATTTTAATCTTCTCATGTATTGGTTTCCTTCCCAATCTCAATATTTTTGTTTTTTCTTGGTTGTTCCCATTATTTCTCCTTGTTCTACGATTTATTTCAGCATATCTTTTATTACTTCCTGATCTTGGTAATAATGGCTATATCATCAGCTTATGCAATAATTTTCCTCTTCCTGTCCTAAGATTCCTTTTGTTGATTTTCCCTAGCACATATTATTCTGAAGTTGAATTGAATAACGTCCTTGAATGTGAGTCCCTCTGTTTTACTCCTTTATCGATTGTGAATTCCTCTGTTTCTCCTGTTTGTGTTCTTATTGTAATTTTAGTCGTTTTCATCTTTATTAATATCAGCTTTCGCAGCTTTTGTGGTATTTTTAACTCTCTCAGTGAGTTGGTTTTTTTTATTGAGTCAAAAGCTTGTTGAAAGTCTACAAAAATCATTTCGAAGTCTATCTTATGTGAGCTTTTTCATTCATCATGTGTTCAAGATTTATTCACAGTGGATCATTGTCTTGAGGTGGCCACTCGTTATTTGCCAATATCCAATTTCCATTACAATAACATCAGTGTATCATTTTTGGAAGGATTTATTTACTGGCAGATATGCGTTTCACTCAATTGTTCGCAATTTATTTCACTTAAATACAATGAAAAATTAATAGCGAATAATAAAATTATTAATTGAGTCTGTATTTCAGTTTTAATAGCATTTTAATGTAGAGATAATTGAGGTGGGTATTTGTATGGAAATGTTTATGTGAAAATGTAAATTTTTTCCGAATTTGTTCATTCCTGTTTTGTAATAATATTTTCCCTTTGAATTGAATATTGTTATTGACAAGGATTCATCTAATCGAGAAAAAAAAATTATTTCCCTCTGTCAAAATGCATTCTCTAATGAACCCGCTTCGTTTCTTTTGCGAATAAACTGCATGGTCCTTCTTGACAGTAGCCTGAATGTATGCAACACATTTCACAAGTCATGTGACATATTGCCGTGAATAATTATGTTCATTAATTTATTAAAAATAATTATGTATGCATGAAAGTGAAAACACAGTGAAAAAAACATTTTTTGACGAAGCTTTAAACAAACACTCCAAAAGACCTGAAGTCCAGCGTTATCTACAAAATAACCCATGTGCTGAGTGTGATAAATTGTACATAGGGCAATCAGGTAGGTACTTGAAACAAATGATGACAGAACATAAAATGGATTGTAAAACTATTCACAACCCACTAAAAACAATGAAAAATCCCACAAGTCTTGTCGAAAAGTGTAATTCATCCCTTCATAGTTTCGATTTTGAATCTGTTAGAATTATTGGACAACAGACCATATTGAAAAAAAAAGTCTAATGAATGAAATGATCGAAGTAACAAAACATGGGGAAAAATGTGTCAACAAAAAATCAAATATGGAAAATTTGAACACATCCTATTTAAATCTGATAGAGAAAATCAAACATGAATAGTGATTCACCTCCTCAACAGGTGACATTTTTCCCATCTGTCTTCATTTCTTTCAACAGCCTTTTTTGCATTGGCAAGAACCAATTCGGCGAACTGAGTTTGTTCATTTTACCTCGATAATAAGTACATTACTAGTGCGGAAAGTGACTTTTTTCACAAGAATGGGAAATATTGTAGCACGAGGTCTTAGCCGATTGCGAAGCCGAGTGCGGCAATCACACGAGTGTGAAAAATCACTTTCGCACGAGTAATGTACACAATTTTTCCTACGACCACATAATCATTTTACCAAATAATGTATAATCCGCATCTGACATATTAGTACACATTATATCATAATTATATTGAAGTAATGTTTGTTAATATTAAAGAAATATTCATTGGGCTCAATAATGATCTAACTTAACATTGTCATATGTTGTTCCAAAATAACATTAGTTAGACCATATTTAACAATGGGATTTGTTAACATTAAATAAAATGTATTCTATGTTAATAAACAGTTCTCTCGGTGTGCAAAATAGTAATTTATGTATCAAGTGAGTAAAGTAATACTTTTTTTACGAGTAGGAAATGCATTCCTACGAATAAAAAAACACTTTACTCACGAGTTTCACACAGTATTTTTTCTACAACTATAAAAAAAATAACCAATTCGTAGTTTTTTGCAAATATTCATTATTCGAACAAAGTCCGAAGAGTATGCCGGAGAGTTGAGTTTCAAACAAATGAAACGAATAATTTCGACAGAGTCGAAATCCCTTTCTCTTCACACTATCCCGCAAAATGGAAAATTTGAAGCGAATATTAAAATAACATATTCATCGAGGTCAATATTATTATTAATAATGTTGACTTGACTTTCGAATAACTAGTCCATCGAAGTAACTTTTCATTTTCTTTGATTTGTATTCAAAATAAATAAACAATCCTCTTGAAGCAACGAATACCTTTTTCTTTCTTTGAACTATGTCAAGGAAATCTCATATTTGCACCATGCACGATTTTCTCCGTTCAATCTTCATCACTTTTCAATTCTACTTAAATTAAATTTATAGTTATCAAGAATTCGTTATCTGGATAGATGCCTAATTTCACAAATTTCATTAATTATTGTTGTCAACTAGCTTCTGACGGCCAAACAGCCATAGCTACCTTCGATTACCTAGTGTAGATTAGGTCCAATAGTTCCTTAGAGGTATATGCTATTATTTTGACAATATATTTCCTTGCTTAACAACCAATCAGTGGATTTTAAATTTTGAAATTCAGCCAATAGAATCAGAACTACAGTGAAAATATAGCTTGTCGCTGTATTTTCACGGTGATAAACCTGCTTAGTTTTTGTTTTACCAATTGTCAAGTGAAAATGATTTGAATTATAAACGTCAAATTTATGTGTTTTGACTAGTTATCTTTATTTATCAATATGAGCGATCGTTGGGGACAAATGTCCATTGGTATCACAGATGAGGCCGTGGAAAAGAGTATTTCGTTGAATACGGCTAGAAGTAAAACATCAATTACCAGGTGACACGATTTTTCTTTATTTCAAATCGATATATTGTCGTCCTAAATACAATTCGTGGTATGATTAAAAACCTATAATTTTTTGGAATATCAATTCATTGGCAATCCCAATGCAAGAAAATACAACTCGTTCTGTGGACTCGTTGTATTTTCAGCTTTGGGATTGCAATTCATTAATATTCCAAAAAAGTATCGGTAATAATCATACCACTTATTATATTACCCCTGACAATATATCGATTTGAAATAAAGAAAAATCATGTCACCTGGTAATTGATGCTTTACGTCTAGCCGTATTCAACGGAATACTCTTTTCCATGGCCTCATAGATGATACCAATGGACATTTGTCCCCAACGATCGCTCATATTGATAAATAAAGATAACTAGTCAAAACACATAAATTTGACGTTTAAAATTCAAATCATTATTTTCACTCGACAGATAGTAAAACAAAAACTAAGCAGGTTTATCACCGTGAAAATACAGCGACAAGCTATATTTTCACTGTAGTTCCGATTCTATTGGCGGAATTTCAAAATTTGAAATCCACTGATTGGTTGTTAAGCAAGGAAATATATTGTCGTCCTAAATATAATTCGTGGTATGACTAAAAACCTATAATTTTTTGGAATATCAATTCATTGGCAATCCCAATGCAAGAAAATACAACTCGTCCTGCGGATTTTCAGCTTTGGGATTGCAATTCATTAATATTTAAAAAAATTATCGGTAATCATACCACTTATTATATTACCCCTGAATATATTCGCCGCGATAGTTTTGAATTTTGATAATACTTATTTAATAGTAAGAATGCTAAGAATATTATTGGTGAAACATTTGTATATCAGATATTTATAGGTTATTAGTTGCCAAAGAAAATGAGAACTGTCTTTATGACAGGATTTCGTTATTATTCGGATCTGTGACTGTTGTTGCATGAAACTGTTGGTTGCCTAGCAACAGCCGTTAAAAAAGTGCACTTTTTTACGCTTTTCCGTTTAATAATGAAACACAAACAACACAAAAAAAGTGGACTTTTTTTGACAGTTATAGAAAAAGACAATATACAACTGTTACAACCAACTTGATTCACTCACCTCCTCCTTATTGATCCACAATATTTTTACTTCAATTTCTTTTATTTTAGTCATGTGTAACGTTACTCCATTCAAATAACTCCTTGCTCTCCCAATATCGTCCATTTCGTCCAGTACAACAAGCAGCGGATATATATCTTTGATCATATCATTAACCTCTTCAACAACTTTCTGTAATCTCTCTTCTGCGTCGAACTTGAGAGTTTCAAATGTGGCAGCATGTTCCTCGATGACCGGCAGAATATCGTCCAACCATTGTATGGCAGTGGAGTTGAGATCCATGTGTTCCTTCGTTAGAATTCCCAAATCGATGATCTGACAAAGCGACCGCAAAGATTCACGAACTCGGTCGTTGAGTTCGAGTAAATGTTCGGTCTTTATCCATGTCATATATTTTCCTGTTTCTATCATCTCTTCAGTGGTGAGCGGTTTCTGATTTGCTCTTATATGTATCATACTGAAAGATTCGCACAAATCATTCACCTCCCATAAATGCTGGGCACAAAGTTTCTCGAATATGCTGTTTATATTTTCGCTGAGGCCGTCATGCAGTGTTTCTCTGTATTTTGTAACAGACATTTTTCCAATTTTGAAAAACTCGTAATCTGGAATAAACATGACTTTGTGAAGATATTCTCTGTAGTAGTTTATTTTTTTACAACCTTCGTCGAACATTATGTCCGATATTGATTCAAAAAAGTCTTCGGAGTTTATGTCTGTATATATCACTTTAAATTTACCATTCAGTACTTCGAGGTGTTTTAAAATTGGTTCATAATGTTTACAGATATTGGTTCTGATATTTTCCTTGCAATCGTTGATGAACTCTTCTGTTAAACATAGACGCATATATTTATTCTCATAACCCTTTACTCTATTTCTTTCTAATACGTAAATTTCTGCACCAGTCTCAATTATTTTGTCGAGAAACTGGTGGTAGGTCTTGACGACGGTCTCAGCTTTAGGTTCCAGTACCAAACCATTTTCAAAGTACACTTCTAGAGAGAGGTAGGGTTTGATAGTTTCAGAAGCTGTTAATTTGACTATTTTCAAAATAGTGTGAGCAATAATTTTGCTGATGTGTAGAGACATCAGTCCAGTACAAGCACCTAAATAGTTTTTGCTATTTACACTCTTTTTCTTCTTCATTTCCTCTCTCTCCACTAACACCAATATTTTCAGATAGAACTCATAAATGAACTGTGATGCTCTTTGTGTTTTATCTTTGAAGACAAATTCCAGTTCTTGTATGGTGCTGATTTTCTTGAACTCGATGCCAAATAACTGGTAAGGAAGGCACGAAACACATACTTGATAGATATTTTTCACGATGGGGTAGTGTAATATCCATTTGTTGTGAAACCGTTTCTTGATTTTTAAGAATTCTTGATACCGGCTGGTTTTACCGATGAATTTGTAGGGCTGAATAACAAAAATTGCTTCGGGATGGCACAATTTCACTTTTAGGTTCATTCCAGCGTAATGCACGATTTTAACAAATTCTTGTTTCGTTTCTTTCATCATATCAGAAAGTAACTGTGTATATTTTTTTTCCAGTGCCTTTGCTTGGATTTTGTTTCGGATATCCTTTTCCTGGAATCTGGACATTTCCATTGCGGGAACTTTATCGGAAAATTTTCGGAGATCTTTCGAAGTAGTTGGCCGGAAAGGCAGTGTAGCATGATATGTTTTTTCAGATGGTTTGCTTGATTTGAGTCTGGTTTTCCTTATCGAGTCGCACATATATTCCGAAATTCTCTGTTTTCTAGTTCGGTTAATTTCGAACATTTTCGTAATTTCCGTTGATAAGTCTATTGCCACGGGTTCTTCCACTGTTTGTCTTGGGATTTTAGAAAATTTATAACTTAATTTACGGCGATATTCCATTTTCACTTGGTATTTGTTCGTTGTGATCAGAAACTAGATGCGTGACACCGAAATATTTGATCAATAAATTGTTGGCAACGGTACGGGGGTGTTTCGAGAATTGTTGAAGGTATAGTTGTAGTCGTTTGTTTTGAACAGAATTAGGAAATAACAGTATCAGGCAAGATTCACCTGAGAAGCAGTTTATTCTTTATCATCGTTTCGTGGTGTCCCAGCATCTTCCCTTTCTGGAAACAAAATGTAAATGATAGATACAGAGTTAGAGAAATATGAGGGTTATCAATTGGATCAAAGTTAGAGGGTTTTTCTTGATAGATACTGCAGCATATTTCATACGGTTGTTTGTTGTTGTTAATAAACTTTGATCGAATTCATACATTAACTTTTCCAGAATCTGTGCTACCGAGGAGTGCTTCTTGTTTTTGAGTTTCACTGATGAGAGGGGTGAACCCATGAAACATATCATGTCTGTAGGTGGTCATTCCCAGCCAGTGGGGGATAATATTCAATTCTCAATTGCAATTCACACTTGCAATTGTGTCCTCTTGGAGATACATTGCACAAATTGATGTCAGATGTAATTCAGTATCCGTAAGGGGAAGTAGTTGTTTTCTGACAGATATTTGCCTTAAATACTCCACTTTGTAATATAGTGTGGAAAGAAGGGGAATTCGACTTTGTCGAAATTTTTCATTACATTTATTTGAAACTCTCCGGCATACTTTTCGGAGTTTGTTCGAATTCATGCGTTGTTAATAGTAGTTTACCTAACAAAGTGATACTTTTCCTCACGGGATTGCAGCAATTGCGTGCGGAAAAGTCACTTTACGCACGTGTTAGGTACACTACTAGCGTCCGGCAAAAACCCAAAAATTGACATAAAAGAAACATTTATTATAAAATACATATCAAAATGAATTATTATTAACATTAATATTAAACATACTATTTGTAACATTCTGTGAATTAATTGTAGAGGCTAACATTTTTTCCCATGTAGTCGGGGACTTAGGTTGGGTTTCGGTTTTCTACTGTTTTGTCGCAAGCACTAATTGTTGCTACCTTGACAATGGAAGTAATTGGGCTACAAGTGGTCATTTTGAAAGATTGTACTGGTGAAAGTTGCTGACTGGTTGAAGGGCCAGCGATAGTGTCACTGAAGTTTGATAGGTCCTTTTGGAAACTTGTAGTTTTCTACGTAACCTTCTACGACGCAATATTTTAATGTCAGTATACTCAAAACCAAACAAATTTACTGATATTTGATGCAATGTTACTAGTAAGCTTATAGCTGTTGAGAATGCTAACTTTGTTAGCAAAATGCGCGTCGAGTGAAAGTGACGTAGTTTTGGTGTTTTGGGTAGCTTCTATTATATTCATATATTCATTTTAGATTACATGCTGGTATTAACTAGTTTTCAAGAAGTCTCAACATAGCGAATGATGTAGTCCAAAACATGGATTTTGAACTCAAAACTCAAAGAACTAGGAAGCCAATGATTTGATATAAAAAACGAACGGTTGGCTTATCTAAAAACCTGACCTTTGCTCTCCTCAGGTCAAGTGAGCTGAAGTCGGAGACCGAGGGATTCATAATGGCCTGCCAGGATCGTGTCTTCAACACCCTGGTCTACCGTAGCCTTGTGATGGGTAAAGAGGTCCCTGACACTAGATGCAGAGCGTGTCGTGGGGCGCCTGAGACCCTTATGCATTTGCTGTCAGCATGTCCAGCTTAATGCGATCTAAACCTATATCCACAGGCATAACGCGGCTCTACGAGTGTTGTAGTATCATCTAAGACACTCGTACGGTATAGACGAGACATCGGTGTTGCCTTATGAATCCGTTGAGGAGAATGAGTAGTGCCGATTATATTGGAACTACTCATTCCCCACCCTCAGGCGAATACAAGCCAATAAGCCTGATGTAGTCCTCCTCGACCATAGAAGTAAGACGATTTTCGCCATGGAGTTTTCGGTTTCGTGCAAAACGAATATCGTCCGAAAAGAGGAGGAGAAACGGACTAAATATCGAGACTTACTCTTTGAACTCCGCAGGCTCTACCCAAACCATTCTGTTAAAATGGTGGTTCTGATTATAGGTGTCCTTGGTGGAATGATGGGCACACTGTTCTCGAACTGTTTCTCGAACTTATCATACCGGCTTGCCGTAATATGGCAGAAATCTAAGCCGGACGAATGCAGAAGGCCGTCATCCTTGGTTCACGGCGTCTGCTCAGGGCACATGATTCTCGGACCCAGTAATTACTTACTCAACAGTCGTAGGGAATGGTTATCTGGGTTAACGATCCAGCGTGCCCTCCGGATGTATCGGGGCTTCGGAAACAGGGCCTGACTGAAACATCCTTTCAGGAAAATAATAATAATAATAATACTTGGGAGCAACGCCGCTCCCAAGAGGTAAACACTGTCTCGAAGTCGAAAACTTGAAAAAATATTCATTGGACCAACATCATAAACAACATAAGCAAATAATCAGAATCTCCAGATTTGACTCAAAGTCAGATGTATGTGATAACTGGGCTATATATGACAAACATTATTTCAAATTGTACTAGATCTGATTCAATGATGAGTAACAATAATATATAGGGTGACCCAGGGTTAAACCGCCAAACGTTCAGTATCGGTTTTTTAGGTGAAAATAAGATTTTTTCTTCATGTGAGCATGTGTCAAAACTTGATTCGTTCTCAAGATACAGGGTGCCAAAGTTAAATTTTTTTTTTAATTCCAGGTACATTAAAATGAGCATTCCATCACCGCAAATAAGCATGCTGAGTTTTATTAAAATCAACTAAAAGGTTTTTGAGTAATGAATAAAAAACTGATTTTTTATGAAAACTCGAAAACAAAGCAAGTTGGGACATATGCTTATATGAAGAAAACACCTTATTTTCACTTAAAAAATCTATTCCAAACGTTTGGCGTTTTAACCCTGGGCCACCCTGTATATTAATGGATTAGAACCAAAAACACTCTTTTCATTATTGAATTGAAATAGTTTCATTTTGTTAAATTATATTTGAATGCATCGCAAATAAAAAAGGAATTCATTTCAGTATAATTTGTGCTGAATATCCTCAACGTTGACGTGAATTGTATTGAATTTAATCCGTGAAAAGTAAAGACTGCTGAAAAGTTGGGAAAATTATACCAGACCCCAAAGGAATGTTGGCATTCCCAATATTTCAACTACATTACCAAAGTTCATTTTGTATTGAAATCTACCATCATAACACCCGTATTTATGAAAAGTTTTCCATTTTATATTCACTGTTCGAAATGTTATGAAAAGAAGACCTGAAACATATTCCCCAACAGAATATAATTGAAAGCATTTTGAAACCCACGAACTTTGGAAGTTCAGTTCTGAATATTGATCAGATTCATGGTAGATAGGAAGTTGATACATGTGGCTGACAAAAAATATAATCAGGCGATATGACAGGAAAACTAACAAGATATTTCCTTACTCAGGTTTCTACTCGATTTCTTGAATTTACTCGGTGCATATTCTGTTCAATTTCGCCACCGGAGTTTGGATTAATAAATCATACCAAAAATTGATCTTGATGGTTATTTTTTCCAAAAATGGACTTTTATTTCAAACACGTGACTGAGTGCATTGTGAAGTCTGTGATTTGTGCCATTTGTGGTCCTGTGTTGTGTCTTATCTCTTGCCTTGTGGTTGATGAACATAATTTCTGGATGTGGCGGAATTTGAAGTTATTTTTACAATCAAAAGAATACGATCATCTGAGAAAATATAATATCGCGTATTTTTTGCTATTGTGAGCCGTGACTTCTATACTGTTCTATAGGTATTATGTTTTGTAATTGATGTACATGTTTGTGTCAGAATTTAAAATAATTTATAAATGTTTTTTCGAAAATCACTTTCCATCATTATCGTTTTCACTTTTTCTAGTTGGTATGTCACTTTCTATTAACTAGGATCATGGGTTATAAAAAACATTGAAAAATGATATCCTAAGAACATCCTTAGGATGTCCAAGGGGCTTCCATGGAAGACGTTACAGGGACATATAATGAACGTCCTCAGAACGTTCCAATTCGTAACATCGGATGTCCCCAGGACATCTTAAGGACGTCTTATGTCCAGTAATGAATGTCTCCGGGACATCTTGAATGTCTTAGATTTATGTCCTGTGGACTTTGCTAAAATTTGTAGTAGAAGGAAAAGTGCATATCGTTCCTTCTACTTCTACTTCCACATGCAAATATATAACATGTGAGTATCTGAGTACCTAAAATGTGTTTTGTCCCACTTCACATAACCCTTCTACGATATTTACGGAGGATCCGAAAGTCATGGATATTTTAGTTGATAGGAAATAATTATACTAAAGCAGGAATCAGTACCCTCTTTGGACCATATGCAACGATTTAAGGCTACTGAGACGTCTCACTTATACATTCCAAAGAAAAAACTGGGTTTTACTCCTGCCACAGTTTTCAACTCAGCCATAATCCCGGCAATTTCTTCAGTAAATGTTGAAAATAATCGCTCATACACATCCCACATTGAAAATGAAGTATGTGATTTCAAGCTTGAGGTTTGCACTTCATAATAGTGTTATATATATATGCAGGATATAAATAAGCGATTATTTTCAGAATGTAGTGAAAAGAATGCCGATATTATGGGTAAGTTGAAAATGAGGCAGGAGTAAAACAAAGTTTTTTTTGAGCATGTATAAGTGGGACCTGTCACACTACTTTAAAATTGTTGCATATAGTCCAAAGAGGGTATGGGTTGCTGCTTCAATATAATAATTCCATATTACTAAATTATTCATGATTTTTGGATCATCCGCAAACATCGCCGTGAAGTGCGACAAAACACAGTTCAGTTACTCAAATACTCGCATATTATATTTGCATGAGAAGGTAGGAGTCTTCAGAAACGATATGAACTTTTCCTTTTCCTTCTTCGATAATTTTTAGCAGAGTTATGACCAATCAAATATTCGGCTCCGCCAGAACTTTCAGCGGCGGGTAAGGGTGAACCTGAAATTTGATGTCGGCGTTCAATCACGTTTTTATGTGTTTATCATGGTTACAATTACTAGCATACCAAGTTTGGTAGTGCTACAATCGATTCTTGTCTCAAAACCCAATCGTACTGGATTATATCTTGAACGATGGAAAATAGCGACTAAAGTTTGTCTTTCAGTCGCAGATGATTCCACAGCAGATTTTATGAATATCATATTCATATTTTCGAACAAAAATCTAGATCATTTTATTTTTCACCGAAACCGAATCAATAACAGAATTTATCTAACAGCCCTCAATACAATAATCATTATCAAACCTGTGGAAAATGTTTCGACTTTTCCCAAAGCCCCGAGGACTTATACTGGAGTTTCACGTTCTACTGTATTCTGAAACAATTCCAATCCGTAACCCTAAATTTCCCTTCCGGACTCGTTCATTAACAACACCGATAAATATTCATAACTCCAGAATAAAAGACGATAATTACATTTATCCCATTCCGATTATAATAATTTCCTATTCCCAGGTTCCCTCATGGACACAGTCATCCCTGCGGCCTGTAGCAAATGACACATGTGCAAATCCATGCATTCATTCATCCTCCCTCTAGACTTGTGGGAAACAGCGAATCTATCAAGCCGATCGTGCAAGCGTGCGTCAATTGTCTCGCACATCAATTGTTCCTGTACACGTGGCATGCTTGATCATACTTTTCCCCTTCTTGGTGATGCATTATCATTTTTGGGGGCGAAATCAGTTAACAATTCAACATTATGTACGAGGGGATACGTAAATGTTGCCAAGGATGATTTTCTGGTCTTTACAAAGACTTTGGTAGAGATAATTACTTGACCGATTATTGCAATTGCCCAAGAGGAGATGATTTCGATGGAAAGTTACCAGCGCTTTAATATAGGGTAAACGCTATAGATGTTGGCCCCCCGACAGTTATTGGCCTTTATAATTTCCCGTGTGATTAATATGAGTGACATAAATATCTACTGAACCTTCGATCAACTTTTGCATAGTGTAAAGTGAGCTCTAGCAGAATGGATATTTCCCGCGGAACAGCACCTTCCAGTAGACATGTGATGGTGAACACAAAAACAACGTGCATAAACAACGTGCATAAACAACGTGCATAAACAACGTGCATAAACAAGTGTCCTTTCAGATCAGTTTAACTTGAAATGGTAAGTGATGATATTATTATTATTATTATTTTTATTAAAGCTATTGAAGGAGTTATTAATGGAATATCAGAACGAGAAGCATGAAAAAAATATTCAGACTCTCAGAAAAATTCAGAATATCATCGCACGGTCCTTCGCCAATACCCGACTTCCCATGAAAAGAATAGACAAGATCCCACGCTTATTTTCAAAAATGATTAATAACAGGCTGAATCTTTGTGAGTATCTTCGTTTTGATGAGACGCCCAACTTTTCCCTCTACGAAAATTCTCGAAAGTGGGAACTAATTAAACGCGCAGGCGTCAAACATGTCGATTTGGTGAGTGCAAAAATGTCATTAATAACAGTTAGATTTTCAGTTGAACCTCGAGATAATTCGATGAAGTACTCGAAAAATATTTTGTTCTACAAAATCGATGGTACAAATAAAGAGTCCCCCACTCCCAACATGTACCAATGACGTGGTCATAAAAAATCATTAATAACCAGCGGATTTTTGCACCGTTGATTGATTATTATTTGTATAATTGAATGTTCATATTGTCCTACAAATTGAATGGTACGTGTTCCTAGTCCTACGCTCCGAAATTGTCAATTCCACGGTAAAAAAAAATGATTAATAACTGTAGGACAATGATAACACATGAAAGGTTAGTGTATTCTTCACCTGAATAATACAGTGTCCTACAAAACAACGGGTACGTATCGCTAGTCCTACAAAAATTATTCAAAATATAGCTATTTATTATAGTACAGTAACCAGAGATTTCTTCTGCTCAAAAAATTGGAAGTCCATGAAATTTGGTTTGAGCTTAGTTTGAAAAAGGTTTCCAAAAAGTTCCGGGCAATATGACCATTCAATTATACAAATAATAATCAAGCAACGGTGCAAAAATACGCTGGTTATTAATGATTTTTTATGACCACTCTTTATTTGTACCATCGATTTTGTAACACAAAATATTTTTCGAGTACTTCATCGAATCATCTCGAGGTTCAACTGAAAATCTAACTGTTATTAATGACATTTTTGCACTCACCAAATCGACATGTTTGACGCCTGCGCGTTTAATTAGTTCCCACTTTCGAGAATTTTCGTAGAGGGAAAAGTTGGGCGTCTCATCAAAACGAAGCTACTCACGAAGATTCAGCCTGTTATTAATCATTTTTGAAAATAGGCGTGGGATCCTGGTCTAGAACAATTCAATCAAATGGATCAGAGTTTGCCAGAGAAAATGATTCCCCCGGAGAAAGAAGATATTCATACATATCTGCAAAACAATTTCTGGATGATTCTTCTCGTAAAAACCCATTTGAAGATAATCTACCTGGTGAAAGGAGTTTCTAACGCTCCAGCTGCCATTAGTGAGCAAAAAATAAGGAAGTGGTTCGATAATATATACTCTTATTTTGTCAAAAAGGATATAATTGAGTCCCTGAACACCCTGAAAGGTTATTCGACGCCGAGATCTAATTGTGCAATGTTCTCCAGAAGGACACAATTGCAAGTGCTGATTGCAATTAAGCATTGAATACTATCCCCCATTGGCTAGAAATTACCACCTGCAGACATGACATGTTACGATGTTACACGGTTCGTTCCACTGATCAGTGCAAGGATAGGTCAGACAACATTAGAGTTATCCAGGCCAGCAATCATGTCATGTCTGCAGGTGGTCATTCCCAACTAATGATAGTATTCAATTCTTGATTGCAATTAGCACTTGTAATTAGCAATGTTCCTGGAGGAACATTAAACAAATGGATGTCAGATGTAATTCAATGTTCGTAGGGGGAAGTAGCTGTTTTCTGACAGATATTTGCCTCGTATTTTCCACTTTGTGGGATAGTGCGGAGAGAAGGGTAATTCAACATTGCCGAAATTTTCCGTTTCATCTTACTGTATTATTCACTTTCAGTCCCGCTGGAAAATAAACATGACCTTTGTCATCTATGCAGGCTAAAAGCTTCGCAAGGAGATAGGTGATAAAAAGTTTCGCCTTTTGTTTGTTTTGTTCCATACTTGATAATCACGGCCAATAACTCTAACAGATAAGACCAATAATTATACGATTAGGGCCAATCACTATGACTTTGATAGATATTGAGAATTATTGATTTTTTTTTCTTGATTTATTTGTTTGCAATTGAAAGAGGCATGAAATTCATAAAAAACAAACTTTGTTTCATAATTTGCAATAATAAAAATTTCAGTTTACCGTTTGAAGTACTTTTTCTTTAACTATATAATGGAACAAATCGTTAAAGGGCCAATAACTATAACGTTTACCCTAGTAGCAGACCCAGTTAAGACTGGAGCACCCTTAAAAAAAACTACATTTTCCAACTGATTGGAATGTTTTTTTTAAATTAGGTAGCCATTCAAAATGTCTACTGGGACACCTAAATTTCATTGGATAAATCTCCATTTCCAGGGCCATCTAATCTGATTTTCTTGTTGAAACCACATATTTAGTCGAGTTTCTATTAGTAAATTCTCCAAGAGATTCGGCAACACATGTTGGAGGAAAAATAAGTACCTCTCTCCATTGAGAATTCCTTCGAAAAAATGAGGCCCTATCAAATAACCATCGATGATTCCGCACCAAACATTAACCCCCCACACAGACTTATGTTTCGTTTCTTGAATCCAATAAGGGTCCACGTCAGACCAGTAGTGACAATTATGTTTATTCATTATACCGTTATTATGAAAACGGCTTTCATCACTCCATAATATTTCGTTCAGAAATTGATTATCATCATAAATACGGATGGACAACCATGCAATGAAGTTCAATCTCCTATCAGCATCTCCTAAATATTAGAATAGACTATAGTTAGGAAAAATAAAACAGAAATATTATTACCTGGTTGTAGTCCTTGAACCAGATGAATTTTGTAGGGATGTAATTTGTTTTTTGATAAAATACGTTGTATTGATGATTTCGAAATATCACAATCTATTGCTACTTGTCTGGTAGAACTATGTGGTTCCAGTACCATTTGACCTAGCACCGCAACAGTGTGCATGATTCTCATCTGTATCCATTTTTTGTTTTTTTTCGCTTCCGTTCATTAAAACATCCATTTTGTGCTAAAGATTTGGCTAAGCTAGTGAATGTTTTGTCTGACGGTAATCTTCTGTAAGGATACCGATTAGCGTATATTCTCACTGCTTCTGTCGCATTCCTTCTTGCCTCGCCATAAATACATATCATATCCATATTTTCTGCATTCGAAAATTGAACCATTTTTCAATTTTACCAAAAACCAGGCCAAAACTGAATGAACTTCCGTAATGACGCCTAGTGATGGATCTATATGTGAATAAAAGGACTCTTTGACATCAAAATAATCTGCCTTCACGAAATATGGATAACATATTTCATTCTCCAGATATTTGCCCTCGGAGTTTTATGTGGGACACCCTATATATACAGTGTGTCCCACTTTGAGCAGCCACACCCTCGTATTTTCTTGACAGTAAAGTGATTTCAAAATTTACATATAGTACCCAGAAATATTTACCTTCAGGTTGATGAAATATTCGTATATCCATTTTCCACGGCTACCTACGACCAATTGAAAAGTGAAAAATTGGGAAAAACATACTAGGCATTTTTTTATCGCAAAAATAACACCAGGATCTGTTTCAGAACACCCTAAAAAAATGATGATTCATTAAAATAGGGTGGCATCTGTAACTAACAACATTTTTTATTTGTTATTCATCCGCAATGTTTGGTAGTTTTCGATTTTTATTTCCCTAGTCATGAAGAACCTGAAAATGTTCAAAGAATGCTGTAGGGAATATTCGAATATTTTTCATATTCGAATATTTTCATGGCTACCTACGAGCAAATTGAAAAGTGAAAAATTGGGAAAAATATACCAGGGATTTTTTTATCGCAAAAATAACACTAAGTTCTATCCCAGAACACTCTGAAACCCCCAAAAAGCAGTACTTATTGATTTAAAATATACAGGAAAACATACTGAAGATTCTTTTGTCTCCGAGCTAACACCAAATTCTGGTTTAGAACACCATAAAGGCCCCCAAAAATTACGGATGAAAACAAATTGAAAATGTTGCTAGTTTGTAAGACACCCTGTATATTTTAATGAGATCTCGGGCTTTAAGCATGTTCTGAATCAGAATCTGATGTTAGTTTCGAAGTAAAAAATCTTTTAGTATATTTTTCCCAGTTTTTCACTTTTCAACTGGTCATAGCAAGCCATGAAAAAGTAAAATTTGGGTATTTCTTATACTTAGCATCAATTGAACACGTTCAGGCCCTTTGTGACAAAAAAAATCGAAAGCAACCGATTTCGGATGAATATAAATTAATAATGTTGCTAGTAACAGATACCACCCTGTGTATTTTAATGAATAAAGCACTTAGTTCTAGGGGTTTTAGGGTGTTCTGAAGCAGAATCTAGTGTTATTTTTGCGATAAAAATATGTTTTTCCCAATTTTTCACTTTTCAGTTGGTCGTAGGTAGCCGTGGAAAATGGATATACGGATATTTCATCAACCTCAAGTTAGATATTTTTGGGTACTATATGTTATGAAAAATAACTTTTGATATCACTGTACTGTACTGTACTGAAAATACGAGGGTGTGGCTGCTCAAAGTGGGACACACTGTATATATATAGGGTGTCCCATATATATATATACATATATATATATATATATATTATTATTAGGTTATTATTATTAGGTCTGCCCAACTATGCTTGTTTCAGAATGTTAAAATCTCGAAAAACCGCGTAACATGAAATCACCCAGCAAAAAATACAATTTCGTTGACCATTCCACCCTCGTATCTGATTATGCGTCATCATATTTTCGTACCGTTTTTGCACTAGTTGCTTCATCAGCAATTCAATCAGATGGGCAAATGATTACTGTAATTTTCTTTGCAGTGCGAGTTTCCCTATTTCAAGGGTGTCGATGTGATTATGTGATTTATGCATTGATAGGGCGGGCGATAGGGAAATGTTCTTTGATTTCAATTTATGGAGTTTCGTGGGTTGCTATTAGGTTGGTCATTTATGTTCTAGAACAAACTGAAGATACAAAGGCATGTTGGTAATTACACATACATGTACATATTTATAGTATTGTCTAACAATAATTAATGATTACGTTACCGTATGCACAGTTTTCATCCTAAAACCAGATTAACTAATCTAGATTAGATGACTCGGATCGAATCCGTATGCACCGAAAAGGAAAAAAAAAGATTAGGTAATATTTCATTACACCTGGCAACACCGGTAATTTTTCCACATGTTGATATTAGAAATAACTTTCTTTGGTGATTTGACTACTGTCTTCCATACCTTGGAATCATATAACGTGAATAGGGAAAGAGAAAGAGTTCCACAGCTGATGTAAAAATGCACATGTATTCAACACAATCCCGTACTAAAGACTCTAAAGATAAGAAAACTAAGGAAACATATCGACCAGAAAAAAAGTCGAATTTGGTCGGAGATTGAAAAGCAATGCAATTCCTTCTCGCCAAACGCTTAACCATGAAAGGGTAAATCCCTCAAATGACTGTACCAAAATATGAAAAAGACCAAGAAAAACGGCAGAGAAAAGAAACAAAGATTTATGACAGAAGGGCCTAAACCTTGGACCCTTCACAATAATTGGACCTGACTGATGAAATTTCACTTTCTGTGGTTAATGAAAAGACCGTGAATGGATTCAATCACATGCTTGATTCAGATAAACAAAACCTGGATAGTCCAAGTAAGCATTCTCTTCCACTCAGCCTCCGTTTCCATGGGATGCGTGGAAGTGAGCCACGTCAGAATTATCATATTCCAGATAAACACTGAGTAGAATGACTATTCAGGAAATTTTATCATTGAATATAAAATTGCAAATGCAGAAAATAGCGTAATGTTATGATTTTATGAAGTTTGTCTAGGAAACAATATTATTTTCCGTTACAAAGGAATTATTGATTATTCGAGAAATCGATGAAATACTATACTTCAAACCCCTGTATAATTCAAACCGTGGCATTCGCGAGGTAGGCACTGTGGAACTTTTGGATCAAGAATGACTCATCCACATTATGTCAGAAAATAAAAGAAATTCACAAATCATTTTAGAAATAATTTCAAAATTATTCCGATCCATATTTTTTGGACCATCGCCGCAACTTTATTTGGATTCAGATTAATGACCACAGACGTTGAAAAATTTTGTATATATAGAAGAATCCTTATATATATATAAATAAAGTAGAAAACCATAGAATGGCTTCGTAAGGAGAATAATAAATACAAAGGAGACAATTAGTGGGTAAACCCTCGTAATGCAACCGTAGACGGATTCGTTTCGGACGCATTAGACTTCTTCAGTACGGTAGCCAAGTGTAAAGTTGAACGCAAGATCACACAAATATAGGAGCCAACCACAGGAGCCAGCAACACATTTGTGGTTGAAGTCAGAACACCTCACGAAGCCCTTCTATGGTTTTCTACTTTATTTATATATTCCTGGGATGTCACGCAGGTAGCTATAGTTGCCTCCGTGGTAATGTTAGTTCAAGCCTTGTAAACACGAGGTGTTTACAAGGCTAATAAGGGTAATAAAACTTTTTTGAGTATTTAATTTATTGAACTACAGAAAAAAACATTTAGCGGGCGTTATGATTCATAATGCCCTCCATAACGCCCCGGGCGTTATGGGTCTGTAATAGCAACCGTTTCCAAGGTATTATAAAGCAGTAATGGACAAGTGAAAATTAAAATAAAGTCAATAGTCGTCATTTTCAAAGCCTACTTCAATAATGTTAGCTTTTCCATTATTATAATAACTTGCTTGCTGAATCATTTCTGCGGAAAACGATTCAGAAGTAACTCCGTTATTCAGCAGGCTGAATTTCAATTTACATTTTTATGGACTTCGTAGTATGTCTCGAGTCGCTCAAATTGAAATAATTCGATGCAAAAGAGAAAATGAAAGAAATTCGCTGAGGGAATACTAGCAAAGAACTGAACGTAAATTCGATTTTCAAGAACTGATTTCACATTCTGATGCTCAATATTCACATTCTTAACATATTGAAGAGATACCTACATTCGAAGATATCTTGAGATAGATAAAATTGTCAATGGATTACATATACAGAGTTAGTCGAAAGTGTGGACCATCTCACTTTACTCAGTTTATAAAATATGCAATGCAAAAAGTCGAATGAAACATGCAGGGGGCTTTTTGTGGTTCCAAAAAAAAAATCAGGAACTGTTCTGTTTGTTCTGCTCAGTGGGGGTGTCAATACACTGCAACCAACCCTAATAGCACCATAAAGTCCGATGGTAATCCATAGGACATCCTCTCAGGGCGTTCGGAACGTCCTAAGGACGTGTAATATTGATCCTGCGGACGTCCATTGGACATCTGTAGGAAGTACCAATGTCTCGACTTCTCACCAAAATTGGACGTCTCCAAAGTACATCATTCAGAAGTACATCTGGGACATTCGAAGCACATTGCCTTTTGGTACTGCAAACGTTCGTGGGTAGTACATATTTCCCAAACTTATACAGAAACAGAATATCCCCAGAGACGTCCTCGAAGGATATGAATAGGACATCATTTTTAACATGTATTGATTTGGTTCCGAGAACTTCTATAGAACACAAATATGGAGGGATATTCCCCAGATAACTCACGAACATAATATAGTCGTCCAAAGCATTCACAAAATGGTCATGACGAATATCCTTTGGACGTCCTCTCATGTCCAGAGGGATATCCATGGGAAACCCGTTTCCACAAAATTAGACCCTCAATGGATGTCCAGTTTGTACTAAGGACCCGTTATGGTTTATACTTGATATGCCATGGAAATCAACTGGATAGTTAGGAACATGATATGGATATATTTTGGAAATAAATGAAACGAAAAAAGATATATTCTCTTAGAATAACTATTACTTTAAAAAGTTATTGTTTTTCATGGTGGCTGTGTTCTGCGTCGTTCCTTGGGCACATACCAGATACAGAGTGAAAAACCGGATAAATATATTATTATTATGATTATTACTATTATTATTATTATTATATAGATGAACCTAAAGAAGTAACAAATACATTCACGAAAATGCAAACAGCATTAATTTCTTTAAGAGTTACAAAGGAGGATCAGTATAGAATATTCTCGATTTTGTTTTTACAGAGAATCACATAAAATTATGACACCTAAAATGTGTTTTGTCCCACTTCACATAACCCTTCTAGGATATTTACGGAGGATCCGAAAGACATGGATATTTTAGTTGATATGAAATAATTATTATACTGGAGTAGGAATCAGTACCCTCTTTGGACCATATGCAACGATTTATTAAGGCTAGTGACACAAGTATCACTTATACATGCCAAAGAAAAAACCGGGTTTTACTCCTGCCTCAGTTTCAACTCACCCGTAAACCCGGCAATTTCTTCAGTAAATGTTTAAAATAATCGCACATCCTACATAAAAAATAAAGCATGTGATTTCAAACTTGAGGTTTTCACTTCACAATTGTGTTATTAACTATATATATGCAGGATATGAATAAGCGATTATTTTCAACATTTAAGGTGGATTCATGCAAGCATAAATCTAAACTTAAATGAATTTTAAACTAAAATTAGGAATATAAAACAATGTAATGAAATGGAGGTGTTCACGCAAGAAATTAAGAAATTAACATTAAACTAAGAAAGATGGCCAATTTTCAACTAATAACTTAATTTCTTCCATAAATTAGAAACGGCGCATGCGTAGTCTCTTTACTCACAGATGATTGCTTTCAAAGAGGAAAGAGGTTGTTATGTTCGCAATTTCAGCATAGGTTTAACGCCATATTTTCTATATCTCTTATTCCTCACAACACCAGAGGCTCCCGCAGAAGCAATAATGTACTCAGTACTAAACCATACTCACTTCTCTTGGTGATAGTTTTCATGCTGTACTGTAAATACCAGACCAGAATAGATAAAACAAAAAACATCAAAACACGATAATCTTAGGTTAGGGTTCTCCTTTTGTTTTCTGATCAAAGAATATCCTAAGACGTTTCAAAAACTGACAGTTGGAACGATATGTGCATGTCTGGTACTTTCTTAATTTCGTTAAATTGATACTGCCTGAACACCGTCATACTCTTAATTCAAAATTCATCTAAATCTTAAATTAATTTTAGTTTTAGTGATGTTGCATGAATCCACCTTTAGTGAAGAGAATGCCGATTTTATGGGTAAGTTGAAAATGAGGCATGAGTAAATATGTTTGGCCTCTGCTGTGTGTTTTTGGTCTACTATACCAAAACGAATTATGGTGATTTTATGATATATGGCACCTTTACAGTTTAAGGAAAATTTCCATGCCGAGTTATTTGGAAGACTATTCCACTCATGCTAAAATACGCGTTTTTGATTGGTGGAAATTTTCATATTGATAATTGAAAACAGCATGTTTTCGATTTTGTAGTTCGGCACTTGATTGGCTATTAGATACCTTTGTAGTTCGCTTCGTCATTGGTTGTTTTATAAAACAAACTTACCCCACCAGCAAGTTGGTATAATGACACAGAACTTTGACCCAAACCATGATGAGCCCTAACTATCAATTCATATCAACTTCACAATTTTCGACAAATTTTTGACACAACACCGAACTTTTACCAAAACCATGATACGCTTCACTTTTCATTCATATCAACTTTTCGACAAATTTTGCATACACGTAAACCAAAACTCCGCCCTTTCAATTCCAGTAAAAGCATGAAAATTAACGATGAGTCACTATCTATCTACCAATAAACTATACAATTTAATAGGCTTGTTCGCGTTACAAAATAAACTGTCCGAAACCCGAAACCGTCACAAGCATGCGTAGTCCCACAGAACTCAAAGAATGCGTACAGTTCTGTGAAACTGCGCATGCATCTGATGGTTTCAGACTGTTTGTTTTATGAACGCGAACAAACCTAAAGACAACCAACGAAAGACGCGCCCTGTGAATGGTCACTGAAATAGCGCGAAGTTTGAAATACCAAGACAGCTGCTCTGCGCAGTTTACTCCAAATAGTACTTTTGCAGACGGCTTTCTTCATTATGACGGCAGTCCTCAATTTAATATTTATGTTTTGTTATTTGCATAGTTTTAGAAATATTCAACAGCACTAACTGTACTTTCAATATTAACATTAATAATGGTTTTGATTTCATTCATGGAATAGTCTTAACAAATACAACTCGTGTACCGATGATTATCATAAATTCCATCTTTTATTCGAAACAAATTATGTTGCTTTAGGAAACCACACTCGCGCTTTGCGCTAGTGTGGTTGCCAAGCAATATAATTTGTTTCTCAAAGTCGAAGGAATTTTTATTTCGATAATCACCAATACACTTGTTGTATTACCTACGATAATTATAATTTATATTTTACTCCAGCCACTGTACTATTATATCAGATTCGATTGTCGAGTTGAAAGTATTCACCCACACTTTCGGGAAATGGCTCGGTCACAAGAAGAAAAAATTCAAGTGATTCTCAGCTTTGTATGAGCTTAACGTAATCTCTTTGAACGTTTCTCAGTATCAAGATTTCTATAGACAGTAATAATATTAAAAGACGTTTCCAGGCCTGGTGGACTCATTAATTTTTAATCTTACATTAACAGCTACGCACGATAATTTTTTTCATGGAACACTAAATAAAAGCATTTGACTTTTTTGTAATAAACAATGGAAACCATATTAACTTTTCACTTAACTTTATAAACAGTTGACAAAACATTTCACGTGTAGGTTGTGTGCTGCCGCTATCTCTCTTCTACTCGGACGCATCGTCCGATGGAGTGGAAGAGAGACAGATGCGTCGCTAGCCGAACGCTTAGGCCGATCGTGCCTCTCTATCGCTTCTTCCGCGCTCTCGCTTGTACGCTCGGCTCAGGCGGAACGTGACAATGAGTCATACTTTTTCGTGCGTGCAGCTGGCGTTCATCGATTTATAAGACGTTATCACGTCAAAAACGATTTTCTTCTTTTTGATGACTGACTCATAAAATGAAAACTAACACAATAATCTGATGGTTTCAACTGGAAGAATTGTAGAGAATTGAAATGCGAACAAAATGAGATTGTACGATGGGATCATTGGTGATGGAGAATAACTGGAAATTCCAGAAAATTTTGCGATTTTAAAAAAAATTCTCATCTCCGTCATTTTTAAGTTTGTATGGTTGGCCCTTTTCACGAAAGTAGTGAATCACGTGTACTTCATTTGTGCGCAAAAGAGGCATTGTCGGACAATCGGTTTGAATTTTTTTTGCACAATCTTGCAGCATGACTGGATGCTCCAGTTGAAAGTAAAAGTATAGTACTACAAAATGTAGGTATATTCTCACAAACATGACTGAAAACGACCGAGCCTGCCTAAGCGGTCGAGTAGAAGAAGAAACCGTGAGTTGAGGGGACGTGATGATTCCTTTACAATACGCAAACCCATTTTTCGATCGTTTTTTCGTAATACCGTCCATTGGAGTTTTTTTTGTTTGCTCGTTCGAGCTCTACCTATTACAGATTTGAAATCCTGATTTCCTTCTTAGGTTTAGCGACAATAGGTGCTAGAAAAAAATGCATTTTTCGGAAAATCGCTAGCTGACATAATACTCCAACACCTCACAGCCACCTATTTTTTTTTCTTTGAGATATTGTGTCGACTATCCTTTGAAAAATTTGCAATCGGGAGGAAAAGACAGATTTTTTTACTTTTTTACGCGATTAGGAGGCTGCCACTGCTCAACCCACCCACGGAGCCGCAGCTGACTTCCACGAGGCTCAATTACACACCTCTCTGAAGCATTTCACAAGTTTTCATCTGGGAGGAAATGACTGACTGGAATGCACCTGGCTTGTGAACCAGTAGATATTTCCCAATAGTAGAATTGGTAAATATTCGTTGGTCGAATGGGCGTTGACGCTAAGTCATTTGCAAACTTTGATGTCGATTAACCTCAAAACCATATCGATTAGACGTCTTTTCGACCTCATAATAAAAACGTTGATTTGACGTCTAATGTAGGTTGTAGGTTCCTAATTATTAATTGAATATTGCAGTTTGGCATTGTTTGATATGAAGACGCCTTTGTATAGATAAGGTTTTGAACATTGAAGTTATTTTTTATTTCGTTCAATTTTTCAAGTAATTTTGGGCTGGGGGTTGTACTTTTTGGGATAAGAGTAAGGGATATTGATGACGGGTGAGGTGGTCCATATTTCTTTATTCCTATGCTGAATGAGTAAGATATGTTAGTATTTTTTTACGGTGTAAGCCCCGGTACATCCGGAAGGCGCGCTGGTGTCATTTACCCACTCCCCATGTCCATGGGTGAGTGGTTACTGGGTTCGATAATCATGTGTCCTCAGTAGACGGAGTGAACCAAGGATGATGGCCTTTTGCAAATTTCCTGCTAAGATTTCTGCCGCATCACGGCAAACCGGTATTATTTTAAATAAGAAGCATTTATAACACCTGTTAGTGCCTCTCGATGTGACGTCGAATTCCATGTCTGAAAGACATCGCAATGATTTTTCCTTGAGGCGGACATTTTCACATTGCCTCGATGTATTGGATACCTACATATTTGTAACTTCGAATGCGATGTCGCATGTCACAATGTGATGTCAAATGGTTGGCTGGGAAGTGCCTACTGTTTCTCAAAACCAAATAACTTCTTCCTTCTTTTACTGGAGTTGTAGTTTAATTTGAGTTGACTTAACAAAAAAATGTTGTGACAGCGTGATTATGAATCATTGTTTTTCTCCTTTTGGGTACACAATCTATTTAAGAATTGAAATATTCTTCAATTGTTTATCAGTTTCAACCTTCAGAAGTGTGAATTTGTATTTTACACTTCCTTGAATGACTTTACTGATGATAGCTCTAATTATATTCTGAATAGAAAACAAAATTATGATTCTTATATAAATACATAATATTTCTGCCAGCAACATGTTGTTGATGTTCGAATATGGTGAGTAAAAAGTGATATCCTAAAAGTAAGCGTGAGTATTTCTGTCATAATTGATGGAAAACCAAGAAAATGTAATCATCTTTCTGCATGAGTAGGTTACAAAACTTGAAGGTAATTTGACTGTATTATTACAATGGATGAGCCATGTACAATATAATTATCAAAAGTACAGACTGTCATCTATTCACTACAATCTTCCGAAATATGCAAGATTTGAGTGTATACAGGGTGTTCCAAATTAAGTCGGCACCATTGCCAACTCCGTTGTAGCATTTTTAATGGCCTTCTCGACGCCGAAAACAAAAAAAAAATGACAGTCGCGTTTTCGAAATATTTCATAAAATGATATTTTTTTAAATGGAACACTCTATATTTTATCATACATTTCGACTCGTAACTACATTCTCAATAACAAAGCTCCTATGACTTTTTTTCCTAAAGTTGAAAATAAGTCAGTTTTGTCAATAGGAAACATTTATAAAAATTGGATTTGATAAACCAATTTTGTCAATCTATGTCTTATTCGTGACTTCACTTCATTAGCAGTGTTATTGATATAGTGAAGACGAATAGTTAAGTAGTTGTCAAATCTTTTTGACAACTATTTTATTTTCAAGGAAAACCATATAAAAGGAATATTATTAAATCAATTAAGTAATGAACAATGTTTATCAGACAGTTCAGAAATAGTATAACTAGACACAAAATACTGTTGAAAAGGGAAACATTCTCCAAGAAAGTTGAAAAATGAAAAATGTGATTTATTTGTAATATCTAACATGAATACCTCCCAAGAGGTTATATTGAACGATGCAAAATAGCGACTAAAGTTTGTCTTTCAGTCGCAGATGATTCCACAACAGATTTTATGTTAGATATTACAAATAAACCACATTTTTCACTTTTCAACATGAATACCTCCCAAGAGGTTATCTTGAACGATGGAAGTTTGTCTTTCAGCCGTAGATGATTCCACAACAGATTTTACGAATGTCCTATTCATATTTTCGAACTAAAATCAATACACAAAATAACTTGAGACAAATCTTTCAAAACACCACATGCAAACACATCAACACGATATCGTGTCATTACACTATACGACACCAAAGTTTTTCCTGCACTCGCCGTTTTCACCAGTCTGACAGCAATTATATCTTTCTTGCACCTCTGAAAAATCTTTATGGTACGAGTAGATTAATAAATAAGCGTACAAAATTGTAAATCTCGATTATATTTCCGTAGCAATAATAGTCCTGCAGTAGTGATTGATACTTCGAAAATGGCGTCATTGGGACAGCATTTCAGAATATTTCCTGCGATCCCGCGTTCGGGATTTTAGGCATGTCCTTTTTACCCATGGTTGGTTGGTTGGTTGGTTTGAGGCTGACGAGCCAGATTCAGGGTTTATCCGTGAGGGTGACCCTTAACACTGAGACCATCTGGGGTCTATTGTATTATTCTGTCGTCAGTAGTTCCTAGTTAAATAGGCCTGTGTCTTTTGTCAGGTTTAGTAATCTATTTGCTAGGTGTTTCGGATTCATGCCTATTTCTAGGTTGGTCTGTCCGAATATTCTATAGCGCTTGTTATACAGCGCATCGCATTCAAAGATGATGTGAGAGGCTGTTTCCTCCTCATCACCACAAAGTCTGCACTCCACGGTTTCTCTGTTTATTCCCATGGTGTACAGGTGTTTCCTAAGGCCGCAATGTCCGGTTAGTAAGCCGATAAGTATGCGTATCTTAGGTCTGTTCAAGTTGAGAGTGTCAGCCGTCAGTGTTTGGCTTAAATGCCTCACCATGGCTGTGCTGTGTCGATGCCCTTTGATTTGGTCCCAATATGTTTGGTGTTTTGTTTTCTTCCACTCATTTATTAGGTTTCCGCATCGGGTTTTGCTTATACCAAACACTGGTTCTGGGCCTATGAATGGTAGTTCAGAAGCTCGTCTGGCAAGTTGGTCTGCTTTTTCATTACCTTCTATTCCTCTATGTCCAGGCACCCACACAAGTGTTACCTTGTTGTGTTTTGCCAGTTCATTGAGGCTCTGAAGGCATTCCCATACTTGCTTTGACTTGATCTGTACTGAATTCAGAGCTTTTATTGCGATCTGGCTATCAGAGAGAATGTAGATGTGTTTTCTTTTGTATCCACTGTCTAGATTCATCTGTATGCATGTCCTTATGGCATGTGTCTCAGTTTGGAATACTGTGGTGTCATTGCCAAGTGGAAGTATTATGTTCCTTTTTGGCCTCACCCCATGTATTCCTGCTCCAGTTCCTATCTCTGTTTTGGAGCCATCTGTCCCAGATGATGTTGCCAGATGATAGTGATTCTACTCCCGAGTCCCATTCGTCCCACTTGAGCTGTGTTCTGAATAGTTTTTCGTATGAGTATTTAGGTAGCATATAGTCTGATATCATTTCCAGTTCGGTGATGTTGACTACTTGAGTAATTTTGGTGTGCCCAATTTGTGGTTGGGATCTCCAATTACCTGTTTGTATTAGTCTGTATGCACTCATCCTTGCCTCCCCCATGACTGTGATGTCTAAAGGTGGGAGGTTCAGGATGATTTCCATTGCAGCGGTCGGGGTGCTGCTCATGGCGCTCGTGACAAACATAACTATTCCATCCTTCACAGTACCTCTTTTTCTAATGTTGTCCGCAGGGAACTGTGTGTAAAAGTCACGTGACAGCCAGTCCATATCCTACATTATCTATTATAAGTTTGTTTGGATATTCATTTCTCCAGGATCTTCAGCAAAAATAAAAGGAATGATTCTAGTAGGTACCGAAAAATGTTCCTAGTTATAACAAAGCTGCCGATGATAAGATAATTTCGAATAAATCCGAATAAATCTGAACCAACGATTTTCATATTCATACTAGTATCAATGTGAATCTTATATACATACACACTTGTGCAAATATGGACGTCATTTCGACATTTAAAATTCAAAGGAATAGTCGCCGTATTGAAACGAAATTACAAAATAGCTATTTATGAAACTTGTTCGTAAACTAGGACTCTTTTGTATAAGCGTGAAGTACAAAAAAAGCTCTTTACGAAAGTGTATCATACAGATTTTTTTCTACGACAGTTATTATATTGGTAAATTGTAGCAATTGTATCAGTAATTTGAATGTTTCATGTTATGAATTGTCGACGTATTATCAAATGATGACTTTCTAATAAAATTTGTCGTAAAATACTGTAAAACAGTGCGTGAAAAATTACTTCACGCACAGATGATGTTTTTACGCACTGTTGATTTTTTTATGCACTTGTACTAAAAAGTATCACTCTACGACGGTGCGCATCCTAAGTGTTCACGCACTGTCGTAAAAAAAATTGTAATTTTTTCATTATTCTTGTATTATCCAATTCAATATGTGCAAGGATGAAAAATATATAAGAAGGTATTAACAAATTGCCTTTCCCTCGATACTTTCTTATATAGAAATCGCAAGTATTGTATCCCATCCTTCTTCCATCAGATTCCTGATTATCCAAATAATTCAATATTTTTTATTCAGATAACTACCAAACTTCTCGTCGTCCTGCTGTATCTGGCCTGCTTTCCATTGCCGCGAGACGCATCTTCAAAGGGCAATCCCACGGAAATTACCGTATCAGAAAACGATAATAGGGAAATCGCAAGGAACGAACGGAAACTCGAAATTTCCAAATCAGCTGGCGATAAACTAGATTTAATCAGAGTGCCGCCCAGAAAAATCATTTATAATGCATCCAATACTTCAGCAGGAAATTATGTTGTTGTAGGATCACAGGAAGCGAAAACGAGAAAAAAGAGAGCTCCAAGACGACAAAGAAAATTCAAAATATTACCCGTCCTTTGTGGATAGTTATTGAAAGTCTAGAAATTACGTATATGAGAAAGGTTACCTATATCATACAATATATTCGCCAAAGAATTATTATGCTCAATAAACAACAATTTTAGATGTCCACATGATTATTTTCAGTTCTCTAGGTGATATAAGAATGAATAATACTAACAATAATGTATAATACATGAACACTCGTATGAGGGCACCCAGAGGCAAAGTATGTTATGGAGAACGATCATTATTATTTTTTTGTCGTAGTGCCCCAGGGCATTTATAAAAATTGAGTTGTAGATTTTGAAACTTTTGTTTTCTTCAATATCTGAGAAATAGCATAGCCACTTCACCAAGACCATTTTTTCAATACTTTACATATGTTTCGCAAACAAAGTAAGCATCATCAGGAGAGCAGAGGAGCGATGAATGAATATATTACCATTTATACATTAATGATCATCAATTTGCTATCGATAATTCTATATCCAATAGTTACAAATAACTCATTTATTACTGTTCACGTGTTCCTACCTCACCTTCGAAGGGCGTCAATTCTAGTTTTTAGTTTCGCACAGACCTGAACATCATGCCGACCGACAAACAGAGCAAAGAACCGAGCGGCGAACACAACACTAATTTGGACTGGGCTACGAACGCGTTTGCAAAAGCTCCGTACAAACCTGAACATTATGACGAACAACAAACAGAACAACGAAACGAACGGCGAACAGAACACAAATTTGGACGGGGCTACGAACGCGTTTGCAAAAGCTCCGTACAATCCTGAACATTATGACGAACAACAAACAAAACAAAGAACCGAACGGCGAACAGAACACTAATTTGGACGGGGCTACCAACGCGTTTGCAAAAGCTCCGTACAAACCTGAACATTATGACGAACAACAAACAGAACAACGAAACGAACGGCGAACAGAACACAAATTTGGAGGGGCTACGAACGCGTTTGCAAAAGCTCCGTACAATCCTAAACATTATGACGAACAACAAACAGAACAACGAACCGAACGGCGAACAGAACACCAATTTGCACGGGGCTACGAACGCGTTTGCAAATCTCTATACAAACCTGAATATCATACCGAACGACAAACAGAGCAAACAACCGAGCGACACACAACACTAATTTGGACTAGGCTACGAACGCGTTTGCAAAAGCTCCGTACAAACCTGAACATTATGACGAACAACAAACACAACAACGAAACGAACGGCGAACAGAACACAAATTTGGAGGGGCTACGAACGCGTTTGCAAAAGCTCCGTACAATCCTGAACATTATGACGAACAACAAACAGAACAAAGAACCGAACGGCGAACAGAACACTAATTTGGACGGGGCTACCAACGCGTTTGCAAAAGCTCCGTACAAACCTGAACATTATGACGAACAACAAACAGAACAACGAGCCGAACGGCGAACAGAACACAAATTTGGACGTGGCTACGAATGCGTTTGCAAACAGTTTCGCAAATCCTGGCCGTTCGGCAAACGATTCGCAGCGTTCCCATCACTTGTCGGTTTTCTCTCGACATCAAAGAAAATGCTCGCGAATGCGTTCGAAGGTTTGGACGGGTCGAAACAAAACAACGAACAGACCATTGCTGGTCCAGTGAACGGAGCACTACTGAAACAATTCTGAGAACAACTCAAATGTTCCGTTTGTTGTTCGGCTCGTTGAAATCGAATACGTCCATTCGTCGTTCTGTTTGACGTTCGGTTCGTTGTTCTGTTTGTTGTTCGGCGAAATGTTCAGGTCTGTACGAAGCTAAACAGTTTCGCAAATCCTAGACGTTCGGCGAACGATTGGCGGCGTTCCCATCACTTGTCGGTTTTCTATCCGACATGAAGTGAAATGTTCGCGAATGCGTTCGCAGATTTGGACGGATCAACTCAAAACCGGCGAACAAACCATTGCTGGTGAGCCTCAGTCCAGTGAATTGGTTAGTTTGTATCCTGTCTTTTTGACTGTTTGTTTTGTCTACTCCATGGAGTGGACAGAAGACATATTCCTGGAACTAACTGAACAGGACTAACAGGAGTTGTTGTGGAAGGCAGAATATCCACATCACTCCTAGGAGAAAATTTCCAACACTGTGAATATGGATGCAGAGAAATGTAGGAAAGAAGTGGCGTCCTTTAATTCGCCTAATATATTGAAAGTTTCTACACTTCTTTGTTCATAAAAATATGTTTGTCAATATCATTTAACTATGGAGAAAAAATGGTGAACTACGAGATGGTGACAAACATAATTTTTTCAGCCGCAGCTACTCTTTTTTATCTTGAACGGACAACTACTGAGACAATTCTGGGAACAGCACAAACGTTCCGTTCGTTGTTCGGTTCGTTGAAATCAAATACGTCCGTTCACCGTTCTGTTCGCCGTTCGGTTCGTTGTTCTGTTTGTTGTTCGGCGTTATGTTCAAAGCCTTAAGCTTCCGGTTCGTCGAAAAGCTGACCTAGACCAACGAAAATTATCGTACAGACCTGAACATTTCGCCGAACAACAAACAGAACAACGAAGCGAACGCCAAACAGAACGGCGAATGGACGTATTCAATTTCAACGAGCCGAACAAAAAACGAAACGTTTACGTTGTTGATGTTGTTGTTGTTGTTGTTGTTGTTGATGTTGATGTCGGAGAGAAAACCGACAAGTGATGGGAACGCTGCGAACCGTTCGCCGAACTGTTTGTTATTCTGTTTGTTGTTCGTCATAATGTTCAGGTCTGTACGATAACTTTCGTTGGTCTAGGTGAGCTTTTCGACGAACCGGCACTTTTGAACTAGACTACAGTGTCGGGGATAGTAACTGAGAACATTGCATTATAACTATTCATCGATATATCTCTCTCATGAAACGATCGTCTCCAACAACCAACAATAAACCGCAAGTTACGATCTAAATTATTCACTGCAGAGGAAAGTCACGTCAGCCTCGAATTTCTGAGGCATGCAAAAAATGTAAACGACAGCAAACGACAAGAAAATAAAATGGACTGCAGCATAACTGCATTACGGTCGTTATATGCATTGCTACTAGATTAAATGTCACGTCGGGATTGTATGGCTGATGTTGATAAGGGTTTGGATATAATTTAATTACGCTAACCTTATGAATAACTCACGATATTATAGTCGGAGTAAACGATATTGTGCACAAAGTTCGCGGCACTCTCAAAGGTAAAAAACCAAGTCGTAAAAATGAACTGGCTGAGATCCAGTCCACGAGTACTGTGGAATTGGCGTATCATATTGGATAGCTTGTACTAACCGGGTCTTATGATTCGCTGAAGAGTCATAAAAGTATTTTCACGGTGACCAATAGAAATCGCAGAAGGTTATCACCGTCAGCGTCGTCTCATCGATGTTTAGTACAGGAACTGATCGCGATTTGAGTGTTGAAATTTGAGATTGTTGCTGTTTTATTTTGTGGGTCCCCAGTTATAGTTACTTCATAATTTTTGTTTATTATCTGTTTGAAATGTCGCGTCCTTGGACAAATTCTGCGATTGAAACTAACGAGTGTGATAACAACGCTGACTTTTTCCAGTACAGTGATTCAGATAGCAATTTTGTTGTAATGCATTGATCGAAGTTACCCATTTCTCCAAAATTGTATGAAATAAGACCGACAGGAGCTTTGGAAGATGCATCCCACACTGAAAAGTTTTTTTTGAAACTTTTTACTTATGACAAAGTGGTACTTGCTGAAAGTACTATGACTATGGAAAAATAAGCAATTTTTCTAGAATATTTATATTTCAAACTCTCATGAATTAATGAATATTTGTTGAATATACCAATATGCGGATGACACACACCTATATAATAGTTTCCAAATAAAAACTGCAGGACTTACCGTGCAACATATAATGCAGAAAAAAGAAAAATTTAAGAGGGCGTTCAATATCGTTTATTTTTATTTGGAGTAGCATCGAGAAACGGTTGCACTTGGAAAAACCAAATTTGGTAGGAAAATAATCGCTTATTCATATCCTGCATATATATATTTAATAACGCTATTGTGAATTGCAAACCTCAAGCTTGAAATCATATACTTCATTTTTTATGTAGGATGTGAATGAGCGATTATTTTCAACGTTTACTGGAGAAATTGCCGGAATTATGGGTGAGTTGAAAACTGAGGCAGGAGTAAAAATCACTTTTTCTATGGCATGTATAAGTCTCACTAGTCTTAAATCGTTGCATATGGTCCAAAGAGGGTACTGATTCCTGCTTCAGTATAATTATTTAATATCAACTGAAATATCCGTGACTTTCGGATCCTCCGTAAATATCGTGGAAGAGTTATGTGAAGTGGGACAAAACACATTTTTAGGTACTCAAATACTCACATGCAAATATAACATGTGAGTATATGAGTACCTAAATTGTGTTTTGTCCTACTTCACATAACCCTTCTACGATATTTACGGAGGATCCGAAAGTCATGGATATTTTAGTTGATATGAAATAATCATACTGAAGAAGGAATCAGTACCCTCTTTGGACCATATGCAAAGATTTAAGGCTATAGTGAGACAAGTCTCACTTATACATGCCAAAGAAAAAACTGGGTTTTACTCCTGCCTCAGTTTTCAACTCACCCATAATCCCGACAATTTCTTCAGTAAATGTTGAAAATAATCGCATCGGGCAGGAAACTACATCCTGCGGGACGCAAAGTGGCACTTTTCTCCCTAGTAATACAAATAGCTATTTCCTTCGTTTTTGTGCAAAATTAACCGAAAAATCATGAAATAAACTTTAGGACAAGGAACGAATTTTTTTTTTGTAGAGTCGTGAATTCATATTTACTTCTCAACGCCCACATGTCATCTTCTGTAGAGTTTTCCAAGTTGTCGGCATACAAATGCAAAGCTGATCGACATTTCATGTTGAGTTTTGCCATTCTGTTAGCATTCCCAATAGTTCCCAACACTATATTTCCAAAAATATCACCAATTATCACCTCCACCAAGACAATACCAAATAAACTTGTTTTCATTTTTCTGGTCTCACCGATGTAACACCAATTACACGAATTCTATCGAAATATTTTCGATTGCTGTTTCGGAACCGTACAACTCTTTAATATACCCAAATTAATGCGGGAAGGTACTAGGTCCTATTATTCCTAGCTGAATATACGTTGTAATCACTTATCATTCTCATCATATTTTTGTTGCTTCAAAAACTGACACATTTCAATTGCTTTAAACTAAACGAGCGACATAGGTTAAAGGAATTACCGAGGGGAAGTCATTTTTTGTACACCAATGAAATCAGTGAAGTAATTATCCTTAATGAAAAATGATGAAAAAGTTTTAGGGGACATTGAAAGATAATTACCATTCAATTACGCGGATACCTTGTATGGACATTATTTAACTCTTATGTATAAAAATAAGATCCAGAAAATCATAAAATATTTCCCAAATACATACCCAATACATACTAATTCAGCCGTTCTGAATTATCTCTAACCGTTCTCGAGTTGGTCAGCTCTGAATCAGTTTTTTGATGTTTTTTTTTTGCCGTCAAAAATATTTATGATGAGTTTTTGACATTATTGTTAAAAGATTCAGAATCAGCACGTCAAATTACCTTCGAGGACAAAAATTTGAAATTCAAAAAATGAAAAATAAAAAATCTCAGAAAATTTAATGTTTTATCTTAAACACATTTTTCCGGCTAAATCTTATATCTGAACATAGTAAATCATGCATTTTTGGAATGAGCATGAAATTTTACGTACACAGTGCGAATTTCAAGTCGATGTGACAACTTGGTACTTTTAATGATTTTAAGGGCTGAACCCCTTGCAACTTTTTCGAGTAATTTTTAATTTCTTTTGTTTGACTCGAAAATAATACATACTAATTCGGCCATTTTGAGTCGACTAGCGTTCGCAGATTTCGTCTATCTCTAACCGTTCTCGAGTTGGTCAGCTCTGAATCAGTTTTCAAATGGCTTTTTTGACACCAAAAATATTTCTGTTGAGTTTTCGACATTTCGAATAATGAATTTAATTAAAATTAATGATGAATTAATGAAAATGTTATGATGTATACCTAATGAAAGAGTAGTTTCCCCCTCGGACAAAATAAATGTCTTCTGTATGAATCATCGCAACTGCCTTTAAACATCTACACAGCTGAATCATTGAGGACGAGGCGTGAATATAATTATAAGATCAAAGGAACTTACCTAAGTGAAGTTCGATCATCCTAATTATATGAAACGCCTTGTCCGAGATGATAATACCCGCCCTTAAACCCCACCCATGATCATCTCCAGTTGCAATGACATGGCTTAAAAAATAATGACACGTAAATATGGCCGGACGCATAGCAACAAGATAGGTTTAGGGGGGAGCGGGGTACATGCGAGCTTTGAATATTGTGGAACAGTTGGCAGGAAACGGGGAAACTACACAGTTGAATCATTGAGGACAAGGCGTTTCATATAATTATGATGGAACTTCACTTAGGTAAGTTCGTTTGATCTTATAATAGTCCCGACCTTTAACCGACGATTTGTGTTCACTGGGTATATTCATTAGTTTTCTCCCTTACCATAATATTACTGTATAAGTACTATATGACGGACGGAAACGCTAACATATAATTCCATCACTCAAGACAGTCAAATCAGCGAGCTCCCAAATGTTTCCACCCATTTAACAAAATGGCTGGATGATTTCAGACAAAGAATCAGACGAACACGTTCTTTCCATCATATGAATACTTCTGAAATGTACGTAAAAGTTGACAAAGTTTCGTATACTACCACCGAAGTTTTACCATTACCGAAGTATGGATGGGATATTCTTCTACCCTTTGCACTCTCGCCAGTTCTGAGATTCAAACAGCTGACAATGAGTGTGGAGTGTGTTAGCAACATGTGTTGAAATATGCCCTTATTACCCGTTTCATATACAGCTACAGCTGTTCATACAAATACACCGAACGGAAGTTTAATTGTCTGCCAGTGAGTGGTCAATTCAATGACCCTTATGGTATTCTCGAAAAAAAAAAATTCAATTGCTCTGTTGAACATTTTTTATTGCTGTGAGGGCAACCCTATCGCTAGGATCACACTGATAAAAATGATATTGTATTCTTGAATAGGTCCAACCAAGTATTAGTTTGATTTTTTGACAGAATCCTCTTGACAACTTGAAAGGAAACTGTTTTGAGACATATCAACACTTTCTTCACTGAATAATGAGAGTTGTTTGGTGCAAGAATATTTCAACTTTGATAATGAACACTATTGTGAATACTTTCTTTGTTCGATGGTGTAAGTTGGTTGGTCTTCTTCATAATGCAATACATTTTTCAAGATTTATTCAAGATTATCTGCATTTGGAGGCTCAGTACAAATGTGCACTTGGTTATAAAAATTTGCAATGGAAGCCATGTTCATATATGGTATAGTTCAACAAACAGAGAACAACTGCGAACAATTGAGGTATAATGGTTATATATGAGAATAGTTTTGTAATATTTTAATTTCAGAAACTATATAATCAACGTAGGTACCTTTTCTGTGACGCATAGAAATGCGATCGAATATAGAACCGACAGCGTCATTCGCCATTATCACACACGTGTTGAAAACAAAAATATCTTCAACCTACCTCCACAACTGGTCCATAAATGACCTAAATTCAAATCGTGCAGAAATAATTGGACCTCCATATTGCACTTTTATAGCAGCACATTTGCACATAATCATACTGTGACAAATACAAAACTAACAACTTAAATAATTATGATTCAAACACAACCCCCAAACCAAACGCGGGCAAAAGCAAACAGGATAGAGGTCCCAGTCGGCAGTCGCAGTGCGCTCTTCCGCGTGGGTTCGCGACTCGTGTCGTTCCGGTAGCGGGGTTTCGCCAAGAAATCATGTTCTTGAGTCAAAAGGAGCATTTTTCACAAGTAGGAGTTCTTAGGGTAAAGAGTTGGAATGTATTAATGCAAACAAATTCATTTCAAGATAATTTATGTAAAGAAGCAAAAAGTTCAATAAGTTTGAAATAAGAGTATATTCATCAATTAGAAATAATTATTCTTTTCAGAAGATGATTCTGTTCAAGAGGATATATATATTTGATTGAAGACATCCTTTTTATCAGTGCACGCGCTCGTGCCAAAGGACACCGCATATTTTCTATGTGAAATGGAATTACGGTAAATTTTTTCTGATATGTTGTAGATTCTGGTTTCCCCATTAACATATGTTATATAAATAGCAGAGTGATGAGATGATTCGGACAGGGAACAGATATAATCCAATACCCGTCGAGAAGTACCGCGATCGATGCCTGGCGCCTCCACCACGTGTCGCAACTCAATACTCGCTTGGCTTTATACGAGAGGGTTTTTCAAGCTGTATTCACCCAACCCACATTCCTCCAAAATAATGAAAGAACTCATTTTGTAAAATTATAAATATTTATTGAAATAAACACAAGAAATGAACAAGGCGGCCAAAAAGCAGGAGAATTAATAAACTGACATTTTTGAATGATTGAGACAAATAAAAAGATGAAAATAAATGTAACCAAACTTACAATGAATTGCTAAACAGCAGGGCCACAGATGGGGAGATGTACTGCATTTTTTATACTACTTCTCTGATAACTGATAATTTTAAGAGTGATCTATCATATATCAATACTAATGCCATAATGACTGCTAATCTGAATTGTGAATGCCATGCATCCTGACCTCTCCCAATATTCATATAGAATATCATGCTTGGGTTACATTTCTGTTCGATCACCGTACCGAGACAAAATGCTTATTGCATATTTCCTTGCAAGTTTGTAAATTATGAGCTGATTTATATTTCCATATCAATTGTATCGATTTACATTTCTATGAACTTGAATGATTAAATTATGGAATTGCGAATACTGAGTGTTTTAATTTTTGAATATTGGAGTTGATGTTCATGGATCTTCAAACTAGGCATTTGCCTAAATGCTATTTAATTATTTCAAGATGTTTTCATGTATTTGACAGTATTAGCGAGGGGAGTATTTGTTTTCTAACCGGTATTGGCGACAATAAGCCTACGTAGATGTGTATAGAACTGAAAAGAATAAAACATCGTTCGACAACAACCACCGTTATTAAACGATCTCCCAAAAGAACTCTGAGCTGTGTGTTCAGATCTGACTGAATTTCCTAAACCGGAGAAGTGCTTTTTGATCTGCTCGCGAAGTTGAGCGGCTTATACCCGTTTCATCAGCGTGAGATCACAGTAACCAAATAGAGTGATGGGATGAGCCGGACGAGAAACAGATGGCCTCAAAGCTGTCTGTAGTGACCTATCCTGCACTGATGAGAGGAAAAACCTTGAAACTAGTCTGCTCTGTCACCACCACCTGGAAAACTACAAATGATACTCAATTACAGGTTGTCGTATAGGACCAGTGGATCTCCGTCCTGACCGGGTCTGCACTTATGATCGACAGAACCATGAAACTAGTATGCAGATAATCAGCTGTTTTTGATTACCGTTTGATATTTGTTACAGGAAACATTTAGAAGTATGTTCTTGTAGAAAAACTTAGGCAGAGGTGGTTTGGCAGTCATAAGAAGATGTTGAATAATGTTCTGTTCGATACTTCCTGACAAAACTACTACAGTATAGGAAACTTGTAGAAGGCTGTATTATTTATAATCCATTTTCATAGTACTTCATTCTTGTCCTTATTCGATACAAAACAATGGTTAGGTGATGCTCGTACATATTTTCAGAGTACCTTGGTGTTGATATCATCAGCAATAAAAGGTGGTAATTAGTTCAATGTCAATTTTTAACGCGTATTAATGCGAGACATATTTACATATCTGGTTATTCTGGTAAAAATATATATAAAAGTGGTGATATTTGTGTGAACTGTATGTTAACGTTCACACATATTAACATACCTGGTTATTCTGATAAATTATATAAACTAGATATGTTAAATGTGTGAATTGTACCGTACATAGTAGTAATTCTGTTAGCTTTATGTTGTTTTCCACTCATTTAACATATTTCTTTACACGTCTTTATAATTTTTACGGAATAAACAGATATGTTAATTAATATGTGTGAACATTAATATACAGGCCATATAGCTTGCAGATATACCACTACATTTATATATTTTTTACAGAAAAGCCAGATATTAAATATGTATGAAAATTAACATCCTTTAAAAGTTAACATAAAGCTTCCAAAATTACCCCTTATCTGCTATCACCACTAAAATCGTGAATAATTTGAAGCAATAATTCCACAATGTTATTTCAAACAAACGAATGGATGCATTATCGTGTGAACTGCTAACAATTTTATAATTCCCAGAAACTGTATATTTCTGAAATTATTTCAGGAAATATGACATTCTAGTTTGATGTTTGTTACTTCGAAGCTATTGGACAACTTTGTTACAGCTCTGCACGTAAAAGTTGTGAAACGACGTGAAATTGCATTAGTATCGTTGATTCGCTTCCCGAACAACAGAAAATGAAGGAAATGAACCAGAATAATGAGATGAAAAAGTGTTTAATAATGCGATTTTCATGTAGGTCTTTTTAATCACCTTTTTTATGATATACTTCCAGCAATGGTGAGTTGAAGTTTGTCACTGGAAGCTTGTATCATTCCGAGTATACGGTTATAAAGATTTGTTTATTATTGAATCTAGCAAAAACTGTTAGGAGGTTCACAGGTACTTTATACTTGTTTTTTTTTTGTTTTTTATACATGAAAATTAGGTCTTTGCGAAAATAATGGAAAATTTCATTTGTAAATATAGCTAAAATCATATTTTATAATTTTGATTTTTGGTCGAAAATAAGGATACGCTGAAGAAACTGAATATGAATTGGGGTTTTGGAAATAAGATCTTTCTTTGACAGAGTCAAATGAAATCTGTCATACATTCTTTTGATTGACATTTGGTATCTTGATACATAGGGTGTTCGGTATCAATCAATCACCATTCTATTTGTTCTTATTTCATCTCTGAGGAGAGGTAACCAGGTGTGGTCCATTTCGATGGAATTGGTTGAAAAGCAGTTGTTCGATAAAAGAATGCACGCAGTTTCCTTTAACTTTCTTTTTTCATAAACCCAAAAAATCATGTCAAGAATCAGATTTCTTCCACAAAATCAAACTTTCAATCGTAGAAATGTTATGTGAAGTGGAACAAAACACATTTTGGGTACTCAGATACATGTTATATTTGCATGAGGAAGTACAAGTCTTCAGAAACGATATTCACATTTTCTTTTACTAAGTATATAAGTAAATTACTAAGTATATTTCTTGTGGAGAATTGAATTATCTTTCGCCTTGTTGAAATTATTTCTTGATAAATCCCATACTTTCTGAAACAACAGCAAAAAAAATATAATTTTTTTTAAACAATTTTTTCTTACTGACAATATATGTATATATAATTTTCATCCTCTTGAACCTCAGTTACGACACTGGAATGAAATACAGCCGGCAAAGCTTATTCGCCGAATTCACATAATATCAAATGGCATTGTTTTATTAATTGGGTGGCTTTCAATTCGTCTCGAAATCTTTTCTGGGGAAAATTATCCTGCTAGCAAAATGGAAATTCTGTGGAACATTTCAAGGGATGATAAATTCCTGAATATAAATTAGTGACGCTGCTCTTTGCCTAAGTAATTGTCCAATTAAACAGCGGGAAGAATCCCTGAAACAGCAATTCTGTCAGCAAACTTGACTGTATTTTGTTTTCAAGAAAAATGAGAAAATATTGTAATTGACTTGGCATTCAATAGAAACACAGTGAATTAATCTAGCAACACAAATTTTTAGAGACCTTGCCGTAGTTCTGTTATTTCACGTGAAGTATTAGCCCGGCAAGTACTGTCACTTTGGAATGTCATAGTATGCAGGCTGGATTTTCCATCGTTGGTAGATCATGTGATACTCATGGCAAAATCAATCGTCAGACCCTCGAGTAGGGGTGGGTTGCACAGATACAGGGTGTTAAATATAAAAAATTAAATCTATTTTTAATTCATAACTTCCACAGTTTTGAAAATTTCACAACTCAATCCAGAAGAATGTTTTTCTTCAATACGAGCTTTCTTTTCAGTTGCCACCAGTGGCGTACAAAAAGGGTTTCTTCCCCATTTCTACCCCATTTTTTACACCACTGGTAAAATCTAGAAAATTATTTTAGTTTTGATTTAATCATTGAATTTCAATTGAAAAATATGTACTTGTTGCCAAGATAATTGCGGTTTTATGAATACATGGATACTGACAACGGAAACGTTGTTCTGCTGAAGATAATTTTACAATCCCAAGTACTGCTTCAAATTAGAACTGGATATTCTACAAAAAAAAATCAACGATACTTTCACATGCATTTTTTTGCAAAACTGATTTCTTGCAGAAATACAGGGTGTTGAGTCTGGAAAATGGAAAAGTGTTTTTCTAGTAACTAACAAAGTGTATCTCAGTTCTCATGGAAACACATCTTTATCTTCCATAACTATTGGAGTAAAAAATTTCAGGATCGGTGAATATACCGGCGATGTGACTAAATCTTGCCTGTGGTTGATCTTGCGAAAAACTATGCAATAGGACAATATATGCTCAAGATTCTAACGGATTCGAAATCAGGACACCAATTTCACTACCAATACAGATTTTCGAGGGTACTACCACAAGAGGTTTTCATTTTATCGGATCGGACTTTCATTTTGTACGAAAACTTGGTTGCTTTGGTAATTGACGAGAGCAAATAACATAAAGAAAAAACGACACCGAAAGTGGAATGATATTATCTAATGTTATATGCTCGAGTCATATTATAAACAGAGTCACGACAAATATTAGTAGTAGCTGTGATGAAGGTAAATTACAGTTTATCTACTCCTTTTATATTATATACTAATTATTCAACTGTTTTTAAGCAGGTTATAGTATCTGTAAACAAACAGCGTGAGTTATAATAACTCACTGCTATAACTCACTATAATAAATCGGAAATTATTGGACATATTAACGAACCGAATATCAACGTGGCTCTGTACTCTGTACTTCTGTACAAGCACAAGCCGGATGGAGAGTTATGTCACTTGTGTCACTTGATTAATTTTGACGTTTTCAAATTAAGTTAATACCGAATTCTCATTGTGAATTTTGTGCTGAAAAAGATGAATTCAGATAGTGAAGATGAATTATTATGTACACCTCCAGAAATAAGACAAATAGCTAATGTTATATAGAGGTGTATACAAAAATTTTCAAGATTGGTGTAGCAGTAAGAACATTAAGTCATCCTTTACAGAAAATGTACTTTTGGCATATTTTACTGAACTTGGCACTAAATATAAAGCATCGTCTCTATGGACTTTCTACTCCATGCTAAGAAGCACACTCAACATAAATAATGGAATCAATATAGAGAATTATTTAAAATTACGTGCGTTTCTTGGACGTCAATCAGAGAAACATGTAGCTAAAAAGGCAAAAACATTTACACCAGAACAACTTAATAATTTCATAAATGAAGCTCCTGATCGATCTCACAATAATTCAATCGTTTCTATCATTTTATAATTTATTTTAGGTTGCTTTAATAATGGGCATTATGGGTGTTTGTCGTGCAGCAGAATTATACTCTATGCAAATTACAGGTATGGGCAGTGTACCAAATTCAAAAACAAAAATTGCCAGAAAATTCACTGTTATGGGAAAATTTTATACAGTAGTTACGAAATATTTAAATCTTCGTCCTACCGATATATCGCAAACGATATTATTCTTTAAATTTCAAAATGAAAAATATCATTCACAAAGAATTGGCATTAATAAATTTGGAGCAATGGGGAAAGACATTGCTACATTTTTAAAATAACCCGACTGTAATTTATATACAGGGCATTGTTTTCGCCTCTCATCGTCAACTTTATTAGTAGATGCTGGAGGGGATATAACGGCACTGAAACGACATGGCGGTTGGCGATCAACTACTGTGGCTGAGGGGTACGTTGATGATTCCGAAAAGAATAAGATAGATACTGCAAATAAAATATACAGTTCTATAACACCTCAATCAGTACCTACATCATCAACATATATGCAACAAACACAAAAAGAAACAATAAACTTGATAATTCGGTCCCAAATATTCAGTTCACTGGTTGTTCAAACTTTACTGTTAATTTTATTGATAAACAAAATGAATAATCACAACTAAAGATTTTATGGCAATGTTATAGGTACCTATTAAGATTTGTTAATAAAGTTTTTTGTCTGTACTTGGGTCTTAGTATTTATTGTTATAGTCGTAGATAAAGTATAGTATTTAACGAGCGGTAACGGTCATAACACACTTGATGAATTACAGCACTCGCCTGCGGCTCGTGCTGCAAACTTCATCTGCGTGAGTTATGACCTACATTACCGCTTGTTAAATAATATACTATTATCCACTTGCAACCAGTTACGTTTCTATTTATCCGATAGCAAACTGCCAAAACTGACGTTTCTCATACACGATTTTATATTATTTACAAGTTCGGGAGAATCTCTGGTAATGAAATTGGGCTGATTGAAGTCACCAATGATTAATAAGTTACTTCCATATAGATACTCTAATGACTCAACTGTCTCAAAGGCATAATGCTTCTGTTTATATACAAATGACTTATGGAGGCAATTAAACACTATATTGTCTCATGATCAAATACACTGGTGTCTTTTTTTCTTAAGTTCTAGTTTCCACGAAAAGAAAAATCCTGTATTGTTCGTGGTGATGGTGGACACCATTGATATCTGATATGTTATCGACAATGATTTACTGCCTGTTTCTTTCATCCGAGTCACTACCTTTCTGTATCATAACTTTCTCGGCAATTGCCATTAAAGTCAAAAAAGCCTCCAAATCAGGAAAAGGATTCGTATTTTTGATATATCAGCTTTGGATAAAAGGTTATTTTGAAGTCTTATTAGCATACAGATCACTCATTACCACTGAAATATTATTCAATTATACAGGGTGTAACTTAAATTATGTCATTAATTTCAGATGGTGATTCCTCGTCACATTTTATGAAAAAAAGTTCAATATTGTTTTTCATTAATTACTCAGAATTCTTTACGCCGATTCTGATTAAACCAAGTGTGTTTGTTAGTAGTAACAAGGGACTTCTTTTCAAGAAATTAGGTTTCAAATTTTAATTCCAGTGGCGTCGCAGTTGATACCCCGTTACTCGAAAACGAAGCAAGTTAGGAACTACGTTTATATGAACTTTTTTTCTTAAAATGTGACAAGGAACCACCTCCTTGATGACATCATTTAAGATACACCCTGTATATAATTTTCAGATGTTCATAATAAAATATCATGTATTTTCAGTGTTTAATGAAATGGAAAATCAAAAATTGTCATGTCTAATGGAACTTGAGCTACACCTTTTACAAGCCAAGCATATTTCACATCTTTCGGTGAGACCCAAAAACACGTCGTATGATGAATTGAAATAATTTATATTTATAACACAGGAAAATATCCATTTTTCAGTTGTTTCTTCATGTTCTTCGTCAATCGTTCCATTATTTGGAGTTTCATCAAGACTTGCCCGACTAATCAAGTACGCCTGTACATTTCTCAGATATATTTTTTCTACGACTCATTCTTTCAAAGGATTCATAATCCTTGGGATTTCATTGTCTAGGGAAGTATTTCTAGAATAAAAAATTTGAAGTTTTGAAAATAACACCAGTTTCTTCCTTTTTCTTCCTGGTTCTCACAAGCGGCGAAAGTGTCATGAAATTTGTCTACAATATAGCTCATAATGAGGAACTAGAGAAAACCATAATGAGATTTCGCCGCGCTTGGTGTTGCGTTCTCATAATCTAATATTAAAGCGCTTCACAGTAAACGTGGAATAACTCAATCACTTTTCAATTTTCAACCAACTCGTCACAAACCACCACTTCAGCGTGAATTGTATTGGAAAGACGAGTGAATTTAACATGAGTCGAAACATATTATCTAACGACTCGTGATTGTGTACGGTAAGTCGGATCTTTATTCTTTGGTTATTTTTCATCGACAACTACTTCATAAAAGTCAATCAAAATTTAATTTCTCCCATTTAGGGTGAACGCACCAGTGTTTGACCAGTTGGGTTTTTTAATGCCAGTGTTTGATATTAATTTTCTTGTAGATACTCACACATACAAATATAATAATCAAAATTGTGATCAAACATTCATGTTGTTCGCTCAAAGTTGCTTACCCCATATAAAGTAATATCTTCAAACAATTGACAAGAAAGCGGTTTCTGTTATTTTTTGGTCTTTGACCACTTTGATCATTTTAGTTGACCAAAATTATCTAGTCATCTTAAAATTATTGTGTTTGACCGTTTCTTTAAAAATCATAGGTTAGGTTTCGCATTATTTTATAAAAAAAAATTATTTGCACTTTTTAAAACTTCCAACTTGATAAAAGAAAATTATGTTTTTGTGAATGAAAAAAAAATATTTTGAAACCTTTCTTACCTTCTGAAAATTGCATACAGAAAATAACACATAGATCGTTTTTCAAACAAAATAAAACAAGCTTTTAAATTATTTTTTGAGTAAAATTTCAAGAAATACAAAATAAAAATAAACTTATTGAAAAAATATATTCGGACACCCCAAAATAAAAAATTAAAGACGAACAGCTTATAATAATAACGACAAACTCGAGCAAAAAGTTGAGAATGAATTGTAGCACTCTGAAACTCGGCACATAACATCTCGACGTCATGTATTATTAGAAAAAATATTGTTTACAAAAAATCAGGGGTGGAACCTAAAAAATTTTTCATTTGAAAAAAATTTTTTTTGTTGTTATTTCAGAAAATATAAGATTTATCAAAAAACGATTTCAATAGGTTATAATTTAATTCTCCACAAGAATGATTTGAGTAATACCTTATGAAATACGCTCGTTTTCTCAGAAAACGTGGTTTAAAGCCGATGTCACATTTCATGCTCGCGCTAACCCGCCACTGCAAGTCCAAGTGAAAATTAGATTTGTCATAACTTTGCTAAAAATTATAGTAGAAGGAAAAGAAAAAGTGTATATCGTTCCTGAAGACTTTCTACTTCCTTTTGCAAATATAACATTTGAGTATCTGAGTACCTAACATGTGTTTTGTCCCACTTCACATAACCCTTCTACGATATTTGCGGAGGATCCGAAAGTCATGGATATTTTAGTTGATATAAAATAATTATACTGGAGCAGGAATCAGTACCCTCTTTGGACCATATGCAACGATTTAAGGCTAGTGAGATAAGTCTCACTTATACATGCCAAAGAAAAAACTGGGTTTTACTCCTGCCTCAGTTTTCAACTCACCCATAATCCCGGCAATTTCTTCAGTAAATGTTGAAAATAATCGTTCATACAGTATACCGTTAACTAACATTGTGACGTCATACACATGACAGATGGCCAAGGGGCTAGAACACACCCCACGACGTGTGTCTGTTCAACTAGGGTTGAATTAAGGGGATGCAATCTGACAATACATTGTTGTCTGCTGCATATTTTTATTTGGGGTAGGACTCTCAAGCTCAGTTGTGTGGCAACAGTCTGCCAAATCCGTAATTGTTGGTAGAATTTTTGGCAATGTCTAGTCCTATTTTAGGGAGATAGTAGGTATAATGAATAGGAGTAATCTTATTAAGAATATAATGAATGAACTTACACAAGGAAGAAGATATTCCTATATCCAATATTTTCCGTTTCACTGAATAGTCACACAATTTTATAGTCAATTGAAATATATATTTTGATGATTTTATGACGTAGTTTCTTGCCTATTTGTCAATATAATCCTTTACCTTCAAACGTGTGATGCCATGCAATTCGGGATACTTATCACTTGAGAATTTGGAGTGTATTTTGAGCATATTTTAAGCATAAATTGATTTTGACAAGATGTAAGGAATTGCTTCTTCACTTACTGATGAAAAAATTCAATATCGCTAGGAAAAATATTTTGACAAGATGCAAGGATTTTTTACTGCATTACGTAAAAAAAGTCTAATACATTTTTTCAACATTCATCAAGTGATAACAAAAAAAAAATGGGTTCATTGATGATTTCAGTACTGAAAAGCTGTTTTACACTTCTCAAAAACTATAGCTAACGCATAGGAGAACTCCAAAAAATGCTTAGCAGTTTTTCTGGATTCAGTCAAGGCATTCGAAACAGTGTCACGCTCCAAGCTCACAGACAAACTTTATAGATATCGAATTCGTGGATCTATGAAAGATTTATTACAAAACTATCTATCTTATGAATATCAAACAGTAAAAATAGATAAATACACCAGTGAACCCCAAAATATAACCGTCGGTGTTCTACAAGGCACAGTACTAGGTCCGATACTGTTCCTAGTGTACATAAATAGTATTATTTTACCAACAAATGAGATGGGGTGAACACGTTGGTCATGTCATGAACCGCTTAAGACAACTCACGTATAACCTATAAAATCTGAGAGAAATGAAACTCTTCAATGTAAGAAGCCTTAGAGGGGTCTATAAAAACAAGCCTCTAGATGTCACCTATAGACTACAAAACACCAAACACCAGATCAGTAGAAAACCTAAATATGCTTCTCAAAAATGCGCATTGACTTAGAAGTCTATTTTTTTATAGGACACCCTGTATATCATTGCACAATCGGTTAGGGATGATCATAAGGAATCCAACAATACCAAGTTTGATGCTGTTATCTCCAAAGACTACGGAGATAGCGCCTATTATTTTATACATAAGTCCAATGAGTGGGAGAGAGAAAATGTATCTGGCTGGTCAAAAAAATTCTCTCTCACACTCATTGAGCTTATGAATAATCAAAAGGCGATATCTCCGTAATCTTTGGAGATATTGGCATTGCTGGATTCCTTATGATCATCCCTAACCGATCATGCGATGATATACAGGGAGTCCCATTTACAAAAATAAACTTCTGAGTTGCTGCGCTTTTTGAGACAATATATAAATGAAACTTAAAACATTGAAGAGATCGAATGAAACCTATAAATCATGTATTGTATTTAACATTTTTTCTAATATGTAAAATGAAGAAGTTACGGGGGGGTGCGACCCTTGGTTCCAATGACTGGAAAACAGCCGAAAACAATCCTTTAGAAAATAATTATAACTTCGTATAGTTTGTGTATGGCATATGTCCGACAAAAAACAACTACCTCCCCAGGCTGATACCTCGACAGATATTGAAAGATCCTTCCTTGGAAGGAACTCCGCCTGATTCGCACGGGAAACCGAACTACAGACCGGTTTCGGAAATTAATTACCTCATCAGTGCAGTTCAGGATATCAGGGTAACATACACGCGGAGTCTCGCCTGGCTATCCGTCCCCGACCGCCGAGATGAATACTGTAATTTCTCACAGAATCCATCTCGGCGTGATATCAAAAGCCTCAGCTTGAAGACCTGTCTTGTTGTTTTGTTGGGAAATTTGAAACAGGTAGAGATGTGTAGATTGGAATCTCTCATTATAATGACTTCAGTATCGACAGTGTCGAAATGCTCGCCTTTCTATAAAACTTAAAAAATTGAAAAATATGAAGTAAATATCAAAACAGTTCTGGTGAATTTCCTCAAGTGCCTATTGTGATCAAACGGTATAAATCAATACATCACGTTCAAACATGGTATAGTTATTTACCTAACAAGTGCGGAAAGTAGTACTTTTCCGCACGCGGCGGCAGTTGCACGAACGACGCGGAGCGGAGTTCGGGCAAGCCGTTAAGGGCGGAAAAGACATTTTCCGTAAGAGTTAGGTACAATATTTTTCCTACGAGTGTTTTTGTCCATCTTATTTATGAAAAAACAAGGTTAACAATAAACAAATTTTTATAATAATGCTACAAAATGACTAATAATACAGAATAGTTACACAAATCATTTAGTTAGTCCTAAATATCCTCATTTTCAACAATACAAAAATCGTGCGGAAAAGTAAAAATCGTACGGAAAAGTAAAAATCGTGCGAAAAAGTAACTTTTCCGCACCATTTTAAATCGTACGGAAAAGTACAACTTTCAAAACGAAAAATCGTGCGGAAAAGTTACTTTTCCGCATGCTCGTAGGAAAATAAAATGACATGACCACTTTTGGTTCTGTTTGGATTACAATATGAAGTTCACCTGACTTGAATTCATTTCCATCCAACAACGCCACTGCAATCATCAATACTGAAACAGGGGATTTTCCTTCAATTTCCTTAGACGATTTACCAGGTATGAGTTAGGGAATGAGTCTAGCTTCCTGTACACCTTGCGGCTTTAATTAATTCAGCGGTAACTGTAGATAATATAAAAGCACCTGCAAATATTACAGTTTTTATATCAGAGAATAATGAAAGATGCTCGGGGAAAATTAGATTCAACGCCTACGTCTGAACAGATTATTATTTCGCGATATTTTTTTTTAATGTCTCGATCTAGTTCACCTGATATCTCAGTGATGATAGATGATATGTTGATCCGGAAAATTTCAAAAAACATTCTGATCACGAAGACCGAGTTACTAACCATTATTTGTTTGAAAGTTCCAGAAAATGAAGTAAATTCATTGATTTTTTTACGGACCATTGTTCATACTCAAGCGTGGAAACGTGTGGGGGCCCTTATCATTTGAATTCTATAAGAGAAATGTCCTGTCATTGAATAACTTTTTCTCCTTTGGAGATGTAAGATAATGCGCTGAGACAATTTCTGAGATCATAATGCTGGTGTTTCCTCAGGAAACTTTTCCAGCACCAACACTATTTCTTCATCACATCAATGATTTGTTGGGAGCTAACTCACGTCCAGTGCCCAGCTTTACAGCGTTTTTAAGCGCTTTATATGACTATAAAATTGTTTTATAGGAAGTCATAAGAATATTTATACAGCCTTCAAAAAATTTTTAAAATTATAGAGTAAATTGGAGATATAATTCTCATTGTAAGAATATTCTTACTGCAGTGGTATATCACAGCTATGTTCTTTTAATAAATTAGTCCAAATAAACGCGCTGAATGATTCAATTATTCTATAAACAGCACTAAAAAGTACCAATACGATAGTTTTTTTGTTTAGTTATTCCAAATTGTTACTTGGGACATAGCACAAATCCAGAAGTCCGCAATGAAAGTTTTGCTCATAGTAGAGAGAACAATTATCGATATTCTTCCCAATTTCCTTTCTTTCTTCGACAACTGTTCTGTTTGAAAAAGTATTCCCACTCAGTGGTGGAGGTTTATTGATTTGTATTTTTCGAGGGTTTCGATGTATTTGCCATTTTCAAATAAATATCCTCCGGAGGCGTAAGCTCCCAAATAATCTGTATATATTTGATTCATTATCATGCTGAAAAAATCATGAAAGAATTCAAAAGTGATCTGAATCCAAATAAATTTGTTCCTGGGTTGATTATAATACGCCTTTTCATTTAGATGACAAATGACTAACTTTGTTTACCTGACAGCCCCAACGGCAGTGACGGCGAATATATTTTCTTTTTAAAGGAAATAAAATAATCCTTTCGAGTTTTCTCATGGATAGTTAACTTGAATTTACATGGAGAAGAAAATTCACTATCAGAAAAATTCGTGTAGGTACATTATTTTCTATAAGAATGAAAGGGTTTTGGTGGTATAAAGTAGGTAAAAATTACCTAACTATATAGTTATTTATTATACAAGGGAAAAAAGTATTAGATTTTAGCTCGAGGTTGTGTTGTCTCCCGACGCGAAGCGGATGAAGACAGCAAACCGAGAGCTAAAATCTAATATTTTTCCCGGTTCTCGGGGAAAAAAGTAATTTCATGAAAAGTAATATTTTATTACCTGTCAACAGACATAAAATGTCAAACTTTTTTCCTGTCACAGAAAAGAAGTATTTTTTTCCATATGTAGATTTAACTACACTAAGAACGAGAATATTTAATACAAAAGAACGCATATGAAGTTTTATACATTTATTTTAGATCTGTCATTTAAATTAAAAATTAATAATCAAGAAGTTGGTTAACTTTCAACATATCCAAGAATTGAGAAATTTGGTTGATGAAACGCGAAACGCGCTACTTTTGAGATTAGGTGGAATTTCAGGTCAGTTTTTTGTGGTCCTTTGAATGTTTCAATAAATAGTTGATATAGGTAGATTGTGAAAATCAAGACGTTCCGAAAATGATGGGTGCTTTTTGATTCTGCTGACAACAGTCCTCACAGTTGGCATATTAAAGAAACTTAGACATCGTCGCTATAAAATCAATGAACATAAATCTAAATAAAGATTGTTTATGGTAAAAAATAAAGTTCGTAGCTTCAATAATGATAAACAAGAGTTTTTAAATAAACAAGAGTTTTTGAATAAACAAGAGTTTTTGAATAAACAAGAGTTTTTGAATAAACAAGAGTTTTTGAAATACACCCAAATGATTCTAGTTTTTACTGTATTCTGGGTAATGAATCCATATTGAAAGTTTCTCAGGATCAGGATAGTAGCATTAAGCCATCAGTGCGGATCCTATGGTTGGAAATAACAAAAATTAAGTGTCAAAAGGTCAATGCTACTTTCCTTACTTTATAAAAATATAATAATTGCAAGATAGACACTGTTAACCCATTCCACGTATTCGTTCGACTTCCGAATTTATTTTTAAAGTAAACTAAAACTTACCTGTGAAAGGTTCGAGAATGGTTTTTCCCCTTTCTTCCCCACAAACACAGCATTTCCATACCATTGTAGCTTTCACACAACACAGTAAAGTCGAGAGTCGAGGTAATAAATTGAATCACTTTTTTCGAATTACACTATAATTATTATCACAAACGCACAAAAATAAAAATAAACTACAACTATCAGTAACAAATAACGAGAACAAACGCCAATGGGGCCAAAGCACATTGTTGTTGTCATGAATTTAAGGTTGACAGACCGCGAATTTTGAACTGAGCCAATCTCAAATTAATGTTTCAAAACGTAACCAATGGCTATTCACTTTCCCAATATCCAATCAGACTTTGGGGCTCAAAACGAGCGCATGTGCCTTAAAAACTCATCTAAATGAAAAGGCCTATTGCCAAGGAATAATAAGTACGTGTTTTTCTCCCAATCCTTACAATCGAAATATCTAGCGGTGCTCGGTATAACATGCTAGAGAATGAAAAATAAATAAACTGATGAAAAGATGATTTATCTTTCGGAGGAATATTCAAAGGGAATAAGACATCGGCATGCAAATTAATTTTCCGAATAACCCGACACGTAATGAAAAAAATTTACAATTCCGTGCCTTTGCAAACGAATTCGCTGGGAAAACATTTCTGAAATAATGAAAGCGCAATCAGTGTTGCGAGCCATAACCTGATTCAATTAGGTATGAGGATTTTATGGTAATGTTGAAAACACATTCACTGGTGATTTTGTTGGAATTGAGGCTGATGCTCGTTTTATTATTTTGGTTCAATTTACGACAAATTATCATGCATTACAAAATATATTTTTTGTACAAGTCATTAAAAATGACGTTTTTAATTCATTGACATATGAACTAAAAAAAAAAGAAAAAAATACTTTCAACACTAGTGTTAAAAGTAAAATGACAGATGAGATGATGGATACTCATGAAAAGGGTAGAGTGAATTTTGTGGAAAAATGAAAAGCTCTGAAATACCAAATTTTGCCTGTTTTATTTCTTTGGTTATATTAAATTTTACTTTTATTAGTTCAGAATAATAAGAGCACTTTTGTATCAGATCAAAATTTCATATTTAGGCAAAAACAATTATTTCTTGGCATACAGTTTTCAAAATTATTCAATTAATAAAAACCGCCCTGTATATCATTTGGGAAGTAATAAGAGAAATGTCAAAATGACAGTAGGATGAAAAATGAAAAATTAATGATTGCACGAGAATAAAAACCTCGATCAGAGTAAAAACTGAAATTAGTAACTTTAGAAATAAGTACAAAATGTTAGAAATAAGAAGTGAAATTAAAAAACAGTGCGGAAGTAAAATAATAACTAAAAAATTCAGTGACGCGGGATAATAAAAAGTGATTGGTGGAGAGAAGAATAAAAATTGGAAGGTTGGTTGCCGAGGAGAAAAGTAACGGGGAGACGAGAAGAAATTTTTTTTTGACGACGATAGATTTTTGGAGGACGAGAAACTTATGAAAATTTAAATAACAAACAAAAAGAAGAAAAGTAATTGAAATAATAATTCGAAGAACCTAAATCAACTGACAAATAAATGAAAACTGGAGCAGAAATCAAATATGGTAAACAGAAACGAAAATTTTAAGACTACATACCTGACAATTATTTAAAATCCCTAAGAGACGAACGAGACCAGTTGGAAACGCAACATCAAAGGTATTTATAACCACCACCTTTTCAATTTCGTACAATTTACCAAATTCTGGAGCCAAGCAGAGAAGTAGGTAGCAGAAAACCACCTAATAAACTATTATAACTGTGCGGATGTGCGGAATTATTTTAAATTTGATATCACTGACTTTATTCCCTATTTTAAAAAGAACTTCCATTAGTATTAATAATATTTAAAAACAATTCTTGAACTCTATTTTTTATATCATACATAACCTCAATTTGTAGGTAACTGTGCCAAATAAAGTCATCTAACTGACTTTCAGTGAACAACCTAATAAGGCACGTTTTCTAGATAATTTTAGATTAGGACCATAGAGGGCGCTCGATTTATTTAGGAAACGGTTTATAGAGTATAATAGGAAAAAGATTTTTTAGTAGGGCATTGTTTCATGTTTTTTCAATCAATACGATCAAAATACTTGGTTCAAATGACCGAAAATATTGTGTTACCATCTCTCGGTCTATCAATTTTGCATGCGAACAAAGGCAATACTTCCAATATCATTAAAACGCAGAGGATATACAGGGTGTTCCTTAAAGACATGCTAATATTTGAGGGGGTGATTCTTTGACTTATTTTAAGGAAAAAACTTTCTTTAAACGTATGTCCTAAAAGTCCTAACTTTTGAGATACAGGGTGATAAAGTTTTGAAAAAAAATCAGTTTTTTAATAATAACTGAGATAATATTGTAGACGTTTTTATAAAATTTGGTACATGTCTTCTATGCATCAAGGTGCATTTTTTAATGCACAAACATTTTCATTTTCTCAACCAGTGGCGTCCGTACGGGTTTTGCATTGAATATTTTTGGAGAAATAAATAGTACGCCACTGCTTTCTCAAAAAAAAAAATACTTTTGAGATCCTCATTTATTTTTGAGCAAATTTGATCTCCTGAGTTTTCTTTGTCCGCCGTATGGTTTTCGCTTAAAAAAATAAAAATCGTTTCATTTCAGGATCAATTCTTCAAAAATCTGATGCGGTGTGGAAATGTTTGTGCATCGACTGAAAGCAAATTGAGGGATCAGATTTGTTCCAAAATGAATGAGAATCCAAAAAAATGTGTAATTCTTGTCAGATGCTCGGTTCTTGACTAAAATAATTAAATTGAAATTGCTTCATATCGCAGTAGGTACCTAACATTTTGTTGACAATAAATCGTCCGATAGTAATTTAGCTACCTCTTTATAATTGATATTTCTTTTCACCACTTCTTAATCTTTTCACTTATAATCTCCCAAGTGCTTGAATTATTACCTGAATGGATTTACGATATTAATTCAGCTACCTATCTTAAATACAGTTTAACATAATCGTTGGATAGGTCGCGGAGGACCTCAGCAATGGCCAGCAAGATCCCCTGATCTCAACAGTTTAGATTTCTTTTTATGGGGGCACCTTAAAACTCTAGTGTATAAAACTCCCGTTAATACTTTAGAAGATTTAAGAGAGCGAATAGTTGCCTCGTGTGAAACTATTCGAAATACGCCGGGAATATTTCAACGTGTGCGTAATTCCATGCGTAGACGGGCGGAAGCATGCCTATTAAGTGAAGGTGGCCATTTCCAACAATTTTTATAATCAGTGTTAGTATTGTCAATAATTAATGAATTTGATCCGTTCATTTAAACTTACTTTTATAAAATAAAATAAAATTCGTTTTTGTACAAGCTGAAATCCATAATTCTCATTCTCATTCATTTTGGAACAAATCTGATCCCTTTATTTGCTTCAAGTCGATGCACAATCATTTCCACACCACATCAGATTTTTGAGGAATTGATCCTGAAGTGAAACGATTTTTATTTTTTTAAGCGAAAACCATGCGGCGGACAAAGAAAACTCAAGAGATTAAATTTGCTCAAAAATAAATGAGGATCTCAAAAGTATTTTTTTTTTTCAGGAGAAAGCAGTGGCGTAGTATTTTTTTCTCCAAAAATATTCAATGCAAAACCCGTACGGACGCCACTGGTTGAGAAAATGAAAATGTTTGTGCATTAAAAAATGCACCTTGATGCATAGAAGACATGTACCAAATTTTATAAAAAAGTCTACAATATTATCTCAGTTATTATTAAAAAACTGATTTTTTTTCAAAACTTTATCACCCTGTATCTCAAAAGTTAGGACTTTTAGTACATACGTTTATAGAAAGTTTTTTCCTTAAAATAAGTCAAAGAATCACCCCCTCAAATATTAGCATGTCTTTAAGGAACACCCTGTATAATTAGAAGTTCTGATCTGTCCAAAGGGATAAGAGATATTACGAAACAATAATCCTCAACACAAAAGGGGTGATTCATCCTGTACATCGATGCACAAATCCCACCTTCTGAGGGAGAACTCATCCCCTAATTATTTTCGTTGTGTCACATCAGGCAGATGCGAATTTCGATTTCCCCACGCATCAACAATCCAAATATTCGAATAGAGCCTATATGATAATGAATTTCATGAAGTATGATTACTATTAATCTGGTAGTTTTTATCAGGCGTCGAACACAAAAGAAACGGGCACGTGTAACCGTGGACCAGTTTTATTTTTGCATCTGTCTATGGCAGATGTGCACGCGACACACTGCCCCACAGGGTAAATTACACCCTTTACACAAACAATTGAATGTCAGAGGGGTTGGCTTATCAACGGTGAATATTAGTTGGGAATTTGACGGTCGTAATCGGGTATTCATTGAACAAAGTTTATAAGATATGTCAAAACCGAATTGCAATGGGAAACGTTGTCTACACCTTTTTGTTATGTACTTGCAATTCAGAATTTTTAATTGTGATTCGTAAAGTAAAATTTCAAATTCAGATTTGTTATTTGGATTTCAGAATTTCTTTCTTAAATATTGTCGCACTAAATAGTAAAATAGAAAATTCCACAATTTCAGTAAAATGCACCAAAAAGGAGGGACAGCTACAAAAAAAAAATGAATCACAAATGATATATAAAATACAGTGAATGCCATTTGACATTCTTTACTTGTCATCTAAATAAAAAAAATCCTCGACACCCTCGGCCTGTCACTGAAGGGACTAATCTTGAGCAAGAATCGCACATACTGAACCTAGTGTAATATTTTTCATTAAATGTCCCTTTTTTCTATTACCGGCCTATCAAAAAATCTCCGAATCTAACGCTGGCCTAAGCTTAATCTGATACCCGCTTATTACAAAATTTTGTGTTTCATCACGAAAAATAAATAAAAATAGGTACTTACAGATATATTATATTTTTGCAAACTGACTTGTACTCTAACGTTAAAAAAATGGATTCGATGTACCTAAATATATTTTGTAATATAGACATATTTTGTAAGACTCTTATGATAAATAAAAAACACAAATTTTAGATAAATTTTTTTATAATAATAGATTTTTGATAAAACTCAAATATTTTAGCCTGTTTTAAGTATTTGAAAATATATTTTTTTAATATTCATTTAAAGAGTTTTCGTAAAAAAACACTCTTCCTTGACTTATCCTGTTTTTAAAAATGGTAAGAAAAGAGGCTTACTTATTTGTTCTATTTCTATTAAGGAACTCTGTGCCGGATTTAGTTTTTTTATATTTTTCGTAGTGTTTGTCATGAAAAAGGAAAACATTATTTTTTGTTTTTTGTTAAAATAAAAAAATTTATTTAAAATAATGGCGATTGTTTTGCAATTCCGTCTTAAGAAGCTGTATATAATTAAATCGAGGTCTCAAATATTTATCTAATAACGGCCTATTCCTTTTTTGCGATTTGCAACATTCTTTTCCTATAAAAATCTTATATCAAATTTGATGAATATATTTAATGGGCTTTACTAAATCAGCCAAAATTAAAGCCACATCCTAATTCTACCATTTTTATTACAACTGGTTGTTTAAATAAATAATTAATAAATAAAAGTAGGTAATAAAGGAGATGAATTTTTCTGATTTCTGTTATAAAACTTGGGGGCCGTAAATAGTTTTATATATTTTTCGAATCCTATAAGTACGTCACAAAAATTCGAAAGCAAAGTTTTTCTTTTCTTAATAGCAACATAAAAAAAATTGAAAATAATTGTCATTTTTGCAATTCCGGTTCAGTAAGCCGCAATTAGATCGTGGTGGAAAATATTAGTCTAATACCGGCCTATTTTAATTTTGCAATTTACACCATTTTTTTCTACTAAGTCTGCTATAAAACGAGAAAAATAATTTTTAATAGACCTTAATAAACCAACTAAAATAAAAAATATATTTAAACATTTTCATTCTTTGTTGAAAAAATGCCTTATAATTTATAATTTTTTTTTCACTGAATCTTTTTTTGAAAAGACTTTGAAATTGATTAATAAAAGTCGTATTTTTCCTATTTCTGTCGAGAAATTGGTGTGCCGGAAAGAGTTCTACATATTTTTCAGATTACCTATTTGTCACAACAATTCGGAAAAAATTCTATTTTTTGTTAGGAATCAGATCGTGTTAAATATGTTAGTCTAATACTGGCCTATTTTATTTATACAATTTTTACTATTCTCCATTCAAAATTTCATTTAACGTCACTGTATATTAAATACAGTCTAGTATACAAAATTAACTTGAGCCTGTGTTTCATCGTACTCATTCTTTAATTTTTGTGAATAAACATTTATTATAATATTATTATTATATCTTCAAAGATCATTATCAAATAGTGAATAATTCATCAAAACATGTTCATATATTAGCCGGGAAAAATGATTTATATTAAAAAAAAATAAATAAAATTCTATTTTTTTTTGAAAAAAAGAAAAAAAATATTTGGTTTTTCTCGATCCGGAAGACCAATTTGGTTTGGTACATAATTTCAACTTCAGGTTTCATTGTTTTAGGAGCATCGTTTTGATTAGTAGATTCAAATGAATTAATGTAAAATCAAGTCAATGTGCCATCAAATCATTGTTCGGTATTCATGTGTAATCAAATCACGCATTTAACACCACGTTAAATATTTGAAGTGACTTCAAATAAACTACTTGCCAGATGAAGTGGGACAGCCAAAAAAATTGCCTAATTTTGACTAGCTATAACTTGGACATTTCTTGGCCGATGTTGGATTTTCAACCAATGGTGGAAAGCGTCATACTTAGTCTATGCGCCATTGGCGTCGGGTTTCTTTTTTTGCAATTCGTTTTCTTTGTACAGGGTGTGAATTTAGAGCCGGAAACATTTCAAATTTTTGACCAATAATTTGGGAAATGTGAGGGACTCTACAATTTTTCTTTAGATGTTGGGTGAATTGTTGGGCCGATACCTCGAGACGTCTTTGAAATATTTTTGATAAATTGCGTTGCTATGGAAATATCGCCATTTTATAAAATTCCGTTTTTATTTTAAAATGTGACCTTTTTCAGTTAAACAATAACAGCCACAATCTAAACTGGAACAAGGGATAATTAACACCAGTGGCGCGCAAAAAGGGGTTTATGATATTTAGAAACGAAAATTCGTTTTTATTGAAAAAATTCAACAGTTTTATTGGTCGTTACAGTTAAAAAGGTGCCACACGTTTAATTAGCATGATGTTGACAGATTCAGAAGCGTGCAAAAGGGGATTCTGTAATGTAGACAAATTAAAATTCCAGTTTCATTATTTATTTATTTTTTTTCATTTATTTACAAAGTGCATACATGTAACTAATTTCTTTTTAATGAATTCATCGGCGTTCAAAAAAGGATCCATATGTTTACGTACATATGAAAACCTTATTTAAGAAACTAAAACGAAACCCCAAATATTTATAAAACAAGAATATTAATGCTATTTAGTAAGGCGTTGGCCCCCCTCTAGCCTAAATAATTGCTTGGCACCGACTTGGCATGCTCGAAATTAATTTGTTGATTGGTTATTCTATAGGAACTGCCTCCCAGAGGTCAAGAGTTTCTGGCTAACGGTCCCTTCGGGAAAACTCCACCTTCATCCAACTCCAGACGTGCTCAATAGGATTCAAGTCTGGAGATTTGGAAGGCAATTCAGTACGATTAACATTTTGGTCTTGCAGATACCTGTTTACTATTCCTGCCCGATGAGGCCGAGCATTATCGTCCACAAGAACAACATCTTCGCCATAATTTCGAGCATGCGGAAAAACTTCCTGAATCAGACATTCATTCAGGTAGACTATGCCGTTAACATTGCGTCGAAACACGACAAGAGGTGTCTTTCCGTTGTGTTGAATACCGCCCCAAACTGTCAATCCACCACCGCCAAATGCAACTTGGGGACGCATGTTTTCTTCTAAGAAACGTTCTCCCCGTCTCCTCCAAGTTAGCAATCGGCCGTCGGAATTATACAGGTTGAAACGACATTCATCAGCGAAAAGACATCAGTCTCTCCACCGAAGATGCCAATGCATGTGTTCTTCGGACCATCTTCTTCTCTTCGTCCGGTGAATATTTTTTAAAAGTGGGCATTTTGCCCGACGATGAGCATTTAATCCCTGGTCATGTGGCGCCTTCTGATAGTGTTTGCTGAAACATTTTTAAGTGTAGGTGCGCTCGGATTCTTTTGGCGGTCCAAAACCTATTTCTAATTGCAGTGCGTACTATTGCTCGGTCCTGACGGGGATTTGTTTTTTTTTCGACTTCCTCCGCCGTGTCGGTAAGCAGCAGTACCGTTGTTAGCTTCTCTTTGCAAAGCTCTTCCTACAGATGATTTCTTGACATCAAGTTAGTCGGCAATCTCTCTTATTGTATAATTTCTTTGCCGCAATCTTGAAATATTCACCAAATCTGCACTGATAAGTCGTGACATTTAGACGATAACAATAATTGATATTTGTTTTGACTTAAAATCCAATTTAATGTCAAAACCTTATTTCCTTAGTGACATTTTCAGCGCCTTCTAATTATAACAACATGCAGAAATAAAGTTTTGACATTTAGATTGCATTTTAAGACGAAAGAAATGTCGCGACTTTCCAATGCAGAATTGATAAATATAGAAGTTAACAAAGGTACCTACTACTGCTTACTGACACTACCAGTAGGCCCATACATGGCCAGGGATTAAAGGCTCGTCAAAAATACCCACGATTAAGAAATTTTTCACTGGGCGAACAAAGAACAACACTTCATAATATTATTAAAAATGTTTCCATATGAATCAAATTGTTTGGATCGCCTTGTATAATGGATCATCTTTTATACCCCAATGAATTACATGGATGCTCATCTTAAATAAGTGAAAAAGTTAAAAAAAATAATGAAACTGGAATTTTAATTTGTCTACTTTACAGAATCCCCTTTTGCACGCCTCGCCACGCTAATTAAACGTATGGCACCTTTTTAACTGTAACGACCAATAAAACTGTTGCATTTTTTGAATAAAAACGAATTTTCGTTTCTAAATATCATAAATCCCTTTTAGCGCGCCACTGGTGTTAATTATCTTCAGTAGAAATATCCCTTGTTCCAGTTTAGATGGTGGCTGTTATTGTTTAACTGAAAAAGGCCACATTTTAAAATAAAAACGGAATTTCATAAAATGGCGATATTTCCATAGCAACGCAATTTATCAAGAATATTTCAAAGACGTCTCGAGGTATCGGCCCAACAATTCACCCAACATCTAAAAAAAAATTTTAGGGTCCCTCACATTTCCCAAATTATTGGTCAAAAATTTGAAATGTTTCCGGCTCTAAATTCACACCCTGTACAAAGAGAACGAATTGCAAAAAAAGAAACCCGACGCCAATGGCGCATAGACTAAGGATGACGCTTTCCACCATTGGTTGAAAATCCAACAACGGCCAAGATATGTCCAAGTTAAAGCTAGTCATAATTAGGCAATTTTTGGCTGTCCCACTTCATCTGGCAAGTAGTTTAGTTGGTCGGCTTTTATCGTGATTCAACATGAAAATAGAAACCTTTCACTCTTACCTTTTGAATAGGTAGGTAGTATGTACTCGAATTACTCATTAGCAAAACTGACTGCCAAACAACTTCTGTTTCCAAACGAAGCATTTTTGTAAATGACTTCTCCAATTTTCCCCTTTTGACAGACGTAATTGCAAACAAAACTTTACCTGTACATTGTGAGAGAACTCATATCAAGTTACCGAAATAATTGCAACTGTCTGGAAATTATTGCTCTATTGCCAGACGAACTTTCCTAATTAGAATCACTTACCCATACGCTTCCAGTCATTGTTTCCCAAGGATAGTGCGATGCAAAAAAAACAAGCCTTGTATCATTATTGAACAATTCAGGATCGTATCTGACAACTAATTGGCTTACGGTTCCTAGGAAAAATGGATTATTTTAAGGTTCATATAAAGTCAAATATTTCGCGTGTCTGAACTGTAAGATGGCACTGACAAGATATGTAGATATGTTTTTCATACCATAGTGACAGCGATCTTTTATAATATTTTCAAATAAATTACAGTTTTCTGCTGGAATATCTATCGAATATCGAACGGTCAACCCTGCTGCTACTGTATTGTTGCCAAATCTCAACATTATTCGAAGTACTGCGAAATAGCTCACAGGATGATTATTATCAGCTGGTGACCTCGTTATTCGAATTCAGTGGCCTCTGCTGAGTCCGTGAAAGTTGGTGAAAGTTGTAGTGCCTCTGGTTTTTGTTGGGTGGAGACCTCGGATTTATTCGAATTCAGTGTCCCTTGCTGTGTCCTGTCTGAAAATTTCAGGAAATTTGCAGCGCCCTCAGATTTATATTGGCTGGAAGACCTCGTTTTTCGAACTCAACCCCAGTGCCGAATCATGTCTGCAAGTTTCGGAAAATTTGCGGAGTCTTCAGTTTTGTAATGGGTGTACACCACATTTTTCAGAAACAGTGATGTATTTTCCTTGTCTGCAAATTTGGGTTGATTTGCAGAACATCCAGGCTTACAATGGAAACCTCCTTTTGTTCTAAAAGCGGTTATCTTTTTAATCGTTTTTAGTGTTTCCAAAGGTGGTGATCATTTTCTTTGAAGCTGGTTCATTCTTTTTCTTAGATTTCGGTTTATTGATGATGCCTGTGCCGTCGGTTTTCCTGTGGAAGGAAATCTTGGGATTCTTTGGTATTCCCCCTTTTTTCCGGTTCACCAGTATATTATTTATTGTATTTTTTTCGTTTGTTTTTCTGATATAATCAGTTTGTGCTTGATCTTGCTTCCTAGATTAGATTTGCTTTTAGCACAAACAACAAAATTATTGGTAAAATTCAAAAAGAGCAGCTAATATGAACAACTCACTATAATTTATTTTTATCAATATTTTTCAACTTTGTGAGCTGAACTGCTCCTATTATGCCGTTATTTTTTATGTATATAAGTTAATGTTATTTAAAAACAACTGGAATGGACAATAAAGACTCTATTATGATTATTATTATTATTTTCCAATTCTGTTTTGCATCCTGTTTCATTTTCAAAACTGATATTTCAAATCGTAAAACTGATTACTTACATATTTCTTCAGTTGTGTCCAAGGACTCCAATGCTTTAGGTGGACCAATCCAACATCCGACTGATGAACTGACAAACTCCTATCGACGTAACTTACATCTGCTGTCGAGAACTATTGGCAACCTCTAGCTAGAATAGTTCAGTTCCTAGTGATCCAGTGTTGCCAATCAGTGTATAATTATACGATTTTCGTATATTTTGGCTTGGGTGTGTATAATTTTCGTACCCCCAAAATTGTCGTATAATTCCGTATAATTTCGTGAAATTTTCTCGACCATATCGAAAACGGCTTTGGGTGTATAAAACCGTATAATCTGGTTACAACTGGCGTATAATTTGACAATTTTCTATCGGCAACACTGTAGTGATCCTACCGTGATCAAAATTAACAAACCCATGTTAATGGTTATTTTCGATCGCAGTTCGAACCGTTGAAAACAGTCCAACATTCGTATATTCAAATCTCGCGCGAATCTTGCCTTGCCATGCATCGACTCATCGACTGTCACACTGCTTCAGATGTACGGGCTTGTTGTTGTGGTTCACCTCTGTTGTGTGTTTTATTACATTAACTACCTGCTTTAAAGTGTTTGTGCATATGGATAAGGTGAGTGTGTGAGAAGGAATTTGAAATACAGATTAGTTCTTGGCTACGCCAAAGTCAGTTGCGGTACGACCGTCAAACGATCAAAAACAAGCAAAAAGTCACTCATATTGATGAAAACAATTAATCCAAAATATGTTTTTTTTTGTTTCTTAATGTTCATTACCGACAGAATATATTTTATGTTTTTGTATTATTTTATAGAGGAATAAATATTTTTAATAAATCAGTGGTAACAAAACATGTTTGTTTCAGGATACTTATTATAATAGGTACAAAAAATTCAATGGTCAGGGATTTGGAAAATAGCTTATTTGCTGAAGTTTTTCCAATCAATTCTTCGAAAAGTGCAAGGATTTTTAATAAAAATTAGCACTCATTCAAATATTTCAGAGACATTGAGTTCGAAACATTTTTGAAATATAGCAGGGAATATTCAGAATGTTTCCAGTATGTTTCGCACATAATTTGAAACAATACTAATGAAACAATTCAAATGGAATGTCTGAGGGCATTCATGTCCATGTTTCATACATGTTTCTGAAACATTCAGGGAACATTGCAATACAAATATTTCTGAAATGTCTTGAAATATTTTTAAAGATATGAGGAATATTGCAGAAAGGTCCCTGGAATATTTCTATATATCTATTTGAAACGTTATTTCTGAAACATCTCAATGAAACATCTGTGAGGGCGGACATCTCTAGTTTCACAGATGTTTCTGAAATATTTAGGCAACTTTGAGTGCAATCTTTCATGCATCAGAGAGTAGGTTTCTGAATCATCTCAGGTACAAAAAAATGTTTACTCTATCTATTGTGGTCGTTGGGAAAACAGTTAAAGTTTCCACTCTGCAACAGTAAGCTAACTCGCTACAATTCACCAAAAACATACTACAACACAGAAGGCACAATCTGGCCTTGGTGCATAATTTTATCAGAGAAGCCTTTCATTGAAAAAGCCAGAATCTAATCTCGGATCACAATAACCGCCATAAAATGAAAATGATATTAAAAAGCAATTCTATACTGTGGCTTGAATGAAATCTACAAAAGCTGCATAAATTCCATTTCGGTTTTAATAAAACGTAATTTTTGCCACTCCAATATTCATTGACCTGTGTATTCCAGCACCATTTCGCTACCAATTTTGTTTTAGCCGAGGTGTAATTTGCATAAGCAAACTACGGAGTGCGCTATTTGAACGAGTGAACAAATTGACGAGTATTTTATCTCACCATTTCTTCGTGTTTATACTAGAAATAATGGTTTTATAAAAGAATTCTGGAACGATTGTATAAACACAAAAACATATCAAAACTAATATCAGATGGATGAGGTGATTTGAGAAAACATGAATGTTATTCAAGCTTGAATTTTTTGCCATAATTTGATTATTTATAACAATGCGTTCATTGAATAAACAAATAAAAAATGATAAAAAAAAATTCTTCAGAATATGAAAGACCAATACATATTATGATTTTTTTAATGAAAATGGTTCCATAATATTAATATTCACCTGTATGAAAAAATTGTCGATCAACAAACAATATATTGTTATAATTTTAATGGATTTTGTAAGAACTATAGTTTTCGAAAAATCACCCGTTATGAGATGACAATTGATATGATATGACATATTCCGGCTCGAATGCTTTGGATATAAAAATTTGTATTCTATATATGCCTGGCTTTCATCAATAGAAACCTTACCTATTACTTTCTTTCTTATTTACCTGTTCTTTTCTTCCTTTTTCAGCTCAGTCTGGTTCAAAGAGACACAAATTTTCAATAATAAATAAATATACTCAGTATTCAAAATGTGTTCATTTTCTTTTTATTTTATGAAATATGTTAGTTCAGATTGTTAATATTCGGCAATTTCATGGAAATTCTTCAAAACAAGTGATATGAATCAATCCTTAAACTCTACCCTACGCCAATAGCCCTACTCTATTGAAAATTATATCTAAATCGTTCAAATATGTTCACATTTGCTGTATAGTTCTCAAAATATGCGAAATTATTCAGTCTTTTCAAATGAAAAACAAATAAAGTTTGTACCGACACTGATTTTCATGTATCGAATCGCTCTTTTCCAAAAGTCGATAGTCGATAATTGAGTGAGGTTATGTTGACTTTATATTTACTTGAAGAATTCTTAGTGCATTATGTGTTTTTGGAATAAATACACTCAGAAATGTTTCTAAAAGTACCTTATTCTTTCTTCTGTGCTGTTCTGTGGACTTATGGATCACTGCTGGGATATTCTTCTTTGACAGTAAGTTTCCTTCCGATTCATTAATATCAGCTCCAAATAGTTAATTACTTCAATTGCTTTGCTTGTTGTAGTTTTACTTGACAAGCAATACTTTATGCCTCCAAAATATCGTTTTTCCTTAATTTTCGTCTTTATAAATTTTTACTTGTTGTTTCTTCCCATTTTTTTTCAACAACCCTTAGCAACCTTTGCTTCTCCAATCAACAGTCTTGAACTCTACTCAAACTTCTTGAATAAATTGTCTTTTCACTTTACCCTTTCAAATAACTATTCCAATTACACTTTAATATCTAAATTGTTTTGCAAAACTTGTTAAGATTATGACATTAACCTGTTTTGGCATATTTCCCATTGATTGATTCCTTTTCTTGTTTTCTATCTGCTTATAAATTTTTTTACACTCCTCAGCTGTCACCTTTCATTTCCAATTTTCAATTTTTCATTATCTACAGTATGATAATTATTGCTAATTTTTATTTTTTAATTGTTATAGGTTTTTCTCTACGTAAGATGAGTCGCTTTACTTGGAATGCTATGAAATCTGATGAAATCCATCTCTGTTACCCTTCATTTTGTTCGTTGATGACTGATTACTATACAGGCTGTTTATATAAGATAGTCCAGTACAGGTAAAGTATTTCTTTATGTTCTTATTACAATTGTATTTAATATTGAGTTCTAATTTTCATAAAAAAAACTAAAACCACAATATATCATATCATAACAATATATTATTTAAAATAATGGATTTTGTTTAAGCATCCGATCCGAGTAACGCGCGGGCAAACCGAACCCGTTGTCATCCGTATTTTCAAAGCCCAAATCAAATTATAAATATTAATGGTACAGTTTCAGGAGGTAGTATTTTTTCAGAAAATGCCCTTCTCTCTTGCACTCCGTTTCGATTTTGGATATCTACAATAGTTTTTGAGATATTCACGAAAAAACAAATCCCTCTTATATTATTATCAAGTTATTTATAAATTTTGCGATAGAAACTTTTTTTTTTCGATACTTTTTTCGGAGGGGGAAACCGCTGAAGAGATTGTGACAAAAATCTTAAGTAATGCCTCTAATACCCAAGTAATTTCCGAGTAATACCAAGTACCTAATGCCTGTAATGCCCAAATCAGAAAAGTAATAATTCAACTCAATGGAATTTTTTTCTCAATTTTTCAATTCGATTCAATTAATTTTTTTTGATTTTACAAATACATTGTATAAACACATTTATTACTAGTACCCTTCATTATCCCAAGGTTTCATCTAAGCACTTGAGGTGCTTGTTTTGTGATGCCTTTGGAATACTTACTTCAGGATTTTCGTTTGGTATTCACTACGAATGATACACAAACATTTATAAATATAATACAGGGTGGCCCATCGAAAACGTACCGCAAGGCATTACAGGCTGGGAAAGAACTTTTCGATAAAATCCGAAAACAGGTCAAGTTTGTTTATCAGGGAGACACATTTTGACGTAACAAGCATAGTAAAACCTTCAACCCCCTAAGTAGAGGTGTCACCCCAACATTTTTCTCAAATGGGAAGGAGGTCAAGCGATACCTCTTTAGAAGGGGCTTGTCATTCCCTACACAGTGCTGCTTACATTTTCAAAATCGATCAACTCTTTCAGAAAATATGGAGCGTTGAAACTCCAACCATCATGTGGGACGAAAAATACAAAAATCGGTTCAATTGTACTTTATTGCAATGAGTTCCTTCAAATGGATTCGCTGTTTTTGCCGATGCACAGATTTTTTTAGGCTCATTTTAGAGAGTAAAAAATGAAAAAACTGAATAAACTTTCGTTTAGCTGAAACCAGTTATGGAAAAACTGTCGTCATGGCAACTGTTGCTATGGTTGAGAATACAAAAACCCGATTCCCATGGTGCGGAAATGCGGGGTTGCCAAGTTGTCCGCTTTAGTTTGGCTGAAATCAGTTACGGAAAAAAGGTTGCCATGGTAACCGTTTTTATGGTCAACAGTAAACAGAAATGCTTTTCCCGTTTTGCGGACATGCGTGGTTGGCAAGTTGAATCAGTTATAGTTTAGCTGAAATCAGTTACGGAAAAACTGTTGCCATGGCAACCGTTGGTATGGTTATGAGAATACAAAAACCCGATTCCCTTGGTGTGGAAATGCGTGGTTGCCAAATGGGTCAGTTATAGTTTAGCTGAAATTAGTTACGGCAAAAGAATAAAAAGAATGAAGAAAATGGACGAAGTAGTAACTTGAGGGCGAGCGGGTCCGGCCGACATTTCGCTGGCGTTTCTTGTGTTCTGGATCTAATATTTTGAATTAATCTTTGGTTTCTTTGACCATTGAATGAATTATATGTTTCATTCCTAAATGAATGACCTATAATTGGTATAAACAGTGGGTTCATCTCTTCCAAAATAATTTTAACATTGAGCATTGGTTAGTTCAGTTCAGTGTGTTAGGTCAAGCTACCTATGAATATTTTTTATGCCTCATTTCAATTTGAAACTGAACTGTAAGAAAAGTGTCAGTTTGAAAATGTCAATAATCAGCGAGGTGTCTCTACCGAGAGATCGGCAAGAAGCGTTCGAAGTTGCTCTCCATCATGGTTTGGTACCACCCATATCTCTTTGCAGGAAAACATGCAAAGGCCACAAAGTACCAATGGAACCGTTTTCCTATTATGACTTTAAGACAACAGACAACTTGGCCACCACGCATTTCTGCACCAAGGAAATGAGGTACCCAGGGAAGAAGTGCAGTCAATAACACATTGCCTGTTTTTTCTTCAATTGAATCGATGAATTCCGTTATTTGTTAAGGTATTTCAGTTAAGAAAGCACTGATAACAAAAATTAGTTCCGTTATTTTCGAATTGATTATTTGGCAACCACGCAATTCCGCACCACGGGAATAGTTTTTTTATACTCGTTACCATAGCAACGGTTGCCATGGCAACCGTTTTTCTGTAACTGGTTTCAGCTACACTAAAGCGGACAACTTGGCAACCATGCATTTCCGCACCATGAGAATCGGGTTTTTGTATTCTCGTAACCATAGCAACGGTTGCCATGGCAACCGTTTTTTCCGTAACTGGTTTCAGTTAAACGAAAGTTGACCCAACTGCTGCAGCTTATTTCCAGCAAATGTAAGATAGCCTGCAAAGGTCATTTTGGGTGTAGAGAGGCTGTCCTATATTGCTACCGGCTTTGTAAATCAAAATCAAATCGAAATGGAAAGGCTTAGTGCTGAGTAACCCAAAAAGTGCTTCGGAGCGCTGGGATTACTAAGCCTTCAGCCCTTTTATTAAATGCTTCGGAGAACTAAGTACTATAAGCACATAATTAGAAAAGTGCTCGAGAGCATAGTGCTTACGAGCACAAAAGTTCTTCGAGTTCTGTCAAGAGCACTAAGCACTGTGCTTTGGGACAGCTCTGGTCCTAACTGTAATCAGTCAATAAAAAATTAAATAATAGCTGGAACTTATTCCACAGCTATTATTTCATTTTCTATTGACTTATTTTACAGTTACAAACACTCGTAACAAATAAGAATGTTTCTTAAAGCCATATTATTCAAAATAATGCGAGTAAAAGAATCTTCAAAACATTAGCTTTTGTAGAAACTTGACATTAATTGACAATTTAGAAATTGTAATTATTCCTATCAAAACTAAACAAAATCATCGCCATTTTACAAGGTCAAAATCAAATGTGATCGCTTGGGAGATCGGCACTAGTTGCAACTTGTGACCTTCGATAACTGAAAAACTGTACATATTCAGGTATTGGGCTAATGGAGACTTTTGATCAGAAGGGTATAAACTACAACATATCGAAATTTCAGCCAATTCGACAGGGATCCATTTCCCATTTGATTTGTGCGGGGTCTTTCAGTTCATAAGAATAGTTACTTCTCGCGACAAGCTTTCATATCATTTGAAATTTTATAAGGTGGCCGAAAGATGGGTTGGATTTTTTTCTGTTAAATGAATTCAAATGAAAGCTTTTCTCTATTTCTTTTTATTTTGTACTTTTTCCAAGGCACTTGTGTACACTAACCTAATACACTTGAAACTACAGTTATTGAACTATGTAGGTATATCAATTTTCCGAAATCCTGGGATCCATAGTCCGCATTGAATCCTTCCATTGATAACACACGTATGTAGCCCTCTCCATTTCATAAATATCAATTCACTGGTCTTTCCAAGCCAAGGGAATATCGAATACATCATTTTTCATTCCCTGGATTTGCGTAAAAGTTTGGGCTTTTCCCATGAGGCTTATCGCATGCATGATTCATAAACTTCTTGCTCAAAGTAACTATTTACTTTGCGTCGTACGGAAAAATCCTGGAATAGCAGGAATTGTGGAAACTCACTCGGATCGTTGGCTATAAGGGTGCTGTCTGTGACACATCCATCATCTGCGGTTCGTATTGTACAAACAAATATTAGGGAAATTTCGTGGAAAGCTTTGGAGATTTTTGGCGAGTTTGACGAAGTGGTCTTCCGAAATGACACGTAAATGGATGATCCCCAGTCGACAGGATTGGCGATAGAATTACTTCACAACGCCGTCGTTATGGAAGACTTCAGATCCTCAGAGTTTTAATAAGGCCAAAATTATGTTTGCGTGATTTGATTGATCACGAAGGGAATTTGGTGATGCCTGCTGGAATTGAGGCGTTCTCTAAAGTCATTGATTTTGCAGTGAAACGTACTATGTTGCCCAGTTGACTACTATCCAAAAATTATTGAACTCACGTCAATCAGCAATACAGCGTCATTCAAAAAGTATGCAACAAATGGAAAACTTTAAGTTATTGATTTCGCAAAAAAAATTAATCGTGATGAAAATTGGTGCTCATCGAGAAACTCATAATAGGTTATTTGACACAATTCATAATCGCCGATCCCAAAAACCCCTACGCACCAATTTTGAATCGAATCGGCTACCGTTTCGAATTTATAAATATTTAAAATTCCTAATCTTCAACCTCAAAACTCTTACACACCAATTATTAATGAAACCGAACTATAAAAACAAATCTCGTTCCATAATGTACTGGCACCAAAATTTAAAAAAATTCAAGTTGATCGGACAAATAAAAGTGGGTCATAATTCTCTTGCAAGATTTGACCCATGCATACTAATATGGCAAGTTGATATAAAAGATTGTAATAATAAAAACAACAAATCAATACCAATGCAGCCGGAAAAATAAGTATCTTTCGCGAAATGAAAATACTTATACCAGTTCAGATTTCTCTTGGGTTTTCACTGAATGATTATTTCTATTCAGTCAAGTAGGAATGAATAATGAATACAGGTTCCTCGTTAATTTTCTTCTTGGCTACATTTTCTTTTATTTTCCGCTGAATATTATATTCCGTTACAAATTTTAACAAAGGTAATAAAAGGAATACCAATTTCGATTCAAATTTATATGTATACTTTTTGTGGTCGGATTCTGAACGAATATCAGCTCGTTAACTCTTTGGAAAATAACATAAAATAATGTTGTTGAAATTCGTTTTCCTTTCAAATTATCTCATTAGGAAAGTGATCTGGAAGTAATTGTTGCTTCATTTAGTCAATTAAAATATTGTAAGCTGCTATAACGCATGCAAGGTCTTGATTTTCTGGATTTTGGAAAAATTATGGCTAAAACTTCTCTAACTGTGAGGAGTCCAACTATTATTCTAGTATTGCTCCTTTTCTGGTTTAGTAGATATTCTGTGAATGTTGGCAACGGTTTTTTGATAAACTCTTTGGCCTGTCTCATTCCTGGTGAATCGTTCCACCATTCTTGAGATTTCTGTTGGATCCATGATCTGGTGTTGGTTTTTAGTACAGCTTTCGCTATACCGCAAAACGGTTCTGGGCCATTCAGGGCCATTCAGGGCCTTACTTGCTCCTTCTCGAGCTAGTGAATCAGCCTCTTCATTGCCTCTGTAACCTGTATGTGCTGGTACCCAAGCTAGTGTCAGTCTGTTCTGACTGCCTAGCTCTTTCAGGCTTCTATGCAGTCCCAAACAAGTTTTGAGGTGGTTTGCATAGAGTTGACTGCTTTTATCGCTGCTTGGCTATCCGAGTAAATGACAATGGTTTTTTCTGAGAACTTCTGCCTTATTAACTCTTGCGCGCAATGGTGTATTGAAACGATTTCCGCTTGGAATATCGTCGTGTGTTTACCTAAGCTTAGTGAGATTCTCATCTTCGGCTTGGCTCCATATATGCCGGCTCCTAAACCTTCAATGGTTTTGGAGCCATCCGTGTAGACAGCGATTTCCGCGTTGATGGGAGGTCCCTCCTTCCACGCATCCCTGTCCGTTATGCTTGTCTTAAAAGTTTTGTCAAAGCTATATATGGGAAGTATGCCATCTGATGGCATACGTATGATAGGGTCGTTTTCCAACTCTTCATATAGCTTGTTGTAGTCACTCCCGTGTATGTTGCTTATGCGGGTGCTTGACCTCTAAGTAATCTGCTCGTCCTTGCTTCGCCTTGAGTATATGTGTAGTGGAGGCAGATCGAGCAAGACTTCTAGTGCGGATGTTGGAGTGGTTCTCATGGCACTGGTAGCACTCAGACATGCTTGTCTTTGCAGTACTCCCAGCCGTCGTACCCCTCCTCCCTGCTTGGTCTTTGGCTACCATACCACTGACCCATATGTTATCATGGGTCTGATAACTCTGGTATATAGCCATGTAGTCATTTTTGGTTGTAGCCCCCAATTTTTCCCGCACATTCTCCTGCACAGATTGAAGACTACTGAACATTTTTCTATTACTTTTTGTAGATGTTGATTCCATGTTAACTTATGGTCGAAGATGACTCCTAAGTATTTTGCCTCTTTGGCAAAAGGAATTCGTATCCCGTTTAGGTGACTTTAGTCCTATCAGTACTTCCCTCCGTGTGAATGTAACTATTGTGGTTTTATGAGGGTTTACTGCCAGTTCCTCCTCTTTACACCACCTGTCGATTATATCTATGGCTGTTTGTGTAAGCTACGAGACTGTCCTTGCAAATTTACTTTTTGCAATAATCACAAGGTCGTCAGCATATCCTAGGAAATGAAAGCCTCTGGATGTTAACCTTTCTATCAGTTCGTCCATTAAAACTTTTGGAAGGTGATGCAGAAAGCTGGCCAGTCAGTCCATTGCATCTGGTTATTTCTCAACCATGAGGCAAGCATGCCTTGCAGCAATTCGGGCATAACTTGCAGGAGACGGCCTGGAGAGATGCCTTGGGACTCGGTTCTCGGCAGTATATTGCTGCTTGTTTTACCGCCTCTCAAAATTCACCGCCCTGAATCTGGCACTGCTGTTGGGCTTTCTGTGAGTTTCTTCACTGACAATGTTATTGGGCTGGCTCTTGTAGTCCGAGGTGTTAACATCCACTGTTTCGTTTCCTTTGTCAGCGAGTAGGATAATGATATTTTTATTGCGACCTTGACAAACATTCGTTGGATATGCTGCAGCAAACAGACACATTCTGGGAAAACTGAGACCTACGTTCGAGACTCCACTCACTTCACTGAAGCCAAACGACATCTTCGGTAACTTCGGTATTGTCTTCTAATTCACGGATGCACCACTCGGGAAAGCCCTCAGGTACATAGAGGAGATTTTTCTACGAAGTATCAATTAATTTCGGCATTCAGTCACGACAACTCATTATTTCAAATTAGTGCAAAGCGCTTTCGGCTATCACCGTCATCTCGAGTATTCTATAGAAATCCACATAACAATGGTTAACATTTATAATAGACAAACATTGAAAATTGTTGGAATTGAAATACCAAATGAGCTTTACAATAATGAAATTGCATTTTTAATTTCTCTCCACATCCTGGACTACCAACACGAGTTATGGACGGAATGGAATTACAACATGAAATGCATTGAAATGATAAAATTTTGTAAAAAAATGCCATTCCATATTGCATTTTGGGAATTTCCACTTTGAAATATCAATTGTATGGGGTGAATTCCTCTGAAGTGGTTGATCGAGCCCTTTGAACTCCACTTAGGCAGAAATTCAAACCCAATTTGGCTTCTTCCATCACATATTGCAAAAGTTTCAAACAGATTTACGTTGTGTAACTTCACATCCCTTTGAACTTCAGCTATGCAGAAATTCAAACGCAATTGCAGTATTTTTGCAGGTTCAAAAAATGTTTTAAAATAGTGTACAGTTACACATTGGCAGAATGAATGTATATTTTCGATCCTAACTGTGTAAGAAAGTGGTCGATCACAACGTTATAAAATATCCTCCCCATAAGTAAGACTCACACGTAGTAAATTCGCTGGGTCCTTTTCAGAATTCCCAAACAGAATAAAGAGTTACTAAAACCTGGACGCTTGGAAAGTGAAACCCATTTAAACAAAAACATCAACGCTGTTTTGTTGCCTTCCATGTTAGAACTTGTTGAAATATCCTGAATGGACCTATCAAAGCCCCAGGGTTTCCGGTTATTTCTACCGCAGAAACTCGACTCCATTTCAGGAATAATACGATTACGTTCGAATCAGATAATTTGAATCAAGATTAAACGGAATAGGACAGAACATCAAATTATATCTGACGGGACACCTACGGGTATTGCGAATATAGCGATTAGGTCTAAATTCCTTTCACGATAGCAACTCATTTGCATGTAGGACTCAACTGGTGAGATTGTATGTATGTTTTGGATTATCCTACGTAACGCTTCGCGGAACTGCGGTAGAGTTTAATTATAATAATACGTTGTAGTGAATGAATATTCTGCCACCGTACATGGTTGATGAAATTAACGAAGTCATATATGAAACGTGGAGTTTAGTGATTTAGAGATCATAATCAAAGGACCGCATTTGAAATTAGGTACTTACCAGTATTGATAGAACTTCGTCGAAGGACTCATTCCTGCTGAGAAATTGGATGTTACTTGAATCCAGTTCAATTTTGCACTCCTGAGAGATGGTCAGTCTCTGATACAGAGCAGGATTCATACTGACTTACGCCGGGTTATAATATTTAAGATGCAGTCGTCAAAATATTTCAATTATCAGTTACAAAGTACCGATTTTTTTATAACATATAATGAAAATTTTTTGCTCGAGCGGAAATCCAATGAAATCAGTTAAACTGATGTGGTCGTGTGATTGAATACAACCAATTAGAACAACATTATACTGATAACAGACCATACGGTCTGTTTTCACTCTCAGGCACGTTACTATGGATATACATATTTTGATTTATTTCGATTTTGAAATTTCAAATATTCAATAACGTCGAAATGTCAGTGATGTCATGATTTGGTTGTAATACTGACGAGAGATTAATTACATTTTAAGATAACAAATTTGTATGTAAAGCATTTATAGACTTTTGCAATGTTAAAAAGTATCGGTTAGTAAAAAATGTTCTATCCGAATAACCCTCGAACATTGATAAATAAACAGACCGGAGGTCTGTTTTCTATAAGCAACAAGCTTTCGGAATCTGCTATAATTATCAATGTTCTTGGGTTATTACTACTGATAACAGCACCTGGGCAGCATTGCTCGTTTGTTTTCAACATCGTGATTTTTGGGATACTATTTAGATAGGAATCACATACTCATTACTTTATATGAATATATTGCAATCTTTCCACTATATGAACTGCAGTTATTTGATTGAAAAATAAAACATGAATGCACTCAGCACCGATACTTTATTTCGAACAATCACAAAATAACAATATTTCCTTCCATACTATGTTTCTTGCATGTCTAGGATTTTCAGCTGGAATGAGTACTTTTAATGAATTTGGTCGCTTGTCTCGTGAAAAAGCTACATATAACATGCCATGCATAACAATAAAGTTATTTGGTGTACTGAAGGGTTATGTGAAGTGGGATAAAAAACATTTTAGGTACCCAGATACTCACATGTTATATTTGCATGAGGAAGTAAAAGTCTTTAGGAACGATATGCACTTTTCCTTTTCCTTCTACTATGATTTTTAGCAAAATTATGACAAATTTAATTTTCAGCCCTGCCTGAACTTGCAGTGGCGGGTTCGCGCGAGTATGAAATGTGACGTCGGCGTTAAACCACGTTTTCTGAGAAAACGAGCGTATTTCATAAGGTATTACTGAAAATCATTCTTGTGGAGAATTGAATTATCTCTAACCCTATCGAAATCGTTTTTTTAAAAATCTTATATTTCCAGCAATAACAACAACAAATTTTAGGTTCCACCCCTGATTTTTTGGTAATCAATCCTTTTTCTAATAATACATGTCGAGATATCGAGTTTCAGAGTGCTACAATTCACTTTTTGCTGAAGTTTGTCTGTCATTACTGGATTATTGCAGATTCGAACCCAGTACCCTTATGAAACTAACATTTTTCAACCGATTGACATTAGTTTTCATTTTCGTTACGTAGACATTCAAAAAGTCTATTGGGACACCAAATTTCATGCATACATTTTTGTTTTCAGGGCCAACTATTCTTATTTTTCGAGGAAAAAAGTCTAAAAAAATTACTAGCGATTTTTTTAGAAATAATCTGACTACACCACTGGATTTGTGACATTTTCAAATAAAAAAGTAATAGGGAAATGAAAATTGAAAAAGATGACGTTGAATTAACGCACCAATTCAATTTCAGAACTTTTATCAAAATTTGGAATACACCACTGTATTCAGGAAGTCTCGAAATATCACTGGTCAGAATTTTATCAAAATATTTTTTTAAATAAAAGAAACCGTAAGATAATAAAATTAGAAAAATATGTAAATGGAATTTCAGGATAATGTAATTTTAACGCATAATGTTTTGTTCTGTTTATCAACAGATTTGAATGGAATTCTGGTCAGTGATATTTTGAGACCTTCTGAATCCAGTGGCGTAGTCAAAGTTCTGATAAAAGTTTTAAAATTGAAATAGTGGGTTGATTAAACGGCATATTTATCAAATTTTATTTCCCTATAACATTCTCATTGATTGACGCATTTCAACGTAATTCGCATATACACCATTTGAATATGTCGCAAATCTAGTGGTGCAGTCAGATTTTTACTAAAAAAATCGATAATATTTTTTTTTAGATTTTTGACCTTGAAAAATAAGAATAGTTAGCCCTGAAAATGGAAATTTGGTGTCCCCATGACTTTTTGAATGTCTACCTAATGAAAAAAATATATTCTACTCGGTTGAAAAATGTAAGTTTTATAAGGGTGCTTCCATCTTAAATGGGTCACACTGTATATATATATTAAGTACATAAAAAATATATTACATAAAAAAAAGTTCCATACACTTGAATTGGTTGCAAACTTGATTCGTAAAATGAAACAATATATTCAGTACTACTCCAGAATTTTTGAAAGCAATGAATGCTTACGTTGTTCTCATGATCAAGGATCAAGTACATTAAATAAGTTCTTTAGGGTAATGAATTCCATTCATCAAACGAATGAAGAGTGTTCACTCAAGCAATAAATTGTATTCGTTCAACTGATGAAACTGAATTCATCAAATTAGCTAGTATTGTTCGTTCTTCGAGTGAATGCTGTATGACTGATAGAATGATTCAGATTATTTCGAAGTTGTAATTTAATTAAGAAAAAACTGAAATCAATTCAGTTTTTCAACTAAGTAGAAGTAACTTCTCTTTCCAAATCTTTTTCAATTTCAGCACAATATTATTTAATTTCCTGTCATGAAACACTCCAGTTCACTTATCCACCACCGTAAACATCAAAAGCGAAACAAAGAGACAATCTAAAAACAATTTAAAATCACTTTGGAACACTTCTTTCCAGTATTACACCAACCTAACGAAACAAAAAGACAATTCTGCGAAGCAGACCAGAGTTTCTGTCAATTTGAAGGAGATAAGGAATGGTATTGAAGTTTTCAAATTGATATTAAGGGATTCTTAAAGGCATTTCAGGGCGCATACAGACGTTGACTACAAGTTTGCTCTCCTTTTTTCAGCATCTTCTCGAAATTAATGTGGGGAAAACGTGTGGTGAGGACATTCCAATCCAATCAACACTTGCTCAGAATTTGTTTTATTTCTTCTCAAATATGCAAGATAGTTTGAGTTACAATCAAGTATAAACTCTTGTTAATTATTACCAAAGAAAGTAAAAATAGAATTTCTTGAAACTAAAAAGTAAAAAATAATACTGAGTGTAGGGGAGATTTGCTTATATTGAATCAGAGTTCATTTGTGAGGAAATATTAGTTATACAGTGGATTATAATTCATTTTTCTGGGGCAGGACGGCTCTAATGTTGTCCGACCTACCCTGTACTGATGAGTGATGAAGGATAATCCGCCGTATAATTACTGGGTCTTCTGGAAAGAACGTTGCACAAATATCTGTCGGATGTAGTTCAATGTCTTTGACTTTGACAAGTAATACCTTCAGCTTCATTTATATAAATTTTTAGGTTATGGGACTTCTTGAATATTATTGTTGTCAGTTTATTCGGTAACTTAGTTACGCGCACAAGCAACTCAGAATGAAATAGCGAAACGAGTAATCATGAAGGAATGGTAAAAAAACAAACATCCTCGGCAAGCGACAAGCCTCGGCGCGTACTCGCTCACCTCGAATGTTAACAAGTCTTTACATTCCTTGTTCGGAAAACACTGTTTTGTTGGACGAGTGGACAAGATTCTAGGACGAGCGTAGCGAGTTCTGGAAGTCTGCGAGTCGAAAAAAACTGTTTTCGGACGTGTTGCGTACACAATTTTTTCGGTAACCCTGTAGAATAACAAATCGAGACATTTATTTTTTATATTTCTTTGTAGAAAAAAATTTCGAACATTTTAATTCTTATTTGTATTAAATATCGAAATGCGAACAGAAGATAGGTACTAACAGAAACATTCTAATTCTTATTCATATAAATATTTATATTGAAATTCGGGCATTTCCCGGGAAGTACACAATTTTTTCGGTAACCCTGTAGAATAACAAATCGAGACATTTAATTTTTATATTTCTTTGTAGAAAAAAATTTCGAACATTTTAATTCTTATTTGTATTAAATATCGAAATGCGAACAGAAGATAGGTACTAACAGAAACATTCTAATTCTTATTCATATAAATATTTATATTGAAATTCGGGCATTTCCCGGGAAGTACGTACTTTCCGGACTAGTCCGGGAAGTGATACTTTCTCAAAGAAAAATCGGTTGCCGAAATAGTTATTTACCTAACAAGTGCGGAAAGTAGTACTTTTCCGCACGCGACGGCAGTTGCACGAACGACGCGGAGCGGAGTTCGGGCAAGCCGTTAAAGGCGGAAAAGACATTTTCCGTAAGAGTTAGGTACAATATTTATCCTACGAGTGATTTTGTCCATATTATTAATGAAAAAACAAGGTTTTTAATAAACAAGTTTTTATAATAATCCTACAAAATGACTAATAAGACAGAATAGTTACATAGATCATTCAGTTAGTCCTAAATATCATCATTTTCAAAAATACAAAAATCGTGCGTAAAAGTAAAAATCGTACGGAAAAGTTAAAATCGTGCGGAAAAGTAACTTTTCCGCACGCTCGTAGGAAAAATAACTATAATACTACTCCAAAGGACCTCGCAAAACCCTTATGGAAAATGGCTTTCGGCTAAATTTCGTGAATTTTTTGTATGTTGTAGATTTTGGTATGTTGTAGATTTTGACTCTCTTGGTAAAAGTGTCTATGGGCACAACAAAATCGGCCGACTAGTTTTCGAGATACAGGATGTCAAAGATAAAAAGTAAAGTAAAGCTGAGAATTTTTAACAATTCTAAGAATTAACAAAACTCCTATTTATTCTGCTAATACCATGCCTCAATGATGGTACAATGTCACCTTGATCTCGTATCCATTATACTTTTTCGTTTTGTGCTCTACAACAGGGTGAACATACATTCATTCGATTAATTTCATTTCAACCAGTGTGAGTTCTCTAGTGAGAAATGAATGTTCAATATAGGCATGATAAACTTCCTCAATCTCAACCAAAGATAAATTATATTATATTTTTATACAGGGTGGTTCGAAAATAAGGGTACGTCAACCCCTAGATTTTTAGTTCGGATAAGGGAGATCATGTCATTAATATATCAAACATTCTTTACTGTTGATAACGTCACACAGTCGAAAAGGGGGAACATTCTCCATGAAAATTGAAAAATGAAAAATGTGACTTATTTGTAATATCTAACAGAAAACAACTACTTCCCCGGCACAAGCCACGCTGGACATTGAACTACATCTGATAGATATTGTGAAAAGACTCTAACTGAAAAGGAAAGAAAAAATCTGAAAGTGAAAATTTGCATTTTCATTCAGATAGCTGACTTTTTTAATTCTTTTTAGTTTTTCTTGAAAAAATCATTAAATAAATTAGATAAGGAGAATGTTATTAAAAAAAATATCACTCACAGAAATCGTACACTCAAAAGTATGTTGCCGACAAATGAATCCGGAGACCTATGCTGATTTTGATCACAATATCTTGGATTCCTCAATGAAATGAACGATTTCTGTGAGTGATATTTTTTTTAATAACATTCTCCTTATCTAATTTATTTAATGATTTTTTCAAGAAAAACTAAAAAGAATTAAAAAAGTCAGCTATCTGAATGAAAATGCAAATTTTCACTTTCAGATTTTTTCTTTCCTTTTCAGTTAGAGTCTTTTCACAATATCTATCAGATGTAGTTGAATGTCCAGCGTGGCTTGTGCCGGGGAAGTAGTTGTTTTCTGTTAGATATTACAAATAAGTCACATTTTTCATTTTTCAATTTTCATGGAGAATGTTCCCCCTTTTCAACATGAATACCTCCCAAGAGGTTATCTTGAACGATGGAAAATAGCGACTAAAGTTTGTCTTTCAGTCGCAGATCATCCCACAAAAGATTTTATGAATTTCCTATTCATATTTTCGAACTAAAGTCACACAGTCATTTCATTTATACAGGGTGAGTAAAAATGTTCAGTCCAATTTTCTTAGAACAATGCTGTTTTTTTTCCAATAAATACCTGTATTTCGGAAAAGAATCGGTTACATAATGTACGGTTTGAGGAATCCAAGATATTGTGATCAAAATCAGCATAGGTCTCCGGATTCATTTGTCGGCAACATACTTTTGAGTGTACAGATTTTATTTGTACCTCATATATACTCCATCGAAGACCGAAATAAACTATTTTTGAGCAATTCTTATTTGAAAATATTTGGACTAGATTATTAGTGCGGTACTTATTCCAAAATTGCAATACCTTTTATACATGTTGAATGAAAGCTTGTCTTCAAAATGTTTCATGTACATTGAGTTATATTTTTGTGCGAAATATATTCGAATACATTTCAGAATTATTTCATTGAATGAATGTCCACAAACGTAGATATTTACTATCGCAGAACTTCTTGTAGAATTCTGGGAAGTATAATACCCATCTTCACCGTTAATTTCCGTCGGCTTGTTTGGAAAATATTCCCTATTTTGCAGAAACCCCACATTTCACAAAAATCATATGAAATATTTTCTATCTGAATTGAATTGGTCGAGATTGAGGGAGTTCATCCTGGCTATATTGAGTATTCCTATCGCATTAAAGAACTCATACTTGGTTGATATAAAATTTATCGAATTGTATTTTTCTTTGTACACCCTGTTGCAGAGCACAAAATGAAAAAGTATAATGGATTCGAGATCAAGGTGACATTGTACCATCATTGAGGCATGGTATTCGCAAAATAAATAGGCGTTTTGTCAATTCTTGGAATTGTAAAAAATTCTTAGCAAAAAGCTTCACTTTTCATCTCTGACACCCCGTATCTCGAAAACTAGTCGGCCGATTTTTTTGTGCCCATGGACACTTTTGCCGAGGAAGTCAAAATCTACAACAAACCAAAAATTCATGGAATTTAGCAGAGAGCCATTTTCCATTAAGATTTTGCGGGGTCCTTTGCAGAACTTTTGGGACTTTTTCAACGAGTATACCTCAAAATTCAAGTTAATTGTCATTTTGACAATATTGCGGACTTCGGAACAGGTTGCAAACTGAGATTTATTGCTTTCGTGGTGTACCATTCTTTTATTCAAAGTTTGAAAACTTTTGAAATTATTGTGAATTGATTGTCTATTTCCACTGGCCTAATAGAGGAAACTAACAGCTTGTGTTTGGAGTCACGTTGAAAACATAGTGAAAACACTCCTATTAAACCAGACGAAAAGATGACTCATTGATGGAATCACGATTCAAAACGGTGCCAAAGCAGGTCGCTACACTTGAGACACTGTACGAAGATTACCCTTCAATGCCCCGTGAATGTAAAAAAAGTACAGCGAAGTACATGCACTCGAGTCGAATACAGATTTGAGGTATTTTCTCCGTTTCATAGGTAATCAAAAACATGATATTGAGGACATGAACTGTTTCAACTATATAGAATGCGTGGCCACTGTCAAAGCAATATCCCTAAATTCGACTGGAACGCGGAAAGTTCCATTTATTAGGTCACAAAACTGATAAATGCATAGCGAGGATTCAGTCAAAACTCGATTCAATTAACCAAACAGAAAACATGTTCAGAACAAGTGGAAGATCCTTTCAAAACGTTCATTTACGCGGTTTGAAATGCAACCGCTATTTATTTCAGTCGAGTTTCATTCACCAATTTATAACTAGTGTTTCTGACACCGTCACAGACAGGATGATGACACGGCTGTCGTAGGAAGCTGTAGTCTGCCAGTTGTTAGAAATATGAAACCCGGTTAAAATCATTTTTATCCCAACAATGGTGTCAGAGTTTCCAGACATCGCTTCGTTGGCTCGAGGGAAATATAGTACCTATATGTGACTGGGCATCACGTAATTCATAGCCGAAGAAAGATTTATCTTGAGAAAATTGTTCGCGTTAAACGTATATATTACTCAAAACAATCATCATTTTTACATGGGTTAGAGAGAAACAAGATGTCCTGCCCTAGCAGGACGACGCTTCCCAATGGGCACAAGGACGTTGAAATAACGTTGTGAAATGGCTGAAAACCGAACGTTTTTTCAACGAAAAAATGTCGCGTGAAACAACGTAATATTAAACCAAAAACCAATTGTTTACTAATTATCGCTTTATTGCCGTTTTCAATCAGGTGAACATCGAAGATACTCAATAAAACAACATTGTTTTGACCAAATAAAAGGTTAAGGAAGGTATCAGAAACATTGATAAATGAATCGCATAAAGCAAGTTTGATTAAAAATTCTTTTTGAATCAACATAACGATTGTTAAACGTATATTTAACGACTTGTTGAGGAAATAACGTTGAAAACACATCTTTATAACGTATTCTTTCAACGTTTAAGATTCCACTAAATTATTGCCCTTAAAATTTGCAACCAGAAACGTTTATTCAACCAATGCCACGTTTATAACACGTTTGAAAAACGTACGTGTGCCCATTGGGTTATTGCCATAATCCTATACAATAGGAATAATTGGGTCGAAAATCCATTAGAAAACGACTACTTTCCTGGCTAATACCACGACGAACGTTGAATTACATCTGATGGATTTTCGTGCAGAGTTCCTACAAGGATGCCTCCGCAATTGCTAGTTGCATGGAAATGCTCATTGAAACATTTGGACCACCTATAGATCGATTTCTGGGTTCTTGTCTTCATCAGTATAGGGTATATAGGTCTCTGCAGACAATAACTAATGTCTGCAACAAATGGTTCAACAAACTATCTATGTGAAGGCAGAAGCTGAGCCACCGCCCGCAGCCTAGCGTTCACTAAACCACGGGCGCCATCTGAACTCCAGCCAGGAAATTCATTAGAAGTAATTCAACGTTCGTCGTAGTATTATTAAATGACACCCTGTACATATATTTTTATTATCCGGAAGAGCACGCAATTTGTGATAACACTGATCTTGAAAATTGAAAATCTGTTGAAAAATGGCGGAGATATAGTTGATTGTTCAATCGAACAAAGTTGGCCATGGAATTCGAACTTAAATCATCACAACTGACAAACGACATCAGAAGTTACCAGTAGAAGCTTCAAAGTGCAATACAGGTGATAACTGAGGTTCTCATGTAATTACAGCTTCCATATTTTCCAACAATTATCAAAAATTACCTAAAAACAGAATAGTACCCATAAAGAACTGCTCACAACTGCTATTTTTCAAATGGCAACATGTTCTTTTCACTTCGTCATGATGAAAAATTATAAATTATCGGTTTACTCGTGTGAAAAGTTTTGGAGAATTCCTAAAGGAAACGAAGATACAATCAGGTTTCATAAAATTGGATGTTCTTCAACGTAGGCGGCTTAGAACATTATTTAGAATGCAATACAGAAAAGCTCATATTATTTAAATGAAGTCACAGTTTGTTCTATCTATTTATTCAAAAAATGTTGCTTTTTTGTTTCGCTTTTATGTGTTCATGGCCGCCTTTGTTGAAGAATATCTGATTTTGAGAAAACTCATGATAAAACATCTTGTATTATCGATTTCTTTTGGAATGCTCCAAATTTTTTCACACAACTAATTTGATAATTAATATAGATAAACTTAATTAGCAATACCTGATCTAAATAACAAATTTGATCTAAAAAGGTGAAACCGTTTTCGAGATCCAAAAATTAACATTATCATTATTATTATTTGTAAAATCGCCTTTTAATAAAACAGTCGCCTATTTAGATGAACTCAAAACGCAAAACTTTATCTAAATACAAAATTTTATCCAAATCATTACAGCCGTTTCAGAGATCCAAAAATTCAAATTATTATTATTAATATTATGGGTAAAATCACATATTTTCATGAAAAGCGCCTACATACATGAGCAATACCTTATCTAAATACAAAATTTGATCCAAATCGTTGAAGCCGTTTTCGAGATCCAAAAATTATCGTTATTATTATTATTACCAGTAAAATCGTGTTTCCAAAATAGACGCCTATATATATATATATATATATATATATAACTTAAAAAGCAAAACCCTATCTACATACAAAATTTCTCCCAAATTATAATTATTGTAATTACTTGTAAATGGTGAATCCGTTTAAATAAATAAATAAATCGATTGAGCCGTTTCCGAGATATATCGTTTTGTTTATGAAAACTATGCGATTTGTTTACCGTGCGTAAGGAGCTATTTACTGAGGCTGTGAGTCGTGTGTTTTCGCCTATTTTCTGCAAGTGCCGTAGGTAAAATAATATAAATAATACTATTCCAAGTTTGCAGAACTTTTGGAATTTTTTCAACGAGTACACAGCAAAATTCAAGTTAAGTGTCATGTTGACAATGTTTCGGACTTTGGAACAGGTTGCAAACTGAGATTTATTGAACTTTTGGAGATATTATTAAATTTTTGATTTTCAATGTCTATCCCTACTGGCCTAGTACAGTTAGTTCACCTAACAGCTGCTTATCAATTTCGTACGCCTATCACGTCGACACTGAATAATCAATTTCCCTAAAAGCAACAAAGTTCAAGCTATGCTGGGTAAATTATGCAGTAACCGCTTTCAAATTTGCTTTCAACTTCGACTTAATGTTTGAAGATCAATCGACTTTCCCAGATCGCACCGAACACCACCGAGGGTGAAAACTGAAACTGTAAGTTCAGTGTTTGCTCACAAAGTTTATTCGCGATGAAAATATTTTTCTGCGAAAAGTAACGATGTCGACTTTCGTCTGCATGGAAACAGAATCCAAGTTTTCATATAACGCAATTATCAGTTTACAAAAATTAAGGCAGTAATTTCATGAATACTTCCAATTACCAAGAAATTATTTTAACTTTTTTAATGAAATTTCATTGCATGATCCTACAGGGTAAAGCAGTTGGATAATGCAATTAGAAATATTGAGATTCATTCATGATATGGAGTATGATGAGTAATAAAGACAAAAAAATATGAAGTAGGTATATGAATGTAGCTAAAACTGTTTTCAAACAGATCAATGAACATAAACAAATTGAAGGGTCAGTTGAGTGATCAGAATCGAAAATTCTTGCTGCCGATGCCGGTCGGTGGCCCAATTAACTGCTAGGAATCGCACGATAACAGGTAAGACCTCGTTAATCCTTGGCTGGCACAAGTTTCGACTTCTGAGGGCTGGCGTTCGTAAGGTGACGACAGCTGATTAACGGAAAAAACAATTCGAACAACAATATACACATGCTCATACGCATATATACATATGAAGGGTATCCCACTTATCATGCTCACCATGGGTGTCTTCTTAAATGTGGGAATGACACCAAAATGTGGAGTTTATCACGGCCAACTATAATGTGAAAAAGTATTCTAATAAAATCCATCCGTTTTTGTTTTATACGCCAAAAACAGATTTTAGTCATTTTCATGTCTCGGTAACTTCTTTATTTATAAAAATATTCGAATGGGAATTTTATATTCTTTATGGCAATTCAAAGAGATTTCGAAAAAAATATAAAAGGTATACCAACAACTCTTCTAGAATTCAGCACCAACTACAATTTTTCAAATGTAGGTCACTATGACTTTTTCTTTTACAGGTGATTGATTCATCACAGTAAGAGTTTTTTATTGATACCAGCGGAGTATTGTCATTTATTCAACAGCAAAAAATATTTTGAAGTCACCTTCTTGAATTTATGAATTTTAACGAACATTTTCATGATCTCCGACCTTCATTGTTTTGTCTTCATCAAAAATTCCGTAATATATTGTCACCGGAATTATGAACACCTGCTAAATTTCAAGTCAAACGTACGACCAGAAGTGGGTCAAAATTCACTTGCAAAATAAATTTGATTACAGACAGGCAGAAACCGGGAGAGGACACACTAAATGAAGGCTTGTGATAGGAAAGTATTCAAAAAGTTCAAAAAATTCAACAATACATGCTTCCTTCATTCTGAAACTAGAAACAAACGAAAAAAACTATAAAGGGTACTCAAAAAGTCCACCTTCACATTCTCCACATTTGATACATCTTCGTACACTTGATCTCAGAACGAGAGGGTAGCTCGAAGGTAGAGCACGAAGGTATCGATATCAGAAGGAGGTTAACGGATTTTTTTTTTATTTCACAACAATACATAGTCAATTGCTCCAAACGTGCGAAGAAAAGCCTCTCTCAATTCCTCAACGTTGTTATAGGTTCTCTGATAAACGTTATCCTTCATATACCCCTAGAGGAAAAAAATCTATTGGGGAGAGATCAGGCCATAACAATGGCCTCTATTAGCAATCCATCGAACCTACGGAAGCGTAGAAGGGCCAACTCTTCCGCAATTTTATTTTTTTAATAATTTCGACTTATATTTCGGAATTCCGACTATTATGTCGGAATTCCAACTTTAAAGTCAGAATTCCGACTTTTACTTATCTCGGAATTCAGACTTTAAAGTCAGAATTCCGACTTTTATCTAGGAATTCCAATATAGATATAATAGTAGAAATAGTAGAAAGGTAGTCTTTGCTGACTAGTTAGGATACAAAATGGGAGATTTTTGGGTGAAGCAGCAAGCAAAACGTGTACTCTTTTAACACTATATTTCCGACAGTGGTTCCCTGAAGATGGCAGTAACCACTGTCGAAATATCGGAAATATAGTGTTAAAAGAGTACACGTTTTGCTTGCTGCTTCACCCAATACATTTTTCTGAGATTACTCAGATCAATTCTTTTGTTCATCGACTGTTCATCATTTCCATTTCCTTCGGAGTCGGCTCTTTAAAGAAAATATGAAAATAAACTGATGCAGTTTTTAGACAACATACTTTCGTGGAAAATTATCGGTAATTTTGATGCACTTGTGTAACTACTTGCTGGCCGGCTATTCCGACTTTGCGGAAATGCGTTGTTGCCATGTTGGGTCAGTTATAGTTTAGCTGAAATCGGTTATGCAAAAACTGTTGCCATGGCAACCGTTGCTATGGTAACGAGTAAACAAACATATTTCCGATCTTGCGGAAATGCGCGGTTACCAAGTTATCTGCTTAAGATTAGCTGAAATCGGTTATGAAAAAACTGTTACCATGGTAACCGTTGCTTTGGTCGAGAGTAAATTAAAACGCTATTCCCACTTTGCGGAAATGCGTGGTTGCCAAGTTGGGAAAAACTGTTGCCAAGGCAACCGTTGCTATGTTTACGAGAATACAAAAACCAGCTTCTCTTGGTGCGGAAATGCGTGGTTGCCAAGTTGGGTCAGTTATAGTTCAGTTACGGCAAAAGAAGAAAGAGAATAAAGAAAATGGACAAAGTAGTAACATGAAGGCGAGCGCGGATTTGCGAAATGTCGGCCGAACGCGCTCGCTTCTCTCGCGTTTACGGAAAAACTATTGCCATGGCAACCGTACTGGTTTGATTCTCCAGGCCACAGCGTGTCTGCCCGTTGGCAGTGTTTCAGCACGGTTTGTGCAGGCTGTAGACCTCTTATCAGTGATTACCAAAATAATTTTGAAAATTTTATACTTAATTCAATATCTGTCAAATTTTTTTTTTTTGACAAAAATGTATTCCTTCATTTCGTCTTGTTTTGTCATATTTTACTTCCCACTTCATTTATGGCTCCAATTTCGGAAACACCTTGTATGTACTTCTGACGTTATTTTCAAGTTCATAATTTGCAACCAAGCTTTTCCGCAGCACGAAAATCGCGATTTTCATCACGGCATCACATTTTTTCAACGATATCAGCTAAACTATAACTGACCCAACTTGGCAACCACGCATTTCCGTAAAGTGGGAATAGCGTTTTAGTTTACTCTCGACCATAGTAACGGTTACCATGGCAACAGTTTCTTCATAACCGATTCCAGCTAATCTTAAGCAGATAACTTGGCAACCGCACATTTCCGCAAGATCGGAATTGTGTTTTTGTTTACTCGTTACCATAGCAACGGTTTACCCACTCAGTGTACCATCGATGAAAAATGGTCCTATTAACTTGTCGCCAATAATACCTTCCCAAACATTAACTTTTTGGGGATATTGTATGTGAGCCGTTTGGGTTCAACATGGATTTTCGAATGACCAGTACCTACAATTCTGACGATTGACTGTTCCATTCAAGCAAAACGTAGCCTCATCCGAAAAAAGAATATTATTTATGAACTGATTGTCATTTTGTGTCTTTTCCATCATAGTCTCACAAAACTGTATCCTTCTGTCTGGGTCATCTTCGTTTAGTTCATGGATAAGTTTAACTTTATAAGCTTTAAGTTTAGCTGCTTTCAGTATTCGTATAACTGACGTCTGGCTGACTTGATTGTCCAGAGCTAATTGAGTTGAAGAAATATTTGGATTATCAAGGGTCGATATAACGACATCAAGTTCGAAAATATGAATAGGAAATTCATAAAATGTTTTGTGGAATCATCTGCGACTGAAAGACAAACTTAAGTCGCTATTTTCCATCGTTCAAGATAACCTCTTGGGAGGTATTCATGTTGAAAAGGGGGAACATTCTCCATGAAAATTGAAAAATGAAAAATGTGACTTATTTGTAATATCTAACAGAAAACAACTACTTCCCCGGCACAAGACACGCTGGACATTGAACTATATCTGATAGATATTGTGAAAAGACGTTTCTGACAGTTCCAGAAGTTTCAAACTTTCTAACAATTTTTGAAATGGTACTTCTAGAAATGTTTTCATCGGGATGGACGTTATTGAATAAGTCAGCAACCGATTCATGCGATCTGTTTCTATCACCAGATCCAACCATCATCAAAATTTCAATTCGCTTTTTGTCAGATAATTGCATTATAATCTTAATTTCTGTCAAACTCTGTCAACTCGGAGAATAAATTGTCGAACGATTAGGTGTATCCATGACAATGGATTCCAGGTATTTGTCACCCAATTATGGTGAAGGGCAAATTTGATCAATTATTCAAATGAATATCATTTGAATTTTTGTAGGGAAACCCTACAATAATCTGTTGTGTCTATTAAGGAAAAATTAAGGATTAGGGACCTATTTTGGAACAAAATATTTGAGTTCACACAAATGTGCCGAGCAAAATACCCTTAAATTTTTATTCAAACTTTTTTTTCGATTAAACTCATATTAACTGAGAAAAATGGGCGGGTCCATACATATGACTAACTCTGTATATCTGAACAGAAGTCATTGAAATTCTAATAAAAATTGGTAGTCTTAGTTGTCATCGAACACAACTTCAGAAAATCCATGTTATGCGGGCACTGTGTCGTAACTTCAAACTTCTTAACCTTCTGCTTTCAGACGAGATGCATTAAAGGACACACTAATTGGAATTTCTATTTCGGCACGTTTGGCTCAAAGGAGAAGTGACAATTTCTTAATGAGGATGAAATTTCATAGCAATTACCTACAACGCATGGAGGTATTTCTCTATACAAAATTCTCGAGGGGGAAACTACTCTTTCATTGGGTGTACATCACAACAATTTCATTAATTCAATATTAATTTTAATTAAATTCATTATTCGAAATGTCAAAACTCGCCAAAAATTATTTTTGCGCAAAAAAAAAACATTTGAAAACTGATTCAGAGCTCACCAACTTGAGAACGGTTAAAGATAGACCAATTCTGCGAACGCCAATCGACACAGAATGGCCGAATTAGTATATACTGAGAATTTGAACGAAAAAAATCTACGGACGAAAAAGTCGAGTAATGATAGATCATTTTTTAAACTTTTTTATTTTTCACTTTTCGAATTTCAAATTTTTGTCCCCGAACGTATTTTGATGTGCTGATTCAGAATCTTCGAACGAAAATGTCGAAAACTGATCAGAAATATTTTTGGCGCCAAAAAAACGATTTGAACACTGATTCAGAGCTCACCAACTCGAGAACGTTTAGAGATAGACGAATTCTGCTAACGCCAATCGATTCAGAATTGCTAAATTAGTATATATTGGGAATTTGAACGAAAAAAATCGACGGGCAAAAAAGGCAAGTATATCATGATAAATAATTTTTTGAACTTTTTAAATTTTAATTTTTCAAATTTCAAATTTTTATCCCCGAACGTATTTCGACGTGCTGATTCCGAATCTTTGAAGGAAAATGTCGAAAACTCATCAGAAATATTTTTCGCGCCAAAAAAAACATTTGAAAACTAATTCAGAGCTGACCAACTCGAGAACGGTTAGAGATAGTCGAAATCTGCGAACGCCAATCGATTCAAAATGGATATTTTAGTTGATACGAAATAATTATACGAAGCAGGAATCAGTACCCTCTTTGGACCATATGCAACGATTTAAGACTAGTGAGACAAGTCTCACTTATACATGCCAAAGAAAAAAGTGGGTTTTACTCCTGCCTCAGTTTTCAACTCACCCATAATCCCGGCAGTTTCTTGAGTAAATGTTGAAAATAATCGCTGATACACATCCTAAAAAATTGGTTATGTGATTTGAAGCTTGAGGTTTGCACTTCACGATAGTGTTATTAAATACAGTGTGACCCACTTAAAATGGAACCACCCCTGTAGAATGTGCATTTTTCAATCAATCTCAATTTTTTTTTATTGAAATATTAAGCATGAAAAACTGTATCTTGACACTAACTTTCACAATTTTAGTTTCATTTCCAAGGCACTCTATGGTTTTTTTTGTTTGTCAAAAACGGCAAAAGTTTATTAGGCAATTTTTGTTTTCAAATTTGACTACACCACTGGATTCGTAGTCGTTATAAATGAAAACTGTCAAATTTTCATTAAAAAATATTTGTTAACAACGAAGTTACAACAACTTCAATTTAGGAAACAAAGTATTGGTTTTTAATTTTTATTCAGATTATAAACATATTTGAGATCTGACAACACTGTCATCACCAAGTAGAACACCAGTGAATTTATACAGTGAAAATCCGAAGTCAATAGTTCAATCCGTTCTACAGTTATAACTCCTGAAAATATGGTAATGTGCGGAAGAATGTACTAAGTACTGCATAACTTGAAAATGAATTTTTAATTTTCTGTTATTCTAGAATACACTTCTCGTAACCTACACTCAAATGAATGATTTTGAAGGAATATTATTCACAAATCCATTGGCGTAGTCAGATTTTTATTACAAAACGCTTGCACCACAAATCTCTCACATTACCATATTTTCAGGTGTTATAACTGTAGAACGGATTGAGCTATTGACTTCGGATTTTCACTGTACAAATTCACTGGTGTTCTACTTGGTGATGACAGTGTTGTCAGATCTCAAATATGTCTATAATCTGAATAAAAATTAAAAAAAAAACTTTGTTTCCAAAATTGAAGTTGTTGTAACTTCGTTGTTAACAAATATTTTTTAATGAAATTTGACAGTTTTCATTTATAATGACTACGAATCCAGTGGTGTAGTCAAATTTGAAAACAAAAATTGCCTAATAAACTTTTACCGTTTTTGACAAACAAAAAAAATCATAGAGTGCCTTGGAAATGAAACTAAAATTGTGAAAGTTAGTGTCAAGATACAGTTTTTCATGCTTAATATTTCAATAAAAAAAATTGAGATTGATCGAAAAATGCACATTCTACAGGGGTGGTTCCATTTTAAATGGGTCACACTGTATATATTTGCAGGATATGAATAAACGATTATTTTCAACATTTAGTGAAGAGAATGCCATTTTATGGAAGTTGAAAATGAGGCACTTTACAATAGTGTTATCAAACATATATGCAGGATATGCATAAGCGATTCTTTTCAACTTTTACTGAAGGGAATTCCGGTTTCGACGAGTTGAAAATGAGGCAGGAGTAAAACAATGTTTTTTTTTGGCATGCATAAGTGGGACCTGTCACACTACTTTAAAATTGTTGCATATGGTCCTAAGACGGTATGGGTTGCTGCTTCAGTATAATAATTCCATATTTACTAAATTATCCATGATTTTCGGATCATCCGCAAACATCTCCGTGAAGTGCGACAAAACACATTTTATGTACACAAATACTCGCATATTGTGTTTGCATGAGAAGGTAGGAGTCTTCAGAAACGATATGAACTCTTTCTTTTTCTTCTCCGATCATTTTTAGCAGAGTTATGACTAATCAAATATTGGGCTCCGCCAGAATTTTCAGCGGCGTGTAAGGGTGAACCTGAAATTTGATGTCGACGTTCAATCACGTTTTCTGAGAAAACGAGCGCATTTCGTTAGAAATTACTAGGAATAATTTTTTGGAAAATTGAATTGTTTTTCACCCTGTTGAGTTGTTATCCCAATAAGTCATATACTTTCAGCAAAAATCTATTTATATATTTTCAAACGAAAAAAAAAAAAAATGTTCCACCCCTGGAATTTTAGTAAATATTTTTTTTTCGTGTTTATCATAGTTCCAACAACTAGCATACCAAGTTTGGTGGTGCTACAGTCGATTCTTACCTTAAAACCCAATCGTACTGGATTACATTGGGAAAGCAATAAATTTCAGTTTGCAACATTTTCCGAAGTCCGCAACATTGTCAAAATTAATTTTGCTGTATATTCGCAGAGAAAATTCCAAAAGTTTTGCAAAGTTGGAGTAGTATTGAATAATTTAATTATCATCAAGAATCAAGTTTGCAACCAATTCAAGTGTACGGAACATTTTTCATCGACCTATAATGTTTTTCTTTGATGTACCATAAGAGCATAAGAGAAAATTCCAAAAGTTCTGCAAACTTGACAGATACCTCGGAAAAATATTCTGAACAGATGTGCAGATTTGAAACTTTTGTCGTTGAACGGAACATTTTTAAATCGTGCTCATTTTTTTTTATAAAGCTGATCACGAAATAACGGCGAAAGTTTTGAACTCTTATTGCAAATATTCAAATAAAAATATTTGGAATTTTCTCTTATATATTATATCAAAGAAAACATAGATCGACAAAAAAAAAATGTTCCGTACACTTGAATTGTTGCAATCTTGATTCGAGATATGAAATAGTTATTTACCTAACAAGTGCGGAAAATAGTACTTTTCCGCACGCGACTGCAGTTGCACGAATGACGCGGAGCGGAGTTCGGGCAAGCCGTTAAGGGCGAAAAAGACATTTTCCGTAAGAGTTAGGTACAATATTTTTCCTACGAGTATTTTTGTCCATCATATTTATGAAAAAACAAGGATTTCAAAAAAAAAGTTTTTATAATAATGCTACAAAATGACTAATAAGACAGAATAGTTACATAGATCATTTAGTTAGTCCTAAATATCCGCATGTTCAACAATACAAAAATAGCGCGAAAAAGTAAAAATCGTACGGAAAAGTAAAAATCGTGTGGAAAAGTAACTTTTCCGCACGATTTTAAATCGTACGGAAAAGTACATCTTCCAAAACGAAAAATCGTGCGGAAAAGTAACTTTTCCGCTCATAGGAAATAATATATTCAATACTACTCCAAGTTGGCAGAACTTTTAGAATTTTCTCAGCGAGTATACAGCAAAATTCAAGTTAATTGCCATTTTGACAATGTTACGGAATTCCCTTGACCAAATTTGAAAACGTTTGGAATTATTATGAATTGATTGTCATTTTTACTGGCCTATCAGCTCATCTTTAAAGCTTTACTCTATATTTTGTTCCCTACTTCAGAAAAATCATAACAAAGGATCATAAAACCGTGCGGATCGGGCATCATAAAGATTGTTTTAATCGAAACAAACGTTGGAAGTCGGGAAAATTCCAGTTAGTTAAACTTCGTAAATGTAGGAAAATTGATTACCAAAGTTTCACGAGTTGGATTGAAATATTTTCTTTCTTGCTCCTCATTCATTGTTATGTATTCCTTTGATTGAATTGCTCTATGCACGAAAACTTTTGATGAGGAAGTTTTCATGGAAGTGAGTCAAACAGTACTCATTATTGAAAAGGGGAACATTCTCCATGAAAATTGAAAAATGAAAAATTTGATTTATTTGTAATATCTAACAGAATACAACTACTTCCCCGGCACAAGCCACGCTGGACATTGTTAGAGTGTTTTCACAATATCTATCAGATGTAGTTGAGAGAATGTTCCCCTTTTCAACTTGAATACCTCCCAAGAGGTTATCTTGAACGATGGAAAATAGCGACTAAAGTTTGTCTTTCAGTCGCAGATGATTCCACAATAGATTTTATGAATGTCCTATTCATATTTTCGAACTAAAATCAAAAGTACTCATTAATTAATGTAGAGAAATATTTTTCCCACTATATAGTTTATTTTCTGAAAAACATTTTCAGAAATGGGACCACGGTTCACATTATCGTTAACTCGTGTGTTAGCATAGTCCTTTGTTCAGTAATTTTTCTGTCCAAAACACAGCAGAATATAACTAGGCACTGTCCCTTATTTGTGTGTAGTCGGTTTCCTAATCGTATTTTTGTTAAATAATCACTTGTTTCATGCTCTATTGATTGGTGTTAAACACACTGCTGTGTGAAATCTTTCGTAATATGGGTGATTTTGATGCTAGTTTACTTTCCGATTGGAAGGATGGAGTTTTGTATTTTTTAAAAAACTGTCTGATATTACTTACTTTTTTCTCATGAAGTTCACTCATTAATCTTCAGAAACTTCTCATTTGAATTATATTACCTCGCCACAGACTGTTTAATTGTTATAGAAATACATCAGATATCATTTACCAGATTATTCCAAGTTGATCATCTTCAGTAGTTCATTCAAAATGAAAATGAGATATTTTTTTCTTGAAGTATATTCTACACTACCGAGAAATCACAACCTCTGACTTTTTGACATTGTGAGAGTATCGCTTATGAGTGTGGCTTTGCGTTCTAACAGTATTGTGAAATGGAGATAATCAAATGAATGCATTCTTTTAAATTCAAATATCTGCTTATTCTATCTAAATTATAGATAGTGACTCATAGGTTGTACGGTTCATAATTCATATGAAGCAGGGCATGAAATGGAACAGAAATCAGCTAGGTATTTTGGTTTTAAATCAAGTTTTACTTTTTCACATCCCCCCGCACTTTCAAATTCCGCAAAAACATGACAATGTACGATGAGTCACTATCTACAATTTAAGAACTAGACTATACCTATATTAAATTGAACTTTATCTAATTCAGTTTCGAAAAGTCAGGTTTTACATGACGTTTGTGTAATATTCCTTTTCCGTCGACCGTTCATTTATGATGTATTTTAACGCACTCAAAATCGTTGATTAATGACCCCTGTTAATGAATGATTTTCTATTAATCAACGATTTGATTATATGCAACCCAACATACATTGCTCTTTTATACATTTTATGTTGGTTAGTACTACCTGTTATTATTTATTTGTCAATTTTCAATAAAATTTTAGAAAATGTTTATCACACCAGTTGTCACTCAAAACCATATAAGGTCCCGTGGCGTAATGGTAAAGTGCACCTGGCTTGCAACACTGAGGTCGAGAGTTCAAAACCCACCGAGGGTAATTTTTTTTTTTTATTTCAATTTGAAAATAAATAATAAAAAATAAAATAAAACTACCACTGAGAAAAATTAAACTATCTTTGAGTAGAGTTAATATAAATAGGAAATAGTAATTGTTTTTTATCGTAACGTTAAATAAATAAACATTGAAAATAAGATATCTCTATTTTTGAAAACTTCTGTCGACGGAAAAGTTTTGTAACAAACTCGTGAATTAAAATGGCGATTAACAATCTCAAACATTAACGCGCTCGCTCCGCTCACGCGTTAAAATATCTCGATTGTTAATCGCCCTTATTAATACACTTGTTCGTTAAATAACTATAACCAGCTAGTTGTGAAACATTAACGCGCTCGCTCCGCTCACGCGTTAAAATATCTCGATTGTTAATCGCCCTTATTAATACACTTGCTCGTTAAATAACTATAACCAGCTAGTTGTGTAATGAAATAGAATAAGAAACTAATAATTTTATCTTTGACAATATTCAAAACAGGATTTGCTGGGTCATATCTAACTTTAGATTTTTGTGGTATTAATAATTCATTTTATGCTTTATTTTCTTATTGCTTATTAAATATTCAATTTGACAAGTGCCAATGCCACTGTCCCATATCAGGAGAAAACCATTGTATTATATTCATGAAATGATATCATTAGATAAAATTTTGTACGAAATACGAAAAGATTTATTTGTTCGACTCGCGTAATTTGCAAAACTCACTCACTCCGTTCGCTCGATTTGGTAAATATTACACTCATCGAACAATATCGGTCTTTTCATAACTGATTACGTAAATAACTATTATCAAACGCTTTGAAATACATAACATCAGCGACTCCACCATAAATTAAAATAACTTATTCTGTTTTATGGATTTGTCTCTCACCACACGAGCGCGATCACATTTTGGCCGTTTTTTAGGGTAAAAGAGTCGATAACTCAAAAACGGTTCGTCGTATCGATTTCAAACAAGGATAGGCTTCTAGAGGAAGTTTGATTCTATGTAACTATTTCTGCGGCAGTACGTCAAGATTCTTTTCATGTATAGCCGAAGTAGCTGCAGTGGTATTTCTCTTCCATTAAAATTTGAAGCAATCTTTATCCGATCGAAATGAATTTGATATAAAAAGAAACGTCAAACGTTGATTTATGTACGTGCTGTAATGTTTTTTTGAAATTATTTGTTCATCTACCCAACAAATTGCTTCAAAATAACTGCATTTCTGGGATATGTTTTAGATTTTTTTGTGGAGAAGTGGATTGAAAATTCAATTTCCATTACAGCACGTACGTAGAATGAAACTTTTCGTTTTTGAGTTATGAATTGACTCTTTTACCCTTAAAACGCTCAGGGCCTCTAAAGAGCAGTGCCTGATATATACTTACTCACGCCGGGGCTAACTCTTACGATGCCGCCGCGCGCCGCCGCCAAATAATAAATTTCAATTATCAGTTTCAAAGTACCCGTTCACGGCTTTTATTTTACAGCATATGACAATACCACAAAATCATTACGATAACGAATCAAATTATATTTACATCACAACTTAAACGTAACAACAAACAACAAATATATTCTTTTTCAGATGAATACTAAAATACTTTTCTTGATTTTTTTATGCAAACTCATCAATGGCATCATCAAAATTCAGCTTTAATAACATGTCACTGTTAATATTCAAAATTGATAAGCAATTCAATGTATCCTCTACCATGGAATTCCTAAGGTACTTTTTTACTATTTTCAAAGTTTCACCACTGGCATTACTAATCATCAGGGATAGAAACATTTTTTTGTATTGTAGCGTCCAATGATGATTTTCACAAAAACAGTATCCCAACCTAGTCCTTTTGATGCGGTGCCGGCGGTCGCTAATTGTGCGTTTGCTTCAAAAGGCGACGACTTAAGAGGCGGCATATAAAAAGCAAGAAGCAATATAATACACTTGTCGCCTCGTAGGCGACGAGTATATTGCTGCTTGCTTTACCGCCGCTTAAAATTCACCGCCGGGGGCTGATAGTCCCATAGCCCCCCCTAACCCGGCACTGCTGAAGAGCATTCATTCATTCACCATAACTTGAAATGATTTCCACTAGAGACAAACGTTTTATAAATTCACACCTTCATTTGCAAGAAACGGCAAGTAGGCCATCCATATTTTTATGGCTTTATGGCATGCCCGACAAATTTTTGGTCAAGTTTTCCATTCCCCTCTCAGTTTTTGCGTGCCCTCCGCAAATACAAGGATTTTTATGTTTCGAATAAGCTATACCAAAAATATTGTATTTATTGTCAATTTCGGTTTCTCGAACAACACTTTTCTTTACTTATATTTGTATTGGTACATTTCTCGTGAACAGAATAAAAGAAATCATGAAAAAACTACTGAAGTTACTTCTACATCTCTATGTTAATTTAAATTTTGAATATTGTCCTAGTTTCGATTATATTATGTCATAAATATACAGGGTGGCCCAGGATTAAACCACCAATTGTCCAGAATTGGTTTTCAAGGTGAAAATGAGATTTTTTCTTCATACAAGCATGTGTCCCAAATCGCTTCGGTTTCGAGTTATTGGAGGGTGTCAAAGTTTTTAGAAAATATCAGTTTTTTATTCATTACTCAGAAGCCTTCTGGCAGATTTTGATAAAACTCGGCGTGCTAATTTGCGGTAATAGAAGAATTGTTTCAATGTACTTAGAATTAAAAAAAAAAACATTTTTTCCTAAATACTTTGACACCCTGTATCTTGAAAAAGAAGCAAGTTAGGATACATGCTTGTATGAAGGAAAAAATCGTATTTTCACCTAAAAAACCGATACTAGAAGTTTGGCGGTTTAACCTTGGGGGGTCACCCCGTATATACCGGGTGTCCACGGAAGGTGGCTCGCCCCTATAACTTTTTATTTTTGAAGATATTGGAATGAAATTTGTAGGATCTATATAATATATAAAACTGCATTATTTGACAAATGGCTCAGCTTCATGCAACTTCCGGTCTCACCGGGATTAATATAAATTTTTGACTTTTGAATGAGACACCCGGTATATGTTCACTTTTGTCTACATATGACTTTCTAAATATAACCATATATCATTTGTAACTTTTTGTAACCAAAAATTTTTAGAATTTTGCAATTCAGTTTTGAATCTAGAGGGCTATGAATACGTTCAAATTATTAATTTCGGTCCTAAAGTATTGGGAAAAATACAACTTTGCGGTTTTCGGTTAAAATGCATCTGCTGACTCAATATGTAAGTAACTGAAAAATATATTTTTTTAGGGCTGGCATATTAAAAATGCTATTTTCATTATGACATATTCAAATTCATACAAGCAACTTAATTGTTAAAAAAAAATCTTGTAACAACTTGACTCTCTCTTCAGTTAATTCCGAAGTCAAAATTGAGGGAAAAAAATTGCGTTCATAAGCCGAACTGTTGAACTGATTGATCTGTCTCTTACATAGGTCAAACTTGCAAACCTCTTACCACTCGCATCAACGAACACTTAAAGAAACCGGATAAGTCAGCATTTGGACACCATTTAAAATTCCATTTCCATAACTTTAGCCCTAATAGAAATTCTAGAATTGTATACAAAATAGATAATGAGAATTACTTGAGATTACATTTGTTTGGAGAACTGGAAATTTCAAAAGAGGTTTCTATCAATGATCACTCGAAAGAACTTGTACAGAGATTTCCTTCACTGTCATCAAATGATGATTGATCAAAATTGGATTTGGGTTCGTTTTTCAAAATTGGAGTCATCTTTTTCAACTCTTTTTATGAAATCAAAAAAATTAATTTCTTGAAGTAACCAAAAATCAGTTAAGATTCCAAATTCTCACAAACAAATTGAATTATTTATTCCAAAAAATGTTCGCATAAACATTAAATTGATTTGAAACCGATTCCCGTTTCATCAAGGGTATTGTGTGCTCTTACCAAATTCATTCATTTAATCCACTGAAGTGTATTCAGCTTTCCACGTTAAATTAAATTAATATCGACAATATTCTTCACACTACTGAATTCATCACCGAATTATAAAGGAAAGGAGTCCTTCTAGTTCAAGCTATATTCCTGAATATAATTATCCTGTATCCCAAGTTCTGCTATATATAGTACAAGAAACGAGGAAGCGATCCAATGATGTTAAATATGCAAAAATTAATATCCGAAAAATGAAAATATGAGCCCATAGGAAATTTAAATCTAGGTTGAGTTTCTATTTCATGCGACTCGATCCTGATTACCGATCATAACCTAAAAAATTGGCAAAGTTGTGAAAATCGGTTTTTTGTTGATAACTAAAAAACTAAAGCTCCAGTCGAAAAAAGTTAAATCATGAAATTGTTGGTATTGAAAAGATCTACACTGAAAACGAAGTTCATCGAGGAAGAGCAGTTTCTTCATAAAATACATCCAATAATAAAAAAAAATGTTCTGTGTACAAATCAACATCTTCTCCAACTATAATACTATAATTATGTTGTTGTCTATAGTCAGATTTGCCGCCGTTTTGCTTATAAGTGAATCGGCATCTTCTTCTGTAATTAGTATTATTGCCCCTTCCAGATTTTTTTGAAATAAAAAAATTATCTGCGCTCCTAGTGATCATAGGAATTCAATTTTCATATATTTTGAAAAATAATCAATCTTTATCAATTTTCCAAAAAAATAGTTTTTTGGCTTGTCATAGTCTACACATAACAGCAAGTAACAAGTTTGAATACCTTACAGCTAACGAGTTAAAGAAAACGCGATTTTACAGTGTTGTTCCGATATAACTCGAAAAGTATCAATGATATCGGAAAATTATAATCGATTCAATTGATAGATCTTTTTAATACCAACAATTTCATGGTTTAACTTTTTTCGATCGGAGCTGTAGTTTTTTAGTTATCAACAAAAGACCGCTTTTCGCAACTTTGCCAATTTTTTAGGTTATGTTCGGTAGTCACGATCGAGTCCCATGAAATAGAAACTCATCCTGAATTTCAATTTCCTATACGCTCACATTTTTTTTTCGGATATTAATTTTTGCACGCACTTGTCCCTATTGCTTGGACTAATATTGAGCTTTCGTGATATTATCATTTTAGCTTAGTACAAGTGAACTAAGCTACCAAAACATTAATCAAAGATTATCGTATTTGTCGTTTCAGATATCGTGGTTTATTATTTATCACGATTCAGCGAGAAAGCGGCATTTCAGTTGAATTTCCTAATTCAGCACGAATTGTATGTTTGACGAAAGCTTGATAATTACTTGTTGCCTGAAATCGTATTGATATTCCGAAGCGTTTGTTCGCTCTATTCACTGGTGATTTTGCTTCATTAGCGCACTCAGATTCTCTGATGTTATGAAAATGCACTAAACTAAAACTCTATTCTTGTAATTTATTTTCTGTGTTTTGTACAAGTAAATGCCATGTACTCACACCGTTTACTGTCCACTGTTTGATTTCCTGAAACTGGCTGAAGGCCCTAATGCCGTGGCTGATGGCCCTAGCTTGTCTGACTGGATTTCCGATGTGAGGACACTGAAACATAAAAAAAAATATTATTAGTCATCATGTACTGTACCGTCAGTGAAGTAGACGTTGCAGTCGTCGGAGCTCCCGCCTTCGTCTTAGTTTTTCCGGGGTGTCCAGGTCGCCTGTATTTGTCCCTGTCTCCCTCGTCTTTTTCACGTCAGACCTCGTGCAGTTCCGGGAGTAGCGGGTTTAGGTGGGTCCCTACTCTTTCCGAGTGGTCTCCCTCGTCTTTCTCACGTCAGACCTCGTGCAGTTCCGTGAGTAGCGGGTTTAGGTGGGTCCCTACTCTTTCCGAGTGGTCTCCCTCGTCTGTCTCACGTCAGACCTCGTGCAGTTCCGTGAGTAGCGGGTTTAGGTGGGTCCCTACTCTTTATGAGTGGTCTCCCTCGTCTTTCTCACGTTAGACCTCGTGCAGTTCCGTGAGTAGCGGGTTTAGGTGGGTCCCTACTCTTTCCGAGTGGTCTCCCTCGTCTTTCTCACGTTAGACCTCGTGCAGTTCCGTGAGTAGCGGGTTTAGGTGGGTCCCTACTCTTTCCGAGTGGTCCCCACGTGGTTTGTCGACGTAGTCAGGTTGGATATCTAGGTCGCGGTAGATGAACCTGTTTGGCTTGTATTGCGGAGCGTCCGTTGCCATTCGTAGGCAGACGTTGAAGAAGACCTGGATTCTTTGTCTATACGTGTTCGCGCATTGACCCGAAGCGATCGACGCGTATAACACTATAGGCAGGAGAATTGTCCTGATGAGGCGTAGTTTGAGTTCGAGAGCCATGGTACTCCCTCGTCCGATGAGCGGTCCTAACTTATGCCTTGCGGCTTTTGCTAGTGCTAATCTGTGGGCCACGTGCCTTTGAAACGTGAGTTTCTTGTCTACTGTTACTCCTAGGTACACGGCTTCGTCTATCCATGGAATGGCCCTCTGGTGTCCTACGTCGCCTCGTGAACAGGATGGCATTGCTTTTGTCTGCATTGATTCCGATCTTCCAACGGTTGAACCCACGGTTCCAGTTTGTTGATCTGTCGCTGAAGCGAGGATCGCCGTGTCATCTGCGTATAGTGCGAGTTTGGTCATGGAGTCGTCTGCGGTTGGCATGTCCGCGGTGTAGATGGATAATAGGTGCGGTAATAAAACCGCTCCCTGTGGGACCCCAGCTTCTAATCTCCTTCGGCAGGAGAGGACGTTCCCGACCCTGCATCGGTACTTTCGCCCTTTTATGAAGTAGTTTACGAGCTTGACTATTGGTGTAGTGTATCTCGCATCCACTAGCTTCGTGATCAATCCATTGTACCACACTCTGTCAAAAGCCTTGGAGACGTCTAGGAGGACTGCTCCGGCGAGATGGCCTTTGGTTGTACGGTTCCAGGCTTGGATAGTGGCGTCCACTGTGCGGGTGACCTGGAGATCTGTTGAGTGCTCGTGCCTGAAACCAAACTGTTCGCCTGGAAGGACGTTCAGTTTTGCAGACATTGCTACGCGTTGTGTCACGATCACTATTTCCGCGATTTTGCTCATCGCGGGTGTCAAGCTGATGGGTCAGTGGTTTTGTGGAAACCCGTGGTTCTTGTTGGGCTTCGGAATCATGATTCCTTGCTAGTTGAGAAGTGTCTCAGTCTCAGGATGGCGTAGATGATGTTGGTCAGAGCAGCTATGCCCTTCGGTAGGGCTGTCGGTTTGTCATCTGGACCAGGTACTTTCCTAGTCTTTGCGTGCTTGAGTATGTTCTTGATTTCTCCTTGGGATGTGAGCTCCAGGAAGGAGTCTGCGTCTTTGGTCCGTCTGAGTTTTCTGATCGTCTGCTCTACGTGTGTTTCTGTCTCTTCGACTTCGTCGGTAAAATTGACCTGGTTTTCATGGCATTGGCGTTCGAAAGAGTCCGCAAATGCTTCGGCCTTGTCCGCCTCCGTAAAAACCACGCTTATTTTGCCATGAAGGGGGGCATGGTTTCCTCCTGCTATGCCGGAGGATTTTCTGCATTTTCCACAGGTAGTTCAGTTCGTCCAAACGTTCAGACCACTGTCGATCTCTGAGCAGCCTCAGTTCAATTCTTAGATGTCTGGCAGCAAGATTGAACTGACCTTTGTCGTCGGGTGCCAGTGTTCTCTGATAGCGTTTCTTCAAACGTCTCCTCAGCCTGACCATCTCCCTGATTTTGGGCGGAAGCCCTCCTTGGAAGTCAAATTTTGTTGTTATGATGTCTTTCGAGCATCTGTCCATGACTATGAGTATGGCTGGTCCCAGTCCTGCCACCGCCTCCTCTAGTTGAGGTGCAGTGTCTATCCTGGGGATGTCTATGTTGTCGTGGGTAGCTCTAGCGGAGAGTGACCAGTCGACTATCCGGTTCGTCGCTTGCACAGTTTCGGCTTCTTCCTCCCCCACTGTCAGAAGGATTGGGCTGTGGCCCGATGATCTTTCGTCCAATACAGAAATATCCACTGTGGTTGGAATATTCTGTATAAGAGCTATGTCCAGTATATCTAGGGTATCTCCTTCTCTCCCGGGGTAATGTGTTAGTTGGTGCGTCGCTGTCATTGTAACGTGATCTAGCTCTGGAAGCAGTATCTCTGCCAGGTTCCTGCCTCGTTGGGTTTCGTTGCGACAGTTCCAATACCTGGACTTCACGTTGTAATCCCCTATGGCCACCGTGGGGTGATGGTCGGGGAATAGTTTCTCTAGGTCTGTATTCCGAAGGATGTGGCCAGGCGGAATATAGATGGAGGAGATTCTTACGAGTCCAATGCCATCCTCTTTTACTCTGATCGCTACCGATTCACCAAGTGAAAGCCCTGGTAGTGTGTCCTCGTTGTGCTCCGTTTTACCAGGAGGAGAGTGCCTACGTCCACCGATATTCTGGAGATGAGCTCTAGGAGTTCATCTTTGCGCTGAATTGTGGCATTGAGACACTCTGCCACTCTGGCGTCGTTGTTTCTCGACCGTAACTGTCAGATCCAGAACCTCGCTTAGCTTGAAATATCGCTGTACTCTCTCGGTACTTTTACAAGGAACAATGTTTTTCGCGATGTCATCTTTTGACACTCCATAACCGTAAACTTTCTTTCGACAAGATCTCTCTTCACGTCGTCCAGAAGTCCACTTTTGATGCCTCGAACCTTTCTCCTGCTACTTCTCCAGTCGTCCTCGGTGTTTGATACAGGTAGATTCCATCTTGCCTGGACTGCGCCTTGGTAAAGCCGATCCTTCGGTCTCGCACCATTGTCGAGATTTGGAACCACGTGCTCTTATCTCGTATAGTAATCGCAGGCGGTTTTTTGAGGCCTCCTCGTTGGCCCTCCTGTCCTGCATTATTTCCTGTCTCCGGGTTTGGCACGATTGTGCCTGTTCTGGTCCCGCTGGTCGTAGATGGCGGGGTTGGGACTACCGGTTTGGTAGTACTAGTCGATGAGGAAGTTTGGTGTTGCTCTACTTGCCTAGAGCGAACAGCCTTCTTCTTATTCGTAAGTAAAAGTTGAAGTTAAAGTTAAAGTTAAAGTTAAAGTTAAAGTTAAAGTTAAAGTTAAAGTTAAAGTTAAAGTTAAAGTTAAAGTTAAAGTTAAAGTTAAAGTTAAAGTTAAAGTTAAAGTTAAAGTTAAAGTTAAAGTTAAAGTTAAAGTTAAAGTTAAAGTTAAAGTTAAAGTTAAAGTTAAAGTTAAAGTTAAAGTTAAAGTTAAAGTTAAAGTTAAAGTTAAAGTTAAAGTTAAAGTTAAAGTTAAAGTTAAAGTTAAAGTTAAAGTTAAAGTTAAAGTTAAAGTTAAAGTTAAAGTTAAAGTTAAAGTTAAAGTTAAAGTTAAAGTTAAAGTTAAAGTTAAAGTTAAAGTTAAAGTTAAAGTTAAAGTTAAAGTTAAAGTTAAAGTTAAAGTTAAAGTTAAAGTTAAAGTTAAAGTTAAAGTTAAAGTTAAAGTTAAAGTTAAAGTTAAAGTTAAAGTTAAAGTTAAAGTTAAAGTTAAAGTTAAAGTTAAAGTTAAAGTTAAAGTTAAAGTTAAAGTTAAAGTTAAAGTTAAAGTTAAAGTTAAAGTTAAAGTTAAAGTTAAAGTTAAAGTTAAAGTTAAAGTTAAAGTTAAAGTTAAAGTTAAAGTTAAAGTTAAAGTTAAAGTTAAAGTTAAAGTTAAAGTTAAAGTTAAAGTTAAAGTTAAAGTTAAAGTTAAAGTTAAAGTTAAAGTTAAAGTTAAAGTTAAAGTTAAAGTTAAAGTTAAAGTTAAAGTTAAAGTTAAAGTTAAAGTTAAAGTTAAAGTTAAAGTTAAAGTTAAAGTTAAAGTTAAAGTTAAAGTTAAAGTTAAAGTTAAAGTTAAAGTTAAAGTTAAAGTTAAAGTTAAAGTTAAAGTTAAAGTTAAAGTTAAAGTTAAAGTTAAAGTTAAAGTTAAAGTTAAAGTTAAAGTTAAAGTTAAAGTTAAGTTAATAAAGTTAAAGTTAATAAAGTTAAAGCTAATAAAGTTAAAGCTAATAAAGTTAAAGTTAGTAAAGTTACAGTTAATAAAGTTAAAGTTAATAAAGTTAAAGTTAATAAAGTTAAAGTTAAAAGTTAAATAAAAGCTTGTAAATATAAAAAAAAACAATAATCATTGCTAGGTGTACACACTGTATGATTAACAATGTGAAGTTCTATCTTAGTTTCAGCAGGCCGCTACTAAACGATCCCATTCTTGGAAATCTTGATAAAAAAGCCGGTTCCTGTGCTCGTTGGCTTTATCTTGCCCGACATACAGTAAATCTCAAGATCCCCTGAGAGACTTGGGAATGTCCTTGGTTTCCTGTGCGCTGCGGTTTATTGAATAAAACGCCACAGGTATAACAGAAAACGGCACCTGATCCGTCCGAGCTATTCGCTATTTCTAACGGCTGCGACCCCATCCAAGGGTTAACACACATTCCTTTTCAAGATATGGTGATATAGTGACAGGGTAGGGTCTGGATTAGGCAGTAACTCAACGGGAAATACGTAGCGGGGGACTCCCATAAATTTTGCTCACACGTTCATGTTTTATGAACTGAGAAAGGAGTCAAACTAAGTAACGCGACATTAATTATTATTATGATAAGAATCAGGAGCATTTCGAGCGCTCAAAAGTGAAGTTTGACGTTAAATTCAGAGTCATATTTTATTCAACAGCTTCCAAGAACACGCAACTTATATGAAAAGTTTCTTGGTCGATATGGCTGAACTTATGACATATTTTATTCCACTATTTCATCAAAACGTACTTATCGAACCGCCGACTTGGTATAGTTTCGTCGTACGTTGAAAAACCGAAAGTAGGAAATTGTACCAAGGAAGAATTTTTACAATGCTCTTTCGAATCATTTGCAGTTTCTTCACAGGAATTCATTTTTAAAGAATGTAATGAGGGAACACCCATATTATGGAACCGGTATTTTTTTATTCGCAAAGCTCACGTAGTGGACGAATTTCTTATAGTGTCAATCAAAACGGGTTCAGCATATGTTTTGTTATGATCACAAAGCATTTCAGTAGCGGAAAAATGGAAAATCGGAATATTTTACTAACAAGTAAAACAATTTTCCGAGGAAAACCGAAAAATCCATTTTTCCCAAAAACAATTGACGCTATAATATATTCCATAAAGTTCTCTACGAAAAAGGTCTCCACAAATGTTTCTTTAAAATGCACCATTTTTGAGTAAAACATGCTAAAACATTGGTCTAATTTTGAGTCACATTCTGCATCACATTTTGATGTCTCGAATTGACCAACGGGGCACCGAATAGTTTATGCGATAATAATGGAAGTCACTTTGTGATTCACTGGTGCGATCTTAAACATGAATGTGAAGCCCACTACCATCTCTGAGACTATTCTGTGTTGACTGGGAACTGCCACACAATTCGAATACACATTCATGTGTACAATCAATTTTAAGGATGGTTCAATGTGATTATGAAATTGGCCATTATTGCCTCCCCAAATTTTGACGTCATATGTTCCTAAAATGAATCAGAAGCAAGTACTTTTGATGAAATATTCTCAGCCAACATCAAACAAAAATATCAGGGAATTTTGCTGAAACCTCATTTCCTTGAGATTTGTGTCGGGTCCTTTGCTAAAACCAAACGTCCATCGTTCAATATTCAGTTTAGTTCAGTAATATTGAATAACCTATTTTGTACCAGTTATTCAACTCATTTTGTTCTATTCGGATGTACTAGCAACATAAAAAATCGAAAGTAAAGCAGTTAAGTAAATACCAGCATCCTTTTTCTTTGATGTCCATGACCTTGCATAGACGCATTACTAGTTGACGTTGACTATGTTATGGCTGGTTAGTTTTATTTCAGTCTGTTGACATAGGCGCCGAAAGGAACCTTTTTGCGGAATAATAATAATAATAATGTGCCTTTATTTTCATTAAATTAATGTTACATAACACTGGATCATTTGGGGAGACGATGTTCAGCATAGCTGCTCTTTCACATAACCCCCCCAATTTAGCAGCAATTTAAGACACATTGAAAATCATTAACAAAAATAAAAAGTAATACATTCAATTTTAGTTATAATGACACTAACAATAGCAGGAGAAGATCGAACTTAATTGTAGAGGTGTGCTTTACATGTTTCCTGAAGAAACTGACGGAGGACGATATCTTCAGATTGAGGGGAAGATTAAATATTTTAATAGCGTTATCACTCACAGAAATCGTTCTCTGAAGGAAAATTCGCTTCTCTAGCATTTAATCCCCAATACATTTTGGTCGACGAAAATCTGTGTCGCTTTGCCAAGCTCATCAGAGAGATTGACAGAATTGGAAAGCAGGCTCTTCAGAAGCAATTACACATCAGGGGTGGAAATGGAAATATTTTTAACTTTTTTTGAAATTTTGGTATCATTCCATTCCATCATATGATCGCCATCAGATATTAAAATATGTTCTTCCTGGCGCACAATCAATGGTCTTGATGTTTCACCTATATAACTCTTACCACACGAACAAGGTATGTTGTAAACACAATTTTTTGAACATTCATCAGTGTTTTGTATATGTGAGTATTGATCTCAATGTATTGGTTGTTTTAAATGTTGTTCTTACAACACACCTATTGCCAATGCCGTTTTATATTTTCAGACAGTCATGAGGTATAATGTTGTTTGTTGGATGTGTATGGGGATGTCGCACTTCTGTGTGTTGTGTTGTTCTATTGTAAAGTGTATCAATATTTTCAATTTCATTAATGGTTTTTTCCACGAATTCATTTGGATAAGCATTTTCCTTGAGAACGGACTTCATGCAATTCAATTCTTCTTTCAGATCTTGTGTTGAATGGCAAACCACTTGTACCCTGTTGTAAAGTCATTTGACAATTCCCTTTTTCACATTGGTGTGATGATTTTAGTTGTGTTGACTCGGGATGTTGATTTTTGTTTCAAAACATCTAAGAAAGGAAGTTCATCATCTTTTTCTGTTTCTCATGTGAATGTTATTGTTGGTTCTTGTTTATTAATGTAATCTAAGAAGGACTTTCAAGTCATCTCTACTCTGATTCCAAACAGCAAACACATCATCAACATACCTCCACCATACCCTGGTTCCATTCATTATACCTTATGTCCCTGGACTGTCTGAAAAGATAAAAGGAATTGAACATAGGTGTCATGTAAGAACAACATTTAAAACAACCAATACATTGAGATCAATACTCACATGTACAAAACCCTAAAATACTGATGAATGTTCAAAAAATTGTATTTACAACATACCTTGTTATATAGGTGAAACATCAAGACCATTGATTGTGCGCCAGGAAGAACATACATAAGTTACATCAGAAATCGAAAAATAACAGGTTCGCAAATATCCAAACATATTCTAACATCTGATGGCGATCATATGATGGAATGGAATAATACCAAAATTTTATTGAGAGAATCAAATCAGGAAAAAAGAAAGTTAAAGGAAACTGCGTGTATTCTTTTATCGAACAACTACTTTTCAACAAATTCCATCGAAATTAACCGCACCTGGTTACCTCTCCTCAGAGATGAAATAAGAACTAATAGAATGGTAATTGATTGATACCGAACACCCTATGTATCAAGATACCAAATGTCAATCAAAAGAATGTATGACAGATTTCATTTGACTCTGTCATTGTTATTGCCAAACCGCAATTCAAATACAGTTTTCAGCGTCTTTCCAGCAAGTTTTGATAACGGAGGCAGATACAGTCTCCGAAACGTCAACATTTTTCAAAAACGAGAAGTGTTCTTGGTTAATTTGATCTAATTTTTTCAGATAGGCAAATTCAGTGTAGGGTACGTTACTGACAAAAATTAATTTCAGTCAACACAGCAGTCTTGTGAACGCAGTAACTTATCGGGCAAATTAATTAATTTGCCCTTCTACACTTGTTCAGATTTCTTTGGATTTTTAGATTGTGGAAGGTTACAAACCCAAAAAATCATGTCAAGTACCAATCATTTCTTTTGACCAATTATCATACAGCCCTTTCATCAATTTATTTTTCATTTCAATTGGTTACTACATGGACTGAAGTATTAGAAATGAACGATACGCCTATGCCAAACCTGCAATGTGCACCGAACGACCAGATGTTTTCATTTTTAGAACTCAGTTCTATTGACGTGTGAAAACAGAATTTCCAGTTGAGTCAAACAATAATCTTGTGTATTTATAGTCACCCCGAATGAAATTCCTCCCTCAAAGCTCGAGGCATTAAATTTGATCAAGGATATAATGAAGGCAACGGATATGAAACGTTGAAAGTCGTAAAATTTTACTTTTACGATTTTCGAAGAAGAACAACGAGACTAGGACAACAATATAGTCCATGAAACTGAATTCTTTCACAGTTGGAGGTAGGTATAATATACCAGGTGACAACGAAATCAATAGATATAGTTTCTTAGAACCTATATTTTCAATGGGAAACAATTGAATTACTCTTCTGGCTCTACCGGAAATAGACGTAGGTCGGGAATTTTAGAAGTAACCCTGTAGATATTTTTACGCCACTCGATAAAGCTAAAATATTTTTTTTCAATGGCATACCACAAGTAACCATTTATTTTGAAAAATTGCGGCGCAGGAGACATATTTACTAAAATCAATATGGCGGCACTAATAAACGAATGAAACATTCAAAAACATTTATTTATCGTCAATCAGGATTCGTTTAAGTAACTTTTTCAAATGACATTTTTTCTCTTGAATTTTCTCGAACAATTCGAATAGGAAATAGTACTTTTTTGAATCAACATTAAAGTATAAGTCAGCATATACAGATGAGTGCTTGACACACTATAGGTCTCTTGTTTCTATTATCAGGGGTAATATAATAAGTGGTATGATTATTATCGATAATTTTTTGGAATATTAATGAATTGCAATCCCAAAGCTGAAAATACAACGACTCCGCAGGACGAGTTGTATTTTCTTGCATTGGGATTGCCAATGAATTGATATTCCAAAAAATTATAGGTTTTTAATCATACCACGAATTGTATTTAGGACGACAATATATCGATTTGAAATAAAGAAAAATCGTGTCACATGGTAATTGATGCTTTACTTCTAGCCGTATTCAACGGAATACTCTTTTCCACGGCCTCATCTGTGATACCAATGGACATTTGTCCCCAACGATCGCTCATATTGATAAATAAAGATAACTAGTCAAAACACATAAATTTGACGTTTATAATTTAAATCATTTTCACTTGACAGATGTAAAACAAAAACTAAGCAGGTTTATCACCGTGAAAATACAGCGACAAGCTATATTTTCACTGTAGTTCCGATTCTATTGGCTGAATTTCAAAATTTGAAATCCACTGATTGGTTGTTAAGTAAGGAAATATATTGTCAATAAAAAAATCTTTGAAGGTTGTCTTCTCCCTGTCGAAAAGAGGATAACATTCTCAGTTGAAAATTTCTTCATCTGGTTGTATGAAAAAATTCAAATTGTCTCGTTCATCACACCCGAATAAATATCTACGTCTGCGTAAATTTTAGGTTTTTTATGCACTAGCGGGAGGTAAAGTAAACTTTACCGCCTGCTTTATCGTCCGCGGGCAATATACCCATATTTACACATCATTTCATGCAAGACCTACCACGAATCAAAATCATCAGTTCAGATTTGTGAAGGCAAAAAGTGATGAAATATAAGTTTTGACAACAGAGCGTATGTGTTTATTCTGGGTTTCAATATACAATAAACGGAGAATGTCAGTTCTGACAATTAGTTATTGAATTAATTTTTTTCTTTAAATAATTGATAAGAACATATTATAGAAGATGACTTATAAAAATTCTTTCAAATGCTCGAAAATGAGTAATGTAGTAGTATATATTTTTTTCAATCTATAATATTTTTTTTCAGGAATAACCTAAATTTCCCTATTAAAAGCATACCCCCCTTTTCCAAAATTGTTCTCGTCACCCATTGCAAAAATATGCATACCTACAGCATTTCAATAGTCACATAACTTTCGCCGATCGTTATTTTACCCTTTTCACTCCTATATACACCAACAACTTAGGCATATTGTGTTAAATACCTTCCAGAAAACAACTACTTTCCTGGCAAATGCTACGACGGACGTTGAATTATATCTAGCAGGTACTTGTACGTGTAAAAAGTACCTCATTGCAGAGGAAACCATCATTTACCATCGGTCGGCACCGATTATCGTTACCAAACGAGCGCCCAAAAGAACTCACGTGTGGTATTCCGTTCACCAAAGAATTCTATTATCGACAGTTTCTTCTCTGTCTCTCCTATAAATTCAACGTTGATGCGATCTCACTTATTCTGTCGACAATAGATATCTGAGCTCAGTGTTCAGATATCTGACTGATATCAGTAGTCGTTAGGGCTTCAGACACGTGGCGATCTTACAGTAACATGTCACTAATAATCAAATATGATTTTAACACTTAATTCAGTGATTTATATTGAATAAGGAGTTATTTGATAAACTGCAAAATCATCTAAACACACACCAACTATGTTATATATTACCACATTTAATCATGGTGCAATATTTGGTCTCGGATTTATAAAGGAGCCCCGTCTCAATAAAACAATGGTAAAATCACCAGAAACGTTACTTTATCTGTGTTTAACTCAAGTCTACGGCGAAACTGAAAAAAATCAATGAAGAAACAAGTGAATAGCGAAAAAAGTAATCATTTTATTGAAGAAGTTGTTTATAAATCAACAAGTTATGGCACCAAGGAACAAGAACTCTACCCCGACAACAAAAACAAAGAAGATACGCCATTTTTGTATCTTTCTGCATTGACAGGTAATAGTAATTTATGTATCAAGTGAGTAAAGTGATACTTTTTTTACGAGTAGGAAATGTTGACGCACGACGCCATAGACGGAGTGCGGCATTCCTACGAGTAAAAAAAAAACACTTTACTCACGAGTTTCATACAGTATTTTTTCAACAACTGTCAAAAAAATAACCAATTCGTATTTTTTTGCAAATATGAAATGAATTTGGCATATTTTTATTGATTTATTATTCGATCAAAGTTCGAAGAGTATGTCGTAGAGTTGAGTTTCAAACAAATGAAACGAATAATTTCAACAGAGTCGAAATCCCTTTCTCTTCACATTATCCCGCATAATGGAAAATTTGAAGCGAATATTAAAATAACATATTCTTTTTTTGGATTGACGTGGCCTTTACTTGATGGAAATGCATAGTTATGACACTAAGGTAAAAAACGATTAAAATTTCCACAAAATTTTTTACCTTAGTGTAATAACATATTCATCGAGGTCAATATTATTATTATTAATGTTGACTTGACTTTCGGATAACTAGTCCATCGAAGTAACTTTTCAGTTTCTTAGATTTGTATCCAAAATAAATAAACAATCCTCGTGAAGCAACGGATACCTTTTTCTTTCTTTGAACTATGTCAAGAAAATCTCATATTTGCACTATCCACGATTTTCTCCGTACAATCTTCATCACTTTTCATTTCTACTTAAATTAAATTTATAGTTATCAAGAATTTGTTATCTGGATAGATGCCCAATTTCACAAATTTCATTAATTATTGTTATCAACTAGTTTCTGACGGCCAAACAGCCTAGTGGATAACCTAGTGTAGATTAGGTCCAATAGTTCCTTAGAGGTAAATGCTATTATTTTGAATATATTCGCCGCGATAGTTTGGAATTTTGATACTTATTCAATAGTAAGAATGCTAAGGATATTATTGGTGAAACCAAATGCTAATGAAAATGAGAACTGGCTTTATGACAGTATTTCGTTATTATTCGGATCTGTCACTGTTGTTGCATGTAACTGTCGGTTGTCTAGCAACAGCCGTTAAAAAAATGCACTTTTTTACGCTTTTCCGTTTAATAATGAAATCGTTTGTTGATAGTAAAATGTTGCAATACTTTACGCACACAAACCACACAAAAAAAGTGATAGTTAACTTCACTTCAAAAAAATGTATTTCAACACTTGGAATACAGTAATTTATGTACCACAATAACTGGGCTAAAATATAATTTCAATCGGATCTTCTAACACTTCAATACTTGTCGGCGAATGACACGTTCTTATATAGCTGTGGAGAGGCTCTCCCGTCTTTACTAGAGTCATCTCCTTGTTTCTCGGGCTTCGAGACGCTATTTAAAGTCACCCAGTCGTCCGGTGAATTCATGCCGAACGGAATGTGATTATCGACGCGTTGAGCGATGAGATCAGCCTGTTCATGAGTTGGATGCATTTCGGTCAAATCAATTGTTTCTTCAGATACGCCACATTTCCCCTCTTCTGGAGACATTTCGTCCAAAAATAGCATCTTTGGAGTGTGTCGGTACTTGCACGACTCTCCATACCTGCACCGTGAAGTCCGATGGAAGTAGCACTCCACATTCTTCCTGTTTGGTCATTGAAGATAGTTACAGCACACCAAAATCTTAATTTCGCTGGATCTGAATATCGTTTCCAACATACTTCTGATGACTCTCCAGTCCAGCCCATCAAGCCCACAGGACAATTTTGGGATTGCCAGATCCATGAGATTTTGGTTCGGCATCGTATCTCTCAGTCTGGTGAGGCTCTTCCAGAAATCTTCATTGGACGGGTCATCTCGAAATTGCTCCTTGATTACCAGGTGAAAGATTTTTCTCTGGCCCTTCTGTAACTGTAACACTCCTCCAACTACTGGGTTCTGTTTCCGCAGTACCTGGAGTTGACCAAAATTCTTCGAGACTACCACAGCTATGACTCTGGACATTTGGATCTTCTGCCACACAGTGCGCTAGCTCGTAGTCAGTAGGTGACTCCTCTCGAGTTACCCCATGTGAAACTTTCTACCCATTGGGTATAAAGCCATAAACTGCTGGAAAGTCATCTCACCTCTGGTGGTCTGAAGGTGCAAACTTGATCGTGATTTACGATATAAGCAGCCAATCTATTGGAATGGACGACTCTAGGTTTTTCTCGAGGTGGATTTTCGATCCGGTAGACGAGGAGATTTATTACTTTTATGACTTGTATGGACCTTCCCATGAACTCTGCAATTTCCTTGAGAAAACGCGGCGACGCTTGGGGTGGTACAGGCAGACTAGATCACCAGTCTTGAATGTTCTAGGTTCTGCGTTGGTGTCATAGGTCTTCTCCATACGGTTGCTGGCACTCTCGATATTCAAACGCACTCGCTGGTGGATGTCGTCCATCCTTTGTCAGAGTTCACTGATGAACTCCTCTCCCGCGGTGTCCCAAACATCAATTTACAAGGCAGTTGTGGTTCTCGTCCCATAACAATACTCGCAGGAGTTTGGCCGGTTTACTCGTGTACTGCTGAACAATAAACCACCAGGAAGAGATGAAGATACTGGTCCCAGTCTCTTTGATGGGCAGAGACTATATTGGATAGGTGGCGGTTCATTGCCATATTCATTCGTTCTACCACTCCATCGGATTGTGGGTGTAGAGCTGTTGTTCTAGTTTTTCGAGCGTCCAACATTTTGTTCTTTTCTGCCTTGGTGCGAATGCAGCTCTAATGGGACACCGAATTGGCATATCCACTCCTTGACCAAGACATCTGAGACGGTAATGGCTTTCTGATTGGGTAGAGCGTAGGCTTCTGCCCATTTTCTGAAATAGTCCATTGCCACAAGGATGTATTCAAGAAACGGGCCGCCAGCGATATCAATTGCAATTCTTCCAAATGGGCTGCCTACGTAATACTGACGTATCGAGGCCTCAGGTCTAGTCGAGGTCCATTGCTGGCACGCATACGGCACACTTCCTGCACCAGTCCTCAACGTCGGCTTCACAATTGGCACAATAGAACCGTAGTCTCAATTCCTGCAGAGTCTTCATCACTCCCAGATGTTCTCCGGTGATTCCGTCATGCACTTCTCGGAGAACTTCCTGTCTCGTGGACTTAGGTACCACTGTCTGACGTCTTTCCTCTTTCAGGACCCCATTTTCCAACGTAAGGAAATTCCATTGGGCCCAGTATGATTTAACTACTGGAGAATAGCGTGCGACTTCCCGCCATGATGGTCACCGGTTGCCCTTTTTCCAGTCGATGACTAGATTATCTGGTCTGTTCTGGATCTTTCTCTTGGTCTTTTTGGATTTTGTCATCTTTTCAGTCATAGCCAACCACCGTGGTCCTACGAACGGCTGCGTCCTTCTCCTCAGCTCGACGACAGTGTGAGCAGTCGTCTGGACATGGTCTCCGTGATAGTGCATCTGCGTTTTTGTGAATGCACCCTGCTCGATGTTCGATTTCGGAATCAAATTCTTGAAGTCGCTCGATTAAGCGTGCTACCTGCCTGTCTTTCGGGGATTTTAAACTGTAAACGACATTTGAGGGTTGCATGGTCAGTCCTCACCAGGAATCTCCTTCCGTAAACGTATTTATACCGCTTTTAGTACATCCAACAGTTCCCGTCTGGTGACACAATAATTGCTCTCCGGTTTGCTGAAGGTTTTGCTGAAAACCTTCTCTTGTCCTTCCTGGGTCTGAGACAGGACGGCTCCAAGCCCTACGTTACTGGCGTCAGTGTCCAAAATAAATTTTTCAGTGCGATGATCAAGGTTTATTTCAGCTTCTTGAATGACTTTTGGCATTTGGGATATTCAGAACGAAATAATAATAATAATAACAAAAATGAAATGTTTGGTCATCAGAACTGCCAGGAAGAACAAAACTACTGCAACTAATATGCGAGCTGAGAGTCCACAACGTGAAAGCTCGTAAAATAATGCATCTTCACAGGTGCTTGCATCCTTAATCGTCCATTCCATGGTTATACTCCTCTATGCAACAAGGAGGCCTTGGACTTTTGAATTTCGCTTGTCTACATGTTATTTGCATACATTTTCAATTCTCCATTCAACGTTATGTAATACATTTTAACAACATTATGGTAAATACCGTAAAAAAAACATAGGTTCATGCAAGATGTTAGCTAAAAGAATCTCATAATATATATTTTCAATAAATTAAAAATAACGTAATAATAAATTTCAATCGATAGATTACTAAAAATATGAAACATAAAATAAAACTGAAAGTGATCACAAAGTTGTGATTAAGTGCCTTACTGGTCATAGAACAGAACATAGGCCTCACTGCTCCAGAGAGATTTAGATGAAATTGGAGACACATTTGAATCATTATACTCATGCCATCGTCCTCGCAAATGGATGTTTACAGTAGGTCGTGTAGTGTCCGCTATAGGTAGTCCCACTATGATAAGACAATGCATATAGACTATAACGACAAAGAGCTACATTGTCTGCTGCATTATTACTCATGTCCAATTCCTCTAAAGGAAAATAAATGGTGACATTCAATTTTCCTTGAAATCTATCTGTTAGAGAAAAACGTTTTGAATGGAATGGGATATTTTTGAATTGCTAAAGATTTCATGCACTTCCTTCTCATCTTGTACTTCGCTCATGTCGGCTTCTCGTCACCATGCAAAGTTTCTTTCTTTCTGAATGAATCCAAACAATGTGAAAATCCTAATTGGCCTGTTCTTTGAGGTATCGATAAGAAAAGGTCCCAGAAAGGATCGAAGGATATTGAACAGTGACCACAACGAGTACATACATGTCAATGTAGATTTTAACAGACCAACGAAGGTAACTACAATTTTGGAATTGTCCGGTTTCAAATATCTTGACCATGACTCTTGAGCCTTCTCCCTGTCACTTAATTTATCATCTATCTCTGTCATAATGGGTTTGCTTCTTTGTTACTCTATTTACGTCTTCATGTAAACCCTCTAAAAAGCATCTTAAGAACTCCTGAGCATCAAAAAAAGAATTAAAATGATTTGTCGATATCGACTATACAAGAATTGTACTGAATATAATAGTATATCTAATTCAATATGAAATAAATATTTGTTTCCTTGACAGAGGCGAATAAATCATTACTCTGAAAACTCATTGGTCATGATTTATCATTTAATTTTGCTTTTGAATTGTTTGGGACTATTTATTTTTTTATTGCTACAGGTATATTGTTGTATAAATATGGAGAACTGCACCCTAATGTAGAAACCTTCAGATAAGAAGAACTCCTAAATTTCACATCTTATCAACCTCTTATTGCAATATTTCATTTATCCTTTATCGTTTTTTTTAGCACTTTTCGTCATGTTTACGTTTGGTAGTAATTTTGTATGGACTTCACCTGTGTTACCGAAACTGCAATCCAATGATACAAACATCAACCCTTTAGGAAAACCAATAACAACAAGTCAAACATCTTTGATGGTAGGGGTACCCTCAACCCTTTCATTATTCACTACTTTACTTCTGGGAAAATTACCAGATATTATAGGGAGAAGAGAAACGTTGAAGTATATGGCCATAGGAATGATAATTTCGAATATTGCAGTAGCATTTGGAACACATATATATGTTTATTACGCAGCAAAGTCCACATTTTTTATATTCGGAGGGGTGTCTCTAGTATCAATACCGGTGTACATAAGCGAAATTGCTGAAAACCATAATAGAGGAAAATTCGGTTGCTTGATGTCAGCGGCCATACCAGCAGGAAATTTATATTCGTTTCTGATTGGTCCTGTTACATCAGTACGAAATTTTACCCTACTATGCACATTGCCTCTGGTATTGACAGTTGTTTTTTTCTTCACGGTTGTACCCGAGTCACCTACCTATCTGGCATCAAAGGGAAGGAAGCAAGAAACAATAAATGCTTTGAAGAAACTCAGAAACAATAAAAGCAATGGAGAGATAGAACGAGACTATTTGCAACTCGAGGATGAGGTGAAATCCAGGAACAAGTGCAAGAAACGAGGATTCCTTGACTTATTCAAAACTCGATCGTTGAGAAGGGGCTTGCTGGTGACTGTAATAGCAAATATGACACGGGATTTTTCCGGCATTTCTGTACTCATGGTGTTTTTAGGACCTATTTTCAACGAAGCTGGTACGCAATTATCTGGGAATACAATAGCTATCATCGTTGGAGTCGTGATGATAAGTGTTTCGTTCATAATCGCCTTCATTGTTGAGCGACTGGGAAGGAGACCGCTGCTTTTGTTTTCTGCTATATCAAGTGGAGTTCCACTGTTCCTTCTTGGGTTATATTTCTTCTGGAAGAATAATAACGCAGAATTCATTGATAAAATTCGTTTATTACCTATTGCGTCCATTATCATTTACATAGTTTGTTATTCATTGGGGCTTAGCCAAATCTCGATAGCAATTATTGGCGACTTATTTCCAAGTGATGTGAGATCAGTTGCCACAACTTTCATCATTACTATGTACACAATTGTAATTTCCATTTTGAACACTGCATATCCTGCCGCTAGTGAGTATTTCGGAATGCACTGGTGCATTTGGACGTTTTCTTTTTGCTGCTTTCTGGGTTCTTTTTTAATTTACTTAACGTTACCTGAAACTAAGGGAAAATCTTCAAAAGAAATTGAAGAAACGTTGAGTATGTAAAGATGATAAATAAATATATTTCACATTCTTAGTGTATTATTATATTTCGATGTAACTAGAATGACCTAGAACATTATTTTTTTAAATTTGATAAATATGTATAGAATGTGTCACAGTTTCGAAAGTTGTATACATACTTACTGAAATTTTCTAGATGAAAACACAAATTTCTGATAATTTACGAGGTCAGAACCAACAATATGAAAAATTATTGGAGGAATGTATGCTCAATGTTAAAACTGATATGACATAAATCAATTGTTTCCGCGTGATGGTCTCAACGCACCGCAGATGATTTTAGAAACCTCGGAAATTTTGGAATTTCGATGTGAAAGATCGGGAATGAAGAAAATACAAGTTGTTGAAAATTAATCCAGTCAAATATTCATTAGAACTTTGAGCAGACACCATTGCTATATGGACAGACGTTATGAGATGCTAGAAGATATTTCTTATCCTATTGCATTCATTAGTTGAACAAACTGGGGAAGGCGAATGTGTGAGGCAATTTGCTGCTCTACTAGTTCCCAGAATGTCATATCAAACAATGTTCCGAGCGCGCTCAATTAACGCTTTCCCTGAATATCCTCATACGGTTTCAACACGCCCTCATGTCACAGTTCCCGTTAGTAGCTTCGTAATCCCTTGTGCAATATGCGATAACAAGCTTCTGCATCGACAAATCCCACCTATTAGATCACCTCACATATGCCTAGTGGCCTCAACTCGCAATAAGCTTGATTACGTTTGGATATATCAAGTGAATAGACTCTGTTTCGATGTTAATCTAGAACTCAAGTTGAACATTGTAATGAGGTTCCTGGATCAGTCATGAAAAGGTCCTTTTGTGCTACGGTAACGTGGAATCGATAAGGACATCAGTGTCTAATTTTTGGCTATAAGAACTACCGGAAAAAATAATTATCAGCTACGAAATAACTGAATAACTTGTTGATCTAAAGACTGACTGGATACTGTTTTGATGTGTGGAATCGTTAAGGACATCAGTGTCTAATTTTTGGCTATAAGAACTACCGGGGAAATTATTACCGGCTACGAAATGGACTTGTACTAGATGTTGAATAAGTTGTTGATCTAAAGACTGACTGGATACTGTTTTGATGTGTGGAATCGTTAAGGACATCAGTGTCTAATTTTTGGCTATAAGAACTACCGGGGAAATTATTACCGGCTACGAATTGGACTTTTACTAGATGTTCAATAACTTGTTGATCTAAAGACTGACTGGATATTGTTTTGATGTGTGGAATCGATAAGGACATCAGTGTCTAATTTTTGGCTATAAGAACTACCGGGGAAATTATTACCGGCTACGAATTGTACTTTTACTAGATGTTCAATAACTTGTTGATCTAAAGACTGACTGGATATTGTTTTGATGTGTGGAATCGATAAGGACATCAGTGTTTAATTTTTGGCTATAAGAACTACCGGGGAAATTATTACGGGCTACGAATTATAAAATATACTCTCTCGTTGGCAATTGATCCAACGACTATATGAAGACTTCTGGTCCCGCTGATGGAATAGACACTCTGTTACAAAGGGGAAAGTGGGCTCAATCCACTACCAGTATTGCTAATGGCCCTCTGGTGTTGATTTAAAATGACCTGAATTATTGTCCGAGATGGCATTATACGTGTTGTAACAGTGCGAACTGATCAAGGTTACTGGTAAAGGTATGTCCTTTGCCATTCAGCGAAAACCCATAATTAAAATGGTCATCCATTTTAGGTGACCGGTATGTTACATTTCCACATATACTTTATTGTTATTTGTGTATGTCTGAATACTAGTTCCAAGTAAAAAGTGAATTCACCACATTTTCTTGCAATATTGCTGTTGTTCTTCTAGTTCTTCATTGGTTCCGAATATATTGAACGTTCCGTATACGCTAAATCGACACCTACTGCCGAAAGTATCGAAAAGGGTAGTACTGAATTGATCGACAAGTGTGCACCAACTCGCTGCCAGTTTCATTGTCTCTTATGAAATCTCGATATCCAACAAATGCTTGTACGTTACTCTCTCAAGAAAAACCTCGCTGCGTTCTGAGTGATCAGGACAAGAGGTAAGAAAAACACAGCTCGTTTTATTACAATTGAATATTATTCCTCACGCAACCCTTTACTTTCAAGAAAGCCAACAAAGTTCAAATTCCTTGAATAAGATTCCCATTCCATAAAAAAGTTTCAAATTCATACAGAACTATATAGTTTTATTACAGATACTAACATGGACTTTCATCAAGTATTGGCAATATATATATATATATATATATATATATATATATATATATATATATATATATATAAAAAAAAAAATGTTTTCAATATCTGTCGAGGTATTAGCCAGAGTAGTATTTGTTTTCTCAGACATATGCTAGTTTCATATGACTGTACAAATAATCGCTCTTTAACCATTTCTTGACTCTCTTAATGTTTTCGGAATCCTCATGGTGGTCCTCGGAAACCGCTATTTTCGCAGCATCGCTGCAGGTGGAAAGGAATCCGGAAGTCACAATAAATAAATCTCTTCAAAACCCATTTCGCTCTTACTCGAAAAACAATTTCGTTCCATTCAGTTCCTGGGAAAAGAGCGACCTTTTTGCCTGAAATAGATATTTAAATGTGTGTTCGCAAGAATACCGGTAAACTTGTTTTCTGATATATCCACAAAGGAGCACAATTTCAACCATATTTCAATTTCAAAAGAGTGTCGGATGCTCCGGAGAAATTATTCAAAAAAATTCAAATTGCCTTATAGCTATTTCTGTCTCGAATGTTTTAAAGGACTTTGAAGTATAATATTGGAAATTATTTCAGAAATTGTGTACCGGAGGATATTGAAATACTCGACTTTCTTGTGACAACCTTTTTTTTAAGTATCTCCGGAATTGTCTGTCTCATCTCAACATGCTGTATGTACAATTATAAAATCTGATCAAAACTCAGTTATAATTCACAAACGATTGAAAATTATTAGTCATCGTTCTATGGATTTCGCACCGTGATTATTTCTACCAAAAACTGTAAGAATTTGGAATTTTCAGGATATAGGTATATTGATTTCGCCGGAAGAAAATGCAGTCCGGAGGATTGAAATTGAATTTTAGTTTATTCTACATTTCTGTATATTGTTTTCCCATGATTCAGACAGTTTAATTAGTTTTTTTTTTGGGAAATATATATTCTTTCTCCTCTTGAAATTCTGACTCAGAAGAGTTGCAGCAAATAATATTACTGATGTCGAGACAGCCGAATTTGATTACATATATAACAACTCTGTAACTTTTTCAAATATATTGTTATCAACGGAAAGTAAATAAATAAAGAAAATATTAAGTATGGTTTGTAGTGGAAGTCCGGCCAAACAAGTTTTCCAATAATCTATTTCTACATATTATGCATGTTATGATTGAAGATATTACTTTTCAAAAACAGGTGAAGTATTTTACATATTTTTTTCATCTAACTTCCAAACTAGAAAAAAATAATCTTATATGCGACACATTTCATAAAAATTCCAATCAATAAAGTGGTCTTTACAATTATTACTGTAATAAACTTTTTGTATATCCCAGAAAGTGAATTGAGTTCAACTCCAGAAATTAGATTAAAACCAGATTAAATAGAAGTAGATAATTTCTATTCAATAAAATATTATAAAGCACGCGCCAGAGAGGCTTTAGTTGTTCACAAAGCAAGCTTGAGAATATCCTAATAATAGTAATCTAGCTAGGCAGACTTTAATTAATGTTTTGTAGAAGCCCGGTTAATACCTTTCTCGCTTCAATACACTTTGCACAATGTTGCATCATTTTGGAAAACTTGATTGTTACGAGATTTTCTGCTGATGACTGTTATTAGACTTGAATACGGCTTCGAAATGATACTCAGTCCAACGTTATTTCATTAGGGTATTTCAAAAACTCATGAAAAGCATAAGAGAGAATATAAATTGCATAAAGTTCGTAGTCTATTCGGGCATGTTGTGCAATGCGTCGCATTCAAAGATGATGAGAGACAATTTCCTCCTCCACCATAAAGTGTGCACTCCATTCCTATATTTTGTGCAGGTATTTTCGTAAGCTGCAGAGGCCAGTTAATAAGCCAGGAGGGTGTATTTTAGATCTGTTGTTGCAGAATCCACTGAGGCCGTTGGAATAGTCACAAGTTTTGGAGGAACATTTGTTTCAATTCAGAACTGTCACTGTGACAGTTGTCAAAATTAGTAAGTTTTCGCTACTGCTGCTTTTATCATCAACAAATTTTAAGCTTCTTTCAAGTTAAATCTTCATAACAAATTATTAACATCATAACAAAACACATAATACATTCGTTACAATATAATACGTTAGTTACTTTATGCACTAGCGGTTCAGTGAGCGTGAAGTAGCACTTTACCGCACGCGGGCGCATTATGGCCCGCGGGCCGTAAAGTAGACGAAATTCTCAAATTACTCGTACTCGTTAGGACAACAAGAGGATTGTTCCGAATTCTTGGGGCTCTTGTTGAATACCCTCCGTGAGCAGGAAAATAACAAAATCGATGCTCCTCACTGAAAAAAAAGTGGTGCGTTATATCAATAAATGCCGTTTTTTACCTCTCCTTTCATTGGCAAAATACATTTTTCATCGTGGCAATGAATAAATATTCTCTGACTTTTGTAGGTATTTATTGATACAACGAATTCAAGTTTATTGAGATCAAAGATGATCGTTTCTTACATTTATGAACAGTTTTCGTTGCTCCTGCGAAAAAGTTTATTGAGGTGAGGAAAGGGGTACACTGAGATCAATGATGATCTAATTTCAGACCTATGAACATATTTCTTTATGGCTTTGAAAAGATTATTGAAATGAAGAAAAAAGTACATTGGAACAATGTATATTATTTCATGAAAAAAATGTGGTACATAATATCAATGAATACCGTTTATTACCTTTCCGTTCATTGGCACAATACATTTTTCATCGTGACAATGATTCAAGTTCATTGAGATCAAAGATGATCTTTTTTAACATTTATGAACAGGTTTCGTTGCTGCTATGGAAAAGTTCATTGAGGTAATGAAAGAGGTACACTGAAATTGTTCATCATATCAATGAACGTAATTAATGGTCCCAGAGATGATTTTATTGTTACAATAAATCCAAGTTTATCGAAATCAATGATAATCTATTTTCAGATCTACACACAGGTTTTATTGGGGCTATGGAAAGATCATAGAAGGTGTAACGAAGTTACTAAGTCCCAGTTTTGTTAGACAGATAGAAGCAACATTTTCCTCCCATTCTATAACTCCGTAATTAATATGTTCATGAACATAATAATAAGCCTTATGTCGAACCAAGCCATCTCGTGTTTAAATATACTCATAAATTTTGCCGGCATCTGTTCATCCGAATCCTCGCATAGAAATCTCCGTTGCTGGCAAGTTAGCTTTAGCTTTAAACGACACCTCACACGAAAAACAATAAAAATATTTTCAGATAGTCAAGCAGCATTGAAAGCGCTTGAATCCAACTGCTTTAAATCCAGAGCAGTATGGAACTGCAGAGACACCTTGAACCGACTAGCACAAGGCAACAACGTTACCCTAGTTTGGATACCAGGTCACACGGGCCTAGAAGGAAACGAAATAGCGGACGCCCTAGCAAAAGGGGGGGGCCGAAACAACGTTCACTGGGCCAGAACCGGTCATCGGGTTAGCATATAGCACTGCCAAGAATGCTACAACCGCCTGGGCAGACAATAAAAGACTTGAGTATTGGCTCAGTCTACCAGGACTAGCCCATTCCAAAGCATTTATTGCTTATACAAGGAAAAAACAGGACTCTGACAAACTTCTAGAACTCAGTAGAGCACATCTCAGAGTTATAGTAGGTTTGCTCACTGGCCACTGCAAACTCAAACACCACATGCATAAAATCGGACTTGCACAGGATGCAGAGTGCCGTCTATGCATGGAGGATGATGAAACGGCTAAACACATCCTGTGCACATGCCCTGCAGCAGCCAGAACCAGATTTTCAATATTTGGCAATACAAAAGTAAGGCCAGAAGATCTGGTAAACTGTTCTCCCAACATGTTACTCAATTTCGTTAAGAGATTGGATATGCTGGGAGAAATATAACCATAGGGTGAGCCACAATAGGCCATTGGCCGCAGTGGAGAGCCTGATGTATGGGCTCACTCACATTTAAACCTAACCTAACCTAACCTAGCTTTAGCTGGTAGTACACAGCGCCTCCACTAGAGGGACCACTCCGCACGACTTGTTGTTTGCACAGAGCCGGTTAACTTAAGCAGACAGAAGCGATCTTTGAAGCATCGTTTCAGGTAGCACAGACTACAGAGACATCCGAAGAGCTCCGAAAGGAGCCAGCCGAAATAAAAGATAACTTGGAGATACACCTTCTTATCAGGATTGCGATGTTGTGATGAATGCATGTTAATTATTTTGCATATCTTTCGGAAACTCACTGTATGCTCAATATCAGTGGGAGGCCTTCATTGCATTTACGAATGATATGCAATGATTGAATAAATACCACTTATTCAAATGATAAACAAAATAATTAGTTCAATGTGTGAAAGCATCACGAGAATAAACTGAAACATAGATTTAATGTATATCAATTATTGAATCAAGGAATAACCGATACTTAATAATCACCGTTCATTGGATTGATGAAAAATATCCATCGTCGAACTAATCTGAATCATTATATCAATCATACAGCATTCATTCGAAGAATGGACAATAATAACCAATTTGATGAATACATTTTCTTCAGTTGAACGAATACAATTTATTGCTTGGCTGAACACTCTTTATTCGTTTGATGAATGGAATTCATTACCAAAACGAACCTATTTAATGTACTTGATCATGATATCAATGAAAGCATTCATTGATATTATTAAGATCCGTATTCATAGTATGGATAACCAGTGGTACACTGACATAACGATTGCGTTCATTGGACCAATATTGATAAAAATATTCATTGAGTCACTGAAATTTTTCATTGTATTCAGGTACCAATTTTTTTCTGTGCTGACCGCTCTGAATTGAATGATTCCGTACAATCTGTCTCGTCTTGTGTTTGTGGATCTTTTGCTGGAAAAATCCCCACTAGTTTACGTTGTAGTACATGTTCAAGAGTTATCAAAAACGTATGTGACTTTCTGGAGTTTCAACTGGCATTTCCTGATATGACTGATAACCAGTCCGTGCAAAGCTTACTGTGTCATCATCTGGAAATAGAACTTTTCACTGGTGATGATCGGCTGTATTGCCGAATATGCGCCAAACTTACTGACAATTATAAGATAACACCAGTCAATCTAATAATAACACTGATGCTCTTCAACCACGACTCAACCTCTGGCGGAAGCACCAAACTTCTACGAAAGTTCGAAATAGATGAACACCTCAATCTAGCGGACCACTATTATGATCTTTATGCAGTCATTGCCCACTGTGGTTCTGGCGTTGAATATGGTCATTATTACGCATTGGCCAGAGACAAAACGGACTGCTTTAAGTTTGATGATAGTTGTGTCACTGAATGTTCTGACGATGTCTTGAATTTATTGGAGCCTTTGGAGACGCTGTACATTTTATTTTATGAGAGAGAGGACATTGGCAAATCGGGATCTTCATATGCTGCAGGTTTTTCCGGGATTTCCTGCAGCTGAACAAGCAAATGCACCACTGGAATAAATCAAGTCTCGCAGAGCGCCAATTGATTTTTGTTGTTGTTTTATATTTTGTATTACTTTCGTTTCAATTTTTCATTTGTGTATTTTATATTAATAAATATTTTTTATTTCTCAAAAAAATACTGTTCTGTGATTAGAAACAAAGATATTGCAAATTTGGACATTGAATAGATATCCACAGGAATGGGAATGGGACTGTTGAAAACTACGAAACAATCAAATTATTGAAACTAATTCAATGACATCAATAGTAACTATATCTCTTCAATTGTATACTAACACCTCGGTTGACTATTTTAAACTTGTAAGAGTTGAGTATGGAAATAACGCCAGAATATTATGTTAAAGTCAAAACACGAATGGTATAAAGATCAAAGTCAGCCAGCAAACGAATTCACATTCTGATATGTTCACCTATTTTAGATGTATGACAAAGTGAAGTCTGAACTGTGCGAAAGATCAAATAATTCCCTGATTAATGCAACATGTTTCCACATCCTTTCTCACATTGTTCTCTTTAACGTATTATAAGCCACAACTATGGTTAATTACTATCATGACGATGTATGAAAAAGGACCCGACACATGAACATTATAATTGCCAATGTAACCAAGACTGGAGAACAAAGTGTTTTCAATTTTCAGAACAATGTTCCCCTACGTGCGGCAACCCTTACTTCTACCAGTGATGAAGTATCTTCATGGGGCATATGAAACATTATACCCCGATGTGAGATTGAACGATGAACACGTAAAATAATGTTGGGCGTATCATTTGTCATTTCCTTCTATTCTTTCAACGTCCGGCTGCTGAAGCATCGCTTTTTATTATTTTTGTAATGAACAGTTACTTTGTTAATGTAGAATACGTCAGAATTATCAACCAAATATCAGAACTGGGTTATGAGACACGACCAAAAAGCAAATTAGTTCTTCCACTGCGTTTAGAAGTATTCCAGAAAATAAAAAAAATCAATTATGAAAAGGGATTAGATAATCCAGTCTTCTGCAAAAATGCTATAATAGGTAATTTGCTGGCAAAAATCCAACAGAAAACAGCTACTGTCCCCTATTACCGTTGAATTATATCTGTATATACTCGGTACATTTTTTTACAAGAACAACTTTGAATGCCTTTTGAATATACAGGGTGTCCCAGAATAAAGGGGACAAACTCTGGCTTAACTTTTCTTAATGAAATTTGCGAGGGAGAAACAACTAGTTATTTTTTGTACACCTAATGAATAATTACTTTTAATGAAAAATTATGAAAACATTTTAGGGGCCAGGTTATTCTCTGAAAAATTATTGAAGGGGCATGATATACGATTTGACTATTTTGATTAGCGTAAATTATTCATGTAAAAGTTTTCAATCATAAATCTGTAATGGCCAAGCGGTCTAAGGCTCGAGACAAAATGAGTACTGAAGTAATGAAATAGTTATTTACCTAACAAGTGCGGAAAGTAGTACTTTTCCGCACGCGACGGCAGTTGCACGAACGACGCGGAGCGGAGTTCGGGCAAGCCGTTAAGGGCGGAAAAGACATTTTCCGTAAGAGTTAGGTACAATATTTTTCCTACGAGCGTTTTTGTCCATCTTATTTATGAAAAAACAAGGTTTTTAATAAACAAGTTTTCATAATAATGCTACAAAATGACTAATAAGACAGAATAGTTATATAGATCATTTAGTTAGTCCTAAATATCCTCATTTTCAACAATACAAAAATCGTGCGGAAAAGTAAAATCGTACGGAAAAGTAAAAATCGTGCGGGAAAGTAACTTTTCCGCACGATTTTAAATCGTACGGAAAAGTACAACTTTCAAAATGAAAAATCGTGCGGAAAAGTTACTTTTCCGCACGCTCGTAGGAAAATATTATGATGTACACCTAATGAACGAGTTGTTTCCCCCTCGGAAATTTGGTATGTCACTTGACAGCATTCAGTTTCACATTTCAAGGCAAATCATGTGTTTGTAACTCTAAACAGGGGCGTACGGCAGTTGGGTACTCCTATTCGCCCCTCCCTAACTGTCGCGCCACTGGATTAATATCGGTTTCGTTTCACAAATATCAACGGTTTTCGAGATATTTGAAGTTGAATAAATGGGTGCGTATGTGATACAGATACTCATTAGTGATTATTTTGTTAGTGGCTATGTAAGTTTTAAATATCGGGAAACTTTTGTGAACAAAATCCCTCGTAAATGCCAACAATTTTCGAAATATTTGAATTTATACTCATTGCAAGGAAATATGTTGGTTATAATGTTATAAATAGTTACCTTCACATTCCTTTCAAAAATAATAAAGATTTTGATCTGCATTATTCACAATGATATTGTCAAGAGAGAAACAAGATGTCCGCCCATGACAATGGGCGTCGTCCTCATAGGGCAGGGCATCTTGTTTTTCACACAAGTTATGATTCACTGAGAATTACTATTCAAGAGAAGATATGTCCTACACTGAGAGAAATCTAGAGGAAATATTGGTATATTCAATAAATTATGATGAAAACGATGATATTTTTTGGTAACCCTGAACACTAGGATAGGTTGTGGTAAAATACAATACAATAGAAATTCTGTATGTTTAAAGTTAGTATAAATTATTGCTGTCATATAAAGTACCAGAAAGTATTGTAAATACCACCATACATTTTTTCCGTTTAGGAAATCAAAATCAAAGAGTTTTTTCATACCCAGTCATAGACCTCGACGTAACAATAAGGAATCATCCCCATGCAGTGACTAATCTCTTCAATATCAATTGCATATTCCTGGAAAACTCCTGAACTGTTTAGCTTCACGGCCATTCTTTGCCAGGATTGAGATTAATGACGCCAATATATAAGTAATTCTCCCATTAAACGATCTAAAGCTTCCAGCAGAAAAGTACGCCTTTGAGTTTTAAATTGAGTTTATATTCGGTTCGGATTTTAGCTTAAGAAAAGGTGACGTTTTATTCTCAAGGCCGATAATACAATCTTGCAGGTTTATAAATTTATGATTGGATGTTGTTTAGTTGACATCGAACGAATTGAAATTATTATTATAATATTGACAAGTTTCTAGATGAATTATCGGTGGTAACAAGACCTCGTTTATCAGCGAATAAATTTTTCAATTTAAGTATAGTTATCGATGCGTTTAGAACAATCTACTAACGAAAATTATTCGAATTGATTCATCTGTTTATACCTGTCATCTGAAAATGACAGACCCTGACTATTGATCGTAGAACAAAAACAATAGATTCAGTACCGCGTGTAAGGAGGTTGGCAATGAATAAATAGATATTCATATATGTTGGTGTGAATAGTATTGTTTATGCAAAACTATTGAAATATTATCATAATTCGTTGTAAAAAGACTGTTTTAGTCTGGACCACATTTTGATAGGCAACCCATTTTCGTCTATTTGTAAAACTTCATAAAAAGTATATTTCATCCTTTTATCAGAACAGAATTTAGACTATTACGATTTTATCTCACTAGTATTACATTTGAATATTTTACGATATTTTCATAATAATGTACCATTATTACCCAGGTAGCACCTCATGTTGGCTGAATCTTGTTTTCATATTGGGCCAATATGGGTATATTGTAAATGTCAAAATAATATTGAACCAATATGGGTTCATATTGGAAAAACAATATTTCATTAATAATATTGGTGGAATATTAGCTCAACCTGTTCTGAATGTATATTGTTTCATGAAATATGGGGTCAATATTGGTTCAATAATTTTCACCAATATCGATAGAGCGATATTGCCTACATATTGTTTCCAGCATCTAGCTCCAATATTGCGATTTCAATATTACTCTCATATTGATTTTAGAGATGAAACACAATATTGTATATCCAAGTTTGATGAAAAATCATATTGACCCTATATTGATTGAGATTGTCACGAAAACCTTTCGCCAATATTTGAAAGACAATATTGATACAATATAATAAAATACATTTATCACTAGGATTGAAATTTGAATATTGGCCGAATATTCAACTTGGGTAAGAAACCGCTAGGTGGCCCCACATATAGAACATCAGCTGAATCATAGTAACATATATTAAATAAGGCTTCTCACAATGCGTTTACAAGTCAATCTACTCAGTGGTAAATTGAAGTAGAAACGAAATTGTAGAATTTTTAAATTATTCGACATTTTCTGGAAATATTTCATCAATATTTCCAAGGCAACATTATTCACTTTGAATATTTTACCAATATATGCAAATGATAATGTACCAATATCCCTAAATTTTGGGGCCAATATTGCTTCCTCAATATTTCACTAATATTATTTGTATAATGTCCAAGTAATATTGTGCCAATATCCCGAAATAATTATAATTTTTTCTCGCCAATATTACGTTTTAATATTTTGCCAATATTTTACCAATATTATTCCAATGTAAGTGTGCTACAGCGATATTGTACTAATATCGCCTAACATTTTGAGACCAATATTGCTTCGAGAATATTAGACCAATATTATTTTTTTAATATTGGACCAATATCGCCGAATGTTCACATTTTTTTTCTCGGCAATATTATTATTTGAATATTTTGCCAATATTGTACCAATATTGTCCCAATATGGGCGTGTTACTTGGGTATCCAAATGTGATTGTACTACAGCAGTTAGTACCAGTATTGTTCAATGTTTTAGGGCCAAGATTTTGAACGTCGGTTGCCAAGACAAACCCTTGTAAAGTTCCGCGCGTTAGCACCCTCAGTATTTGAACCTTCAGGGTGAGTAAATGCGTAATAATTGAAAGCGTTACATCCAAAAACTTTCCATTTTTGGAAAGGCACCATTGGTTTCCCAGATATTACACTAGAAAGGCACTTTTGGGGCACCCAACAATCACAAGCACCAGGGCACAAATTATGTGGAAGCGGTCCTGTCCCAAATATTACCCTTTCGGAAATTTTCTCATGTTACACACACCGTTACAGGTTGTTTCAATTCATTGTTTGACCAAACGAAACCTGTTACCCCTGCGGGAATTCCATAATTTATTTACCGGACTCTACCTGTTTCGGGGTTCCTTTTTAGGAGTCAATAGGGTATTTTGTATTCTTTGCCTGATTTTTTCATCGGGTTTCGCAGTGTACATTGTAGAATAGTTGAGGTGAATGGGAAAACAGCTGAAAGATTGGGAGGGTAAGGTTAATATTTCACCTATGGCGTGTTCAACCTGACTCCGAGGCAGATATATGTGCGCCCGGGGAGAAAATGCGGTTTCCATTGCGGAATTTTATTACCACACCGCTCTTGAATGAATGGGGGTAGTTGCTGTTGGAACATCACAATGGGAAATTGAGAGAAAACTTTAGACATTGTATTTTTTCACTTGATTCGTGAATTAGTACTGATTAAAAAATAGTATTTAAAAAGGAATTCCTTCAAAACCTTTTACCCTTGGGTTGAGGAAAATGAACTAAGAATTGATTTTATCAAAGTGCTAAACGACCTTCGGTGTTGGCAGCTACACGTTCGTTAGCACTCTTAAGGAAGCTAATAAAGGTCATGTCATGATAATAATAATAAACCATTTATTTTACATCGATGACTTCAAGATTTATTCCTCAGAAGCAAATGATCTACATCAGTCCTCAAGGATGGTGCAAGATCTACATCAGTCCTTAAGAGGGGGTTGACCCTATTAGTGGCTATAACATTGCAATTGAACAAAATGCAACCGCGGACTTATTCATAGAAATTTTCCATAAATATCTCTAATGAAGACCCGTAGGATGGTTTTCTCATAATTTGAATGGTTTTTGCAGCGTTGCTATTTACATGTCGATAAACACGATTTTTTAATTATTATGTTTGCCTTAACCACACATATTTCCATAAGTTATATCAATACCAATCAATATACGAAATATCGATCCCAATGAAGAAAGCAAGAATTTTCATTTTTATTACCCATATTTGAGTTCTTCCTTTTAGAGAATACTGAATAAAATCAAGTCGGCCAGAGTGGTAAAAAGCGGCGAGCGTTTGGGTACCTATTTAGACAGCCTCGAACCGTTCAAGGTTAAACGTACTATGACTATACTATGAGTAATTTTTATTTTACACCGAAATGAGTTGAAGTGAGACACTATTACATTTCTTTTATTTTGAGACTCCTCCCCTATTATTTGGATTCTTACCTCGTCGTTTCACCCGCAAATTTACTTTGACCTTTTTCAGGAGGTAAACCCCTTCTTAAGGGTGGTGCAAGAGTACACGCATGCTATCGTAATGGAATTTGGTATGGACAAATATGCCAAGATTCATCTCAAAAGGGGATGGTGCTGGGAATACGGAGACAACGTTCAGCTCCTAGACGAAGCATCCTACATAATTTTGATGTAGAAGAGACGCATGCTTACTGGAACAATGCTACTCCCAAAAGGTAACCATAGTTAAAAAAACTCTCTTCCAAACAAGTATCAGCATAAACTCCTACTAGACCGAAAGATGGTAACACAAAATTTCCGATCATTTGTACTAAGTATGACCCTTCAGGGCTCTAATTACATAATGTCGAAAAGGAAAATGATGGTCATAGCGCTGGTAATGGCGGCCCAATCTCGTGGACGATAATCGAACGTGTCGGATTAATTAGGAAAGTCGAACGATTTGTTACACAATAGTAGTTTACCTAACAAGTGCGGAAAGTGATACTTTTCCGCACGCGATTGCAGATGGTTCGGCCAGAAATCGCGTGCGAAAAAGATACATAAAGAACATAAAGAACATTTATTATTAAATATATATTAAACTATACAACCATACTTGGTAAGCTTCTGCGACGCAATATTTATTTTAAATGTCAGTATAATCCGCAAAAAAAAACAAATCTACTTTTCCGCACTAAAAAGAGTGCGGAAAAGTGACTCTTTCAAAACTATAACGAGTGCGGAAAAGTGTATTTTTCCGCACGCTAGTAGAAAAGGTGATTAAAAAATGGTAGTGTAATGCCATACTTCTCCGGTGTGACTTTCAGTCCGCCATACCGACGAGAACACATTAATCAAAAATTAAAAATTCAATCATTTGTACCAGGCTGATTTGCACACAGCTAATCATCGTCGAGTAGTCACATTCACGAAAATCACCATGCCGTACTTTTCCTATGGTTCCAAATGGTCACTTTAACACCTCAAATGTGTAATTTTAAGTATATGAGACAATGTGAACGTTATTATACAGGGTGGCCCATCGAAAACGTACCGCAAGGCATAACAGGCTGGGAAAGAACTTTTTGATAAAATCCGAAAACAGGTCAAGTTTGTTTGTCAGAAGGACACATTTTGACGTAACCAGCATAGTAAAACCTTCATCCCCCTAAGTAGGGTGTCACCCCAACATTTTTTTCAAATGGAAAGGGGGGTCAAGCGATACCTCTTTAGAAGGGGCTTGTCATTCCCTACATTACCCTTACATTTTCAAAATCGACCCGCTCTTTCGGAAAATATGGAGCGTTGAAACTCCAACGATAATGTGGGACGAAAAATGCAAAAATTGATTCAATTGTAACTCAAAACTCATTTATCAGTCAAGTAAATTTTCGAATTGCTGTCCATCAACCTGCATACAGTGGTATAAGTTATTTTCAAACCGTTGTCGTACATTCTGAAGCATTGTCCCTTCGCGACATACGTTAATGATTCTTCGTTGCAACTGTTCTAATGTGTCTGGTTTCAAACGTGTAGAAATGAATCCTATTCATTTTTTACTCTCTAAAATGAGCCTAAAAAAATCTGTGCATCGGTAAAAACAGCGAATCGGCAAAAACAGCGAATTCATTTGAAGGAACTTATTGCAATAAAGTACAATTGAACCGATTTTTGTATTTTTCGTCCCACATGATGGAGTTTCAACGCTGCATATTTTCTGAAAGAGTAGATCGATTTGAAAAATCTAAGCAGCACTGTATAGGGCATGACAAGCCCCTTCTAAAGAGGTATCGCTTGACCCTCCTTCCCATTTGAAAAAAATGTTGGGGTGACACCCCTACTTAGGGGGTTGCCTACTTAGGGGGTTGAAGGTTTTACTATGTTTGTTACGTCAAAATGTGTCCCCCTGACAAACAAACTTGACCTGTTTTCGGATTTTATCGAAATGTTCTTTCCCAGCCTGTAATGCCTTGCGGTACGTTTTCGATGGGCCACCCTGTATTTGCCATACTTCTAAAAGGGAGAAAAAAAAAGTGCTGAAACTTTTTTATTCGACACGTTTTCAAAATAAGACTGTACAAAACGTAATATGTATTTTTCAATAAATCACCATTGACTACAAACAGAAGTGGGTATAATTTCTTCATCCATTTTGAAACACTAATTCATGGGCTACATAGATTTTTAAAATATTTCAGTTTTATCAACAGAAATATCAAAAAAATATATATAATTTTTTAATAGTTATTTATGATACAAGTGTTAAAAGTGGCATTTTATTTTGTGAGTGGGGAATATTGCGAAACGAGCGTTAGCGAGTGGAGCAACCCCACGAGCAAAATAAAATCACTTTTAACAAATGTATCATACAAAATTTTTTGTTCAACAGTTACTGCTAGTAAGCAAAAAACAAAAAAAAATAAGATCCATAAGGATTCGAACACACGATCTTTGGATTACAAGGCTGACTGACAGATACTTCAAATATAATAAACCCCAACGCACTTTATTTATGAATGTCATTATTTGTCAGTGATGAAGGACATTCTACAGTTGGACTAAATACTACTTCGTTTGTAACTTCAAAAGGAATTAGTATTATCAATTGCGCAAACGACCAAATACATGTGTGAACTTTTATAAACGATTCCTCTTGAGTAGGTGTTCTGATTATAATATCTGATTGAAGTGTTTCTATTAGAGAGATCTATATTACTGAGTATCCATCATCTCATCTGTCATTTTACTTTTAACACTAGTGTTAAAAGTACTTTTAACACTAGTGTTAAAAGTGATTTTGTGAAAACGTCAGTTTTTAGTTCATGTGTCAATGAATTAAAAACGTCATTTTTAATGTCAGTTGTACAAAATAGTTATTTATGATACAAGTGTTAAAAGTGGCATTTTATTTTGTGAGTGGGGAATATTGCGAAACGAGCGTTAGCGAGTGGAGCAACCCCACGAGCAAAATAAAATCACTTTTAACAAATGTATCATACAAAATTTTTTGTTCAACAGTTACTGCTAGTAAGAAAAAAACAAAAAAAAATAAGATCCATAAGGATTCGAACACACGATCTTTGGATTACAAGGCTGACTGACAGATACTTCAAATATAATAAACCCCAACGCACTTTATTTATGAATGTCATTATTTGTCAGTGATGAAGGACATTCTACAGTTGGACTAAATACTACTTCGTTTGTAACTTCAAAAGAAATTAGTATTATCAATTGCGCAAACGACCAAATACATGTGTGAACTTTTATAAACGATTCCTCTTGAGTAGGTGTTCTGATTATAATATCTGATTGAAGTGTTTCTATTAGAGAGATCTATATTACTGAGTATCCATCATCTCATCTGTCATTTTACTTTTAACACTAGTGTTAAAAGTACTTTTAACACTAGTGTTAAAAGTGATTTTGTGAAAACGTCAGTTTTTAGTTCATGTGTCAATGAATTAAAAACGTCATTTTTAATGTCAGTTGTACAAAAAATCTTTTTCATCACTTTGACATATTTTCCGACCAAAGTGTCAATTTTTGATCTTCAAAGGTTAAGGTACAAAAAAATCAGAAATAACGCACTCTTAACTGGGCTGTGCGGTGAAGTTGAAAAACAATTTTCAGTTAACACGTCACTTTTTGTTCCTAATGAACGAAGGGTATGTACAACTGTTGTTATTATTATACAGCATCATTCAAATGGAAAACTTTTTCATTGTTTTGCACAAAAAAAATATTTGTTGAAACTGTAGCTTATCGAGAAACTCATAATGGGCTATCAAAAAGTAATGTTTGGACTTTTGTTTCTGAATATTGAAGAAATTGTGATCAAACTGATTCATTATAATTTCTTTGGTTTATATCCCGCTGGTACGTCATCGCCTCATCAATCGAACTATTCCTGATGAGATATCCCCTTAGTTATTAAAATATTGGCTTCAGATCATAAATTCATCGAAATTTCTAAAAGATAAATCGCTTTAGCATATTGATGAAAATCTGAATCTGAATGGTTCAGGAGATGGCAATGAAATATTCCCAATGAATGTTTTGCATATTTTGAAAAATAGAGGTAGTTCATTCTTGACGACTGAATGAAAAATATACATTTTTTTTCATAAACCAAGGACCCAACCAACTTTTTGATGACTCATAATGAATTTCTATATGACCAGAAATAATTTTTTTGTGAAATCTGTAATGAAAAAGATTTCCATTTCCATTTCCATTTTTGAATGACGCTGTATCTAAAAAATCTTATTCTACTTATTCTACTTATTTTATTTACTTATTCTACTTATTTCAGCTGAATTATTATTATTACGTAAGCACTTATGGTTGAAATAATCGAAGACAAAGTGTATCTGTTAACACGTAAAAATCCAACCAGTGTTAATTTTGGAGCCAGTTCCTTCAAGTAATCTGTGAGGTATTCAAGTTCTTCGCTAACTGGCGATACCAACATATTCCTTTGCAAATGATAGCAGGATTCGAGGATGTCCAATCCACAAGATTCTATCCTGTCACAGGCCATTATCAAAAATGTTAACTGCACCTGAAAAAATAAAAAATACATATTAGGTCTAGAAATACCTATCGCTTCATGGAAAAATCATTTGCAAGAATATTTTCATATGCAATATCAATTTAAATTATTTAATTTTTTATTGAATATTTTTTATAAATATTACTAATTCTAACACCACTGAAAAAAGTATCCAAGTATATCAGTTTTCAAAGATTGATATTACAATAATTAAACGCTATGGAACTTTCAATAAGGCAAGAAAAGAAAATTCAACAATGTCCTCTGGAATGTCCATTCAGTGATTTCCTACTCTCTCCCAGGACAACTGAAGAAACTAACATTTCACAGCTTCTTCTCTACTGTTAATGAACATAATTGGGAAATTTCCAAAAAACTCTACTCCTCACGCCTTTGCCAAACTTTAAAAAATTCCACTTCAAAATTTCCCGGGGCCTCTGACCGAGTTCATTCCAGTTTCCTCGGATCATCTAGCTACGAAAACTTTTTGAAGTTTTCTTTCACATAGGTACTCTAGATATTTCCAGAAAATTTCACTCGAGTGTCTTTTCGGTACATTCCAGAACTTTCCGGAGCCTCTATCCTAGGTCATTTCCAGAAGGCAAAACGGCATCTTCATTCATGTTGGAAAAACATGGGGACTGAAACCCAAAACAAAGTTTATGAAAACCGCGATCATAATACCCAGAATAACATAACATAGAGCAGACAAGCTTATCACAATGGCTATGAATTAAATAGCACTCCGACCGCTGCTATTGATATTGTCCCATACCTTCCACCTTCAGTGGATGAGTGCAAAAAACTTTGTAAAAACTCGGGACTCTCGATTTAGTATAGGTATAAATGGATTAAACAACAGATATTGATACAAGACCAAACTCAATAAATCTTCTCAAGACCAAGACCAAGACTTGACTTTCGAGACTAAGACCAAGACCAAGACTCTATCCCAAGAGTCTTGGTCACAGTGGTCCATACCTCCTACCATTGAAGATAGAAAAAAATTCAATACAAAAGACCAAGACAATTATTTTTCGAGACCAAGACCAAGACTGACCAGTCTTGGTTTTTCGAAGCCCTAGATTCAGTACAGATATGATCTAAACAATTTTGGGAATATCTTCAGAACCTCAATAACCTAGCGAAACAACAAGGTCACATGTGCATGCGTACATGGACAAAGGAGAATAGAGTGCAATGAAAAAGAAGACCAAGCATCTGAATCACCTTTCACAGGCCCAGAACCAGCATTTAGTGTTTGCAAAACCCGATGAGGAAACTTAATAACTTCGTGGAAGAAAACAAAACAATAAAAATATTTTGACCAAATCGATAGGGATCGACAGTTATGGTGATGAGGCATCTGACCCAAATATACTGACGGTTGAAACCCTTAACTTATATCATCTTCAATTGAGACGCAGTGTAAAATGAACGTAACAGAACATTCTGGTAGATCATTTTAGGAACAGGCATGAATCCAAAATAGCTAGTAAATGAATTACTGAACCTGGTGGAAGAGACAAACCTATGTAACTATTAAACACTGGCGACAGAACAATATTATATTCTCCAGCAAGTCGATATCTCGCTTGTCAGCCGAAAACCAACCAACCAACTCTCATTCCCACTTCGTGTAGTTCGTAAGTTGGTCTAGAACTATAAGGAGCATATTTTCTGGTTGATTCCATAGTTTTTTCGAATCTTTCCGTACCTCTCAGGACCGTGGAGAACATTCTAGAGTTTTCGCTCTTATATTCTAGATATTTCCAGGAATGTCCAACCCTCACGCCAACTTCCTGGTAGCCAAACTTTCGAAAATGTTTGTCTTCACATCACATTCAACAACTTACTGGAGTCTCTGATATGGTTCATTTTACGGTTTTCTCGAATTTTTCAGATACTTCCGAATGTTTCCAGAATGTCCTCTTTCACATTCTCGACATTTCCATTGGTGGCCGAACTTTAGATATTTTCACTCGAGTATCTTCCGAGCCGAAACGTCGAATTTCATACAATTCCAGACGAGGTTCAACCCGAACTTCTAGTTTCCAAATTTTTGGCCGCGGAACCTATCCGAAACAATATCTATCTCCGTTTAATGAGTTTTTGGTCCTTAGATTCACAACATTTCGACAAAGAGTCATTCGCCGTCATCACGTGATAGTTCTTAATTCTTACCTCTACCTACTTTTCCTCAGCTATTATGATGTTCTCTGAACATTAGAGGATTTTTTTTCGCTTGAGCAATATCGGTAGTCCTCGTGATGAAACTATATTGCCCTTATCTACAACTCAAGAAGTCAAATCTCTTCTGCCCTAGATGAATGGGTGGAAAGAGAACTAAATGAATCTTGGAGGAATACCGCCGGCTGCAGGCAGTCAAAAGACTTTGTGGCCGGCTCTAGCAAGTCAAGGATGACTTGGCTTTTAGGCAGAGATCGCCAAACACTACGCCTCCTTGTAGGAATACTAACAGGCCATAACAAACTAGGTAGACACCTGTCACTAATAGGAATAAAAGACAGACACACTTGTCATATGTGCGAAGAAGACGAAGAAACTTCGTCTCACTTCCTTGGCGAGTGTGAGGCGTACGGGAGGCTAAGATTCGAAATCTTCGGAGTCGAAACACTCCAACAAGAAGAACTTATCGAACTAGAGTGGACGGACATACTGACCTTCACTAGAAGGTCACAAAGGTTCGGAAAGGAAGACTAGAAGAGGCAATGTAGTTATGTGGAGAGCGGGGGATGGCAAAAAGGGCCCATTGGTGCCTACTGGCTGCGGCAGCGGCCTCCCAAGGATTACTACCACTACTACTATCTACAACTACTAAAACACTAGTGTGAAAGCAATTCACAGTAGTGTCTCACACACTTTACACAAGTTTATCATTCAATATTTTTTACACGGATGTATACTTTAAAATATACCTTAGGGTACTTGCCAAAAAGTTTGTGGAATATGGGTAGACAGTTTATTATTGAAGTATAATAGTTATTTATGATACAAGTGTTAAAAGTGGCATTTTATTTTGTGAGTGGGGAATATTGCGAAACGAGCGTTAGCGAGTGGAGCAACCCCACGAGCAAAATAAAATCACTTTTAACAAATGTATCATACAAAATTTTTTGTTCAACAGTTACTGCTAGTAAGAAAAAAACAAAAAAAAAATAAGATCCATAAGGATTCGAACACACGATCTTTGGATTACAAGGCTGACTGACAGATACTTCAAATATAATAAACCCCAACGCACTTTATTTATGAATGTCATTATTTGTCAGTGATGAAGGACATTCTACAGTTGGACTAAATACTACTTCGTTTGTAACTTCAAAAGGAATTAGTATTATCAATTGCGCAAACGACCAAATACATGTGTGAACTTTTATAAACGATTCCTCTTGAGTAGGTGTTCTGATTATAATATCTGATTGAAGTGTTTCTATTAGAGAGATCTATATTACTGAGTATCCATCATCTCATCTGTCATTTTACTTTTAACACTAGTGTTAAAAGTACTTTTAACACTAGTGTTAAAAGTGATTTTGTGAAAACGTCAGTTTTTAGTTCATGTGTCAATGAATTAAAAACGTCATTTTTAATGTCAGTTGTACAAAAAAAAATGTTTAACAACTTAAAAACCAATTATGAAACATGTCAAGTGATCACACTGGTACGGCGGCAAAACATGTAATTTGAAAAAGAAACTTTACTATATACTCGTACTTATATACAGTATACAGAGTTAAAAATAAAATTTTGGAATAATTGAAAATAGCTATTTTTTTAGAATATTTTCTGCTCTTTTCACAATTGAATGAAATGAAAAATTTGGGCGAAGTCGTATTCCACTTCTCTCTACACTATCCCACAAAGTGGAAAATTTGAGGGAAATATTTGTAGGAAAACAACTATTTCCCCCTACGGACATTGAATTACATCTGATATCAATTTGTGCAATGTTCCTCCATTTATCCCCCATTGGTTGGAAATGACCACCTGCAGACATAAGATGTTTCACGGTTAGTTTACCACTTATCAATGCATGAATAGGTCGGACAACATGCAACAATTTGCAAGTAGAATTCTTCAGGAACGATATGCGCTTTTTGTTTTCCATCTACTATAATTTTTAGCAAAGTTATGACAAATCTAATTTTCGGCCCTGTCTGAACTTGCAGTAGCGGGTTAGCGCGAGCATGGAATATGACGCCAGCGTTAAACCACGTTTTCTGAGAAAACGAGCGTATTTCATGAGGTATTACTGAAAATCATTCTTGTGGAGAATTGAATTATCTCGCAACCTATCGAAATCGTTTTTTGGTAAATCTTATATTTTCTGAAATAACAACAAAAAAATATATATTTTTTTAAATTGAATTTTTTTTTATTCGACCCCTGATTTTTATGGCAAACAATATTTTTTCTATAATACATGTGCTTTAATTCATCCTTCACTTTTTGCTCGAGTTTGTCTGTCGTTACTGGATTAGTAGGAATCTGGAAGAAATTACGACGGTTTCAGACGAAGATTACGGCCAAAAAATTATGTTTCTGACCATCTCCTCAAAAAAAATTCCAATACTCGAGAAAAAAAAACAAAGGAAAATTGTACGTAAAATATTGTAATCGAATCATATCAACAAATTAGCATTATGCATTCGGGTTATGCTTGTCTCAGTTTCAAGTTCAAAGCAGTAGACTATTTTGACTCACCACCATATATAATGAACCACTAAGTGCACCCAAAATTGGTTCGAATGTTCTTCTGCCACCATAATCAAAATACAAACTTCGATGAACCCAACACAGTATGGCGAATATTGTAAATAAAATCAATTGAAGGAAAGCTGGTCCAAAAATGCTGTCTACTCCTTCCGATATTGTGTGTAGTTTTCTATACCTGGATTTGATTTGCCTTATTCTGATCTTCAGTTGATTTTCACCAGTTCCAGTAATTGATTTCACAGATATTAAATTTGCAATTGAAAATTTCAAGTTATCATAACGAACTTTAAAAATGTTGGACATTTCCCATATCAGATTTACTGCAACGAATTGTGAATAATGTTCCAATACAACGGAAGTTATCACAAGAAAACTAAAAAAAATGTTAGTCTGTTGTTGAATACGAATATAAATATTCCCCAACATCCAAATAATCATCAAAAAATGCTGACAAAACATTTTCAAAATGTTTGCTACTTTTTTTTTCTCGTGTATACCGATACTGGTTGGCAAACCAGCTTTCAAAATCATTTTCCAAGTATACCGAAAGTAATAACTATTTATGAACAATATGACCACAAACGCAAATCCTGTGATTTCCTGCAAGCAGATGATTACTTTATCCAATACTCCATGTTTAATTTCCCAGTGTTCATTAAGGATTCTATAGACTCTACAGATGCTGAAGAAAATATACATGCAAACCCATATTATGGAAGATAAATCCGACAACAGCTCTTTCCAACGTATATTTTGTTTGCAGTCACGTGGAATGATTGCTACATATTTGCCGATAGTCAAATATGTTTGGAAAACTATAACATTGCCCGATTTCACGTTTTTAGATATGTTCATGGTTACTAGTGATGACTGACTGAGCCGAATTCTATTCATTTGCTTCATTGTTCATCATTTTTTCTATCTTTGTCCTTCTCTTTCAGCAATTATAGATTATAAATTATTTTTACTGAATCAATTAGTTGTTTGTCGAAAGTGACAATTTATTACTCTATTTTAAAAGCACCTAATGGCCAACGTGGCACATATCAAACGACAATTAGGTCAGTACAGTTTATTTTCATAATACAGCCTTAAAAACTGTATTGGAAGTAAGGGTTAATTTATGAAAAACTTAACTTCTGAGATTCAACATTTGTCACTTAAGAAACACCCAAGATTTAATAATCCAGTACGATTGGGTTTTGAGACGAGGATTGATTGTAGCACCACAAAACTTGCTATGCTGGTTGTTGAAACCATGGATAAACATAATTTTTTTTTTACCGAAATTCCAGGGGTGGAACATATTTTTTTTTTCGTTTAAAAATTAATAAATAGATTTTTGCTGTAATCTTGGAAAGTATATGATTTATCGGAAAAACAACTCAACAAAACAACTCCACAAAAATTATTACCAGTAATTTGGTATGATATGCGCTCGTTTTCCCAGAAAACGCGATTGAACGCCGACATCAAATTTCAGGTTTACGCTTACCGCCGCTAAAAATTCTGGCGGAGCCGATTATTTGATTGGTCATAACTCTGCTAAAAATGATCGGAGAAAGAAAAGGAAAAGTTCATATCGTTTCTGAAGACTCCTACCTTCTCATGCAAATATAATATGCGAGTATTTGAGTACCTAAAATGTCCCACCGAAAATCATGAATAATTTAGTAAATATTATACTAAAGCAGCAATCCATACCCTCTTTGGACAATATGCAACAAATTTAAGAGAAGTGTGACAGGTCCCACTTACACATGCCAAAAAAAAACTTTGTTTTACTCCTGCCTCATTTTCAAATCGCCCATATATGAGACCGGCATTCTCTTCAGTAAATGTTGAAAATAATCGCTTATTCACATCCTGTATGTTTAACAACACTATTGTAAATCGCAAACCTCAAGCTTGAAATAACATACTGCATTTTTTATGCAGAATGTGTATGAGCGCTTATTTTCAACATTTACTGAAGAAATTGCCGGGATTATGGGCGAGTTCGAAACTGACGCAGGAGTAAAACCCAGTTTTTTCTTTGGCATGTATACGTGATAGTCTAAGAGCCAGTGAACGGCAGATTTGACATATTTAAGGAAAGTCTAAAATTTACCCAGAGTGTACCTGACAACCATGAGATGGGGGCTAGCTAGGCGCGGTCGCGGTGGCCTCAGCTACACTCAGCTGCGACAGGTGCAGTAATTACATAAACTAAAAAGTTTGGATATGTCAAAATATACTATTTTGTACAACTGACATTAAAAATGACGTTTTTAATTCATTGACACATGAACTAAAAACTGACGTTTTCACAAAATCACTTTTAACACTAGTGTTAAAAGAACTTTTAACACTAGTGTTAAAAGTAAAATGACAGATGAGATGATGGATACTCAGTAATATAGATCTCTCTAATAGAAACACTTCAATCAGATATTATAATCAGAACACTTACTCAAGAGGAATCGTTTATAAAAGTTCACACATGTATTTGGTCGTTTGCGCAATTGATAATACTAATTCCTTTTGAAGTTACAAACGAAGTAGTATTTAGTCCAACTGTAGAATGTCCTTCATCACTGACAAATAATGACATTCATAAATAAAGTGCGTTGGGGTTTATTATATTTGAAGTATCTGTCAGTCAGCCTTGTAATCCAAAGATCGTGTGTTCGAATCCTTATGGATCTTATTTTTTTTTTTGTTTTTTTCTTACTAGCAGTAACTGTTGAACAAAAAATTTTGTATGATACATTTGTTAAAAGTGATTTTATTTTGCTCGTGGGGTTGCTCCACTCGCTAACGCTCGTTTCGCAATATTCCCCACTCACAAAATAAAATGCCACTTTTAACACTTGTATCATAAATAACTATTATAGCTATTCAAAAAAGAAACGGCAGACCATTATCACGGTGGTAAAGTGATGGCAGAAATTTTGAAAATTTCGAAAAAATTTTTTTTTTCAAATACTGTAAGAAACTTGAAATTTAAATATGTTATTCTTTGGAGTATCAGAAGCTTACACTTCTGAAGGCAGACCGGTACGTCGGTTCCTTTGTCGGTTGGGAGCATGTGCTATTAATTCAAATGACAACAGTTGAGGATAGTTTTGCACGCGGTAAATGACTACCATCTACGAGCGTGTGCTGTGCTTATACGTTCAATTTCAAATAACTATTTCATTTAATTATTGTATTGAAATGGAAAGTTCTTTGAGTGAAAAACAGCTAGGAAAATTATTTTTATATTCTAAAGACGAAGGGGATGTAGAAAAGGAAGTTGAAGAAAGTGATCCTGAATCATATAATGAGCCAGATAATGAATCTGAGGACCAATCTGCAGATTCACAAGACAAAATAACAAGTTCTGAAAACAAAAATATAGATAATATATAAACCTGAAAACTGGTTCATTTTTGAAGCTATCAACACGTTGAAAAGAGAATATAAAAAAGTTGTCAAAATATTCCAAAATTGGGTCGAAATTTTCACAGCAAATCTGATGCCAATCCTGATGAGATTTTAATGTGACTTTATCCTTATTGAGTCGCATAATATGTTGTGTGCAATTTGGGTTGAAATCAGAAATACAAAGCAACTAGAAAAAAATATATTCATTTTTGTTTGAACATTTAACTGTGAATGAATACACCTCAAAACGTATTACGACTTATGCGCACTATCATGAAATGGTTAGTTGATTTTGTTTTGTTTTAATTGTTTTTTCCGTTAACCAGCTGCCGTCCCCTTACGAACGGCAGCCCTCAGAAGTCGAAACTTGTGCGAGCCAAGGATTAACGAGGTCTTACTTTTTAACGTGCGATTTCTAGCACTTTCTCGGGCCATCAGATAAAAATCTGTACCCGCCAGGATTCGAACCTAATCGACCAGCAGACAATGGTTTCAAACGTAAAAGTCTCAACCACTGAGCTACATGACCCTACATTTGATACTATAATAAGTAGTTCTATATATTTTTCTACTCACGGGGGAGAAAGGTTTTACTTTCTGCCAGGTCAAAGGAACCGACCTACCGGTCTGCCTTCAGAAGTGTAAGCTTCTGATACTCCAAAGAATAAGATATTTAAATTTCAAGTTTCCTGAAGTATTTGAAATTTTTTTTTTCGAAATTTTCAAAATTTCTGCCATCACTTTACCACCGTGATAATGGTCTGCCGTTTCTTTTTTAAATAGCTATAACAGTATATTTTGACACACCAAAAAGGCAGTTTTCCTAAAATACTTTTTTAGTTCATGAAATTACCGCACCTGTCGCACCTGAGTGTAGCTGGGGCCACCGCGACAGCGCTTAGCTAGCCCCCATCTCATGGTTGTTAGGTACAACAGACCCTCTGGGTAAATTTTAGGCTTTCCTAAAATATGTCAAATCTGCCGTTCACTGGCTCTTAGACTATGAGACTTGTCTCACTAGTCTAAAATCGTTGCATATGGTCCAAAGAGGGTACTGATTCCTGCTTCAGTATAATTATTTCATATCAACTAAAATATCCGTGACTTTCGGATCCTCCGTAAATATCGTAGAAGGGTTATGTTAAGTAGGATAAAACACATTTTGGTTACTCAGATACTAACATATTATATTTGCATGAGGAAGTAGAAGTGCAAGGAACGATATACACTTTTTCTTCTCCTTCTACTATAATTTTTTGCAAAGTTATGACAAATCTAATTTTCGGCCCTGCCGGAAATGGCAGTGGCGGGTTTAAGCGAGCCTGAAATTTGATTTATTTATTTATTTATTTATTACCCACACAGACTATTACAGTCTAATTCTAATTACATGGATAAACTGTTGGCAAATACACTATAATAGAGGCTATTATGTATTGATCATAATTATATAGATTAATAATTACTAATTACTAACACTAATACCAGAACTGTAGGGAGTCGTCCAGGACTGCAGTGAGTAGTTTTGTAGCATACATATATGTTCAGTTTCACAGAGTTAAATTCAATATTTGTTCTAACATATTTTTACGAAAAGCTGTTAGAGGTAAGGTCCAATCTAGATCCATAAGTAAATTAAAATTGTTTGCTAATTTAAGCATAGATAAAAGAGGTGATTTCGGTGATGTACATATTGCAGAAATATTAAACATTGGTGCGGAATGTATACGACGTGGAGGTACATTAAATGGAAGCAGATTGAGGATTTCTGGGGAATTTGTTGAATTATTAATTATTTTATACAGGAATATCATTGATGTTAAAGTTCGTCTTTGTTCCAAGGATAATATTTTGAATTCAGATCTTAGTTGTGAAGTCCTGACGGTATTATAATTGGGCCACAAGTGGTACTTTTTAAAATACAAATATCTCAAAAGTTTGTTTTGTACTTTTTCCAAATCATTTAAATGTGTTTGATATTCTCCGAACCAAATAATTGAGGCAAATTCCAATTTAGGCCTGACCAGGGAATAATACAGTAATTTAATGGTGTTAATATTGGAGAAATTCGATGTTTGCCTAATAACAAATCCTAAAATACGATTAGCGGATTTGATCATGTTTTTGATGTGAGTGAAAAAGTTGAATTGTGAATTATAAGTAACACCAAGATCCTTTATTTCAGTTTTCCTCTCTAGGACCTTCCGATCCATTTCATATTCGAATAAAATTGGCTCTTTAACACGGGCGATTGAGAGAACAGAACATTTTTTTTAAATTAAAATATAATTTATTTCTTAGACTCCAATCCATGATTTTTTCTATATCTCTTTGCAGACCTATGCAGTCTCGAACCGTTTGCACACGTTTAAAGAGCTTTAAGTCATCGGCAAAAAGTAAGCACTCCGAAAATTCAAGAGCTGAAGTCAAATCGTTCATAAAAAGTAAAAACAGGAGAGGTCCTAGATTAGAGCCTGGTGGAACTCCAGAATTAGCCAAAAATTTTCCTGAAGTGTTTCCATTATGTTTGACAGTAAAGTATCGTTTTTGGAGATATTTCTTCATCAATTCAAGTAAATTTTCGGATAATCCATAGCAACTAAGTTTTTCTAGGAGAACATAATGATGCACCTCATCAAATGCCTTCCGGAAGTCTGTAAAAACAATGTCAAGCTGTGATTTATTTGATATCGGAATTCAACCAGGTGTTCTGAGAAAACGAGCGCATTTTGTGAGAAATTTCTAAGTTTATTTCTTGTGGAGAATTGAATTATCTTTCGCTTTGTTGAAATTGTTTCTTACTAAATCTTATACGTTCCGAAACAACAGCAAAAAAAAATTATATTTTTTTTAAATAATTTTTTTTTCCATTCCTGATTTTTTGGTAAACAATTTTTTTTCTAACAATATATGATGTCAAGAAGTCATGTGCCGAGTTTCAAAGTGCTACGATTCAATCTTCACTTGTGGCTTACATTTGTCTGTGGTTACTGTACTATAAGAGATTTGTCTGATTTTAAATTCGATTATTCAAAAGATGGTGGCTTACCGAAAGTTCGAATGAATTCCCTTCAATTCCGTCACTGGTTGCACTGTACACGTTTTCTCTCCCCCGCGTTGATGTTTCCTAACCTGTACCTGGGAACAGGTCCAGTATGAGAACCAGTCTTTTGTGATGTTAAAAAGATTTATACATTTCTTGAAGACCCTCGTCCCACCGATGACTAGACAGTTTTATTTTCATTCGTTGAACCCCAGTTCGATATACGTAGGATCGGCCGGAAGGAGAGAAAAAACTATAATTGTGAGAATGTGGTTACAGAGCGTGTAAAATTGGTATAGGTCTTCTGATGAAGGCGGTTTGTACATACTTATTGAGCGACGGATCCAAATTTGATAATAATTGTCTGTTGTGCCGACACAATGATAAAAATCTATTAAAGTCGGATAATTCATTGCACCAGAGGGGCCTAGGCTTGAAAATTATTCCATGCCAGAGCCGGATTTTTCTTCCAAAGGCATAGAAGGGCCATATAATTTTTTAAAAATATTTTCCAGTAATTTCCGACTTCAAAGTCAAAATTCAATAAAATTCCGACTTCGACGTCGGAAAATAGTAAAATTCCGACATAGAAGTCGGAATTTCATTATTTTTCACGCTTGACAATGAACCACATTTGATAGATATTCTGAAACGACCCTAACTGAAAGCAAAAAAATTAGAAGGTGAAAATTTGCATTTTCATTCGGGTACTTGATTGGTAGTTGATATAGTCACTCACAGAAAACGTTCATTTCATTGATGTTAGGACTACACCTCTTACATTAGATCTCCATCAGGAAGATCGAAAGAATTGAGAAACAGACTCTTCAGAAGCAGTTTTACACAGCAAGGATGGAAATAATGCAAATATTTCTTCTGTTACTGACGTTACCGCAGAATAAATATTTAGATATTCCATTAGATTTGGTTCAACGTCCAATGTGGCTTTAGCCAGGGAAGTAGTTGTTCTCTGTTAGGGGCCATCCATTAATCACGCGAGGCTATTAGGGGGGAGGCGGTCGAGCAAAATCCACTAAATCTCACGTGGGGGGGAGGGTGGTCTGGGCAAATACCACAAAAAAAATTCCGCAATAAACAGTGTGAAATTTGCGAGAAAACTAATTAAGTAAAAAATATTTCTTCACTAAAATATGGCTAAAACATATATAATACTATTCATCGCGGTGTAATCATGCACTGATAGAAGAATTTGTGTACAGAATAACTCATTTACATTAGAAATACGCATTTTGAAAAATCGTGAGATTAGGGAAGGGTATATGGGTCGAGCAAAATCTTATGATATCTCACCAAGGGGAGAGGGGGGGTCGGTAATTAATGGATGCTCCCTTACAGATAAATCACATTTTTCAATTTTAATGGAGAATTTTTCTCTTTTCAACATGAATACCTCCCAAGAGGTTATTTTAGCGACTAAAGTTTGTCTTTCAGCCGCAGAAGATTCCACAACTGATTTTATTAACATCCTGCTCATATTTCCAAACAAAAATCGAAATGCAATACCCATGACAGGTTTATATTAAAAAACAATTTCCAACGTGTTATTGTGGAAGAAATATTTCCATCATTTCCGTCTTTTCCATTTTTGCTGTGTGAAATTGCTTCTGAAGAGCCTGCTTCCCAATTTTTCCGATTTCCCTGATGAGCTTGGAAGAGCGAAATAGATTCTCGTCGACAGAAATGTATTGGAGATCTAATGAAATGAACTATTTCTGTGAGTGATATTTTTGAACATTATTCCTTTCTCATACAGTTATACATAACAGTAGAAAGAAAACTCTGGAATATCCTGAAAGTTTTTAGAATGTATTAGAGAATTCGAGATCGCCGTGGAATGAACCAAAACAGGGTCTCTGAAAGGTTATAGAAATTACTCAAGTGAAATTATCTAAGATACCCGGGACACGCCGGGTGTTGCAGCTATAGTCTATTTCAAGAATAACGTAGAGTAAATTCTCAGAAAATAAACTAATTTGGTGTGCATATGCCTATGTATTTCTGAGAATTTACTTAAGTTATTCTTAAAATAGACTATATAAGATATATAAAAATCCCGTGTTATGATATTCGCCCAACCTAATATCCGAAGGGTTAGTCGTTTTATCAAAAATAACACATAAGAAGAAAATATAATTTTATGATTATTTTGAATTGACGATATTTTGACTCAACAGCATGCACGGAAAAAAATTTGTGTAGTTTTTTCCACAATTGTTGGAGATTTTCAAACAAATTGTGTCTAGAATGCCTACAGAAACAATTTTCTGTGGAAATTTCGCACACTATTGTTTATCTTAATTTGTTGTAATAATATATCCACATTGAGTATATTTCTTTGAATTCATTTTTTACACAATATTGTTTTAATTGGTTAACAACACCATTGTGTATAAATGTTACAGAAATTTTAGTTTTTTCTTGTTGACTATATAATTGAAAAATACACAATATTGTGTTATTATTTTACCCATTTTGTTTTTATTACAGTTCTGTGAACAAAATTGAAATTCTGAATGCACAATACTGTTTAAAAATTTTACACAAGGCTTAAAATAGCTGTTAGGGAATATAAATTTAAAATACTCCCTATTGTGTGAGACATTTACAGAATGAGTTTTTTGAATATACCATCACTGCTTCCTCGTTCTGTATCTATCCCTTCCTTCCATCGGGGACTGAATGGAACTGGTGTTGAAGATTGTTTTGGTCTTGCTAGTAAGCCTCGGCCTTAGTGAACTCTAGTATAGCGCGGGTTGTGCCCTCTATCGGCGGGTAGTTTTGTTTGTGATTTATTTCACATTTCGTGTTGTACCTTTTGAATAAAAAAACTTGTAAAATTTATCCACAATTATGTATTACACATATTGTGTATAAAAGTCACAATGACGGGGAAAATTTTACCACAAACCGAAATAAACAATCATCGATAAAAATATATTACAACCAGGTGAACTAAATTTCAACAATTGTATACATTGTTTACACATTTTCTTCATACTGTTAAAGGAAAAAATCCACACAGGGATTTCTTTCCGTTTGGCATGTTCTTCATGATGAAGACTATCTTAACCTCTTATGTCAGGTTTTGTTTTCAAATAAACGTATTATTTATCAAAAAGAGAAAGAGCATTCATTTTCGTTCCAGATTGATGATTTTTTTTTCTACAAACGTCAAAAACATCAGATAATGACATTTTGCTGACTCATTTTCTCGTTTATGTCTCATTTATGTCATTTTAACACATTAACAGGTAGGAACACTCTAATAGTGAAAAACCAAAGCCATAAGGTTTGAATGTCCTTAAAGGGTGGAAATAAGGGAGCCATCTTGTAAAAGAATACTCGGTCGCTGACGCATTTTCTCGCTTATGGCAATCGACAGAATGAAATCTGATATCGTTAGGAACCCGACCACAGACCACATACCCCTAGACGATTCACGTAGGTTACGTGACCATGAACCTTTTTTTAGTACCGATACGAATCTTATGGGGTCGCTGTGATCTGTCGATTTGTTCTTTGTTCTATGCTTGATTCTAAAACGTTCGTCGTGTGGTCACAGAACTCATAATTATGAGTTCTGTGCGTGTGGTATCAATGGTCATGTCAAATTTAAGAAGAAGAAGATATTTCTGAGAACAAAACATATATGAATGAAATTTTAATGAATGGACTTTGAGAAATATTACGTTTAGTGTGTTTCTATGATAGTGAACATTGTTATTGTTAGTGTGATTTAAAAGTTTTTACTGTGAAATTCTGTAGTGATTATTTATTTTCACCATTCATCATGGTTTACCACAATAAGTGTTGTTGCATACATTTCCTAATACAAGTAAAGATGCTGTATATTACTTACCATATATGTACACAACGTACCAAAATGGTTAGTTGATAATGATTATTATTATTATTTATCTAGTTCTTTTGTATACCTTACGTACTCTCTTATATTAGGACCCATATATTTTGTACTGCACCCATGTTGTTTTGTATTTTATTTTTCAAACAATGTGTATGATTATTTTACCCTTGTCCAATGAGATTTTACATATTCGACAATAAATCAACCACCTTTTGACTTGAAATTGTGTTTTTACCATTACATTAATAAAAAATGTTTTAGCAACAAATCCTATACTCTATTTCAAGTATAAAATAGAGTAAGTTCTCAGAAATACATGGCATATGCACACCAAATTAGTTTGATTTCTGAGAATTTACTCTACGTAATATACTATGAACAAGTCAAAGTCAAAGTCAAAAATAGCTTTATTGTTTAAAAATATAAATTTTTGTAACAAAGCATGTCAAAATAATATAAATAAAAACATAATTGAAACATTATACCTCATACAATTTGTTCAGAAATATACATTTTTGTAGCAGAGCTGTCAAGAGAACATAAATAAATAATACATAATTAAGACACACATTCACATAACACATACATTTGTACATATAAATCTATATTTTATAAAAAAGTATACAAGAAAAATAAATTTCAGAGAGAAGAAGATAAAAACTCGTCAACAGAATAAAATGGCTGTTCTAAAAGTAATTTTTTTGTTGCCCTCCTGAATCTATAATAGGCTTCAGTACTTTTAATTGGTTCTGGCAAGTGGTTAAACATTTTTATACCATTATATATAAATGAATTCTTAACAAGAGTTGATGTTGGAATTGGCAGTCTTATGTTATTGTCCTGACGTGTGTTATAAACATGAACTCTAGTAGGGAATGATCTTTTATATTTAAAAATGATGCAGACTGTTTCAAAAATAAAAAGAGCTGGAAGGGTCAATATTTTATTTTTCACAAAAAGGGGTTTACATGATTGTCTGTAGTTTGCTCTACAGAGATATCTGAGAGCTCTCTTCTGCAGAACAAATATCATGTTGAAATGATATCGACTACATGCTCCCCAAAAAGGTATACCATATACTAGGTGAGATTCTACCAGTGAAAAGTACACGGGTCTAGCTGCTACTGTTCCTAGCTCACTCACAATAATTCTAACAGCATAGGCACCCTTCGAAACTTTTTTTCCAAGGGCCACAACATGATCTTCCCAATTCAATTTACTGTCAATTTGTATTCCCAAGAATTTGCTGCATTGTATGGATTCGATGGTATGGTCATTTACAATAATGTCTCGCTGGCCACCTTTGAAGGTCAAAGTGTGCGTTTTATTGAAATTGAATGTGGCTTTATTAGCTGCACACCATTCTGTAACCACTTCGAGGTCTTTAGACATGTTATGGTGGAGATTATCAGGGTGTCTGTCCGACCAGCTTATTGTCGCGTCATCAGCGAATAGTGTGAATAAACCAGTAATCGGTAGGTGGGTAATGTCATTTATAAACAAGAGGAATAGTATTGGTCCTAGAACCGAGCCTTGAGGTACACCCGTTTTAATGTCTCCACACCCTGAATACTGGTTACCTTGCTTCACAATTTGATGCCTGTCTGCTAGGTACGTAGAAAACCACTTCTGAGTAACACCTCTAATTCCATAACAATGTAGCTTTCTCAACAAGATATCATGAATCACGCAATCAAAGGCTTTGGAGAAGTCGCAAAATACGGCCCCTGCCATGTCTCCCTCATTTAAGCTTTGGTATATCCTTTCCAAGAAGGAAAAGATTGCATCTTGTGTACCTTGTTTTGCTTGAAATCCATATTGGTTGGAATTTAGTATATTATGGCGACTAAGAAAAGACATCAGCCGCTTTTTTACTAATTTTTCTATAAGTTTCGAAAAAGTAGATAGTAGTGATATAGGGCGAAAATTTCCTGGATCATCAGTATCTCCACCTTTGTGAATAGGTACGACTAGTGCTGTTTTTAGACATTCAGGAAATATTCCTGATTCAAACGATGCATTTATTAGGTGAACCAGTACATTTAACGCGTTGTCTGGGATGAAATTGACTAGCTTGGCTGGGATATCATCCAGCCCAGAGCTATTTTTGTTCTTGATTTCCGATAGTATTTCTTTTAATTCAGTAATATCTGTAGGATGCAGAAAAAAGGACTGGGTTATATTCATATTCTTTAAATAATCAATTGGATCCTTAGTCGATTTAATTTTGTCTGTTAAATTAGTGGCTATGGAGCAATAAAAACTATTGAGAGTGTTCGAGTCCAGTTTAGAATCGTTGGTACCCTTATTCTTTCCTCTGAGTTCATTTACAATATTCCAGCTCTCCTTACCTTTGTCCCTAGCTCTGTTCATTCTTTGCTCATATAACATTGATTTTGCAATTTTTTTCATTTTGTTGTATAAATTGCGGTATTTATTTACATATAATTCGAATCTATCGTCTCTAATATATTTTTTTATGTATAATAATGACCTTAGATTTTTTCCTGAGGTTCTTACATTTTTACATTTCATTCAATTTCATGTTTCAGCGTGTTGTTTACAACTTCATACAACACTTGATATTTGGAAAACTTTTTAATCGTGATATCAAGTGTTGTTTGAGGTTGTAAACAACGCGTTCAAACTTCTCACCAACATTTAAGTATCAAATTCAAGATTTGAATTTCCCGCATCTTTACGATAGTACCGATACGAATCTTCAGATGGCGCTTATTTCCGTCTTCATTAGTTAGCGTTGTCGTGAACCGTCTAGGGGTATGTGGTCTGTGAACCCGACAGAAAATTCCCATAAGCCAATCAGCTGTTTAAGTAAATTTTCCGGCAGGAAAATTTTGGGAATTTTTTTTCATATGCCTAGCACACGTCCGATCGCTAAATTTTCATTTTTTGAGTTAAAACTGACATAATTTTCAGTGGTTAAAATCCCTAAAACGAGAAAATGAGTCAGCAAAATATGTCATTATCTTATGGTCCATAAATATGCGAAGTGATCCTAGGCGAAGTGATGTAACCTATATGAGATTTATATATTTTAACCTTTATGGTCCTCAGTCAAGCAAAAATCCAAGAAATCATTTATTTCTGAATGTTTAAAAATAATAAACCAGTTCTAATTTTTGACCTTTGCAGAAATAAAGTAAAAACTTTTCCACAGGACTTTTTTCGAAATTCAGACAAAAAATTCCATTTCTGCATTATTTTTTTGGAAAAAATATTAATTTTTGCAAGTAAAGTATCACAGTTAGAGACAAGTATCCATGATATTTTTGGTGTAATTCAAAGCAAAAACCAATGAATACCATAGTCCAATTTCGTGAAAGTAATATAAATTGAAAAAATCTCATATGTTGCCGACTGTTTCAAGCGAGAAGAATACTTTTCATTTTGGTGATTGACGAAATACGGTTTTTGATTTCGAATCAACTGTTTGCTTGCCTTCCCGAGACGCCCTCTATTTATCTACCCATGTGGACGTCTAGCTTCGTCCCTTCTCACTACTTTCCGAATCGTAGGTCGTAACTCACCCTTCAATCAATATCACCCATCGCAGGACCAAACAAAAGGATCGGCGACGCTGGTTATGATTTACGGGGGTGGAGGAAACAATAGGCTGCGGCCAGTGACCGCTCCCTCCCGTCTCTGACCCATCCCTTGACCCGTCTCGACACTCTCACTAAACTGCATTCCTCCGAGCCGAACTATGGCAGCGCCAGGCCGCCAGAGCAAGAACAAGGTTGATTGGAAGAAGATACACTGAGAAAAATCCCCGGGAGAAATTCTTTTGTTGAGTATTTATCCCAATTAGGCAAGGGCGGATCTATAGAGGGGTAATTGGGGTAATTAACCCTCTCCCGACGGATTCGATCCATAAAAAAATAGTATACTTATTCAAAAAATATCCTGATTTCGATTCAATAATAGTACAAAAACCATAGACAAATGTAAGCCTGCATATGACTTCTTGACATCATGCATTGTTAGAAATAATTTGTTTACCAAAAAATGAGGGGTGGAACCAAAGAAATTTTTATTCAAAGAAACTATATTATTTTTGCTGTTGTTTCGGAAAGTATGAGATTTATCAAGAAACAATTTCAATAAAGTAAAAGATAATTCAATTCTCCACAAGAAATATACTTAGTAATTTCTCACAAATTGCGCTCGTTTTCTCAGAAAACCTGACTGAATTCCGCTATCAAATTTCAGGCTCGCATTAAGCCGCCACTGCAATTTCCGGCAGGGTCGAAAATGAGATTTGTCATAACTTTACTAAAAGCAGGAATCAGTACCCTCTTTGGACCATATGCCAAAGAAAAAACTGAGTTTTACTCCTAGAAAAAACTGAGTTTTACTCCTGCCTCAGTTCTCGAAAGTCATAGATATTTTAGCTGATATGGAATAGTTATACTGAAGCCGGAATCAGTACCCTCTTTGGACCATATGCAACGATTTTAGACTAGTGAGACACGTCTCACTTAGACTTGCCAAAGAAAAAACTGGGTTTTACTCCTGCCTCAGTTTTCAACTCAACCATAATCCCTGCAGTTTCATCAGTAAATGTTGAAAATAATCGCTCATACACATCCTACATAAAAAAATGAAGTATGTGATTTCAAGCTTGAGGTTTGCACTTCATAATAGTATTATTAAGCATATATGCAGGATATTAATAAGCGATTATTTTCAACATTTACTAAAGATAATTCCGGTTTTATGGGTAAGTTAGATATAAAGCAGGAGTATATAGTATATTGAAGTATAAGTGGATAAAAAGGTCTTTCAAACACGCGCGAATTTTCGAGCACGACGGCCAATTAATCAACCCACCAATTCAATTTCAGAACATTTATCATTAGTATTGGAATACACCACTCAATTTAGGAGGGCTCAAAATATCACTGGTCAAAATTTCATCGAAATCTGTTAATAAATGAGAAAATAATAATGTCACGGAAATATTCAGACCTAGCGCCATCTAGGTGGAGAAGAACGAAATGATAATGATAGCGGCCTGAGTGATCACGCCACCTATGGACGAAGAACGGTGGCTTAAGCCTAGAAACGCCTGGAAGGATGGCAGAGTTCTCGAGAGATCTGGAACCTATGTTTCTAACTATAAGAGGCCGAGCGCATCGCTGTTGGGAGGTCAGAAAGTCAACTGTTTGTTCTTTGAAAATAAATAGAAATATTCCAGTGAACGGTAGTACATATAAATTAGGTTTTGTAGTGTAATTATTCTGTTTTAAGTGTTGACTAAAGTATTTTAAAGTAAAATTGCAAAGTTCATTACAATAAGATGGGAGAATTTAAAAATTTCAGGAAAATGTCATTTATCTCATGATTTTTAATTTTTTTGTCATGAAGAGATTTCGATGAAATTATGGTCAGTGACATTTCGAGACATCCTGAATCCAGTGGTGCTGTCAAAGTTCTGAAGTGGTGGAACGACGTATTTCTCAAATTTTATTCCGTTATATGTTTTTTATTATTTGACGCATTTCAGCGTAATTCTCATATGGTGTAGTAACTTTTTTAGAATTTTGACCTTGAAAACAAGATTAGTTGATTTATGAAATTTGGTGTTCTAGTTGACTTCTTGAATGTCTGCCTAACAATAGTTATTTATTGTATAAGTGTTTTAGATATCATTTTATTTGCGCAAGAATGTTTAAACGCGAGAGCGAAGCTCGAGCGTTTAAATTTCTTAAGCAAATAAAATGTATCTAAAACACGCATGCAATACAACGTTTTATTCACAATCACATTCATTTAGAATCAGAATCGCGGAAATTTTTCATCACAAAATGATTTGACGTTTTGCTCTAACAGAGGCTGTCACCTCCTCAAAAATCATTGAAATAATATACAAAAATATCGGGAGGTGTTGAATGGTTGCTATGTATTTTTGATTGTTTATCGACTCCATTTGTAAAAATTTGTAAAGTTGGTGAAAAATGCAAGAAAATAATTCTGTTCCTGATATAATCCTCGAGGAAGCTGAAGAAGCAACACGCCAATTATTGCCTGCCAAGTCCAGGGAACATTATAAAAAAGTATTTTCCGAATTTAATGAATGGAAAGAAAAACGGAGGGTAACGGCAATAAGTGAGGAAGTCATGCTATCGTATTTTTTAAATTTAAAGAAAAAGTAAGCAATTTCATCCATGTGGTCGAAGTACTCGATGCTGAAGGCCGCTATAAAGATCTACAAAAACATAGACATTGGGAAATAAGTAAAATGTGATTGATATTCAAGATTGTATTTTTCATTATTCCACTAGTGGAATAAAGTAATTTCATTATTCCACTAGTGGATAAAGTGGTACTTTATAAGGTGATTGTGGATAAAAAAAATTATTCCAATCGGTTGAAAATTTTAAGTTTTATAAGGGTGCTTCCATCCTAAATGGGCCAAACTGTATGCAATATTTGAATATTCTGCCAATATTTTCAAGTAATTGTGCCAATATTTTATGATAGTGGGCCAATATAAGTGTGCTACTTGTGACCATTATTCGAGTAGTACTGAAGCAAGCTCAGTTATTAAAATTATTCCATTATTTTTCCGACTTTCAAACGACTTAAATTTTTTTCCGATATTGGTAAATTAAGGATGATTATGACGTCATTCAAAACTAATTGGACAAAAAAAACAATCGAATCCACCCGGGACTATGAGTCAATTATTTATAGAGCCTGTGTATGTAATAAAGAAGTGCTTAATTCCAATTCGAGTGCTCTTTATCATTCCATTCCACTTAATTTTTCATTAGTCAGCCCGTTATAGACCGGAGCAACGCCACGAATGCATTCGCCGAGATTGAAGGCATACATTTAGCCTCATCCATATTCCGCGCAATTTCCCTTTATGTCCTCATCGTTTTCATTCATTGTTTAGTTCGCGAATTGCCCGAGGTTGGGACATCATGGGCGAAGCGAGATTCACCCTCAGCGTGTGTAGATAGCAGAGAGCTTTCGAGGTAAATGATTTCAAAGAGACAGTGGCGCTCTACGGAAGTTAACCTCAGAGATTCACCACTTGACTTGAATTTCTAACTACTTGACTTGACTTGAAATCAAGACACGCTGAAGTTGTAACCCTTAGTTGGGCACAAATATTGCCTTCTGCTAGCTATCTGATTTGGGAGGCAAGAGCGTGGGTCGACGTCACTCGATAATCCTCACAGGTCCGACCAGTGGCACTGTTAATGGGAAGCCATCTACAGTGTAAAATGAATTCAAAAAACTCATTCCCAGGCCCATCTCTGTAGAAAGACCTTTACTGTGCTAAAAGGAAGGTGTCTCCAACTCCAAATAAATGACACAGTAACATATAACAATTTAATCAAGTACTTAGACTCAAGCAACAAGTTATGGACCTGAATGATTTGTGAAATGCTACAAAAATAATGGGTCCTCCAAGTCGTAATCAAAAAGATTCATATTAAATATGATAGTAATTATTGTCTCCTAGTCTGAATGCATTAAAACCTGACACAACTAGTGTAGAAATATCACGACTTGTTGGCTTCCTTGGACTTTTTCTGGTCTTCACTGGGCTCCAAAATCATAGTCCTCACGGAGATCTTTAGTATCAGGTCTGCTTCTCTATATACAATTGAACTCTAGAGGATTATTTGACTTTACGATACCCAACAGGCTTTACAACACCGCAGCAGGCTTTACCACAAGGCAGCAATCCGGGGAGCTGATGAACTTGGTCTCGTATTCGACACTGAACGGGCAAACCCAAACTCTGTCACTTAGTTGGAACCCGTTCAGCAAAAAGCTCACATCAAATCTGCGGAGACTGAGGTCCTCCTGCAGCTGCACAAGGATAAGCCAATACATGGGGTCTTCTTCAAGAACATTGAAACCTGACCTTTGGTTTCCTCAGGTCAAGTGAGTATGAGACCGAGGGATTCATAATGGCTTGTCAGGATGGTGTCTTCAACACCCTGGTCTACCGTAGCCGCGTGATGGGTATAGAGATCCCCGACACTAGATGCAGAGCGTGTCGTGGGGCGCTTGAGACCCTTATGCATTTGCTGTCAGCATGTCCAGCATATGCGGTCTCAGCCTATATCCACAGGCATAACGCGGCTCTACGAGTGTTGTACTACCATCTACGACACTCGTACGATATAGACGAAACACCGGTGTTGCCTTATGCTCCGGGGGATATTGAGTCCGTTGTGGAGAATGAGAAGTGCCGAATATATTGGAACTACTCATTCCCCACCCTCAGGCAAATACAAGCCAATAAGCCTGATGTAGTCCTCCTCGACCATCAGAGTAAGACGATTTTCGTCATGGAGTTTTCGGCTGCTGGTGAAACGAACATCGTCCGAAAAGAGGAGGAGAAACGGACTAAATATCGAGACTTACTCTTTGAACTCCGCAGGCTCTACCCAAACCATTCTGTTAAAATGGTGGTTCTGATTATAGGGGTTCTTGGTGGAATGATGGGCACACTGCTCTCGAACTTAAAAATCATACCGACTTGCCGTAATATGGCAGAAATCTTAGCCGGACGAATGCAGAAGGCCATCATCCTTGGTTCACTGCGTCTGCTCAGGGCATATGATTCTCGGACCAAGTAATCGCTTACCCCACGGACGTGGGGAGTGGTTATCTGGGTAAACGATCCAGCACGCCTTCCGGATGTGTCGGAGCTCCGGAGACAGGGCCTGACTGGAATATCTTTTAGGCCTTTATTTCACTTGGCGGAGTTTAGCTAAGCTATTCTTCAAACAATACTGTCCTCCAAAAGGGATACTGAGTAAAATCGTATCCCAAAATATGTCATCGTCTCCCGGTCTATATCATTGGTCTCTCGCGGCTATTGACGGTTGCTATCATAATGATCGTCATTATAACCGTAATAACATAACTAATTATTATGTTTGTAGGTATGTATACTTTACAGAAACTGATTCTGAATTATTTTCGTGGCAACCATGGGAAACAGAAGAACGGCTCAATTCGACATTCCGTCTTTCCTATTTTAGATATTTCTGCAATGAAAATTGTAATTTTCACACCCTCAAATTGAATTTTCAGCCGAACAACGCATCCAATTATGTTCCTCAACTGTACTGTAATACCTAACAATCAGTTGAGTAATCACAATTTCCACTTGAACATCACCACTTTTCGTCCTCAATTATTATTTTGTATCAGTCCTGCAGCACCTTCGTGTCTACTCAGGCGCTTCAGCAAATCAATACCTTTCAGTGTCTTTTTCTCTTTTGTCTGAAATTCTTACTGTCATTCCTGTACGGTTTGCTTTCGGTCTCTGTTCCAATCATTTACGACCTTTTGTCGACGAGTCTGGTTTTTTTCTGCCTGGAAAATGCAATTACTTTCAAGATTGTCCCAGTGGGCATTCAGTGAAAAAAATCGAGGAGAATACAAATACACACTCTTGGTTTCTGATGATTTGAGAAATTTATAGTTACGATAACTAGATTTGATGAACGAGTAGGTTCGAAGATGCTGGTCGGGTAGGTTCAAATCCTATCGACTACAGATTTTTATTCTGGTGGCTCGAGAAAGTGCTAGTAATCGCACGTTCAAAGGTAAGACCCCGTTTATCCTTGCCTCGCACAAGTTTCGACTTTTGAGGGCTGCCGTTCGTAAAGGTATGACAGCTGGTTAACGAAAAAAACAAACAACATATGGCCATTTTTCTTACGATAGCTGCAAATCAGATGAACCTGATACATTCATTTATTTATTTTGAATTGTTTGTTTGTTCTGGGGAAACAATTTTCATGTTTATGGCCTATTTTGTAGCAAAAAGTGCATTTCATTGGTAAAAACTATTTTGGATGCTTTGGCTTCGACAACTTCACTGGAAATACTTGCGTCGCGTCGTTCAGTTCATAATGAAACTTTTCAACACGGTTTGCAAATGTCCTTAACATTGTAACACATTGTTTGATATTCATCAGTTCAGATTGAATTCACTGATCGACACCTACAGGTGCTTTTACACAAAGATCGTTCGTATCTAAGCCAAATATCGAATTATCTTTCACGCATGCCCAGGTCGTCCCAAAATCTAGGAAAGGCGTAGCACATTGTTCAAAATGTGCAATTTGGTGAAAAAAACTACACCTAGTGTTTGAAGTATTTCATCAACAAATATCTCCAACGTTTTAATGCTCCACTTTAGATAACTGGCAAACAATAACCGAATAAGTAACAATTACACTAATAAAATGCAGTATTGTGTGTCTCTGAATTTCAAAGAAGCCAGCAGCTGTGAATCTAATAGGATTGTCTCTGAGGAATTGAATCAATCTTGAAGTTTCTCTTGCTACATCCGAATCAGGTCTAAGGAAACCATTCATTTGTTGTATATCATGATATATCTCCACAGAAGTTTTTGCCTCCTTTGTGGTGTCAGCACAGCAAATGATGATACGAAGCATTCCGCCCTAAAACACATGGGAACATTCTAATGCAAAAAGTAATTGATATTTTTCTGAATCTTCGACTAATTCTTAAAACATATCATTGTTTGGATTGAGTATCTTGTTTTCAAACATTTGTAATTTGTTTACAGAATATATCAGAGACCTGACTGTGGGTGAATATGCAGTTAATTCAGCTGCTTCAGCATATACAGTGAGTTTCAAAAAGTTTGCACATATGGGAAATTTTTTTAATATGGCTTAATACACATGTAAATAAGGACTACCCTTTGAGGTAACACAAAGATTAAAGTTATCAGAATGTTACAGATTCTCATTATTCAATTGTTTACCATCCATTTTTCAGTTTGTTCAACCATTTTCTTCAAAAAATCAAACTAATAGTTATAATAGACATACATACATAATAAAATATCTAATTTGCACAAAAAAGGACAAAAAATAATTCTCAACCAACGTCGATATTCTTGTACAAATAATGAACTTTATCAAATATAGTATACAGTGTGTCGCTAGACCAGTGGGACAGTTGTATATATATCTAAGGGAGCAATGGGAATTGGAGCAATGGGAATTTTTTTAAAATCACGATGGCATTATGAAAGCTATCTTCATCAATGAATATTTTTATACGAGGGTGAAAGAAAAGCTCACTAAATCAAACATCCGTCTTTTGAAATGGAACACCCTAAATATTTCAACATGAATTCTCATCCATTTAGGGTAATTACAAGTAAAAAACACGTTTTGTACAACTGCTATGAAAATATGGAAAGTAGCGTATTTCTCATAGCTTACTTACTTTCGAAACCATGTTTTGCTCAAACTGTGAGAAATATTATTTCTCACGGCACTTTGCCCACACCATATACATTTATATGGAGAATCAACAAATATCGACAAAAACTAGTTGGCTGCTGTTCAGCTCAAAATAGTTGTCACAACTGTCAACAAATGTCAGGTTACCTATAGAAGTTTTTTTAAATTCTTAAGGTAGTTTTCATTCGTGTTTTGGATAAAGAAGTAAACTATTTTCAGAATTTCTTTCGCTTTTGTCCTCGAATTAACAAAGCTTTTCATAGTCGGTTTAAAAATTCAATTTGAAATTCTGCTAGATACGTATATGGACTTTTGAACAAAGCTTTATATACAAGTGCTCCGTGGAGTAATGGATTGTGAATACCACAGTAGGTCCGGGTTCAATACCCGAGTTTGGACGATTTTTTTATTTTAATTTACATCTTGATATTTTTATTAAGTCAATATTAAATAAATTATTCAACTGTTTAGAGGTAGGATTGTTATTTTAGTTTTGCTAACCATAAAAATGAATATTAAGCTTGCAAGTTGAAAATGCTGGAATTCTAAATTTGGTGAACATTTATTAAAATAAATAGACAATTATTTGGGTTCCATTTATATTTTTTAATGTTCATTAAATTTTTGGACAGAGAGCGCTAGGAATGTATGGTTGAATTTGGTGTACATATTTGTTCCCAGTATAAAATAAGTCAGAATCTAACTCATAAGGCCTACAAAAATCCCAGTAAATTGTTTGGCAACAACTTCACTGAATATTTAGTTTAGTGAAGTTTATGAATGTTCTCTGGTAAAAATTCGTACCATTTATTTGTTTTTTCTCAATGTAATTGAACACTAATTGTGACACTGTGTCTCGGATAGATGATTTCATTTGGGTACATAACTTACCACCAGAATCAGTAGCACTGCTAAAGAGTTAATAGACTTCATTGAGGCATGTGTGGAGAAAACTTGATCAACTAACATTATAAGTCGGCTCGCTGAATAATATATATTGATAAGAAACATATTTCCAAAAATGCTGTTGTAACTATCGGTAACATCGAGAAGTACTTTGTAACACTTCATAACTTGTCGAATAACTTTCTTTTGGGCATTCTTGCTTTCGAGATAAACGAAGCTTGGGGTTCCATGGAATTTCTTCACATACCCGTGTAATTGTTGGATAGTATGTTTGATGGATATTGGAATGTTTCCAGAAAGTATCATTCCGTGAATTATTATCAATCTTTGTAGGACTAACACAGTCACTAGGGGAATATCTTTGAGTGAAGAAATTTCGAAGTAAAGGTAATTTATGATAAATATTGCCAATGTCACAATATATAAAGTGATATATTTCAACGGGTATTTGTCTTCATTTCTCTTATGACGATTGAATCCACAGAAAAACTTTTGAGGTTGTAGTAAACATCTCCAAGTCGACTTAGTTGACGGATGATATACCGGAGAAATTATCCTGTAATACTCTAAGAAAACTGTTATTAGAACTAGCATTCTTCTATGGAAATATACAATTTCAATGTCATTACTTATTGTATAAGTGACTCCCATCCATATCAATGACGCAATGAGCAAAATTCCATAATTATATATTAAGTTAATCTGTTGATGAACAAATGCTTTTTTCTTGAAACTATACCATGGCGTTATTCCAGCAACATTGCCGATTTTATATAATAAACCGTTAAACGACGTCGTAAACATCATGAACACTCAGATCGAAATACGCTACGGTGGTATGTTTTCCACGCTTTGGTCGTTTTCCTTGTGACTTTATCGAATCATTAGAAAACATCATCAATCTTTTAAACAGACACAAAACAACAGCAATAAACTTGAATTATTAACTCAACCTTCTCTTCAGTTTGATAAGTATACATTATTTTTTCTCATCGACTCAATACAGGGTAATACATTGGGTAATACATTGGTATTAAACCATAATTAACTCGCTTTCAGACTGAGACAGAGGGTGTTGAAAATATATTTTATTTTTTTTTACCCAACATGACTTTTTTAAGTTCTGGTTCCCATGAAAACGAAAATGCTGTTTTGTTCAAATAACTTCGTGAGAGCCGAGAGAAAGTAGGTAGGTATTGGTGTTCTTCTTGAATTTCTTCCTGGAGGGCATATGCCTCAAGAAACACTTACCAAGTTCCAAAGTTTTTCCTCCTACCCCTATAAAAGTGCACACTTTCCTCCCTCAAACCAGGGAGGAAACTCATACTTTTCCTCCCTCTCATTTCAAGTAAGTTGTAAACGATGAAACTTGTGAATCTATTATAATCAAATTGTTTCCGTAATTTCTAGAACATCTTATATATCCTGTATTCTGGTAAAAATCAAACATGAATGTTACTTCTGCTTTAGTTCTTTAATAGCTATTTTTGTATTTAGAGCGCAAAGTGATTGATTGTCGCTCGACAAAAAGATTCGACAATGACACTTTGTGCTCGAAATACACACATTATTTATTATATAAGCGCAGCTCTTAGAAAAAAAATTATCGACACTTCATTCAAATATGCACATATCATTACTTATGAGAAAATCACTCAATAGCAATCCGAAATGTATAAGCTATCTAAATGTCCACTCACAAGAACCACTCACAAGAACAAAGTAAACTAACGTACTTAAAAAAAAAGTTGCAATTGCCAGGAGCTGAACCCGGGACCTTCGGATTGCAAGCCCAAGACGCTAGCCATTGCACCAACGCAGATTATCATATGGACATGACTGTATTGTCTATACTTTCCATTATGCAAGTATAGGTCCGTTTTAGACAAAAGCAGTTGGGATACGTATTGAATTTACAAAAAAAGGTTCAATAAATGGGTAGAAGGATAAATCATATGTATTACATGGGAGTAGACAGGCCGTTCAGAACTTCAGTATAGCGGTGATCGGTTCGAGCCCGATGTATGTACGAGGGATTTTTTCTCAAGTATGCAATAGCGGAATCGATAGACAACCACAGTCCTCGTTGAAAGCAAGTGTATTGTGTGTTGTCTAGATGCCAATCTCGTCTAGTGCTAGCTTGGAGTGCACGCCGGCCACCCGAGGTGGTGCTGTAGGTTTTCCTGCAGCTGAAAAGTAAATACGCCACCAGAAATCAGTAAGTCGCCCGGAGCGCCACGCCAAATAATAATAATAGCCGTCCTCCACCCGCACAGGTTATGCCTTTGGGTACACTCTACGAGTGTATTATTATTATTATTGGTATGCAGTTATATAATTTTGAACTTAAAAAAATTAAACTTCTTTGACCTACAGTTTTTTCACATTTGTGAATTTTAACATTTAGTTTTTTATTTCTGGTGTAGTGATCATGTTCAACAGGTTAGAGTTGAATTTTCTTTTTGTGGATATCAATACAGATTTTGAGGCAATATTGCTGACGGATATCAAAAATTTTGCTTTCTTTGTATAAGTGGTCACTTGATGAACTTTTTTTTTGTACATTATTCTCAGTATCCATTTTTCGTGCACATTCACCTTATTCAAATAAGTGTCCGTCACACCACCCCACCCTACGATTCCGTAGGTGAGTTGCGATTGAATGAGGGCATAGAATCTTTCTACCGTTTCTTTTAGGGACATCCATGTGTTTGATCTGTAAAATACTGCGGTGTCGTCTGCAAAGCTGAGGGTAGTTCCCTTCAGATCCATTGTTAATAAACTGTTCATATACATTGTAAACAGAACAGGTCCAAGAACTGTTTCCTGAGGTACTCCGTCGGTCACTTCCTCTGGCTGGCTTATAACATCGTTGATTTTGATAAGTTGTTTACGATCCGATAGGTAGTTTTCTAGGAGGTCGTATGTTTTTCCTCTGATACCATATAAATTCAACTTCATTCATTAAAATCATCGATAAGAAGAAGAAACATTGTTGTTTCCAGAATGGATCCCTGCGGAAAACCTGCATTCATTGGTAGAGTATCGGATGATACTCCATCAACCACCAGATTGAGAGATTGGTCTGAGAGAAAGCTAGATAGCAAGGAACACAACTGGGCAGGCAGGCCATAATATGGAAGTTTGGCTAGGAATCCTTGTTGCTGAACGCGATCAAACGCCTTTGAGATATCTATATAGTGTTGATATCTTTCTCCATGACCTTCGAGATAACAGATAGTGCGATAGGTCGGTAGTTGCTGCATATGGCCTTTTTCCCTTTTTTGGGGACTCTTGAAATTTTCCAGTTGGATGAAAATACCTCCAAATTAAAAAAGAGGTTGGATAACTTGCAAAGAACTGGTTTTAGTTCGGGAACAGATTTTTTAAAAACCATCGGCGGATTTCCGCCAGATCAACTAGCTTTGTTGGTGTCAACACCCAGCAAAATGCTGAGCGTTCGTTGCAAGTGTCCCATCTTCCTAGGTTAGAGGAGGAAATGAAGCTGTAAATGAATTCTTTTCCAATAGCTTTGGTAACTGACCAAAAAGAAAGGGACCCGTTAGGACACTCAACGAGCTTCGATCATGTCTTGGCGTTGTAGCCTCTTTGGAAGATTCGATTGTCTCCTTGCAGATCCCACACAGCACAGGACATCCAATGGATGTTTGTATCTCTTTTGAGAAGAACAACTTTGTTGGCGGAACGCGCGTCGAATGAAAGTGACGTAATTTTGGTGTTTTGGGTAGCTTCTATTTATTGAAAATTTGTAAGCAATGAATAATATCATTCAGGAACAGTTCTAGTGAATACTTAGACTCACCTAGTACATCTCAATCGATAGAAAGGAGTAACTCTGTCTCATTTATCTCCATATCATGACTACGTTCATATCTGAATAACTGAATATACTGCTGCCACTCTGATATACCTACCAAGGTTTACGACGTCTAGACGCAATCAAAAAAAGGCCGATCACAGTGTTGTTTTTCTGGAAAATCAAATAAGAGTTTCTCTGTATAGGTACAGACACCGGATCCATATCTATTCCAGAATAAGAATATGTTCCTAAACAACATACAAATATTGATAAACTTCCAACTCCGAAAACTTATTTATTTGGTGGACAAGTTCATAAACTATGAATTACCCAATGGGATGAATTTAGGTCAATACTAGTTATTGTATCAACTACTGTATTAATGAAGGCGATTAATGTTCGAGATCATCAATTTTAATATACGAGGTGGTAACAATATTTTTTCGTCGATCTCACCCCTATCGAAATAAGAGAATTCTTGATTGGAATATATTCAATCAACGTTTAATCCAGGACGATTCGGTTTCGAGACGAGAATCGATTGTAGCACCACCAAACTTGGTATGCTAGTAGTTGGAACCATGGCAAACACGAAAAAAAATTGTTTACACATACACAAACATATATATATATATATATTTTTTTTAAATAAATGAATAGATTTTTGATGTAATCTTGGAAAGTATATGATTTATCGAAAAAACAACTCAACAAGGTGAAAGACAATTCAATTCTCTACTGAAATTATTCCTAGTAATTTCTTATAAAATGCGCTCGTTTTCTCAGAAAAAGTGATTGAACGCCGACATCAATTATCAGGTACACCCTTATCCGCCGCTAAAAAATCATTAATAATTTTGTTAATATGGAATTATTATAGGGAAGCAGCAACACATACCCTCTTTGGACTACATACAACAATTTTAAAGTAGTGTGACAGGTCACACTTACTCCTGCCTCATAAAATCGGCATTCTCTTCACTAAATGTTGAAAATGATCGCTTATTCATATCCTGCATGTACAGAGTTGTCCAACGAAAAGTATGCGCCTAGCTTTTCTCCTTTATTTGGAATTCATAGCAAATATACTCGGACACGTGCAGTGTGCCTTTGAGGGGGACACATTTTATATATATATTGCAACTTGTGTCTTCAACCCCCTAGCGAGGGGGTGTTACAATCCTAAAATTTTAAATGGAACGTGGGGTCGAGTGATATATCATTTGAACGGGCATAAAATTATCTTTCCAATGATACCCTATTTGTTGAAATTTATTGAAACAGTTAATGCGAAAACGGCTTTAAAAACATTAACCCGATAATTTTGGTATTAATGAAAAATACAAATCAGTTTTCAATTCCCGTAAAAGCATGAAAATGAACGATGAGTCACTATCTATCTACCAATGAACTAAAAAATTTAATAGGCTTGTTCGCGTTCGACGCGTTCACAAAATAAACTGTCCGAAACCGTCACAAGCATGCGTAGTCCCACAGAACTCAAAGAATGCGTACACTTCTGTGAAACTGCGCATGCATCCGATGGTTTCAGAGGGTGAGTTCGACTTGCCAACACTATTCGATCTTTTTACTCTAAATGTTGTTCAATCGTTCGGGTACAGCCACAAAAACATTAGTTTGACACTCTACCGAACGATTGAAGAACATTTAGAGTAAAAAGATCGAATAGTGTTGGCCAGTTGAACTCACCCAGACTGTTTGTTTTATGAACGCGAACAAACCTAAAGACAACCAACGAAAGACGCGCACTGTGAATGGTCACTGAAATAGCGGGAAGTTTGAAATACCAAGACAGCTGCTCTGCGCAGTTTACTCCAAATAGTACTTTTAAAAATGGTTTTGATTTCATTCATGGAATAGTGTTAATAAATACAACTCGTGTACCGATGATTATCATAAATTCCATCTTTTTTTCGAAACAAATTATGCTGCTTTAGGAAACCACCAAGCAACATAATTAGTTTCTCAAAGTCGAAAGAATTTTTATTTCGATAATCACCAATACACTTGTTGTATTACCTACGAAACTCATTAATTTTCGATAGGTTGAGAGATAATTCAATTCTCCACAAGAAAGATTTTCAGTAACGTGGTTTAACGCCGACGTCACATTTCATGCTCGCGCTAACCCGCCACTGATGCAAGTTCAGACAGGGCCGAAAATTAGATTTGTCATAACTTTGCTAAAAATTATAGTAGAAGGAAAAGAAAAAGTGCATATCGTTCCTGAAGACTTCTACTGCCTCATGCAAATATAACATGTGAATATCTGAGTACCTAAAATGTGTTTAGTCCCACTTCACGTAAACCTTCTACGATATTTACGGAGGATCCGAAAGTCATGGATATTTTAGTTGATATGAAATAATTATACTGGAGCAGGAATTAGTACCCTCTTTGGACCATATGCAAAGATACAAGTCTACTGAGACAAATCTGACTTATACATGTCAAAGAAAAAAATGGGTTTTACTCCTGCCTCAGTTTTCAACTCACCCATAATCCCGGCAATTTCTTCAGTAAATGTTGAAAATAATCGCTCATACACATCCTACATGAAAAATAAAGTATCTGATTTCAAGTTTTGCACTTCACGATAGTGTTATTAAATATATATACAGTGCCTTCATTTCAAAACTTCCCACCCCTATTACGTCTTGTTGCAGGGAGAATTTGTCGTAGACAAAAAACACGTCAATGTAGATATCGAGGGGGAAGTTTAAAACCAATGCCAGTGGTATATTAGGTTTCACCCCCTCACCCCTAGCTACCCCCACTTAATAATTTTAAATGGCACCCCCACACTTGTAATACATCATTTTAAAGATCTTAAAAATCCTCACTCAACCCCGTTTAGAAAACTGAAATTGGTTGATCCGTTCTCGTAAAAAGGGCAAAAAGAAAATTAATTATTATAACAAATAAAATAATAGCTATTGCAATTAAATAAATGTACTTTACTTTATTAGGTGTTCAAAATGTTCACCATTGTTAGCTAAGCAAAAGTACAATCGATTCTCGAATTCCTGTCGGACTTTTGTAAATGTTTCCTTATTAATTTGTCTGCATGTGTCAGTAATCCTGTGTCTTAGATCCTGAATGTCCTGCGGGGGAGTTTTGTATACCATTGTCTTCAAATAACCCCAGAGAAAGAAATCCAATGGAGTTAAATCCGGAGATCTTGCCGGCCATTCCAGAGCGCCTCTTCTGCCAATCCATTTGTCAGGATACCGTTGATCGAGCCACTGTCGGACATGCAATGCGTAGTGTGGCGGTGCGCCGTCCTGTTGAAAATGTAAATGTTGTTCATCCAAGAGCGGGTTGTCGTCTTCGTCAATTTGGCTTTCTAAGGACTGTGTTATCAGTGGATCGATTACATTTTCCAATAAGTTTAAATACAATTGACCAGTTAAATTTTCTTCAATAAAAATAGGGCCAATTATTTCGTTTCCCAGAATTCCAGCCCAGACGTTAAGTTTTTGTGGATATTGCGTATGATCCTCTCGAAACAAGTGTGGATTTTCATTATCCCAGTATCTACAGTTATGCTTATTTACAAAGCCATTAAGAAAAAAAGTTGATTCATCACTGAAGCAAATATTTTGTAGTAAATTCGGGTCATTTTGAATTCTCGCAGTCATTATTTCACAAAATTCAATTCTCCTATCATAGTCATCCTCACTGAGTTGCTGAAGAATACTCATTTTGTAAGGAAAGAACTTGTTTAGTTTTAAAACTTTGTGTATAGAACCAACTGAAATATTTACTACCTTAGCGACTTTCGAAATTGAAGTAGTAGGCTCAATGGCAAATTGGCCTAAAATCTCAATCTGTGCGGCTTCAGTAAGAACTCTCGGCTGCTTTACTGCTTTGTTGCACACAGAACCGGTCTCTTCAAATTTTTGAACAAGGTCTAGAACATATCGGTGACTCACATTTTGGCCTGCATGCCTTTCATTAAAAACCCGGGCTGTCCTACGAGCACACCTATTTTCAGCACCATAAATAAAAATAATTTCAGTTCTTTCTTGTAAAGTGTACACCATTACGATTTGTATTACTGTCAGTGCAACTGACACCACTTGACAAACAGTTTAAAATCAGGAATCACTAATTCTGATAAATGTTTTCACCATTTAATTTTAACTGACCCCAAGAAGAAACTGTGAGACCTTATCTCACTTTTAGCTAAACCAAAAAACTCTGTGTAAAAAATGAACAAACATACCGTTATTGAGTCAGTGGTAGCGGTTCCATAAATTCATTAATTTGTTTTGCATTTTGTTATAATTTATTTTCTTTTTGCCCTATTTTACGAGAACGGATCAACCAATTTCAGTTTTCTAAACGGGGTTGAGTGAGGATTTTTAAGATCTTTAAAATGATGTATTACAAGTGTGGGAGTGCCATTTAAAATTATTAAGTGGGGGTAGCTAGGGGTGAGGGGGTGACACCTAATATACCACTGGCACTGGTTTTAAACTTCCCCCTCGATATCTAAATTGACGTGTTTTTTCCCCACAGGAAATTTTCCCTGCTAAAAGAAATAATAGGGGTGGGAAGTTTTGAAATGAAGGCACTGTATATATATGCAGTATATGAATAGCGGTTATTTTCAACATTTAGTGAAGAGAATGCCGATTTTATGGGTAAGTTGAAAATGAGGCAGGAGTAAAAGAAAGTTTTTTTTGGCATGTATAAGTGGGACCTGTCACACTTCTTTAAAATTATTGCATATAGTCCAAAGAGGGTATGGGTTGCTGCTTCAGTATAATAATTCTATATTTACTAAATTATTCATGATACTAGCAAATTATATTTGCATTTCCTTTTCCTTCTCCGATCATTTTTAGCAGAGTTATGATCAATCAAATATTCGGCTCCACCAGAACTTTCAGCGGCGGGTAAGGGTGAACCTGAAATTTGATGTCGGCGTTCAATCACGTTTTCTGAGAAAATAAGAAATCACTAGGAATAATTTTTGTGGAAAATTGAATTGTTTTTCACCCTGTTGAGTTGTTTTTCCGATGAATCATATACTTTCAAAGATTAAACGAAAAAAAAAGTATGTTCCACCCCTGGAATTTTGGTAAACAATTTATTTTCGTATTTATCATGGTTTCAACTACCAGCATACCAAGTTTGGTGGTGCTACAATCGATTCTTGTCTCAAAACCCAATCGTACTGGATTATCATAGAACTTTTCATTAGTAATTAACGGTGAAGAAAAATCCAATCCAACTTTTTTTCCATTCTTATTGCTATAACCGCTTCTCCGACGAACAATAGCAGTACCTACTCGTCAATTGAATGAAGGACCCATTAAAACTACTACTACTACCGGTAAGGGCCCTCATAGTCCATTATGATACATACCCATGGGAGGATATTGGACGTTTGTTTTCTGTTCCAATGCATTTTTATCCTTTCTCTCAGAACAATGAAACTGAATAAATTTCGAGAGAAGCGTTTTATTCCAATATGGCAAAGAGATCTTGAGAGCTATTGATCGTTCTGGATGTGACGATGTGAGAAGGGCTTTTTGACGCTATAGAATGGATAAGGCTGGTATTTTACAATTTCATTGTTTCAAACTGTTTTGAAATGTGATGGTCCCTAGGCCAGGACTTAAAAAATTAATTATTAAGTACCTTTATCGTATCATTTAACATAGAATTTAAATCTTAATTGCAAATTATTAACATCATAACAACACATAATACATCAGTTACAATATAATACGTAGGTTAATTCATGATAGCCTAGATACCAAATGGCACGCTAAAATGACAATAACGTGACATAACCAAAGTTGTTGATTTTATTTTCACATCATCGTTGTCAATGATACGATAAAGCTTGGAATGTATCTTGATTATTATGCAATTTAAATAAATCTCGGAAGTTAAGTCGATTATTATAAATAGCATATAATCCAGTAACGACAGACAAACTCAAGCAAAAAGTGAAGAATGCTTTGTAGCACTCTGACACTATGCACATGACGTCTCGACATCATGTATTATTAGAAAAAAAATTTATAGTTTTTTTAACTGAAAATTTTTTTAAGTAATGGCATGAGCGTCTGAACAAACGAATCGATTGAGAATTTGACGCAATAGTAGAAATGGGTTATAATAACAAAACGAATTGAAGATCCGAATCCGAGTGATTTAACGACAATTCAATGCACAACCTGAAAGTTCCATAAGCCACAGCTTCTTAGTAACTATGATTTCTTCCAGCGTCTAAACGGAAGCTAATTTCTTAAACTCTAAAAATCCGTAAAAATGGTGAAATATATGGGATCATCAAATAATGCTAATAAACAAATTTTATCCCTTTCCTCCTGAAAGTCACGCTGGACATTGAACTACATTTTATAAATATTGTGAAAAAACTCTAACTAAAAAGAAAAAATCTGAAAGCGAAAACTCGTATTTTCATTGGATATAAGTAGTTGATTTTTTAATTTTTGTCTAGTTTTCATTGAAAATTCATTGAATAAATTAGATATGGAAAATGTTATCAAAAAATATTACTCACAGGAATCGTTCATTTAATTGAAGCAAATACATACATTTTGGTCGACGAAAATCTTTTTCGCATTGCCAAGGTCATCAGGGAGATTGATAGAATTGTAAAGCAGAATCAATTGTACACATCAAGAATGGAAATGATGGAAGTATTTATTCTGCGGTAATACTTTGAAAGTTATTTTTTGACATAGACCTGTCATGGCTATTGAATTTTTATTTTTGTTCGAAAATATGCATAATATATTCATAAAATCTGTTGTGCAATCATCTGCGGCTGAAAGACAAACTTTAGTCGCTATTCTCCATCGTTCAAGATAACTCTTGGGAGGTATTCATGTTGAAAAGGGGAACATACTTACTGCATGAAAATTGAGAAATATCTAACAGAAAACAACTACTTTCCCGGCTAAAGCCACGCTGGACATTGATCTACATCTGATAGAAATTGTGAAAAGTCTCCAACTAAAAAGAAAGAATCTGAAATTGAAAATTCGCATTTTTATTCAGATAGTTGATTTATTAAATTTTCTCTAGTTTTTATTGAAAATTCATTTAATAAATTAGATAGGGAGAACGTTATTTAAAAATATCACTTACAGAAATCGTTCATTTCATTGTAAGGTTCGATTCTCTCGCATTTAATCCCCCATAACATTTTGATCGACGAAAATCCATTTAAGCTCATCAGGAAGATTGATAGAATTGGAAAGCAGGCTCTTCAGAAGCGATTATACACATCAAGGATGGAAATGATGGAAATATTTCTTCTGCGTTAACACTTTGAAAGTTATTTTTTGACATAGACCTGTCATAGGCATTGCATTTTGATTTTTGTTCGAAAATATGAATGTGATGTATACTTTCAAAATGTTAATCAGGAGTCAGTTACATTTACAACAAGAATCATTTCTGTTGCAATAAGTTAAACCTCAAACGCTATTTCTACTACACAATTCGCCCATATGAATTATCAGCCTTAGGATATGCTTCTAATGCCTTCTTTCCAGTCATCTAGTCGTTGTTTGATCCCAAACTCGGCAACTGCGCCTCTTGGAATCGTTAATGTGTAGTTTGTTGACGATAATAAAAGCGGTGCCAATCATCAAGTCCTAAGTTTAGCGCGGCTCAATTCAGGATTGAACCAGAGTTTGCCGCGGAGACCTTAATTGAAATCATCGATCTCTGAACATGAAATTTAAATACGGAGTGGGTGGCAGAAAATTTGATGACTTGGATCGCATAATAATAATAAAAATAATAGTAATCTTTATTAATCTATACAATCAAGCAAACATCCTGATTGCCCAAGCTTTCACTAAATGTTCGCAAATGTCCAAACTTCCATTCAATACGCATAATTACTGTCGACGTCACATCTGTCATTTTGTTGAGAAATGTCATAGCACTGAATCCAAACAAAAAGATCGTATATGGCGTTTTGCATTGGTATTATTTTGGAGTTGTGTTTTTTTTCTATTCCCTTCAGTTTTTGATACCCTGATGGTCTGGACATTATTCTTTTCATCTCTAGCAGTGGATTGTGCACAAAGGGAATTATATATTGGTCGAATACAGGTACATATCAATTATTATGCGGAATATTGACTCAAATTTACCTTAGAAAATACTGGACACGACTGGAATGTATACCACAAGCTTTTACAAAGTCCTAATGATACGAAAGTATCCGTAGTAAATGAAATATATTATTAAAATCACCAAAACTAACTCGGAACAGTGCAAAAGTACATAAGAAACAAATTTGTTTGGATTCAGTTTCTGACGTCACAATAATGCAGCGTATTAGGAAACGCTATTGTCGCTAAAAAGGGTTTGAAACCCGCTACTCACGGAACTGCACGAGCACAGACGTGAGAAAGACGAGAGAGACAGGGACAAATACAGGCGACCTGTAAACCAGAGTACCACGTTTCAGTTAATGGAAGATATTCTAGCTCTTTGATTGGTTGTGACCAAACACAGGTGCACTTTGATATCCAGACTAAAACGTGGTGCACTTTGTCGCCCGGAAATTTATTCGAAAAAATTCCCTGTGGTGAAGAGGCAAGCTAGGTTAGCCTAAACCTAACCTGAGCAAGCTAACCTAACTTGCGAGTCGAAAATGCGTGAATTGGTTTTTCGCTTGCGATTTACACACAAACCTGCTCACTAATTGACGCATTTTCGACTCGCAAGCTAGGTTAGCTTGCTCAGGTTAGGTTTGTGTGTCAATTGCGAGCAAAAAACTAATTCACGCTAGTGCAAAATGCACCAAGTTTCAGTCTGGATGGGCAAAATGCACCTGTGTTTGATCACAACCAATCAGAGAGCCAGAATATCTGCCGCTGACTGAAACGTGGTACGTACTGCGAATTCTACAACTACTGCACTACACACGGTCTGTCTGTCAACATAAATAAATCACAAATCATAACATTTCTACCAAAAAACTTAAAAAACGACTTCAGCTACCTAATCAAACTTAACCATCAATCCATGAATCAAACCACTGCTAGTAAATTTTTAGGACTAGTCATTGACAGCAAATTAACCTGGGAAAATCACGTTGACCATGTATCGGCCAAACTAAGAAGCATATGCTTTTTAATAAGACAAGAATACGGTAAATTTTGATGTCCTAAAAATGACCTATTTTGGCCTCACCGAGTCGGTTATATCATATGGACTTATCTTCTGGGGATGCTCAGCTCACATCCAACGCGCTTTTTCTTCACAGAAAAAAATAATTAGATATATGGCAGGAATTTCCCAGTCAACAAGCTGCAAAAACTATTTTATTAAATATAATATACTTACACTACCATCCTTATACATTTATCAGCTAATTATCTATACTAAAAAGCAAAACTATCTCTCAACAAACAATTTTCATAACTACAATACAAGAAACGGATTTGCACTCCATCAAACATTCTCAAGACTATCAGTTGGTCAGAACTCCCATTTATACAAGGGAATTGATTGCTTCAACAGATACACAAAGATATGTGGAAACGATCAAAATCAAACTACATTTAAAAACAAACTTTATGCATATTTGTCTTCGAAAGCGTAATTATACTACTCATATGATGAATTTTTCAAAAACAGTGAATGACTCGTGTTGGTATCCCAATATAAAAACCAATATGTACACTTGTTTATATACATTTTTTATATTTTACATTATTTTTTTGTTGCTTTTGACAAGGCTAATAGGTCTTATGTTTACACACTTTTTGTGATGTTACTGTAACGATCTCAGAGCTGAATAAATATTATTATTATTATTATTATTATTATTATTATTATATGCACCCCGGAAGAAGTAAGACGAAGGTGGGAGCTCCGGCGACTGCAACGTCTACTTCACTGAGGGTAGGTACAGCACACGATGACTAATAATATTTTCTTTTTCATGTTTCAGGTTCTTCACATCGGGAATCCAGTCAGGCAAGCTAGGGCCATCAGCCACGGCATAAGGACCTTCAGTCAGTTTCAGGGCAGTTAAATTCAACTCATGTCAGATATAAGCGAGTTCAGGCGCGCTAAGATGCCTAAAAACCCTGGTGTACCGACTTATACCTGTAAATCTGCGGGATAAAACGAGAGACATTCGCCAACTTGATTACGAGAAAACAAATGAATCCGTGGGCTGTTTTTCGAATATCCTGCGACACTTGAGTACACCGCCATCGTCGGTTTTCTTGTGTGGTATTGGATGGATTATATTTTGCTATTACAAACACCTTTATATACTATATTTGCGTTGTGATAAATTAAACAGTTTACTTAACTTATTTCTATAATTTTTTTATGCAGAATGATGGCTATGACGGTCATCTTGAAAGACGTCAAATCTAAATTGTTAGCCAATGAAAAACAAGTACCTATTGTAAGCAATTCTCGCTGCAATATGGACCTGAAAATTTTCCACTTCAATCATGTTTAAATTGTCCAAAATGTTCATAAACGACTTGGAAATGCCGATTGGTTGATAGAAATGGCCAAAAATAATTATAGAAGTATAATATATACTGTAGTGGAATGTGATTTTTTTTATTAGTTTTTAAAATGAGATAAAAGCTGCTTGTTTTGAAAAGATTGTGTACAAAAATAAAATAAAATTTGATGTTGACTATTTCTTTTCAAACAGATTGCCCAGACAGATACTTACACTTTCTCTTTGTAACCTTCTTACCTTTTCATTTCTTTTTCAGTAGCTCAGCTCAGTCTGTGCCCAAGAACATGCAGCTAGATCTCTCTTGCTCAGGTAAGATTCTTGGAAAGGGTTTTTGAATAGGTATTTTTCTCAGATTGTTGGGGTTACTGATCAACTTAATAATGATTACTCACCCTATGTTCTACTCGTAGGTGAACAGTTCACTTGGCTTTACTGATCAACTTAATAATGATTACACAGTTCACTTGGCTTTACTGATCAACATAACAATGATAACTCACCTATGTTCTACTCGTAGGTGAACTATTCACTTAGGGTTACTGATCAACATAATAATAATAAGTTCTACTCGTAGGTGAACTGTTCACTTAGGGTTACTGATCAATATAATAATGATAAGTTCTACTCGTAGGTGAACTGTTCACTTAGGGTTACTGATCAACATAATAATAATAACTCACCTATGTTCTACTCGTAAGTGAACTGTTCACTTTGGGTTACTGATCAACATAATAATGATAACTCACCTATGTTCTACTCGTAGGTGAACTGTTCACTTAGCGTTACTGATCAATATAATAATGATAAGTTCTACTCGTAGGTGAACTGTTCACTTAGGGTTACTAATCAACATAACAATGATAACTCACCTATGTTCTACTCGTAGGTGAACTGTTCACTTAGGGTTACTGATCAACATAATAATGATAACTCACCTATGTTCTACTCGTAGGTGAACTGTTCAGTTAGAGTTACTGATCAACATAACAATGATAACTCACCTATGTTCTACTCGTGGGTGAACTGTTCACTTAGGGTTACTGATCAACATAATAATGATAACTCACCTATGTTCTACTCGTAGGTGAACTGTTCAGTTAGAGTTACTGATCAACATAACAATGATAACTCACCTATGTTCTACTCGTAGGTGAACTATTCACTTAGGGTTACTGATCAACATAATAATAATAAGTTCTACTCGTAGGTGAACTGTTCACTTAGGGTTACTGATCAATATAATAATGATAAGTTCTACTCGTAGGTGAACTGTTCACTTAGGGTTACTGATCAACATAATAATAATAACTCACCTATGTTCTACTCGTAAGTGAACTGTTCACTTTGGGTTACTGATCAACATAATAATGATAACTCACCTATGTTCTACTCGTAGGTGAACTGTTCACTTAGCGTTACTGATCAATATAATAATGATAAGTTCTACTCGTAGGTGAACTGTTCACTTAGGGTTACTAATCAACATAACAATGATAACTCACCTATGTTCTACTCGTAGGTGAACTGTTCACTTAGGGTTACTGATCAACATAATAATGATAACTCACCTATGTTCTACTCGTAGGTGAACTGTTCAGTTAGAGTTACTGATCAACATAACAATGATAACTCACCTATGTTCTACTCGTGGGTGAACTGTTCACTTTGGGTTACTGATCAACATAATAATGATAACTCACCTATGTTCTACTCGTAGGTGAACTGTTCACTTAGCGTTACTGATCAATATAATAATGATAAGTTCTACTCGTAGGTGAACTGTTCACTTAGGGTAACTGATCAACATAATAACGATAACTCACCTATGTTCTACTCGTAGGTGAACTGTTCACTTAGGGTTACTGATCAATATAATAATGATAAGTTCTACTCGTAGGTGAACTGTTCAGTTAGAGTTACTGATCAACATAACAATGATAACTCACCTATGTTCTACTCATAGGCGAACAGTTCAACAGTGAGTTAGATAATGAATGGTTAGTGAAGTATTTAATAACGGGTAGTATTCTAAAAAATGGGTTAATAATGGTAAGTAATAATTTCCAGCAACACAATTTATTTAGTGGTTATCAACTTGTTTACTTGTCCCATACAGTATTCAAGTTTTTACTTGTGAGTATTAAAGTTTCGCTAAGGGTTAGTCACCTTTTTTCTACGTGTGCTTGTCAGCTTTTCACCAGCCAACCAATCAATTGTTGGAAGTTTGTTGGGTCTCGTTGAGGTCATTTCAATGAAATCATTATTATTGTTATGACATGAATAGGCAGATGAATACAAAATATCATCAGGAGAGTAGGATCAGCCTTCTCACGTCATTGATAGAGCACCCTGTAACTCTTTGAAGTATGAAGAACACTCATTCAAAACATTCCAGTTTCACGATAACTGATCACTCATTATGATAAACATCAACTGGATGTTTTTAATTTCAAAAGTTTCCTTATTCTGGAAAATTTCCTGGAATCGACTGCACTGTCTGGCTGCATTTCCCACGTGGTGCTTTCCCCTCTTTCGCAAATCGTCGCAAATTCGCGCGCTTCCAAACGCCATTGTATCGTGATTCCTGTTGAATATTGTGTCGAAGGACAAATTCCTCTGGAAAGTTTTGTTTTATCGTGCTCTGTTCAAGTTTTTGTTCATCGCCAGTGGGACCAATCGATTTCTTTGCCGAAGCGACAGGATAGGATAGACGCATGGCGATCTCAAGGTAGGTTAGTTCATGTTAGTCACGTTGTGGGTTTGTTTTCCTTATGAGTGACTAATCTACGAACAAGAAATGATGTTCTGTATTGAACTAGTAAGGATTCTATGCAGCGGCGGGTGTGAGCCGAAACAGTGGGGGGGGGGGGGGCCTCAAAGAGTATATTCAAATACGACTGTTCGTTGTGGAGTGCTATTGTTACGGAAAATTTGGAAGAAAAAGTGGGAGATGTTTTTGTAACCTAACCTCACAAAAATCTAGATCAACGAAAACATTTCGCAATATTTTTACAAAAGTGACTTAATTCAAAAAATAACTCTTTCAAGCAATCGCGATTTTCTTTATTGAACTAACGAGGACTGGAGGCATTTGGGCACCAAAGGATATGTGGCCCCCAGACCAAAAAATTATTTTCGAATTGAAATGAAAATTTTTTTCAGTCAAGTTTTTCAATAATATAAAATCCTCATCCTTACTGGCAATCTTTATCTATTGTGGAAACACATGGACAGGCAAAGGGCTAGAGTGGACAAATAAAGATAATTTTTTTTTTAATATCTAGGAACAATATAATCATGTTTGCACAAAGTATTGTAGCTTGAAGTGGTTTACTAGTGTTAACTCGTCAGAATTTGAAACTTTTTTTTTGTGGCCCCTGATGCCCTCCCCTAAATCCTGCCCAGAGTTAGATTATGATACGAGTTGTACATATCACCATAATACACAGATGCACGGGTATTTTTCATTTTATGAACACTATTTATTACTTCATTAATTTTTTTGGAGTTTTCATATTTATTTAATGGATAATGCTTTTTTCTCCACGACCATCACAGAACTTGGCAATTTAGAAATCAAATCTGAAAACAAAATAATAACATTCTCTCTCTTGAAATTCAAGAAATATTCTAGACAACTCTGTACTCTTCACAATTCAAATGAATTTGATTATCTCGCCAGAGATAGAAAATATTTCCACACTGGTATAGTAATAATAACGTTATCCTTGACTGTCATCAAAGATCGTATAAGGAGGCAGATTTTAAGTAACTATTTCTTCATTATCAATAATTAATCGAGTTATTCAGAACTGTGATGTAAAAATATGCCACTTTGGAAGGAAACAACACATGATATAAAATTATAATTGAGTTTTTATTCTCTCGAATCATGATGCAGTGTAGTTCGCGAGAAAGAGAAGGACTACTTGTCACCTAATTTGGTAATTCTGGTGAACCAGAAAGGTTGCTCTTCCAAAATATCATCAATCGTTTCACCGTTAGCGGTCTCATCGAGATTGACCAGTCGAGCTCAGTCCTCACATCCATAAGCCGTCACTTTGGAGACATGCCGCATAACTGCTTCCCAGGGCTTGTTTTTCTAAGATAGGATAGGAGAGCCGCTCGAGGGTGCCAAAGTTGAATAATTCAAAATGCCTTGTTATGGTATTTTTCGAGAAAAATCATGATTTATTTGATTGTGATGCGATTAAATGAAAAAATATCATTAAATCATAAATAAATAGTCAGTTATATTCCATGTACCCTTAGGAATATTATTGATCATTTAATCGCATCACAATCAAATAAATCATTATTTTTTCGAAAAATACCATAACAAGTCGTTTTCTGCGATTAATTTCAAATTGTCCCAGAAATCAGCTTCAAAAAATATTGCTGTATCATCTGCATAGCTTAGTATATTGCCAGATATTTCGATATCAAATAAATCATTGATATAAATAATAAATAAAATGGGACCTAATACCGTACCCTGCGGAACCCCATATTTTATTGTTCTGATGCTACTGGTAATATCTCCTATTTTCATTAATAATTCCCGATTTGATAGGTAACTTTTAATAAGATCATAGCATTGTTTTCATACACTGCAACTTGGATTTGAATATACAGTAGATATATATGGCATGTTTGGTGAAAGTTATTGGTATTTTCCCATAGCATTTGATAATTAACTTGTCTGCATGCTGCCTCATTTGAATAGAATGTCCTACATCCGTTTATCCCAATAGTAAACACGAACATGTTTTTCAGACACCCGGTATAAAATATTCAAAATTACCGGAATTGATTTATATTTTCTGGATGATGGTAAAATAGGAGTAGTACTGCATTTGTGATGGATGAGAAGTAATTTGAATTGCCATCGGCCCTTCTCCCGTTTTTTACTGATGTTCATTAAAATATGTGAAACACGCATCAAGCCAACAAACAAGTGGCACATGTTTCCTAACCTAAATAAGTGCAGTAACATAACACAGATGTGGGAATATGGCATTAAGAATTTCTTAAGAAGTTGATCTTTACGCAAAAAATCTGAGCGCTGACACATTGACTACAACATCTGCCGGATACCACATTTCAAACGATTCACGTTGAATAATTTAACGTATTTGATCGAGTTAGAGTGCCCATCGGCAATAATTTTACGGATAGATTCTCTCTCCAAACTTTCTGTATGGCTTCATTGGACCTAGTCTGCCACCGTTTTCATCTGACTTTTCTTGTTTCGGGGGCGTTTTTCCAAAAAAAAATCCGAAACACGTCGTTCAATGAACATGGGTCATTGGGGGTATCTGTCCCCTCGAACATGTCGGAAAAACGACCACGGGAAAATTTATTAAGAACCAGCTGATTTTCTCAGAATCCATTCATTGAGAACTATAAAACCAACTTTTCGTATTGTCTGACACAGATCAGGGGGCGTTTTTCTAGTCGACGCGTCAAAGTGGTAGATTTCACGACCACAAAAAATTTATAGATATACGTTAGAAATGGCAATATTATATGTAGAAAGGCAGTACTTAAAATGTGGCATAAGTGTCTGACACGTATATTCGGATGTAACTAGAGTGTGACGAAAAAATACAATTGTTAAAAAAAATGGTTCAAATTGTTTTTTTCTGTTAACCAGCTGTCGTCCTCTTACGAACGGCAGCCATCAAAAGTCGAAACTTGTGCGAGCCAAGGATTAACGAGGTCTTACCTTTTAACGTGCGATTCCTAGCACTTTCTCGGGCCATCAGATAAAAATCTGTCGTCGCTAAGGATTCGAACCTAGCCGACCAGCAGTCAATGGTTTCGAACGCGAAAGTCTCAACCACTGAGCTACATGGCCCTCTTTCAGTATCACAGTAAAATACATGTTCCAGTTTGTATTGATTATTAATTTTAAAAGTTCCTATGAACATATGTTCGGAGTTGCTTCGTTTCTGAGATACAAGGCGTTGAAGTTTACAAAAAAAAATGGTATTTAAATAATATCATGAATATTCTCGAACCGATTTGGTTGAAATTTGGTATAGCTATTTGAACTAATAAGGCGCTTATTTAGCCCTAACTAGATTGAAATTATTGTGGCCAGTGGCGTCCCAGCCAACAATATTGTGAAAAAAAGTACGCCACTGACTTTTTTTGAAGGGTTTCATTTTTTTTAGATTAGGCTACTGAAAATAAATTTTTTTTGGTCTCTTCATATCCAGCTTGGTTTTCGAGGAAAAAAATGAATGTCCCTCTATTGCAAATCATGAATACCTGCTGTGGAGTCCAGCTGACAGTGATATTAGTGTTTTTCCTACATATTAGTTCAATAACTCTGCCAAACTTCTACCAAGTCGGTTATAACATATCTAATATTTATGTGATTCAAGTTTTCTGTTTTTGAATCATTTTTTTGTGATGAAAAGAACATAACATAACATAATAATAAATTAACAATTTCATTCAGCCAGTTTTTTTTATTCCATTTCAAAAATTTGGTATTGGTACGGGAATCTGTTTGGTAGCAAAAAAAAACCTACTATCATTGTCAGCTAGTCTCCAAAGCAGGTGTTATACAATGAATGGCTTTCATTTCTTTTTCTCGAAAACCAAACTGGATACGAAGAAAACACAGGAGACCAAATTGGTCTTATTTTCAGTAGCCTAATTGATCTAAAAAGAAAAATGAAACCCACACAACAAAGTCAGTGGCCAAATTGGTCTTATTTTCAGTAGCCTAATTGATCTAAAAAGAAAAATGAAACCCACACAACAAAGTCAGTGGCGTACTTTTTTCACAATATTGTTGGCTGTTGTGCCCACTGAGACGCCACTGGTCCTAATAATTTCAATCTAGTTGGGGTTAAATAATTTTTTAGCATAGCAAGATCTCATTTTTCAAACTCTTCTACTAAATCATTATGAATATCTAAACATTTCTGATGTCTTTCATCGGGGTTTTTATCAACTTTGGACGTTTGAGCAAATTTTGTTTTATTGATTCATCTGGTAGAGAAAACGTTTCATGTCTCTAATGATATCAGTATCTTGAAAATGAATCACACAAACTACTAACTTATGAGAAGGGCTCCAATTCTTACGTGGTATCGCAGAAATTAATTTCTTGGGAATCGGAAAAGTTTAACACTATATTTTTGATGCACTTCGAACACACTGTCACTAATAAATCGAACACTTGATTTTTACTAACAATTCGTACACCATTTTACATGAATCTTACGTTAAATTAACGGATCTGAACAGAATTATTTTACCATAAATTATCTACCAAACTTATTAAACTTATGTAAACAACAGATCATCGAATATGCAGGGCCGCCATCGATAGATGTATTGACAATGTTGCCGAATTTCTTCACTACGGCTCGGGAAATTAAGTAGGCTGTGGTTTTGTCTATTTTCCACTGACTTTTATTCGTTGCGACCGGTTTCGGCTTATCAAACCATCATCAAGTAAGCTATAACGTCGAACAAACACTAATTGCTATTACGTAACAAAATATCGATTTTCATTCATTTGACATTAATGTATTTCTAATACCTGGAAAATGTTATGTTTACACTACATCGGAAATGCATTAATTCGTACTCTGTGCTCATTTCAATTCCATTTGTTGAATTATTCTGGATATATCATATGTCGATGTGAGATTTTCGAATGAATTCCTCAATTAACAGTTCCATGCGGATATAATCGATATACCCTTTAGTAATTAATTCCTCTTCTAACATCAATATAATCGAAAACAGCAGCCTAAAGTGATGTAGTTCATTCTGAAATCGGTTTATTAGGTACCTATCCATATCAATAGGTATAAACCACGAATTCTCCTACAGAGTATAATAATCAAGTTGCTTTTCCAATATCGTCCTATTCATACAAGGAACAATTTATCTGGGCTATAGACAGAAATCTACGCGAGCAACAAGGAACGCAATGATATGATAATATCACATAAACAAGAGAGACGCACTACTGTGCGCCTCTCCTGTTACCCCACCCGACGCATTAACATACCACGTGGCAATGCGACACACCGCACACAGCTCACGTCGATATTCCTTCCTCGAGCGAGTTGAGGAGAAATTGTAATGCTCTCTCAACATGCCGCAAGCTATTCTTTGTAAAACCACCATACCCAAGATGAAAACTTTCCGATGTATATGGTCCAATGTTCTATACTATGGCAAATTTTTCCAAAAAAAGCAAAAAAATACGAAAAACTCGAAAAAATGAAAAAATGAAAAACTGAAATAATTAATAAATAAAAAATAAAAAATTATAAAATAAAAAATTATAAAATAAAAAAATGAAAATATGAAAAATTGAAAATGAAAATATGAAAAAATGAAAATATGAAAAATTGAAAATGAAAATATGAAAAAATGGAAATATGAAAAAAATTGAAATTTGAATATATGAAAAAAATGAAAATATGAAAAATGAAAATATAAAAATATGAAACAATGAAAAACTGAAAAAATGAAAAACTAAAAAAATTAAAATATGAAATAATGAAAATATGAAAAAATTAAAATATGAAAACTGAAAAAAAATTTAAAAAAAACAGAAAAAGTGAAAAAATAAAAAAAATTAAAAATTTGAAAATGAAAAAATGAAAAATGAAAAATTAAAAGAAAAATGAAAAAAATGAAAAACTGAAATAATGAATTAAAAAATAAAAATTATAAAATTAAAAAATTAAAATATGAAAATGTGAAAAAATTAAATTAAGAAGAAATGAAAAAATGATGGAATGAAAAAATAAAAAAAGGTAAATATGAAAATATGAAAAAATGAAAAAAATTAAAATATGAAAAATGAAAAATTAAAACATGTATTTCTCATTTCTACGCATTTAAAAGAACTTAAATGTTTTTTCATGAATATCCCAAATTTCTCTATCAAAAGCATATCCACCCCCGCCCCTTTGACGAAAATTTATATCGCTTTACCAATAAATTTTCGTTGAATAAATGAACGATTTCTGTGAGTGATATTGTTTAATGACATTCTCCATATCTAATTTATTTAATGAATTTTCGATTAAAACTGAAACTGAAAAATTAACAAAATCAACTATCTGGATAAAAATGCGAATTTTCACTTTCAGATTTTTTCTTTTCAGTTAGAGTCTTTTCACAATATCTATCAGATTTAGTTCAATGTCCAGCGTGGCTTTGGCCAGGGAAGTAGTTGTTTTCTGTTAGATATTACAAATAAATCACATTTTCCACTTCCCAATTTTCATGGAGAATGTTTCCCTTTTCAACATGAATTCCTCCCAAGAGATTAACTTGAACGATGGAAAATAGCTACTAATGTTTGTCTTTCAGCCGCAGATAATTCCACAACAGATTTTATGAATATTCTATTCATATTTGCGAACAAAAATCAAAATGCAATGCCTATGACAGGTCTATGTCAAAAAATAACTTTCAAAGTGCCTGCTTTCCAATTTTACAATTTCCCTGATGAGCTTGGCAAAGCGAAAAAGATTTTTGTCGATCATAATGTATTGGGGATTAAATGCGAGAGAAGCGAACCTTGTTTCGATGAAATGAACGATTTCTGTGAGTGATATTTTTCAATAACATTCTCCCTATCCAATTTATTTAATGAATTTTCATTGAATACTAGAGAAAATTAACAAAAGCAACTATCAGATATAGTTCAATGCCCAACGTGGCTTTAGCCGGGGAAGTAGTTGTTTTCTGTTAGATATTACAAATAAATCACATTCTTCATTTCTCAGTTTTCATGGAGAATGTTCCCCTTTTCAATTTTAATATCTGTTCGTAGGAAAACTCTAGTAAGGCGTTTACCTATAACACTCATTAGAAGATATGCTATTTCAAATGCCATTTTTGTGTTTTATGTGCCGAAATCTCTCACATCTTCCATATTGATATCCGTGATGGTAATGTTAGCATCAGCTGAACGAAACGGTCTCAATACATTGAAATTCGTGAGAGATTTTCACTGGGAGTGTACCGTGGAAATCGATAGTTTATAATTAAGGCGAACTCATTTGATTAACAACATTACGGTGGATTCACTGTCATATAAACAGCAATATGTGTAACAGTGGGGTATATCAAACATGTTCATCTGATTTGGTTTAGCTACAGAATTATATTAACGAATTTGAGTGGTAATTTTCACTAACGCCATTTTCGCAATAACATGCAGCCATTGTTAAATTTTGACACATGTCACTAATTCTCGAATTGAGGGCGTCATAATTGGTGGTTATAACGTACATGATATATAATCCTCTCATGTGATTCTATAATATCCACCGACAGTTGCAGCCTTTTTCGGCTCATCATATGCTAGCGATTATAATATACAGACCAACAGCCATTCCGGACATATCAGAAAATCGCATCGTGAGTACATTTCGAAATACCTCGAACATATCAACAGTAAAACTGCATATAGCTCAAGAGATCCTCGAGAAAGGTGAAAGACAAAACTAATCTGGGACACATTATACTTGAAGTTATTGAAAATATACCTATAAATATGATAAATAACTAATGAGTTTTTTCTACATTCATGCAAAAAGTAAAACTTTATTGAACTATATTTAGTGGAAAAAGAAGTTTTTATTGCACTCATCTGTCATTCAACTTCAACGTGCTGTCATCATGGCAAATATAAATGTTCAAACCCACTACATATTTAGCAGATATGATGTGAGATTGGCAATACGTTTTAACCAGTTACATATTTTATATTATTTTGTATTAATGTTAGCAGCTAGAGTTAAACAAACAATGCCTTCCCGAGAAAAACTCCATAATCAAAACTGATCCGCTTTGTTCTAAACCGTCTACCTGCATAGAGCAAACTATGACCACACCTCGTGATAACATACGCGCTCACGGCTACTATGATTTTGATTTTTATAATGCAGCTGTGGTTATAGAAACGTCAGTCAAAAATTATTTCTGACAATTACAGAATTGAAAGTTTCAAAAATGAGTATTATTAATGGAAAATAGATGATAGTGATCTGTTTCAATGCAAATCGATAATAATAATCAATTATTCAAGTTGCGCTTTTCATTTTCCAACACCTAGTGTCTTACCTTACCAGGTTAAACTTAACGGACTACAGAGACAAGCGTGCCTGGCGATTACTGGGGCCATTCGCTCCACGCCAACGGCAGCAATGGAAGCTTTTCTTGGACTACTACCTCTCCACATAGTTCTGGAGAGAGAGGCAAGATGGGCAACATACAGACTCTACCAAGCGGCCATTAGTCTACCGCAGGCATGTGTCATGAGAGGCAGCAGCATGCTGGAAGGCATAATAGCTCACAACATTCTGGGAATGCCCTCAGACATCATGCCTAAAACCACTAACCTCAACATGTCCTACACCGTGGTCTTCCCTGAAAGAGAAGACTGGGTTCGGAATGAAACTGACCTATGTAGGGCAAATGAAAGGTGGTTCACCGATGGTTCCAAAACTTTGGAAGGTGTCGGAGTCGGAATATATGGTATGAACCCAGTAGTGAAACACTCATTCAGTTTGGGTAAATTAGCTACGATATTCCAGGCAGAGGTATATGCCTTTGAAATGTGTGCAAGGGAGCTGGAAAACCGACACCTCACACGAAAAACAATAAAAATATTTTCAGATAGTCAAGCAGCATTGAAAGCGCTTGAATCCAACTGCTTTAAATCCAGAGCAGTATGGAACTGCAGAGACACCTTGAACCGACTAGCACAAGGCAACAACGTTACCCTAGTTTGGATACCAGGTCACACGGGCCTAGAAGGAAACGAAATAGCGGACGCCCTAGCAAAAGGGGGGGCCGAAACAACGTTCACTGGGCCAGAACCGGTCATCGGGTTAGCATATAGCACTGCCAAGAATGCTACAACCGCCTGGGCAGACAATAAAAGACTTGATTGCTTTTATTGCTTGTACAAGGAAAAAACAGGACTCTGACAAACTTCTAGAACTCAGTAGAGCACATCTCAGAGTTATAGTAGGGTTGCTCACTGGCCACTGCAAACTCAAACACCACATGCATAAAATCGGACTTGCACAAGATGCAGAGTGCCGTCTATGCATGGAGGATGATGAAACGGCTAAACACATCCTGTGTACATGCCCTGCAGCGGCCAGAACCAGATTTTCAATATTTGGCAATACAAAAGTAAGGCCAGAAGATCTGGTAAACTGTTCTCCCAATATGTTACTCAATTTCGTTAAGAGATTGGATATACTGGGAGAAATATAACCATAGGGTGAGCCACAATAGGCCATTGGCCGCAGTGAAGAGCCTGATATGGGCTCACTCACATTCAAACCTAACCTAACCTACCTTAATAAATAATTTTTTGCTTTTTGCATTAACGTAGAAAAAATGTTGTATGTAACTCGTGCAAAAATTCTGTGTTGTCCAACTCGGCCTCGTCGGACAATTTCACGTCGAGTGCAATAAACACTTACTTTTTGCACTTGTTGCATAAATAACTATTTTGAGTTCGTATTTAAGTTTAGGTGTATTTGGTCCAATTGATTTAATATTATCAGGTCATGTGATGGCATAGTCGGTTTCCTAATCGTGTTACAAAAAATCCTCTATTGATTGACCTGAATGAACCGAGCCTCATGACAGTGCATATTCATGAAACTGAGTGCATAATTACGAGATTCGTCTCGATGACGTAATTATTCGCTCTCTGGTCGAAGATGATGCAAAGCAATTATTATTAATTGTGCAGACATCAATTATCTCGATTAGATCTGAGAGTTGCGAGACATACTGACATTAATAAAGCATACAGACTCCTCGGATACTTTCAATCTCTTTACCGGGTGTACAGTAAATAGGTTCAGTGGACTTCAATTACTATTCTTTACACGTCAAATACATTTATCTGGACTGGTATTCCGCTGGCATAATATTCAACTCCAATAGGCAAAATGTTTCCAGGGGGCTTCGAGCTGAGTCAGAAGCAGGAAAAGCAAAAGAAGCATTTCATAAACATGAATATAAAACTACAGATGATGGCGAGAAAGACAAATCAAAATCAGTCCTGATCTCTGTATGGAGATTTGAAAAGTTATGTAGGTCGCTAACTCAAAATTAACATTGCACTGTTCAACGTTAAACTGTCAGCGCCTTCAATACTATGTCATGTTACACATAAAAACTTCGTTTATTTTCATTACACTTATAATGAAACAATACGATTCGAAATTGGCTCTAATAAAATCTACGCTACCACTTCTTTATCAGTGGTCCTTTCCAAACAGCATATACAGAGTGGTCCAACGAAAAGTAAGCTTTTCTCCTTTATTTGGAATTCATAGCAAATATACTCGGACACGTGAAGTGTGCCTTTGAGGGGGACACATTTTAGATATATTTTGCAACTTGTGTCTTCAACCCCCTAGCGAGGGGGTGTTACAACCCTAAAATTTTAAATGGAACGTAGGGTCGAGTGATATATCATGTGAACGGGCATAAAATTATCTTTCCAATGATACCATTTGTTGAAATTTAAGAACATTAACCCGATAATTTTTGTATTAATGAAAAATACAAATCTGTTTTGGTTACTAGGAATCAGAATAACGACAATCATTTCTAAATTACTTTATTTTGCCGAAAGCAACATTTCAATAATTTTTTGTTTTCACAACTAAATTCCCCATTTATCGTTTGCGTGATTTTGTCGAAAACGACTGCAGATAAGTGTAAGAAAAAAACTGCAGATATGTGTGACATTTGTTTTACAGATGAGTGTACATTTTATTTGAATGGAGCTTTGAATAGGCATAATTGCCGTTACTGGGATGACAGTAACCCATATTTATTCCGTGAGGTTCATTCCCAGGCCCCTCAAAAAATAAACGTCTGGTGTGCCATATTAGGAAGTCATATCATAGGACCACTTTTCATACCTGGAAATTTAAATGGTGAAATCTACCTAAACATGCTTGAAGACGCAATTGATCCTTTCATCACACAAATAATAGAAGATGACCAAAATCATAATGCTGATCGGCTTCATTTCCAGCAAGATGGAGCACCTCCGCACTATTTTGTTCCTGTACGATTTTTAGATAACCGGTTCCCCGGACAGTGGATTGGCAGGAGAGGCCCAATGGAATGGCCTGCCAGGTCACCAGATTTATCACCTTTGGACTTTTTTTTATGGGGACACTTGAAAAATAAATGTTTTGCTACGAAGCCCGAGTCCATAGAAGATATTCGCCAACGGATTATAGCAGAGTGCCGAAGCATAACACCTGATATGCTACAAAATGTTAGACATAGATTTGAACAAAGTTTGTATTATTGTATGGAAGCAAATGGGTCACAATTTGAACACTTGTTGAAGTAACATTTCAATAAATCAATTTAACAGCTTGTTTTTTTTTACAAAGCACTATTACAAGTAACAAATATTGAAACGTACTAAGTACTACTTGTACATGTTTTAATTCCTAGTAACCAAAACTTATTTGTATTTTTCATTAATACCAACATTATCGGGTTCATGCCGTTTTCGCATTAACTGCTTCAGTAAATTTCAACAAATAGGGTATCATTGGGAAGATAATTTTGTGCCCGTTCAAATGATATATCAGTCGACCCCACGTTCCATTTAAAATTTTAGGGTTGTGACACCCCGTCGCTGAGGGGTTGAAGGCAAAATATATCTGAAATGTGTCCCCCTCAAAAACAAACTCCACGTGTCCGAGCATTTTGCTTGCAATTCCACAAAAAGGATAAAAGCTAGGTGCATACTATTCGTTGGACCACTCCGTATAAGTCACCACAACTTGACGATATTTATCGAATTAAGTAAGCCTCGTTGACATGTGGACATGAGAGCTCTCATCTGTCGTCATTTAGAATTAAAAACCACTAAATTACGAAAACAATTAAGGCACTGAATCAACTGAGCATTGATGAGAGTAGAAAAAGTGACATGGTAACAAATTACTGTAGATGATAGGGCGAGCCGCCAAATACCGCCAGTTACAAGTAAGACATAAGCGTAGACAAAACTCATTTCAAATTTCTTTGAGTAACGGTGATCACTGGCGCACTCAGGAATTTCTCTTGGGGGGGTTCATAGAAGCCAATGAAAATAGTAAAATATATGAATTAGGGTTCAATTCTGGGAAAATGGAAAACACTGATAAACGAAATGATACATATGTAATTTCTATTAAAAAAATCATTCTGAAGGTACAAACATTTTGTGCAAAATAAAAAATTCTTAATTCTTGGGGGGGCTCGAGCCCCAAAGCCCATTACCTGGGTGCGCTAATGCGGTGATGTTAATTAGTAAAGAAAAACTGCCATAGCTAGATTCGAGAATAAATAGGATACTTTGATAATGAAAAGATTCCAGAAAACCTAATTTTCCAAGGTTTTCTCAATCTAGGAATAATCCAGTAACGACAGACAAACTAGCACTCTGAATTGTAGCACTCTGAAACTCGGCACATGACATCTCGACATCATGTTATATTAGAAAAAAATGTTTAATAAAAAATCAGGGGAAGAACATAAAAAAAAAATCAAAAAAAAATGTAATTTTTTTTGTCGATGTTTCAGAAAATATAAAATTTATTAAAAAACGATTTCGATAGGTTGAGAATTCAATTCTCCACAAGAATGATTTTCAGTAATACCTTATGAAATACGCTCGTTTTCTCAGAAAACGTGGTTTAACGCCGACGTCACATTTCATGCTCGCGCAAACCCGCAAGTTCAGACAGGGCCAAAAATTAGATTTGTCATAAATTTGCTAAAATATATAGTAGAAGGAAAAGAAAAAGTGCATATCGTTCCCGAAGACTTCTACTTCCTCATGCAAATATAATATGTGAGTATCTGAGTACTTAAAATGTGTTTTATCCCACTTCACATAACCCATCTACGATATTTCCGGAGGATCCGAAAGTCATGGATATTTTAGTTGATATGAAATAATTATACTGAAGCAGGAATCAGTACCCTCTTCGGACCATACGCTTAGGTCATGATATATATTTTCAATTTTAAAATCGGGAACTGTCCGCCGGGCATGAGGCGATAGAGAATAATAATAAATAAAATATTTATTATATTTGTTGAATATCAACAACATTAAAATCATACAACGATTATGGTTCTTCCCTTGAGGATCAGCAGACAATCATGAAACACCATGTATATTGATTTTTGTTCGAAAATATGAATAGGTTATTCATAAAATCTGTTGTGGAATCATCTGCGGCTGAAAGACAAACTTTAGTCGCTATTTTCAATCGTTCAAGATAACCTCTTGGAAGGTATTCATGTTAAAAAGGGGAACATTCTCCACGTAAATTGAAAGAAGATGCAAAATATGATTTTATTGTAATAAAATTGCAAAATGAAAAATGTGATTTATTTGTAATATCTAACAGAAAACAACTACTTCCCCGGCTAAAGCCACGCTGGACATTGAACTACATCTGGATACTGTGAAAAGACTCTAAAAATATGAAAGTGAAAATTCACATTTACATTCTGATAGTTGATTTTTCTTAATTATATCTAGTTTTCATTGAAAATTCATTAAATAAATTAGATAGGGAGAATGTTATTAAAATATATCACTCACAGAAATCGTTCATTTCATTGAAGCCAGATTCGCTTCTCTGGCATTTAATCCCCAATACATTTTGGCCGACGAAAATCTATTTCGCTTTGCCAAGCTCATCAAGGAGATTGAATGCCCATGACAGGTTTATGTCAAAAAATAACTTCCAATGTGTTATGGCACAAGAAATATTTCCATTTCCATCCCTGAGGTGCAATTGCTTCTGAACAGCCTGTTTTCCAATTATGTCAATCTCCCTGATGAGCTTGGCAAAGCGAAAAAGATTTTCTTCGACCAAAATGTATTGGGGATTAAATGCGAGAGAAGCGAATCTTGCTTCAATGAAATGAACGATTTCTGTGAGTAATATTCTTTAATAACATTCTCCCTATCTAATTTATTTAATGAATTTTCAATATAAAAATAATAATATAATAATAATAATAATAATAATTTTATTATCCTGTAAGACAATCAAAAAGTACATTGTGTAGGATAAGTCATATAGAGAACCTTAAAATAAAACTTAGACTACTTAGACATTTTACAAGAGTAACATTCATTAAAATTGTAAAAATGAATAAAATGAAAAAAAAGAAAGAAAATTTATTATTCAATCAACTATAACTGTAACAATGATAACTAGAGATAATTAAGAAAAATCAACTATCTAAATGAAAATGCGAATTTTCACTTTCAGATTTTCCTTTTCAATCAGAGTCTTTTCACAATATCTATCAAATGTAGCTGAATGTCCAGCGTGGCTTTAGCCGGGGGAGTAGTTGTTAAGTGTTAGATATTACATGAAAATCATATTTTTCATCTTTTTTCAATTTTCATGGAGAATGTTCCCCTTTTCACCAAATATATATATATATATATATATATATATATATATATATATTGTGTTTTTGTATAATTCAATAACGTCGAGAAAAGGAAGAAAAAAAATGTTGCTATTCTTGAACGAAAATATCTTCGCTCGATACCGGCATTGATTCTGTAATTCCTTCACCCCCCCATAAAACAAGCAATCGATTGCTCAAAGAAATTCCCAAAATATATTTTTTCCTCGTAAATTTTTACATCTACGCTTATGAATCGTGCCTGGCAATGGTAGTTATCATGTGAACTGCTTTTTTACTCCTAGACTAGAAGTGATAAATATTTATGTCGTATAGAGTGCAGACCCATATCTTGACTACCAATCTTGATATCCTGCACACACATGGCACATACTTCAAAACATGTGTATATGAAACTTCTTGTTTCAACTCAAGACTTAGGCATGTGAAGAATATAGAGAATTAGTAAATAGATTACAATTAAAGGAAATCAGTGGAATGATTCAGATCGAAAGTAATCAGGAAAAGATAATCCATCATATACTTTCGATCTACAATTTTTGGAGCCTCTGGGGCCCGATTCTCAAATGTCCACTACCCTATGTCGCATGCGACAAAATATCTCCATTTCTTTTCAATGCTTGGTCGAGAAAAGTGATAGAAATATTTTGTCGCATGCGACATTGGGTAGTCGACATTTGAGAATCGAGCCCCTGGACACACCTGACATCCTATTTTACCGTAAATGAGATACTCCCAATTGGGTTGGAAATGAATGCACTTCCAAAAAGACTCAAATTCTTTAAAAATAATCTTAAAGGCTTAGTGAATTCTAGTATAGCGCGGGTTGTGCCCTCTATCGTCGGGTAGTCTTCTTTGTGATTTATGACACATTTCTTGTTGAACCTTTTGAATAAAAAATGTATAAAATTTATTTCATTCCATCCTATACAGTGCGGCTTTTTATAGCCCCCCACCCCCCCTTGTTAACTTTTGAACGGTTTGACGTAGACACAGGAAAAAAAAAATCGTGTCGAGAATTCACCAATACTACTTTTTGAAATGAAAAATATGGTGATTGCTTGACAGGGGGCGCGGGGGGGGCCTATCATCGCAACATTTTTACATGGAATGGGGGGTCAATTCAATGGGTCTTTCTCATCGTTTTTTTTATTACAGTTTCTAATATAAGGATAACATTAAAATATAATATAATCAAAAGAAAAAAAATTCTTTCTCTTTTCGCCAAAAAAACAATATTTTCATTTTTTGGGCGCGAAACTCAAATAATTCAAACTTGAAAATTTTCCTTTTAAATGGCAACCTTGGTACAGCATTGACATTGACAGCAAAATGAGATGAGACTTTTGAACTATTACAATTTATAAGATAACATTACGTTGTTTATTTATAAGCAAAACATTGTGTTTCTGTGGTATGCTGAATTTGTATTCTATATTGTGTGACTTGGGAATTGAGGTCAATCAAAATGTCTAATAGATTGACTCTGGGTTTTGAGAAAGCAGATTATAATAATCTATCTGAAGTAACCAGCGAAATGGTCCATGACTTTTTTGCAAATATGAAATTCATAAGTGCTGAAGTACATCATGAAAAAACCAAAAAGTTAGTATGGTACTCACTTATTTTTATTCTAACTCAATTCTTCTATTTTATATCAGTGCTGCCAAAGAATCCTATGGAGATAATGCAATTTATTATTGTTATTTGTTAGTGTTTTCGACACTATTTTCACAATTAGGCATGAAACAGTGCATCATTTTGAAAAATTAATTTTCACTCCACAAACAATGTCGATGATGTGAAATTGGACCAGAATGGTTTATAGAATACTAAAATCTGCCTGAAATATTGAGAAAACTTTATGTGACATTATGTGACTGAATGAGAGAGCACTGAAAATTGAGAAAAGCGCATTTTTTCGAATTTTGAGCACGTTTTACTGGAAAACGGTGCATTTTCAAGAAAAACTTATCATACCTTTTTTGTAGAGAATGTTATGCAGAATATTATGACATCATTTGGTTTTGGCAAAAATGGATTTTTTGATTTCCCTCGGAAAATCGTCCATAAAAATTTTCCGGGTGCTTTCACGGCCTATCATCCTCGAAATTCGGATTCAGCGATAAGAATAACTTGGTGATCCCGCTTCATCGGCTACGAAAACCCTCCCTGCCACCGGACTAATAGGGGTAGGAGGAAACAGTATTACCCGTTTAGACGCACCTTTATATGAAGTTAACGAGTAATATGCAATGTCAATCTATATTCAAGCAGTTTAATGAAAAGACCCAATTATTGTCACGTATACTGCAATCAACATAATAAATATGGAATGTCATTGTTGATGGAAGAATCGGAAATACCGGTAATCCTATACTTAATCAAAATAAATGCACACCCAATTCATCATTGATAACCCACATACGGAAGGTCATCAGTACATATTTGCGGAAATACCAACCGAGCATTCTCTCATCGGTTTGCTATTGAAGCAGACATTCAGTGTAAATAATGTTATCATCGAATGTGATAAGCACTAAAAATACGATTTTCTCTACGTCACTTTGCGGATTTCCTTAAAAAAATAAGGATTCTGGTATGCAATGTTTATTTTATTTTAAATGTTTGAACTCGCTGGTCCAAAGAGAAACTAAAATAATTTTGTACAAGCTGTTCCTACATTTATGTATTTTTGAAAAATACATTATTTTGCATCAAATTTTATTCAGAATTAATCAATTAAACATTAAACATTAAAATTAATGATACAATTGACAATTGCTACGATTGGCAATATGATAACTGTCGAAGATAAAACTTTGTATGGTACACTTTCATAAAGGGCTTTTTGATACTCAAACTTCATGCTCATACAAAAAAAGCTACTTCACGAACTGGTATCATAAATAGCTATTTTGAGGTATTCATAATTTAGTCTCATATCACAGTTGTAAGTAATCGAGACATTCCCGAATTCAAAGAAAATTACAATCAATGTGTTTTATTCAAAAATGTTTTTGCATACGTTCACTTTTGCGGCCTTGGTAGCCACTTCTCCATTTCCATATGAAGGTATGGCCAACACTTGAGAAATAAGTGCAATTCGTAATTGCAATTTCCACATGGTGGAAACTTTACTATTCCATTTATTTCTCTCGAACTCATTCGGTGTCATTGTTACCGAGGATTGCTTATTGTTTTCCCCGCGGGTGGCACTGCGACTGACTTTTACTGTAAGTCGCTGCTTTATTTGTGAGGAAATATCTCAGTTATACAGTGGATTATAAATCATTAGGATGGGGAAAGCCGACCCACATTGTCACTAACGAGCGGCAATAACCGCCAAACGCGTCTGCAGTTAGTCTTTCCCAGCCAAATGAAGGATTTGGTATTGGTATGTATGGGTGGTGACTAATGCGCTGCGACCTCGCAACCTGATTAGATCTATTGTACCCCATCTTCTTCTGCTATCACAAGGTGTTCTTGTTTACAGCAGCGCTTCAAGCCTCAATTCCTTCAGGAATTTTAGGATTTTGAGGGGGTCTACTCGTGGTATTTCTCCCACAGTCAGCTGCTATGATCCCAGTATATTCAATCTTTTATGATGTACAGCGTAACACTCCATCAATATATGGTGGGGTGTTTCTGGATGTTCCCCACAGACTCTACAGGTGCTGTCCTCCTCTAAGCCTAGCTTCCTCAGGTGTTCTCTGAGTCTGCAATGCCCCGTTAGACATCCCGTGATTGTCTTTAGACTAGTTTTGCTGAGGTTAATCAGTGTCTTCGATCTTGCTCGGTTGAAATTGCCGAGGAGATCTTTGGCCTGCCTCATCCCTGGAAGTCTTAGCCAGTATGTTGCTCCCAGTGCTTCTTCAGCTTTTTTGAGTTCTTCTCGGAAGTAAGATTAATGCCCCGTTAGAAATCCCGTGATTGTCTTTAGACTAGTTTTGCTGAGGTTAATCAGTGTCTTCGATCTTGCTCGGTTGAAATTGCCGAGAAGATCTTTGGCCTGCCTCAGCCCTGGAAGTCTTAGCCAGTATGTTGCTCTCAGTGCTTCTTCAGCTTTTTTGAGTTCTTTTCGGAAGTAAGATTAATGCCCCGTTAGAAATCCCGTGATTGTCTTTAGACTAGTTTTGCTGAGGTTAATCAGTGTCTTCTGTCTTGCTCGGTTGATATTGCCGAGGAGATCTTTGGCCTGCCTCAGCCCTGGAAGTCTTAGCCAGTATGTTGCTCTCAGTGCTTCTTCAGCTTTTTTGAGTTCTTCTCGGAAGTAAGATTAATGCCCCGTTAGAAATCCCGTGATTGTCTTTAGACTAGTTTTGCTGAGGTTAATCAGTGTCTTCCGTCTTGCTCGGTTGAAATTGCCGAGGAGATCTTTGGCCTGCCTCAGCCCTGGAAGTCTTAGCCAGTATGTTGCCAGTATGTTGCCAGTATGATGCGCCTTTTCGTGCCAGGGTGTCTGCCTGTTCATTGCCCTCCACTCCGACGTGCTCCGGCACCCAGAGGAGGGTCACCTTGTTGTTCCTGCCTAGATCATCAAGTTTGTTTAGGCATTCCCAAACCATCTTCGAGTTGATGTTAGAAGAGCTCAACGCTTTGATGGCTACCTGACTATCGAATAGGATCACGATTTCCTTGTTCCGGTATTTTCTGTTGAAGTTGAACTGAATGCACCTGTGTATAGCGTGAATTTCCGCTTTAAAAATGCTGGGGAATTGGGTATTTGGTGCGAGGCCCAAAGACTCCTGCTAAATGAAGGATAATCTGCTGTATGATTACAATAAGCAATTGCAACTGGGTCTTCTTGGAAGAACGTTACACAAATATCTGTCAGATGTAATTCAGTGTCCGTCGTGGTATTAGCCAAGGAAGCAGTTATTTTCTGTCAGATGTTTGCCTCATATTTTCCACATGGTGGAAATATTTGGAGAGAAGGGTACTTCAACATTGTCGATTTTACTATTTCATGCAATTTTCATGCAATTATTCAAAAATTTTAAATTCACACACACGTACATGGAGAAATTGCCTGTCCCTTCTCAAGATCCGAAGAAAAAAAAATAATAAAGTAATGGCATCATGTTCGATAATTCGTTTTAATTTTCTGTTTATCACACACCTCGAATCAAACAAAATATTTATGGAATTGATCGTATCAATTCACTGTACAAAAAAGTATATGTCATGGTACAATGATTCATTGTGAGTGAAAGTGGTTTTTGCAAATAAACATGTTCACGCAATGTTACTACAACCTTTGAAGCAATATGCCTTCATGTGCTTGAAATGTTCACATTCTCTTCGTAACAGTCTTTTAATAGAAATCTGCGAATGAATACCGGTACTGAATTTCTGATTGTATCAATTATGCCATTGCAAAAGCTGTTAAATAATACCTATCATACCAACTTCGTTTTCATCGAAAATGAATATAATTCGTTTCTAACGCCGCGACGGAAAAATCGTCCAGTAACTGTACTTTTTTAATTTCATTTCAACTCATATCCGGTATATCCAGAAATGATGATTTGTGACTCAGCATATGCACAGTAAAACACTAGGTTTTACAATGGAAAACAAATAAGTGAATGCTAATGTAATTTCGGTATTTTTTGGAATTTGCGAAATATTAATTGAGGAAAAACACCAGAAACTCACAATGAAAAAGCTTTTTTCTTAAAGCGTGCGGAAAATCCGCACTCATTTTAGTTTTGAAAGAGTCACTTTTCCGCACTCTTTTTAGTGCGGAAAAGTAGATTTGTTTAGATTTTGAGGATTATACTGACATTAATACATCTCATAATGTCGGAGTAATATTTCGACTTCAATAATGTCTGATAAGTTGTTCAAAATTAACACCACATTATCGTTTACCTGATAAAATTGTGTCAATTCCATGTTATCGCTGTACGTTTTGCATCACGTTGTATAAAGGCACCGTGAAAGCTTTCTAATTGGGAATTTCTGGCGTCATTCCTGAATAAACTATTCAGAAACTGTAAATAACACCAAAATTAAATTATTGTGATTAAAATCACACTCAATTATTTTGTACTGAGAATAATCTTTAGGAAATGCTGTATTATTCATATCAGTTTTTTAAAAATGATTAATATTTTTTTTGTTCTCAACCTCATGTTTATATTACACATGTTTGAGTGTTGAGTTCTCGGTCAAACAATGATGTTTCAGTTTATTCAACACGACATAATATAGTTACACAAGTTATTTGTAAATATTTATTGAAAGTTGTGTTTCAACAAACCCAGAGATAAAAGTTTACGTTCCGACGAAATGCAACAAAGTAAACACCTCGCAGCTATAAAGTATGAAGTCTTCCTGTACTTGTGTATTATCTATGTAGGTGTTTCTTTTGTACAGTCGAATACGGCTAAAAGGGATTCTTGAAAAAGTTTTTCAACAATTCCCTATTAACAGAACAAATTTACTACTGAGAAACAAAATGTCCTGCCTTACCAGGACGACGCGTATTGCCATAATCCTGTACAATAGAAATAATTGGGTCGAAAATCCATCAGAAAACAACTACTTTCCTGGCGATACCACAAATGAATGTCTCCGCAATTGCTTGTTGCATGGAGATGTTCATTGAAACATTTGGACCACCTATAGATCGATATTTGGGTTCTTGCCCTCATCAGCAACAAATGATTCAACAAACCATCCATATCAAGACAGAAGCCGAGACACCGCCCACAGCCTAGCCTTCACTGAACCACTGGCGCCATCTGAACTCTAGCCTCTCAACTAAAGCAATACCCAAAACTTGCGTGATTAATTTAACCACCAATACAAATGGAGAAATCTGCATTATTCACAATAACCTTATCGAGAGAGAAACAAGATGTCCTGATGCCCTTCCAGGACGACGCTTATTGCCATAATCCTATACAATAGGAATAATTGGGTCGAAAACAACTAATTATTTCCTGGCTGACACCACGACGAACGTTGAAAAAAAACAAGGAATAAATAATAAAAACTTTAATGGGAAGATTACAGGCACAAGGATTTGCCTGTAAACAAGCAGAGGAAGATGCTGATGTTGACATAATTAAGACCTCAATAGAAATTGCCAGAGATACTAATGAAACTGTCATAGTTTTAGGTCTAGATATTGATCTTTTGGTCCTTTTGTATCAATGGAATTCAAATATTCATGATATTTATTTTCTCAAGCCAGGTTGTGAAAATGTAAAAGATCTGTTTTTCACTTCGAATAGTTTCAAATATGAAGCCTTCAAAAATATTGTTGCATATCTGCATTATTTTTCTGGTTGCGATACAACATATGGATTTGCCGGAAAAGGAAAGAAAACCACGGTAAATTCATCAACAGACAATGAAAATTGGTCAAATTTGGCCAATATTTTTAATAAGAAAGATGCAAACAAAGAAGATATTGCAAAAATGGATTGCAATTAATCAAATTTGAAGAAATCTGCCACCCAAAGAAAGCGCAGCAGAACAACATTGTTACAGGGCATATTATCAGCTTCAAACTTGGTTGGGTAACGAACTGACAGCAACAGATTAGGGCTGGAAGCAACATCAACGTGGCAATATGCCCAAATTGACAGATAGAGATTTATTTCGGAAACTGTCAAACTGGATGTAACAGTCTAAAATGTGGCTCCTGAAAACATGGCTCAAAATGCACTTATCTATTTTCAAATAGTCATTGTTCTGAAAAATGCGCCAATGTTAAAGAAAAAACTTACGAGGAAGTTAATGATTCAGATAAAATTGTAGATGAGAACCAATTAACAAATCTCATACAAACACAATACAATAAATTTACATAATTATACTCAATGTATAAAAATAGAATAAAATTAAAAATAAGTAAATAAATAAATAAATAAATCTTAAAGATTTGATTTGGTGATCTCTTGCTCATAGAAGGGAACATATGCTTTTTGGCTTACGAGCAAATCGGTAGATATCGGTGACACAACAGAATCATTATACTCGTACCATGAGCCTTCATATGGATGCCTACAATTAATAGGCTGTAGTGTCCGCTATATTTGGTTCCACTATGATTTGACAGAGCAAACAGTTTGTAACGAAATGGTACATTATTTTCCGCATAATTATCCATCTCTAAACATTCTATAGTGAAATCAATGTTGACGTTCAGTTTTTCTGTGAATATTCCAGTTTGCGAAAAACGTTTCAAATGAATCACTAGAGTTTTAGGGAATTTATGTATCGATAGTGACTTTATACACTTTCTCCTTTCGTTACATTCTGAACAGGTCAGTTTTTCATCACCATCCAAAATTTCTTCTTTGGTAAATAAGTCCAAACAATGTGACAGTGTGAGCTCATCTGAACTCTGTGGAATCGGTAGTGACAGGTCCCAGAAGAGATCAAAAGTAACCGAGCAATGGCCGCAGAAGGTACATTTCAACGAAGATTTAAGAGAGAAACAAGATGTCCTGCAATACCAGGACCACGTTTATTGCCATACCATACCATAGCTTCTGCCTTTATATGGCAGAAGCTGAGACGTTTGTTGCAGACATTAGTTATTGTCTGCAGAGACCTACCCTCTACTGATAAGGGCAAGAACCCAGAAATCGATCTATAGGTCGTCCAAATGTTTCAATGAACATTTCCATGCAACTAGCAATTGCGGAGACATCCTTGTAGAACTCTGCACGGAAATTCATTAGATTTAATTCAACGTTCGTCGTGGTATTAGCCGGGAAAGTAGTTGTTTTCTGATGGATTTTCGACCCAATTATTCCTATTGTATAGGATTATGGCAATGAGCGTGGTCCTGGTATTGCAGGATATCTTGTTTCCCTCAAGCTTATTGTGAACAATGCAATGCAGATTTCTTTTATTTGTATTAGTGGTTAGATTAATCACGCAAGTTCTGGGTATTGCTTTGGTTGAGGGGCTGGAGTTCAGATGGCGCCCGTGGTTTAGTGAACGCTAGACTGCGGGCGGTGTCTCAGCTTCTGCCTTTACATGGAGATTTTGTTGAATCGTTTGTTGCAGACATTAGTTATTGTCTGCAGAGACATACCCTATACTGATGAGGGCAAGAACCCAGAAATCGATCTATAGGTGGTCCAAATGTTTCAATGAACATTTCCATGCAACTAGCAATTGCGGAGACATCCTTGTACGGAAATTCATTAGATGTAATTCAACGTTTGTCGTGGTACTAGCCAGGAAAGTAGTTGTTTTCTGATGGATTTTAGACCCAATTATTCCTATTGTATAGGATTATGGCAATAAGCGTGGTCCTGGTATTGCAGGACATCTTGTTCATGAAGACCGTGCAATAAGTACGCGAGGAATTCTCGAGAATCGGGTTGAGAGTAACCCATGAAACAAGGAGCAAATCTTTGTATTTCATCTTTGAAAGAACCAATGCAGACTGGCTTTGTCGAATTTAACGATGAAGAAATGCCATCAAAGAAGCAAAAACCAATGGATAAGTGACTAGAATCCGAATTAAATTATTTATAAATATAAATTCCCTTCAAATCTTACCATTAATACTTTGGAAATTAACTATTTCAGCATATTTTTTGCAATTTCTATGTTTCATGGATTTGCAATTCTCTAGTTTATCAATGTATTAGGGAGACTCACATTTTTCTAGTAATTAAAGTGTAAATTTTGATAAATAGCTCTAAATTTTGCATAATGATCCAAACAAAATTTTTCGAATTCGAGTTTTTTTCGTTTTTTGCATCTTCTGCCATAGTTATGTATATTTTTTATACCATCAGAAAGTAGACATGACAACGAACAAAAAGCACACCGATTTTTTTCAAAACGCAAATATTTTGACAGGAGAATTTTCGATTGATAATTAGGGTGCTTTTCCGATATCAAATCAAAATAAGGGGAAATAATAAATATTTTGAATGAGATAAAAATAAAAACCAAAAAGTCGTTTTTTGGATTTTCGGATACATTTTGAGGTTATGTAACAAAAGTTGTGAATCTTTTTATTACCTACATCTTTGCCAATTGATTATTTTTTTTAGGACTTATAGTTTTGCCTGAAATCGTGATCCCGTTTTCCACCCTTAAAATCTCCCGCCCGTTTCCTTTCCACCTCAAATCGCCCGTAAATTATTTTTCCTTGTATTATTGTTATATTTTCTTACATTTCCAATGGGTATCATCCTGTTCTAATTTTCTTTTACTTTCTACCATTTTCAAAGGCTTCGTCATTTGCCTATAACAAACTAACATCGCAAGTCAAACAGAAGTTTCTAATAATAATGGAACATAAATTATATATAGAATCTATACGAATAAATGAATAATTTGGGCATGGGCATGAATTAGTCTCCATACTTCAACTTCTATATCGATAAAAATGTGAAAAAATTCAGTGTGAAAAATGTACCCGTAACAGCAATAGTTTTAGAAACTTAGTTACTTTGTTTCAGATTTTAAACCTTTTCATTCCGCATAAATTATACTAATGTCCACTTTATTGTTCCAGGTATGCATAATCAGCTTGTCGAAAAGAATTAGTCATCAACAGAAAGGTAACAAAAACTATATTATACCCAATTAAAAATACAAGTGTTGCTTTCATTACGGGCTCCAAAAGTCGAGCCGGTTTTGATTCATTAGCATTTGCAAGTATAATTAGCATGGGAAAATTATAGTTATTTAAATTTCGGTTCCTATTACACCTTTACACTAATTAACCACTTGAATAAATGCAGTTTTTTACATGAATTTTGATGAAAGATAAACTCAGTAGCATTGGGAAATAAAAGTACATTTGAACTAGTTAAGTTTGGGGCTACCAAAGACTCTGCCTATAGAATTTATTTCAACGTTAAAATAATTAATTTATCTCAACAAAATTAGGTTGATATTAGGCCAGTAGAAAGAGACAATCAATTCAAATTAATTCCAAGAGTTTTCAAACTTTGGTCAAGTGAGTGGAGTACATGGAGAAAGTAATAAATCTCAGTTTGCAACCTCTTCCGAAGTACGCAACATTGTCAAAAAGCTTCAATTTTGCGGTATACTCGTTGAGAAAATTCCAAAAGTTCTGCAAACTTGGAGTTGTATTGAATATATCAGATAGGCGATGCTATGAGCTCTGCGAGACCTGTTACATACGGGGTGCCCCAAGGTACTGTACTTGGTCCACTGTTGTTCTCTGTATATATAAATGGACTTCTAGAGCTTGATCTCAGAGGCAAAGTCATAAGTTTTGCTGACGATACAGCAGTTATATATTATATACAGAGAAGAAAGTTGGCAAAAATTAAAGGAAGTGACAGAAAAAGAAATTGAAATTATTAATAAATGGCTGAAATTAAACACATTGACAATGAACTGCACTAAAACAAAATACATCTCTTTCGCATCATATAGAAATGCATTACTTGATCTTGGTCCCCTTACAATTGAAAACACTTTCATTCCAGAGGCTAAACAAATTAAATATTTAGGAATTATAATTGATCAACATTTAAAATGGGATCTACAAATTAAAAACGTAATCAATAAAATAAGAGGACTTTTATGGCGATTCAAATACTTGAAAAGCTTTCTCGACAGCCAACAACTGAAAACGTTATACTTTTCATTGATTCAGTCCCAAATCAGCTATGGCATACTAGGATGGGGAGGTGTGTATGATACATATCTGAATAATTTGGATATAATTCAAAAATGGATTCTAAAAATCATTTATAATAAAAACCGTGGATATTCAAGTGATATGATCTTCGAGACCAGTAAAGTCTTAGATGCTAGACAATTGTATTTCTGGAAAATCTCACTGAATATATTCAAACAAAAGATTGAAATAAAAAAAAATTCTCACTCTTATGAAACTAGGAATATATTGAAAAACTACTACTTACCTAGAAGAAATAAAACCATAGGTTGTAGATCGTTAACATATCTGGCACCTAGAATATATAATTTTATACCAGAAGAAATACGAAAAAATAAAACCCGAAATACTTTCAAACGTTGCTTGAGGCAATGGCTGAATAATCAAACAAGAAAAACAATACATGATATGATAAACCAGAAGTAAATTCAAAATAATGCGACAAAACAATTATATGATCATTGTACTTGATTTTAGATCAGATTATTTCATCTTTTTATCTCTTTTTCTTATATAATTTTATTACTATTATATTTATACATCTCACCACACACAAGGGATATTTTTGTTAATATCCCTTCAGTGGAATTTTTCCCCCGTTTATTAGCAAGAATGTTCGCATATTATTTTAAGCCGGGGATATATCTGAGAAACGTTGCCATTCGTTCGCATTCGTCTGCATTCGTTCGCATTTATTCGTCAAGTGTAGACGGTCATTTGCAACGAATAAATTTTTTAAAATCACTTTTAAGAAATGTATCATACAAATTTTTTTGTTCAACAGTTACTGCTAGTAAGAAAAAAACAAAAAAAAATGTAAGATCCATGAGATGCGAACACACTTTGTATTACAAAGAGGCTCCAACTATAATAAACCCCAACGTACTTTATTTCATGAATGTCATTATTTGTCAGTTATGAGGAACCTTCTACAGTTGGACTGAATACTACTTCGTTTGTAACTATAAAAGGAATTAGTATTACCAATTGCACAAACGGCCAAATACATGTGCGAACTTTTATAAATGATTCCTCTTGAGTAGGTGTTCTGATTATAATATCTGATTGAAGTGTTTCTATTAGAGAGATCTATATTACTGAGTATCCATCATCTCATCTGTCATTTTACTTTTAACACTAGTTTTAAAAGTGATTTTGTGAAAACGTCAGTTTTTAGTTCAGATGTACAAAAAAGTCTCTTTTTCACGGTCAAAAATAGTAAACATTTACGCATCAATAGAGATGCAGAAATGTCAAGTTTCTTTGACAGATAGCATTTCCTACTTGGAATGAAATAAGTTTTTTAAATAAAATTTTTACACCGAAGCTTTTTGTAATTCAAAAAGTTTTCCTCCTCGTATATTAAAAAGTATTGTGAATATTTCATTTGCTCAATGTGCTTTTGACATTTTTTGCACCCTTCACTGAATTAAAAGCATCGCAAAACATCCCACTATCACTACGAAAATCAACCGTTACCCTTCTCCAAAGCTTTCATACAAAAAACAATTTTAACAGGCAACCAACTTCAATATCGTTTCGAACCGAAAATCAGGCATTTCGAAATACGGCCGATGAGATTCATTATCTTGTGAGAGGACTTTGCAAATTGCCATGGGATTCGACGTGGAAATGGAGATAAAGCCTTTAATCCCGTTAATTTGGGATCACGGTTCGTCCCGACCATCCGTACAACGATTTTTCAATTCATTTCTGAATAATTCTACCTTTAAGCCGCTTATGAAGGAAAATCTGGTAATTTCGCTCTTGAAAAATTAGAATACAAAATTCATTCAACGATTTCAATCGATATAGTTCGTTATATATCCAGTGATAGGGCACTCAAAATTATAGTTCACCCAATAAATGAGACATGTTCAGCTACGTTGGTAGAACTGTAAACTAATACTTTGAAGCAAGAGGAAACAAGCATACCATCTGAACTGAATCATATAAAGAAATTGTCTTGTTTCACCTCATCAAATAACGCCTTCTGCGGTGACTATTTGCTTGATATATCGATAGTGCAGGGTAAGAAGTGGCGAGCGTTTGAGTATTTAGACAGCCTCGAAGCGTTCAAGGTTAAACTCACTATGAGTAATTTATATTTTACACCGTAATGAGTTGAAGTGAGACACTATTCGATTTCTTTCATTTTGAGGCTCCGCCTCCATCAGTTGGAATTCTTACCTCGCCCTTTATTCCGCTGATTTACTTTGACCTTTTTCAGAAGGCAAACCCCATCTTAAGGAACTATATCTTCTCTCCAAGTTTCAAAAGACTTACTTAAAAAAATAATTAATTGACGCTCTGGCCAAAGACCCGGTATATGGACCCGACGATGTTTTAAGATGAGTGATTAGTATTAGCTTTCCAGTTGATGAGAAAATTACGAAAGCGCTGAACGGACATGATGAAAAAAATAATATAATTGCCAGTTTAAACTGACAATTATACCTACTTGCCAGTTTGAACTGACAATTAGCTATAATTGCCAGTTTGAACTGACAATTAGCTATAATTGCCAGTTTGAGCTAAGAATAAGCTATAATTGCCAGTTTATAGCAACTGGCAATTATAATATTATATACAGTGCTAGTCTGAAGTCCGTTCCTCCCCTAATTTTTGAACTACCTGGTATATCGCAACGAAATTTGGAAGGCTCAAATAGGAGATAAAAACCTACTTTTTCAAGAGAAAATTCCAGCTAAAAGTTTCAAAATGGCAGCTGAGCGCCATCTTCAATAATTTTTTAAATAGAACGGTTAGGGACGATCATAAGGAATCCAACAATACCAAGTTTGATGCTATTATCTCCAAAGACTATGGAGATATCACCTATTACTTTCTCCATAAGCCGAATGAGTGGGAGAGAGAAACTTTTTCTGGCGGGTCAATAAATTCTGTCGGAAATTCCGACTTTAAACTCGGAAATTACGACTTTGAAGTCAGAATTTTATTTTTCCGACTTTAAACTAGGAAATTTGGAGTTTAATACTTCAGTTATTTTGCTTCATACAAGTCACACATTGTTAATCTTCTTCAGTGTGACGAAAGATATTTTTGTGTACACAATCTAATTGAACGATATTGCATTATATCTAACATATACTTATGCATATGTCCCTCACTGCAGAGGAGAAAATTACAAGTGCTACCTGCAACAAACTGACAGAATTTTGTTTTGATTCGTACAGGGACACCACCTGCAGATTAGTTTCTCTTATCAATGCAAGGGGGTAGGTCAACACAGACAGCTCTGAAGCCATCTGTTCCCTGTTCGAATCAACTCATCATTCCAATCATTTGGCTGCTCTGGTCTCGCGCGATGAAACTGGCAAACATCTGACAGAAAACAACTACTTCCCTATTTAATACCACGACGGACATTGAACTACATCTAACAGATATTTGTACAATGCTTAATGTAATTAAACAGTAGATTATCCTTCATTTGGCTGGGGAAGGCCACCTGCAGATGCGTTTCGAGGTTCTTCCCTCTCATCAGTGACGTAGGTCGGATAACATTAGAGTCGTCCTGCCCCAGCCTAATGAATTACAATCCACTGTATATCTAATATTTCCTCATAAATGAGGCAGCGACTTACAGTAAAGTCAGTCGCAGTGCCACCTGCGGGGAAGATCCAAAAAGCGCACTCCCCGGTAGCAAAGAGTCCAGGAAGTGAATAGAATTCAAGAATTTTTGCCGGAGAGTATCAAATAAATGAAATAGTAAAATCGACAATGTCGAAGTTCCCTTCTTTCCAAGTCACCATGTGGAAAATATGAGGCAAACATCTGACAGAAAACAACAACTTATCTGGCTAATACCACGACGGACGTTGAACTACATCTGACAGATATTTGGGCAACGTTTTTCCAAGAAATCCCAATTGCAAATGCTCATTCTAATCTAACAGTAGATAATCCTTCATTTGGCTGAAGAAGACCACCTGCAGACGCGTTTCTATGTTCTTGCCTCTCGTCAGTGTCAGACTAGCATTAGTGTCGTCCTTTCTAAAACTAATATTTTCTCACAAATGAAGCAGCGATTCACAGTGAAGTCAGTCACAGCGCCACCCGCGGGAAAAAAAAGAAAAATTCACATCTCTGTAGTAACAACTCCAGGAAGTGAGCGGAGTTCAAAAATTTATGCCGGAGGGTAAGTATCAAATAAATGAAATAATATTTGCCATAATAAGCCTACATCGTAGGTGTATATAGGAGTAAAAAGGGGGAACCACCGGACCGAAACGATTATCGTTCAATTGGATTGTTATTACTCAGTAAACAAAAATAGCTTTCGTCTCACTGAAGAAGAATTACAATGTGTGACTGAAGTCGGAAAAATCGGAATTTCCGACTTCAAAGTCGGAAAAATTGAAAAAAAACTATGGCTCGTAATTTTGACTCTATCAGTAATAGTTTTATTTTCATAATTAATTTGGTTTATACCATTTTGTTTGTTGGCAGCTGTTGCAGATAATTTTACTGTCACCAAACAAATCAATTTTCGAAGATCTATAACTCTGAAATTATTCAATTTTGAGCTCTGTGACTCGAAGAGATACGGATACGAAAAGGTTCTCTCTGGTTCTGTCACCCATATCAAGAAATATTGTCTCGGTATCAGCAGTTACTAATACTCCATTGCAAGCACTCTTCGCCTACTGGTTTCGCATATCATCCTGTAAATCGAGTTTGATTGTACGAAGAATCTTTCGTAATTCTACAGCAAACCAAGCGTTCTCCAAGGTCGACTGTGGTACCGAGATGATCACGGTACGTTTACCTGAGCGTGGCACATTGATCCGTATTATGTGCGGTAGAAGTCGACCAGGTTTTTACAAAAAAATTACCACTGAACGCTCACCTTCACTTTCGTAAAATGAGAGAAGAAGAAGAAGAAGAAGAAGAAGAGATATGATGCTTGATTCGTTGTTATCCTCACGTACCGTTTCGGATGACTGGTTGCGGATCTATTCAGAACAATGTCGATTTCAATAGGTTTTCAATGAAAGTTTATTGATTTCCATTGGTGCAACTTGGGCACTAGGAAAATTTGAGATGATGACCCTTGCTTCCCAATTGACAGTTTTCACGGATAAGATTTTCCAGGTCAAAATAAGACTTTTTTTTATCAACATGTGTCCACAAATACTTCGTTATCGATATATAGAGCGTAAACATTTCAAGATAGCTCTTTCAATTTTTGAGAGATCAAAATCAAAGGACACCGCGCTTCTTCGGCTACTTCTTCTGATCATTGTGGCCCTTTTATTTTCTGAATCGTCTTCATTACCAATACCATTTTCATCATCAGGTCTATGTCCCGTTCCTTGTTCTTGCTGAATATTTTCATCCACTGATTCGCCTGACTTTTCGCCGAAGCTTACTTCATTCTGATTTTCTGGAAGAGTTATAACCGGAATTGCGAAAGTATATTGGGTCTAATGAATAAACCTTGAGCAAATGCTTTTACTCAGATTTCTTGAAACAGACCTATCCATTTTATTAATTAATGAGAAAGACACACCTATAGTAGAAGCTTTTGCTAGCTTTTATTCATAACACCCATTATCTTCGTTAGTGATTGGCATACTTGGTTTGATCTGGTCAGCATGTCTCCTCCATATTTGTCCATCTACGCGTACCAGATAATTCAGTGAACCGTCTTTCTTTACTTTTTCAGCAAACTTCCACTTTAGTTCTTTCTCGTTATAATTTCGAACTACGACCGACTGTCCTTCTTCAAAATTCACACTGCCTTTATAATGAAGTGGATTCTGTTTCTCTCTCATCTCATCAACTAAATTGGGTTTCAATAGGAAATTGAAAAAACTTACAGTCCAACTCCACCAAAAATATTCTTTATTGTAGCTGTCATGCAGTCAGAAGACTGACATCACGTTGAAATCATGTAGTCAGAAGACTAACATTAAGAGGGAGGACATGTTTCGAAGGATTAATCCTTCATCTTCAGCAAATTATGAGTTAGTTACAAGTCGATCTAAGAAAAAACAAAACGGTTACCAAAGAGTTATGAATAACAATAAAATATGTGAACCTACCATATTATAGTGAAAAAAACCACAATCAACGGGAAACATTTTTAAAAAATACTTAAACTAAAAATGTTGGTCATAACCAAAGACCATGTGGTCCGCATCTGGAGCGGAGGCCACACCACTAATGTAAGGGACCATGGATGGTCCATCCAACAATAAATATTAACATATTAAAAACAATTTTGATAATCAAACTGTGACCATGCAGCAATGTTTACAAAGTAACAAGTAGGAAGAGGAAGTGACAATAAATTTGACATGAATGACATCTGTCATGTGGACAGTCCTGAATCAAGGTGACAGAGAAGAGAGTGAGATGTTCCATGCGTCATGGAACTAGAAAATTGAGAAAATGACATCTGCAGACAGAACCATACAACGAACGAATTAATGTTTTCATTTGTAAAGATTATTGGGTATTTAATAAAAACTTTAACCAAAAGAATGTAAGTGAATCATTGAGAAGTAAGTCGAATGAAACAGGTATCAAAATAGTAAAGAGTTAAAAAGTTTTAAACTGTCAAACTGGGTCTGTTCGTTCAAACATTGTAAATCTGAATTTTTAATCGCTTTATTAATTTCAAGAGTCTCAAGTAAGTTGAGTCTCTTGCCTTTATCGCAAACATGTAAAATTTTTGAGTCCGAGTTGGAATCGAAATTGTGTTTCTCATTTATAATGTGATTGGAAAAAACGGAATTTGAATTGATTTCTTCTTTATCGGAATTGGAACGTGTTCTGCTAATCGAGTTCTAAAGCTTGCGACCTGTTTTCTGAATAATAACCCTCTGTATAAACTAATTTATATAGGCTACAATGCTAATGCAATAGTCGGAGTAAACGATATTGTGTAAAGAAGGGAACGCATTAGGCAGTCGCGGTCCCGTCCCATCGCGAACTGTGCTGCTCGCGCTCTTCATTTTAGGTAAGAAAATGAGTTCTGTGGAAGAGGTCTTTATTTTGGCTTTATGCGCGCGAGATTTTGGATTCATCTAATTAACAGAAGCAGACAAGTAGAAGGTGAATTTGAAACGTTATTATATTATACAATCAACTTTTCATCATCAATATTGCACTACTTGAGAACTAGCGCACACAACAACAACAAAACGAATGTAAACAGCGTCAGTGGTGAAGAATGTTGCCGATTTATTGCGATTGTAAACGATTCATAGAAATAGCGTGGTACGCGATCATCAAAAACGCGTGCACTAGACGTTCCCGAGCTCATCTCGATCGCAACGCGGTCTCCCAAGATTCTTTTGATAGGATCGAAGGAGAGCGCGTCGCGAATGAGCGTAGCCCTAGAACGCCGAGTGCAAATGCATCCTTTATAAAACATGGGAAATATCTTCGCTCAGCGGGGTCGAGACCAGCTCAGGTCGCGATGCGTCGGGTCCGCGACCGCCTAATGCGTTCCCTCCTTTAAAGTTCGCGGCACTCTCAAAGGTAAAAAACAGCGCAAAAAAATGAACTGGCTGAGATCTAGTCCACGTGGACTGTGGAATTGTCGTATCATATTGGATAGCTTATACTAACCGGGTCTTATGATTTGGACATGACTTGGATGCGAACACCACTGACGCCATCTACATGTCGCCTCCATTTAAATCAAATATTGATGCCATAAGGTTGACCAACTATCCTCCTTATATTTAAACAATACTTGAAAATACCTAAAGTTTCATCATCATGTTTTCAAAGCTAAGAAACTCCTTTGAAAACGTGTGCATTGTGTTCTCCTCCCCACCTGTTTAATCTTCCAGTTTCTCGGAAAGTCGCCCCGAATCGCCCAACAAAATGTGCCGATGTGATTTCTACTCAATTCTGAAGGTCGAGAACTTTTTTCAGGCATCTACTAGCGAGTATCTGGTGTGTAAATCACCTTCTAAACGGTGTCAATAAAAAAATCTGAGTGGAATTCCCGGAACGATCGAGGAATTTTAATTCAGACGGTAGGTAGGGTATCTGGAGTTGAAGATTTATTAAATTTGTGCCCAGCAAGGACGAACAAATCGATTTTATATCTTGTTTGAGATTTAGTGAGTGGTTCGGAGTGAGGACAAATTGATATCATCAATTATTCGAACGCGGTTATTTGTTCATCATTAAAAATATACTAGATCGAAGACGGCAAACGGAAATAGATTGAAAAGGTTTGGCAATGATTAAGATAAAATTAAATTCCAGCGTCTACGGAGATTCTTCTTGAAAGTCATAATATTAGTGTCGACTATGATGACTACCTTAGACTTAAAGCCAGCAACGAATTTTATGTTGCCATTTTAAAGTCGTGATAATTTAGGTGCTGAATTATAATATATGCCTATTGAACAACAGAAGTTCAATACCAATATCACCATACAAGATTTAGATGTCCCCCCCGTTGAGTCCATCTCGGCTATGGTCCGTATATCGCCGAACATTTCAGATCGGTAAAAATTGTATTTACGAGATTCCACGTGAATTTGGTGAGTCCTATATCGGAAAGACCAAGCGGCCATTATGTAAGAATAACTGAACACAAGAAAAGGAATCAACGGGGGGAAACATCTGAATCGGGAATTGCCGACCATGCTTAGAAAGAGCACCACTGAATTATTTGGGACGAGGCTAGTGTTCTTCATAGAGAGGAACATTGGTTCAAGCGCAAATTTATTGAAACCGAACTTAGAAATCAAAAACGTATGGAGACCGCTAATTGAACTACAAGACCGCGCGTAATTACAACGTAATAACATCATACCGGCAGACCTATAAAAAATCGCGTAGCTTCTCAATTTGTCAGTATTCACCTGAAGACGATTGCAGATTCAAGCAATTGAAACGTAGTGAAAAATTCCCGAGATGAGACTGCCGATGGGATCTTCTCCTTCTCTAGTAATCGAGTGTTTCGAGGAACTGACCAGGAGATGAACACCTTGAGGACTTCTTGAGAATGAACAGTATGACGGATTCAATCAAGTTCACGATGGAAAAAAAAAACTAATAGTACCACCGTTTCTCGTCGATAATGAATTTTCAAGGAAAACTAGATAAAACTACCTACTTATACTACTTTCGAAAAGTGATTAAGATGGTCATCGTTATTATTGAATTAATATTTATAATCGCCATTAACCGCTCTGTACTATTAGATTCGGATGAGGATCATTTGTACTGAAGGCACAGTATCCTTTTTTGATCGTCCACGTAAAAAGAGAACGTTAACCTTATCATTCATACCAGAGTTGAAGGTTGGCATGGTCACTTCCGTGCGATATTCATTTGTTTGCCTGTTTTGACCTTGAAAACGTTCGCGAACCCGACAGAGACAAGTTATTACCTTCATAGTCAACTGATAAAATCTTGAAACCCATCCAATTAACGTCGGATATTCTAATGATGAGGTATTAGACAGGTCAATCGAAATATTTCATTCTATTTTTGGAATTTTGGTTGATTTGTCAAAAACAACTCTTGAGAAAAAATTTCAACACGAAAAAGCAATAAATTAAGATTGCTGGTGTATGAAAAGTGTGCAGATTATGAGCCGAAAGAGTTTAAGAGGCACCATGAACGCGTTATCACGAAAGTCAAGTTTTTTCATTGCGCCGCACGTTTTGGGTGTATGGAGATATATTTTTCAAGAGCGATAGTGGAGGTAACGAAGCACTTGTCCGTAAAAAATCTATTCTGCTAACTCCAATCAAATCAGAATTGCTGAATTAGTATATATTGGGAATTTGAACGAAAAAAATCGACGGACAAAAAAGGCAAGTATATCCTGATAAATAATTTTTTGAACTTTTTAAATTTTAATTTTTCAAATTTCAAATTTTTATCTCCAAACGTATTTCGACGTGCTGATTCCGAATCTTTGAACGAAAATGTCGAAAACTCATCAGAAATATTTTTCGCGCCAAAAAAAACCAGAGCTGACCAACTCGAGAACGGTTAGATATAGACGAAATCTGCGAACGTCAGTCGATTCAAAATGGCCGAATTAGTATGTACTGTTATTTTCGAGTCAATCAAAAGAAGCTAAAACTTACTCGAAAAAGTTGCAAGGGGTTCACCCCTAAAAATCATTAAAAGTACCAAGTTATCAGATCGATTTGAAATTCGCACTGTGTACGTGAAATTTCATGCTCATTCCAAAAATGTATGATTGTCTATGTTCAGATATAAGATTTAGCCGGAAAAAGGTGTTTAAGATAAAACATTAAATTTTCTGAGATTTTTTATTTTTAATTTTTTGAATTTAAAGTTTTTGTTCTCGGACGTATTCTGACGTGCTGATTACGAATCTTTTAACAATAATGTCGAAAACTCATCAGAAATATTTTTGACGGCAAAAAAAAACATCAAAAACTGATTTAGACCTGACCAACTCGAGAACGGTTAGAGATAGACAAATTCTGCGAACGCCAATCGTTTCAGAATGGTCGAATTAGTATTTATTGTGAATTTCAAGTCAATCGAAAGAAATTAAAAATTACTCGAAAAAGTTGCAAAATCATCAAAAATACCAAGTCGTCACATCGACTTTAAATTCGCACTATATATGTAAAATTTTATGCTCATTCCAAAAATGTATGATTTTTATATGCTCAGATATAAGGTTTAGGCGGAAAAAGGTGTTTAAGATGAAAAATAAAATTATTGAGATTTTTTATTTTTCATTTTTCGAATTTCAAATTTTTGTCCTCGAAAGTAATTTGACGTGCTGATTCTGAATCTTTTAAAAATAATGTAGAAAACTCATCAGAAATATTTTTGACGGCATAAAAACCATCTAAAAACTGATTCACAGCTGACCAACTCGAGAACGGTTAGAGATAGACAAATTCTGCGAACGCTAATCGATTCAAAATGGCCGAATTAGTATACACTGAATATTTGAACGGAAAAAATCAACGGACTAAAAAGTCGAATATATCACATCACACATAATTTTTTGAACTTTATTTTCCATTTTTCGAAATTTAAAATTTTCTCTTCGAACGTATTTTGACGTGCTGATTCCAAATCTCTGAACGAAAATGTCGAAAACTCATCAGAAATATTTTATATTCAGAGCTGACCAACTCGGGAACGGTTAGAGATAGACCAATTCTGTGAACGCCAATCGATTCAAAATGGCTGAATTAGTATGTATTGGGTATGTATTTGGGAATTATTTTATGACAAGGTACTAAAATGAACCTTTCTCCTGTTCTCCTTATGTGTAACCATCCAATCTCCTTCAATTTATTTGATACTCGTTGTCGCCTACTTACACCATGAGTGGGCATGAGTTTCGAACTTTCTGGATCTCATTTTTATACATAAGAGTTAAATAATGTCCATATCCAACGTATCCGCGTAATTGAATTGCTATATATTTCATTACCCTGTATAGGATAGCAGGGTTGTTAAGGGTTTTGAGGGATGGTGTGGAGACGGAATGTCAGAGTGACAGGGTTATTTTTGAGAAACTTTTCTTCAGTATATTTTGTTAAGTTGTTGAATTATTAAAGGTCATTTGTGCAAACTACAGTCTTTCAAGTGTCTGGCGTCGACTATCACTGACAAAACTCAAAATATTGCCAACAGAATGGTAATTATCTTTCAATTCCCCTTAAAACTTTTTATTATTTCTCATTAGAGATAATTACATCACTGATTTCATTAGGTGTACAAAAAATGACTAGTTGTTTCCCCCTCGGTTGACAGTTTTCAGCTTGTTGCGTCTGCATTACAATTCCGAAAAGAATTCTATTTTGCAATCTCGAACAAAACCCCGAATCGATATTTCAGCGATATTCCCGGGTGGATTTATTTTATGAATAATGAAAGGAACTTCCGTTATTTATCAAAGAGACATTAATGCTAAAATGATCTCAGCGCAATCACTCTCAAATAAACGATTGTTCGATTTTGACCTTTGCTATAGGTATTCAGTAATAAATGATTGTCAATTCGGTCGATAATTTGCATGAATTGCTGATAACATAGTGAATGCAATTTGCATTTCATTTATTGTCTCCTAGCAATTATTCGTCCGTATTTTCCGATGCACGAACTTTTCAAGAGTAATACCACGAGTGATTGAATTTTCGCGATGAGTCTGTCGATTATTTCTGAACGAAACTGAATTGCTTCGTGAGAACACCCCGAGTCCGCAGGACGAGCGGTGTTTTCTCAAAACAATTCAGTTGAGTTCAGAAATAAAAGATAGACTTATGAGATAAATTCAATAACGAGTTGAATTTTATTAGACTATTTCACGAATAAAGTTTCTTCATTAATATAAATACGAGCAATGTATGACAGTCATAAACAAATTATTAAAATCGTCAATATTATAATGTTTCGTTTCATAATTTCATTTGAATTTGCAGTGAAGCGACTCATTCTGACATATCCAGCTATATTTATTATTGATCGAACTGTCAAACGTATTCATTTCGTCATGGTTACGTCGCTGAAAATACCGAAGCTGATCCTCCAATCAGAATTGAAAGACAGCTGGTGTTATCGCGATAACACGAGATGTCTTTGGCTTTCGATTGGTCAGATTAGGTGAGAATTTTAAGATGAGTGAAATAGTCAATAGAATATACCCAATGCAAACGATCTGTAACTTAATTTTTTCGTGTTTCATTTTTCCATGGCGTTTCCGTAGAATGTCTTGGCTCGATTTGGGACAGAATGTATGTGTGTTAGACCACAAGCCCAGGCACATTTTCATGAGGTGATTTTATACACCACGAGTCATATACAGGGAGGCCCATCGAAAACGTACCGCAAGGCATTACAGGCTGGGAAAGAACATTTCGATAAAATCCGAAAACGGGTCAAGTTTGTTTGTCAGGGGGACACATTTTGACGTAACAAACATAGTAAAACCTTCAACCCCCTAAGTAGGGGTGTCACCCCAACATTTTTTTCAAATGGGAAGGAGGGTCAAGCGATACCTCTTTAGAAGGGGCTTGTCATGCCCTAAACAGTGCTGCTTAGATTTTTCAAATCGATCTACTCTTTCAGAAAATATGGAGCATTGAAACTCCAACCATCATGTGGGACGAAAAATACAAAAATTGGTTCAATTGTACTTTATTGCAATAAGTTCCTTCAAATGAATTCGCTGTTTTTGCCGATGCACAGATTTTTTTAGGCTCATTTTAGAGAGTAAAATATGAATAGAATTCATTTCTTCACGTTTGAATTAGGTCAAGTAGTTGCTAGATACCTGTCGTGGTTGAAGTGTTTACGAATTGTTGACTTTAAAATTTATTATTATGGTGTATTCAATTGCAGACAGAGTGGAAATCATTGAGCTCTTTTTCAAAAACGATGAATGTGGAAATCGGGTCGCGGAGTTGTTTAACCAACGGCATCCTGACAAACATACCTCTGGAAAAATTATTCGCGACTTGGTGAAAAAATTTCGCGAAACAGGTTCAGTTCATAACAAAAAGAGAGAGCTTGAAAATCCAGTACTAAATGCACCTACGGAGATAGCAGTATTGGGGAGGGTTGCAGTTGATAGTATGCTTAGTACAAGATAATTGGCCATTACGGCGGGCGTGTCTCGTACCAGTGTCCAACGGGTATTGAAAAAATACAAATTCCATCCTTACAAAATTCGCTTAGTGCACGAACTGAATGAAGACGACTTTGATCGTCGCTTGCAATTTTGCGAAATTATGAGTGAGCGAGCGTTACACAATGGTAATTTTCTATTCAATGTGTGTTTTTCGGACGACTATTCCTTCTTCTTCCATGGTTTAGTGAATCGCCACAATTGCCGGTACTGGGCTGACACCAATCCAAGGATTTTCCACGAGACACACACGCAACACCCCCAGAAGTTAAATTTGTGGGCTGGTATTTTTGGAAATTCCATTGTAGGACCTTTTTTCCTTCCTGGAAATTTAACAGGTGATATGTAATTGGATTTACTACAAAATGCCATCGACCCAGCTCTAACAAATATCATTGAGAACGATCCCGCATACCATGAACAGGAACTAATGTTCCAACAAGACGGAGCTCCTCCTCATTATTCCCAAAATGTGCGCAATTATTTACATGACACATTTCCAGGACGATGGATAGGACGACGGGGCCCAATAGAATGGCCACCTCGGTCACCCGACCTAAGTCCTTTAATTTTTTTTTTTGTGGGGACACATCAAAAGCCTTGTTTACAAAACACCACCAGACACATTAGAACAGTTGCAACGAAGAATCATTAACGTATGTCGCGAAGTGACACCCCAAATGCTTCAGAATGTATACGACAACGGTTTGAAAATAACTTATACCACTGTATGCAGGTTGACGGACAGCAATTTTCTTGACTGATAAATGAGTTTTGAAGTACAATTGAATCAATTTTTGCATTTTTCGTCACACATTATCGTCGGAGTTTCAACGCTCCATATTTTCTGAAAGAGTGGATCGATTTTGAAAATGTAAGCAGCACTGTGTAGGGAATGACAAGCCCCTTCTAAAGAGGTATCGCTTGACCCCCCTTCCTATTTGAAAAAATGTTGGGTTGACACCCCTTCTTAGGGGGTTGAAGGTTTTACTATGCTTGTTACGTCAAAATGTGTCCCCCTGACAAACAAACTTGACCTGTTTTCGGATTTTTTTTCCTAGCCCGTAATGCCGTGCGGTACGTTTTCGATGGGCCACCCTGTATTATAATGTTGAAGTACTGGTCGAGAAAAAACGTTAGGCACTATGCCGTCAATTTTTCGCGGTACAGGTGAGTGTACAGGTGAGTTGAAATGTCTTAAAAAAGAGGGTACTTTTTGATTACGTTATACATGACGGCACTATTATCGTTAAAAAGAATGCTCTAAAACCCAGTGCCGTCAAAAAATAGCGGTACCAGGAGTCAGAATTTTTATATGAAATCGGCGATTTTACCCCCGCCTCCCAGTTAATCGAATACTTGACGGCGTTGATTCAGTTAACTTTGCCTTCCCTTAAAAAACTATAATACATCTATGCTGTTAGAAAAGGGTGGTACATGGGGTCAGAAATCGTGAATCAAAACCCGATTTCTACCCCTTGGGAGGTGGTCATTTAGAATTTGACAGCGCCGATCTCTAGCTTTGAGCAAAAAAACAATATTTTCTTATAAGGTCATTTATTTCAGGACGGCATATGGTTTTTTTTAGAAACTAATTATTATGGTTTAATAATTATGCCGTCAATAATTCATGGTACCCAATTGAAATACAGAATAAATATAAAAATTAAAAAAATTTAAAAATTGCCTGCACATTTATAAGAGTTTATTTTTGGAACATTATTGTGGATAGCACTTCGTTAAACATTAAAAAACATAGGAAAAATTGGTGCCGTCAATTTTCCTTTGTTATATTTTATGCATTTGACGTGAAATCTCTTGCTACTGATCATAATAGTTATTTATGCAACAAGTGCCAAAAGTAGGTGTTAATTGCAATTAAGTGCAATAAACTCTTTTTGCACGAGTTTCATACAATATTTTTTCTACGTTCATGCAAAAACCAGAAAATGTTTCATTTAGGTGACACTAAACTGTAACGAAGACATTGTAATTCAGTTGATATTCGAAGGAAATTATTTTATTTTTAACAAATTGCATTTTCTAGTAATTTCATAGTCCTTTATATAATGAAAATAATGAAACATGCAACTATTTAAAACGTAATACAATCTCACAGAAAATGGGCTAAATTTGGCCTCGATTTGAAAGCTTATGGCTGTCATGATGAGAAAACGCTATAGTAGAATGACAGATGAGTGCAATAAAGTACCAGTTTTTCCACCAAATATAGTTCAATAAAGTTTTGTTTTTTGCATGAACGTAGAAAAATAATATAAGATCGAATCAAGTTTGTTAACGTGTCACGAATTGGTGAATAAATGTGTGTAAATACAACCAATATTCGTCAATTTAATTCATCATTTATTCTTGAATTATTCATGAATTTCATTTGTAAATTGGCTCATTTCAATATGATTCTGGACAAAATCCTCAAGATATTTTATTCAACAGTTGATAAATTGTGGAATAAACAAGAATCTGAAAATGGGAATCTCGATTAAATTAAATTTGCATTCCACGGCATTTAAGTAAACAGCAGTTGGTAGTAAACAATAATGCTGATTTGAATGAAACTTCCTATTCACACAGTGTTTAATTAAATTTTGACTGACCATTCCGGTCTTCTAACCCAATTATACGATGCTTGTTATATGAATCGTTTCGATCAAAAAATTTAATTATTCAATTAATATGACGTTTTTGTGCGTTTGAAAAAGAGTTGATTGGGTTTTATTATGCTTCTATATAGTGCAGGATTTATTTATTCCTTAATGAGGTGCCAGTGGATATTGGCGGAGTGATTGGGTAAGTAATTTACACCCATCATTATTGAGCTTCCTGGGTTTCGCTAATTTCTTCATCGTGGCGTCTGAAATCTGTCAATAAGTCTTCAGGAAAAACGTTGTCGACTTCGTCAAGTCTTTTTTTACATGAACCGAGATCCTTAAAAGCATCTATCTAATCAATATATTTATCCAGTTTCAGCACACTGCAAAATTAATTCGGTTTTTTTTTCAATTCAAACATTATAGGAGAGCTGTGGGAAACTGCGCTCACCTCAGCAAAATATTTTTTTATCTGTTGCTTACTTTACTCACAGATACCTGCAAATTTATTGAGAACACCTACGCTTTTAATATTTACATACACGGTGTGACCCATTTTAAGATGGTATAAGGTTTTGTTCTCTTTTTAAGGGGTTTTTCACCTAAACCTCATATAAACAATGCGGAGGGCTAACTCTTACTGCGGAGGCAAAGGCCGTGGTACGATTGTTGTTGAATTAACCCACAAAATCAAACTTTTAATCAATAACCCAAAGATATTCTAAGAAATTAAATTTATGGCATTGAGAATAAAATAGCTAAATAAAAGTTGTCATTTGGACGCCATCTACAAAAATTCTGATATAGTATTTCATTCTCAAAGCCAGTCTCTGTAGAAAGTCTTTATTACACTGAAAGAGAAAATACTCCAGACATACAAATAAAACAATTACTAAAAAATAGTATTGAATCAAATAAATGTTGTTAAGCCTAGTTCAGGGCTTGACGATCTTGAAAAAATCTATAAATGATGATAGTAACCAGGTTGCATAAAAAATAGTGTTTAATGAATTGAACGTTTGTTAAACCGAGTTCAGGGCTTAATGAGATCTAGAAAAGTCTAGAAGTAATGATTGAATCAGGTTGTGCGAAGAAATTTGGTTCTTTGTACGTTATTCAAATGGTCATACCAACTTACTTGGAATATTGGGTTAAATGCATTTAAACCTTACATATTTTCCTTGACCAATTGGTTATAAGAAAGAATCAACCAAACTCCTCTTCTGTTAAAATATTTCAAGCTCTTCGGGTTCCTTGGTTCTTATACAGTTACAGCAGCTCTGGAACACTCTTTAATTCCCCACCTGGTTCTGTACACCTGATAGAGTGTGTAATTTAGCCAGTTCAGCTACCATAGGTAGCTATAGTTGTTCTGTATTGTGGTAATTTCAGTAATTTGGCAATCGGCCACTAACATCGCCGCTCAGTCAATGGCGAGAAATAAGCTTTTAAGTAAGCTTTTTAAATCAAATTTTGAATTTAAATCTGATCGAACTCTTTATAAATGTTATTAATAGACACTGATTGGATGATTTTCAAAATTAAAAATTTAAATCATTAGCGAATTCTTCAAGTGAGACCAGACGCAGAAATGGACGAAATGGAGGAAATGGAGTGTTACCAATTGTCACACTATCAAAGAACAGCTTACCAACTGTTGGCTCATGTTTAGGTCACAGACCTCATAGATAGAATGAAACCAACATCTTGCCTACGCATGAAAGCTTCAATTATACTATCTCTCTCTGCATGATCATTATAAATAACATCTATGGTTTGGACAGAATTCTCACTTTGTCGGAACTGGCTAATTGATCTAATTGTCAATCCAAATAAAAATAAGAATAAGAAGAAGAAATAACTATTTATAATTCAAACTTCACTTTGACAGTTGAGTTATAACCAACTTTATTTTGAAAGAAATAAATATCTTTTACTGAAAACGTAATAGTCCATACTCGAAGTGGAAGACCAAGTTTTTTTGGTAAAAGAAAACAAAGTCGTCTCCACAAAGATTTTAATAAGACCAGGATAGAAATCCTATCTTAAAGACATGTTTCGAACATATATATATATATATGTTCATCATCAGTTTGGTACAAAATTCATAATAGAGAGAAGAATGTGTGGATACTATTTTTCTCTCCACACATATATATGTTCGAAACATGTCTTTAAGATAGGATTTCTATCCTGGTCTTATTAAAATCTTTGTGGAGACGACTTTGTGTTCTTTTTCAAAAAAAAAAAAAATGTCTAACGCAGATGTCGTGAAAGTTTATCGTCTCTGAGAAATTGAACGTTCTGTGTATCATGAACTTGGTTAAGTTTTCAATCTGTTGCCGAAAGTAAACAAACTATGGACGGCCGTTACCGTTTTCTCGACATACTTTCACTCTATGCGAATTTCCGCAATTTATATTTAATATAATCTTTCTGGGACGGATCCTTTGAGAGTTTCCGCTAACCTCAAACTCACCCTTTACATACAAGTCAAATATCCCGAAGGATTTTACATCAATTTATTATCCCTCTGATCATTCGGTGAAAGAGACTATAAAAGTGGGATAGAGAAGAAAAACATTCACATCTGGCGTGGTTAGCAAACTTTTCACGGACAGGGATATTCGACTAATGATCATTTAAACTTTTTTCTCTGAAATCACTCACCAAAGTAGCCTTTGACGTATTCCGAAATGGCATTTTGTCAACTCTCTTTGTCGAGCGACGATCTGTCAATTTACGCTCTGAATACACAAACAACTTTTATTATTGTAGAGGTGTTTTCTTGTTTGGTATACACTCGCGTTTCGTACACATTAAAATTTTTTATGAAATATTTCTGTTTAGTACACTGAAATAATTAATGAGTTTTCGGCGTCTCGCTTCGTACACCGACCACTGCGATGTTCGTTCTGGTTAGATCAGACTGAAGAATTATTCTTCGCAAAATTTGTAAGTTTAATTTCCACGCTCTGAAATGTTTACATAAGGTTAGTTCGTTCTGGTTGAATCAGACTAAAGAATTACTCTTCGCACTATCTGGCATCGCAGTGGTCGAATACTCATTAATTAATTCATTGTAAGAAACAAGAAAATTTCAGGTAATTTTTTGTGTCCTAAAAAAAAGTTAAATGGCAAAGATGTAGGCAATAAAAAAACTTTTATGCGAAAAACCGACTTTTTGTTTTCCTCCTCATATTAAGGGATACGATGTTGGAATGCAGAAGGCCGTCATCCTTGGTTCATTGCGTCTGCTCAGGGCACATGATTCTCGGACCCAGTAATCACTTACCCCACGGACGTGGGGAGTGGTTATCTGGATCCAGCCCGCCCTCCGGATGTATCGGGCTTTCATAGAAAGGGCCTGACTGGAACATCCTTTTAGGAAAAAAAATAAAAAAAAATAATAATAATACACAAAAACTCGCTCCGCGGCAAGTGCCAGCACAAACTCCGACAGATCGGGTCGTCAGAACTGTCGGGGAAGAACAAAGTTGCTGCAACCAATATGCTTGCCGTTCTACTTTACTCCTTTGGAGTAGTAAAATGGACTCAGGAAGAGCTGCGACAACTCGACGTTAAAACTCGAAAAATGAAGGATCTTCATAGGAGCTTGCATCCTAAATCATCCATTCCACGGTTAAACTTCCCCAGACAACATGGAGGCCGGCGACTTTTGAGTTTGGAGTGTCTACATAACAGAATGGTGCTGGATGGAGCCTGTAAAGTCATCAGGAGTTCGGATCCCCTTCTCTGCATGGTCTGCGACGATGAAAAAGCAGGGATTGGAGCATTTATTTTCAAGGCAGCAATCCAGGCAGCCAATGAACTTGGTCTGACACTGAACGGGCGAACCCAAACTCTGTCACCGAGTTGGAACCCGTTCAGCTGCACAAGGATAAGCCATTACATGGGTCTTCTTCGAGAATATTGAAGACCTTGGCTTATCCAAGAACCTAACCTTTGCTTTCCTCAGGTCAAGTGATCTGAAGTCGGAGACCGAGGGATTTATAATGGCCTGCCAGGATGGTGTCTTCAGCACCCCGGTCTACCGTAGCCGCGTGATGGGTATAGAGGTCCCCGACACTAGATGCAGAGCATGCCGTGGGGCACCTGAGACCCTTATGCATTTGCTGTCAGCATGTCCAGCTTATGCGGTCTGAGCCTATATTCACAGGCATAACGCGGCTCTACGAGTGTTGTTCTACCATCTACGACAATGGTACGGTACACAGGAGACCCCGGTGTTGCCTTATGCTCCGGGGGATATTGAGTCCGTTGTGGAGAATGAGAAGTGACTAATATATTGGAACTACTCATTCCTCACCCTCAGGCAAATACAAGCCAATAAGCCTGATGTAGTCCTTCTCGACCATCACAATAAGACGATTTTTGTCCTGGAGTTTTCGGCTCTTGGCGAAACGAACATCGTCCGAAAAGAGGAGGAGAAACGGACTGAATATAGAGATTTACTCTTTGAACTCCGCGGGCTCTACCCAAACCATTCTGTTAAAATGGTGGTTCTGATTTTAGGTGTCGTTGGTGGTATGAGGGACACACGGCTCTCGAACTTGAAAATCATACCGGCTTGTTGTAATATGGCAGAAACCTTAGTAGGACAAATACAGAAGGTCGTTATCCTTGGTTCACTGCGTCTGCTCAGGGCCCATGATTCTCGGAACCAGTAATCACTTACCTCACGGACGTGGGGAATGGTTATCTGGGTGAACGATCTGGCGCGCCCTCAGGATGTATCGGGGCTTCGGAGGGCCTGCCTGGAACATCCTTTCAGAAAAACAAAAATAATAATAATTATTATTCAATATGAAGAACCCAGTACGATTCTTTAATTCATGCATTATTATAATGAGGATATACGAACAATACTGTACCCCAAAAGGCATACGGAATAAAATCTCATCCAAAATCTGTCGTCATCTCCCGGTCTATAGGTTAATGTTTATGACGCACATTGAAGGCAAGTGCTTCAATGGACTCTCGAGGACTTCTGAGGGTTGCTCGTAAAGGGGCAGCCGGTTGATGGAAATAACAATTTTAACAATTTAACAACAAAGTTCAGTAGCATATTGAGTATTCAGGAGGGTGTACAATCGAAGACAATTTTGTGAAAAAATATGTTAATACTAACGTATTCATAGTGACTTTGCCTTTTCTGCAGTTTCTTTATTTTAAACTCATCAGTGGAATAAGTTAATGAATTTCATATTGAAAATTTTATTTCATTTTTTCTTCTTCCGTTAAGCAGTGAATGGGAAAATATGTCAAAACTAGAATGAAATATCATCACAAACCATGTTCATGTAATGAACGCGTTTAGGTCATATCGAATAACAAATCCGTGAGCATTTCTGGTGTCACCATTCAAGCATCTTCACTCATTAGACCACTCGTGCTCGTCGAATTCGTTTCGTTTCTTTCTACTAATTTTCCGTTTTCCTCTCATTCTGTTAATTCCACTGATTTCAACGTCCTTCCAAGTCATTGGTCTAACTGGTAACAAGTAAAAAGTAGAACTGTTCTAATTATGACATTTCTCATTTTCGAACCAATTATTGTGAAAAACGAACTACTGAGAATAATCCAGTACAATTGGGTTTTGAGACGAGGATCGATTGTAGCATCATCATTACCAAAAATCCAGGGGTGGAACATATTTTTTGTCGTTTAAAAATAATTACATACATTTTTGCTGTAATTTTGGAAAGTATATGATTTATCGAAAAAACAACTCAACAAGGTGAAAAACAATTCAATTTTCCACAACAATTATTCCTAGTAACTTTTTATGAAATGCGCTCTTTTTCTCAGAAAACGTGATTGAACTCCTACATCAAATTTCAGGTTCACGCTTATGCGCCACTGAAAGTTCTGGCGGAGCCGAATATTTGATGTTTATTCTTTAGAACAAATTAAAAAATGTCAAAAATGTTCCACATGGTGGGAATAAACTACGGACTGTCCTGCACGGGATGGCACAGGCGTCTTCCAGGTAGTCTATTTGTCCAAAAAGCTTGGCCTATATTTCATTCAATATGATGGGCTTTTGAGCGAACGCAGCTATCTAGATTGGTTTAAGTTTCACAGTAACCACCCCATTGTAACGATAATAGGTAAACTTATTTTCCTGATGAACGTTTCCCACACGTAGGTCTCTGAAGTATTGATCTGGCTTGCCAACAACTGCAAACGTGCGAATAACAATCCGCTTTATTTTTTCCTGTTTACCATAACGATCCTTTGTTTTGAGTTTAATGTCGACGAGGGAATTCGCGATTCTCATGCCCATCGTCATGGATGGCTGGATATCTGCGTGAGTACAAGGTTACACTGTGAACTCTTGCTAAAGTCGGCGATCAGCCATAGGCGGATGTGGTCGGAACTCGGAAGGATGGGGGCGGTCCGGGGCCCGTATTCTCGAGAAGTGAGCTTTCGTGCGTGTACGCACGAAAACGAATGGTTGAAGTGCGAGTATAGTTTATCCAATCTCACTGTAATACCGGATTGACACTTCAATGACTTCGCCTCTTTGAACGTACTTGCCGACCATAGGCGGAGATATTTTCTCTTACTTGGGTATAACTTTGCGTATTGCTTGCTGTATAGAAATTTGCGAATATAATGTGTCTTGCTCTTGTAATGAATAGAATTGAAGGATTGCGCGTGTATGGGTACGGGACGTTGCTGGTAACTTATTCACAAGTTATCTGACACACCGAAAACAAGTCGTTCAAAAAAATAGAATAAGAAAACATCAGGAAACATTGTTAATTTATTTGCTGGTACGGCTATCTCATATACACATCAAAGTCGTGGCAAGACTCAATCATCATAATCCTCCGAATCAGACGAATGATTACTGGTTGAATGGATGGCAAAAGTAGATATTCACATGAAATCACATGTAAAATGCATTCTGTCCAAAGATCTTTATATTCCTCTCCTAAGATTCTCCTAACATTTTCTACTACTTCTCCGCTAAGATTTGGACATTGATTGGATTTTCTCAATTTGTTTTTTATATGCCCAAACCAATTCAATGGAGTTGAAAACACAATAATACGGAGGTGACCTCAGAAGCGTATGACTAGAATGTTCACAAAGTTCGTCAATAATATATTCTTTTTCAAAATTTCCATTTTTAATTATACGTGGTAATACCTCCTTCGTGGCTTTTTGGGGAATATTCAATTTTTTATAAGCCATAAATTCCAAAATGTCTCCTTTTTTTGTTGCTTTCGTCGGTATTTTTATCTTTTGACGCGAGTGGTATGACGCATTATCCATTACAATAACAGAATTTGGTGGTATATTTCATGATAATCTGCTGAATATTTTTTTATTTGTTTTGCTGACAACAGCAACGCGTTCTGTACAAAACCATCTTCACTATCCGCGTGTACAATAATTATACGTTTTCCCCTGGAACATGGTGCTTGGAGACAACAGTTTTGGGAGTTATCTACCCATCCATACCGAACCACATCATGACTATCGAACCAAGTGTCGTCAAGATATGCCATTATGTCTCTTCGATTCCCGATGTTCTTTTATTTGTCGCAAGTTCTTGCCTTTGCAGAACGAGCCGGGGTGATTCCATTATTGCCATTCGCTGATTTAGTTTTTTGTGTTTGAAACCACAGTCTAAAAGAATTTGGCGTAGTGTTTCCTGCGACTTATATGTATACTCAGGATAATCAGATAATTTGTTTTTGATTGATTTCAAGCTAGGTACTTCGTTTCGTTTATAGAAATCAAAAACTTGCCTTCGGAGAAAATCTTTTGTGGCCTCATCAACTTTGTTTAATATCTGATCTTCTCGTTTTCTTTTACGATAATGATCTACAACATCCCCTTGTTTAACCAATTTGTAAATAGTTGAATGCCCCAAACTGGTGAGATGAGATATCCTTCCGAAAATTTCATTGTCACATTTGTCGTTCATTTCCTTTTTAAGATTTTTATATATATTTACAAGTCTTTGGGTCTGAACATGAAGATCTTTGTTTTTAAATTCCCATTGTTCATCCGGTTGTGAATCTTGTTCCTCACGTTCTTCGAATTGTTCATCAGGTTGTGAGTCTTGTTCCTCACGTTCTTCGAATGGTCGCCAAAATGCCATGTTGCAACACTAAATACGCAAACGTTTATACTAAAACTTTAATGTTGATTTTCACACTTTTAGTTTAAAAAACCGCGGCATATGTTTTTCAAATACAATGGATTCTTCAAGCAGAAGTATCCTGAATTATACTATTACAATGTCCTTCTTTTATAAAGCAGCCAAAATGTTAATTAATTTGGGAACAGTTTTATACCTGTTTTCGGATAACTCTATGATAACAAATAGTGTTTGTCAATAATTAATTAAATTTACCTATTTATTACCTATTTATTACTAACTAATTGTTAAGGAATAACATTCTATATCAATGTTTGACGTAAACCTAATATTTTCATAAAATATTTACCATTATGTTTTTATACCCCAAGATACGCCACTGAATGGTGGCTGGTCAAAATTTTAAATCCCTCAACAATGGCCTTACAATGGCCTAATCCTTATATAATTTTTCGCAAAACTGGCCATGTCCATCGCTTCTGGCGAGCATTGTATTTCACTCAGAGCATCCACAGGCAAAAATTAAACTTATCCTGGAATTTACAGAGTTCTTCTCAAATAATTACGGAAGATAAGGGGGTGTTTCCATGAGAAGTGAGAGAAACTGTATGTTAATTAGGAGAAAAATGCTTTATAATTTTCTAGTTTCAACACCCTGTATTTCTGCAAGAAAGCAACTTTGAGAAAAAATGCATGTGAAAGTAGCATTGATATTTTTGGTAGAATATACAAATTTGAAGCAGTGATTTGGATTTTACAATTCACTTCAACAAAACAATTTTTTCATTATTAGTATGTATTCATAAAAGAGTAATTATCTTGAAAACCATTCATTTTTTCGGATGCAAACAATCCTACATTTTTTACTTAAAATTGAACGAATAATTCAAAATATAATAATTTTCCTGATTTTACCAGTGGCGTGAAAAATAGGGGAGGAAAGGGACCAATATACCGTTTTTGTACGCCACTGGTGGCAACTAAAAATGTGATTTTTCTTCTAAAATAAAGCTCTTATTGAACAGAAATATTTCTTCGAATTAAACTGTAAAATTTCCAAAACTGTGAAAGTTATGAATTAAAAATAGATTAAATTTTTCATATTCAACACACTGTATCTGTGCAACCCACCGCTACTCAAGGGTCTGAAGACTGTTTTCGTGATAAGCATCACATGATCTATCAACGATAAAAAATCCAGCCTGCATACTATGACGTATTCCAAAATGACAGTACCTCGCGGGCTAGTATACGTTCCTACAAGTGCGAATGGAACGTCTGACACCAGTGCTGTAATTCACAAACGACGGAAAATGATCGGGTAAAATCATTGTTGTGTGGATTTTTCTACGATTTGAGTAACGAGAACGTCGAGAAACTAAATTTTGAGAAGTCTCAAATCGATTCAGTTTTGAATATGATCCATATAAATGAAAGGATATTTGCAAAATCTAGAGATTGAAAGCTTGGAGGAAGGTCAGTTGACGATATAAAATAAGTCCGAGTCTCACTTATAAAGTAATATTTCTAGACTTATAGCGCGGGATCAGATTGGGCAAATAGCCAGCCATAGTATGATGGAAATTGTGAAAATACGGACGAGAAACAGATGGCATTAAAACTGTCTGCACATATCTACTTTACCTCCTTTTCGTTTCTGTTAGAAATGAATGTACAATTTTACATATTTGCAGATAATAAAACATGTAAATTAGCAGTTGGAGTTGAAAAAGACTTTATTTCTGTATGGGCATTTGTGCATATGAGATCCATTGGATTCATTATCTTCATATGGCACGTGCCAGAAAAAATCTCACAGAATATTTTTTTTTTTTAATAATCATGTGACTGCTATAAAATCTCGAATGTTCTCAATCATTTTCAAACTGGATTACCTCATAAATATGTAGGATTCATTCCAGGAATCGCAGATAGAAACGGATAACAGTTATGTCTGAAAACACATTCAAATATCATAGATTTACGTTAGGAAAATAAAAAGTGAAGGAATATATATCTGTAATGTCTTTTAAATACTGATGAATATCGAATATGATTCTATACGGATTTGTGGTTTTACTATCCAACTTAGATATCATAAATTACCTTATAATTTTTTTTATCAGTCTCTATGAGACATTTTTGGCAGGGAAGCTATTCTTTACGCTCTCATTAAACCACCATAACCGAGATGAGAACTTTCCGATACTGTATATACTGTAGTATACTTTCTTTTGGTAACGTTTTCTTGTGACTATTTGTGTGAATAAGAATGAGTTTTTTTATTGTATGGAAAATGTCCAACTGCATAGAAATTTGGAAACCTGAAGAAGAAAAATATCTTTTCTAAATGTAGGACAGCGCCTCCCCTGCATGAACACACACGTGGAAAAGCAGAATCAAGAGTGACAGGTAGCCGTATGATTAGAAGCACAGCTTTCCAGTCATTCACGGCCAGTCGTCTGGGTTCAAAGCTTAGCGATTGCAGAATTTTTGGCCCGAGAAAGTGCTAGGTATCGCACTTAAAAGGTGGGCCTACGTTAATCCTTGGCTCGCACAAGCTTCGACTTCTGAGGGTTAACGGAAATAACAATTTCAACAAACAATTGTTCAACAATGTTCACCCGTTCCTCCTCCTTAATCAAGTCGAAACTAGTGATTTGAAGTGAAGTGGAATTGTAGTGGATACAGAAGAGTAATACAATTTCGAATTCAATTATTTTCAAATCTACCTTTTCCAGAAAATAAAACTGGAAGCTCCAAGCTTCCCTCCAATTTGTTGGAATCAACCCATTTACAATTTTTGACGACTGCAAATAGCGCAGCGTTGTTTGTAATAATGGGAATAACTTGGAATGAAAATTATTTCGTGGAAAATATAATTCTAGAATGCATTTACTCACATTTTTCACATTCTGTGCATATTCTCACGTATTGTAGGAGTACATCATATGGAATAATTCTTCGAAATTATATACGGCAGTTGGAAATTAGCATTAAGTTTTACAAGCAATTATCTCGTTCGGCGAGAATTCATTTACATTGCATTTCTCTAGATGTGTGATGTTCTTCCTTATAAGAAAAGACATTTCCGTTGAAATAGTTGATCGAACAGTAGGTATATTTTATTTACAGTAACTACCCGTTAGGTAATTCGTGAAAAAAATATGAGCTGAAACCTTTTTTCCGAAGTTTATACATTGGGCAATCTTAAATGTTGAAAAGGGGAACATTCTCCATGAAAATTGAAAAATAAAAAATGTGATTTATTTGTAAAATGATTCTACCATCGAAGTTTGTCCCGTTTATTTTGGGACACCCTGTGAACACACATATATGTCTATCTTGAACTTTCTCGATACAGAGAGCGCTTTCGATGAGTCGTGTTTTCATTGTCTAAGCTTGTCAGTCAGCCTAGAGAAATATATATTTAGAAAAACCACTGAGGTGGGATTGAAAATCTATTTCAAATTTTCAAATATTATTAATTGAACAAGTAACAAACTCTAGTGTCATTACATACTATTTCCGTCGACCGTTCATTTATGCTGTATTTTAACGCCCTCTTCTATTAATCAACGATTTGATTATATGCAACCCAACATACATTGCTCTAATACATTTTACATTGGTTAGTACTATCTGTCATTATATATTTATCAATTTTCAAATAAAATTTCAGATAATCTTCATGACACCAGTTGTCACTCATTATCATATATAGTCACGTAGCGTAATGGTAAAGTTCGCCTGGCAACCATCACTGACGTCGCGATTTCAAATTTCAATTTGAAAATAAATAATAAAAATAAAAAAACTACCACTAAGGAAAATTAAACTACCTTTGAGTAGAGTTAATATAAATAGGAAATAGTGATTGTTTTTTATCGTATCGTTAAATAAATAAACTTCACTTTTTGCTCGAGTTTGTCTGTCGTTACTGGATTATTGTTAAATTTTCGATTTTTAATGTCTATCGCTACTGGCCTATCAGATATAAAGCAGTAAAACAATCACGTACCTTCTTGTTTTCGTTCAAGTTTCAATTGCTTGATATTTTTCTAACATGACAGTTGCCTTCTCGGATATCTCATTCAACGGAAAACAAAGGGATAGTACCTATCATGAAATGAGGTTAATTTCCTAGGAAATATCTTTTCTTCATTCAACCCATAGGCATATTTTACCCTGAATACACAAACACGTGGTTTGCAAACATCGATTGGTTGAAACATGTGTAGTTCGAACACGAGTTTCAACAAAACATTGACTTCCTTCTGCACGTGTGAAATTCCAACTGGTGGACATTGATTTTACAGTCTGAATGTTACAAAACTACAGAAGTTGAGGCATCTTTTTTCACCTAGTACTAACATGTAATATCAATAATTACGATAGTGAAATGAGTTACCGTACTAGTGCGGTAAAGTTGAATATTTCTTTTCTTTTTTTTTAATTTCAGTTTATCAAACCGGAAAATAATAATAATACTAATAATAATATAATTGCAATGAGAAGATACAAAAAATACGTATCTCCCTAACATGAATTTAACAAAATTATCGTATCTATCCTAATCCAGTAGGATTGGGTTTTTAGACAAGAATCGATTGTAGCACCACCAAACTTGGTATGCTAGTAGTTGGAACCATAACCGAACCTAACCTATCGAAATCGTTTTTTGATAAATCTTATATTTTATGAAATAAAAACAAAATTTTTTTTTTTTTCAAATGAATTTTTTTTTAAGGTTGCATCCCTGATTTTTTCGTAAACAATTTTTTTTTAATAATACATGATGTCGACATGTCATGTGCCGAGTTTCAGAGTGCTCCAATTCATCTTCACTTTTTGCTCGAGTTTGTCTGTCGTTACTGGATCATATACATTTTCAGGTTTTTACGGGATTTGAAAGTGCGGAGAGGATGTAACTAGCTGATTTCTGTTCCATTTCTTGACCTGCTTTATATGAATTATGAACCGTACATCCTATGATTTCTATGAGACGTTGTCTACAATAATTCATGAACTCGAGTATTGGGAATTCAACATTAGATGCCAGCGCCAAAGTGGCTAAAATTGAACTACTCTCGAGTACATTATGTCAACAGAAGAACAGAATATTCACAATTTATATGTACCAGAAATTCACCACTTACACTGATGAAAAGGATGTCTTCAATTAAATATATATATCCTCTTGAACAGAATCATCTTCTGAAAAGAATAATTATTTCTAATTCATGAATATACTCTTATTTCAAACTTATTGAACTGTTTGCTTCTTTTACATAAATTATCTTGAAATGAATTTGTTTGCATTAATACATTCCAATTCTTTACCCTAGAGAACTCCTACTTGTGAAAAATGCTCCTTTTGACTCAAGAACTTGATTTCTTGGCGAAACCCCCATACCGGAACGACCCGAACCCACGCTAATGCGCGCACTGCGACTGCCGACTGGGACCTCTATACTGTTTGCCTTTGCCCGCGTTTGGTTTGGGGGTTATGTTTGAATCATAATTTAAGTTGTTAGTTTTGTATTTGACACGGTGGTTATGTGCAAATGTGCTGCTACAGAAGTGCAATATGGAGGTCCAATTTCTGCACGATTTGAATTTAGGTCATTTATGGACCAGTTGTGGAGGTAGATTGAAGATATTGTTTTCAACAGGTGTGTGATAATGGCGAATGACGCTGTCGTTTCTATATTCGATCGCATTTCTATGCGTCACCGAATAGGTATCTACGTTGATTATATAGTTTCTGAAATTAAAATATTTCAAAACTATTCTCATATATAACAATTATACCTCAATTGTTTGCAGTTGTTCTCTGTTTGTTCAACTGTACCATATGAACATGGCTTCCGTGGCATATTTTTATAACCAAGTGCATATTTGTACTGAGCCTCCAAATGCAGATAATCTTGAATCAAAAATGTATTGCATTATGAAGAAGAATATTGTTCGTTATTGAAGTTGAACTATTCTTGCCCCAACCAACTCACACCATCGAACAAAGAAAGTATTCACAATAGTGTTCATTATCAAAGTTGAAATATTCTTGCACCAAACAACTCTCATTATTCAGTGAAGAAAGTGTTCACATGTCTCAAAACAGTTTCCTTTCAAGTGGTCAAGATGATTCTGTCAAAAAATCAAACCAATATTTGGTTGGACCTATTCAAGAATACAATCGACTTGAATCAATGCAATTATGCATTGATGCAAAAAATCCTTTTTATCAGTGTATCAATAATGATTACAGGTTTACTAAAATGCACATGAACAATATCCAAAATTTTGGGAATTTTGACGAAAACGATAATTTCAATGTACTTATCTATAGTGTCACAACTTGACACCAGAGGGAGTATCCCTTATGTTGAATTCCCAATTGCATGAAATCATTGTAACGATTGTTTGTTTGTATTTTCAAATCGAATGATCAAATTACGTATACCCTTCCATGTTGGGAAGTTTCCATCTCTACAAGAATTAAATTACCTTCCAATTAAATACCCGCACTCAACGCTAATTCAATTATGAGTTTGTAAACACTGAGTGGTCAGCGATGTACGCATCGCCACATTTCACTCATGATGGCGCATAACTATTGAAATTCTGACGCGAAAAATTATTGTGCAAATGAAAAATGAAAATTCGTATATGTTTTTACCACTTTATGTCTGTAATACTTGCGTTACTGCAGTTTCGTCTAATGTGGATATTTTCAAACTATACAGTGCGGCTTTTTATAGCCCCCCCCCCCTGTTAACTTTTGAACGGTTTGACGTAGAGCGATAAAAAAAAAATCGTTTCGAGGGTTTCACCGATACTACCTTTTGAAATATAACGCATTGTGATTGCTCGATAGATGGCGCGGGGGGCAAAAAAACCTAATTTTTTTAAATGGCATGCGGGGTCGAGTGACACATCGTTGAAAAGAGAATTTGATTCTCTTTTCAACCATCTAATTTTTTTTTAATTTTGTTAATATGTTTTTTCACAATAAGCATTTGAAGTGTAAATTTATTGTCACTTCCTCTTCCTACTTGTTACTTTGTAAACATTGCTGCATGGTCACAGTTTAGTTTTCAAAATTGTTTTTAATATGATAATGTTTATGGACCATCCCTGGTCCATGGTTCCTGACATTAGTGGTTGTGGCCTCCGCTCCAGATGCGGACCACATGGTCTTTGGTTATGACCAACAATTTTTAGTTTAAGAATTTTTTTAAAAAATGTTTTCCTATTGATTGTGATTTTTCCACCATAATATGGTAGGTTCACACATTTTATTTTATTCATAACTCTTTGGTATCCGTTTTGTTTTTCCTTAGATCGACTTGTAACTAACTCATAATTTGCTGAAGATGAAGGATTAATCCTTCGAAACATATCCTCCCTCTTAATGTTAGTCTTCTGACTACATGATATCAACGTGATGTCAGTCTTCTGACTGCATGACAGCTGCAATAAAGAATATTTTTGGTGGAGTTAGACTGTAAGTTTTTTCAATTTCCTATTAAACAAAGTTATGTTGACTTCAAGACAAGGATGGAGAGGGCATCTCCACGGTCTTTTATTACTCTGAGATATCTCCTAACGTGTGTGTACTGTGTGTAGTACATTTCCACCCTGTCGTCTGGCGTGTAGCAACGAAAGCCCTGTATACGGAATTGTAAATTAGCATGAGAGTATTTGGAGATCAGGCAAGTTGAGCTTTGAGCACAATGCCCCATAGATCCATCCATTCGGTGCGGTGAAGGCGGTGAGCCTCCTTCATTAGGCTCGGGTATGTGGGCGCAGGCGGAGGAAAATATCACATCCGACTCGCTTCGCTCTCAAGCTGACTGACAGAGGTTGTGAACGCACAGGGTCGGTTTCATCGATCGCGGCAGTTCACGCTAAAAAAAAGTCGTTTCGGAATCATCTCAGTAGAGTTGGAGTAGAATTCTTGGGGATACTTTAAAAAGTTCTTATTATGCCTATCAGTGACATGAGAATATTGAATTCTGCGTTGACAATAAAAATAAAAGTCTTTTCGCAAGTGAGTGAAATAGTCACTTGCATATTTTTTCTTTTCAGTTAGAGAATTTTCACAATAGCTATCAGATGTAGTTCAATGTCCAGTGTGGCTTTAGCCGGGGAAGTAGTTGTTTTCTGTTAGATATCACAAATAAAACCCTTATAATTTCCAAAAAGAACTGATCAGAATCAGACAGATTTCCGTCAATAATTGATATCAAACCTTCATCGCGGACAAAATTCTAAAACAAAATCGATAAACTTTAAATTCAATCTAATCTCAAATCAGAGAAAAGCATGACCATCGTTAAGCATGTCTAACATATCTCGGTGATTCAACAAATAAAATATCTTGTTTCCTTCAGAAATATAAATTTAGCATTCAAGATAAATAACAATTTGCATTCTTCATAAATAACTCAAAGTTAGCAAGAAACACATTAAAAAATCTGGGGTTTACAAGTTCGAAGACTGCAATGCCTTGGTCAGACAGGCCGAAGTTTCAACCAGAGATTTGAGGAGCATTTGAGACGTTACAGATTAAATAAACAAGATTCAAACTATGCCAGTCACCTCATAGAAAATATTCACAATTTCACACATAATCCGGAAATTCTATACATTCAACCAAGAAGTCCGAAATTATAGAATATTTTAAGTATCAAGAACGATAAGTACATTTTACTAATCGAACACAATTGTTTGCTAATAACTGAGAAGTCAAAAGTGACATTTAGAAAGTTGACACAAGGCGTCGGTAAGTGAATCATTTGTGAACCAGTCTTTTAAACCAATCATGGTAAGCCTTTTTTATTTATTTTCCAAGGATTTAGCTGACGTACCATATGTGGAGCCACCTAGCGGTTTCTTACCCAGGTTTAAACGTCATTCATTTCAATATTGTTTATTGAGTGTTCGGCCAATATTCAAATTTCAATGATGGTATACCCAGTTTTAATTTTATTATGTATCAATATTGTCTTTCAAATATTGGAATGAGGTTTTCGTAATAATTTTAATCAATGGGTTAACATGATTTCTTGAATATAGATTAAATGATATTCAACCAATGTTCTATCAAACTTGGATATACAATATTGTTTTCTATCTCTAGAGTCGATATGAAAGGAATATTGGAATTTTAATATTGATGCTAGGCGCTGAAAACAATATGTGGGCAATATTGGTAAAATTGTGAATTTTTTAAAAAATATATTAATCCAATGTCATATGAAATAGCTCTTAATATAACGAGATTATTATACGATTTATAATAATCGAAGATATTGCCGTATTAGTGATAACGTTGATGTGAAAAAAAAATCAAAAACTTTGGTTATATCACGTTGTTGTCATTTTAGCGTGCCATTTGGTATCTATTATAAAGTAACTAACGTATTATATTGTAACTAATGTATTATGTGTTGTTATGATGTTAATAATTTGTAATGAATATTTAACTTGAAGGAAGCTTGATCAGTGAAACGATTAAGAGTTTATCCAACACATGACAGTTATGACTGTCATTATTAATGTCATTTGAGACAAGTAAACTATCAAATAACACACTAGTGTGTTATAATCCATAGCTCACTATATTTAAAGATTATTAATTATTATCTCATAAAAAAACGATTTCTTCAACTTGTTGGATAATAGTAATTTACGTATCAAGTGAGTAAAGTGATACTTTTTTTACGAGTAGTAAAAAAACACTTTACTCACGAGTTTTATGCAGTATTTTTTCTACAACTGTCAAAAAAAATTACCAATTCATATTTTTTTGCAAATATGAAATGCATTTGGCATATATTCTTCGAAGAGTATGCCGGAGAGTTGAGTTTCAAACAAATGAAACGAATAATTTCGACAGAGCCGAAATCCCTTTCTCTTCACACTAGCCCGCAAAATGAAAAATTTGAAGCGAATATTAAAATAACATATTCATCGAGGTCAATATTATTATTATTAATGTTGACTTGACTTTCGAATAACTAGTCCATCGAAGTAACCTTTCATTTTCTTAGATTTGTACTCAAAATAAATAAACAATCCTCGTGAAGCAACGAATACCTTTTTCTTTCTTTGAACTATGTCAAGGAAATCTCATATTTGCACTATTCACGATTTTCTCCGTTCAATCTTCATCACTTTTCAATTCTACTTAAATTAAATTTATAGTTATCAAGAATTCATTATCTGGATAGATGCCCAATTTCACAAATTTCATTAATTATTGTTGTCAACTAGTTTCTGACGGCCAAACAGCCATAGCTACCTTGGATTACCTAGTGTAGATTAGGTCCAATAGTTCCTTAGAGGTATATATGCTATTATTTTGAATATATTCGCCGCGATAGTATGGAACTTGGAATGTTAAGAATATTATTGGTAAAACATTTGTATATCAGATATTTATAAGTTATTAGTTGCCAAAGAAAATGAGAACTGGCTTTATGACAGAATTTCGTTATTATTCGGATCTGTCACTGTTGTTGCATTAAACTGTCGGTTGCGTAGCAACAGCCGTTAAGAAAAGTGCACTTTTTTACGCTTTTCCGTTTAATAATGAAATCGTATGTTGATAGTGAAATATTGTAATACTTTACGCACACAAACCACACAAAAAAAGTGGACTTTTTTTGACAGTAGAAAAAACATTGGATACCACTCGTGTGTTATGTTTCCTAAGTCACTTAAAAATCTTTCTCGCATGACCTATTTTCAACATAACACACTAGTACCATAAATAACTATTGTTCGATCATTTACTGAGAATGCTGTCTTTTATAAATAATTTCTTATGTAGATTCTTATGAATGAAACTTCTAAGATGCGCAAACGAAGATGAGAGAAAATATTATGAAAATACCTTCCTGTTTATCTGACACTGTCACTGCTTGAGGTTAGTTATATCATTCAAAAGCACACAGTATGTTTCGATAAAAATGTTATTTACAATCATTCCTGGTGACGATCCTGTCCACCTCCGCATGGAAACGACTTGGTAGGGCCTTGTTTTACGGTAGAGTTACTTGAGATGTGATATACGATGTCTTCAGACATTTGTTTTTTCAGAAAAGCCAACAGGATCAACCCAGATGTGTTGGTGGTTAATATTTCACCTTCTTTACGGTGTTCTGTTACTGAATTCTTGGGAATGTTTAGGTGCTTGTATACGTAAATAATATGGCGTCGAAAGAAGAAGATAAACATAATAATCAGAAAGTCATAACATATCCGAGACGGAATTAATACAATCAGTATGTTTTAGTAAGCTATCATTTGCTGCTACTGAAACTGGTAGTTAAAAAATTCATATACAGTGTGACCCTAGACCAGTGGAACAGTTGAATATATCTTGGGCCAATAGAACTTCAAGAAAATAACATCATTACATATTATACGGTAAGTTCTATGAAAACCATCTTCAGCATTGACCACTTTTTATACGAGGGCGCAGAACTAACGGCATCGAACATCAGTTTCTTTAAAAGGAACACTCTATCCAATGCATCATACAGAGTGGTCCAACGAAAAGTATGCACCTAGCTTTTATCCTTTTTGTGGAATTGCAAGCAAAAATGCTCGGACACGTGGAGTTTGTTTTTGAGGACACATTTCAGATATATTTTGCAACTTGTGCCTTCAACCCCCCAGCGACGGGGTGTCACAACCCTAAAATTTTAAATGGAACGTGGGGTCGACTATTATATCATTTGAACGGGCACAAAATTATCTTCCCGATGATGCTCTATTTGTTGAAATTTACTGAAGCAGTTAATGCGAAAACGGCTTTAAGAACATGAACCCGATAATGTTGGTATTAATGAAAAATACAAATAAGTTTTGGTTACTAGGAATTAAAACATGTACAAGTAGTACTTAGTACGTTTCAATATTTGTTACTTGTAATAGTACTTTGTAAAAAAAACAAGCTGTTAAATTGATTTATTGAAATGTTACTTCAACAAGTGTTCAAATTGTGACACATTTGCTTCCATACAATAATACAGATTTTGTTCAAATCTATGTCTAACATTTTGTAGCATATCAGGTGTTATGCTTCTGCACTCTGCTATAATCCGTTGGCAATATCTTCTATGGACTCGGGCTTCGTAGCAAAACATTTATTTTTCAAGTGTCCCCATAAAAAAAAAGTCCAAAGGCGATAAATCAGGTGACCTGGCAGGCCATTCCATTGGGCCTCTCCTGCCAATCCACTGTCCGGGGAACCAGTTATCTAAATATTCTCGTACAGGAACAAAATAGTGCGGAGGTGCTCTATCTTGCTGGAAATGAAGCCGATCAGCATTATGATTTTGGTCATCTTCTATTATTTGTGTAATGAAAGGATCAATTGCGTCTTCAAGCATGTTTAGGTAGATTTCACCATTTAAATTTCCAGGAATGAAAAGTGGTCCTATGATATGACTTCCTAATATGCCACACCAGACGTTTATTTTTTTGAGGGGCCTGGGAATGAACCTCACGGAATAAGTATTGGTTACTGTCATCCCAGTAACGGCAATTATGCATATTCAAAGCTCCATTCAAATAAAATGTACACTCATCTCTAAAACAAATGTTACACATATCTGCAGTTTTTTTCTTACACTTATCTGCAGTCGTTTTCGACAAAATCACGCAAACGATAAATGGGGAATTTAGTTGTGATAACAAAAAATTATCATTGAAATGTTGCTTTCGGCAAAATGAAGTAATTTAGAAATGATTGTCGTTATCCTGATTCATAGTAACCAAAACTGATTTGTATTTTTCATTAATACCAAAATTATCGAGTTAATGTTCTTAAAGCCGTTTTCGCATTAACTGTTTCAGTAAATTTCAACAAATAGGGTATCATTGGAAAGATAATTTTACGCCCGTTCAAATGATATATCACTCTACCCCATGTTGCATTTAAAATTTTAGGGTTGTAACACCCCCTCGCTAGAGGGTTAAAGACACAAGTTGCAAAATATATCTAAAATGTGTCCCTCTCAAAGGCACACTTCACGTGTCCGAGTATATTTGCTATGAATTCCAAAAAAAGGAGAAAAGCTAGGTACATACTTTTCGTTGGACCACTCTGTATATGAATACACATTCATTTATTTGTTAGTTTTTCATTTTTGAAAATCCGAAAAAAAATGTACCTATTTTACGAAGAATTTATGGATCAATTCAAGAGTTTTGATACATAGGCCATAACATATTCCCTCATTGGACCAAGGCCAATACAATTTGCAATACCCTTATTCTTTCGGATAACGCTGACATTGACTCTAAAAACTGTATCTACCGCGTAGCCTGCGAATGCGGAGTAGCGTATCTTGGAGAAACCAAGAGATCACTGAGCGCGAGACTCACAAAAGAAACACTCAACGAGGAGAAACAACGAAATCAGGGATAGCAGATCATGTTTGGACGACCCAACACAACATCAAATAGATTTGGTCGGTTTATGGAAATTACCCTTCATTTTCATAGCAATTTGATTTTCATCTGGTCTCGTTTCATTTCGCCTTCTACTTTCTTGGATCAATTTTTCTTTGACAAGTTCTACTGTCAAGTCTTTTTCAGGTCTAGTTTCTAGTGCCATCACAATAGTGTTGTAACTTTCTGGTAAACTGCTGAGTATGAATGCTACTACTAAGTTGTCAGCAAGATTTTCACCCATGGCTGGTTTTCATTTGTGTTATTTGTTAGAGGTCGTGGTTTATATTTATTTTATATTGAAATTACAGAAAGGAAAAACTTATTTTTCAACTTGTTTATTCAACGAGTGAGTGACAACAACTATCATATTTTTTTTTATGTCAGAATGAAAAGTATATCACATAAAAAACATATACAGAATCGACTAAATATTACGTTGATATTTATCATTCTGTATATGTTTTTTTATATGATATACTTTCATTCTGACATAAAAAAAATATGATATATAGTTATTGTATAAAAAAATAAAACACATAAAACTAAATGACTGAATAAGCGAAGTGTCACTGTTAAACAGTATTTTTCAACTTGACATAAAAAAAAAATTATAAACTTGCACTATGTAACAATATTACTTTCAATATGTACACTGAGTTAACAAGAATAATAACAATAATACTGATAGCAATAATATAAAATAATAAATCCGTTATCACAAACACGATCAAGAAACATGATCAAGATCAAGAAATAAGATAAACTATATTTTTTTTTAAACATGGTTTCGGATAATATGAATGATGAAGGACAGAAAAAAAACTGTCTTGATGGAGAACATTTTCAGTTAATATGTTATCCATAATGTCCCCTTCAATAACAGGAATTCTAATAGGTGCCTCATCAATAAACAATTGAAAATATATTTTAATGGGATTAAACCAATTCGTTACCATAAATAATTTATTTGTGTCTCATAAATGTTTCAACTTGAACTCTATTTACATAAATTGCATTTGTCACAGATTCTAGACAGAAATACATTCCATTGGGATCGATTGCCTAACGGAATAATTGTCTGATTTGCAGATTTTTTTTGATTATAGTTATTTATTATGCAGTGCGACGCTAAATTATGGAATAAATTCATTATTTCGGAATATGAAGATATTTTGAAAAAATCCTCGGATAGGTCGATTTTCTTTTCCGATGGGTCAATTTTTGAACCCCACCCAAAATATATAGGGTAATCCGCATTTGACTAAAAATGACTTTGGTAATATTTTTAAATGGAACACGCTAAATTATGGAATACATTTATTGTTTCGGAATGTGAAGATATTTTGAAAAAATACTCGGATAGGTCGATTTTCTTTTCCGATGGGTCAATTTTTGAACCCCACCCAAAATATATAGGGTAATCCGCATTTGACTAAAAATGACTTTGGTAATATTTTTAAATGGAACACGCTAAATTATGGAATACATTTATTGTTTCGGAATGTGAAGATATTTTGAAAAAATCCTCGGATAGGTCGATTTTCTTTTCCGATGGGTCAATTTTTGAACCCCACCCAAAATATATAGGGTAATCCGCATTTGACTAAAAATGACTTTGGTAATATTTTTAAATGGAACACGCTAAATTATGGAATACATTTATTGTTTCGGAATGTGAAGATATTTTGAAAAAATACTCGGATAGGTCGATTTTCTTTTCCGATGGGTCAATTTTTGAACCCCACCCAAAATATATAGGGTAATCCGCATTTGACTAAAAATGACTTTGGTAATATTTTTAAATGGAACACGCTAAATTATGGAATACATTTATTGTTTCGGAATGTGACGATATTTTGAAAAAATCCTCGGATAGGTCGATTTTCTTTTCCGATGGGTCAATTTTTGAACCCCACCCAAAATATATAGGGTAATCCGCATTTGACTAAAAATGACTTTGGTAATATTTTTAAATGGAACACGCTAAATTATGGAATACATTTATTGTTTCGGAATGTGACGATATTTTGAAAAAATCCTCGGATAGGTCGATTTTCTTTTCCGATGGGTCAATTTTTGAACCCCAACCCAAAATATATAAGGTTATCCGCATTTGAGTAAAAATGACTTTGGTAATATTTTTAAATGGAACACGCTAAATTATGGAATACATTTATTGTTTCGGAATGTGAAGATATTTTGAAAAAATCCTCGGATAGGTCGATTTTCTTTTCCGATGGGTCAATTTTTGAACCCCACCCAAAATATATAGGGTAATCCGCATTTGACTAAAAATGACTTTGGTAATATTTTTAAATGGAACACGCTAAATTATGGAATACATTTATTGTTTCGGAATGTGAAGATATTTTGAAAAAATCCTCGGATAGGTCGATTTTCTTTTCCGATGGGTCAATTTTTGAACCCCACCCAAAATATATAGGGTAATCCGCATTTGACTAAAAATGACTTTGGTAATATTTTTAAATGGAACACGCTAAATTATGGAATACATTTATTGTTTCGGAATGTGAAGATATTTTGAAAAAATACTCGGATAGGTCGATTTTCTTTTCCGATGGGTCAATTTTTGAACCCCACCCAAAATATATAGGGTAATCCGCATTTGACTAAAAATGACTTTGGTAATATTTTTAAATGGAACACGCTAAATTATGGAATACATTTATTGTTTCGGAATGTGAAGATATTTTGAAAAAATCCTCGGATAGGTCGATTTTCTTTTCCGATGGGTCAATTTTTGAACCCCACCCAAAATATATAGGGTAATCCGCATTTGACTAAAAATGACTTTGGTAATATTTTTAAATGGAACACGCTAAATTATGGAATACATTTATTGTTTCGGAATGTGACGATATTTTGAAAAAATCCTCGGATAGGTCGATTTTCTTTTCCGATGGGTCAATTTTTGAACCCCACCCAAAATATATAGGGTAATCCGCATTTGACTAAAAATGACTTTGGTAATATTTTTAAATGGAACACGCTAAATTATGGAATACATTTATTGTTTCGGAATGTGAAGATATTTTGAAAAAATCCTCGGATAGGTCGATTTTCTTTTCCGATGGGTCAATTTTTGAACCCCAACCCAAAATATATAAGGTTATCCGCATTTGAGTAAAAATGACTTTGGTAATATTTTTAAATGGGACACGCTAAATTATGGAATCAATTCATTATCTCGGAATAATGAAGATATTTTGAAAAAATCCTGGGATATGTCAATTTTCTTTTCCGATGGGTCGATTTTTGAACCCCACCCAAAATATATAGGGTAATCCGCATTTGAGTAAAAATTACTTTGGTAATATTTTTAATAAATTTTGAGATTTGGTTATTCCAAGCCAGGTTTCAGGATATCTAGGGGTTTTTACGAGGATTCATTTTTCCCTAACACAGAAAATCAAAAAGGCTTCTATAATGTCCCCAACTCGAGTAGACACGTTGTATTTCTAATTGTTCTATGAATCAAAATTATTTTACTTAAATCTCGCACAATTTTCAATATATACCAGGGATTTGAAGGCAGTAATTAAAATCAAACTTTTACTACACCAATCGCTTATATCCGCAACAAATTTTATCGTTTAACAGCTTTATCATCATTCGAACCATGAAGTAAAATCAATATTTAATTAAGAGGCATGTAATGAAAAAGGTATTGGAGAAATTCATCATTCTCTTTTTCAACTGAAAAAAATATTAATGAGTAACTAACCACAAAAGAGTGGAAATAATTTGATCAATTTCTGTTCTAACAATCTGGATTTGTAGATTACCGATATATAATCCGAGATATAATGACAAGCAATAATTGATTTAGGAAAGAAGCGCCTCCAACCTTGATATATTTTTTAATATGAGCAAATGTTTGTAATTTTTTTGTTCTGAAGATCATAATCAAATTATTATAGGACCATGACAGTACATAACGGGTAAAATTCAATCGAAGACCACGTATGGGATCTCAGAAAGTATAGAAGATACAAATATAGATGGAAGATGGATGTGAGTTTTTATTCAGAGTGGGAGTCTACTAAAATGATGTTTTATCATACCTGAATCATAATCCTTTGTCAAATACATTAAGGTATTTGGAACGGTACCACAGACCACATACCCCTAGACGATTCACGTAGGTTACGTGACCATGAACCTTTTTTTTAGTACCGATACGAATCTTATGGGGTCGCTGTTATCTGTCGATTTGTTCTTCGTGCTATGCTTGATTCTAAAACGTTCGTCGCGTGGTCACAGAACTCATAATTATGAGTTCTGTGCGTGTGGTATCAATGGTCATGTCAAATTTAAGAAGAAGAGAGTATATTTCTGAGAACAAAACAATCAAAACATATATGAATGAAATTTTGATGAATGGACTTTGAGAAATATTACGTTTAGTGTGTTTCTATGATAGTGAACATTGTTATTGTTAGTGTGATTTAAAAGTTTTTACTGTGAAATTCTGTAGTGATTATTTATTTTCACCATTCATCATGGTTTACCACAATAAGTGTTGTGTTCCTCATTGCGAAGGCTCGTCTGAAATAAGGCATACATTTCCTAATCCAAGTAAAGATGCTCTATATTACTTACCATATATGTACACAACGTACCAAAATGGTTAGTTGATAAAGATTATTATTATTATTTATCTAGTACTTTTGTATACCTTATGTACTCTCTTATATTAGGACCCATATATTTTGTACTGCACCCATGTTGTTTTGTATTTTATTTTTCAAACAATGTGTATGATTATTTTACCCTTGTCCAATGAGATTTTACATATTCGACAATAAATCAACCACCTTTTGACCTGAAATTGTTTTTTTTACCATTACATTAATAAAAAATGTTTTAGCAACAAATCCTATACTCTATTTCAAGTATAAAATAGAGTAAATTCTCAGAAATACATGGCATATGCACACCAAATCAGTTTGATTTCTGAGAATTTACTCTACGTAATATATTATGAACAAATTTTTACATTTCATTCAATTTCATGTTTCAGCGTGTTGTTTACAACTTCATACAACACTTGATATTTGGAAAACATTTTAATCGTGATATCAAGTGTTGTTTGAGGTTGTAAGCAACGCGTTGAAACTTCTCACCAACATTTAAGTATCAAATTCAAGATTTGAATTTCCCGCATCTTTACGATAGTACCGATACGAATCTTCAGATGGCGCTTATTTCTGTCTTCATTAGTTAGCGTTGTCGTGAACCGTCTAGGGGTATGTGGTTTGTGAACGGTACGGTATGCGCCAAAAGTTTTCCATTCACGGCCCATTAGACATAAGTCGATCATAAAAGTAAATTTGGTGTTCTGACTGTACGATTTTTCCACCATTTAAACCATCCAATCTTGTATCGGATGCGCTAGGCAACACTGCTCTGTCACTAGTGTAAATGTCAGTAACTTTTATAGTCCTGGAAATCAGATAGCTTGAAAGTGATTGAAAACTGATGAATTGTTAACGCGATGCCTCCATCCAATTTTGTTCCCAAAGAATGTTTCGTTAAAAATAGTAATTTACGTAACAAGTCCGGAAAACACAGTTTTTTTGGACGAGTGGACAAGATTCTAGGACTAGCGTAGTCCTGGAAGTCTGCGAGTCCAAAAAAACTGTTTTCGGACGTGTTGCGTACACAATTTTTTCGGTAACCATGTAGAATAACAAATCGAGACACATTTATTTTTTACATTTCTTTGTAGAAGAAAATTTCGAACATTTTAATTCTTTTTTGTATTAAATATCGAAATGCGAACAGAAGATAGGTACTAACAGAAACATTCTAATTCTTATTTATATAAATATTTATATTGAAATTCGGGCATTTCCCGGACTAGTCCGGAAAGTACGTACTTCCCGGACTAGTCCGGGAAGTGATACTTTCTCAAAGAAAAATCGTCCGGGAAGTACCTACTTTCCGGACGGTTGCCGAAAAAAGCTATTTGAACAAAGACGGTTAGATATTTTTCACTTTTTTTACAGATTTTTCCGAATTTGATTTCGCAAGTTTTTACAACTTTTTTTATGAGAGAGGTGTGGCGAGCCCACCGACAAACATAGTTTTCGTCGTAATTTTCCATGTATGAAACCGTTGAAAATTTTTCGGAAATCCTACGCTATCTAGCTATCGAAGGCGGTTAGAAGGTTGACATTTTTTAACCGTATTATTTGACAGTTAGATAATTTTCACTATTTTTACGGATTTTTGGGACAGGGAAGGGTGACGAGCACCCCGATTGAATTTTTTTCCTAATTATTTTCCATGTCCGAAATTGTTGATGAATTTACTGATTGCCTTCGCGTTCTCTATCTAGCTTTCGATGGGGCAGGTGGGTTTTTTTTTTTCAACCAAATCATTCGACGATCAGATGCTTTTCACTATTTTCACGGATTTTTCTAATTTTCATTTCGCGAGTTTTTCAACTTTTTGCGAGAAAAGGGAAGAGGGACGAGCCCCCCCTACCTTTTTTTCTCCGTGATCAAATTCGTCAAAAACTTTCGAACCCCCTACTCATTCTGTATCTAGCTTTCGGGAAGCAGGGGAGGATAATTTTTTTGACAATATGTCATCGGAACTGAAACAACATGTGAAATTTCAACTCCGTAGGATATTATGATTTCCGACGTGGATGCTATCGGGTCAAACTAGAAAGTGAGGTGAAATATACTTCGAATACCAAATGAGTTATCACAAATTGTCTTTGACCATTTTGTTCAGAAAAATTATTCCGCTACTTCGTCTTAATTCACGTCTAATCTTTTCCAAAATTCCCCAATTCTTATTCTGACGACAATATGGGCAAGGAGGCTGCCCAATTCTCTATTCTCAATTTTCTATATTTCCTAGTCTATTCATTTCGGGGTATTTCTCAATTTCCTTACCAGCTGCAGCGCGTTGTTGCCATTACTCTGGACGTGGTTATTTTTGTGCTCTGATCGATCAAAACATTCCGACTTTAGACGGACGATTTTTTCCAGATTCGGTTATTAGCATTGTTATCAAGTTTATTGACTTGTGTTAGTTTTTCATCAAATTTGTAAGAAGCGTTTCTTCATTACAGCGTGTTATTTGAAACAATGATTGCATATGGCCTATGGTGCTATGATATAAAAGTCTATTGGGAAGCAAGTTTGAGTCCAATTATCTCCGATTCTAAACGGACGAAAATTCTCAAAAATATTCAGCTGATGTAATTTGTAGGAAAACGATTCTAGCGTTCCAAATAGATTATTACATTAATCCAGTATGATTGGGTTTTGTTTTGAGACGAGGATCGATTGTAGCACCACCAAACTTGGTATGCTAGTTGTTAGAACCATAATAAACACGAAAAAAATTTTAGAAATTCTAGAGGTGAAACATTTTTTTTTTTTTTTTTCGTTTAAAAATAAATAGATTTATGCTGTTATCTTGGAAAGTATATTATTGAGTAAGATAATTCCCCACAAAAATGATTCCAAATAATTTTTTATGAAATGCGCTCGTTTTCTCAGAAAACGTGATTGAACGCCAACGTCAAATTTCAGGTTCACGCTTATCCGCCGCTGAAAGATCTGGCGGAGCCGAATATTTGATTGGCCATAGCACTGCTGAAAATGATAGGAGAAGGAGAAAGAAAAGTTCATATCGTTTCTGAAGATTCCTATCTTCTCATGCAAATATAATATGCGAGTATTTGAGTACCTAAAATGTGTTTTGTCGCACTTCACGGAGATGTGTGCGGATGGACCGAAAAGCATGAATAATTTATTTCCAGGGCCAACTAATCGTATTTTTCAAGGTCAAGAATCTAAAAAAAGTACTAGCGATTTTGTTTAAAAAAATTGACTACCCCACTGGATTCGTAACATTTTCAAATGGTTCATTTGTGAATTACATTGAAATGCGTCAATTAATAAAAAAGTTATAAGCGAACGAAATTTGAAAAATTTGTCGTTTAATCAACCTACCAATTCAATTACAGAACTTTCGTCCAAATTCGGAAAAAACCACTGTATTCAGGAGGTTTCGATATATCACCCGTCAAAATTTCTTCAAAACTATTCATGAATAACTAAATAATAAGATTAAGAAATTTGAAAAATATGATAATGTAATTCAGGAAAATGTCATTTTATCTCATAATTTTAAATTTTTTATTTGTCAACAGATTTCAATGAAATCGTGGTCAGTGATATTTCTAGAGTACCTGAATTCATTGGTGTAGTCAAAGTTCTGAAATTGCAGTCGTGGGTTGATTAAACGGCATATTTCTCAAATTTCATTTCCCCATAACGTTTTAATTGATTGACGCATTTCAATGTAATTTACAAATGAACAATTTGAAAATATTACGAATCCAGTGGTGTAGTCAGATTTTCTCTAAAAAAATCGATAGTAATTTTTTGAAAGTTGGCCTTGGAAATGGAGATTCATTCATGAAATTTGAAAAAAAAACTATTCGAATCGGTCGAAAAATGTAAGTTTCATATGGGTGCTTCTATCTTGAATATGTCGGACCCTATTTAGATGATTTTTCATTTGTTCTTCGAATGCTGCTAGTATTCAATGCTTGATTACAATAGACAGTTGTAATTGTGTCCTCCTGGAGGAACTTCGCACAAATAAACGTCAGTTATAATTCAAAGTTCTTAGGGAAAGTATTTGTTTTCTGAGAGATATTTGTCTCAAATTTTCCACTCAGTTTCATTGTTGTGAAAAATTAGTTTTACTCTCCTCTGTTTCAGTATGTTTTTCTCAGGAAAGAATGACATCTCAACCTCTGTTAATTGAAATGCAGTCTCTTGATACTGGTCAATTTAAAAAAATTGGATTTCACATGGAAATCTTATAGAATTTTCTGAGAAAACTATCGTAGGGGAATTACACTTCTGTCGACTATTCCATTCATGCTAAAATACGCGTTTTTGATTGGTGGAAGTTTTCATATTCATAATTGAAAACAGCATGTTTTCGATTTTGTAGTTCGGCACTTGATTGGCTATTAGATACCTTTGTAGTTCGCTTCGTCATTGGTTGTTTTATAAAACAAACTTACCCCACCAGCAAGTTGGTATAATGACACAACACCGAACTTTGACCAAAACCATGATACGCTTCACTTTTCATTCATATCAACTTTTCGACAAATTTTGCGTACACGTAAACCAAACCTCCGCCCTTTCAATTCCCGTAAAAGCATGAAAATGAACGATGAATCACTATCTATCTACCAATGAACTAAACAATTTAATAGGCTTGTTCGCGTTCGACGCGTTCACAAAATAAACTGTCCGAAACCCGAAACCGTCACAAGCATGCGTAGTCCCACAGAGCTCAAAGAATGCGTACAGTTCTGTGAAACTGCGCATGCATCCGATGGTTTCAGACTGTTTGTTTTATGAACGCGAACAAACTTAAAGACAACCAACGAAAGACGCGCCCTGTGAATGGTCACTGAAATAGCGGGAAGTTTGAAATACCAAGACAGCTGCTCTGCGCAGTTTACTCCAAATAGTACTTTTGCAGACGGCTTTCTTCATTATGACGGCAGTCCTCAATTTGATATTTATGTTTTGTTAGTTGCATAGTTTTAGAATTTGAATGTGGGATTAGTGTTCCAGGTTGAATTTAGTAGTGGGCTGTCACAAGAATGAAGGAAAACAACAAAAATTGTTGATTCAAATTCAAACTTAAAAATGAATGACATGAGCCCTTTCAATATTAACATTAATAATAAATAAAAATGGTTTTGATTTCATTCATGGAATAGTCTTAACGAATACAACTCGTGAACCGATGATTATCATAAATTCCATCTTTTTTTCGAAACAAATTATGTTGCTTTAGGAAACCACACGAGCGCGAAGCGCGAGTGTGGTTGCCAAGCAACATAATTTTAGTTCGAAAATATGAATAGGAAATTCATAAAATCTTTTGTGGAATCATCTGCGACTGAAAGACAAACTTTAGTCGCTATTTTCCATCGTTCAAGATAACCTCTTGGGAGGTATTCATGTTGAAAAGGGGAACATTCATTACAAATAAGTCACATTTTTCATTTTTCAATTTTCATGGAGAATGTTCCCCTTTTCAACATAATTTGTTTCTCAAAGTCGAAGGAATTTTTATTTCGATAATCACCAATACTTGTATTACCTACGATAATTATTGTGAAGCACCTTTTGTGCAATGATTACGAAGGGTTGCAGTCACCACTAAAAAACAAGGAAACATCGTTGAAATGTAACATGAACCTACACTGAGCAAAAATATCGGCGCCGTCCCTGAATTAATAGGAAAAATACCGACTTCGGTGGCATACAATTCAAAGGGGATAAAACGCACCTTAGATAAGGGAAAATTTATAGGAAAAGTTGCCGTACCCCAAAGAAACTTCGGAATGATTCGGGATTCAGGACTCCCTTCCATGAAGTTTTATTAACAAAATGCGACAAGGGCAGAAAAATTCGAGAGCACTTCCTCGTCTGTTCGCCCTATTTGATAACCGGATAATGATCAAAGAATCCAATTTGGAGTTCTGTAGATATTTGTTCGGAGTGACTGTGCCGGGTGAATTGGGTTGGAATGCCGTCCTTTGTCCATAGAGGATAATTTTGTTCCGTCATCGACCTACCAAACTAAAACTCTAGTCTTTATTCACTGAATTGCATCAGTGAGTACTGATAGACGTTCTATAACTCACTTTTTGGAGCAGTTGAAAAAATCTATGAGGCTAGTCATGCATGGCTTCTGAATCGCCTGAAACATACCATTTTCAGAGTCAAAGGAGAGCAGAGAGCAGTAACGACAGACAAAATCGAGCAAAACGTGAAGAATGAATTGTAGCACTCTAAAACTCGGCACATAACATCTCGACATCATGTATTATTAGAAAAAAAATGTTTACCAAAACATCAGGGGTGGAACCTAAAAAAAATTTCATTTAAAGAAAGTATAAATTTTTTTTGTTGTTATTTCAGAAAATATAAGATTTATCAAAAAACGATTTCGATAGGTTGAGAGATAATTCAATGGTGTTTTGAAGGTTGTAGACGATGTAGTAACTTGATTACTTGTGCTTCGGACTTCCATCGTCTTAATGGTTGAAAGATTTCTACTTCTTTCAATTTTTCACTACGTTTCAATTGCTTGAATCTGCAATCGTCTTCAGGTGAATACTGACAAATTTTGAATCTACACGATGTTTTATAGGTCTGCCGGTAATTACGTTGTAAATTACGCGCGGTCTTGTGGCGCGCGTGTTTTCAATCACCCGAATTCCACGAAGAGGGGCATTGTAAGATCGTTGATGGAGAGAGCAATGTGTATTTGCAACAACCAGGAGTCTCTGGATGCAGAAATAAACCACATAAAGAAAGACCTACGCCAAAACGGATACCCCGAGAAACTCATAGAGGAAGTTCAGAAACAACTCAAAAGGACCAAGACGGTCGAAGAACGATCACAAAACCCCATTCTTGGCCTTCCATACATTAGGGGTATCTCCGAGAAGATTAAAAGGATCGGAAACAAATACAATATCAAGAGTTGCTTTCAATCCGGCAGCACTTTACGAAGTTTCCTCACCAAAACGAAACCAGAGAACGAAACAGAATCCAGCAAAAACTGTATTTACGAGGTCCCATGTGAATGTGCAGATTCCTATATCGGAGAGACCAAGCGGCCATTATCTGTAAGAATAGCTGAACACAAAAAGTGGACTCAACGGGGGGAAACATCTAAATCGGGAATAGCCGACCACGCGTGGACAGAGCACCATCGAATTCTTTGGGACGAGGCTAATGTTCTTCATAGAGAAGAACACTAGTTTAAACGCAAATTTATTGAAACCGCTTATATCGAGGTTAATGGTGCTTTCAGTCAACCGAGCGTGGAAATCAAAAACGTATGGAGGCCGCTAATGAACCGTTTTGGAGGGAGAATTAGCGCGAAAACACGCGCGCCACAAGACCACGCGTAATTTACAACGTAATTACCGGCAGACCTGTAAAACATCGTGTAGATTCAAAATTTGTCAGTATTCACCTGAAGACGATTGCAGATTCAAGCAATTGAAACGTAGTGAAAAATTGAAAGAAGTAGAAATCTTTCAACCATTAAGACGATGGAAGTCCGAAGCACAAGGAATCAAGATAATTCAATTCTCTACAAGAATAATATTCAGTAATACCTTATGAAATACGCTCGTTTTCTCAGAAAACGTGGTTTAACGCCGACGTCACATTTCATACTCGCGCTAAGCAGCCACTGCCAGTTCAGGCAGGGCCGAAAATTAGATTTGTCATAACTTTGTTAAAAATTACAGTAGAAGGAAAAGAAAAAGTGCATATCGTTCCTGAAGACTTCTACTTCCTCATGCAAATATAACATGTGAGTATCTGAGTACCTAAAATGTGTTTTGTCCCACTTCACATAACCCTTCTACGATATTTACGGATGATCCGAAAGTCATGGATATTTTAGTTGATATGAAATAATTATACTGGAGCATCAGGAATCAGTACCCTCTTTGGACCATATGCAACGACTTAAGGCTAGTGAGACAAGTCTCACTTATACATGCCAAAGACAGTACCGCCAAAAAGTACGTACCATATGGAAAAAAAGTTTATTAGTAGAGTATTGGAGAAAAGATTCTTAGGAAAAGTTTGTGCATGTCCGATAACCTAAAAATCGATTTTGACACATGTCACGTGATAGCTGGTATGGCGGCAAATTGAAAAAAATTACTATGAATACGCAGAGTCGGGCAAAATGGCAAGTTAATTGAAAAAGTTGCTTAGAATTCAATTTTATACACATATACAATGTTTCAGAAAATAGTATGAGAATATTGAAAATAGCAATTTTTTTAAAATATTTTTCTAGCTGTAGAAAAATGTCAAATTATTTTCTTATGAATAGCTTGACCATACTGAAATATTTGTATTCCGATGATAATAACAAAACTTTCTCATTTTCTCCACACCAGAGAGCACTAATTTAAAAAAAAAATGAATAGAATAGAAGAATAGTTTATCATCGGCGACCATATCGCTAAGTTTCATTACTAACAAAATCAACTAAACTAGAAAAGGTTTGGTTTGGGAATTTTGGTTATGGTTTTGGTAAGTAGGGATATTAGTTGAAAATTATTGGTTATCAGTCGGGAAGTAGGGGTGTTAGTTGAAAGTTGTTGGATATTAGTCGGTAAGTAGGGATATTAGTTGAAAATTATTGGGTATTAGTCGGGATGTAGGAGTTTCACTTGAAAATTAATGGGCATCAGTCGGCAATTCGAGGTATTACCAGAGTATTAGATGGGTATTGACCACATATCGTCTACATATAAAGAAAAAAACAAAAACGTTTGATCCATCTTGTAGGCTTTGATAATTTTCTCACAGAAACTTACTGAGATGTCTGTTTTGTGGAAGTGACTCAAATGAGTATATTCAGCTGAATCCAATTGAAAATCATTATGGTAATCTCGGAAATACCTGAGTAAATTTCCTGAAACGTACCATTTTCAGAGTCAAAGGTGAGTATCAATTTTGATTTATTTTATACAAAGTAGAATATTGCATATTATAAGGTGTTTTATATAACCGATAATTTAAAAGATTGGAAGACACTTTCCAGATATATGAGTATAGTGTCACGTATAATAATGAAGAATAGTTTATCATCGGCGACCATATTGCTAAGTTTCATCACGTACAAAATCAACTAAAATAGAAAAAGTTTGGTTCTTACGTTTGAACCTTTTATAACAATTTTTATTGGAGAAATCGAGTGGGAAATCGCTGGAAATTTGGGAATTTTGAGGTGCATGGCTTGGGTATTAGTGGTATCAGTAGGGTACTAGTAGGGAATTAGAGGAATTAGTTGAAAATTGTTGGGTATTAGTCGAGAAGTAGGGATATTAGTTGAAAATTATTGGGTATTACTCGGGAATAGGGGTTTTACCCGAGTATTACATGGATATTATTACATGCGTCTTTATCGTCGAAAAAAAAACATTTCATCCATCTTGTAGGATTTGATAATTTTCTCACAGAAACTTACTGAGTTTTCTGTTTTGTGGAAGTAACTCAAATGAGTATATTCAGCTGAATCCAATTGAAAATCATTATGGTATTCTCGAAAACACTTGAGTGAATTCACTGAACCTAATCTCCTGTTCCTGTATTATTGTTTCACTGAAGTTCTTATCCTACCGAGCTGTTGTTCAATAACCTCTCTCTATTTTAAAGACTCATTTGTTTATTTTACAAACTCCAAACGATTTTCTTACTCTCCCCGTTTTGTTTCAATTTCCCAATATGAATTATGGAACAGTTCCGAGAATATGAAAAATATGGCCACCGTCCTTGGACTCCATTAATTTTTCTGCTGCATAAACCTTCATACTCCCTCGGCTCACGTGCCTCTATCGTTTTTAAAGATTTTCACTCTCGCATTCATATATTCCATATTAGAAGAGTATTCGAATATAAAACAGCCGCATATCGATATTTCTCAGCATTTCATTTTTACATGTCAAAAGAGATGAAGTGACATACAAGTAAGCAAGCGCCCAGAGATATATATACACTGATTCATGAATAATTTAAAGAACAAACACCAACGACATACAACTCGGTGTTAGTAGAAGGGATTTGTTTTGTAATACTCGTGAGCTTTGCGAATATATTACCTTCGGAGTTTAAAGTGCACCTTCTGCTATGGCATTCGGGTTGGATATTTGTTAACGGTCATATACCGGGTATTCAACGTATTTCTCAGACAAGACATAGTGTACAGATTTCAAGAATATGAGATTTTAACTTATAGACCAGGATCCCACGCCTATTTTCATAAATGATTAATATAACAGACTGAATCTTCCTGATTGCCGAGACGCCCAACTTTTGCCTCTACGCAAATCCTCGATATTGGTAGCTAATAAACTGCTCAGGCGTTAATCATGTCGATTTGGTGAGTGCAAGTCATCAATAACAGTTAGTTTTTTAGTTGAACCTCGAGATAATTCGCCAAAGTACTCAAAAAAACATTTGTCCCACAAAATGGTTGGTAGGACTGAAGAGTCCCTCACTGCCAGCATGAACCAACCCAGGTAGCACCTCATGTTGGCTGAATCTTGATTTCATATTGGGCCAATATGGATATATTGTAAATAGAGAAATAAGATGTCCTGCACTACCTGGACGACGCTTATTGCCATAGTCCTATACAATAGGAATAATTGGGTCGAAAATTCATCAGAAAACAACTACTTTCCTGGCTAATACCACGACGAACGTTGAATTACATCTAATGAACTTCCGTGCAGAGTCCTACAAGGATGTCTCCGCAATTGCTAGTTGCATTGAAATGTTCATTGAAACATTTGGACGACCTATAGATCGATTTCTGGGTTCTTGCCCTCATCAGTATAGGGTTTTGTTGAATCGTTTGTTGCAGACATTAGTTATTGTCTGCAGAGACCTACCCTATACTGATGAGGGCAAGAACCCAGAAATTGATCTGGAGGTCCAAATGTTTCAATGAACATTTCCATGCAACTAGCAATTACGGAGACATCCTTGTAGGAGTCTGCACGGAAATTCATTAGATGTAATTCAACGTTCGTCGTGGTATTAGCCAGGAAAGTAATTGTTTTCTGATGGATTTTCGACCCAATTATTCCTACTGTATAGGATTATGGCAATAAGCGTCGTCCAGGTAGTGCAGGACATCTTGTTTCTCTCTTGACAAGCTTATTGTGAACAATGCATGCAGATTTCTTTAATTTGTATTTGTGGTTGAATTAATCACGCAAGTTCTGGGTATAGCTTTGTTTGAGGGGCTGGAGTTCAGATGGCGCCCGTAGTTTAGTGAACGCTAGGCTGCGGGCGGTGTCTCAGCTTCTGCCTTTACATGGAGATTTTGTTGAATCGTTTGTTGCAGACATTAGTTATTGTCTGCAGAGACCTACCCTATACTGATGAGGGCAAGAACCCAGAAATCGATCTATAGGTGGTCCAAATGTTTTAATGAACATTTCCATGCAACTAGCAATTGCGGAGACATCCTAGTAGGACTCTGCACGGAAATTCATTAGATGTAATTCAACGTTCGTCGTGGTATTAGCCAGAAAAGTAGTTGTTTTCTGATGGATTTTCGACCCAATTATTCCTACTGTATAGGATTGTGGCAATAAGCGTCGTCCAGGTAGTGCAGGACATCTTGTTTCTCTCTTGACAAGCTTATTGTGAACAATGCATGCAGATTTCTTCAATTTATATTGTAAATGTAAAAATAATATTGAACCAATATGGGTTCATATTGGAAAAACAATATTCCATTAAAAATATTGGTGGAATATTGGCTCAACCTGTTCTGAATGTATATTTTTTCATGAAATATTGGGTCAATATTGGTTCAATAATTTTCACCAATATCGATAGAGCGATATTGCCCACATATTGTTTCCAGCATCTAGCTCCAATATTGCGATTTCAATATTACTCTCATATCGATTTTAAAGATAAAAAACAATATTGTAAATCCAAGTTTGATAACACATTGGTGGAAAATTATTTAATCCATATTCTAAAAATTATATTGACCATATATTGATTGAGATTGTTACGAAAATCTTACGGCAATATTTGAAAAACAATATTGATACAATATTACAAAATACATTTATCACTGGGATTGAAATTTGAATATTGGCCAAATATTCAATAAACAATATTGAAATGAATCATACTTGGGTAAGAAACCGCTAGGTGGCCCCACATATGAAACAACAGCTGAATCATCGTAACCTAAGTTAAATAAGGCCTCTCACAATGCGTTATCAAGTCATTCTACTCAGTGGTAAATTGAAGTAAAAACGAAATAATAGAATTTTTAAATTATTCGACATTTTCTGGAAATATTTCATCAATGTTTCCAAGGCAACATATTCACTTTGAATATTTTACCAATATATGCGAATGAATATTTTGGGGCCAATATTGCTTCCTCAATATTTCACTAATATTATTTGTATAATGTCCAAGTAATATTGTGCCAATATCCGGAAATAATTATAATTTTATCTCGCCAATATTACGTTTTAATATTTTGCCAATATTTTACCAATATTATTCCAATGTAAGTGTGCTACAGCGATATTGTACTAATATCGCCTAACATTTTGAGGCCAATATTGCTAGAGAATATTAGACCAATATTATTTTTTAAATATTGGACCAATATCGCCGAATGTTCACATTTTTTTTCTCGCCAATATTATTATTTGAATATTTTGCCAATATTTTCAGAATATTGTACCAATATTGTCCCAATATAGGTGTGCTAATTGGGATTTTTTTTTTCATTTTCTTTATTCTTTCTAATTTGACAATTATAAAATTGCATTGAAAGTTGTCACGGAATGACGTGGTCATGAGAAATAATTATTAAACAGCGGATTTTTTTACCGCTGCTTTGTTAATATTTGGATACATCAAGAAGAGTACTTTGACCACGCTACCGAAGATGACTGCACAGTTGCAGTTGAAACGTTTGAAGATTTCAACCAAGAAAAGTACTTCGACCGCGCCGCTGAAGGTGACTGCCGCAGCAATTGAAACGTTTGGAGATTTTAACCAAAGAAGACCACGGCAAAACATTGACGCCACCGTGAAAGCCTCCATTCCAAAATATTCTTGAGCAGCATTCCTCACGTTGAAAGATTATAAAATAGTTATCTACCAGAACCTACTGCCGTACCAGAAAGCATGCACGATTTTTTATTTTCGGAAACTGATAAATGAGCATCTCTTTTGGAATGTCTTTCAATTCTCCAAAACGAAACGGCGGTACATTAGGATAGATTATGTTATGTAGGACCCTTCTGAATAGATGGCTATTAATTTTTACGCCTGTTGTGGTGGCCAAAGGTTGAACAAGTTTATAAAGACTGGCCATGCGATGGTAGAAGCCTCCAGACTAAAGTACCTGGGACAATGAAGGGGCAATAATGTATGCCACTCTATAAACTCAATGAAGGCCATAATAATCGACACATCTGAGATGCTGTCGGGCAAATTGACCCCAACTTACTCCTTTGATGGAACATTACACCACCATCATACAAGATGGGGAAGTCAAATCAAAGGTCATACCGATGATGATCAAACAATAATGCAGGTGGCTCAAACTGAGATGGAAAATATCCATTCGATAACGGCTGAAGCACCTCCTCACTCTTCGAATGTAACTCACTTTTTGAATGTATATTTTTAGGGAGGATAAATCGATAGGAGAGGCCCTACTGAATGGCCAGTTCGCTCACCTGATTTGAATCTTATTGATATTTTTTTGTGGAGATATCTCAAATCTCGAGTCTGGAGAACTGCCATGAACGATCACAGAATTAGAGAAACGCATAACAGACGTACCTATGAAGAATTATTACGCAAGAAATATTTTGAAATATGAGGCGCGAATTTCATAATGTGCTTTATGTACCAAGGCGAACATTTCAAAAATTCAGTATGATTGTCTTCCCCAATTTTTGACATAGTCCTACCCCTATAAAAAGTACACACTTTCTTTCCTCAAACCAGGGAGGAAACTCATACTTTTTCTCCCTAGGAAGGAAAGTACTTTTCCTCCCCCTCATTTCAAGTTGTAAACGATGAAACTTGTGAATCTATTATAATCAAATTGTTTCCGTAATTTCTAGAACATCTTATATATCATGTATTCTGGTAAAAATCAAACATGAATGTTACTTCTACTTTAGTTCTTTAATAGCCATTTGTGTATTTAGAGTGCAAAGTGATTGATTTTCACTCGACAAAAAGATTAATCTTTGGAGAACTACAATGACACTTTGTGTTCGAAATACAAACATTATTTTTTCTCCAAGTGCCAGAAAAAAAAATTATCGACACTTCATTCAAATGGGCACATAATATTACTTATGAGAAAATCACTCAATAGCAATCCGAAATGTATAAGCTATCTAAATGTCCAATAATTCAAATCACTAACAAGAAAAAAGTAATATAACGTTCTTAAAAAAAAAAGTTGCAATTTCCAGGAGCTGAACCCAAGACGCTAGCCATTGCACCACCGGCAACTCAGATTCTCAGATGGACATGACTGTATTGTCTATACTTTCCATCATGCAAATATAGGTCCGTTTTAGACAAAAGCAGTTGAGATGTGTTTTAAATTTACAAAAAAAGGTTAATTAAGTGGGTAGGAGGAAAAATCATATTTATTACATGTACATGAGTAAAGTGCCTTCGTAGCAGTAAACTTTATCCTGCGGGAGGAAAAGTGGCATTTTCCTCCCTGGTAATACAAATAGCTATTTTTTAAACAATTTTCTCATTTTGCCGAGATTCAACTAAATTAGATTTCACGCTACCTGATTCATCGTTTGAATTTATTTCCAAGATGGCACTCATTTGCGATTTTGAGGAACAGATAACTTTTGCTGATACCAAAAACACATTTGATGATTTTACTAGACCTCGTTAATAGCCATCATACTGGGGATGTAAAGAAAATATGGGCCCCAATGATGTTGGAAGAACTTCAGTCTTTGTCGGTATCAAAATTGTTAATAATTTCAGCTACCTAAATAGCCGTTACAGTGTTTGTCTTGGTCAAAGTGTATAAAACTACCCAATCAACGAAAATAGTTGTCAGGATAATTTTGAGATTTTGACCTGACAGAAGGTGCCCAGTCCGCCCCTATGTGTTCTCATGTAGAACATATATTAAAACTAATAAACAGTGCAACATCCTTTTAATTTATTGTTTCCCATTAACGAAGTGCAGCTGAGGAAATAAACAAAGGAATTCAACAGTAGTTTACGTAAAACTGTAACGTCATGTATACAGCTGTTTATGAAATGTATCTTGGATAAAGTAAAATAGAACGTGTTTTAAGTCTATTATGGGATGTTATGTCTGAACAATAATATGCGAGTTCGTTAGTTATTGGTTAAACTTACAGGGTGGCATTTTGAGGAGGTTCGATATACAATGAACGTTATTAAATATGTAACATATGGAAAAAGATTTCGAGAAAGATTGTTGAATGATTGATTGTCACATCCCATGAAAACAAAATCATTACACAATTGGCCAAATGACATAATAATTGCATCGTAGAAACAAATCACTGTTTTTTGGGAAATCACAGCTGGTTCCATGACATATCGTAACGCGACAGTTCGTAACGCCACAAATAGTAACGGTACAATTCGTAACGCTAAAATCGTCTTTTTTTCAAGACCACTTTTTGCATATATTTCCGTTAATATGACAACTAAAGAATATTTAAGTTTTAGTTAAATTTTTCATCCAGTAATGAGCCTGTAATGAGATCCTGGGTCCAGGGCCCGTAATGAGATCTTGGGTCCAGGGCCCGTAATGAGATCCTGGGTCCAGGACCCGTAATGAGATCCTGGGTCCAGGGCCCGTTATGAAATCCTGGGTCTAGGGCCCGTAATGAGATCCTGGGTCCAGGGCCCGTTATGAAATCCTGGGTCCAGGGCCCGTAATGAGATCCTGTGTCCAGGGCCAGTAATGAGATCCTGGGTCCAGGGCCCGTGATGAGATCCTGGGTCTATGGCCGGTAATGAGATCCTGGGTCCAGGGCCCGTAATGAGATCCTGGGTCCAGGGCCCGTAATGAGATCCTGGGTCCATGGCCCGTAATGAGATCCTGGGTCCAGGGCCCGTTATGAAATCCTGGGTCTAGGGCCCGTAATGAAATCCTGAGTCCAGGGCCCGTAATGAGATCCTGTGTCCAGGGCCAGTAATAAGATCCTGGGTCCAGGGCCCGTAATGAGATCCTAGGTCCAGGGCACGTAATAAGATCCTGGGTCCAGGGCCCGTAATGAGATCCTGGGTCCAGGGCCCGTAATGAGATCCTAGGTCCAGGGCCCGTAATGAGATCCTGGGTCCAGGGCCCGTAATGAGATCCTGGGTCCAGGGCCCGTTATGAAATCCTGGGTCTAGGGCTCGTAATGAGATCCTGGGTCCAGGGCCCGTTATGACCGGGTCCAGGGTCCGTAATGAGATCCTGTGTCCAGGGCCAGTAATAAGATCCTGGGTCCAGGGCCCGTAATGAGATCCTGGGTCCAGGGCACGTAATGAGATCCTGGGTCCAGGGCCCGTAATGAGATCCTGGGTCCAGGCCCCGTAATGAAATCCTGGGTCCAGGGCCCGTAATGAGATCCTGGGTCCAAGGCCCGTAATGAGATCCTGGGTCCAGGAACCGTAATCGAATATGGGGGCTATGATATTAATAACAATAATACTCCTTCGATGGCTATTATTATTACTTGCTTCGGCGAATTACTGATTTTTGGTGGCGTATTCACTTTTAAGGTGTAGGAAAACCTACAGCACCACCCCCTATGTGAAGTGATTCTAGTCATCAAAATAATTGCATGATAATTATCGAGTTGCTGAAACAATTCATCGAAAAACAAACACACACCCATCAGTTTAATGACCTCCTAACTGATAATTTCACCAGAATAATTCAATTACTGCCAACAACAAAGTGTTGTCACACATAATGAGATCATACGTTACAAATAAACATTTGTTGCCATAGGCGTCCATGCTGAATAAATCAATTTAACCTCAGTGTCAGAATTTGTCGGGCCATAACGGATTGAATAGATCGTCATTATTATCCAGGACCGGATAGAGCCTTACTTTATAGACTGGCCGTTAATCAGAGCTGGGTTATACATGTTCTTTGAAAGTTATTACAATTACAAAGCTGTGCCGAGTACTGAAAAAAAGTGATTCGAGCACTAAGCTCTAAGCACTCTTGAAAAGTGCTCCGAAATCTCGAGCTAAGATGTCTAAAAACCCTGGTGTACCGACTGATTAGATTTTGTTTAGAATTTTTTGAAGACAAAAGAAATGAATTAGTGGTCTACTTTTCTAATCGACTCGAGATGGCGTCCTCTTTCTCGTGTCAACAATGTCAACATTCCAAGGACATGGTGATTGTGATTGCTATTTGAATTTTTAGAAATTTTATTAAAATTTTGTATACCATACGAAATAGTCCATACTAGAAGTGGAATATCAAGTTTTATTGAAAAAATAACACTACTAAAATTATGTAATTTTTTCAAAAAAAATCTAAAAACCATTTGAAAGTCAATAGTTGTGGTGTAATAAAAAAAATGTTGTGCAATTTTGTGCAAATTTCTTATATTAGTGTTTCTTCATTTTCCTTATATTTTAATAATTTGTTCCGTTTTTGTGCCGACAATCCAAAAAGATGAACAAAGTAGGTAACAAATTTATATTCAGTACAGAAATTGAGTACTCACCACTTAGAATGTGAACATACTTTGAAACAGACATTTTATTTGAAAACGCCATGCATGTTGACAATATTTTATGGCAAAAATGTTTTCTGATCAATTTAATCAACTCTGGATGCGTTTTTATATCTTACCGTTTCTTGAAATCTTCCATAAGTAGCGAAAGTCCGCAATAAAGTAAAAAATATAAATTTTTCTCCATTCCCACTGAAATCTATCAATGTTTTGTCTTCAGTAAGATTGTTAAGGTTTTGGTTATTTTCCATGCATTCCTTTTATTTTGAAATGGTGAAATCCTTTAGTGTAGTTCATCAAAAAATACACTTTTCTGACGAACAAAATTGCACAATAGAAATATTTTCACTATTACATGTCATATTGAACGGTTTTTTAAAAGTGGAAGAACAATATAACACATTAACTCATCACAAATATCAAATCCCAAATGCAATTAAACTCAAAGCCACAAAATTATTCTTTATTCTTTAAAAAACTTTGAACTTTGAAAACTCGGACACAAAATACAAATACACAGATATCAGCGCGAGAGCATGCGCATAAGATTGACAGGTGCTAAGGGTGAATTTCCATGCGATGCAGCTGAACTGCAATACTTCTATGTGAAATGTTAGTTAATTATATTTCAGCAAAAAAAATTAATAAATCATGTCGAAAATGTAACAAATAGAACTGATTGGGGACAGTGATTCCGTATATTCCAATAATTATATGGTTTTATTAATTTCATGTTCGTGAATCGTGGGCAAAACTTCAACTTCTGTTCATGAAAATTAACCCCAACAAGAAAACCGACGGTGGCGGTGCACTCAAGTGTCGCGGGATATTCGAAAAACAGCCCACGGTTTCATTTGTTTTCTCGTAATCAAGTTGGCGAATGTCTCTCGTTTTATCCCACAGTTTTGCAGGTATAAGTCGGTACACCAGGGTTTTTAGGCATCTTATCTCGAGCACTAAGCACTTTTATTTATGAAATGCTCGCGATTACCAAGTACTCAAAAAGTAATTCCAGTCAGGGAGCACTAAGCACTACACTCTAAATTTGTCCGTCAATATTTCAGTAGTATTAACTGTAATAATTAAAACAAATTCACCATGTCAAAATGTGAATTTACAATATTTATTAAACTAACCTCAATATTACTTGGTTTAGTAAAATCTCAGCTCTTTTCCTGTCGGTACAATAATTTTGCATTAAAATGCATGCATGTGGTCCAAAATCCCGGCACTTTTACAGATAGTCCGGAAAAGTACAAGAGCTCGTAATACTGCTTGAAATACTCATTGAATTCGCTCCTTGAATTACTGTGAAACCACAGACACCTGTAAATTCGAGGCAGGCAACGCGGGCGTTTTCCAGCCTGCGCCAACTTGTTTAATATTCGTAGTCTAAGTTTTGAGTGGATGTAAGTGGTTTTTTGGGGATATTATTCAACTATTATTTTGCTGAGGGGTAAGTACGACAATTTATTATAAAGAGTAAAGAGTACATATGAATTAATCACATCTTAATAGACATTCTGAATATGGATGTTGTATAGGCACTTTTTCAGAAACTCCTTATAGCTTGCGTCTTCAGTTCTTTATCTTGAACTGGCAATTGTTACCTCGAACTGGCAATTGCCACATTGAAGTGACAATTGCCAGTTCAAAGTGGCAATTGCCAGTTCAAAGTGACAATTGTCAGTTCGAAGTGGCAATTGCCAGCTCAAAGAGGCAATTGCCAGTTCAAAGTGACAATTGCCAGTTCAAAGTGACAATTGCCATTTCAAAGTGGCAATTGCCAGTTCAAAGTGGCAATTGCCAGTTCAAAGTGGCAATTGCCAGTTTAAAGTGACAATTGCCAGTTCAAAGTGACAAGTGTCAGCTCCAAGTGGCAATTGCCAGTTCCAAGTGACTATTGCCAGTTCAAAGTGGCAATTGTCGGTTCAAAATGACAATTGTTAGTTCAAAGTGACAATTGCCAGTTCAAAGTGACAATTGCCAGTTCAAAGTGACAATTGCCAATTCAAAGTGGCAATTGACAGTTCAAAGTGACAATTGCCATTTCAAAGTGGCAATTGCCAGTTCAAAGTAGCAATTGCCAGTTCAAAGTGACAATTGCCAAATTGTGAAAATGATAGAACTTTCGATGCTCTATCATTGAAAAAAATAACTTCTGAATCGGATAATAAATAACAGTTTTAGAGAGGTGGCCCGCTTTCAAATGGGTCACTCTGTATAACTTGCCTACTTTATCGCAAAAATCTTCTGCGTTATGTGATTCAGTAGTTCATTAGTAATCACAAAATAAGTTTGGTACATCAGAATATAGTTTCATCTTTCTGCATTCTTTACCAGCGCACTAAATTTTATCTTCTGATAAATACCTATTCGGTTATTTAAAAAAATCTTTGCAAGAGTTTTGAGTTCTATATAAACATCTATTTCAGGTACTTGAAACTGACTTTGAAACTATCACTTTTTAAGGCAATCGTGATTTTGACGTTATTCTTTTTGAAAAATTACTGACACCTGATAAAAAAGTCTGAAATATTTATATTTATATAATATTCCTGGCATTCGTTTGAATGTTTTAAACTCCCAAATACATATAAGTATATTTAACTTGAGTTATAGGAAAATATAAGCGCAGGTATAACTTTGAAATCTATCAAAAATCTGTTTAAAAAGGTACCCTTCGAAAAAAAGTACCTACTAAAATTTCTGCCAAGAAAGCCAAAATCTAGTAAAAAGTAGAAATCTACTAAAATCTACTATCATGGTTATAGACCACACTGACCATAAACAAATCAGGAGCAGACACAATCAACGAAAAATCATCAGCATATGCAGTGAAGTGTATTTTTTCGAAAACATTTTCGATTTGGTTGACGCCTAGTAAAAATAAAATTGGTACCAAAATAAACCCTTGTGGGACACCCATATTGGTAGAAACAGACTCTGAGTTTATTTTAGTTACTTCTCCATTATGACAGTATTGCAAAGAGACATATTGTTCACGAGCTTTTTAAAAAAGATGAAATCCAATTCAAAGAGACCCCTCTAATACTTAAATCACAAAATATAACAGCAGGGCACTCGCCAGCCTCAATAGAGTCAATGATTGAATTAAACAATGATACTGAAGCCGTATTGGATGATTTATTTTTTCGGAATCCATGTTGATTTTTACTTAAGATATCGTTTCTATCGATGAAATTTATGTTCAGTCTTGTAAGATCTTGTGTAGTAGGAAAAATATGTCTGTCTCAGTTTATCAGAGAGAGTCTTTGTAACTAGTGTTGTCTTATATATCAAAAAATTATTTGATGATACATGAGAATTATTGAACAAAAAATTTCAGTTCCAGTCAGTGGCGATGGGAATTGCTCATTCAGATGTTTGTCTTATTTTATTTCTTCAACTCAAGAATGTCATTATGTTATTCGATCAATAATAGTGATATTCATTAAACATCGTTGGGACAATTTAAAAAAATGTATATGTGGAGAAGGAGTATACGATATAAAAATTTCAATTAAAAACATTTATCGAATCAACGAATCCATGGAGGTCAAGTGGAAATAGCTCCTTTTTTACATAATTTTCCTAATATAAAAATAGTCATACATCAAGAAAATAGTCCACGTGTCATACATGAAAACACTTTATCTAATTTTCAATTAATATTGAAACTCAGTGGTATAGTTGATTCTGAAAATAATTCAATGTTATAACGAAAATTACAATGTAGAAAATATGGAAGATCTTAAAAATTGAGCATTTCATACGAAAAATATATGCGCCAGTCAAAAACTAACAGCGTCAGAAGTGAAACTTTTTATTTTATTCGAAAACTGTCTGTGGTAATATCATATCATTGCGTTCCTTGTTGCTCGCGTTGATTTCTGTCTATACCCCAGATGAAAAGTTTCCGTTACTCTATTATGAATACCGGGTAACTTGAAATTGAAAAAGTGTCAGTATAGACTAGAATGAGTTTCTTGGACTAACAATTTTTTTTCATTGGTTAGAGATATGTATTGTATTGCCAGCAATTTGGATACCAACTTTGGATATATCTATTGAAAATCGTCAAAATTGTACATTCAATTTTAATCTAGTAGATAACAAATGAAATGAATATTATTTTCAGTTAATAATGTATGATCAATTAAGTATCGAGTGTTTTTTCTGTATATGAGATCTGCGTTTATCGGAAAAATTTTGGGTGTAATTCGAGCACAAAGATCTCCACTTTGCGCTCTTTGTCGAGCGGCAATCCGTCATTTTTCGCTCTAAATACACAAATAGCTATTGATTCTCTAATGCTATAATTCGATTTAAGTTTTTCAGTACCCCCTCAAACAGTACAATAAATCATTAGAACTTAAAAAATTCTTTCGCTAATGCGGAACAAAAATTTCAATTCCCCGACTGCTTCTATGGTTATAAAGTTAATGGGAAGTATTTATTTTCCAACTGTAACAGACGTTGTTCATATGGCTCTCACAAGATGTGCATTGTTTATGTTTGAACGGATATGCTTTTATTGCTTAGCCTGAATGCGGCGTTTGTAGACTTTTTATGGATCATAGTGCCATGCACTGGTTGGTTATTTAATACTACTTTCAATTGGGCCTACTGTTTAACACCAAAGATATTTTACGTTTTCTTTGATACATCTCAATTAACATGAATTAAATCAAGTACCATCTGTTTTTAAAATGATCACTTTCGCCATCACTGGAATCACTATAAGGGAAAGTGGGGGAATGGTGCGCACTTAAGCAAGAAAAAGTGGTCGTGTTCGAGAAATTTTTTTCTGTTTTTAATTGAAGCCAGAGTGGTATTCTGTAAGAAAATTTCACACCAAAATATTATTCAAAATATACTAGGATAATGACGGTTTTTGATGGTTTTGAAATGTAAATACTTAGTCTTTAGGGGCAATTCGTAAGCTTTATATTAATTTTTAACGGGTGTTAATTTTCATACATATTTAATATCTGACTATTCTGTAAAAAAACATAAATTTAGTGGTATATCCGCAAGCTGTATGGCCTGTATGTTCATGTGCATACATATCAACATATTCTAGTGATTCTGTAAAAATTATTTGAACATGTAACAAAATATGTTAAATGGGTGAAAATTAACATAAATATTACAGAATTATATAATTTATACACATAAGTACATTGTAAATATTGTATTCGTCAAAATTCCTAAGATTTTGACAAATGTTCAATGAATCTATACTATTTATTGATAAGTGATGGAAATGATGGTGAATATTCTGATCATCTTTTGACATAATGTACTTGAGAGTAAATTCAATTTCCACCACTTTGCCGCTGGCATCTAATGTTGAATCTCCAATTGAAATAACATTCCATTTCGGCACACCCGATAGGAACATAATATGCCAGATTTTAATTCTTAAAGTCTACCTGAAATCAAATTTTTATTTATCAAATTATAATTTTTTCTTCTTTTCGAATGCTCAACATGATTTCCAACGACTAAATTTTTACAAGCAGTTTATTTCAAAATTTGTTATGTCGAGCAGTGTATATACGCTGTGGTTGGGCTTCTAGTAGGGAGAAATGTCATTTGTGCAAATGACGTCAGCTTTATAAAAAATGAAACTCCTGGACATCAACATCAAAGGTGCCGACGCTTAGTCGGACTACTGTATGTGTTATACTGTGACCAGGGCTGTTCCAGTCAGTACTTTAGTACTAGATTCAGTACTATTTGAAGAGATTCGGTACTAAAGTATTTTTTAGTGAAAATTAGTACCATTTCAGTTTTGAGATTGGGTTCAATGTTTCCGTCACAAAATCTCCAAATCTGTGTAGAGAGTAGAGACTAGAGAGGCAAATCAAGTCTACTAAAAGGAAATTGAAGAGAAAAAAATAGAGAAGAAGAAGAGGGTCTAGCGTGTCACATGGGCTGGGACTCTGTAACTTTTATCGCATAGCGATAGCGAAGCGAAACAATCGCCATCTCTTTCCTGTACACCACAAAGTGATAGCCTGTGCTTCGTTTCACTTCGCTTTGCAAAACAAGTTACAGAGTACCACCCCCGATCACATGGTCTCGTTCTAACTATTCTGATGTTCTGTGACTGCTGTGTCAAGAGTCAAAACTGTCAAAAGTTGTGGTTTCACACAGGTTTGACTTGGCAACTCCCAACTGCCAGATTCCAGGAAGAAATGCTTCAATTATTATTACTTTATTACCTCGAATTTTGTTTTTTGATCAAGTTTTCTATGAATTTGGTTATTTTTTAAAATTTATTAGTTACTAAAATTATTATTTTTATTCATATTGTGATGTTAGTGTTATATCTTGGCGATTTTGTTTTGAATGGAAAACTACCACTGCCTCTTTGCTAATACCCAGAACCTACCTCGATTACTGCAAATTTGAAGAAAAGTAGAATTCAGTACTAAATTCTTAATTCTAGTACTTTTTCCAAATGAGATCTGGTACTATTTTTTATCGGACAGGAACAGCCCTGACTGTGACAGTAATAGGTATGCATTCCCAGTATCATGATCCCAACATTTACTTCGGCGCTTCGTGTCAGATCTCCAAAAGCGAAACACGCTCTTTCCCATAGTTGATCTCCGTGCAGTTCATCATTATTATTTCCGTTCTGTCAACAGACTGTTTGAAGTTCGCATTTGTGTTTTCCTAGATTATCATCCGCCACGTCTGCAGGGATTTACACAAATAACGTACTTTGGAATAAATTACTTTTCTGGAAAACGACATCAACTACACAAAACAGCAAAGCAACGACGTCAACGTCGGATTTGTGTGTACTGGAAAATCCAACGGAAATCCCTTGCTAACGCTGACATTACTTTCGTTCTCGTATTTACTTTGAGGGAAACAATTCATATCGGGATGGCGTACACCAAGGGAAATAATAGAATGAAGAAATTAATTAATTCTTTTTATGGCGTGAGTTTTCTTGTTACAGTTGAGACCGAGTTTTTTGTTTATTATTTGAAATATGGTGAGAATTAATCGCCGTCCTATAGAGGGTACACTCCATGAGTGTTTATGATGGAGTATTATTATTATCTTTATCATTGTGTGGACAGAGAATGAAGAGTATGCTTGGGTATTGCTACGTTGGAATGTGCTAGATATTGAAATCAAGTACAGAATGTCAGTCATGTAAGGCGGAGGCCTTGACCTGAGAATTTTCACTCGTCTTACTGATTCACAAAAAACATTTCAACTGATTTCTTGTTCCCAGAGTTCAAGGCATGCCAAGACACAAGCGTCTAGCCGTACCAACTCTACTTTTGATCCCACAGTTTCGCATGCGCACAACTCCAATTAAATTAATTTAATGGCGGTGTGGCAGGGTGTATAGATGACAAAACAAGAATGCAAACTCAGTTGAAACTGCGTGAATTTGTTTTTTGCTCGAAATTGACACACAAACCTAACCTGAGCAAGCTAACCTAGCTTGCGAGTCAGTCGAAAATGCGTAAATTAGTTTTTCGCTCGCAATTGACGCATAAGCCTAACCTAAGCAAGTTAACCTAGCTAGTTAAATTACTTGCCAACCATACCTGACCTGACTACCCTTACCTAGACCTATTAACGATACAAAATTGTTATGAAATAACTAATATTTAACCAAAATTCAAAAAGAACAGGTGGAACAGCCATTTTGAGGGTTCACCCTGCTTCTAGCGTAAACAAGCGCGAATGCGGAACTGCCGGATCAAAAGTAAAATGGAACGGCTAGACGCTTTTTGCCAAGACTGTCCTTCTCCCTCCAGGTCCAGGAGAGGGGATAGTCTCATCCTTCAGGATTTTAACTTGTAAAATAGATGTCGTTACTTGACCGGTCTTGGTATTCTAAACTCAATTTTTATGTTCTACATTACTACTTAACTACCTATAACTTTTCCTATTAAGTGACATAATTTGGGTGATCGCCCGGTACAAATAGGACTCGCACTAAATGTGAATTAATCTTTATTGGCAGAAACGATCACAAAAACTGCCAAAACATTATGTTGCTAGTCCAATGCCGTTAGTTGCCTGTGCACTTTCAAAATAACAAAATTTGCATACATCTTACAACGAATAACCTATTTCCATATAAGTATTATTTTTGACGAAATTAAATAATAATTAAAAGATCGAATTGGGTTGATTCCTAGGAATTACCCTGGCCTGCAACCGGGCGGTATACAAGCGTCAGCATTTGACCTTTTCTATCAGTCATTCTTAAAAATAATAAAATTTTGTAAATAAAACAGTTTTCCTGAGAATAATAAAAAAATCTATCGCACTTTTTGCTCTGCAAAATCTTTAATGATATTTGATAAATTTATTCTGTCACAAACCTCATGTTCTATTGAAATCATAGCCAATCCAGATATTATTTTCTGTGTCATGGTTGATCGCAGATAATTTTTTCTTTTTTTTTTAATTTGGAAAAGCTTCTTTCACCACTTGCGACTGTTACTGGCAAACTTGAAAGGATCCTGAGCGCAATACTGATATTTGGACCAAATCCTAAATCTGTGATAAATTTCGAAACATCTTGAGTAGATAAATTACTATCTAATAACATACAAAGGACTGACAACTCCTCAGAAAGTTCTAATGCATTTAAATCGCTTTGGTTCTTGTGGGTTAAAATAGCCTCGAGGTTCTTACAATTTTCTAACAATTCATCTTTTGAGAGTTTTCCTAAGGTATATCTACTGTTGTGTTATGGAATGGTGAAATCATCAATAATAAACAAAAATTAGATCATGCTAAAAGACTTACCCATATAATATCAACTCTTTGATAGGATCAAAAGCTCAATCCGATGATGATTCTACCATAATTTACAGGAAAACATGTATCGGTCTGACTTGCGACATGGTTTTCAGCTGGTTCCTTATATTTGCGGGAACATGGAATCAGAATTTACTAAAAGAGTAAACTTAAATGAGAATTTTGTAAATATTAACAATTGGCATCAACCCTGTAGTTGAAAAATTGGAAAGATTTGACAATACTGACAGATAATGAAAAAAAGAAAAGTGTTATAAGAAATATTATGGAAAGCACAACAAAATGAGAGATGATAGTTAAATAAAGACAATGTAAATAGATTGAGGACATTATAAAGAGTAGTTTATAAGATATTTTTGCAAGATTTAATGTGAAAGTAATTTGAAAAGAAGTCATTCATGAGTGTTTTTGCCTGGTTGTCAAGAAAAAAAATCAATAACTACGAGTCAACAAGCTATCGAGTGAATACGAAAATTTTTCGGAAGAACAGAAAAATGAGAAAAAAGTTACAAAAATATAATAATTCCTACCTGTCCTAGCTGTCCTGCAATTCAATTTGGTCAGCTACAAATAATAAAGTATTTCTATAAATTTTTATCTTCCAACTTTCCATGGAGTACCAGCCTGTTGTTCACATTGTTCCTGAATAGTATCCTGCAGAAATTATCGATTTTACATTGATTTCGTTCCACAACAAACTTTTTGAATGATTTATGCGACCATTTTTGCGTATTATGAACTGAACTGAACTGAATAAATGAAATCTGATTTACCGATAATTTGTTGAATAGTGCTCAACGAGTGTTATTGCATTATATTTCCAAAGACAATTTACGAGTTTTAACCTCTATAACCTAGAGGGCAGTATCTCATACGGTTGAGAAATTTTGGATAATTTAATTATATTAGTTATATAATTAGCAAAAAGAGTAGGGTATCTTAGGAATATTTAGTAAAAATATTATGATTGTTCTTTCCATCAAGGTAACTGATTGTTCAATAAATTTATAAAGGTGTTTTGAAATTCATCATTTATTGAAAGATATACAGGTATTATTGGAAAGTAAGTATTTTAATTTAGTAATTTAGTTTCTCCAAAGATCCACCCACGAGAAAGGAGTCCATGGTATGACCTGAGCTGAAAATAAAAAGGTTTGTTATTATATGGCAGATTTCTTTTTCTTTGATGTCTGAAAAAATATTTTAAAGATCTGAAGTTGTTCATTTTGTTATATAAAAAAATAATTTTCCATACAACAATTTTAATACTACAATATCTATTAATCAAAAATATAGAATTGAATAGAAATTGAGCTAGCCTGGGAAGAGATTTACAAAATTATATACAACTATTTTTTTTCTACTTACATAACTTACAATACATAACAATATATTACACAAAAAAGCGAAATGTTTACGAAATCTGGAAAAATCTTAATTCTAAGGAGTTTATAGCTGTGTCCATAATGTGAAAAAATACTTCGATTTTATATTTTTGACGAGGCTCAATGATTGGTTCGTCAACAAACACACCCTTAACCAAATTGCTTCTTCTTGGATCGTGTACGAGGTCTAGGCATATCTTCCTTGCAATCAATTTCAGAAGCTAAGGCTTTGGCGTTTTCAAGAACTTGAGTAAAATACTCATCTGAACGTGAGTTTTCAAAGAAATCTTTGGTGTTTTTAAGTAATTTAATGACAGAAACTAAGTCGAAATCTTTACTTTGCAATAATTTACTAACAGTGTTTATCCCAATAAAAGTATCGTGCCAAATTATTATAGAGCATGGAGAACCTCTATTTATCAAATATATCTGCATCTGTTATTCTATTGGGCCACGTGGCTGGGTCTATATCTAAAATAGACGTTGATTCTGCAGAAACACTAGTTGCAATAGCACCTTCACCTGTAATAGCAGATTCATCTGCAATAGCACCTTCATCTGCAATAGCACCTTTATCTGCAATAGCACTCGACCCAGAAGTAGAAGCACCAGAGTCACAGATGATATTGGATTCGGACGTATGTTCTTCTCGGGGTTTAAGCGGAGTCTCAGCTATTACACCGGTTTATGGTGGTATGGGTGACGATGGTTTGTTAAACTCACCTTTCTTCAAAAAAGACTCTAGCCCCCCGCTTGCTTTTGTCGTTCTGCATCTTTTTCAAGTCTTCGTTTTTTTTATTGGCGTCCCGTACTGTAAAAAGTATTAAACAGATGTAATAACATCGCTAATGTTAAAAATTCCAGAGTGATGGAATGGTCTGTAGCTTAGCGGTCTATGGCGCAGACCGTCTAATAAGTACTTCTCAGCATAGCGATAGTCTAGTCGGTTCGAGCCCGATGTAGGTACAAGAGATTTTTTTCTCAAGTACTCAATATCGGAATCAATAGGCGACCGCATGCCTTGTTGAAGTCTATTATGAGATGTCTAGATGCCATCTCGTCTAGTGCCAGCTTGAAGTGTACACCGACCACCCGAGGTGGTGCTGTATGTTTTCCTACAGCTGAAAAGTGAATATGCCACCAAAAATTAGTAAGTCGCCACGGCAAATAATACTAATAGCCGTCCTCTATCCGCACTGGCGTGCTCCATGAGTGTTTATGAGGGAATATTATTATTCTTATAATTATTCTGTTTGTCTGGCTGCTACGTTTTTTCGATTAAACCGATGAATCAGTTTGGATAAATTTTGGTATGTAGGTAAAAATTGAACTTTGGAAAAGGACATATACTAGTCGCGGGCAACTGCTGGTAGGCAGTCACGGTTGAGAATTAGCAGGCCGAAAGAGGAGCGATGTTAATTTTTACGATACTAATATTAAAAATATAAAATTAACAATGAGCTAATCAAGTTCAACACTAGATGTCGTGCCATACCAGGATGCTCACTGCAATAATCCTATACTATGCTATAGGAGTATTTGGGTCAAAAATTCATCAGAAAACAACTACTTTCCTGGCTAATACCACGACGAACGTTGAATTACATCCAATGAATTTCCGTGCAGAGTTCCTACAAGGCTATCTCCGCAATTGCTAAATGCATGGAAATGTTAATCGAAACATTTGGACCACCTATAGATCGATTTCTGGGTTCTTGTCCTCATCAGTATAGGGTAGGTCTCTGCAGACAATAAGTAATGTCTGTAACAAATGATTCGATTATCAATCCATTTTATGGCAGAAGCTGAGACACCACCCGCAGATCTGTGTTTAACCAAACTACGAGCGCCATCCCACCCACTAGCCACCCTAAGCAATACCCCCAGTACTTCGCCAAGCGAATAGGTATATCAAAAATAGATACTTAGGAATAACCGATACTTACGTAGTAAATTTACGCTGTGGGCAAATGCCCGGCTTGCCCCCCCCATCCTGGATCGGGCCCTGTGCCGACAGTTACTTGCAGTGTTGCCGATCTGCGGGTATTTACCCGATTTTCGGGTATTTTACTGCTTTGCTGTTGCGAGTATATCAGTTTTGCGGGTAAAAGCGGGTATTTCTTTGCATCTTCATCTCATCTCAATTATTCACTGTTTCAAAGTTAAAAGTCACCGCCATCTTACTTCTTATTTTATAGTCTGTGACTCTGTGGACTGAATTGACAATTGACATTCATTATTATATCTGTCGAAATTTGTTTTGTGTTGGTTCGTTGGTTGTCAAATATCAAATAAATATCAGCTGACATTTGCAATGCAATTATTTATATTTATCATTTATTTCTAATCTAATCCGAATTCTGAGTTGTTATTTGCGATCTGTTATTATTTTTAATCCGTTAAATGAAAAAAAAACAACCAATGGACAAGTGGCTGGTCAGTTTTATTCTTTTCCATTTCAACTTTTCCAGAATATAATAATAGACAACAAAATGCAGGTGATCTCGGTTTTCCGACCGGTCGTTCTTTTTTCAACCTACCCGTCAGAGGCGTATGTAGACTATTATAGACGAGAAACACTTCAAAATTGTACGCGGGTAAAATGCGGGTTTTTTTAATTCTCGTGCAGGTATTTTACGTCAAAATTTCGGGTACTTTGTTGATTTGTCATTGGCAACACTGGTTACTTGCGACAATTATTGCATACAATTCAAACTCGTACTGAAGCATAGAAATTATAATATATATGAGAAATTCATCGAATAAAATAACAATGAAAAAATATATCTTGAGTATAGGTAACTATTGGTGACGTTTCTGAAATATACATATTTTATGATTTTTTTTTAAGTTCTAATTCCCACGGAAAGAAACATCCCGTATTGTTCAGAGAATATCGGGAGAACCAAAGGAAGGTAGGTAGGAAATGATATTCTGCGAAACAGATTTTCGGCATGTCTCCAAAGTGACGGCATATGGATGTGCTAAGGACTGGAGCTCGACGGGTCAGTCTCGAAGGGACCGCTAACGGTGGAACGATTAATAATATTTCGGAAGAGCATCGTCCATGGAAATATCTATAAAACACAGACAGATCGCCAACCTTTCTGCGATGTTCCAGAGGAGTGAGCTAGCTTGTGAGTGAAGTGGTTGGATCACCATTCTGAAATTATTGCCAAGTGCGTATTTATTTCATTCACGATTTTTCCCCGTTCTGCATTCACTGGCTGATATCGGAGCTTTGGAAGAGAAAGAGGTATGAAGAGTACTATCATCTGCAAAGCTGATTACTGGAAATGAGGTAGCTCCCAACAAATTATTGATGTGAAGAAGTTAGTGTTGATGCTAGAACTGATCCAGCGGAACACAACTGGAGAGGCAAGCCATAAGATGAATGATTCATCCAGAAATATCCCAGTCCTATTTTCAAAATATCAAATTGGAATCTGAACTGAAAATAGGATACAACATTTAATATAATTATATTAATTAAACTAAAGGTTTAGTTAAGCAATATGCACATCTTTGCACTTGGCTACACCATACTGATGATGAACAACAGTCTGAGGTACGTGTCGACTGTTGGTCTACATTTTAAGGGTTATACCCAATTCATTCGTTTTTGGTGAGTTAATACAGCAAGTGAAATAAAATGAGGAATAAAACAAAATGAAGAGTAATAATAAATGGATTGTTTATAGAGCTGAGTGACTCAATATAAGAAATAAGAAACTGCCAATCAAAATTTTGAACTTTGCCATTTTTAATGTTTATAAATATTATATGAATACTTTTTGATAATAAAGGTAGTACTCTGTGTTTATTTTTCAAATGTGTACTTTTTCCTGATGGCCAATAGAACTACAAAAAGAATCTACAAAAATATATAAATGGTTGGGTAATAAGTGCATAATATTGATTACTGAACATACTAAGTTCAAATAATGGATTCCAGGAATATTTCCTTTATTTCCACACCATAGAACTAAGCACGTCAACATTGTCAAAATTAAAATTTCACTACAGAAAAACCCGAAAACCAATAACATACACACTACCGATGAATAATTGAAGTAAACAACAGTAATAAGAAAAGCACATCTAAATAAACACAATAACGTTAATGGTTAATTTCACAACGAACACAAATCGCCTAAACCACCAATCTAACCCAAACCGGCTCTGGCAAACTACCAGCCTTCCTCTGCGGCAATTGAAAACTGTTAACACTGTTGCACGATCCCAACAATTCAACGGGAATTTGGGTAGGCTTCACAGTAATGCTAGGTTATTTTCGACAGATTCTCGACTACAAAGATAAAATTTTCTGAAATTTGTCAACGCTGCAGAGCTAGGAGACTGGTTATGGGCATGCGCATTGATGAAAACATTTGGAATTTTACAACACTTTTCAGTGTCCCACGAAGAGGGGATTGGCATTCTAGAGTAAGTATATATATTATAATTTCTATGTACTGAAGTCGCCCGCGTGAGACTTGTCACAAGTAACTTGCAAGTCTAACTGCACCCTTATGGTTTTATATCGACGGTAAGCAACGGATTTAATATTATCTAGCACTATAAAACAATACTCGCTGTTCGTTCACCCACTTGGAAATGACCCCACGTACAGTGCAGATCCTATTAATAATTATTGTTCCTGAATTCCATCTAGCGAGTCTGTTAAAACGCATGTGATAACCAACACGAATCCATCTGTCGACGAATGCGTTGTTTGTGGCCTGCAGAGCGGACATTTTATCGATCCAGATATACGGACTATGCGACAACGCGTATTTTGTCCCAACCATTTCCGAATGATTGGCCTCAAATCTGATGAACAGAAATATAGTGAAATCCTTTCAAAATTGTATCGAAATACTTCTGATAATTGTACAGTGCAACCTGGTGAAAAATACATTTTAACGCGCTTGTTGGATGATTTAAATTCATGCATATTTTATTTCTTTATTAAGAGAGATGTAGGAGATATTGTTATATATGATTATTATACACTGATAAAAAGGATTTTTTGCATCAATGCATAATTGCATTGACTCAAGTCGATTGTATTCTTGAATAGGTCCAAGTCCAGGGACGAATGGGCCTATCGGGAGTTCGGGAGAATTCCCGAAGGGCCGGTCGATCTTGGGCCGATAAGGGCTATAAACAATGATCTGAGTTCTGGGGGCAGTCAGGGCTCGTTGCTGGTACTTTCCCGGGCCGGCAAAGTGCATCCCATCCGTCCCCGGGTCCAACCAAATATTAGTTTGATTTTTTGAAGGAATCCTCTTGACCACTTGAAAGGAAACTGTTTTGAGACATATGAACACTTTCTTCACTGAATAATGGGAGTTGTTTGGTGCAAGAATATTTCAACTTTGATAATGACTATTGTGAATACTTTCTTTGTTCGATGGTGTGAGTTGGTTGAGGCAAAAATATTTCAACTTCAATAACGAACAATATTCTTCTGCATAATGCAATACATTTTTGATTCAAGATTATCTGCATTTGGAGGTTCAGTACAACTGTGCACTTGGTTATAAAAATATGCCATGGAAGCCATGTTCATATGGTACAGTTCAACAAACAGAGAACAACTGCGAACAATTGAGGTATAATGGTTATATATGAGAATAGTTTTGTAATATTTTAATTTCAGAAACTATATAATCAACGTAGGTACCTCTTCGGTGACGCATAGAAATGCGATTGAATATAGAAACGACAGCGTCATTCGCCATTATCACACACCTGTTGAAAACAAAAATATCTTCAACAATAAATGACCTAAATTCAAATCGTGCCGAAATAATTGGACCTCCATATTGCACTTCTGTAGCAGCACAATTGCATATAACCACTGTGACAAATACAAAATTAACAACTTGAATTATGATTCAAACACAACCCCCGAACCGAACGCGGGCAAAAGCAAACAGGATAGAGGTCCCAGTTGGCAGTCGCAGTGCGCGCTTTCGCGTGGGTTTCGCGTACACCCGCTAGAGTGAAGCTAGACTGTGCCACGTGCTGCTTCCTCCTGACCCTCGCCAAGAAATTATGTTCTTGAGTTAAACGGATCATTTTTCACAAATAGGTGTTCTCTAGGGTAAAGTGTTGGAATGTATTAATGCAAACAAATTCATTTCAAGAGAATTTATGTGAAGAAGCAAACAATTCAATAAGTTTGAAATAAGAGTATATTCATCAATTAGAAATAATTATTCTTTTCAGAAGATTATTCTGTTCAAGAGGATATATATATTTGATTGAAAACGTCCTTGTAACTTAATGACTTTAGGTTTATCTCAGCACCGAACCGCTATTTTCAACACCGACACGTGTTTCAATCACCAAGTTATCATCTTTAAACTTACAGTTTAATTTTTACACGATTTTATTAACTAGGATCATGGGTTATAGAAAACCTTAAAAATTGATATCCTAAAAACATCCTTAGGATGTCCAAGGGACGTCCATGGAAGACCTTACAGGGACATATAATGGACGTCCCCAGAACGTTCCAATTTGTAAGATAGGATGTCCCCAGGACATCCTAAGGACGTCTTATGTCCAGTAATGGACGTCTTCGGGACGTCTTGAATGTCTTAGATTTATGTCCTCCGGACGTACTGAGGACTTTTTTGTGTTATCTGGGCAAGATTCAGGGGTTTTAACTCGACACTAAATCCAGTAGGTAATAATTTTCTTTGGCACCCAATGAATTCTTGAGGAGAACTTAAAAAAATTGTTCTGCACGCGAGCACCTATGGAAAGTGCGGAAAATTCCCGGAAAAACTCGGAAAATCAATAACCTGGAAGAGGTTGAAAATTTCGATATAATGTATGGAAACAAACTTGAATAACGAAAAAATCTCCATGAAAAGGTAATCACATGAAAATTGCTTCTTTGAGAGATACTGAGCTATTACTGACATTTTCAGATTTCCGTGCCATCAACTCGGGATATCATAAGATTTACCCCGACGCTCGACTAAAATCATTGTATTCTCTTGTTTTTTGTCGAAAATTCATAAAATAAACGGTGTTTCAAAGGAAAATCCTTCAACAATTATCATATATGGCTGGCAAATGGTTCATATGTGGTTTACGTTGAAATGCATCAATCAATAAAAAAGTTAAAAGGGAAAGAAATTTGAAAATTATGCTGCTTAATCAACTTACCAATTCAATTTCAGAACCTATATCAAAATACACCATTATGTTCAGGTCTTGATATATCACTGGCCAAAATTTCATCGAAATCTGTGTAAATAAGAAAATCATAAGATAATAACATTTGAAAAATTTGTTATTGGAATTTCAGGAAAATGTCATTTTATCTCATAATTTTCAATTTGTTTTTATTTATCAACAGATTTCAGTGATATTTCGAGACTCCCTGAATCCAGTGGTGTAGTCAAAGTTCTTATAAAAGTTACAGCCTGAAAAATGAGCGAACTTAAAAACAACGGGTACAGAAAAACTTGATTCAATTAGACTCAAGATAAATTGGGAATGAATGTTATTTATGATTTGTTTAAATTTGACCTACTTAATCTTTAAGCAAACCTCAACTTGAAAAATTATCTTCTTCTACAAAGCAGGCATTCAAATGTGTTTAGTTTATACTTTTTATGCATAACAAAATCAAATTTCAAAAGTATGAAGGAGTTGTATGCCATACCGATACGGCGCCGGCGTCTCGAACTAGCCGGCAAATTGAATCGAAAGTGTAACTATACAAATCAGTAAAACGCAAAGTCGTCTCCACAATTTAATTTCCCATCTAGTCAAAAGGAAGTTGAAACGGTGAATGACCGCTATCAATCAGATAGCCATCAAAAAGTAGAAGTAGAACATGTTTCGGTCCTATATAGAACCATCATCAGCTATTCAAGAAAATTCTACAATAAAAGAAAGACTATGTACTAAAGACAACAGGCTAATATAAGGCTATACTTACATGGAGAAGAAAATAAAGTAGTGTGATATAAAATATTAAAATATTATGTAATTAAATAATTTTTAAAAAACCACATTGTTAATTATTGTGTTGAAGTGAACTAATAAGTAACAAAAAAATTTTTTTATGTTGGGGAGGCTATGAAGCCTTGAGCCCCTTAGTCTTATAGGAGAATTAAGTAGTTTAGACATCGAGCAGAAAAAAGTTTGAAATTGGATCAATGCACGTGATTGTTGACTGTACAGACGGATATGAATTATAAGATGAACTGACAGGGTGACAACTGACAGCAAAGCCGGAACCACTGTCATGATTACTCTTATGTCAAAATTGACACAGAACAGTGGCGCGAGACTACCGCTCACAGAACAAAAGAAGGAAATGATTCCACCAATACTATTCCGAGCCTGAGGATCTCAAGTCACACAACTGTGCCAACAACAAGCGGAGTAATCAGTACAATAGGGACAAATCATGAAACTAAAGATACAATATTAGTTAGTTTTATTTTATTTTTGTGGAGGACCAAGGCAGGAACAAATCTAGTTTTTTAGAAAATTAAGAGAATTGAAGAACTTTTTGCAATCGAACTGTGTTTGTTCATTGAGGGAAACAATATTGGGATTATTGATGGCCGAGTTGATTTCCAAAATTTCAAGAAAATTAAGCAAGGCACCTTTTTGGCAAACATGTAAAATATCTAAATCTGTATTTATGTCAAAATTATGGTTGTAGTTAAGGATATGGTTAGAGAAAGCACTTTTTGTATTATATTCAACTATATGTGGGTTTCTAGAGCTCTCAATGAGTTTGACATGTTCCAGAACTCTTGTTTTTACTTTTCTACCACTTTGTCCTACATATTGGGCGGGACAATTTGGTTGAGAGCAAGAGATTCTGTAAACACCTGACTTGTGGGAAATAGGTACTTTATCTTTAGTATTGACTAACACTTTGGAAATAGAATCTGTAGTATAAAACGAGACATTAATGTCATTACCGAACCTTTCAAATATTTTTAAAAGGTTCGGTAATGACATTAATGTCTCGTTTTATACTACAGATTCTATTTCCAAAGTGTTAGTCAATACTAAAGATAAAGTACCTATTTCCCACAAGTCAGGTGTTTACAGAATCTCTTGCTCTCAACCAAATTGTCCCGCCCAATATGTAGGACAAAGTGGTAGAAAAGTAAAAACAAGAGTTCTGGAACATGTCAAACTCATTGAGAGCTCTAGAAACCCACATATAGTTGAATATAATACAAAAAGTGCTTTCTCTAACCATATCCTTAACTACAACCATAATTTTGACATAAATACAGATTTAGATATTTTACATGTTTGCCAAAAAGGTGCCTTGCTTAATTTTCTTGAAATTTTGGAAATCAACTCGGCCATCAATAATCCCAATATTGTTTCCCTCAATGAACAAACACAGTTCGATTGCAAAAAGTTCTTCAATTCTCTTAATTTTCTAAAAAACTAGATTTGTTCCTGCCTTGGTCCTCCACAAAAATAAAATAAAACTAACTAATATTGTATCTTTAGTTTCATGATTTGTCCCTATTGTACTGATTACTCCGCTTGTTGTTGGCACAGTTGTGTGACTTGAGATCCTCAGGCTCGGAATAGTATTGGTGGAATCATTTCCTTCTTTTGTTCTGTGAGCGGTAGTCTCGCGCCACTGTTCTGTGTCAATTTTGACATAAGAGTAATCATGACAGTGGTTCCGGCTTTGCTGTCAGTTGTCACCCTGTCAGTTCATCTTATAATTCATATCCGTCTGTACAGTCAACAATCACGTGCATTGATCCAATTTCAAACTTTTTTCTGCTCGATGTCTAAACTACTTAATTCTCCTATAAGACTAAGGGGCTCAAGGCTTCATAGCCTCCCCAACATAAAAAAATTTTTTTGTTACTTATTAGTTCACTTCAACACAATAATTAACAATGTGGTTTTTTAAAAATTATTTAATTACATAATATTTTAATATTTTATATCACACTACTTTATTTTCTTCTCCATGTAAGTATAGCCTTATATTAGCCTGTTGTCTTTAGTACATAGTCTTTCTTTTATTGTAGAATTTTCTTGAATAGCTGATGATGGTTCTATATAGGACCGAAACATGTTCTACTTCTACTTTTTGATGGCTATCTGATTGATAGCGGTCATTCACCGTTTCAACTTCCTTTTGAACTAGATGGGAAATTAAATTGTGGAGACGACTTTGCGTTTTACTGATTTGTATATCCATACCACTCCACTTTGAGACATAATGGACTTCTACCACAGGAAAGTGTAACTGTTATAGCTCTATTGAAAAACGATCTCAAAGCTGATTTTTTCACCAAAGGTAGAAAAAAATATGTCATCACCAATGATGTCCATTCATTTAGGCGGCCCGAAGTAACCGCCATACTGATTTAAAGCTACGCAGTCCAAGGCCGACACCTGCCCAGTTTTTATAACACTGGCTAACTTTTCAAAAACTTTCAGCTTTGGCTAATCATACGTGTTTTTTTTTCTGGTTCCCGATCTATGAACTAACCATAGTTTTATTTCATCGGAGACGATAGAAGTGAAAGGACACTAAAAGTATGCGTGACTTACCTTCACAAAAGAATCCAGAGAATGAGTTATGTAATTTTGTTCATCGTCGTTAAAATGAGAGTTCCTCCTACACCATGAAAGTAGGTCGTTGTTATTATAGTCCATGTGCCGACGAGTTTCAACTATCGACCGTTGTAGGTTCTGCACATATTTTCATCGTCGATGTCTCTTTTATCATCCTCAGCGGTTTCCGTCATAAAAATTGATTTTTAATAATTTGATCTCACAGCAGCGATACTTCAAAATCTTGTTTTCCTACAACAGCTCACCAAAGTAGTCTTCGACGCTTTCAGATCTCAACGCAAAGTTGACATTTTTCAAAATATGTCATTTTGTGACAGCATTTTCACTCTAGAGCGGCATTGTAAAAAAAAACTCGATTTCCACCGCTTCGTAGAAATCGAACCTATTCTTGCATGATGGAAATCAGTGACAGTGAGTACAAAGAATAATAAGTTTTAATAATTGTGTAGAGGTTTGATGCGCAGAGTCTGTGTAGACATTTTTTTTGCAACAGCATTTTCCGAGAAAACTCCGAAACAACCAGACTCAAAAACACTCAATTCACGTGAACCTAACTGACAACGGTTAGAGGGAGGAGTTTGCTCACTTTGCGTCTATCCATTACTGCTTTATCTTATTCCCTGCCGGCAGAAATTATCAAGAAATTATATTATGATTACGACAGATCGAATAAAATATCAAATTTTACATATCAAACTGATTCACACAGTAGTTGCTCTAGGTTCGATCTCGACAGGGCGGCCCTTTCTTAGACATAAGTTATTATTTCTTTCTTTCTATTAGTTCGATAGCTTATATATTCGAGACAGTTATCGAGTGTTAATTATTTTGAAAGTGATTAACAATGTATTAGTGTGAGTAGAATTTTGAGTACTTCCATTGTCAAGAAACAATGAAATTCTCTGCATGTCTTCAACAGTTAATATCTACTGTCGTTATCAAGTGTTAATTTACTTATAGTTAATAAATATAATGTGCTTATTTTGAATAAAGTATAGCGTTTTTTGTCTAAGAGCTGCGTTTGTTGAAAACATCTTGTATATCTTTCGGGCACAAAGTGCTATTCTGCATTTAGATGTGCTAAGTGTTCTTTATATTTTGCCATTGTTTAAATAAGGGGGATAGTTAGTCAATGCCTGTGGAATTGGTATTGGAGCCAAACGCGAGTGCCATCTAGCGTAATTATTTGCTAACATGAATATGTGACGTCATTTTAGTGCTGTACTGATTCACCCACTATAAGAAATGTGGACATTGAAAGGAACTACAAAAATATTGTAGGTTTCTACACGTAAACAAAACATTTCCTAAAGTCCTAAAGTGTAGTGTTATTTGCTTAGGTTAACTCTAAATGTGGTTCAGGCGAACCTGGTAGCTTGATTTGATATTCTGGCACCATACCTATTTTTGAGGTTATGGTGGGGGTGATTGAAGATGAGGGCTGTTTAGAAATATCAATCTGAAATTAATTGAAGGCGATTACTTTGCAATAATGTTCAGTTGTAACCAGCTAGCTTAATTTAAAATGATTTAAATTAAGTTCCACCTAATAACTAAACTAAAAAGTCAAAAGTGACGTTTATATATTCCTGCCACCATTTACCGCTGTCCCAATTGCTTTTAATTATCTGTTATATTTAAATTACTTTACAAAATCCAAAACACAATATGACACAACAGAATAAATACTAACATATCCACTGAATCCACATTTCAAACTAACAACTAAATCACCTCACCCCAAATATACCTACCTACTTTACGGTGTTACCCTAATTATAGCGGATACGGAAGAAATAATTTCTTGAATTGAACCATATTTCTAATTTTATTGCAATCATTGGTGCCACCTACCTACTCTATTTACAATTCATCACATGATCCGCCATCTACTTTACGGAAATTCAACGTGACTGCCAAATCACGTATTCTGCCATTCAAGTTGCGACATGACTTGGATGCGAACACCACTGACGCCATCTACATGTCGCCTCCATTCGAATCCAATATTGATCCCATAAGGTTGACCAACTATCCTCCTTATATTCAAACAATGAGTTTACTTCAACAGTTCTTTCAGTTTCTCCATAATATTTTGCATCGCAGTGCTTAGTAACTTCATTAATTAGGCCAGTAGAGATAGACATGAAATACCGAAAATTTAACAATAATTCCAAAAGTTTTCAAACTTTGGTCGAGTGAATGGTACATCCAGAAAGCAAAAAATCTCAGTTTGCAACCTCTTCCGAAGTATGCAACATTGTCAAAATGGCAATTAACTTGAATGCTGGTACACTCGTTGAGAAAATTCCAAAAGTTCTGCAAACTTGGAGAAAATCAATATTTCTATTGGAACCACATTCCAATTTTATTTCATTTAAATTCAAGAATGTATATTCTCGTCGACGACTATCGTTATCAAACGATTTTCCAAAAGAACTCTCAGCATTTTTTTCAGATATCTGAATGTATATTATATTCAATGGAAGCTTGCTGAAAGTTTTATCACCAAAAAAATATTATTGCTTGAATGAATTCCCGACGACTGACCTGAAGAAGTATAATTCGTAAATATTACGGTATTTGAAAACATTACATTTAATCAACAACAAAAAAATCAATTTGGTTACAAACGATAATTTAAATAGAGAATGAAAGCATATACGATGAGTTTTCTGATATCATACAATTATATATATATATATATATATATATATGTATATATTATATAAAATAACTCAGTTTTGTACATATACAATACAATTAAAATAAATTCACAGACCCTACAGCCTGCTCGGATTCTAAATTATCTTCACTTAAAAGTATCTGTAACTTATGCGAAAGCATAGTAGTCGGCAGATTCTCCAGATCTGAAAGGTCTTCCCGACAATAAAACAGTATATACGGCATTTCAGGGGGTTTCAAGCGACTCAGGTTCTCTGGTGCGGCTTTAGAAACATGCGCGTCATTGAATTTGAACCATTCCGTTTTATCTCTGGCAGTGGAACACAGCCGCATACAGCTCATAGTGACAGTTATCTAGAGTGAGGTGTTCATCTGAAATAACGGACTGGTGTGCTGGTGTGATGCTGGGTCATAACGAAAGTGTTTTAGAGTGAGTATCAGTCTAGCTGGTGCTTCCACTATACTGGTGGTCCTCTCGCTGTCTGTTAATCTGCTGCACAAATCACAGTGATATTGGTTATTGGTGTTGTAAGTAATACTCCATCAAGGATTGTACTGTTTGGTTCTCAGACAGGTTCGGGAAAGAAAGCTGGAGCTCCCTGAAACTATCCACTCGCTCACTCTTGGTTCCGCACTCTCCGCATCGTGAAATGGTCAATGTCTTTCCTCCAAAAGACTGCTGCACCACGGTTGGTATTACTGCTGCAGCTTCATCTTCGGGGTTGACTTCATTACTATTGAAGTTGATCTCGTTTTCATGCAGCGTATCCAGTAGGTACCCCTGAAACTCTGAACTATCGTGTTGTTGTCCCTGAAGGAAGCCAGGAGGTCTTTAAATATTCAATATTTCATGTGGTGACAAAGACGATTTTGTGGAGAACTGTAGTAACGCAAAAAGGTCTTTCAGTTTGGAAAACGGCTGAGAAAAATCCTTTTCATTTAATAAAACTTCATTTCTGAATGTTCTCGTCATAAATAACTCCTGCAGGACGCTATTCATGTAACACGAATTGCCCAGGTTGACCAAACCGACTTTTTCTATGGAAAACTTGCCCATTCCTGAAGAACCCGGGGCGTCGGCAAAAGGTTTGCAGTCCAACATTTGCTTGTAATCGGTGCTGGACATTGAATTGAAAGAAACTGCTGAAGACTTTGTGAGTTTTGGAGAAGTTGCTGAATATTTTTGTTGTGGTTTATAACTATTCTGTTCAGAGTTAGATGAATCACGAGGGAATAAAAAAATTTCATCCAGTTTTTGGGACGTGGGGAGTGTACCCATAACTGAAGCGGCATTTCCTCTTTGAATAGCTATGCTTATACGCTGTATCAGAAATGCATAGGCTCTTGGGTCATCAGTGGCTTTAATTATACTCCTTCCAATGTCTTCCAAAAGTTCTAGGGCATGTCTTCCGAATACTCCGTATGTTTCAATAGCCACTGGATAAAAACAGTAAAGTTCTTCAATATTGGAGTATTTTCGGAATTTTAATTTCTCAGCAGAAACGGTTGCAGCGCCTTTTGAATTGAAGGTCGCTATAAGGTGGGAAGTTGCTACTGTATCCACACAGGTGAAATCTAAAACCAAAGGCTTCCCAAGCTTCCACGGTATGAGGGTCATTAATATATTAAATTTATTCATTTGATTATCGCCAAGCCCACAGACCAATAACGACTCAGACTGATGAAAAAAATCTTCTTGCAATAGTGAACGTGGAAGTATATTATACAGTAAATGAAAGTGCAGCCATCATGTAACAATTGTAACATCAACTGCAAAGGATGTGCATGAAATCGGAGCAAGACTTTTGGTCTCACTCTTTTCACATCTGAATAAAATATATTTCATTTTCAGTGCTCGTTCAATGAACCTATATTCGCAATTGTGATTCAATAGACTCGAAATTTTTGCGAACTTTCTCTATATTTGAGCAATAACCGGGATTGATAATTGATGTTGCCTTACTAGCGAAATCGATATCGAGATAAGGAAGATATGATGTAAAATGAGTGCGGAATATGATGCATAAAAGAAGAACAACTGTGAAATTTTCACTTTTAATCTCCCTAGTGCTTGAATTATTGCCGGAAATTTACTTTCAAAAAATTCATGTACGAGACAAATTTCCAGCAATTAATTCAAGCACGCGGGGGATTCGGTAAGAAAATTGCACACCAAAATATATTAAATTAATGGTTAATTTAACTGACTTGTAGATTATTCTGAGAGAAAACAAGTTGTAACATCAGTGGGCCATGAATGGTTTTTGTTGATATAATGACAGTTACGCGTTGGTATTAGTGGCGGTGTTTGTGTGTGAGAAAGGAAAATTCATTTTGCGACATTTTCAACCTAAAATTACATTGCACATCACGCAGAACTAAAATAGTTTTGACTGGTCCATGCGGATTGTCTATTGGGAAGTGATGTGGAAAGGAATTCTTGCAAATTTCAGCCGAGTATTCACGAAAATATAAGTTGAATAAAATTGTTTCAAATATTGGGTGTTATGAATAAAAGCTAGCAAAAGCTTTTACTATAGGTGTGTCTTTCTCATTAATTAATGAAATGCATAGGTCTGTTTCAAGAAATCTGAGTAAAAGCATTTGCTCAAGGTTTATTCATTAGACCCAATAAGTTCATCAAGTCAAGCATAGATAGATTTGATTGATATACATTTTTTACCGATGGACCTATTCATCGTTGAAATGCAAGTTCTCAAAATATTTTCAGACACATTCGAAATATTTAGTGAATATATAATTATGAAATATTATCTCCTTTCATATGAAAAATAACATTCCATTTGTACATAAAAGCAAAATGTTAACTATCACATGTCAAATATTTGACAGAAAAATTTCCACTTATTAATTTCGCCCAGGGTACCCAGGAGGATAAAAATTTCCGGAAATTTTTTGGGTTGCCATGGCAACTAAATAAAAACCAATTTTTTGATTGGCTGAAAAAGTGAGGTGTGAAATTTTCTTTCAAATAACGGACAAAATTTGTTGTAATTAGGTATGATTTTCTGACATAAAAAATCACGAATAATTATGAAATAAAATTTTACTCATTTGCCCAGTGGGTGTAAAAGACGACCTTCCTAGTATCGTGTAGTTTCAGTCAGACTCATATTTTTTTGCACACAACATTCATCATTATCAAAAGTTAATTTTCCACACATGTGCATTTTCTGTATATGTGTTTAGTGTATGCATACCATTAGGAATTACGGTATCGATGAATGTAGTCATCCCAAATTATGAATAAGGTTGTTACTCAACTCTAGAGAGGAGAGAGCTCAACTCTTTACAGATAATCTGAATAAAGCGGTACTTGGTAAAGTGCAGAGTGTTTATTCATTGTTCTACATTGAGTATTCTCTACAACCATTATTCCCAAGTTGTGGACTCTAGTGAGGATTACAAAGAATGGCGAACACTACGTTGGCGACGAGGATGAAAAGATATCAAATTCCAAAGTGAGTACGTATCGAAATATAGTGTGCTAGCACTAAGACAACAAACCAACTATAAATATCGTGAACAATATCGATCAATATTTACAGTTTGAGAACCAGAATAGGTTTTATTTTGAAGAATTAATTTCATTAAAATATATGCAAACACAGAAGAGAACGTTATCACTTGGCTCCAAAATTCAATGTGCCAAGAAAGGCACCTCCAAAACATTTCTGTCGATCATTATCTATTTCGCTCTTCTGATATCATCAGGGAGGTCCTGAGAATTCAAAAATAAACTATTCAAAGGCAATTTCACTCCTCAAGAATGGAAATGATGGAAATATTTCTTCTGCGATGAACTTTTTTTGGACTTTTATGAACGTCCTGTTCAATACCATGGCAGGTTTATTTCAAAAGTAAATTTTCTAAGTGCCATGACAGAAGAAATATTTTCATCATTATCATCCTTGCTGAGTGAAATTGCTTCTTAAGAGTCTGTTTTCCAATTCTTCCGATCTCCCTGTTGATCTCGGAAGAGTGAAATAGATTTTCTTCGAGAAAAATGTGAGGTGTATTTTTTGTATCAATGAACTGAAAGATTTCTGTGAGTGATACCCTATCTCCCCATCTCCTTATCTCCCTATGTCATTCATTAATTATCCATTAATTTTTAGATCTAGAGATACCTCAAAAATCCACTATCTGAATGAAAATGCAAATTTTCACTTTTAGATTTTTTGTTTCCTTTTCAGTTAGGGTATTTTTAAAATATCTATCAGTTCAATGTCCAGCGCATAGAAATTATAATATATATATATACTTACTCTAGAATGCCAATCCCCTCTACGTGGGACACTGAAAAGTGTTGTAAAATTCCAAATGTTTTCATCAATGCGCATGCCCATAACCGGTCTCCTAGCTCTGCAGCGTTGACAAATTTCAGAAAATTTTATCTTTGTAGTCGAGATTCTGTCGAAAATAATCTAACATTACTCGTTGACTTGTTGGGATCGTGCAACAGTGTAATCAGTTTTCAATTGTCGCAGAGGAAGGAAGGTAGTTTGCCATAGCCGGTTTGGGTTAGTTGGGTGGTTTAGGCGATTTGTGTTCATTGTGAAATTAACCATTAACGTTATTGTAACGTTATTGTGTTTATTTAGATGTGCTTTTCTTATTACTGTTGTTCACTTCAATTATTCATCGGTAGTGTGTATGTTATTGGTTTTCGGGTTTTTCTGTAGTGAAATTTTAATTTTGACAATGTGGACGTGTTTGGTTCTATGGTGTGGAAATAAAGGAAATATTTATTCCTGGAATCCATTATTTTTAGTTTTTATGAATTGTTGATGGCAAATCTAATAAATAACATAAATAGAGCAGAAATAACTCCCATCTTTGATAAAACTGAGAATATTAATTCTTGGTGATCCAACAACTTCACTCACAAGCTAGCTCACTCCTCTGGAACATCGCAGAAAGGTTGGCGATCTGTCTGTGTTTTATAGATATTTCCATGAACGATGCTCTTCCGAAATATTATCAATCGTTCCACTGTTAGCGGTCCCTTCGAGACTGACCCGTCGAGCTCCAGTCCTCAGCACATCCATATGCCGTCACTTTGGAGACATGCCGAACATCGGTTTCCCAGAATATCAATTCCTACCTACCTTCCTTTGGTTCTCACGATGTTCTCTGAACAATACAGGATGTTTCTTTCCATGGGAATCAGAACTTCATCAATAGTTATCTACTGTAAATAAATTTTTTCATTGTTATTTTATTGGATGAATTTCTCGGATATAATCAGTTTCACAACATAGGTATGCCCACCAAAACTTTTCGTGTCTCATAGACTGCCCTGACACCAACGTATTATTATATCGATTTTACTCAATATCATGAATCATTTAAAAATCGCACTGAAACCCACCCTGGTATGAATGGAAATAGTCCTGATCATGCGCAGTAAATAATGCATTGAACTTTTTACAACACTTTCGTCCCATTGAATTGGCATTCTAGAGTAAGTATATATATTATAATTTCTATGGTCCAGCGTGGCTTAAGCCGGGAACGTAGTTGTTTTCTATTAGATACAACCAAAAAATCACTTTTATTTCAGTAGAGAATGTTCCTCTTTTCAACATAGCCCATTATTTTCTATTCAATGCGTCATTTTTGTAGTTTGTAGTTGAAGTGTACTTTATTGAAATTTTCTATTTTTCAGAGTATTATGACTATCCTGATCAATTCAAATTATTTGGAATATCATTCGTATCGTCATGTGGTTTCCTTACACGCCTTCTATGGATTCCCAGACAGCTAGCACACGCTTTCGATGAGAGTCGAATGATACAGAACGTAAGCAAAGGTAATCAAAATGCTCTCAACAGGCACTCCGTCAAGTGACAATTATTGTTCTAAGGACTTCGAAGTTGGAATTGAATCGTCTTAGTGTTTCAGTTTGTTCCGGATGCCTATTGTGTATAAAGGTTTTAAGACCGCGGAATTTACCATTGTGTCCACTGAAGCGCAAATTGATGAGACGTTGGAGTTCAGATTATTAAAGGGAAAATAAATTCAAAATTGGAAAGTATACGGCGTTAGACATAATAAGGATGGTATTACTTAAATATTTGAGGAATATCTCTTTTGTTTATTGGGTAAAGGTTGGGGTAACCGGCCATGAGGGTTATCCGGTCCAAAGACTTTTCTATAGAGCAATCTAGAACAAGTTACGACGTCCCTTTAAAAATAGCCGCCTGTAGGCACACAAGAATTATTGTTTGTGTTCGGTAAGTTACTAGTAGTGTTTAATTGTGATTTTATAGCAAAATAAGTGTTATTATAGCTGTTTCGTATATAAGTGATAATTGATTGATAAAGAACTTTCACAACTTCACTCTAAAAATATTTATTTCCAACACTTAAAATACAGAACATGCTAATTTATGTACACAATCACTGGGTTATATTTATTTCGACTGACCAAATCTTTCAATACTCAATCTTCCCTCAGGCGGCGAATGTCACGCTTTTTATAGCTGGAAATAGTCCGTCCCGTCATTGAGGGAATACTTGCACTTCTTTCTCGGGATTCGAGTCGCTGTTAGAAGTCCACCGGCCGTCCGATGAATTCATGCCGAACGAAATGTGTTTACCCTGGCGTTCTTGAGCCGTGATATCAACTTATTTATGTATCATTACCGGTTGCTTCTTCGTCTCGAAATAGCATATTTGGTGTGTGTCGATACCTGCACCACTCCCCATATCTGCACCGTGAAGTCCGATGGAAGAAGAACTCCACAGTCGTTGAAGATGGTTACAGCACATCAAAATCCTAATGTCGCTGTATCTGTATATCATTTCCAACATGCTTCTAATGACTCTCCAATCCAGCCATCAAGCCCACAGGACAATTTTGGTATTGCCAGGTCCATGAGATTTTGCTCCAGCATCGTATCTCTAAATCTAGTGAGGCTCTCCCAGATGACTCCATAGGAGGGTTTATCTCGAGATTGCTTCTTGGTTACCAGAAGATGTTTCTCTGGCTCTTTCTCAACTGTAACACTTCCCCAACTCCTGGGTTCTGGTTTCAAAGTTCCTGGAGTTGACCAAACTTCTTCGAGAACACCACAGCTATGTCTGAGGGCATTCGGAGTTCTTCTGTCACGCAGTGCGCTAGCGCATAGTTAGTAGGTGCTTGAAAAAGGTCCTGTGACTCCTCTCGAGTCACCCCATGTGAAAGGACACCGCACACTTCTATAGGGAAATTGCCCCCCTGTCGAATCGGATGAATTTTTTATATGTTGTAGTCCAAGTCATTCCAAACAAAAAGTCCATTTGGCAAAACTTTTTCTATAGACTAGTTTTGACGCTAGATGCCGTTGAAAAATTTTCATTTTCTCTCTGTTTTTAAACAACAAAAAACGTTACCCTGAATAATTTTCACTATTCTGAGTAATCAAGATATAAACATTCATCAGTATAAGATAATATTAAAAGTATTGTTCATTGGTGATATTACACATGGTCAATTATACAGTGTGTTCCATCTTGTATGGTCAAACTAATACCTCAAGTTGCTGATAAAACTCTTGTTATTAACACGCTTATATTAGCTTCACTTGTATGTATGTATGTGTCTATGTAATTAATTCCGGTGACAATGCAATATGACATTTTTGTAATAGAAAAAATATAATGGCGGCTCCATGATGGCGGACGATATTTGTGATTATGGTCTGATTCAATTCAAAGTTGGTATAATGAAAGGATTTTGGGGGTCAGAGATTATGATGTTTTTTTCAATATTCATAAATTCAAAATGGCGGCTCCAAGATGCTGGATGAGATTTGTAATTGTGGTCAGATTCGATTCAAAATTGGTATGTGGGGGGTTTTTAGGTCATATGTTTCAAATTTTTTGTCAAAAATTTATAAATAAAGATGGCGGCTCCAAAATGGCGCACGATTTTTGTCATTATGATCAGATTCGATTCAAAATTAGTATGTAAGGGTTTTCGGGTCAGAGATTATATTGAAGATGGCAACCCAAAATGGTGGCCGAGTTTCGTGATTACGGTCAGATTCGATTAAAAATTGGTATAAGGGGTTTTCGGGGTCGGAGATTTAGATTTTTCAGTCATAAAAAAGATTATGTAGTTCGAAAATACTAAAGAACACGCTTTACTTCCAAAATGGACTAAAAAGTAAAAAATAATTGACAATTCGTTCCACCATCCAACCCAATTTTTTTCGTATCGCCCTGTATTGAACTTGAAATTGAACTTTAACGCATTATGAAAATATTATAGTCCAGATTCGTTTTGAAAATTGTTCGAGAATGGGCTACTGGATAATATGAACAATTATGTAGTTTAAAAGTACTAAAGAATACGCTTTACTTCCAACATGGACTAAACAGTAAAAAATATTTGACAATTGAATTACTCAAATGTGAAGAAAGCCTGGGTGCTTCCGATCTACATTCTTATATTTTTTATTTTAATATAACAATACTGAGCGTCTAAGAGCTCAAGAGAACTTCGTCAAGCACCCTATGCTTTTTTTTACATTGAATTGTTAATTATCTTTTACTTTTTAGTCCGTTTTGGAAGTAAAGCGTGTTCTTTAGTATTTTTAAACTACATAATATTTTTTTATGACTGAAAAATCTGAATCTCCGATCCCGAAAACCCTCTTATACCAATTTTTAATCGAATCTGACCGTAATCACGAAACTCGGCCACCATTTTGGGTTGCCATCTTCAATTCATGAATTTTGACAAAAAACTCATAATCTCTGACCCCAAAAACCCTCACACACTAATTTTGAATCGAATCAGATCATAATGACAAAAATCGTCCGCCATCTCGGAGCCGACATCTTTAATTTATAAATTTTTGACAAAAAATTTGAAATATATCACCTAAAAAACCCCCACATGCCAATTTTGAATCGAATCTGACCACAATCACAAATCTCGTCCGCCATCATGGAGCCGCCATTTTATTTTTTTCTATTACAAAAATGTCACCGGAATTAATTACATAGACACGTACATACATACAAGTGAAGCTAATATAAGCGTGTTAATAACAAGAGTTTTATCATCAACTTGAGGTATTAGTTTGACCATACAAGATGGAACACACTGTATAATTGACCATGTGTAATGTAATGTCACCAATGAACAAAACTTTTAATATTATCTTATATTGATGAATGTTTATATCTTGATTACTCAGAATAGTGAAAATTATTCAGGGTAACGTTTTTTGTTGTTTAAAAACAGAGAGAAAATGAGAATTTTCAACGCCCTCTACCGCCAAAACTAGCCTATAGAAAAAGTTTTGCCAATTGGACTTTTTGTTTGGAATGACTTGGACTACAACATATCAAAAATTCAGCCGATTCGACAGGGGGCCAATTTCCCTATAAAAGTGTGCGGTGTCCTTTTCTGCCCATTTGCGTATAATGCCATGAACTGGTGGCAGGTCATCTCACCATCTGGTGATTTAAGGGTGCGCACTCGATCGGGATTTCCAGCATAAGGAGCCAACCTATTGAAATGGACGACTTTTGGTTTTCCTTGGGGTGGCTTTTTATCCGGTAATCGAGGTCATTCATTATTTTTATGATCTTGTATGGGCCTTCCCACGAACTCTGTAATTTCGGTGAGAAGCCACGGCAACGCTTGGGGTTGTACACCCAGACTAGGTTGAATGTTCTAGTTTCTGCGTTGTTGTCATAGGTCTTCTTTATACGGTTACTGGCACTCTCGATATTCAAACAGACTCGCTCGTGGATGTATATAAACACCTTCATAATTCTTAATTATTAATTCCTAATTGTTAGTTAAGTTTAATCATAAATCGACCATAATTAAAAATGCAAAAATACAGAAACCATTAAAAATATCTACTCGTTGACATTACCAAGACAAATTCTGTTTCCTATTTAAGTCGCCATTATCTTAATGGAGCCATATTTAGCGGTTGGTTTTTGTTCTGGAAAGTATGAACCACAACTAAAAAGTAATGCAACAAAAAAGACCCAACTGAAGACTATTTTCAAAATTAACGAAGCCTTCGAACTCAGAGTATTATCGGGGTTGAAAAACAACTACGGAAAACTTTGTGTTATCCCTGTCTACACTTCTGGAATCACTTTCTTTCAAATATTCGCGAACCTCTCGCGATTTGACAACGATTTCAACAAATATTTTTAGTACACAAAATTTTTACTAACGGTGACTCTACTCTTGATCACCACACCAAAAAATAATGTAAACAAACAAAAAAAATAACCATATTACGATAAAAATCACATCTTAAATTAGTAACCGATTACCCGCAAATCGGGCCTTTTCCGACGTTTTCCGTACCGTCGCCGTACGACAACTCCGTTTGTACAGTCGAGTCCCCTCGATTCACCGTCATCAATTTTTTCGCAGTTTTTTGATATCCATACCTCTCTTCAACATGCCCGTAAGTAGCTTTTTATTGATAAGCAATTCTCACACCCATCTCAGTAGCCGAGAGTCAGCGTACTTATTTCAGCATATTTCAATGAGATAATAAGTTTTTTTTTCCTCTGATGCTGTCCCTTCGCCAGCTACACCTCAGCCTCTTGGGCTTTTTGTGTTTTCCGGGTTAGTTTTACAGCACCCTCTCTGTAACTCTAGTCCCCTGTACCAGTCTATACAGGTTCTTCCACTGTATTCTTCAGGAGTTACTCTAGGTTTCCCGAATATTGCCTGTCTCTTGCGGTCTAATGCCTAGCATTCTGACAGTACATGTCTGGCTGTTTCTGTCCCTGTACCACATTGCCTGCAGGAAAGTTCTCCGTTGTACAGCCCCATTTTGTGCAGGTGTTTTCTCATTGGGCTGTGACCAGTGAGAAGGCCTGTTATTGTTCTAACTTGATTCCTGCTCAACTTGAGTTCTTCAGTTCTGTGTTTTGACGGTCCTTGAATGAATGTTTTCCCGTGGTGCATGAGAGGGGCTTCGTTCCACTTCTCATTTTGTTTTCGCTTGATCCAGTCCCGAATGCATCCTCGAATGTCGGATTTTTTTTTTATTCCCGAGTGCTGGTTCTGGGCCAATGTATGGAGTTGATGAGCCCACTCTGGCTAGCTCATCAGCTTTTTCATTGCCCTCGAATCCACAGTGTCCTGGAACCCACATCAAAGTTAATTCGTTGTGTTCTGGGAAAACACTGAGTTCTTCTCGGCATTCCCATGCCAGTCTCGATGTCACTTTCGGATTCATGAGGGCCTTCAGTGGCGCCTGGCTGTCTGTGCATATTCTGATCTGTGCATTGTGCGTTTTCCTCATATTGATTTATCTCTCGCATTGCAAGATGACGTACATCTCTGCTTGGAATACGGAGGTGTTTGTTCCTGGTGAGACGCTTATTTGGGAGTTTCTCCCCTCACTGTATATTCCAACACCAGTTCCTTTCCTGGTTTTGGATCCGTCCGTATACCAAATCCTCTCCCCAGGTTTGTCCCTCATGTTGTCATCAGTCCATTCCCTTCGATTGGTTGGGTTTAGGGATAATCCGGAGATCACAATTTTTTTGTTGCGTGTAGTAGATTAGTTTTTTGAAAGCATAAAAATGAAAAACCCTTGGCAGTATTGATTCCTTTATAAAATTCATCCTTCGAATTCTCACTCACCTATTTCCGGTACTGAAAACACAAAATTATTTTTTCTTCATCACACACATCTCTGTCACTTGGTTTCAGCTTTTTTTTTCTTTCGAAACCTAAACATTCATTCATTTTGGAAAGTAGGAAGTTTGCTTTCACAAAACCAAACTACCACATGCAAAAAAAACAAGATCTGCGAATCCTCTCTAAACTGCAATATTCAAAAGTTTATTTGAAAATGAGTGCAAACCAATTTGGCCAAGAAAATATTGAAAAATTAATACAGAATTTCACTCCACTAAACACTGTGAAGACAAAAAAATCCATATGGAATCAGTTTGAACAGTTTTGCAATTTCAGAAACTACAAACTTGAAAGTTATACGACTATTCAAGAAGTTGCAGAAATTCTGGAAGACTGTGGAGTGAATATGAAGGAATCTAATGGCGAAGACTACAAAGAATATTCGCTGAAAACTATATTTGGAATGTTACTGCCAAACAGATACAAGAGAAATATTATTCTGAATACAAAATCAGCTTCAATCCGTTTCAGGATATTGAATTTAAAAAAGGAAGAGATGTAAGAAATGCAAAAAGAAAAGAGTTGCAAAGATGTGTGGATAAAAGAAAGCAGAGTGCTGCCGCACTAGAGGAAGAAGAATACACGAGGATAATCAATTCTTATGATGAAAAAACTCCATTAGGAATTATTATTATTATTATTATTATTATTAAATGAAGTTTTTTCACATAATTTCTTATGAATTAGCCTGGTGCGGAGGTGAAGGAGTTAATTGCCTTGTTCATTATTTCATAAGAGAAATTAATAATGGGGGTGAAGAAACTGGAAGACTGGAATACAATCCGATATTCAGTAAAACTTGCCAGGGTGGTAATAAAAAGTGCACAGACACCAAATGGTTGACACCTAACATTGAAAACCCTGATCGATGCCCAATAAGACTATACAGGGTATTTCAAAATTCAGTATCAAGAATTAGGGGGCGTATATTTCAGGTCAATATAAGACTTTATTTCCTATAAACATATGTCCGCAACTGCTTAATTTCTAAGATACAGGGTGTTGAAATTTAACAAAAATGATAATGATACGCTACTGTTTTTTTTTAATGAATATTATATTTTTTATGAGTGTCTTCTATCTATTCATAAAAATGGTCCCTTGACTTTTTTCCCTACGAAGAACAGTTTTCGATTTAAAAAGCAAAATGAGACATACAAAAAATCACATAGGTACAAGCGAATGACGACCTTTTATTTTTTAAATCGAAAACCGTCCGTCGGACGGAAAATAGTCAAGAGACCATGTTTGTGGAAAAATAGAAGACAATTATGAAAATGATACTAATTTGACAAAAAAAACAGTAGCGTATCATTATTTTGATCAAAAATGATAGCATGTTTACAGAGACGCCACTGATGAAAATTAAAAAACGTTCGCCATGGAAAAAATGTATTTTTATGTGTACTTTGCATGTACCAAAATTAAAAAGAAAAGCCAAAGTGGTTTAGAGATATTGAAAAAGAACTGATTTTTTTGTTAAATTTCAATATCCTGTATCTCAGAAATAAAGCGGTTGCGGACACATGTTTATGAGAAAGAAAGTCTTTTTTTGACCTAAGAAACACGCCCCTGAAATCTTGATACTGAATTCTGAAAAAAATATAACCACCGATAAACTTTTTCTTACCCCAAATCGTTCCTTTCTGGGAAAAATCGGTATAAAAATTCACCAGTGGGCCATGAAATAGACAAATGGTTGAAAAAATCAGCAGAAAAATGTGGTCCCTACTCCAAAAAACGAAAACTTAGCAATCAATCAAGTCGCTCAACTTTGGTTTCTCATATGATAAAGAAATATTTTCAGGAACAAGAAGCTTGTAAGATAACAGGCCATGCAAAAGCATCTTCGCTAAAGCCTTATCTACACATTGATGCAGATCATCATAAAAATATTATGGAAGAATTAAGAACAAACACATCAGCATCATGCATTACTGCCGCATGCTCAACATCAAACGATGTAATATCAACCAATGACTTGGAAGAAACATCAAGTGTTTCTGCTGCTCGATCCATTTACAAAAACTGTGTTTTCAATAATTGTACATTTTCTAATAATTAAATTTCCTTCTTTTTTCCTCAAGTTAATGAAATACTAATGAATTAAATTGTTTTTTTTAATTTGTTCAATAAAGAACCTCTTCAAATACAACTCGTTCTTCAAATTTAATGAGATACATTTTCATTTTCAAAACACTCAAACTTTTTTATTTGGCAAAAGCATGAAAACAAACCGAAATTCGGTTTTCGTGGAAAAATTTATCGCTAAAATTTGAAGGACTCGTGGTCACTCCTTTTGCGAATAAACTGCATGGACAGTTGCCTGAATGTATGCAACACATTTCACAAGTCGTGTGACATATTTTCGTAAATAATTGTGTTCATTAATTTAATGAGTATGTACGATGTAGAATGAATGTTATTGGTTAATTGACATATTCGGGAAATAATCTGATCAAATATAATAGGTGTCGACCGCCGTTTAACATTTTTGTTTTAGAAAATGCCTCTCGTTAAATTCGAAGATTTATGTTCAAAGAATAAAACCCTCGAGCTCAAAAGCTCTCGGGTTTTATCCAGAATATAAATCTAGGACGCGTCCACACTGTCCTAGCATTCGCTCGTTCGGTGCTCATGAGAAACGAATGCTTTAGTGAATCAGATAATATTTCGTGAATATGATCACTCTTGCATTTATTATGGAGATAAAAGCATAAAATGTCCCACCGGAAACACTCAATAGTGTACCGAGTCCTCATGATTGTTTGCCTCTATATCTTCTCTTCAGTTCTTTCTTATAGAAAAAAGGAGTAACAAATACTTCTACTTGACCTGCATTCGACTCAGACGATATTATTTCTGATCGATTTTTTGGAATCTCTCCGTACCAATACGACTGAAGTGTTGGGAGTACACAAAACGAAGGCATATCTCAGTTTTTGCTGATGACAGTTTTTCCGCAGAGTGTTAAACTTCATGATGAAACGGTCAATGAATTCGAGGTAGTTGTACTTCAGAGCGGAAATGCAAAAAAGTTTGTTCCTACACCGAAACGATTAATGTCAGAGTAATTTTAGCGTGTCGTCAAGATCGTTAAACACTGTGAAGCCGGTTATTCAACGAAGAGAACAAAAGGAAAAATGGGAATGTCAACTCCTATATCGAGCTCATTATATCAGAGTTATTATTTCGAACTGTATGCGTGTTGAGTTGAATCGTGCACACAAAAAAATCACTGTTAAAAATGAGGGAATCGGCTTGAAATCTAAACGAGCAGCTTGTTGGTAACTTTTCAAACTAACATTAGTTTTGTGGAAATTGTTATAATTAATTCGTCAGATATACTATACCTGGATTACAATTTCAAGGAAAGTTGAGATTATTAATGTCACAGCAGTGCACAAAATATTTTTTTATACAACTGTCAAAAATAGTCCACTTTTTTGTGTGGTTTGTGTGCGTAAAGTATTACAACATTTCACTATCAATATACGATTTCGTTACTAAACAGAAAAGCGTAAAAAAGTGCACTTTTTTTAACGGCTGTTGCTAGGCGACCGACAGTTTCATGCAACAACAACAGCAACAGATCCGAATAATAACGAAATCCTGTCATAAAGCCAGTTATCATTTTCTTTGGCAAATAATTACCTATAAATATCTGATATACAAATGTTTCACGAATAATATTCTTAGCATTCTTACTATTAAATAAGTATTATCAAAATTCCAAACAATCACGGCGAATATATTCACAATAATGAACTATTGGACCTAATCCACAATAGGTAATTCACTACATTAATTATTGAGCATTTTCATTCAAAACACCTGCATGCTGGTGTCGAGACTGTACATTATCTTATTTCCCAAACATTCTGGGTACTATCGGCCAAGCACACAATTCGTTCTGTACTTTCAAAATGTATTCGCTACTGGAAAACAAATCCCATTTCACCTCAGCCGCCAATGGGCAACTTACCATTTTCACGCATCACCCAAGCAAAACCATTTTTGCATGTTGGTGTTGATTATGCTGGTCCTTTCCGTATCACTATGAGTAAAACTCGCGGTGCTAAGACTTTGAAGGCCTATCTCTGCTTATTTGTATGTTTCGACACAAAAGCTTTGCATCTGGAGGTCGCTTCAGACTTGTCTGCTGATGCTTTTTTGGCAGCTCTACGGCGATTTATATCTCGTAGAGGACGTTGTCAATCCATTTACAGTAATTGCGGTACCAATTTTGTTGGCGCTCACAAGCAGATTAATTCCTTCATGCAATCCGCAGTATTAAACGAGAGCATCTCTTGGCATTTCAGTCCACCCTCAGCCCGAAACTTTGGTGGACTGTGGGAGAGTGGAGTGAAATCCGTTAAAACCCATTTCGCACGAGTGATTGGAGAACAGGTACTCACCTACGAAGAGTTTCAGGCTGTATTCATCCAGATTGAAGCAGTTTTGAATTCGCGCCCACTCGTTCCAATCAGTAATGACCCCAACGACTTTTTTGTATTGACACCAAGCCACTTTCTTACAATAGAACCACTAGTCGCCCCACCATCTCCAAATATTCTTGATCTATCTTCAAACTGCCTATCGAGGTGGAACTTGGTACAAAAACTGTACGGAAGTTTCTGGTATCGCTGGTCGCAAGAATACCTTCACACGCTCCATCAGAGGAGTAAGTGGACTACCGAGTCGATTCCAATTCGGAAAGATTCCCTAGTTCTTACAAATTAAAAAAAAACACCCCCCTTACAATGGCCAATGGGTCGTATTGTAAAATCAGGGTAGCCACCGTCAAAACACAAAATGGAGTATTGAAGAGACCAGTTTCAAAACTTTGTCCACTTCCGCTTGATCATTCTTGACATTGAAAAATACATAGTATTTTTGGTGGGCGGCATGTCGCGTCCACACGTTCATGTGTTCGTTTTTTATATGTTCAATAAACCAGTTTAATTTTTAGTTATTCATATTTCATTTATTTTTGTACTCTTACATAAAATCATAGTGAGTGTTCACCGGTGACCAACACATTTTATTTGCTCTCCGTGTACATTTTTATTTTATTCAAAAAAACCCACAAGATCGTAGCCTTGCTGCCCGAACCGGAGAGAGAGACGACATCGAGAGTTGTATACGTTCGCATCTACCGCATATCCCACAATTTTGAATAAAAACCACATTTCCTTAACATTTTTATCCAATATCCATACCCTTAATCTCGACCAAGTGAAGTGCTCGCATACAGTTACGTCACTATAGTTCTATCGCTAGCTGAAGAAAGAAGATCGAGCGTTAGTCAACAATATTCCTCACGCTCCAAATAATTTCTAAGAAGCACGAACTGGAAGGAACTAAAGGTAGCATCTTGGGCTTTCGTGGTTAGTTCATAATCGGTTTCTCCTCATCATATCTCTTCAACACCCGCAAAATACGGTTCACTAGAGTCAAGAGCTTTTAGTGCAGCTTCCAGATAAAATTGTTGATTTTTATTGGAAGTCGCCATCACAGTCAACACAGTAGCTGTGGCTGTTTGGCCGTCAGAAACTAATTGACATCAATAATTAATGAAAGGACATTAATAAACCACGTTATTTTTTGCTCACTGTGTAGAAACGTTGTGAAATGTATTCAGAACAGTTCGTTGGGTTCATCTACACAATATGCCTCAAGAAATTCAACGAAAAGTCCACAATTGGGCGAGAGGTCAATAAACGAGTGTCAGAAAAATCGCGTTTTCTGCCTCATCCTGTAGTAATGTACACCATAATTGATATAATCGAAGGAAATTGTAATTTTTCACATAATATTATACTCAAAAATCAAGAAAAATCCATTCGCAGAAAATATTTTCCATAATTAGCGTTAGACAATCAACCCATTTTTGTAGCTCACACTGTAGAGCCAGAAAAAAGTCTAATGAAGAAAGTTGCTTGTTTTGACCTGTAGAATGATATATCCAAAAATCAAAAAAATCTATCGAGCCCCAGGAATACATGTATCCAGTGCCATGTCCTTTCCTTCTATACAAACAAGACAGAGACAGGTAGAAACTGCTGGAGTATAGAGACATACTAGTCAGATCGTTCCGAAAATCCGGACCATGTACCTACCGAAAACAAGTAGAACAAAAAAAATGCTGGGAATTTACAGTTAACATTGAAGCCAACATTGGAGGATGTTATGAAAGACGGAAAGTTTTGTATTACTAGTAGATATTTATTGAAAAAGATCGCAAAACTAACAGCGAAGTTATTAGTAATATTATACGATTTCTCATATGAAACAAGAGTATTTCAAAATATTATCAAATAATAGGATCACTAAATTTGGTAAAGTTCAAAAAAAATCACAATTAACCACTAACCACCTCAAAAGAACAATTTTCCAAAATTCTTTGTTTGTCCCCCCATCAGCTGATCAACGCCATGTTGTGACGTCAGCTGACAGTGCTCTATTGTTATGCGGGCTTGTAGTCTAATTGTATAAGAATAGTCAAACACTCAAAATATCAGTCAAAATCAAAAATCTTATACCACAGGTTTGAAATAAAAAATATCAATCTCTATAAAAATTACCCTAAAGACTAAAACAAACATGACAACAACTACGGTTCTAACACTATACAGACATTTTCCTAGTTGAAATTCTCGCAATTGTTTCTTGAATATTTCTATACATTCACTTTCTTTCATATATTTTGGCAATTTATTAAATACCCTGGGCGCCATAGAGGAAGGAGAGTTGAATGATACGCTACATTTGTTAAAAGGTACATGAAGGTCATTTTTTGTTCGTGGATCAAATTGATGAAGGTAGTGTAAAAATTTTATAGTTTTTGAAGACATCCCTGTAACTTGTACGGCCCGATGTACCAACGAGAGAACGCAAAACTTGCTTTTGGGCAATAAAAACACCCTGTGAGGATACAGATAAACCCCATAGGCATATACCATATCGCAATCTACTTTCAGCTTGTGCATAATAGAGTGCAATTAGCTGATTTATTTCCAGTACTTTCCTAGTGGTTCTGAATTGATACATGAATCAATTCGAAAACCTAGAAACGTTATAACGTTACTATTACTGGAGACTTACAGTGCGGCTTTTAATAGTTCCCCCCCCAACTGTTAACTTTTGAATCGTTCGACGTACAATCATGAATAAAAACTATTTGGAAATAAAAAAATATGGCGATTGCTCGACAGGGGGCGCGGGGGTTACATCAGCTCAAAATTTTAAATGAAATGGGGGACAAGTGTCACATCGTTGAAAAGGGAATTCCATTCTCTTTGGCGGCCCACCAAGATCAATATCCTTCATTGAAGAATTTGTTTTGTTCACAGTGACATATTGTTTTCAAATAGTTCGATATCAATACCAGAGGTAGCTCTCTAATGAAATATCCTTTTCACAGTATAATGAATCCACTTGATATATCCATATCCAATTACTGCTCAACCCTCCCAACTCTGACACAATATACCGTGAATATATCCTTGCAAAGTCAACGCTTCTGATAATAAATCACTGATTCAGTGAAGGCCTATCTAATGAAAGGACAAGTCAAACAAGGATTACAGCTCTACCACAAAATCCCCATGTAACAAACTTCGTTCGAAGTTATGGCATTATCTTAGTACCAGGATATGAATCATAATGTAATGTAATTTCGGTGTTTTTTGGAATTTGTGAAATATTAATTAAGAAAAACACCATCAGAAATTCACAATGAAAAATGTTTTACGGTGCTTTTATACACCGTCATACAAAATTTGCACCGATTTACATGAAATTGAAACAATTTTAATGGATACTTGATGAAATGGTGTACAATTTGTTAGAATAAGAGAATGTGAATCTAATGTGTTATTTAAAATTCCTTAAGAAGAGGTTTACCTTCTGAAAAAGGTCAAAGTAAATTTGCGGGTAAAAGGGCGAAGTAAGAATTCCAAATGATAGGGGCGGAATCTCAAAATGGAAGAAATCTAATAGTGTCTCACTTCAAATCATTTCGGTGTAAAATAAAAATTACTCATAGTCATAGTCATAGTCAAGATTAACCTTGAACGCTTCGAGGCTGTGTAAATAGGTACTCAAACGCTCGCCGCTTTTTACCACTCTGGCCGACTTGATTTTATTACGTTGTCCAGTATTCTCTAAAAGGAAGAACTCAAATATAGGTGATAAAATTGAAAATTCTTGTTTTCTTCAGTGGGATCGATTTTTCGTATATTGATTGGTATTGATATAACTTATGAAAATATGTGTGGTTTAGGCAAACATAAATAAAAAATACGATTAAAAAATCGTGTTTTTCGACATGTAAATAGCATTTATGGAAAATGTCTATGAATAAGTCCGCGGTTGCATTTTGAAAATCCATGTGATAGGGAGTAGAAAAATTTTAGTTCGAAAATATGAATAGGAAATTTATAAAATCTTTTGTGGAATCATCTGCGACTGAAAGACAAACTTTAGTCGCTATTTTCCATCGTTCGAAATAACCTCTTGGGAGGTATTCATGTTGAAGAGGGGAACATTCTCCATGAAAATTGAAAAATGAAAAATGTGACTTTATTTGTAATATCTAACAGAAAACTAGAAAGAATTAAAAAAGTCAGCTATCTGAATGAAAATGCAAATTTTCACTTTCAGATTTTTTCTTTCCTTTTCAGTTAGAGCCTTTTCACAATATCTATCAGATGTAGTTCAATGTCCAGCGTGGCTTGTGCCGGGGAAGTAGTTGTTTTCTGTTAGATATTACAAATAAAGTCACATTTTTCATTTTTCAATTTTCATGGAGAATGTTCCCCTTTTCGAGTAGAAAAATGTTTACCCCTGAATGGTCTATATTTTTTTGAACGATGTTGAGAAAGAGATGATCGGCTTGTCTCCAAAGTAACGGCATATGGATGTGAGGACTGAGCTCGATGCGTCGGTCTCGATGGAACGCCTAACGGTGGAACGATTGATGATATTTCGAAAGAAAGAGCATCGTCCATGAAAATATGCAGGTATGAAACAGAGACAGATCGGCAACTTGTCTGCGGTGTTTCAGAGAAGTGAGCGAGCTTGTGAACGGAGTATCACCGACGAGAGTTTCAATATGTGTTTGAATGTTTCACTCCATATATTGAAACCCAAGACTGGACGGATTTGTGCCTTATAAATCATAATAAGTTAACGTTAAATGAAAAAATGTTTGGCACGAAATAGAGCACTGTTCATTTAAACGACGTCATGTATACACCGGTTCATCAAAAATCGTGTAATATTACAAATCTCCCAAATATTAGGTTACCTGGAGTAATTTTGTTTTTGAACTGAAGTAAACTTCAAAATTTTTGGTGCAAAGTTGTTTTATTTTTTTTAACAACTAAACTTGGTCAAAATAGTACAGTAACAAGGAAATGATGCTGAATAATATCAAATGATAAAAAAATCAAATCAAATTATTTAATTAAATTATTGAATTAATTTATTAATGAAGTACCTATTATTTGGAATATGGAGACATGTACGAGAACAAAAATAATTAAAGATAACCCGAGACGAGATTCAGCCGAACTCCCTACGTGAATACGGATAACTTCTGCCTTTCCATCTATTTTTTTAATTATGTGGAGTACTACATTAACATATTATTTCATACATACTTAATAAAATATCACACTTGAGAAAAAAAAAATTATACAGCCATTAAAATAAAATAAAACTAGTGTTTATAGAGCTGAGTGAATTATAATAAATGAGAAGCTGCCAATCAAAATTAGGATTTATATATTTCATAACTTTTATTTCTTTTATTTTATGTCTGTATGATATTCTTATGATTTTCTTTTAAAATATATATTTTATTTATGTGCTGTATAAATCCCCCTTATAATGTCATATAATATCATATCAGCTTGTCAAAATTCCGCCAGGGATAATTTTCTCAAGTGTGATATGTTATTTAGTCATTTTTGTTAGAAAATTGTTTGTTTCGGGTACAATTTTAATTAGGCCGCCATTTGCATGTTTCGTAATGAAATAACGAAAATAAAATACTTGGAAAACCACTGATACGTCGTTAGTGTCAATGGATACGATCAAATAAATTCATCAATTTTGTGAACTTGAATTTTATTGACAGGTGAAAATTGAAAATTGTCGTCAATATTCATTCACCAATAATTCATGAATTTTAAGACAATTTTCAGTAACTTTCGGTCTGTTATGATACCTGTTCGTTGAATAAAAGTTCTTGGGTTGAACCATTTCATGTCATTATGTTCAATGTATCAATTTCAGTAGTTATTCGTTCGACATTTTCTAAACTTCAATAATCCCATTTACAACTTCTATTAGTTTTATCTCCTGTGCTAAAATTTCGTGAATAACTTGAATATTATTTCCAAATTTGATGAATGAAACAACAATTCATTCAAACTTCCATAGTATCCATATGAAAGTACATATTCATGCGAGGGTGAAGAAAAGAGATCCAATATTGAGTATGCAGGGGTTCAGCAAAAATCACTTTGACGGTGCGATTTTGGATGAATTCTTGCAAATTTTTGTCACAAGAAAGATAAATGTATGAGACAGGCACCTCTCAGAGTACTATTTTGATAAAAAAATTACCTAGTGAGATAAAAAATAGGCAATATGGTCATATTTCTGCAATTTTTTCAAGGTCATTTTTAACAAAAATTGAAAAAGTACTCCGAGAGATGGTGAAAAAAAATCTCGAATTCATTGAGCGAGCTCCCAGTATTTCGATTTCTCCTGCTCCTTGTTTCACCAACAGGGTTTTTCAACACTCAATCGACAGTAGAATATTCAACCATAAACGTTTATTCAACGAACCATAAACGTTTATTCAACGAACCATACGTTTATTCAACGTTACGAAAACGTGGATGTGCACACTGAGACGTATATTCCCTCCGTCTCGATACGGTTGCATGCCTCAAATTTTAGTTTCGCCTCGTTATCATAACTCACCCCTGATCGTATCAAACTTCTAACTGAAAGCTACTTTAATATGCATATTAATGAAGACTCAAAGTCTCTGATTAATCTCACGTCGCAACGAGGCCTCGGATATGGCGACATCACGAAATACCGAGGCCATTCTCTCTCCTTATTGCCGCTCTTTCGGAAAACGTTCGCTAATTCGATGTCGAAAGTTGTAATGGAAGATATTTGAACTTCGCGAACTTCGATGCTTGAGGAAACGTGGAAATGCTTCAGGTAATTTAAATTTTGATGTGCAGGAGATATTGAAATGTCGACGAATGGTTTTGTGAGCAACAACGATATTCATCAATGGACCAATCACATCATTCATCTCAATAATCTTGTATACAGGGTGAACTATGTCCAGTTACCAGTCCTATATGTATGTGAACGAATCGTTTCATCTTATAAACCCACGGATCTAGAGCCGACTCAAAAAATTATACGTTGGCCGCATTTGTTATGACTAGTGAAAACTAAAACATAAACGGTTAGCGGGCGAGTGAATGATTCCTTTCTTTATCAACTAACTTATTATGAGGAGGTTAGGCCTAACTGTTAGTCCCTCCAAATCAACCACTGTAGCGTTTACTCGTAGAAGGAAGTTAGAGAGCTGAGGACCTCTGACCCTTCAAGGTACCCCCATACAGCTGTCAGGGGAAGTCAAATATCTCGGGGTGATTTTAGACTCGAAACTGACCTGGAACCAACAGCTGGCAAAAGTGAAGAAGAAAGCCGAAATGACATTGATGATGGTCGGGCGGGCACACGGGAAAACATGGGGGCTTAATCCCAAAATGGTATATTGGATATACAACATTGTGGTGAAACCCATGATCACATATGCATCTTTGGTATGGTGGACAAAGATAACACAAAAAATAGCCGCGACTGAGTTGAGCAAAGTACAAAGACTTGCATGTCTCAGCAAAACGGGAGCAATGAAAACAACACCAACGGCAGACATGAAAGTACTGTTGGACCTCCCATCGATTGACATAACAATCATAGGGGAGGCAAGAATGGGACTTCTGGGACAACAAAGCACGAGCAACAGATCGGATCACAATAAGATAAAGGAGATAGTGGGAGGCAACATTCTCGAAATGAAACCAACGGACCACATGGCTCCCAGGTACTTTTTTTCTAACGATTGTGGGATGTCCTTAGAACATCATTGATCAGAGACAGGATATCCCATGGTTGTTATAAGACATGCATTCTGACGACATCATTCGGATGCTGGGTTTGGTCACATTTCCATCTCCCAGGTACGTTTGGGATACCTATAAACATCCTCGGGATGTCCCACTCATGGAGAAATTGATCCTAGTTGTGACCTAGTTGTGACCTAGTTGTATCCATGTTTCATCCCTATGACTTGAATGGGACATCCTGAGGACATCCTAACGCGGAGTTTGGTAACATTTTCATCTCCCAGGGACTTATTTGGGATACCTAGGAACAACCCTCAGACAATTTTGTAACCTCCCATATTGGTCCCAACATGGTCATCGTGTTATCCGGGCTCCTTCATTTTGTAACCTTATACACGGTAAAAACAATTTTGTTGCTACAATCACTTTCTTTTTGTTAAGAGTTTATTGTTGAATGAAAAAAATTACTTGCATCTGCAGCAAAAACAAGCTTGAATAGACTAGCAGCATTTACTGAACGAACAAAATATTTTACTCAAATATTTTGTTATTATGAGAAAATATATACTTCGGTCGAATACTTTTTTGTGTATTGGACATGTGTATCAGAATTGGTTCGACATTATATGTGAATCGTTATGACTATCACAAATATTTCGCTTAAAAGATATTATGTTCAACCAACTAACTAGTGAATTACCTCAAAATTTAATGATTTGGTTGAACAAAAAGAATTGATTCAGTACTTTGTGAATTCAATCCGAAGTTTGTTCAATTTAAATTTATAATATGGTTTCATGTAAACAACCATAGAAGGTCCTATGAACATTATTGATTGATTGACAAGACAGAAAATAATAATTTCTTTCAAAACCATATTCTGTCTGAACAAATAATTAGAGAAATACTTCAGCAAAAATTGATTTGACGGAACAAAATATGTTTTCCTCGTGAATACCAGAAAGATTTCATTGAAAACACAAATTTGTTCACGCAAGTAATACGAAATTAATTCAACATACATCGAATTGTCCTTTCGAAATATTTTGTCAAATTTAGCATTGCGACACCACACGCAAGCGCAACAATCACATGGTATTGGCAAGGATGATGGTTGATGAGTAACGTCAGTAGCGTTGTATCGGAGTTCAAGGTTTCTTTTCAATTGTGTTTTTAGTGTTTGTGACTATTAATTATAATAATAGTAACCAAAATAATATTGTTTGGCTCCTTGAAGAATTTGAAAGCTGGTAAGTAACGTATTAAGATAATAAGGTTTCTATAAAACTATCAATGAGATTCATTTCAAAACATCATGGCGGTTATAGGGCAACAGGTCAATTTTCGGTTTTTCACAGTCATAATGAATTTTTCAGAAAATGACATAACATTGGAAATTGCCAAAAGCTGGACGATAATAACTTGAAAGAACTCATACCATCTCTTGGACAATGGAAAACATCTACTGAAGCTCTAAGGAAGGAAGGCCAAGCTTTTGTGGTGATGAGACAAATATAAAGGCAAAGGATAATTTATTATGCAAAAAATTAAATGAATTGATTATGATATGATGGTAGTTTTATAATGTATTTTATTATATAATATACAAAAGAATTATATATTTTATTTTTTGTTACTGTTCAAATTGAGATGAATAAATTATTTGTTCAAATGTATTTTACATTTCATTCATATCCTGTCTTGATTACCTAGGAAGGTTTTTCCGAGAGATCTTCAAAATCTTTATACCTATTTAATTTGGACGAACAGAAATCTTATGATTTATTTTTTAACTAATCAACCATTTAGCTCGTTTGAGGAATATAGTTATGATATATTCGTGATTTTTATTTTTCAGGATCGACTAGTGGAGGGCCTATTCAAAATCGAGTCTTTTGCATCTCGAAAACTGTTAAGACACAGGGAC